>CM070722.1:37832628-40232628 GCA_036346275.1 Otatea glauca
AACCAATGAAGAAAATGGCAAAGAATACTTGTGCATTGTGAAGCACGCGGTATGTGGAAAAATGGTATTAGAAAAATGTCCCTCATATGAATCTGGGTTGTACTACACGAATATCCATGCACCCGAAGTGTATACTTCCTTGAAGACTGTTTTTAGAAGCTCTGAATTATTTTCTTTATGGCATGGTAGATTAGGTCATCCTGGTCTTAGAATGATGAGAAATATAGTGAACAACTCACAAGGTCATGGCATTAACGTTAAGAATTTTCCGAATCATTAAGATTTTGTGTGCCCTGCATGTGCCACCGGGAAATTAATAACTAGACCCTCTGTCATGAAAGTGCAAAGTGAAATCCACGCATTCTGGGCGTATCCGGGGATATTTGCGGTCCGATTCAGCCTCTGTCAGGGCCGTTTCGATACTTTATGGTGCTCATCGATGCTTCCTCGAAATGGTCGCATGTATGCTTGTTGTCAACAAGAAACCATGCTTTTGCAAAGCTGATCTCGCAGATCAAAAGAATTAAGAATGCTTTCCCGATCATCGCGTGAAGTCCATTAGAATGGACAATGCGGAGAATTTACTTCAAAGGCATTTGATGATTATTGCACAACAACGAGGATAGCGATTGAGCACTCTGTACCGCACGCGTTCATACGCGAGCGGACTAGCGAAGCACTAATAAAGAGGATTAAGTTCATTGCGGACGCTTTTGCGAGTTGTAACTTGCCCAACACTTGTTGGGGACACACGATCTGCACGCAGCGGCTCTTATCAATTTCGGACCGTCGACCTACAACATCCATTCCCTAGCGGCTTGTGCGGGATCATCCCAAAGATCTCCCATCTTAGAAAGTTTGGGTGTATGGTATATGTACCTATACCACCCCTCGTGAGACGACAATGGGCCCTCTCGCAAGTCCGGGATATCGTTGGTTATGAGAGTGCATCCATAATCAGTACTTGGAACCCATGATGGAGACTTGCATACTGACCGGTTGTTGATTGCATCTTTGACGAGGATCGTTTCCGTCATTAGGGAGAAATCAACCTTTGGATGAAAAATGCCGGAAATCATATGGCATTCCAGGATCCCCACATGACCCTCGAACTAATGAAGCAAATCAAGAAGTCGAAGATAATTGATTTGCGAATTTAGCAAATGAACTGCTGATCATTTTGTGATCGAAGGCGTGGTTAAGTCGCATGTACCCGCAAGGAATGCACGAGAGGGTGGAAATACCAAAGAAAATAGAAGGTATCCTCAACCTGTTCAGAGGCCTCAAAGAAAAAAGCGAGCAATCGGCTCCTCAAACCCAAAGTACCGGAGGCGTCTGGAAAAGCTGGCGAGAGGACTTACCACAACCAATCATGAAAATGCCCCAAGGAAAGAAGGGAGCGGTTGAGACACAGCTTTGGAAAGAAGCCAACGGAAAGGCAATTCGGACTTGAATCTTCCACTGCGAGAAGCCGTAGGAAATAATGTGTGCACACATAGGCGATGAAAAGCTAAAGGAACTTGCTCTGCGATAGGGAAAAGCGGCGAAGAGCAAGTAGAAGTGCATAAAGCACCCCATGAAGAAATGGCCATAAACTTTGTAATAACGGAGAATCACGAATAGAGCAACGACCAACGTTGATGCATACTGCAAAGAAGATTGCCTCGATCATTGATCATGATCCCGAGCACGCATCTCTCGCGAGTGCAAGAAAAGGCTAGATTGGGAAGAATGGAAAAAGGCAATCACTGCAGAGTTAGTCTCTCTGAACAAGAGAGAGGTGTTTGGGCCCGTATGCCGCACACCTCCCCATATAAACCCGTAGGTCACAAATGGGTCTTTGTTCGGAAGAGAAATGAAAACAACGAAGTTGTAAGGTACAAAGCAAGGCTTGTAGCTCAAGGTTTCACTCAACGTCCTGGAGTTGATTATGAAGAAACCTATTCTCCGGTCATGGGAGGAATTACCTTTAGATATTTGATCTCAATGGCAATCAACTTGAAGTTGAGAATGAAGCTAATGGATGTTGTCACAGCATATTTGTATGGAAACTTGGATTCGGAGATATACATGAAAATACAGGAAGGAATTCCTATCCCGAACCAAGATGGAGCAAATAGAAACACATGCAGTGTGAAATTGGAGAAATCCTTGTATGAAATTTGAAGCGATCGGGAAGAATGTGGTATAATCGCTTGAGTGACTTTCTCTGCAAGAAAGGCTACACAAACAGCGAAGATTGTCCATGTGTGTTTATACAGCGATCCCCGAATGGATTCTGTATAATCTCCGTCTATGTAGATGACTTGAACATCATTGGGACGGATGAAGAAATTGAAGAGGCATGCTCATACTTGAAGTCGAGTTTGAAATGAAAGATTTAGGTAAAACCAAGTTTTGTTTAGGCTTGCGGCTTGAACATGTCCAAGGAGGAATCTTGGTACATCAATCAACCTACACACGAGAAAGTGTTGGAAAGGTTTGGATTTGAAAAGGCATATCCTGCGAAGACTCCAATGGTGGAAGGTCACTCCAAGCAGACCTAGACCCATCTGGACCTAGAGAAGAGGGGAGGAAGTCACGGGAGCAGAATTCCCATATTTGAGTGCAATTGGAGCGCTCATGTACCTTGCGAATAGCACTAGACCGGACATTACGTTCATTGTGAATTTGCTAGCTCGATGCAGTCTGAGAACCCACCAAAGGCATTGGAAAGGGATCAAGGACATCTTCCGCTACCTCCAAGGAAGCAAAGACCTTGGTACATTCTTTAGAAGAAATAATGAATTGAATTTGGTTGGCTATGCCGATCTTTGGTATTTATCGGACCGCATCTTGGCAAGTCCCAAACCGCTATGTTTTCCTATGTGGAGGAACGGCAATTTCTTGGAAGTCGTCTAGCGGACTCTTGTCTCGGCGTCGACAAACCACTCGAAATCATCGCTTTGTATGAAGCATCTCGTGAATGTGCATGGCTCGGAAGAATGGTTCACCACATCCGAAGTCATGTGGTTTGAACATTGAGCAAACTCCACAATAATTTATGAAGATAATGCGACTTGTGTTGCCCAAGCACGGATGGGTTATGTGAAGAGCAATCTCACGAAGCATATCAACCCCAAGTTCTTCTATGCTCATGAATTGCATAAGATGAGCGAGATTAAGATATTTCATACTAAGTCATGTGAAAATCTTGCAGATTTGTTCACTAAATCACTCCCAGCATCTACCTTTGAAAGGTGCGTGAAAGGAATTGGGATGATGAGACTTAGAGAAGTGCAGATTTCGGGGAGATATGTCACATACTCCGCATGAATCCTGAACATGAATTATGAATACCCAACATAAATCTCGAAGATTAGCAATTGAAGTTGGGAGAAATGTACTCTTTTTCCTTAGCAAGTTTTTCCTGAAGTTTTCTTGCGTAAGGTTTTAACGAGGCAATTCGTGCAACATAGTATGCGTATGCTATGTACTCTTTCTCCAAGTATTTTTCCCACTGGGTTTTACGGAGTTTTTGAGGCATATGCATCTCATGGCAAAGGGCCCAAGGGAGTGTTAAGAAACCCTAATAGCCCATTGGAAGGCCCATATGGTCCCTTAGCCAAAACCACGGATGAGCGCTATAAAGGAGGAGGGGTCCCCTATGTACGAAATTCATTAGCAATAAAGAATTTCCGCTTTCGCTCTCCCTAAACACGTGTCTCTCTCTCTTTCTGTTCTCCACTTCAGATCTGTTCGGGAACCCCGGACTATTCGATAGCGAGGTTCCTTAACACTTTCCATGCGCGTTGTTTCCTGAGGAGGAAAAAAAGGAAAGGAAGGTATTGCTCCACGTCGTTACATTATCGATACCCCTTTATAATGCGAGTAAACATTCTTTTTTACGTCCACCTCAAATAATGCATTCCATTAGAGATGATCTAATATTCATGCACCCAACGAAACGTCCCCAGAAACTTGCCTCCATCAAAATTAACCTCTCAGATCTTTCCTCAGCTTTACTCACCCACATCCGATGACCATTGTTTAGTGTGTCTAATCATCCTTGTGGCTCACAACAGACCTCCAGCATCATCAAGGAAAAGGAAACAAATGTCTTGAAATCAAGGAAAAGGAAACAAACGTCCTAGAAAAAGAAAATACCATACATTACGTGCCGGGAAAGGAAACCTGGCTCGAATTTTTTGCTGTATTGGCATCGTCGTTATAATTTTTTTCGAATCAGACTCTCGCGGCGATGAATTTGCGATTATAGTCTTGAGCTGAAAAAATTCAATGAAGAGGTGCTAGAATTTTTTTTCCACGTCCGAAATTATCCAGCGGACAGTGGGTAATTTCAAGCACGAAAAAAAATAAAAACCAAGCTCTGCCCGGCCGCTGGATAATTTCGGACGTGGAAAAAAAATTACAGTGCTTCTTGACCGTGGGAAAAAAATTCTAGCACCTCTCCGCTGATTTTTTCTGTCTCGAGGCTACAGTCGCAAATTCATCGTCGCAAGAGCCTGATTCAGAAAAAATTATAACGACGATACTAACATAGTAAAAAATTCGAGTCTCGACGCTGGTAAATAATACCGCGCCACCGCTCCGCTGAATTTTTTCGGCTCGAGGCTACAATCGCAAATTCAACGCCGCGAGAGTCTGATTCGAAAAAAAGTATAACGATGATGCCAATACAGTAAAAAATCCCCAAAAAATAAAAAAAATAATCAAGCAGTGCACGTCCACTTGATAATTTTGGCAAAAAAAATGCTCGGTGGCCGCTAAAAAATTCAAGCGTGAGAAAAAAAATGAAAAAAATTCAAGCGGTGCCCGTCCACTGAATAATTTTGAGAAAATATGAAAAAATAAACTGCGCTCGCCAACCCCTGGATCCGCAGGGAAAAAAAGATTAAAATTAAATAGCGCTCCCTGGCCGCTGGTTTCACGAGAAAAAATTGAAAAAAAATTAAGCAGCACTCACAAACCGCTGGTTCCGTGGATAAAAAATAAAAAAAATTAGCGCTCTCCGTGCGCTGAAATTATGCTCTATGGGGCTAGATTCGTAAAAAAGTATCGAGAATGGTCATATTCGGAAATAAATACGATCACGAGGCCATGACAGTAAAAATTCAAGTCTGGTTTCTTTGAATGCGGATCCTCTTTGTTTATTTCCTTGTTTGATTCGCTCTCTTTCCAAATATGTAGTATGTACAGTTTTGGACATGACAGTAAAAAATCTAAGTCTGATTTCCTTGCATGTGGATCCTTCCTGTTTATTTCCTTGTTTGATTCGCTCTCCTTCCAAATATGTAGTACGTACAATATGATCACAAAATAAAGTTGCTGCAAGCGCTTAAAAAGGCACTCGTATCTTCACATCCTTTTTTCCTTGTATGATCTCATATGCAATAGAATCCTCTAAAAAAACACAAACTGAATCCATACCTTCATTTCCCGTGTTCTTTGTGCAGGTCCCGGGAATTCCTAACTAAAGAACGCCCAAACGCCGGGACGGAGGTGCCATACCTCCAGCCGTTCGACGAGTCCGTGAGGCTTTTACGTGCGGCGACGGCAGCCAGCGAAGTCAGCGTACATACATACGCAGGCATGCGGCGACGGCGACGGCAACCGACGACGTCGGCGTACATACATACGCAGGCGTGCGGCGACGGCGACCGGCGACGTTGGCCCTTTCATGCCTGGACAAAGGTACATACAGAACTGTCTAAGTCCAACTTGGCCTCAAGTGCTTGCTAGCTCATGAACTGATGATCGATATGTGCCAATTATAAGGGATGCATGCATCCCTATCAACCAAGCCCTTCCGATTTGTCAAAGAAATAATATCCTAATCCCCCCTAAATTGCTATTAAAAATTAAAGTCATGGCAATGGCTTGCGAGCTTTACTCCTCTCAAGCGAAGCACGAGGTCTCCCTCTTTACATGCTATGTAAAGTTATCATATTATTATATATCCATGCATCGTAAAGAGGTTAGCTAGGAATTCACGAGTCTTCCCTAATATAGTTTTGGCTCTCTAAATTATTTTGTTCTCCTACATCTGCATAACTTTAAAGGACAGTTTTAAAGCCTTTCAAGTGTCAAACTGCATAGTTTTCTTTTCTTTTTTTTAATCCTTCGATTTGTCAAATGTCAAACTTGTACCTGTGATTAATGTTTATCTGCCTTCTCCTTTTTCTTGCAGAGTTCACCTATCCTCAAGAAGTGTTTCTTAATTGAAATACTAAAATACAAGTGGAATGAGTGAGCAGAAAACATCCCTCAAGATATAAGAACAAGTTTTAAGAGCATACGGGAAACGTTTAGCGAAAAATATTATTGAGTGTTATATCTTCATTTTTTTACTCGCATACGGGTACTGTGATTATTTATTATTAAGTGTTATATTAATACTTATCTTCTCATTTAATTGATAAACGGGTGTACTGCCTTCGTAGCGTTAGCACGGGCACTATACTAGTATGTATAGTCTAATTAGAGTTTTTACCATCTTTTGGAGTATCATGAAATTACTCTTATCTATACCCCTTTATAATGCACCTAAGCATTCTTTTCTACGTCCACCCCAAATAATACACCCCACTAGAGATGGTCCAACCTTCATGCACCCAACGAGATGTCCCCAGAAACTTGCCTCCATCAAAATTAACCTCTCAGATCTTTCCTCAGCTTTACTCACCCACATCCTATGGCCATTGTTTAATGTGTCTAACTCATCCCTGTGGCCCACAACAGATCTCCCCCACCTCCAGCATCATCTCAAGGAAAAGGAAACAAATATCCTGGAATTAAGGAAAAGGAAACAAACGTTCTAGAAAAAGGAAAAAAACATATATTACGTGCTGAAAAAAGGAAACCGGAAGACAGGACACTATAGGGCACTATACTAGTAACTTTTGGTATCTTCACCTTTGAACTTTTGATATCTCTTAGTAATAATTTAATGTATATTTCTTAGATGATAAAAATTCTCAAAATATGCTCTGAAACGCTTAGAAATAATAATGCTATTGTGTTGTGCATAATGGGATAGTACTTGTGATCGATGTACGCATATGAAAGACATCCTGATGGGTCAATTTTACAGATCGGAAGAAAGAAACGCGCATCCTATTTTCTAGGTGCACATGCACGCGCAGTTTTAGCATGTGCTAGAATATGAGTTGTATGATTACTCCAGATGCAAGATCCCCACGACAGAGTCTTCAGTATGCGCAAATTTAGATTTATTTTCTCATCCCGGTGTGCTGCGATGATGGCATTCGATCGGTAATGTTTATCTCGTGGTTTATGCTCTGCGTAAAATGATAATATTAAGTAGAAAGGAAAAAGTTTACTTTATTTCCCTAAAGTACCACAAAAGTATCGTGATCGTCAGTTTAGCCCTTAAGTTTAATTTTGGCTCAACGAATCCCCTAATGTTCTGAGACCAGCTTTGTTAGCAAAACCAGCTTGAATAGTGGTTTTGCTAGTGCCGAACAAAGGTACTGCTTCGTGGACAGAACAACTGGAGTTAGTAGATGGCGCCAAATAGAGGGAAGAGGTAGTGGACGGTGGGTGGCAAGCAATACTGCATAGGTACCTGATTTGCTATAAACCTTTATGAATAGTGAACTGAATTTATCGAACCAGAACCGATTTAGGTTACAGAGTTCGTATTTGTATTGAAAATTAGAAGAAGAAAACAGTGACAAACTGCGAACCTGAATTCCATACCACGACTCGAATGAATCGTATTTCCGGTAACTATGTAACAGAGAGGGGAGACGAGGTTCGGTACCTCCAAACCCCTTAGCCTAGCGGGCTTCATCGAGTCTATCGGCAGCATGACTAAGACGTCCCTATCCAACTTCACTCACGGACATGGCTGCATCCAACTCCCAATTGCCCCCCACCGCACCGGAGAGCAGTAAAGCCACCTACTTTCATCCACTGCGCTTCATCTCCTCCAACGTCAATCTCCTAGGCACGGTTGCTCCCACAACCTCTCTGTGTTGGTTGAGGATGTGGCGAAGGCCGACCTCCTGACCACGATAAGTACGAACCCCGTCGACAATGCCAGCGAAGGGGTGAGAACTGAGAAGGATTGAGGAGAGTAGAATTGATGAAGTCATGTACAAGAGGAGAGCAATTTAGTTGGAGTCAATGAAGTAGAAAGTGAGAAGAATTGGGGGGAAGTGGAAGAGAAGGTGAAGTAGCGGCAATGACAGGTATGGCTGGTCAAAATCATCACATTGTTGGATGGTCCACTGGGTGACATGGCTACCACGTGGGCAAAACCACCGTTATAGCCCTTGGGGATAACTTGATTCGGTATTAGAAGTTTAAGGGACAAACTGAAAAATTAGGGGTTAGATGGTCAAATGTGACATTCGAGGAATAAAGTGGCCTTTTCCAATTTATAAGGTTCACGCATTTGTACCCCTCTGATCATAAAAGAGTGACGTTATGGGATATGTGTAATCAAATTTTATAAACTTTAGCTATCCATATCTTTCTCTTGTAAAGATTTAGATTGAACACTTGAAAATAATATACGAAGATTTGTCTCGGAAAGTACTTTAATAATATTATAATTTTATTAGGTTTCATAAATATATAATAATAGAAATTAGTGTTTAAAATTATGTTTCAGAGACCGTGCAGATATTCAAAGTCATTTTTTTTAACTGGCGAGAGTATTTAGCTAGTACAAATGTATTGCAATACAAGCATCTTGAGCTAGCTTTAGGGATACTTAGGGTGCATAGACCTACGTGCGGTACGTATGATCGATCCTGTTGTTTTGTTCATTCAATCCTAAAAAGCTAATGTCTCCACCCAACGAAGACACACCGATTCCAAAACCGCGATTGAATCTCACACCGATCGGATGGTTAAGATTGAAAAGTTCTAAGTTCGTGTAAATATATTATCTTATCGCAGAAGCGGTCCCTATCCCTATAGGTAATTACTTGTTCGTCGAATACAATTCACCATAGTTGGTGACTTGTGAGCATGAGGAACAATGGAGCCAGGAGGAGGCTTGTACGTGAAATTCGAATGCACGGCTTCTTGAAGGTTTTTGGGCGTACGGCCGGCCGGGCAGACGGACTTGCTCTCTGTGTGTACGAGTTGCTTCGCCAATCCACCTGCAATGATCCCGTCACTCATGCCGCCGACCAGACGGACGCGCAGGGGTGTAATTGATTGGTATGCTCTTAACGTAAGTTGTATAAATTTTAAAGCAAGCAAAGAGTTAAATAATCATCGTCTATTTTTTATTCATGTTTTAATGTTTGTGCAACTAGCTAGCCGCCACGTACGTATATAAGAGCGGATCTAGAAAAAATAAACTACTAGTCATTGAAATCATCATACACTAATCTTATTTAAGTTTACAGGAATTTTTCTTGCATGTACAGTATGCTATCGTAGAATATGCATAAGGTCCTTGGATCTTATGACCCCAGCCAATACATTTGTATCCGGTCCTGCGTGCGTACTGGGGAGAAAGCACGTCTAGTGCTCAATGGGCGATCCATCCTGCTATTGTAGGGACTAGGTAGTGCTGTTTCTGTTCAGGATGGTGCAGGCAGGGGACAGCGTACGTACGTGGCATTAAGCTCGCTACTATTGCCGGTTACTGTAGAGATATAGTCGGATTCTAGTTATTGAGATATATTTAGACTCTTGATTTTGATGGATGAATTCTGAAACTACTCATAAAGGGGTTATGAGTATAAATATAATATCCTATTGTATAAGATAATTAGTCTATAATAAATAAAGAGAGAAAAGAGCTGAAATACTCTATATCTTATGTTCATCATTTATGTGATTGTTCTTGGGATATGCCAGTTTATTATTCAAGGTGTTGTTCACTTGTTCTTGAACACGCGCGTACATGGTGAGTGAGTGTGGTGTGCTGCGAAGAGATACGAACTGTCTCAACTTAGGCAACACGAAAATTTACTGGCGCTACTAATACTACTACACTAGTTCACTTAGCCTAACAGTCTAAATTAGCCATGCCATGCCAGGTGCGTTAGCTCGTGGCATTACGCGGCGCTGGAGCTCAGATTTTTTGGGCACGACGAGCTTGCCCCCACGTACTAGCCCGCACCCAAACTTTTCCAAGGATCGGAGCAAATCAGCAGGCCCTCACACAAAAATTATTCGCCTCGGAACAAAACTCTGGCCTCTGGAGGGCGAGAGAGCCACAGTGCTCCTCTCTACGGTCTTGGTTCAATCCTCACAATTGTACTTAGCGTCTCTCGTCTGAATAAATTAAAAACGGATATACACAAGCGTGCGCGTTAGCGTCTGCTTTGTACCCTAGAAAAAAAATAATATAATCTGGCCTCTACAACCCCTGTGGATCTCCCATACCAATACTGGCAATATATACATGGTGCGCCTCAAAGAGACTTATCAGTACCAGTTCACACCACGAACAATTCGCGTCATGTTCTGACACCTCAGGATTAAGCTAGACTTTGTTGCAACATTCGCAATATATTACTCCCATGCCATCAACTACCAGGAGGTCCAGGAGCTGGCCGGCCACTGCAAGCTTTTTCCAAGTTGATCAACAGCTGCACCACACACGCGCACACTCTGTCTCTGCTGCTAACAGAGTGTCTCTGCGTCCAGCCCACGCGATGCCAGCCTCCTCCTGGTTCCACAAGCTCAGGAGGAGGAGGAAGAGCAAGCGATCAGGCGCCGCATGCAGAAACCAAGCCGCCGCCGACGCCGGCGCAGTCGCCACGTCGGCGGCACGCGCGGATGGACCGAGAAGCCAGTGCCAACCACCCACGGCGCCGTCGCAGCCACCGGCGACGTGCGCCGGCTACTCCCCTAACAGAGCATCCTACTACTTCGCCAGCGCGGACCGCGCGCGCCCGGACGGGGGGCTCCGGTGCATCGCCCGGCGCGGCGGCGACGACGACACGGCCTTGGACGTCAGCGTCGACGTGGTGCACCGCCGCGCCGACAGGCTCGACGGGATCGAAGCGCCGCCGGCGACGCCCGAGCTCAAGCTGAGGCCCATCGTCACGAGGCCCGCCGCCAAGAGCGAGCCGTATTCGGACAACGCCGGTAGCAGCAGCGCCACCACCTCGGCTGCCACGACGCCGTCGACCAGGGCGCGGGGGTTCCACGTGAATCCGGCCGGCAGGAGGCGGCGGCGCGGCCCCGACAACAACAATGCCCGGAAGGAGAAGGCCGCGGAGGCGTCGTTGCACGGGGGAACGACGAGGAGGCGGCGGTGGCTGTACGACAGCCTGGTGGTGGTGAAGGCATCGTCGGACCCGGAGCTGGAGCTGGCGGAGAGCATGGCGGAGATGGTGGTCGCCAACAACATCCGGTCGTCGGAGGACCTCGAGGAGCTGCTGGCCTGCTACCTCGCGCTCAACGCCGCCGAGCACCACCGCGCCGTCGTAGCCGCGTTCCGCCGCGTCTGGCTCCACCTCGCCAGGCAAAGAGTACTGCACGACTAGTGCCTCCTACCTGACCACGTACTACTCCTGATTCATAAACGCCAGTGAATTCACTGCAAATCGCAATGCAAGATCGTGTGGCATGCATGGATGCATGCATAGTGTGCCTGGATAATGGTGTGTTCATAATCATATGATCATCGACTCATCGTCGACATAGTGTTAGTTGTTCTTGTACATTCTTGACTTTGAGAAATTGTGCTGTTTAGAGCTTGGGTTGTGTCAAGTCGACAAATTTTTTCTTGCGTTTCTCTGTTCTTTTTTTCTTTTCGGGTTAGTATAGTGAGGTTGAAGAATGGGGGCACGCGCGCGATGTGCGCATCCCACTTTAGCTTGAAAAGCGAATTAGATGCTGTCTTTACAGCTCGATCGGTGCACCAGGAAAAGCAATGGGAATTCCGCTCTTCTGTGTTTCATCTCCCAATACAAATAGTATAAATTTTGAAGCAAACGAAAGAGTAGGTAATCACCATCCATCTTTTATTTGTGTTGATTTTGTGTCATCACAGAATCCCGGTATTGCAGGCTGCATCGCATACCCAAGACTGACCAACAAGACTTATGGGTGTTTGCATAGGATATATTGTCTTTAATCAAAACCATATAATTTGCGCCAGTAATTTACCCATTTTCCTTGAAAGATTAGGAGATGGACCATTGTCTGCCACGCAGCCATTTCTCTTTTCTTTATTTGAAAGTTTTGTTCTTCGGAACTAACGCGCGGCGTCAATGATCTCACTAGTTGTCTCTGTACATTAGTACTAGGTCAAGCAGAAGGGTACACATGCAGTTCTAGGGAAACATAAGCATCGTCGTGATAGCTTATCAATAAAACAAAGTAGTCATGGTCACCTTCGGCCACATGCAAGCCAATCCAAACATACCTTACACATCATCCTCACACATTTCCTCGAGAGTGAAACTGAAATGGATGGTTTCATTGGCACCGTCTTCAGTCTCCACTCTCCACTGCTCAGTCCTAGCTGACAACAACCACTGTTCTTCGCCCGTGCCACACCCCATTCTGCACTCATGCGTCTGCTGCCACTCGTCTCTCAGAAAACGAGCAGCTTCCAAACCGGTAAGACCAACGCATGCACACACAGTCTTCCTTCCTGTGGCTACTGCTGCCATGTAAGATCGAGCTGTCAGGTTCCCCAGGGTGGATGGAGCACAAGCTTAGCTGCAACTACGTGCATCTGTGGTCTGCCATATGAGAAGAAAGCAGAAAAGATAAGATCCCACCCCTGTGCTGCATCGTGGCAACGATGGGTAAAAGAAACCCTTTTGACAGAAGAACATATCAGAAAAGATTTGGAAAAAGCTCCACCGTAGTGCCTAGAGTAAGTGAAAGCGGCTTTTGATGGGGACCCGGTGGATTGTGTATGTCCTTGTTGTCAGTAATAGTATCAGGAAAAGAGGAAGGGCTCATCATTTGCCTCACTGTGCTCTGTGACCATGCAGCTTGACGGTTGATACCGACTTGAAGAAGTACATACCGGCCAGTGACAAGTTTTGATGCGACTAGAAGAGATTTCTACTCCGTATCTGAAAGGGGGCGGACAGATTCCCTTGCGAAGAATAGGTGTCGTGTGTCTCTCGTTTGAACGTTCAAGCACTCAAGGAGGGAAGCTGCATGAAGCAGGGGGGAAACAAAGTGCAAATAGGTTGTCATGTACTCATGTTCATTCACGAGGAGATTCTTTACGGCTAGGCTAGAACTTGTCTAGATTTGCTTACAATGAAAACAGAGCCAACATAGAAGCTGGCTTCACTGGAAAGCCGGCGGAAAGTGCACTCAGGACCTCAGCTTACGAAGGGAGCTCCAAATTCCCTAAGAAGCTCAAGAAGCTGCACTCTATTTAGGGGAGCTTAAGCTTCAAGTGGCTTTAGGCTCAAACAAAACCTTCCAAACAAGGCTTCACTAAGGACAAAGAGCCGAAATTTTTAGCATGGGTGAAGCTGCTGCAATGGAGACATCGAGTACACACATGGTAAGAAAAAGAACAGCCACAAGGTACAAACATCTCACCATCTGATTGCAGAGAGTTGGATTGGTGGAGACGGTGCAGTCCTGGCGCCCTGCCTTTCGGCAGCTGCCAGTAGGACTGAAGAGGAAGTCGAAAAGGAAAGGCGACCCTGCGGAAGGATGAAATCCTTTTCGGACGACAAAAGCATAATGTGGCAGTTCTTGTCGGAAGAAGAAATAAAAAAGCGATGTTCTTGGTGTCAGGTGATGCAAAGGAAGCAGTTTGCTAGCATGATGATTTTAAGAGGTCAGGAATTCAGAATAGCTTTTGATGATTTTACAATCTCTCTTCTTCTGCACAGGAAGCATCCAATCCTAGGAGAGGGCAAAGTAGAATGTGCACCGAAGCAAAGAACATGAAGGCCAAGAAGAAAACAGGAAGGGCATAAGATAAACCTAAATATGTTTCCCTAATTTTTTTCCTTTCTAAGTTTAATTGAACAGAACAGAACTACAACGGTATAGTTAGTTCTTTCTTACATGGCATAATATACGCTATTAGTCTATTACGATTTACGATCTTCATATTTGTGCTCTCAAGAAAATTCTGCACAAGCTCAACAGGTTAGCTCTTCTGTTGCTCTCTAAATCTATGATGATCAGCTGTACCATCTGTATGTACTGTAAGTCTCAGCGGGTCCCAGCATGGAGAGGTGGGAAGTGATCTTCATCTCCCAACTTGTAAAGTCCTGGTGACCTGAAATAGTTTGAAACTTCTTTTCATTGTGGGGAATGCTTAGTATACACACCAAGGCAAAATATTATATATACCGTAAGGCACAAGAACTAAAGGCTCATGGACTGATAATATCATAATAACGGTATTAAAGATGCAGTAGCATGCAAAGTTGACTATTGCGCAGACCAAAATTCCCCTCTAATTTTTCTGTGACATGTCAAGACTTTTTGCGTCTAAGATATACTTTTTTTAAACCTCCTTTATAGTGGATTAAAATCAATATAAACCGTCAATTCCTTTGAATCTAATGGTTTGAAATCAATTTAGATCTAGTAATACTACCACTTGTAGTATTGGTAGTAAAATTCAGATAGAGGTAAAATGGTAAAAAAATTCATCATACTATTTATCCTCTATGGTAAAACACGTTCTATGATCATAATGAATGGCGGATGAATGGACAAAAAACCTCTGAAGATCACCAGGCATTCGGTGAATCTAAAACTGTGAACGAATTAGGAAAAGTCTAAAATACCTCTGATGAATAGATAGGAAAAATCTAAAATACCCTTAAGGAATAGATGATTAGATTTAGTTTCTACTACCACTACTTACTATTTACCCACTGTAACATTTCTCTTTTTTTAAGGTTGCGTCTAAGATATACTAGTAGGCTGCAGCCAGATTACATATAATATTATGCTTTACCAGATACTCCGACATTACCTGCTTTGGGTTGCACCAGCCCTATAGCTCTGTAACACCGATGCAGGGGTCTCTGCCCACGCCTTGCTGGTAGAGTGTGTGTTAGGAACCTTGTTTGACTTCGATGAGAAAAATGTCAATGAGAAAGGTCCCAAAGATCCAAACTCAATAGTCTCGTCTGGTGGTGTCTCCAAGGCTCCAGATTGAGAATATCCTTTCATGACAGGGAAGGAGAGCTGATATGCATTAGATGCTGAAAGCGGTTCCTTTGGCAATAATGGCCTAGGTTTAGGTTTAGGTTTACTTCCATTTTCAACCAGATCTTTCTTTAAGTGAACCTCCCCTTTTGAACCGTTCAGAATGCTCATAGCTTGGCTACTTGGTACATGCTCTGCATCTCTTACAAAAGATAGGTGCTCCTTATGATTACCATAATTTTGTTTTGCAGCTGAATTCTTGTTTGAGCGAACCCTGCCTCGTAGGCTGCTTTGAAGCTTCAACGGCTCAGAAATTGGTACATGCCCTGTTGGCCAGCCAGGCATTTCACGCCCTTTTTGAGTGTCATAGCTTTGCTCTCTGGTCAAGTTGTTGTTTATGTAAGTGCCCTCATTTGGAGTATCCTGGACCTCCAATGGTGGACGTTTTGGCATCTGCTTCATTGCAATAGCAGGTTGCACAAATTCCAGGTGAGTATCATAATTACGCTTCTGGAACAAGTTCTTGTTTGACCAAGCATCCCCATAGTACCTTGGTATCTGCCTTGCTTCATTGTCAGGTTTGACAAATTCCTTTTGAGTATCACAACTCTGCTTTTCAATCAAATTCCTATCTGAGTGAATACAACATCCATGTAGACTGTCCTTCGCTTTCCATGGCTGACTTGTCATTATTTCTTTGGCCCTGTCTAGAGCTATTTGCTGCTTGTAAGGAGTAAAACTTCCTTTTGGAACTGAGGCCTGGTTGTTTTTAATCTTTACTGGTTGGTGGATCAGTGTCTTCTGTTTCTCTTCTAAAGATGCCATGTGCTGTAATACAAAGAAGGAACCTGTAAGTATAATAGCTCTGGCATACAACGAAGGAAAAGCTGTAAACTTTAACCATAACAGACAGATACTTTTAAATAAGAAATGTATCGATACATGTTTTCTAAATTGAACAAAGGTTTAACTGAACTTGTGACTATCAGCGTACTCAAACAATAAACTGTAGAAGTTATAATGAAGATTGTCAAATCGAACCTAGACATTTATTTAAATATTTTTCTTCACCTTAAGAGGACTATGATCAAGTTCACCGACCAAACAAAAGTAAAATTAAGTGACAAACAGGTAACAGCTGGTGAATAGCAACATAAAATGATTTTGACTCACTTTACTGAACATAGCAATACCCACAGATCAAAACATCAGTTACAAAAAAAAAACGAGAATTGACGGACCAGTTCCTACCTTTTCAGAAATATATGGGCCTGTTTCATGCATATTGGGGATATCCTCTGAGCTATGACACCATGAAACAGAACTCTCTGAATCAGCATAAGAAGAAGATGGCGACAGTGCATTGGATGGAACATCTGTTCCAGAGGCATTGTGTTGAGAAGCCATATCCCAGTGGTCCTCATCCTGTGACTGCTGTGAAACATCTTCAGTGTTATAAGAAGAAACCGGAGATGATTTCCTTCCATCGGTTTCAGCAGATGAAGGCGACAATAGCCTTGGCAAGGTCACATCAGTACTTAACAAGATGCTAAGAGTTGGAATTTTAAACGAGTCCTTATCAACCTTATCATCAGAAGATGCTTCTTGAACAGACTGCAAAAACCCATCAAACAAATACTCCAGGTGGTACTGAACTTGACGGAGGCATCTCAATTGCGAATCCAGATCCCCAGACAAATCTGGTAAGCTCAATGATGAGAAGGGAGGAAGATGATGCTTTTCCAAATGGGTTACAGTTGCACTAAAAATTTTCTTGTTTATGGGACCAGGTTTGGCAAGTTCCAGAGTATTGACACGAGAAGAGGAATTCAATGTATGTGATGAATTGTTCGCGTGAACTTGTGGTTGCATCAATGATGTATCATCCACATGGAAGTCTTTAGCTGTACAGTGAGATACCTGCGCATGCATTTCATGGTCCATATAGTACTGTTCATTGCAAACATTTCCATTTTCTTGATAAAACGAGTATTGCTTTGGTGCATGATGGACAAAATGGGGTGATTTTGTACTTAAATCAGTACTTGATGTCACCTTGTGATCTCCTGGAAAACATCCACCTGAACGTGTAGGCTCATTTATTTTGATATTTGAATACTTATAAGCCAGGCTCTTTGGAAGATGATGAGGACTTCTGTTCTCATCTTCCTTGTAAGAAATCTTCATGCTTGCTATTTCTTCCAAGAGTGCCTTGCCAGGACCAGGGAAGGGCTGACAATAAAATGCACTATCATAACCACTATTGCCAATGTCTGGCCTTACTCCTTTTCCATTCCTCTTCAAAGTGTTTTTGAAAAATCCGTAGATTTCATCATGAATAAGTTCTGGTGGTAACATGAGAATTTGACCAAGCTTTCGAGCACCATACGAGAAAGCCGTCCGAATACGATTAAAGCTAGCTGCACAAAATTAAAATGTTAAATAAAACCCAGCAGAAGAGGCATCATGCAAAGCAAAGCCCTACATATGTTCAACTACTAGAGCACACTGTTTATGGCTTTATGCACATACGCAGCAGCACAGCACATGTTATGAATTCTGATGTTCAGGCAAGCATACGTGTTTGTAGAAGTTATAGAAGATAATTTAGAAAAAGAAAATCAATAGAAATATCTTGGTTAGTTCAGAGTTCAGACCTCTGTTGACACTTCTGCCAAGATTGTTATGCTCCTTCAGTGGATCAATTATGTTTAGATGTTTCACACGAAATTTGGTATAGCACGCATTGGGATCTCTTGGAGGTATAAATGCTTTATCCACCGAGCTCCTGAGGAACTCTTTGCCAAACAGTAAGTCATCATCATGGGTATTTGTAGCTTCAACTGCAAGAGAGATAACTTTTAGGATTAAAACAGAGAATAGGCATCAGGTGAATACTCTGCCAAGGAAAAGGTTACAAGGTAGCGCACCGAATAGGTTTGGCAAAGATGACAAAGCAACAGGGCCATTTAAACTTATGCAATAGTTGTCCCAGTCAAACTTGCTAAAATATTCCAGAAATCTATACAAAACCTATTAATAAGAAAACACAGGGAGAAAATAAGGATATGAGCTTTCATATTGGCTAAAGATGCTTTTGAATGTCTGAAAATAACCATGCCTTCCAAAACTTACCTGCAGAGGGCCATGGAGAGATTTGTGGAATAGATTGAATATGTAAAGGATAAGTATTTCCAGCGCGTAAGTAGATATTAGTCCATGATGAGCTCCTAGTAGGCGACTTTCATAATAACACCATGCCTTGATTAATATAATGCTCCTTTTAAATAGATGATTTTTTCCAACTCTACGATCAACCTGAAGAAGGAACAATTGTTTACTTTCCCATGACTAGGCACAGTAACCAAATAAAAGGACACCTAGACAAGCATAGGAAACCAATGTTGAGTATTCTACACATCCAACAGCTGTCTACTTAACCTGAAATTTTTTGAAGTTTTAAGTGCAACAGAAGGTGTAAAATTGCACCATTTATTTGAAAAAGTAAATAAATTTGCATTGCAATACCAGCTCGAGGAAGCAGAGTGCGCATATTCCGCCAGTTTGGTTGAATGAGATATCAACGATAATATTTTCAATAGTGCATTTAATGAGCCTGACCTGGATGGATAAACATTTGCAGAAATTTAGAGGCAATTGCTATCTGCGAAACAATAACAGTATACAGGGAGAAGGAGAGAGACATAATCACATAAAAATTGAGTTTCAACTTTCACACATATTAAGCATTTATTAAAAGAGCAGTAACGAAAATACCTGGTAAGAGATCAGATCACTATAGATATTGCAGGGAATAAAAAGGCTAAAAAAGTTAAAAGGCCAATAACATAGTTTGCCCAAATTATTAATCCAAATGAATGAGTAAGAATGTATAGGAAGTGAAAACAGGAGAATGCACCTCAGCATTGATGTGTTGCGAGTCCTTTACTTCAAATTCGGCATCACTGTTCTGCTCCTCTGACTGAAGGATGCAGTAAACATCATCAATCAAAGTACTATGATAAGATGTATTTCCAAGTACAGTTAGATCAATGTCCCCATCAGGAAGGTAAGTCTTCAATGGAACCGATCCAAATGCAAAGACCTAAGTATTCAAATAAGGAACAAATATTGTCACAAAGCTGATATATCAAAATATTCAACAAACAACAGTGTTAGACGGAATAAAAAGGTATTGTATCATTCATACAAGTAGTACTGTAACAACCATAAATGTTGGCAAAAAGATGGACCGAATCAACAAAAGATGCATGGCATGCTGCCATTGATTTTCCAAGAGAAGTTCAAAGCTGAAATATTTCTTGGATCTTCATCAAGTTCTTCTATGAAGAAATATAGGGATTTAGCGCAATCAGTTTTGCATGTGTCAAAATAACCAAACACATCTATGCCAGCAGATTCTAGTAGAACTACATTTGTAGTATGTGCCATATGCCATCAAAGATTGCTCTCATGATTTACATAATCATATTTTCAAGTAGGTAAGCAACCAATCGACCAGTATAGGTAAATAAATAAATAAATAAAGTCACATGCCAACTCCTTACCTTTCCATACAACAAAAACACAAAAAACAAGTTGAGTAAAAGAAAAAAAAAGTCTCTTAAGTTTGATTTTGTGTTCGCGCATTTTTGGCATAAAATAAAAAACAATGGACCACTGTACCAGTGTTTCATCTCACATACACATGCGATTATAACTCAGAAAAATCACTATGTTCACTACACCAATTATTTCCAAGAAAGAACCCTATATTATTAACAAATGCTAGAAAACACTACAACACGATTCCTACTGCAAAACTAATGCCTGTAGGCTATAGCCAGCCACACGTTTCCAAGCAATTCCAGCTATACAAAGACATCTCGTACACAAAAAAAGTGATCGGCAGAATAGCAGCAAACAAGGACCACTTCTCCAGATCTACCATCTGTGGGTACGGAGTGAAGAGCTTCCACGTAAATAAATGAGCCCATGGACAAACTTCAAAGTACTACTCGAACAGTGGACCGCTGAATTCCCATCGGTATATAAAGATGAATTTGAGTTCCTAAATGATGCTCTATAGGGACATCGCAGTAGAATTGAATGCAGGAAGTTGGCAGGCAGCTGCGGTGTATGGCTAAATCCCACTCCTGCTCTGTCACAATCCTCAATGCAGACAAAGCATGCCCAGAAGATTCCACTACAGCATTGATCAGTTGACATACTATTCGGTAAAATCCACGTGGATGAATCACTTTGCATAGATTGCACAGCGTGAAGATTATCCAAGTGACCATCAGTCAAGCATGCGATCACGAGCAGGAACAGGTCCAAAACAAAAAGAAAAAAGATCAGATTTTTCTTTGGATAAAGGCACAAGTTGTTACTTTTTCAAGTAAAGGTTGGATTTCACAAAACAAGCCGGGCCTTCTCGTCGGAAGTAATGCTCGCAAATGCACAGAAAGATTACTGTGCCAACAGAAAAGATATATTTGAATGCTTCAAGAAACGTTCTAACTTCTAATTACCAGCTTAGAAGCATTTTCCGTATGCTAAAAAACGATATACCCATAGATCCTAGCTCACACAAAAGCCTCCCTAGAATTCGTAATTTCAAAACGATGGAACTTATCATCACGACTTCGTCTAACACAAGAATAATTAGTCAATAAATATACAGTAAAAAATGTTACCCAAATTATCTTCCCCGTCAAGGCCAGCACAAAATACGACGCGCCGCGAGCAATTAGTTAGGAATTAGTCCCGATCCGTACGAACCGAACCGATTAATTAAAGGATAATGCTCTCCTGGACACGATGGCCGTCAAATCTCAGAGAAAGCGACGGAAGCACAGTAAACAAAACCAAACTGAACAAAAAACGAAGAATAATACATGCCATTCTAGCAATTTCAACGTCACTTTTTACTATTTTTTCTTTCTATATCCCTCTCTGTAGTTATTTTCAATATCATTTATTACCTTATATTAGAGTATATATAATATTATACTATATCTTAGTAGAAATGCAAGAAAATAGAATGATATGGATTTATGTATTTAAGAACGGAGGGAATAGTACAAAAAAATCAAGCAAGCACGAGAATCCCGAGAACAACAGGCTTAAACCAATCAAAACATCCACCCGCAGGATTAGCCAACCAAAACCCGAAACTGAAGCGAAAACAGGGAGGCGCTCCCCTCCGCCGCGCGGCGCGCGAGCGTTCCGCGCACGGACGGGGCGAGACGGCCCACGCACCCACCTCGCATCCGAGCGCGGCGCCGACGAGCCTCCGAGCGTAGTCGATGACCCCCGCGCGTCGCCGCTCCGAGTCCTCCGTGGGCTGCGCGCGCCGCACCACCTCGGCCGCCGCCACCTCCGCTCGGGCCAGCGTCCCCGCCGGGATCTCCTCGGCCCCCGGCGCCGCCCGCGCCATGGCCGCCGCCAGCGTGACCATCCCTCCGAGGGCTAGCTAGCGGCGGGGGGCACGGCCATGCGGGATTGGGGAACGGAAATGGGAAGGGAGAGGAAGGGGAGGGGGGTTTGGCTTGGGGAATTGGGGTTTTTGCCGAGCCGTTACGGGGGCGAGTGCGCGTAGCGTAGGTAGGTAGGCGAGCCTGCTGGTGTCCGAGTCCGACGAGATACGGGGGGCGGAAATCTGCGTGTGTGAACAAAACCCACCAGGCGAGGAGGAGGCCGTCTCTGTCTGGGCCCGGATTTATAGCGGGGAGAGAGAGAGCGTGTGCGTGTGCGTGTTGTGCTGGCGATGAATTGGGTGGGCCAGGTGGTGGCCAGTGAGGTCGTCGCCGTGGCTGCTCGCTGCGGTGCTTCTCGCCTGAGTTTCACCATGACCATAGTTAAATTTTCCCTTAACAATTTTGGCGCAATTTCGATGAGATCTCGGATTTTGATTGAGAACGAGATTTAAAATCTTGATCGAATAAAAAATTGAAAGAAAATTTAAATTGCTCTTCGAAATCTCGGGTTTTTTTGACCGGATTTTGACGTTTTGAACAGATTTGGCCCAATAAACATTAAGAATGTTATAAAATTGTAAATGCTTGATCATGCTCTGAAAAAATTTTGGTACCATCTTTAATAATCTAGGATCATACAGAAATTTTTTCAAAAGAATTGAACTCCATTTGTTATCTTTAAAAAATAAAAAAAAATGAACATAACTGAGATAGTAACCTTGTCAGAATTTTATAATTTTTCTCGAGTGTGATCATAATCCAAAATTTTATAATTTTATAATTTTTCTCGAGTGTGACCATGATCCAAAATTTTTATGAGAGTATAAGAATTACCTAATAACCCTTCTATAAAATTTTCAAAAATTTTATATTTTCAAGAATTTTATAATTTTTCTCGAGTGTGATCATGATACAAAATTTTTATGAGAGTATAAGAATTACCTAATAACCCTTCTATAAAATTTTCAAAAAATTTAAATTTTGTTTGTTTGTTCTACCATTGAACTTCATTTGTTATCTTTCAAAAGAAGGAACATAAATGGTACAATACCATTGTAATAATTTTATAAATTCACTGGAGAGTGATCATGATCCAAATTTTTTATGAGAGCTTAAAAATTGCCTTATAACCCTTATGTAAAAGTTTTCAAAATTCTAAACCATTGTAATAGTTTTTTTAAAGTAACTTTTTGTTGGCGGTATAGCTGAAGGGCTAAATGGTTGTATTCAAGAGGTTTCGTGTTTGGTAATCTAGCTTTTAGGTACGAGGGGTAGGATTTGAGATTTTATATTTGGTAGAAGGGGGTAATTTTCTTCAACTCTAGTAGTAAAGTCAGAACCCCAACCCATCGAAACTGTGTGAAGCTACCATAGACCAGTTTCAGCTTTTAACTTCTCCTAATACAAATGGACTGCTGGCTTTTGGCTTTCGGCTGCGAAAAAACCAGCCGTTTGGAACAGCTTCCAGTTTCTAGAGAGAAAAGACCGAAGCTGAAGCCGTTCGAAATAGGGCCCATATATGTCTATTACTCTTTCGTTCACAAATATATATAAGTCGTACTTTAACTTTACACAAGAATAGATTGGGATACACGAGAAGATGATTTAGATACCTCACTTAATTATCTTCAAAAATAAGAGATCATACTTTGTATGGATGGTAATGAATAAATCCATACGATTAAGACAGAATAAATAAAGGGTGTAGCAGAAAAAACCTCATTAAATCTAGATGCAAGGGTTATAGTTCTGGATAAGATCATTCAAACTATAGATCTTATATTTATGAACAGAAGGAGTAATTTCAGAGTATGCATCTCTCTTCTAATATAAACTATACGAATTTTAAAGCAAAGAAAAAAGATAAATAATCACCGTCTATCTTTTATTCATACTTTAATTTAATATTTATATAATTTTTAAATAGCGACGAATAGTTACAGCCGCAGAGTAGGTCAAACGATGATGAATTTTTTTTAGAGATTCTTGACACATGGGTGATGTTTCCATAAAAAGTTTCGATAATTTTGAAGCTTATGAAATTTTTAAAAATTCAAACATTGCTAGTGATCTAATAAAATGCTGACCAGCAAATTTGAACTGAATGAAAAATGGAACAAACGAGGTTATAAAATTTTCAAATTTTTTGTTCATACTTCTTACAAATCACTAATATTCCCGTAAACTTTTCAGGTGATGATCAAACTTCATGAATTATTAAAAATTCGGACACTGTCCTGTTAAAAGTTTTACCGGCAAACTTGAACAAAATGAAAAATGGTTCAAACCAAATTAGAAAATTTTGAATTTTTTTTGGATGTCCTGATATTATTAATGTTTCTATAAAATGTTTAGATGAGGATCAAGCTTTAAAAATTTTGAAAAATTCTGATAGTGCTACGTCGTGATAAAAGCTTGATGATCAATACATAAATTTGCTTTAGCAATAAAAAAAGGTTTAGAATTTTTGAAAATTTTACAAAAGGGTGATAAGAAAATTATTAAGATCTCATAAAAATTTTGAATCATGATCACACTCTAGTGAATTTATAAAATTTTTACAAGGCACAGTACAATTTATGTTCTTTCTCTTTTTGATTTTTGAAATATAACAAATGAAGTTCAAAGCTTACATAGATTTGATTGACCAAACAAAATAAGTTGATTTTTTTTAAAAAAATTATAGAATGGTACTGAGGAAATTATTAATCTCTCATAAAAATTTTGGATCATGATCACACTTGAGAAAATTTATAAAATTCTGACAAGGTTACTATCCCAATTATGTTCATTCGGTTTTTGATTTTTTAAAGATAACAAATGAAGTTAAATTATTTTTAAAAACTTTCTGTATGATCCTAAACTACTAAATATAGTACCATAAATTTTTCAAATCATTATCAGGCTTGTAAAATTTTAGAAAAATTTGATAGTGTTTCTGCTGAAATTTTAAAATATCTCAAAATTTTGGTTTTTCAATAAATTTTTATAGAAGATGACTTTCTTAAGGATTATTGGACCAAATCCGGCCATGAAAGTTTAAAAACCGGTCAAAAATCACGAAGTTTCTATCGGTATAGGCGAAATCTCGCCGAAAAAAACTAAATTATTGTAGCACTTTTAAATTGTTTTATCGGATTGGTAATTTAGATCTTATAAGGCCCGAAATCCGAGATTTCCCCGAAATTTGAATCCTTGGCTTGAGTAATGTTGCTGGTGTTGACTCGGTGCTCTGCTCCCCATACCATGGCGTCGTTTTGGATAAGCCGTAAAGTTATCTCTTTTGCTTATGTGTGCGTGTTGCAGTAAAAGCCAACACAATGACATAAAGTGGCTGGAGGTTTTGACCGAATGGATTATATCTTATATGATGGGTTAGTCGTTATTCCAAGAACGCGGTGCAGTGTTGCGTGCCAGTGGAGGCGAGGGGTGGATCACCATTTTCATGCGACGGCGACATAGGCTCACATGGCGCGGTTCGTTCTCCGACGACCGCGAGCGACCAAGTGCAAGATCCACTAACAACTAAATTTTGCTGCCATACAGATATGGCAAACCATGTTTGTCTAAACTTAATTATAACAAAGCTGGTTTCAAACAAGACATTACACTAAGGGCTTATTTGATAGAGCTCCAGATCACAGTTTTATCTGAGATCTGAAACTTGTAGGCTAATATAAAGTGAATTAAGTTTATATATTTGATCTAAAATATAAACAAAATGATTCATCTAAACACTCTTAATGTACTCACAGCTCCAACTTCACAGATCTGGTGGAGCTAAGAATACCCAGCTCCATCAAATCCAGTGGAGATGGAGCTCTACCAAACACACATTTAGGGCCTGTTTGGTAGAGCTCCAGATCCTAGCTTCATTTGAGATCTGAAACTTGTAGGCTAAAATAAAGTGAATTAAGTTTATATTTTTAGTCTAAAATGTAAACAAGATAATCCATCTAAACATTCTTAATGTACTCATAGCTCCAGCTCCACTGATCTAGTGGAGCTAGAAATACCCAGCTCCACCAGATCCACGAATCTGATGGAGCTGGAGCTTTACCAAACACACCCTAAGTATCATATCACTTGAGGACAAGATTTCAAATTTCGTTTTCGGACCAGGTCTCAGCGACAATTGAAATCCGGCTGAAATTCAAAAATCAAATTTGAAATATAGTAATTTCGAGACCAGCAAAACTAAAAATTCAGCAGAAATGACCGAAATTTAGACGATATTCACCGAAATTTCAGTCGTTTTCAACCATCTGTGAAAAAGGTCTCTCGAGGCTAGAAAAAAATTGGGAAATTTTTTAAAAATCATGTAAGCATTTATCTTCATTTATTATCTATTTAAATACAAAATACTAAGTATTTGCACATAAAAGACTTAAAACGCCACATGAATTATGTTTTACTATCCGTATACATAGATTTTACTATCATGTTAGAGAGTTCAATAGCCTGTGCAGTAGTAAAATCTAGTTCTGCCAAAGGGTTTAGCTCTGGTATGAAAGTAAAATCCATGTATACAAATAGTAAAATCTTATAACACGTTCTTACCCAGCAATGCTGTTGGTCGGTGTTGTGATGCAATTTTTTCAGTTCTATAGATGCTTGTGGCAAGTTGTGTTGGATCTGCTATACTGCCTGATACTTCTGTTTGAAGTTTTGTTCTACTCGGTTGTAAATTCAAGCTCCATTGGTTTTGTTAATTGGTTTTAGATTAATGCATAATCATTGTTTAATGACAAATCTAATAATTATAAGACTAACATGTTTATTGAGTTTTATTCTTATTAGTCTCAAATTTGGATGAAAAATAGAAAATCCAAGGTAAGCACTCGTATTCACTCTATTATTTTAGTGCATACTTAGGATTCAAATTAAATGATGAACTTTTCCATTGCTTATACATTAAATATGTGTATTGTGTTTTTAATTTCATATATTACATGAATGCACACATCTAGGGGGAGTTCATAATTTGACTTAATGTTTCAATAGTATTGATCCATATCTTCTTGCCAAATAATATAAAGGATCAAGACTTTGAAACAACCATTTAAGTATATGTAACTTATGTAGTTGTAATATACTTATGCAAATATAGGATAAACTCAAATGCTATCTAAGCTTCATTATGTGCATATTGATTCCAAGTTTAATTATTTATATGCACATATTTAATGGAGTTTATTCTATAATTGATAGTGTCAAGAGTATTGATCTCTTTCCATCACTCCAATATATTGGATCATTACTTTCCATCAAATTGAGTATATGAAACTTGTGTAGTTATACATACTCATATCAATTTAAATGAAATTTAAATTGAGATTTTCTTGTCTTTTAATCATCAAAGAACGCTTCATCATGTATTGATGGTGTTCATTTGATTGATTAAGGACAAACGAAAAGTTCTTAAGTATAATGAAGCATTAGTTGCATTAAAGTACTCAAGACACAATTAATCATTCAAATTAATTTAGGTTGTGCTCAATCGATCTTGGGGTATCCATTATATGTTAATGGAATGCAAATTGATGATTGAGACAACCGTATTTGTTGGACTAACAATCTTCCATGAGTTATGAAGTAAGTTGAGTCCAATGATGATATACAATAGGACAAGGACGTCATTATGTGTTGATGAGCGTTAAGAGAAGATCCTGAAAAGAAGAGAAGATGAGGTTCATTATGCGTTGATGAATAAGAAGAAGTCACATACTTGGAGACGAGTTGATTGGACATCACAAAAGCCCCAAGTGGTTGCGTGCGGCAAATGTATAACTAAATATGCTAAGGATATGTTCCTAGTCATTTATTAGTCTCAATGTTTGATTGGAAGACCGGATTACTAGTTAGGTTGCCGTACTATTAAGAGGGGTTGAGTCATTTAGCTTGAGCTTCATCATGTGTTGATGAACTCAATCCGGTTCACTCAAGCTCACTCTATCATTTGGATTTTTGCATGAGCTAAGTATTTGCATGTGTTGCAAATAAGAGAGCTCATGCTTGCTTTTTAAATTGAATCTTAATTGATTTGGTTTTTGCATCGAGCTATGATTTTGTATGTGTTGCAAAAGGAGCGGCTCATGCAACTTGATTTTAATGATTGTTGTTTACATAGAGTTAGATATTTGTATGTGTTACAAATAGAGAGCTCATGTATCGGATTGTTAGCTTGTGTTTTGATCATGTGTTGATCATCATAAGGCTAGTTAAGATTTATGCTTTGTGTTTGCAAAATGAGTTTTTTTTGTAAAATGTTAGTTTAATTGAATCTTATCTTGGAGCATGTGAATAGGGTTTGCAAATATGTTTACAAATTAACTTGATCATGTATTGATCATCACATGGCTCAAAGAATTAATTTTTATTGGATTATAATTTGAAAAGAAAATATTTTTGTGTAAAATCTGTTTTTGGTCTGGAAAGTCGGTTGTACCTCCGGTGCTACCGCTCTCAGTTGGCTGGTAGTACTAGAGATTCGGTACTACCGCCCCTCAGGATTGGTATGTTTATTCAGAGGAGGGATTTCTCGATTTTGTAGGTCGGTGCTACCGGCATTGGAGGCCAGTACTACCACTTGAGCGGTAGCACCGCTCCTAGTTGGGCGGTAGCACTAGTTTTCTGTAGCGGCTAGTTTTTTAGCCATTGGCCTATAGGCGGTGCTATCGACCTCAGTTGGGTAGTAGCACCGGGTTTGCTAAGTTTTTGTTTGTTTTGCCCTTCAACGGCTAGTTTTCCTTGGGGAGACTATAAAAGGAGCTTCGGTGGCAGACATTTATGCTTTCTGTGTTTGTGAGATATTTTAGAGGGGTTGTGCATGTGTTGCACTCTCCAATTTGATTTTTGAGCTAAGAGTGAGCTCTAATTGTATGTGTTGCAATTAGAAAAGGATTTAGAGCCTCTTGTGCATGTGTTGCACTTGAGGAGAATCCTTATGCATGTGTTGCACTTGGAGATCACCATTGTACATGTGTTGTACTTGGTGGAGTTCAAGCTAAAGAGTTTGATTTGTTACTCTTGGTGTTTGCCGACACCTAGACAGCGTAGCGGCGTCGTGCACGGTAAGCTTCTCAACGGAGGTTGTGAAAAGCCTTGGCGAAGTTTGTGAAGGTTGGAGCTTGCCTATCCAGAAAGGAAAAGGAGCTACCACTTGTGGAATCGAGGCGGGTGCTCAATTCGTGGAGCCAGTCTAAAGTGATTTGGGCTTGCCTCAATGTGGATGGATTAGGGGAGACCGGCAAGTCTCCGAACACCATGGTAAAAAATATTGTATCCTATTGTGGTTTGCATTCTATTCTTTATTTATATTCAAGCAATTTATATTCATAGAATTAAATTGATAGATTGCTTGTCTTTAAGATTGCAAATTATTGTTAGAGATATAGATAGTTAGTACATATAGCGAGTTTAGTTAATTTAGGCTTTAATTGTAAAAACCTTAGAATTACGTTTCCATATATTATTAGGTTTTGACTTATGCGATTGTTAATTAGAGAAGAAATTTTTAAACCACATATTCACCCCTCTAGTCGGCATCATCGACCTTACAAGTGGTATCAGAGCTTGATCTCTCATTTATTAGGCTTTACCGCCTAAAGAGTAAGGATGGCGATTATAGGTCTAGTGCACTACACCGATTCAACAATTTTTTATGGTTCAAATTATGCTTCATGAAAATTATTTGACTTCTTATTTTAAATCATGAGCCCCAAATATGATGGATCGTAGACGTGGGCTTTTCTCTTTGGTTGAATGAATTTGCTCTAACTAACGGAGAAAAGAAATGCCTACATCTTGACGCTCAAAGCAATTAATGTTTTATTTAGCGTTGTGAGCATAAATGTTTTTAATCTAATTTGCAATCTCAAGAGCGCCTATGAAATGTAGATCAAGCTTCAAGAACTATATGGATCATCCACATCAACAAACGATGATTGCATTGATAATTGGACATCGGTAGAAGAATCCTTCAATTCTACATCATGTGATGAAGAAGTCTCAACCTCCGCCTCAAGCGACGATGAGCATCCAATGTTGTCTTCTTTGATTCGTTGCTTCATAGCAAAAGGTAAAGATGAGGTATGTGATGATGAAGAGCTCTCATATGATGATTTAATGGATATGTTAGAGGAGCTCAATGAATTTCTTGGAAAGGAAAAAGCAAAATATATAATTTTAAAGCTTGAGTATGACTTACTTCAAAATGATTATAATGTGCTTAAGGATGAGCATGAATCTCTCCTTAAGGAAATCACTAAGCTTAGGGTGGACCTAGGCATAACTTGCGATTTAATTGATGAAATACCATACATAAACTCTTATTATCCTTACATTCTATCTAAAATTGGCATGTCCACCTCTAATGATGATATGCCTAGTTGCTTGAATTGTCAAAACCTTAGAGTTACGCTTTCGCACATTATTTAGGACTTAGACGATTGTTAATTAGAGAATAAATTTTTAAACCGCCTATTCACCCCCTTTTAGTCGACATCCTCGACCTTACATCGGTACTGCTGTGCTATGATGCTCCTAGACATGCATAAACTCATTCCCTTAATTTGTATATGTATTTGTTTGGCAAATTTTTCACATTTATTTATCATAAAAGGCATTACGATTCTCCACAAAATTTGTGGTGCAGAAGGCAGTTCAAAAAGGCGAAATCTTGGCGAAATTGATCAATCATGCCGATATTCACCGAAATCACTATAGTAATTTGAAAATCTTCATTTGTTTTCTTTTACACCACCGAGATTTGAAAACTCAGCCCAACGGAAACCTAAAATTTTGGCCGAGATTTCTTAAATCTGGCAAGATTTTGAACCTGCTTGAGGTACGGACACAGCACGAACGACCACGTTGCAGCCACGCGGGTCACGTTTCCATCCTACGGTCACGGACTCACGGTGATGCCTCGGGCCACATAGCAGAAGAAAGCCGCAGGAAACAGTCAAAAGCGTTCCCAAATGCCAAGACGCAACAACGACTAGCCCAAAAGCGAAGTAGGGCAATTCGGATCCTTTCTTGCGCGCGACGATGCCTTGCCGCCTTCCCGGCCGGCCTTCACGTCACAAGGTGATGCAAACGGTGTGCCTCTTTCCATTCAGGCACTAACCGTCGAACGACTAGTCCTTACCGGCTTATCCATATCCAGAAACGAACTAGGGAAGAAGGAACAGGCAGAAAGACTTCTGCAAGAGGTCTCTGTCGGTCGCGGTGGACGGTGAGCGCGGCTGGGGGTGGGCGGAGCTTGTCGATGGGTTGATACGGTGGGAGCGGGCGACAGGAAAACGGTGGTGGAGAGCGCATTTGGATAGAGCTCGGATGGTTGGAACCACTCAACGTTACACGTCCTTATAATGATTTCACATTTTCAATAAAAATTGGGACCGGGACATTCAGAGCGATGCCTGTTCATCTAAAAACTTTGAATTCTGAACGAGGAGTTAGTGCGAGACGATGACAAGCCCCTAGATATTTCAAGCGTTTAATCAGGAAAAAGTCTCTGTAACACTTTAAACTTTGGTCGAAAGTCTCTCAAGTATCTCAAACTAGGAAACCAGACAATTGACCCCTAAACTTTGCAATCTGATTTAAATAACACCCTGATTTGGTTTTGTATAGTTGTATTGCATGTATAGTGTAATGAGTGGACAGGATGATAGGTTGCCTAGTTAGGTCAATAATAGATGGGGCCACAGAGGCTTCTCTCTCGTCGAGATCCTAGCTGTGCTTCCATGGTGCCGACCTCTTTAGCTCCCTCCCTCTATATTTCGATTTAGAGATAAGCCTTTGTGGGCTTTTCACCGGTTATTCTCATTCACCTAATATTGCCAACGTGTTATCTACATGATAAAATCGCTCACACATCACGCCACATGAGTAATATTACAAAGTTTGAAGGATCAAATATCTGAATTCATAGCTCAAAGTTCTAGACAGACTTTGGAGCAAAGTTTTTCTTATCGTTGTAGTAGAGGACCGGGCCTGAACTTACCCAGACCTATCCAGGGGCGGCCCAACATCTGCTCAAGTCTACCGCTTATACGTCACACATGGAAATCCGGGACGCTAGCCGTTACAGCCCAAGTAAATAGCTAGTTAGGCCGGGCTGAGCCATCAATTCCACATCCCTGGCTCCCCCGAACAATTCGAAATCCCCAGAGCGACTACGAAGCTGCAGAGCTGATCATTCCGAATCCCAATTTCCAAACCAAGCTGCGAAGCCACTGCCCCCCTGCGGCAGATGAGGAGGTGAGCTCCGCATCGTCTATTTCCCCATTGAAATCACACGCCAGAAACTCGCGGGGTTTGGAAATCTCAGGTCATCGTCTCACCTCGATCCGTTCCAGCGGCTGATTTGGGCGGATCCAGCTAGGTTTCCGCCCGCTCCAGCTGCTGCGGTGGCGCCTGCTCCGTCAACTGTGAGCACTATTTTAGGGGTATGACTAGTTTGATCTTATTTTTTAAACTAAAAAATTTAAAGATACACTTCTAGACAAGGTTTCAAATTTTATTTTTAGATTACATCTCAGGATGACCAAAATCCGAAATTTCGACTGAAATCCGACTAAAATTAAAAAAAAAATCGAGTCCGAATTTTTTTAGAACCCTAAACCAATATTTCAGTCGAAATCACTTAAACACCCCGATATCAAGCTAGGATAGAACGCACTTCGAAGAAATGAACACATCTATCAGCCATACGAATAACTTGATTGTTTGCACTTTTCTTCAATATCACATGGGTACTTATTCTTCATGTCTTCTCAGCACATCTCCTCTTTATTCTCTTTATCTCTTTTTTTTATCTTAAAAGAGGGGAAAAATTGATGATTTGTCTTCATTTAGTTGTATCATTGATGATTTACCTTGTGATGTTTCACTGACACGTGAGCCCTAAGACCATATGTCAGTGAAATATACGAAGCAAATCATTAATTATTCTAATTAAAACGGGGCAAATAATCAAATCTCCCACGTGAATATCGATGCTAATGCTCAATTTGTGCAATGGCAATTGAAATTTGCCGATAGGTAGGTATGATAATACAAGAGAACTGGTTTTTATGGTGGAATATTCGGCGAATTTTTCTTAGACCCAAGGGTAGGATCCACAATGCTAAGATCCTGTTTGGCACTTTAGATACTAGCTCCACCTTAGATCTGAAACTTGTAGGCTAAAATAAAGTGAATTATGTTTATATTTTTAGTCTAAAATGTAAACAAGATGACTCACATAAACACTCTTAATATACTCACAGCTCTAACTCTATGGATCTGGTGAAGTTAGGAATACCCAGCTCCACCAGATCCATAAATTTAATGGAGCTGGAGCTGTATCAAATACAGCCTAAATATGAAACGCTAGGTGGTGATAACTAGCTTCCAAGACATCGTACTTTCAGATAGGACTGAGCTGCAACGCTCACCAAATTAACATATGGCTTTTGGGTGGAAGTTTCTAAATGCCCTACTACTACTTTCTGGCCTGTAGATATAGGAAGGATCAACAACAAAAGGAATCCTACTATCATAATCAATGGATTAAGATGTTTTTATTCTATTTCTATAAATAAAAAAGGTTTCTGGATTATTCTGGGTTCACCAATCAGGGATCATATACTATGCTACATTTAACCAGATAACAGTCATGGGTGAGAGTTTTTCTATCAATAGTCATACCAACCACTAGTGACCTAATAACGGTGTTACGACATGCCAAGTCCTGAAAAACTTCCTTGCAAAGTAAAAAGGTTGCAATAATACTTACAATACAAACATCAATAGCAGCGACCAACGTTTCTCAAGAAATATACCAACCATGGATTACTACAACAAACACAGTAGCAGTAATACTCAAGTACAAGATAATTGTTGTCCTAGATAGATTAATGACGCATATACCTCTAAGGTAGCTATTCGAGCCACGTCGTTCTAAATGGCCAATTACAAAAAAACCTTTCCCAGGAACACCAGGAATGGGTGACATACTGTAAACCATGATAGAAATATGAAAGAATACTCCCTAAAAATAGCACTGCTGCACTTAATAAAACATGAAAGAAATAAAAAGAAACAGAAGAACACAATACCGATACAACGAGATGCATCTTCGATGTGGAACGGTGAAGTCTCGAATTTTTTTTAAAATAATGTATTTTATAAATCAAATTACGATATTAATACGGAGTTTTTTTTTTCCAAAAATAATACTCAATCGCCGAACCGCATGGCGACAACTGTATAATCGCGAGACGGTCTAGCGAAATTGTTGTCCTCGCCGAACGGGTTGGCGACAAATTAGTCGTCGCCGAATGGATTGGCGACAAATCAGTCGTCGCCGAATGGAACGGCGACATCAAGTTGTCGCCCAACAGTGCGACGACATCTGTTAGTCGCCCAATCGAATGGCGACGACTGTCCGAAGATTTCTAAAATTCAATATTAGAGTTGGGTTCGAATTTTGAATTTTGAAATGGCTTTGCAAACACAATGGTTTCAAATATTTTATTCCATACATGTTTAATTTTTATTATTTTGGAATTTCAATTTTTGAAGATGCGGAAGTTATTTTGAAGTCTAATTTCGAGGCAAATGCATTTGAAATTTTCTTACATGCAACTAAAAGTTTTTGAAACTCATGAAAATTATGCTCTTTAAAATTGGAGCCAAAATCGGGATGTAGTACCGTTGGATCAACCTTCCGATGGCCGGATCGATGATGCGCAAACGAGAGGCGCAGATGTCCGTTTATTCAAAGACCGCCCTAATAATAACAGTTAACACTCTTTTAGAAAAATAAATAATACTATTTAAAAAATATCATATTCACAAACTAATACGCCAAAAAATATATGATAAAAATAATACCTGTTAGGCCAATCGGGCGGCGAAATTTACAAAGATTGTTGTCGGAATAATAAATTTGTGTGGCAAATTTGTCGGTGATAATTTATATATGTGATTAGTCGTTCAGATTTTTTTTGTATAATGTTTGTATTTTTTTAATTCAAATAGCAAAACTCAAAAAATTACAAGAATATACTTGTACCCTACATGAAAAGTCGGTGTCAGTTTAACGGTTGCAAGAATTGCATATTTCAAAGTAGGGTCAATAAATTTAGAAAAATTCCTATTTATCGATCGTAATTAATGAGGTGTTTTACAAAATTATTTGTCAGTTGATTTTTTCAGGGAAAAAAATCAAATTTTGTAGTTCGCCATTATCCTTCGGTGTGCTACAAACTTGATAACAAATCATAGTATCATTCAATAAAATGCAACATGGCTTACAGAATTGATAAAACTGGGATACAACATAACTCACAAAACCGTACATCCTTCGATCGTAGTCTTCGGTATAGGGTATGGTGACAAAGATAAAAGTCATCTTTTGGTGGAAGTGCTTGAACGTCGGGGTGGAGGTGATACGGAATCGTCATCATCAGCGTCATCATCGTTTGTACGATCGGGAGCTAGCCCACCTCTAGTGCTAGTTGAACGTTCTCTTGCGTTGTTTCTTGACGGGCCTGTCGTGGAAGTGATTGAACGTCGAGGTGGAGGTGATACGAAATCGTCGTCATCATCGTCGGCGTCATTTGTATGGTTGGGAGCTAGCCCACCTCTAGTCTTGGTTGAACCTTCATTGCATTGTTTCTTAAGCATACTGTTGTGTAAGCGCTTGAACGCGTCGAGGTGGAGGTGATACGAAATCGTCATCATCGTCGTCATCAAGACTTGCATAGTTAGGAACAAGCCCACCTCCGGTGGTAGTTGAAGCGTCCTCTTGAACTTGCCGATCAAAGAAGATTGTGTCGATCTCTACCCATCCAGTTAGACCCGTTTCTGCGTCTTCTGCGCCAACCAGGCATCACACCACCGCCGAAGGGCTTATACATCGCTAAGAATTCTGGGATATCTTTGTTCAGCAACTCTTCATCCTCTGGGAACGACTAACACACCAAACGAACGTACGAAATAGTGAACTTATGTATAATCCTAAAAAGACTAGTAAGGTGACCAAATATGAAATAACTAACCTGAATATGCTCTGCATACTGATCGGGCAGCATCAGTACCCTGTAATTTCTTCTTGAGAAGCCTGCAGCAGAAGGGTGGTCGGCTAGTTCACATACCTTGTCATATCTTTGACGCCACCATTGCAAGTGCACCTTCAGGTCGTTGGTGGTCACGAGGTTCAGACCAGAGGTTGTCAAAGCTTGCCTCCGCAATGTCGGGCGCCACTCTTGCAATTTGGACACCGCTTTACTTTGGTTCTCCTCCTTGAATGGATCGTCCTTCCCACCACGCGTGACCTGCAACGTGCAAGTAAGAGCTATGCTACTCATATCAGGTGTCCACGAAAATTGTCTGCTAGAACTATCAACCATGGTGAAGAAGTGTGAGTGAGAGCTGCGGTTATGTGCCTGCGGTTTGGCTTTTTATAGACCCGAAGCGGTGATTTGTGGACTAAGTGTTGGAATGTAAGATTGAAACATCTGATCGATTGATCCGGCAAAAGTGATGGTCTCGTGTTGTCAAATCGGTCCAAAAAAGTTAGAGGCATTCGGCAGTGTTGTCAAATCGGTCCGAAAAAATATGCAGAATACTTGAATGAAATAAAACGTGATGAAAGCATAATAAATGGCACGAAATACTAAATCATACATTAAGTGAGGAAGTACGAAGCATGTATATGACGACAACAAACTGATGTACTACCCCTGACCACCCCCCTGAGCACCCCTACCACTAGCACGACCTCTCTTTGCCCTACGTGCTGAAGCCGGCGCATCGTCCAGAGGTCGTGTGTGTGCCTCCTGGGACGGTCGCGCCTGCCCGTAATCTGAAGGGCTGTACCGCTGCACCGAGCGACACTCCCGGGGAGGCAACGTGTACCCGTAGGAGGTGCCGTAGTCTCTTTGTGTCATCTGCGTCATTTGGGGGCTGCGTGAATGTGTGTCTGGCGGTCCGAGTCCATCTGCGTCTTGGGAGAAGAACTGATCCGCCCAAGAGAACTGATCGGCGTGCCCTGGCGAGTGCGGCGACGAAGAGAACTGTCCTCCAACGTGGGTGCAACCTACAGTTCAGGTAGTAACATGTAATCATACTTAGGTGATACTTGTACCAAATGTCAACTATTGAGTTTTGGTCGACTTACAGTGTGGGGACCATAGTGGGACCGCGTGGTGCTCGCTAGCTGGACCCTCCACCATGTGCGGGCCGGAGGCACAAGGGTGTGAAAGCCGGACTCGCTCTCCGCTGCGTCTGCGAGCCGGGGCGGTGTGTGGTAAGAAGGCATGTGTGGCGGCTGGAAGAGGTACCACGGTCGGTCGGCGTCGTGTGGCGACAAGAACCGAGCTCCACGATCCGTCGAGTCCCGGCTACCACGCGTCTCAAGCCTCTGTCATCTCGTCCGGTGTGATAGAGACTCGCCACGCAGACCTACTCAAAATGTCGTGGCCATCTTTGGTGCAAGTCCGTGGCGTGGTCCACCGCCACGCGTCTGAACAACTCATAAACACAACGACATACGAGAAGGAATAAATGAAATAACGCACTGAAGTAAGACTTACCATCGCGTGCATGGCTACTCTGCTGGCACGGTACAAGTCCGCCACGCCGGAGCGTCACGTGTGGGTCGGTGGCTCCTCCACAAGTAGGAGGCGTGTCGCGTCGTGGCACGTGCCGTGCTAGGTATCGCTGGTAGGAGGAGTAGTCGACGGCGTGTCCTCACCGACGACATCCTCTAGTGCGTCATCGCCTTTGAGCGAGCCTGGCGCTATCCTCGAGCCAAGATCGCCATGGTCTTCGAGGTCCATGGGTGGAGAACTCAAGAGAAATCCACATTATTACAAATATAACATAAGTATTTAACAAACTTGTTAGGGGAGTAACTCACGAGTGCACTCTCTCCGCACACGATCCTCAAGGAACCGGACCAGTGCCAAGTCCAAAGCGCCTCATGACTCATTGCGGTGCGTAGTCCTCACGAAGACATCGAAGATGAGCTTCTTCCTAGTAAGCCGATGAAGTCCGGTCCTCGTAGTACGCTGCGAGAGATCCCCCGCCATCGCTCTCTCCACTACACGACGCTCATTGTATGGGTCCCAGATCACCGCTCGCACTGTAGGTGGTCAAGCGCCTCCGTGAAGGAGTGGTACGCCGAACGCATACTGCGATCCCGCCCACTGTGGCTGCAGTACAAAAAAAGTCTGTAAGCATATGTGATTACAAAAAAAACCAAATAAATATTCAGAATGACGTACCCGTCGCCTAGTCCAAAGGGAGCCCATCGTCGGACGGTCGATCGCATCACCGCCATACATGTCGGCGGTGTAGTGTCGAGGCTCAACAAAGGGTCGACCCACAGGGAAACGCTCGAACGACCAGAGCTGAAGAAGAAGAGGCATCCCTGCGAGATTGGCGGCCTTGCTTTTCTTCACGCACGCGTCGCAAAGGGCGCGGTACGTGGCAGCAAGGACCGCCGAACCCCAGGATACCTGTGGTACGACGTCCAGGTTGGCATCGGCAATAGCCCGTGCATGGCCTACCCACCGCGCATCGACACTGTCGCCGTGAGTCGACGTGAACATGACCCACCCGAACAACCAAAGTAGATAGGCCTCAAGGTGCCGTGCAAGCTGGTAGGCCGTGGGCATCGTCGCCATCCGTTGCACCTGCGAGAATCAAAATAGTTTAGTATCAGGTTAATGTCACATGAATGTAGAATAATATATTTATGTACTCATCGCTAACCTCGGCCGAGCCAACCACCTCCTCGATGGGCCATGCCTCTTGCCGATCCAATTTACGGATCAACAGCACCACTCGGCAAACCTCTCCTCCAAGTTCGCCACCCACCCAGCAGGAGTCACCGAGGGTCCGATCGGTGTCCCGGCGATCGGCAACCCAGTAAGCATGGCGACGTCCTGCAGGGTCACTGTCACCTCGCCAAAGGGAAGGTGGAAAGTGTGCGTCTCGGCCTCCAACAATCGACCAAACACGCCCGAGGGAACGATCGAATGGAAAACGCCGCGACCGCCTGGACCGTCCTCACCCTCGGCCTGATCGTCGGGCACACCTGCGTCCTCAGCTGACCCCTCAACCATGCGAACGAGAGGAAGCAACCCAGCACGTGCCAACCTATGGATGCAAACAAAAATTTGCATTATTTAAATATACGTCATCAAACATCAAATTATGTGAACAAAAACATGTAAAGTATTTTTCCATGTAAGTGCAACTCACCGTGTGAAAGCGTGGGTCAACACACCATGCCTTCTAAGGCACTCGGATCATGCAGAGGCACCTTATCATTGCCTTACGTCGTGTGGATTGAACGCGCGGTGCCGCCGGTCCACGGAAGAGTCCAGAAGTGACCCGGGCTGCTCCATCCCTGTAAGTAATTAATGAAATATTTATTATACTAGACATGTAATAAACACGACATATATATAAATAAAACGAAAGAAGCGTACAACATAAATAACGAAGCTTGAAAAAATATGACAAACACTGTATATATATATCGAAATACATAAGTGTCCAACTTCAATAATATTACATGAGATCCCACAATCATGAATAAGATTACATAATTCGATACATAACCGACAATACCTATTACTTCGACACATATCACATAGCATAACCATGACGAGTTGATGGATTGCACCAATCACACATGCTGTCGGCATTGATTTGCCTTGTGGCCATACTCACCGCACTCAGAACATCTCTTAACATAGCCACCCACTTCGGATTCATCCATGTCGTTGCGAATGCGCCTACTCGTGGGCGACAGGTGGCCTTGGCACACCTCCGTAAGGTCGGATCCGGTGAGACAGATGCGCTCATCTCTGTTAATCACAGTGAAATCACCATGTGTACGGAAACCACGGAACTCCCCGGACCAGGTATAGACAACATAATCCTTCAAGTAGAAAGAGGACACGTATTGCGGCGTATTCATCCCAATCGCCCTGGCGGCTATCACATGTGAACAAGGGATGTGGAGAAGTTTTGGCTTGTTGCGGTGCATTCGCACCATCCACCGCCCTTGGCCTAGATTTACCTCATGTGTAATAACGGTGTGTTGGTTCCCAATCCACCTTTGCACGAAGAGTCACTTCAAATCGGACTCGGAATTCGAAGCCACGCACTACATGTTCTTGAGCCAGATTCGTTCCTCCATGTAGGCCATCATCCAGTAACAATACGGTGTTTGCATTGTCGTGGCATGAAGAACGACCTCGCATGCCTTTTCCGAAAATAGGCAACTATGCGTGCAACATGCCTTCGGGATGGCCACTAGTGGTAGCGGACGGAGTCCTCTTATGACCCAATTGTAAACCTCGGCTATATTCGTTGTCATGACACCAAACCCGATCAACACATATCGGTTAGTCTACCAAGTCGATTTGTTAAACCATCGTAAATAACATAATTTATTGTACTAACTTTGGCGCCACGGTGTCATGGAGCAAATGCCCACTTCTCCGGAGGCTCCGTCTCTATCGGTCTGAGAAACACTTTATGTTCCTTGGCGTTCGTCTCCTCGTATTTGGAGGATCGAGCTCTCGAGTGGTGCTAGCCTTTTGGGTGGGCAATCATTGGCGCAGTGGTTGCTTCTTCATCTCTTCCACATGTGCACTAGTGTCTTTGCTCCAACTCGGTAAAAGCACGTTGAACTTACGTGGTGATTCTCGCCGCACAACCTCTTAAAGAGGTTCATCAATTTCTTACTCCTGAACTGCCTGAAGAAATTTGCTCCCAAATGCCTCATGCACCACCTGCTCTGCAAGTCACGCCATGGGAATGGCTCATCGAGTCGATCTGTAGAGTCTTAATTGCGAAAGAATACCTTTGTGGCGATCATGAATGATGCACACGTTGGGCGATTACCAACTACCCCAAAATTCAAATGTCTAAAAACCACACCACTATCCGGTTCTCACCTCAACAAAAGCAAAGGCCAATGGAAGTATGTGGTTGTTCGCATCAACTGCAATGGCCGTTAGAATCTATCCCTTGTATTTTCCAGTCAGAAATGTACCATCAACACAAAGCAATGGACGGTAGTACCTGAATGACGCAATGCAAGGACCCAATGAAAAACGCACGACTAAAGCGTGCGAGATCCGTTGCCATCTTCTACACTTTCGTCGAAAGCGGTGTATGTGCCAGGGTTTGTTTGCTTCAAGACATCAAGCACACGAGGTAGGTTGCAATATGAAGCCTCGTATGTACCAAACCTCTTCTCCAATGCTTTTTGCTTCGCACGCTAGGCCATCGAGTAACTTATCTGGTACTTAAATGTTCTTAAGATTGCTTTCTGAATATACGAACACTCAATGTCCCATTTCTCAATGATTTCATTGAACATTACGCTAGCAATTAAAGCTGTATTCAGGTTGCGGTGTTTCACCAGAACATTTTCTAATCTTCATGTGTGCTCCTCTACTCGTGATGCAATCCAATACGTCTCGCATTTCGGCTTGTATGCATGAACTCGAAATTCACATCCATCTGTTCTGCACTTCACTGTGTACCTATCTGGCCTGGACAAGACAACCCGGAACTTTCTCTGCTGCGATAATGCCCAAAGCCTTACTGCCAATTTCAATTCAGAATTGTTCGGAAATATTTGATTCAGCCGAATGGAATTGGTACCATACTCCCAACGCGACTCATGGCCCCATGAAACTCTCATACCAGAATTATTTTGTTTGTTCTATTCGTCAGGGATGGATACATTCGCTTCCCCAATACTATCATGCATTTCAGCATCATCACCATCATCCTCCTCTTCCTCATCTTCGGCGATGCCATCATCACATTCCAACATTTCACTTCATCTTCGCGCCATACGGTCAACTAACTCCAAATGATCAACAAGTTCCTCGATCTCCTCCCTTCATCATTTCGGCCTTGGCATTTGTTGTATCCCTATTATCATCCCCATTGCTACCTCAATCGGCACCACTTCACGAACTTGTTCAGCTCTAGCCGATGTACTGCTCTCGCTCATATCACTAATATTCACCTCTTCTCTAGAACAAGCCTGCACCAGCATCACACAGTCAAGATGAGATCCCTTGCACCACCTTAACCATTTCTGCCACAGGTATGTGCGATCTACTTTCTTCAACTCCCAAATAGCCGGGTCACCATTGCTTCGCGTGAATAAAACTTGGATGGTAACAGAGTAAACACTTGGATCCAAAGAAAAATATTGGGTCAACCAAAGTTTTATGTCACGAATGCTAAAACTCTCGAGGATAGAGTGCTCAACCATGGTCACCGAAAAGTTGCTTAAATCAACACCATTCTGCGTACTTTTTATTTCACCATCGCCATAATATACCCTAAATTTAATTGGATCTGACATTACTGCGACGATATAGACAAAATAAATTTTTAGATGACTACCAAAATGTAATATGAATAATTTAAAACCCGATTAAATTAAATCTAATATCAACCCTAATATTTTCGTACAACATTACCCTACAATATTTTTCACGCAACTAAAAAAAGTAATCTGAATAATTTAAATTGAATAACGCTAATTAACTATCGCACTACAAATACTACAATATTATAGTTCATATCTAATATCGCGAGTCTACAAAAGAAAACCCGATTAAATTATATCTAATATCAACCATAATATTTTCATACAACATTAACCTACAATATTTTACTACGCAACTAAAAAAAATAATATCAGCAATTTAACTTTAACAACGCTAATTAACTATCGCACTACAAATACTACAATATTAGAGTTCATATCTATTATCGCGGGTCCACAAAAGAAGAACCGATTAAATTGTAACATCCCAAAATTTGGCTTAATTAAGTTTTTATTTCTTATTTGTGCATTTATGATTTTCTGGAATTTATTTGGATTTTTCTGGATTTATTTGAATTAATTTGAAATCAAGTTTATTGCCTTTTATTCAAATCTATCTAAATCTGTGCAAAGTTAAAATAAAGTTTTGCCAAAAATATTTTATTGGAGTCCAGAATGTCTCAAAGTATTTTTGAGATTTTTCTTGGATTTTTCCCGATTATTTTATTGCCTAAAATAAATAAAATGAATTTTGGTGATTAATTTAATTGGAAAAAACTTTTGAAAAACCTTTGAACAAAGAATGGGCTCGGCCGTGTCTTGTCTTGTGGTGGTTCGGAGAAGCGCCCGCTTGGCTGCCGGAAATCGCGTCTCGTAGTTGGATCAAGATCGCGGGTGGGATCTTGTCGTCACGGTTCGGGACTCGGCCGATCATCGCCGTTGGAAAGAAATCGCGCGGTTAAGATTAGATCGAGGCCGTGTGATCTGACCGTTGGTAGCGATCGGACGGCGTGTGGTTGTCGTCTCATGAAGGACTCGGAGTCCGCCACGCACATTTTCGCCGCCGTTAGGATCTAGGGTTTCGTTCTAAGCGTTTGCCGAGGCTATAAATAGGGCGGGTAGGCCCGAGGTTCATCCTTGTCGCCGCGTCTTACGGTCGAAGGGTTTCGCGAGGATCGTCGTAAAGCGCGCAGAGGAGCTCGCCGAGTAGAGCGCCGAAGTCGCCGCGGTTTTTGCTCAAGTGCGCCGCCGGTTCGTCGGTTTTCGGCGTTTTGGTTCAAGATCTGAACTCGTCGGAGTGTGCCGCGTTGACTGCGCCACTTCTTCACATCGGGGACACACCGGAACGCCGTCGCCAGGGTTTCTTCCTCATGTCCGGTGGTTTTCTTCGCCGCCGCCGCCATTAGTCTCGGGTGAGTTTTTGGCCGTCGGATCCGGCGAACGGGAAGATTGAACGCGCCACGGTGTCTGTCGCCGTTCGATCGGATCGGACCATAGATGCGTGCGCGTGCGCGCATCGGCGGGCGGCGCCGCAACCAATCGGATCAAGACGCGGCGTGGCGCTGCGGTATCGAGTGCCGTCGCGCGGGTTCACGATGGACGGAGGAGGTTACGTGGACCGGGTCCATACGCCGAGACGCGTGTCAAGCTACGATTGGTGGCGCGCCGGGTGGCGTTAGCGAGGATGTCACGCTTGCGCAATAATTCGGTTTTCGGATTAAAAATAAATCTGTTAATTTTGAATTTCTGATTTTTGCAATTTTAGTATTTAATTCAAACTTCAAAAGGCTATATCTTTTGCATCGTAACTCGGATTTGAGTGATTCAAATTTCTAAAAATTTGTAAAATTGAGATCTATTTAATGGTGAATTTTATTTGATTTTTGGAGTTAATTTGCTCTCTATTTTGGTATTTATTTGCTTTTATTCTTCGGTACGCGTAGACGTTGAGTTGTGCGACGCTTCGGAGGAAGATCCAGCAACTCAAGAGCAAGTTCCAGAACCAGATCAGGACCTATTCCAAGGCAAGTTGTGCTTTGATCATGTTGAACCCATGTTTATAAAATTGCTATATTGTTTACCCTATTGCATATATTTCAAGTATACAATTGTTTCAAATTAGATTGGGCTTAGCTAATATACCAGATTGATCTACACCCTACCTTGTCATTTGTATGCTATGATCCATTGTCGCCCTAGATTGGTTAAATATAGTTGGTTAATAATTATAATCAACATTGGAGGATTAGTCCGTATTAGTTGCTTAGCCATGCCACGTCATCACATGTGTCAGAATCATCGATAATTAATCTTGATTAATGGAATATGGAACGATGTTATGAACTTGTGTGTCATGTGGGATCACACGATGAGATTGAGTTGTTGTGGCGAGTCATGTCACGCAACGATGTTGAATTGTTGATAGCACGTGGTGCTTGGTAATCAACTGGGTGATAATCACTTAGATTGGGGCAAGTGACAAGGGGCGAGTATGCCAAGGTGGGCCCGATGGGCAGAGGGTATGTGGATGTCTTGCCTTGATCACTCTAAGGACTTAACCTTGCAAGCCTTTGACCTGAGTCAATCATGCAACCACATGTGCGGTATGGGCCACCTAGTGAGTAATTTGCAATGTCTTAATTTTGGTACTATCGTGGTTGGTGTGAGTTCCCGAGTTATGGAGTAATTCACATGGCGCAAGAGGGGGCCACGGTTATGGTTTTCAGACCACGGTGTTGAAACCTTAGCGGGTAGTATCAGGTTAAGCGAGCTTTGTAAAGGCTTTGTTATAATCACTCGTCTTGGTGGTGTTTGGTTGTATCGCGTGGGTAAAGTGCATAACCTCTGCAGTGTGAAACTATTCGGATAGCCGTGCTCATGGTATTGAGCAATGCTCGGAATTCTGATTAAGGGTTAGCTTAATAAATTGGACAACTTGGTTGGGATGGCGGAATGCCATATGGAAGGTAAAGTTGACTTAGGATTGGAAACTTGGTTTACTTGAGAAATACTGAAGTTGTTTACTATTGTTATTTGTTTTACATTCTTTACAATCTATTTACTGTATTTGTTCATAAATGCTGCTTATTGCAAAATAGCCATGATAGCCTATCCATTGGAATAAGCCTTACATATAGATACATAGAATTGCATTACATGCACAACTTGTTGAGTGCTTTAAGTACTCACCCTTGCCAAACAACAATAATCAACAGTTGAAGAATCTACACTGTGTTGGAAGAGGAAGTCCAGAGCACACGAGTCATTAGGGTCCGAGCCTTGTCGGTTGCTGTGGTGAACTCGATGAGCTATCTACGTTTCCTACTTTCCATTGCTTATTTACTAGTTTATATTTTCGGTCTTGCCTGTGTGGCTTAATAATGTAAGTTGGTCATAAGATCATACATTTAGCTATATCAATAAATGAACTATTATTCTATTATCGTTGTGTATGATGTGATATGTACCAATGTTAAGGCTGTGTGCACTAGCGTTGATCCCAGGACTAGTGCGGTAAACACGGTGGGTTGAATCGATGGATTCGGGTCCTTACAGGTGGTATCGAGCATCTTGATTGTAGGTCTTGGCCTAGATTGTGCGAAGGTGTCCTATGTGAGTCCAAAACTATTTTCTAAAGAAAAATTTAAATTTGACTAATAAAACACTCTTGACTCATCTCATTCTCTACTTCGCCTTTGCTAAATTTCTGGATTTACTTGCGTTTAGGGAGGAGAACTTATTCAAAGTTCTTGTGGAGCAGATCTGATCGTTCGACCTTCTAGGAGTCGGTGGCGGCTCGCCATGGAGCCGTGGAGAGTTCTTCAGACGCTGGGAGGCTTCTATCGTCCGCTTTACCGAGGAGGCCGCTGGTCAGTTAATGGTGTACACCGAGGATTTATTTGCATGCTGATTATCTACGCTCGGGAGAACGAGGAAGCTAGCAGGCCAATCAACATCTCCGCTAGAAGATTCTCGTACGAGGTTGCAATTCAGGAGGTCGCTCGACTTGCTCTTCGCCGTGTCTGCCGCGACTACGCCGACGAGCTTCACGACTCAGTGTTCCGACTTCACCTAGACGTTCAAGCATGCCGATGCCGACGGATCGTGGAGGACGAATGTGCTACCGCAACACACCTTGCAGAGTTCACCCTTACCCAGGAAGATCATATGAGAGATACTACTCAGGAGCTGGAGACTGTGTACGAGGCACTCAGAGTGGCAGAGCAGGAGCTTGAGGTGACCCGTGCTTCAGCCATCGGGATGATCACTGAGCTAGGAGAGGCCCTAGAGGCGGTCGAGGACGAGTTGGAGCGCGTGACCCAAGGAGCTCAGGAGCCAGCCGAGGAGGAGTCAGAGGAGGATCCAGAGGAGCGAGAGTGGGAGCCAGAGGGGAGTGCAGACCCTGTTGTTGCGGAAGAGCCAGCAGTAGGTCATTAGGATAGGTTCGCTCCTATGCCAGCTCACCCGCCGGTGTATGCACCGGATCAGCCTCAGCCAGGGTGGCTGGGTGAGTGAGTGTCAGTCTTAGGGTTGTGTTGAGACTCGAGTGTGAGTCGCGTCTTTAAGATAGTCTTTACCTCTCTTGTTGACGTTAAGATTTCGTGTTTAGTTTGCTTCTTTGTAATGCTGAGTGTGCAGTATGTGTTGCAAAGCTTGTAGGCTTAAATAAGTAGCCATACTAAGAATAAATAAAGAATTATTTCAGTTGGGTATAACCTATTTCCCCCGCTTTAGAAATTCTTACTTCTTATCTATGGTACATCTACCTTTCCTAACCCAAGAGGCAATCATCAGATGGTGAATACTCGAGGGAATAACGGTGCTTCAGGAAGTGGACTGCGCCAGAATGAAAACCCCAATGACGGAGGCAGCCCTCAACCAACGCCAGTCGACATGCAGAATCTGGGAGCGTTTCTTGCAGCGCAGACTCAACTGATGCAGACTATGATGCAGCAGATGCAGCAGATGACCAACGCAGCAGCCAACAACAACAACCCTGTAGCTCAGAACAACCATAGTGGACCCCGACCTCACTCAAAGCTATCAGATTTTATGAGGACTAGGCCACCAACCTTCTCAGGAAATGTGAACCCTTTGGAAGCCGATGACTGGCGTAGGACTATTGAAAAGAAGCTGCACATCACGCAATGTGAAGGAAATGAGAAGGTGCTAAACGCCTCTCATCAACTTGAAGGAACCGCCGCAGAATGGTGGGAAAATTACTGTGCCGCTCATGGAGCCCCACAAGAGATCACCTGGGAGGAGTTTACCAATGCTTTCCGCTAATACCATGTGTAAGTTCAAGCTCTATTGGTTTTGGTGATTGGTTTAATATTAATGTTTAATCATTGTTTAATGACAAATCTAATCATTATGAGACTAACATGTTTTATTAAGTCTTATTCTTATTAGTCTCATACTTGGATGGAAAATGGAAAACCTAAGGTATGCACTCGTATTCATTCTATTATATATATGCATACTTAGAATTCAAGTTAAAGTATGAACTCTTCCAGTGCTTTAGACCAAATATGTGCATTATGTTTTTAGTTCATATATACATGAATGCACACATCTAGGGGGAGTTTATAATTTAACTTGATGTTTCAATTGTATTGATCCATGTCCTCTTGTCATACAATATAAAGGATCAAGACCTTGAAACAATCTTTTGAGTATATATGACTTGTGTAGTTATATACTCATGTCAATTTAAATGAGTTTAAATTGAGTTCTATTGTCTCTCAATCAATCAAAGAACATTTCATCATGTGTTGATGGTGTTTTCTTGTTGATTAAAGACAAGCGAAAAGTTCTTGAGTATAATGAAGCATTAGTTGCATCAAAGTACTCAAGACACAATTAATCATTCAAATTGATTAGGGTTGTGCTCAATCGATCTTGGAGGCATCCATTATGTGTTAATGGAGTGCGGTGATGATTGAGACAACCGTGTTTGTTGGACTAACATCTTCCATGAGTTGTGAAGTAGGTTAAGTCCAAGATGATGAAGAATCGGGAAGAAGAAGTCATCATGTGTTGATGAGCTTCAAGAGGTGATCCCGAAGTGAAGAGAAGGGCTAGAGAAGGTTCATCATGCGTTGATGACCAAGAAGAAGAAGAAGAGGTGATCCTGGAGAGAAGATGATTGGAAATCATAAAAGCTCCAAGTGGATCAAGTGTGGCAAAGGTATAACTAGCTAGGGCTAAGGATGTGTTCCTAGTCTTTTACCGGTCTCCGTGTTTGGTTGTGAGACCGGGTTGCTTGTTAGGTGCCGTACTATTAAGAGGGGTTGAGTCTTTTAGCTTGAGCTTCATCATGTGTTGATGAACTCGATCCGGTTCACTCTAGCTCACTCTCTTGTTTGATGTTTGCATGAAGCTAACAATTTGGCATGTGTTGCAAATTGGTGAAGCTTGTGCATTGGATTTTGTATGAGCTAAGTTTTGCATGTGTTGCAAATAAGGGTACTCATACTTGCATCTTATTTGAATCTTATTTGTTTTGGTATTGCTTGGAGCTAGGTTTTTGCATGTATTGCAAAGAACAATGCTCAAGCATAAAATTGGTTTAATGTGTATTTGCAAGTTCGTTGTGCGAATAAACCGAGGTCTATGGGTCCGGAATCCCGAGAGCATGTGAGTAGGGCTTGCAACGGGTGTTTGCAAGTTGACTGGGTCTTGTGTTGACCTTCACATGGCTAGGGGGATTAATCTCATAGACTCGAGTTTGATTTGCTTAATACGTTTTGCAAATAGATCTTGAGTTGTTTACGAAATGTGTTTTCGTTAGTTGGATTTGTTATTTGCAAATGTGTTTTGCAAATGAACTTTAGATTATGGGTTCCGATCCTAAAGCATGTGAATAGGGTTTGTAAATGTGTTTTGCAAATTGACTTGATCATGTGTTGATCATCACATGGGTAAGAGGATTGATCTCATAAGTTCTTGGTTTATTGGCAAATGTGTTTTGCAAATAAGTTGTGCTTAATGAGATTCTTTAGAGTATGTGATTAACATATGCAAATGTGTTTTGCATCGTGTTGTGATCATGTGTTGATCCTCACATAGCTCAAAGAATTTATCTTGAATGGTTTGGAGAAAAGTTTACGTGAAAAGCAGTGTTTTCTCCTCGAGGCCGTCGTCATCGCCTGTAAGGCCCGTGAGCACGGGGTCCGTGTCTACATGATTTGGCCGTAGTAGCACCAAGGTCCGGTGCTACCGTCTCTCGGCCGTGTGGAATTTCGAGAGGGGTGTTTTTGGCGATCTGGTGGTCGGTGCTACCGCCCATGGTAGGCCGTGTAGCACCGAGGTCCGTGCAACCGCTCCTCCGGCGGTGTGAAAAACCAGAGGAGGTGTTTTGAGTTCGGCCGAGGCCGGTGCAGCCGAGGTTGAAGGCGGTGCTACGCCGGCGGTAGTAGCACCGCCCGATTGGCGGTGCTACTGGAAACTCAGAACGGCTAGTTTTGTAGCCGTTGGCGAGGAGGGTGCTACCGGTCCTAGTAAAGCTGTAGCACCGGAATTGGTTTTGTCCAGAATTTTCCCCCAACGGCTAGTTTTGGCTTGAAGGCTATAAAAGGAGGCCTTGGGGGGCAAGGGCACTAGGTTGGTTGTGTGCTAGAGCATTTGGGTGTTTGTAGGAGTTGTGTGCATGTGTTGCCCTCTTCCATTTGCTTCTTGAGCTAGTGTGAGCCTCTAATTGCATGTGTTGCAATTAGGAGAGGATTGAGAGTCTCTTGTGCATGTGTTGCACTTGAGGAGGATCCTTGTGCATGTGTTGCACTTGGTGATCACCGGAAGCACATGTGTTGTGCTTGGTGAAGTTCAAGCGAGAGGATTCGACTTGTTACTCTTGGAGGTTGCCGACTCCTAGGCGGCGTGGGCGTCGTCTTGGGAGCTCTCAAGGTTGTGAGAAGCCCCGCGAAGTTTGTGAAGGTTCGGGTTGAGCCTACGCGGCGTGAAAACCACATCTAGTGGATTCGAGGTGGGTGCTCAATTCGTGGAGCCGGTCCAATGTGTTTGGGCTAACCTCAACGTGGACTAGGAGAGACCAAGCAAGTCTCTCGATCACCACAGTAAAAAGTATTGTGTCTCTTGTGCTTGCCTTGTTCTCTTTATTTGTATTCAAGCAATTTACATTCATAGAATTAAATTGATTGATTGCTTGTCTTTAGAATTGCTTTTTGTTAGAGACATAATTAGTTAGCACACATAGTGAGCCTAGTTGATTTAGGCTTTAATTGTCAAAACCTTAGTTTATCGCTTCCGCATTATTATTGATAGGTTTTGGCATAGGGGTAATTAGGGGTAAATTGCTTTGTAGAAATTAGAAAGAGAAAGTTTTTTTTAAAAGCCGCCTATTCACCCCCCTCTAGTCGGCATCCTCGACCTTACACCATGTCCCGGAGGGAATGATGGATCTTAAGAAGGAAGAGTTCAGGGCTCTGAAGTAAGGAGGTCAACCAGTGGCTGAGTACCTGAACAAATTTACCCGATTAGCGCTATGCCCCCGAAGACGAGCGACAGATAAAGCTAAGCGATCTCGTTTCATGAAGGGTGAATTGGGACTACAGTGGGGTGATTACCCACAATTTTCCAGACTTTCAGGAGCTAGTGAATAAGGCTTTGGTCCTAGAGGATAAGCGCAAAGAGCTGGGCGAGAATCGTAAGCGCTTAATGACTAATCAGGGTGGACGTCCAAACTATCTACGTTTGATGATGTCACCACAGCAATTTGCTAGATTCCAACCACCAACCGTGAACAAGACATCAACCCTCGCACTCGCCACGCTAATCGAACTTTCGAGACACCAAAGACAGGGCACAAATGCACCAGAGGGAATCAACGATGCGGTGAAAAGATGCTATACATGCAATAAGCCAGGGCACTTTTCAAATAGGTGTCCACAGAAGGGAGGCATCACACCAGTTCGTTTCAACTTGGGAACAACACTGCTAAGGCACCAGCTTCAGGAGGAAATCGTGCGCCAGGTCAAGCTGGAACAACACCGCAATCAACAGTGCGTGGAAGGATCAACCACATCACTGCAGATGGAGCTCAGGAAGCTACGGACGTCGTACTGGGTAAGTTCCTGATCAACTCAATACTGCTTTCTGCTTTGTTTGATTACGAGCTTCGCATTCGTTTGTTTCTCAAAGTTTTGCAACCAAGAATGGATTTAAAGTGGTGAATCTTAAGTGTGTGCTCTTAGTCCAAGCCCCAGGATCTAAGCTTAGATCTAGCCTTGGGTGTTTGGGAGCTAAGTTGCTTATGGATGGGATAGAATTTCTAGCGAATCTTATCTTGATAGATGCGCAATCCCTAGACGTCATCCTTGGAATGGATTGGTGTCTAAGCACAAGGCCGTTTTGGATTGTGGCGAAGGATCGTGACTTTGGAAGGCCCTAGTGGCAAGAAAGTAGAGTTTCAAGCGACCATTTGTTCGAGATGGGCAATTAATGGTCAACGGCGTGAAAGCCATCGACATGGAAGATGTGCGATGGTCGTGAATACCGGATGTGTTTCGGAAGATTTGCCAGGATTGCCACCGGACCGTGATATCGAGTTCGTGATCGAGTTAGCGTCGGGGACAGCACCGATATCAAAAAGACCATATCGGATGCCTACCGACGAGTTAGTGGAAATGAAGAAGCGGATTGAGGAACTGCAAGAGAAAGGCTTCATTAGACCTAGTTCATCGCCGTGGGGAGCCCCGGTTTTGTTTGTTCGTAAGAAGGACGGAAGTCTTAGGATGTGCATCGATTATCGTGCACTGAATGAAGAAACGATCAAGAATAAGTATCCGTTGCCCAGGATCGACGACTTATTTGATCAGTTAAGAGGAGCTGGAGTTTTCTCCAAGATAGATCTTCGTTCAGGATATCATCAGTTGAAGATCCGAGCAGAGGATGTGCCTAAGACCGCGTTTTCTACGCGATATGGACATTATGAGTTCTGATCATGTCATTTGGATTGACTAATGCCCCGGCATATTTCATGAACATGATGAATAAGGTTTTCATGGAATATTTGGATAAGTTTGTTGTAGTCTTCATAGACGATATCTTGGTTTACTCGAAAACAGAAGAAGAGCACGCAGAACATCTGAGGATGGTTTTGGAGAGGCTACGAGAACATCAGCTGTATGCTAAGTTTAGCAAGTGTGAATTTTGGAAGGAGAAAGTTGAATTTCTGGGTCATGTAATGACTACTAAAGGAGTGGCAGTCGACCCAAGTAAAGTGGACTTGATGTTGCATTGGGAGCAGCGAAGTGCATTACCCGCATCCGTAGTTTTCTGGGAATGGCGGGATATTACCGTCGGTTCATAGAAGGATTCTCGACAATTGCTAAACCCCTTACACAGTTGTTGAAGAAAGAAAAGAAGTTTGCATGGACGCCAGAGTGCGAGAAAAGTTTTATGGAGTTAAAGAAGCGTTTAACAACAGCCCCCGTGTTAGTGTTGCCAGATGTGCAAAATGGATTTGATATTTATTGCGATGCTTCAAAGCAAGGCTTGGGGTGCGTGTTAATGCAAGAAGGCAAAGTCATAGCTTATGCGTCGAGACAGTTGAGACCGCATGAAGTGAATTACCCAACGCATGATTTGGAGTTAGCTGCCGTAGTGCATGCTTTAAAGATATGGCGTCATTATCTTATAGGAAATAGATGTGAGATATATACAGACCATAAGAGCCTGAAATACATATTCACTCAAGCAGATCTGAATATGGGACAGCGAAGGTGGCTAGAGCTAATTAAGGACTATAATGTGGGCATCCATTATCATCCCGGAAAAGCCAATGTGGTAGCAGATGCTCTGAGTCGAAAGAGCCATAGCGCAAATACGCTAACAATGGAGGATCAACCAGAATTATGCAAGGAATTTCAGAAACTAAGATTGGAAGTCGTTCCGCAAGGAATGGTAGCTGCACTAGAAGTGAAGCCAAGCATTTGGAAGATCATTAGAGAAGGCGTAAAGATGACGAAAAATTTCTAAGATTAAGGCTAAAAGGAAGAAGGCCTAGCCGTAGATTTTCTCTGGATGAGCAAGGAACCATGTTCTTCAAAGGCCGAATTTGTGTGCCGGATAAAAAGGAACTAAAACAGTTGATTCTTGAGGAAGCTCATGATTCTAAGTACTCGATTCATCCAGGAAGTGCTAAGATGTACCAGGATTTAAAGGAGCGATTTTGGTGGCCTAACATGAAGCGTGAAGTAGCTGAGCATGTTGCTTTATGTGACGTATGTCAGAGGGTAAAGGCCATGCATCAAAGACCAGCTGGTTTGTTGCAGCCATTGAAAATTCCGGAATGGAAGTGGGAGGAAATCGGAATGGATTTTATCACCGGTTTACCTAAAACTCAGAAAGGTTACGATTCCATTTGGGTAATTGTGGATCGTCTAACCAAGGTCGCCCATTTTATCCCAGTAAAGACCACCTACTCTGGGGATCGTTTAGTAGAGTTGTACATGTCAAGGATTGTATGCTTGCATGGAGTGTCCAGGAAGATCGTGTCGGACAGAGGTACCCAATTTACCTCAAGATTTTGGAATAAGTTGCACGAAGCAATGGGAACTCGTCTGAATTTTAGTACAGCATATCACCCGCAGACAGATGGTCAGACTGAAAGAGTAAATCAGATTTTAGAGGATATGTTGAGAGCTTGTGCTTTAGCTTATACTACGTCGTGGGATAAGTGTTTGCCATATGCGGAATTCAGTTACAATAATAGTTATCAAGCTAGCCTACAGATGTCCCCGTTTGAGGCGTTGTATGGGCGTGCTTGTCGTACTCGTTGAATTGGGAAAGAAACAGAGAACGTTTGGTGTTTGGGCCAGATATTCTCGAAAAAGCCGAAAGACAAGTTGCAATGATCAGAGAAAGGTTGAAGATAGCACAGTCAAGACAGAAAAGCTACGCAGATAACCGTCGCCGAGAATTGAGTTTTGAACCAGAAGATCATGTGTATCTTAAAGTTACCCCTCTTAAGGGCGTTAAAAGATTTCATGTTAAAGGGAAGCTTGCGCCAAGATATGTTGGTCCGTTTAAGATTCTGAGCCGTCGAGGAGAGGTAGCTTATCAGTTAGAGTTGCCTCAGTCCTTGGCAGGAGTGCATGATGTATTCCATGTGTCGCAGCTTAAGAAGTGTCTCAGAGTGCCAACGGAGTAAACCCCGTTGGATACAATAGAGCAGCAAGAAGATTTGACTTACAAAGAGCAACCGGTCAGAATTTTGGATGTTATGGAACGCAAGACCAGAAACAAGTCTACTCGCTTTTGCAGAGTTCAGTGGAGTAATCATTCCGAAAGTGAAGCCACTTGGGAGCGAGAAGAAGATTTGAAGTCGAATTTAGAACCTATTCTCTAGTTAGCCCCGAATCTCTGGTCGAGATTACATTAAGAGGGAGGTTTGTAACATCCCAAAATTTGGCTTAATTAAGTTTTTATTTCTTATTTGTGCATTTATGATTTTTTGGAATATATTTGGATTTTTCTAGATTTATTTGAATTAATTTGAAATCAAGTTTATTGCCTTTTATTCAAATCTATCTAAATCTGTGCAAAGTTAAAATAAAGTTTTGCCAAAAATATTTTATTGGAGTCCAGAATGTCTCAAAGTATTTTTGAGATTTTTCTTGGATTTTTCCCGATTATTTTATTGCCTAAAATAAATAAAATGAATTTCGGTGATTAATTTAATTGGAAAAAACTTTTGAAAAACCTTTGAACAGTAATGGGCTCGGCCCGTGTCTTGTCTTGCAGTGGCTCGGAGAAGCGCCCGCTTGGCTCGCCGGAAATCGCGTCTCGTAGTTGGATCAAGATCGCGGGTGGGATCTTGTCGTACCGGTTCGGGACTCGGGCTGATCATCGCCGTTGGAAAGAAATCGCGGGCGGTTAAGATTAGATCGAGGCCGTGTGATCCTGACCGTTGGTAGCAGATCGGACGGCGTGTGGTTGTCGTCTCATGAAGGACTCGAGTCCGCCAAACGCGTTCGCCGCCGTTAGGATCTAGGGTTTCCGTTCTAGCGCGTTTGCCGAGGCTATAAATAGGGCGAGGTAGGCCCGAGGTTCATCCTTGTCAGCGCCGCGTCTTACGGTCGGAAGGGTTTCGCGAGGATCGCCGTAGCGCCGCAGAGGAGCTCGCCGAGTAGAGCGCCGAAATCGTCGCCATGATTTTGCTCAAGTCTTGTGCCACGGTTCGTCGGTTTTCGGCGTTTTGGTTCAAGATCTGAACTCGTCGGAGTGTGCCGCGTTGACTGCGCCATTCTTCACGTCGGGGACACGCCGGAACACCGTCGCCAGGGTTTCTTCCTCATCTCCGGTGGTTTTCTTCGCCGTCGCTTCGCCATTAGTCTCGGGTGAGTTTTTGACCGTCGGATCTGAGCGAATGGGGAAGATTGAACCGCGTCACGGGTGTCTGTCGCCGTTCGATCGGATCGGACCATAGATGCGTGCCGCGTGTCGCGCATCGGCGGGGCGGCGCTGCAACCAATCGGATCAAGACGCGTGGCGCTGCGGGTATCGAGGCGCCGTGCGCCGGTTCACGATGGACGGAGGAGGTTACGTGGACCGGGTCCATACGCCGAGACGCGTGTCAAGCTCTGATTGGCTGGCGCCAGGGCTGACGTCAGCAGGATGTCACGCTTGCGCAATAATTCGGTTTTCGGATTAAAAATAAATCTGTTAATTTTGAATTTCTGATTTTTGCAATTTCAGTATTTAATTCAAACTTCAAAAGGCTATATCTTTTGCATCGTAACTCGGATTTGAGTGATTCAAATTTATAAAAATTTGTAAAATTGAGATCTATTTAATGGTGAATTTTATTTGATTTTTGGATTTCATTTGCTCTCTGTTTTGGTATTTATTTGCTTTTATTCTTGATGCAGCGTGAGACGTTGAATTGTGCGGCGCTTGGAGGAAGATCCGACAACTCAAGAGCAAGTTCGAAACAGATCAGGACCTATTCCAAGGCAAGTTGTGCTTTGATCATGTTGAATCCATGTTTATAAAATTGCTATATTGTTTACCCTATTGCATATATTTCAAGTATACAATTGTTTCAAATTAGATTGGGCTTAGCTAATATACCAGATTGATCTACACCCTACCTTGTCATGCCATGATCCATTGTCACCCTAGATTGGTTAAATATAGTTGGTTAATAATTATAATCAACATTGGAGGATTAGTCCGTATTAGTTGCTTAGCCATGCCACGTCATCACATGTGTCAGAATCATAGATAATTAATCTTGATTAATGGAATATGGAATGATGTTATGAACTTGTGTGTCATGTGGGATCACACGATGAGATTGAGTTGTTGTGGCGAGTCATGTCACGCAACGATGTTGAATTGTTGATAGCACGTGGTGCTTGGTAATCAACTGGGTGATAATCACTTAGATTGGGGCAAGTGACAAGGGGCGAGTATGCCAAGGTGGGCCCGATGGGCAGAGGGTATGTGGATGTCTTGCCTTGATCACTCTAAGGACTTAACCTTGCAAGCCTTTGACCTGAGTCAATCATGCAACCACATGTCTGGTATGGGCCAGCCTAGCTGAGTAATTTGCAATGTCTTAATTTTGGTACTATCGTGGTTGGTGTGAGTTCCCGAGTTATGGAGTAATTCACATGGCGCAAGAGGGGGCCACGGTTATGGTTTTCGACCCACGGTGTTGAAACCTTAGCGGGTAGTATCCGGTTAAGCCAGAGCTTTGTAAAGGCTTTGTTATAATCACTCGTCTTGGTGGTGTTTGGTTGTATCGCGTGGGTAAAGTGCATAACCTCTGCAGAGTGTGAAACTATTCGGATAGCCGTGCTCGCGGTATTGAGCAATGCTCGGGAATTACAGTTAAGGGTTAGCTTAATAAATTGGACAACTTGGTTGGGATGGCGGAATGCCATATGGAAGGTAAAGTTGACTTAGGATTGGAAACTTGGTTTACTTGAGAAATACTGAAGTTGTTTACTATTGTTATTTGTTTTACATTCTTTACAATCTATTTACTGTATTTGTTCATAAATGCTGCTTATTGCAAAATAGCCATGATAGCCTATCCATTGGAATAAGCCTTACATATAGATACATAGAATTGCATTCTGTGCACAACTTGTTGAGTGCTTTAAGTACTCACCCTTGCCAAACAACAATAATCAACAGTTGAAGAATCTACACCTGTGTTGGAAGAGGAAGTCCAGGAGCACACGAGTCATTAGGGTCCGAGCCTTGTCGGTTGCCTGTGGTGAACTGATGAGCTATCTACGTTTCCTACTTTCCGCTGCTTATTTACTAGTTTATATTTTCAGTCTTGCCCTGTGTGGCTTAATAATGTAAGTTGGTCATAAGATCATACATTTAGCTATATCAATAAATGAACTATTATTCTATTATCGTTGTGTATGATGTGATATGTACCAATGTTAAGCTGTGTGCACTAGCGTTGATCCTGGGACTAGTGCGGTAAACACAGTGGGTTCGAATCAGTGGATTCGGGTCCTTACATAAATTAAATCTAATATCAACCCTAATATTTTCATACAACATTAACCTACAATATTTTTCTACGCAACTAAAAGAAGTAATACGAATGATTTAAATTGAACAACGCTAATTAACTATCGCACTACAAATACTACAATATTAAAGTTCATATCTAATATCGCGAGTCTACAAAAGAAGAACCGATTAAACTAAATCTAATATCAACCCTAATATTTCATACAACATTAACCTACAATATTTTTCTACGCAACTAAACAAAACACAAAATTTCGATTTTACCTTGTAGTTTCTCTTCTTCCTCTTTTTTCTCCCGGCCCTCTCACTCCCGAGCTCCCGGCGCCTCCCTCGCGACCTCCGCGACTACCTCCTCCCTCCCTCTCCCGTTGCCCTCCCTCTCTCTCTCTCGCCGGCGACTCACTCCGGCCCGAGCTCTCTTTTTTCCCTTCTTGGCTTTTCCCCTCGCGCCCGACGCTGGCCATTTTCTTGCCGATTCTGTCGCCACACGGTTTGGCGAAGACATTATGTCGCCCAACCGTTCGGCGAAGACTCCACTTGTTGCCGCACCGTTCGGCGAAGTCTGCATTTGTCGCCGCACCGTTCGGCGACGAATTTATGTCGCCCAACCGCTGGACTATTACCGGTTTGTCGCCAACCCATTCGGCGAGGACTACAATTTCGCCAGACTGTCTGGCGATTATACAGTTGTCGCCATGCGGTTCGGCGATTGAGTATTATTTTTGGAAAAAAAAAATTCTCCGTATTAATATCATAATTTGATCTATAAAATACATTATTTAAAAAAAAAAATCGTGAAGTCTCCCCCCATACTCAAACTTTTGCTCGTCCCTGAGCAGGAAAAAAAAAAGTCTCACTACGGCGGTGGACGATACTAGTACCCCAGGAATTGCGAGGTATTGGAAATAGAGAGGTTCTGCAGCTGCTATATGACCTGAATGCACTATTTGACCTAAATGAACAAAAGAAAAATGTTGGCTTGCACTCCCAGCTAGCACTATATGACCTAAATGCAAGAAAAACAGGTTGCCTTTTAGAAGCGTTCTATTTAAAGTTGAAGAGCTTGTCTTCTTTGTTTGAAAATTTACCTGGCATCAGGTCTGTCTGGTTGAGATACCGTCGAGAACCAGCAATGGTGCTGCTTATCTTTTCCATCGACCTGCATCTTTTGCGTTAGCTCCAAGTACCTGGTGTGCATCATCCGACGTCTCAGAGCTCGGCATACGACGTGTACTGAGTACTAACTCACATGCAAGACTTTAGTCGCCGATGGTGCTTCCAATCTCGTTTGCCAACATGAATATTCTTTGTCAACTTCGATTACCGATCATCCAACGTCTCGGAGTTTTTGCGTTTGGCACAAGCTGACTTGCGTGTGAGATTTCAATGTCGAGGCACAGACCTGTAGTGTGCAGCACAGAATTCTATTATTACTTTCTAATGATAAGAGTGGCAAAGCACAACAGGATTTATGCTAACTGAATTCATTAGATGATTAGAAAAAAAGTAAAACACCCAAAGGTTCGGTCGATAGTTTAAAAGGATCCTAGCAACAGTGGCAGAAAGAGCTGCTGACACGATCATACACGTTCAAATGTAACTGCAAGCTAATAGGTCGGTTGTAGCTTGTCACCGAGTATTCCGGTGTATAGAATGCACATATAACCTTAACTAGCCTAAATTAGGGTTTACTAATAATACATCTAACTCTTAATAAAATAGCAAAAGTATAAAATAATGATTCTCTCTACCCACGGGCATAAAGCATGAATGGTTGAATAAGAAAATAAGAGGAACTGAGGTGCCACATGACGAAACAACGATGTTTCTCAGGCAAATCACTTCATAACGTGACCTTTTCATCTATGTACTATAAGTACTATCAAATATGTACTGGACCCTACTTTTAGTTTAGAACTGTTGTGGGCTTGTGGCTGTTAATTTTCTTATATGATGTGTATAACTGTATATCAATCTGTTCCCACTTATTAGTCATAGCTAGACTGACCTGAACTCTAAAATTTTTATTGCTTCACCTCTCGTCTTAAACATAGCTTTTAACTAATATAGTACACTCTTACGAAGCTAACGCTTGAAGCCGCTACTAGAGAAACGTCTTTGGGCCCCGTAGCATGCCCCTTTCTAGCGATCGCATAGATGCTCAATTAATCACTAAACCAACTATATAGACGGTGGTTATATGTAATATAAGTGCATATCATCTATAAACAATACTAAAGTCAACTTATAAAATAGATTGTCTATATAGTTGTCTGTAACAGTAATAGACTGTCTGTATAATGATACACATAATATAAAATCATCTATAAGACCAATCGTTAAATAGTATTTCTCCGCATCACCGAAAAATCATAAATGGTATAGCTTTATCAATAGCTAATATGGATCACTGTGCATCCCAAAAGAGACGGGAAATTAAGAAAAGGCAGCGCCCTCGTGCTGGCCTTTTGGTCCTACCGCAGCCGCGTGGAAGAAACCGCCTCCCCGCTTCCATCTCTTCTCCAGTTCTCCTCATCTCCCAAGTATTCTTCCCTCGAGTCGTCAAGCGCCTCGCCTCCTCTCCGATCCCGCCGCGAAACAAGGTCTCGCCATGGACGCCGGAGCCGGAGCCGGAGCCGGCGGGATGGAGGCCGCGAACGGCGGGATCGAGGGGCCCGCCGACCCCTGCAGCTCCGCCGGCGGCGGCTACCGGCTCTCTGTTCAACAGATCGTCGGCGGCGGGAAAGGTGCAATACTCTTCTACCCCAACCTCCCAGCTCCGGCTTGTGCTAAATTCGGTGTGACTTGCGCTTGCTGTTAGTTGTTACAGCCGTGTGATTATATACGCGAATTGGATGATGAGGCGGATACGTGAGGTCGTCTCGTGGTTGTGATGCTTCACTCCCCAAGTGAAGATACGGCGATTATATTTGCAGTAGTGGTGGCAGGGTTGAGTAAAGGTGGTTGATCTTTTGGCTTTCGATCTGTAGGTTAGCAGAAATATGCGTGCACGAATGCGTGCGAGGATGTGTGCGGAGTTAGTTCGGATTGTGTATTGTGGTTTCAGAAAGCTTCACTTTTCTACCGGAATGTGAATGTGCGCAGAGAATTGAGGTCATGCCATGGAGCTTTGGACTTTTGGTTGGCATTCTACTTGTTGTTTATCAACTCAATCAGCCTTGAAATACCTGTGATTATAACTCAACCAAACTTGAAATTAGGGCCGGCTGTAAATATATAATCAATAATTTAGATGCTGTTAAGCTTTCCCTTTTTAAATTTATTGCAGCACGGTGTTAGTACCAATATACTCAAATAAGAGACCAACCATTTGGAAGTACTAACCAAAGCGTTGGGTTCTGTATCCTGTCATACTGCATACTAAATCATTGCTACACTCAACTCAGATGACTTTTTCTTTTGTTTATCATCTGATACATTTAGTTGATCAGCTTAACTTCAAGTGATATGGTATTTAATTATTTTTCTTCTGCACTGATAACGATAAATTGATAATATACATGTTATAACCTTGATTTCTGTTTGAAGCTTACTGATGCTATGGTTCTTCCATTTTTTTTTTGTCTCAAAGTCCAATTGGCCTTCTGTTTGCCTTGTTCATGCTTCACGATGTTGTTCCTATTTTTCAGCTGCCGAGATCATCTTATGGAAGCGTAGACGTGTTACAGTTGGTGTTATATTTGGTGCTACCATGGCATGGTTGTTGTTTGAGAAGTCTGAACTGTCATTCTTGACGATCTGCTGTGATGTACTGCTCATTTTGATAGTTGTACAGTTCATACGGGTTAAAATATCTGGGTTGCTAAATAAGTAAGCAACCTACATCCTTGCCTTCATGTTATTTCAAATTTGGATAGAAATGTACCCGTGCTTATTCTTATCTGTTAATTATTCGTAGGCAGCCTAGGCCACTACCTGAGTTAGTTTTATCAGAGGAGATGGTTAGCAATGCTGCGGCTTCATTCCGTGTTAAAGTCAACAACATGCTGATGATTGCACACGACATTACTCTTGGCAAGGACTTCCGGCTCTTTTTCCAGGTTAGCTACCATGCCAGTGTTTCTCTTTGTTGATTACATGAGATTACTACAGTTGCTGATTAGGAAAACTCTTCACAGGTTGTGTCTGTCCTTTGGCTGCTATCTGTTATTGGCAATTTCTGCTCTTCTATAACTCTTGCTTATATAGGTATCTTCTGTACACATAATGTATTATGTTTGGCTATGGGTCCTTTGTGTGAAATTCAATGCTAATTTACAATGTGTGGATAACAGGAACCATTGCTTTGGTCACAATACCTGCATTATACAATAGACACCAGGAGCATGTCGACAGGTATGCTGGGATGGTCCACCGGAATATCTCAAGGCATTACAAGATAGTTGACGAAAATGTGATAAGCAGACTACCGAGAAGCTTTATCAGAGATAAAGATGACTGATCTGTCTTTCAACTGTAACGCTGGTCGTGTTTCTTCCCTTTTACATATATAGTTATACACCACATGCTGAGTATGTTTTTTGTACTTGTATTTCTACACCTTAGGTTTTGGAAATAGGAATTTAGGACAGTGATAAGTGAAAACCGACGTATGTTGCACAAACCATTGCAATCTACTCTTGATCAATAAGGTTTGAAACCCAAAAAGGAACTCAGAAGATTGCACACTGTATAGTCTGGTGCACATGTGCTATCTGAGTTGGGCTTTGCAACAAATTGAGCTCCAAGCTGTTAAAAGGTAACCAGAAGTTGTCATGGAGAAGAGAATTGAAATGGTTGTACACCGTTTGACTTGTTTCCTAGTAACTATACCTGTATAAGCATGTATATGTCACGGGAACATCTAGATCAGAAGGAGAATTTGGGGGCAGAGATAGCAAGAACTGGGGAGAGTAGATAAGATTTTGCAAGATATTGGGAAAATGGTTCATCAATCATTTCAAAGACTTCTCGGTGGTTATATACTCCAGCCATTAATCTCTTACAAGTGGGACCCAGCTCAGCAAACAAGGCCCAAAGTTCAAACTATCATCCCAACTAATTCTATTGCCGGAATCTGACTCAGCTCTCCTCTGCTGTCTTCTTGCCGTTGACTCTCATCACCTTTCTGCCCATGACATCCCCTCTCCCTTGAGACGCGGCGTGACCTCAAGCCGGTGCTGTAGGGAACTGTGTTGCAACGATGCTGCATTCTCCCATGTAGCTAAGGATGGAGACAATCCAGTCCATTGCACTAAGATATAGGGCACCACATGGTCTCCTTGTTTGATCAACCAGCACTCCAAAATAGCTTCAGGCACCAAAGTTCCAGTTAGGTAAGTACAAAGCATAGATAATTCATCACTTATTGGGGTTGATGGTGGTATATGCTGTTTGAGCTGTGAAACATGAACCACCGGGTGAATTTGACTGCCCTTTGGTAAGGCCAATCTGTGTGCGACTGCACATATGGTTGAAGCTTCAAATATACCATGTCCCCTACCTTGAACACTTTCTGATCTATGCTTGTCCGCTTGTGATTTCATCCTTGCACAAGCTCGTTCCAATTGTTGCCTCAATAACTTGGCCATGAATTCCCTTTGGGTCAGCCATTCTTGTACATTGGAGACAGTGCATGTATTGAGATTAGAAATGCCAAAATGTCGAGGTGGGTGTCCATATGACACTTGAAATGGAGTCTTGCCTATTGCTGTTTGGTTTGAAGTATTGTACCAATACTTAGCCAAGGCTAGCCATTCATACCATTTTTTGGGCAAGCATGAACAAAACACCTTAAATAAGTTTCCAAACACTGATTCAAGCGCTCAGTTTGACCATCGGTTTGTGGGTGATAAGCAGGGCTCATGTTCAATCGAGTATCTGACAAACGAAACAACTCTTGCCAAAAGGTGTTCGTAAAGACCTTGTCCCTATCAGATATTATAGTATGTGGTAGCTCATGAAGTTTATATACTTGATTGCAAAAGATCTGTGCAGCTTGGAATGCAGTGAATGGGTGAGCCAATGGAAAAAAATGAGCATATTTCGAGAACTTATCGACCACCACTAAAATTGTTGTGTATTTATGTGAAGGAGGCAAGCCCTCAATGAAGTCCATGCTAATAATGCTCCAAGCTTGGGTTGGCACAGGAAGAGGTTGTAGCAGCCCTAGCAACTTGACATGCTCAACTTTGGACTGTTGACATACTTCACAACCTTTAACAAACTGCTGCACTGTTGCTTTCAACTTAGGCCATGCAAATAAAGCATTAACTCTGTGATTGGTTGCATGAATACCTGATTGAGCCCCACTACTACTTTGGTGTAAAGCTTGAAGGATGTGTTGTTGTGCCAGTGGATTATTGCCAACCCAAATGCGGCCTTTAAAACTCCATCCTTTAGCGTATAACCTTTTTCATTTGAATCTTTAATGCTCAATTCAGCTAGTAACTGTTTAGTTTCTTCATCCTCTTGATAACCAGCAATCAAATTCTCAATCCATGATGGTGTGCTGACTGAAATTGCATGCATCTCCATCGTCTCTGGCCGTCTTGACAGGGCATCCGCTGCAGTATTTTGAGCCCCTTTCTTGTATTGTATCTGGAATTGCAGCCCCAATAACTTTACAAACGTTTATGTTTAATTCCTGTGGTTAGCCTCCGATCCTGTAGATGCATTAAAGCTTTTTGGTTTGTCCGAATGACAAATAGGAACGTCATTTTGTGACCACCATCAATATTGACAAGCATTCTTTTTCATACGCCAACAATGCTTGATTCTTCTTGCTCAGTGGCTTGCTAAGGAAAGCAATGGGGTGACTATCTTGCATAAGAACAACTCCAATGCCTTCATTACTTGCATCTTTTTCCAATATGAATTGCTTTTGAGAAGTTTGGCATTGCTAGGACAGGAGCTTGAACCAATGCTTGCTGCAATGTTCTGAAGACTTCCTCAGTTATAGGCGTCTAATGAAATTGAGCTCCCTTTTTTAACAATGCAGTGAGTGGTTTGCATAAGATTCCATAGTGTTGAATAAACCTTTTATAATATCCAGTTAGCCCCAAGAATCCTCTTAATTCCTTCAAATTTTTGGGCACGGGCCAATCTAACATTGCCTGCAGTGATGATGTGTCCTAAGTATTCTAGTTTTTGTTGGCCAAAGGAACACTTAGACCTTTTAACATAGAGGTCATGTTGTTCCAGAATTTGCAATACCTCCTTGAGATGATTTACATGCTCTTCCAATGTCCTGCTATAGATCAAAATGTCATCTACAAAAACCAACACATGTCGGCGAAGCAAAGAGGCAAAAATCTGGTTCATGACACTTTGAAATGTGGCTGGAGCATTTGTGAGTCCAAAAGGCATCACAAGGAATTCATAAAGCCCTTGGTGAGTGCGAAAAGCTGTTTTGTGTTCCTCACCCTCAGCTACTCTAATTTGGTGATACCCTGAACGCAATCCAGTTTAGTGAACCAACAAGCCCCTTGTAACTCATCAAGAAACTCATCAATGATTGGTAGCGGATATTTGTTTTTTATTGTGATTGTATTCAATTTGTAATAATCAACACAGAATCTCCATGACCCATCTTTTTTCTTCACCAATATCACAGGGGACGCAAAAGGGCTTGTAATGTGCCTAATCATTCCTTTTGTCAGCATTTCTGAAATCCGCCTTTCTATCTCATCTTTTTGTTGAGGAGAGTAACGGTAAGGTCTGACATTAACTGGTTGAGCATTGGATATGTGGGGAATGAAATGATCTAAACTGCGTCTTAGTGGTAGTGCACTGGTTCTTTGAACAAATGGTCAAAACTTTGCAGCACTTCTGTCACAGCCGAAGGAACTTGATTCCCACTGTCCTCTGCAGCTTGAGTTGATTCAATTTCAGACAGCCTATTAAGTTGAACCATATGAGTAATGGCTCCTGTCCTCATCAGCCCTTTTAGCCTATGCGCACTAATGCATTGACCAGTGTACTTGTCCTCTCTGGTTCCTTGCAGTTCAATGCGATGGCCTTTGTGCGTAAATTTGATGCATTTCTTACCCCAATGTACCCATATGGGACTATGTTTTTCCAACCAATCCACCCCCAAAATCATATCGTAACTGCCCAGGGCCAACACCTTTATTTCCTATTGGAAGGAATGCCCTTGTATCCACCATTCTAATGAGTGCACAATTTTGTTGCATGTCATAGAGCTACCATCAGCTATTACCAATTTGGCCGGTGTCACCTCATTTGTTGCACATTGCAATTTGTCCACTAATTTGTCACTAATGAAAGAATATGTGCTGCCTGAATCCACCAGTATGAGTACCTCCTGCTTTCCAAGTAAACCTTGCAATCTTAATGTCTTATGCTTGCACTTGGGTTGTCCTGGTTGGGCTGTCACTACCATAAGCTCTTCTTCTGAATTTGCTTCAATTCCATTGTCTTTTGAGTCAGATGCTGGTTGCACTTGTAGCACTTCTAGCAATTCTTCAATTACATGTAAGGGAACCCTGTCAGGACATTTGTGATTCTTTCCCCATTTCTCTCCGCAGGTGAAGCACAATCCATTTGCCTTGCGGTAAGCACGCAATGCTTCCAGCTTCTCGTCCCAACGTCCGTTAGTTGTCCTTTTGTGATCTTCAACTTTTTTGTTCTCCTTCAGTTTGCCTAAAACCTTGCTTCGATCAGAGTACTTATTGCCTCCTCGAGTGAATTCCCTGTTGTCAGACTTGTGCTTTTTTTAGTTCTCCACTTCTTCTTCCTGTAATAAGGCAAGAGCCACAACAGTATCTATATCTTCAAGATTATGCAATACAATTGCAGTGAGAATCTCCTCAATTAATCCCCCCCAAAAAGTGAGTGACAGAGAATATTGTCCTGAGATGGGTTGTAAAGCAAAATATGGTGCTGTCGCTTTTCAAACATTTCTACATACTCAGCTACTGAGTCATTCTGTCTCAGATTTATCAATTGATTCATTTGACGTCTGTACAAGTTTCGACCAAAACGTTTATCCACTGCTACACACAAGGCCTCCCAATTCTCAAACCTTCCCTTGGCTTCAGCATTTTGCAACCACAAGGCAGCATTGTCAGTGAAATACAAGGGTGCAATCCTAGTGTGTATTCCTGGATGAATTCCAAAAACCTCAAAATAAATTTCACACCTCTCTCTCCATCAAATTTAGGAAACTCTAATTTGGACAGAGATTGGCGATGAAGAGGAACCAAATTTTGTTGTGACCCCCTTCCCTCACTGGGCAAAACATCAATCACTTGAAGGGCGGTACTGGAATCATATATACCCGATACCGAAGGTAGCGCTGGGGATGCAAGGATACCCCTCGCTTGCCCCCGTTGTGCTCTGGAGAACTGCGGCCACTGGTCTGAAGATCCTCGCCGCCCGTTGGTGAGGAAGACGGCGGAGGAACTGGTCAAGTTAGCACTAAGCGTGCAGTCGGTGGACTTGGCATCTCGGGTCGCGCCTCTAGTGTTCCCACTCGGTCCACCACTTTGTCCACCGTCGAGCGCACCTCGCTGATCTCAAACTTCATGCCATGCATGTCATCCAAAATCTGTTTCAGCAATGAGTTCATTTGATTCTCCACGATCTCCATGGCTATAGCGATCTTCTCTTCCAGTTGCGATAACTTCTTCTTAGGCGCCAACGCGAAGCGATTTGGCTCTGATACCAAATGCCACGGGAACATCTAGATCAGACGGAGAATTTGGTGGCAGAGATAGCAAGGACTGGGGAGAGTAGATAAGATTTTGCAAGATATTGGGAAAAATGGTTCATCAATGTTTCATAGACTTCTTGGCGGTTATATACTCCAACCGAACTCTGCCTCAGCTCTCTTCTGTTGTCTTCTTGCCGCTGACTCTCATCACCTTCCTGCCCACGAAAGTATAGTATCAACTGGCAACACGTACTGTGAAGGGTTTGGATATACAGTAGCAAGGAACGAACATGTTGTAGTTGTTAGCACTATCAGGCATCTTGATTGAACCATGGAACTCCCGTAGTCTCTGATTGCACAAACACATGTTATAACAAGGCCTTACCTATTCAATGCGTTACCCGGTGAATTTTTTTCTTTAATATTTCTTTTTATTCTTTTTTTCAAAAGTAGGTGTCGAGGTGAAAAAATTCCACTTTTGGACGCCTGTTGGGGCGACAGGTGCCCAGCCCCAACGGCCGTGTAACGGTCACTAACGCCAGCCAGTGGCAACCCTCCACCTGTCGCCCGATCTTTGGGCGATCGCCCGTCGAGGCGACAGGGGCTTTTAAGATCGAGCCGCTCGGGGGAGGCAAAGAGAGAAAAGAAAAGGGAGAAGAAGAGGAGAAGAGAAGAAGGAGAAGAAAGAAGAAGAAGAGGGCAAAAAAATCGATTCGTCGTTTTTGCGAAGGTAAATTTATTAATTTTGTTATGATTGTTTAGTTATGTAGAAATTAAATGTAGCGTTTATTATTTAGAAATTTTAGGATTTTGTAGTGTTTAGTAAATTTTTTAGGACTGTGTGGTATTGAGAATTTTAATGTAGCTTTTAATATTTAGAAATTTATTTTAGTGTTTAGAAATTTTAGGATTGTGTAGCGTTTAGAATTTTTCGGAGAGTGTTGTTTAGAAATTTAATGTCGCAGTTCATATTTAAAACTTTAATGTAGTATTTAGTTTTTAGAAATTTCAGGATTGTGTAGTATTTAGTACGTCACAAATTTAATGTAGTATTCAATATATAGAAACTGAATACTGTAGAAATAGTAGGCAATATTTACAAATTTAATTTGGTTGGGTTAATGTAATGTGGCACAAATATAATATTAGGCTGTAAAGTAGGCTAGTCGAATTTTGTAGTACGACCAATGTACGTTTTGTATATTGTATTTTCGAGTAATATTTTTCCGTCAGACGTTGCAGCATGTCGGAGAAATTGTATTTCCAAATATTTTATAGAGATGGGGAGATAGCACAGGGGGCGGATGGGGTGGATTTATCATCATTTTTAAGAGTCGTACGGGGCATATGTAGACCGAGCGATAGGACATACAGGGGTTTGTTGGAGTGGATGTCTCGGATGTTCAGTTTGGATACCCAGACTGTTCGGTTGCAGGTCAGAGCAGTAGTAAGCCGTGCGCATGACTATTTTTTACGGAGAGTTGATCTCTATTAACTCGACATCAACATGGAAGAGTTATGTTGGTTTTGCCGTAGAGCGGGGTTGGTCGCTTATGTTGTTGGTACAGTGCTACCCGGTAGCTCTATCGGTGTCGCAAGTTCGTGGTGTCGGGGTGGCCATTACGGGGGAGGGACGTCAAATGTAGAAGGATGCGAAGAGGAAGGTGGGGAGGAGCCCGGAGACGAGGAGGACGAGACCGGTGGTGGCGAAGAGATGGGGGGCAGAGGAGACAGTGGTGGAGGCGCGAGGGGTGACCGACGAGGGGGAGGAGGTGGAGAACATAGTTCACCTGATGAAAGAGTAGGACCGTGCGGACGAGGAAGTCCCTAATGGTGAACACTCCGACGAGGAGGACAATGCTCCTCAGGTGCCTATCCCTGGTGCGTGGAACAATTACAGTTTCGAAGACCTAACAATGAATGAAGGGAACATTGATGCATGGGAGTATCGTGAGAACAAGGTGACGCAGGGGGCCATATATAAAGACAAAGAGGCTATGATGGATGCGGTGAAGTACTGGGCAATGTCTCTTCGACGGCAATTCAGGGTAGTGAAGTCCAGCAAAAAGGAGTACGGCGTGAAGTGCGTAGTTGATTCGTGCCCATTGCGGGTGCATGCATACAAGGGGAAGTGGAAGGACTACTGGAAATGCTCCATAGTGATGGAGCATAACTGCGAGCTAGAAGAAGCTGAGCAGGGACACCGCAATCTGTCGTCCACTTGGATGGCAAATGTGTTTTATGGCAGATAGTGGACAATCCGCACCTGCAGTCTCGATCTATTATCACAGCCGTGAAGGAGAGGTTTAAGTACAAGATTAGCTACGAAAAGGCATGGAGAGCATAAAGGACAGCTCTGAAAATACGGTTGGGACGTACGAGGCTTCCTACGAGAATATTCCCCACTTGCTCAGGGCAATATCACGTAGGAACCCCGGTACATCCGTCGATCTTGCGGAGTTTCCCGTGGGCAAGTGGGTCTTGCAGCGTGCCTTCTTCGCCTTGGGCGCATGCATAAATGCGTTCCGGCACTGTCGCCCGGTCATCTGCATGGACGGCACATTCCTCACGGGGAAGTACAAGGGCCAGATTCTAACTGCGATCGCGGTGGACGCGACCAAGTTCTATCGGTTGCATTGGCCTTCGTAGAGGGGGAAAACACGGAGAGCTGATACTGGTTCCTTGAAAGAGTGAAGCTGGCAGTTGTTCTGGACAGGCCTGATGTTTGTGTCATCCATGACCGACATGCAGGGCTGCTAAGAGCGATCGTGGATATGCAGCAAGGGTCCACTGTCGTGAGAGCAGCAAAGTGGCCAGACCTGAAGAGCAGGTGGTGCATGAGGCACATGGGTGCCAATTTTTTCCGTCAGTTTAGGAACAAGGAGCTTATGAACATGTTCAAGCGACTGTGCAAATAGAACCAACGGAGGAAGTTCGACGCGCTTTGGAGGACGTTGGATGAACTAACGAAGAAGCAATCAATGAATCCAACAGGTACCGCTAGTTCATAAAGGAACCCGATGGTGTACCATGAGCAAGAAGAGGACCCACAGGTACATGCAGGGCTGCTAAGGGCGATCGTGGATATGCTCACTCGTAAGGTTCTCGTCTTCGACCTATGTGTCGAGGAGTACTCGCCGCACCGAGTGCTGCGGCAGTTCGGCCTGCTGCAGTCGTTTCCCTTGCCGCCTCGTCACGTTGTCGCACGTGACGCTCACAGGTACGTCTTCAGAGCTGAGTACTTCGCTTCTCTGTAGAATGAATGTGGTATGTACTTCCTATTTTTGCACTGTAGGATGAGCCGGATAGGTGCTACAGCGGGCACTCAGTTTGCGCACCGCATGCAGCCATGGGCGATGCAGTGGGACGCCGCACTCGACGAGAGGGTCACCGAGACCCGGCCATACGACCATTACATGTACGATGAGTACATGGAGTGGTTCGCGCCGCGGACTCGCCTCAGGGTGGGGTACACACCAGCACCGTATATCGCACGACAGGCATCGGTGACGGACACGTACCCTTCACAGATGTCCCAGAGGGACAGCTCCGCAGTAAGTGTCACAATCAAAGCTACATGGGCACATCTTTTCCATGTAAAGAAATCTTTTCCATGTAAAGAACCTAATACCAATCCGGTGTTATATGCAGGCACATCTCGTAGGTAGGGATGAAAACGGGTCGGATAGTTTCCGACCGATCCGGATATTTTCGGATACGGATTCTGTCGGATCGGATATTTGTCGGATAGTATCGGATCGGATACGGATACGGATTTTTTTTTGTCGGATACGGATACGGATTCGGTAGCTCACTATCCGTCGGATACGGATACGGATTCGGATAATCCGGATATTGATGGATCGGATATCCGGATATACATATGGGCTGGGCCAAAACTACTCTTCTGGCCCAAAAATGTTTCTTAATATCACAATTGTTTCCTAATTTAATTAATCCATAAAGTAAGTTTCAATTATTAAAATTAGCAAACCAACTCCAAAAATTACGAATGTTTTTGAGAAAGTTCCAGAAATAATCTAACATTTTAAAAATTATTTTCAAGATTTTATCAGGTTTTAAATTTTCTCAAGAATTCAAATATTCCTATTCTTAATAGGAAAATATTTAAATAAGTAGCTAAAAATCATAAAAACTCATAAATACATAATTTATTATTTTTAACATAATTCAACAAAGAATATAAATCTTGGATCATTACATATAAGTGTTATATACTTTTTCTAGAGACGTGATATTTAAGTATTATCAAACTTTTAGTGTGTTATGTGTTTGCCTCCATTTGTATCTTTGAGTAAAGATTACCTTCATTTTTTTTGTTATGATCTACGTGTATAATGAACTAATTGTATGTGTGTGATAAACTAAGTCTTATATAATTTTATTTGCGACATGGTATCTACTTATTGTCTAAGTGAATGAAAATGCTTATATTTGTTCAATTTTCAATAACATTTTTATCAAATCAACTAGTTATGTGTTTTCGTTGACTTTTTATATACAATCTAAGGGGTTATCATGTTCCGATAAAATATTCGAAACCGTATCCGATTCGATTCGTATTCGATTCGTATCTGTATTCGATATTATCCGTATTCGTATTCGTATCCGGACTATCCGTATCCGTATCCGCATCCGAGAAAAAATATGAAAACAAATATGGTAGAGCTATTATCCGTCCGTATCCGATCTGTTTTCACCCCTACTCGTAGGGGAGGTGGACATGGAGGCTACGTCCATGCTGGCGCGCGTTCGGGCGGGCATACAGCTGACCACCGCTGAGATCGAGGCATCTTACGAGCGGATCGTCGATAGGGCGAGGCAATTGGCTCGCCTGATCACCTGCCGGGGGCGCGGAGACGTCGGCGGACACAGCACACTACGTCCCCGCAGCCCAGCACCTCGCCCTACCCCGCCGGTGCCTCGTTACGCTCCCACGCAGCAGCAGAGGGGATAGTGGGCTGAGGAGGCTCCTTCCTCGTCTCGCCAGATCCCGGCGGTTCCTCGTTACGCTCCCACGCAACAGCAGTGGGGACAGTGGGATGAGGAGGCTCCCTCGTCGTCTCGCGCCCCGGCAGGACCCCAGGGTGGTTTTGACGACCCTATGGACGTCGAGTTCGACCTGGAGGAGTACCTGTCGACCGACTACCTCGCCCCCTCTCAGCTCTCGGAAGCGCCGCCGCAGGACACGCCCAGGTCGCCGCCATACCACTCTACCCCTGCACCGCAGGGCCGACCTAGGAGGGACGTCCGTCCATCGTCTCCACTCACGTACCCCACGGGCCAGATCAGGAAGCGTGGCCGTGATTGACTAGTTGTACAGACGTATTTTTGTAATGCCTTTACGTTCAACAGCATATTGTATAACTGTCTGAATTAGTAACATGCGTGCCTTATCACTTTAAATTGTGCAAATCCATGTATGTTTTATTAATTATGCTATCATCGCTTTGCCTTTTTCACACGACGTGACAACACACCAACGCCTCGGTGCACCTATCGCCATACATAGGGGCGGTCGCCTCTAGTTGGGGCGATCGCTCCATATCCTGGTGATATCTGCCCTTTATAACATTCGTTCTCGCTCGCGGTCTCGCAAAGACAGCAGCGAGAGAGGAAGAAAGAATAGAAGATAGGAGGGAAGGAGGGAGAAAAAAAATAAGTACAGGATCAATCGAAAATACCGAGGCGTGCAAGTGGAAAGGGAAAAGGGAAAGCAAAGGAAGAAGCAAGTGCATGCCCGCGCAATTTAGCGTACCAAGATCTCTTCCTACCTCGTGGAGCTGTAGCACCGATGTGTATGTGCGGCGATTTTTGCAGGCTTGTCCGCTCTTGGGAAATTCCAACTTGGAAGAGGAGGTATTGGAAGTGTCGCAACTACGCCTTCGATCCGCCCGAGAAGAGCCTGAAGGATCGCCACATGGTAACAATCGTATGGGTTACGTAATATTTGTGAATGAAACTTTGCTAATTTACGTTTCATGCAGTCACCTCCGTCACTATGTGAATTTGAGCAGTGGTTTGATACGGAGATCAATCCCGACGACCAAAGACTCCTTGACCAAGCCAACCGGCAGGACGAGTTCACGCGGCAGCTTCAAGAGCAGCGCGATGCCGCACGCGAGGAGGCACGTAGGAAGGAAGCGGAGGAGAAGGAGGCCGAGAGAGAGAGAGAGAGAGGAAACGAGAGGGCGCGGCGTGCCAGAGAAGCCCTACCGGAGGCATGGGCGAATGGGAAGTGGCCTCGAAACACTCAGTAGACGTCTAGTTTTAACTTTTATTTTCCTTGTCCGTAGAACTCCTTCCAGTTTTAAGCCGTAATAAAGAGTGTGGCCTACCTTATTTTCTGCAGTAACCTACGTTTCGACCTTCGTTATGATATTTCGCGGGCTGCCGAAAAGGCTTGAGCGTTTCATTGTTGCCTCGACCATAATACTTTGGGTTATTGCACTGGCAGAATTAATATGCAAATCAAGGTGTAAATAAAATATTTTCCCGTCATAGGGTACTGCATATATCGAAGAGCAAACCTGGCCCGTTCTCCCTACAAATTACATTTGAACATGATATTTCGCGGGCTGCTGAAAAGGCTTCAGTGTGTCATGCAAGCGAGGCTACTTACAGTCATTTGGTTTATTCAATTGAGCTCATTCCTAAAATTTTTTGCAAAAATGGGACACCTAACACCCTACGAACAAGACATATCTATTTCAGAATTTTTCGAGCCATGGTTCGTATAGTTTGTTCATAATACACTAAGTGGTCTTTAAGTAAAATTGATTTATACAATTTAAATTTGCATGGCACATCGTACTTTTCACAACGTAATGCAAATCCTAATATATTAATTAATATTTTAAAATTTATCTTGTTCTAGTTGGACCTTCCTAGTAATGCGACGACGTTTAACAGTAGTTCTCGATATTTAAATAGCCTTAATATACCATACGCGTGGGATCAGTGTGCGACGCACGTCGGATGTAGTCGAAGCGTGGCGATGCAGTGCTTGCGATCGACGAGATAAAGGCTCGCTTTCGACTTACTGCGAAAGATACGATTTCGAGTCACTTAAATATAACATATGTCAGTAAATCGATACTAAGAGGTATCAATAATTTAAAGATTAGTGCTTTCAACTTATAGTATATTTTGGCTAATACATAAAATATACTACAGTTAACCAATACTAAGAGGTATTAACTGTTTAAAGATATAAAATATTAAAGTATATCAGTACTATGACTATTTTCGTTATTTTTCTCCTATTGATTACTCTCGGAAACGAAATTAGGAATTAAAATTACAAAAAAAACATACCTGTCGATACTGGGGCGATTTCTTCTTGATCGTTAAACGGCCGTGAGGCTGGGCGCCTGTCGCCCAGTGCTGGGGCGACAGGTGTCCAAAAGTGGAATTTTTTCACCCCGATGCCTACTTTTGAAAAAAAGAATAAAAAGAAATATTAAAGAAAAAAAAATTCGTTACCCGGTTACATGCTAAGTGGTAAGAGACAGCTGTGGGTTTTGAATTAGCCTAAATTTGAAATGGAAGTTCCTTCGGAACCTGGCATCAAGATCCAATTCTTCCTCCAAAAGTAGCATATTACTGGTATCGCAAAACTTGTCGGCATCACCGAACCTTAATTCGTTTGAAAATATAGTTCAAGGCACCGTTAAAAATGTCGTTCAGGACACTCATCCAGTATATTCATCCAACTCTCTTTCATACAGACACATGTTAAAATATCAGCCAACTGACACTAGTACTAATATAACATGCTGGCTGACAAGAGCAAACTACCCTGGCATCAGGGAACTGCATCGCCATTCATTTCTCAAATTGCGACAGCATCTCCTGGGCAGTCTCACGCCAGTTATTGTAGATCTCATCTGAAAACAGAACAAAATGCACCTGCAAATAAAATTCATACTAATTACCAAGTGGTTTACATGTTTAATCAAGATAGATGACAGCACTACATAAAAAACAAGAAAAATGGAAAGTACTTTCATATTTCTAAACTGGTCTTCACAGTGAAGCCCAAATAAGGGATATCATCTCTATGTTGACGGGCATCATCACAATCTTCTTTTCATTTCTGAGAGGTCTAAGTCTCACTAGTTGTGGTAAAGGGCATCTGGTTTAATTATTGGGTGCATTGCTACTATTTTAGTGTGGAAAATTAGAAATGACACGAGTACAAATACCACAGCAGCACAGCATTGTACTGAAACGTTTAGAAGCAGAGCTATTACGAACCTCTTTAATATCCCCTGAAAATTGTTTTACAGTTGAAACAGCTATTTTCGATGCTTCCTTTAAAGGAAAACTGCATAGGATTAAGTCATGTTAAATTTGACAAATTAGATAGTGAAGGAGAAAAAATGCACAGAAAGTAGGTAAATGATTGAAAACTGGCACTAAGTACATACCGATAAATGCCACAGGATATAGCAGGAAATGCAATGTATTGAATGCCATTCTCTTTAGCAAGCTTCAAGCTGTTTCTGCAATCAGCACATGCAGTTCAGGATAGTTTTTGCTTGATTCAGTAGCTAGCACGACCTTTTCTAATAATACATAAAATTTAAAAGGACTTACTCGTAGGCATTCTTTAAGGATACCTCAGGCTGCTTGTCCATATCATATATGGGCCCAACAGTGTGTATCACACGTGATACAGGAAGCTTGAAAGATCTGTTCACATTCAACATTCGGGTAAAGGGATATGAAGTGTTTAGAAGAGAGCATTCCAATGCTATCAAAATGAACCAGAGAAGGTACTAACGGAGTAATTCTAGATTCTCCGGTAGGGCAACGAACTCCAGGTTTAACCTCTGGAATCTTACGGCATGCTTCTACGAGTTCTGGTCCAGCAGCTCGATGTACAGCTGAGATAGCGGTTTCAAGTCTGTATGAGATAGTCCATCGATGGTAAGTTAAATTATAACGCTTCTCAAAAGCGTGTCATTACCTCCATCAACACCTCCACCTCCTAGCATTCGTTGATTAGCAGCATTAACCTGCCAAAATAAATGCCAGTTACACCTTCATTGCAACATAAAGGGATTATTACCTTCTTTATTGTTAAATACAGAGACTAATCAGACTATTGCTTTAAGAAAGTTGACAAATATTTTTTCAATAAATAAAGACAAGAGAAAGCCAAAACAAATCAGCACCATGTATATTACAGCACAAATGGCACACCATGCATCAAAATAACACGGGGATTATTAGAACATAAAACTATAATAGAACAAATAGCCTAATATAGGAATTGAAAATTTGGAACTATTAATTATATTAACTTGTCCACCTCATGATAGATAATAGCATACCAACTTACAGAGTCTTAAGGTGTAATGGCATCTAGCTCTCGAGTCTTATTGCTCCTTAAGTTATACGTATAGATTACATGATGGTACGACTTGTTGTCTGCTTGTTTTCAATATTTAAATTTCGAAAATGCTTGCAAAAGAACTATAATTTTCCTGATGTTTTAGTTCAGCTCTGGAGGCTCAGGATCCCAATTCTACTCCGTCAAGATAAGCTCATAGTCAGACGGAAACTTGATCTGGAATACTTGAACTACACTTTTTAAGAGAATCTGGTCAAATCCAGCAGAATTAACAGAAATAAGACCTTCAAAGTTTTCTACAGCATATTAGTTCAGAAGCTACACCAGCAAGGAAAATGGATTGTAGAGCGTAGTCCATGCGCCAAGTTAGCATGTACCAGAGTAGAACCTATGAGGCATTGTCCAATCTGAGCTGAGCTGAGCTCACTAGCACCAAGGGACATGGATGATAGAATAAATGCCTACAAGTGGTGTAAGGAGTACTAAGGATGATGAATTCCCTTACCGGCAGAAGCAACTGATGCGGATAAAAAAACCGAAACTGTATCTAACAGGTACAAATAAGACCCCTTAATCCCAACCCAACCCAGAATTCACGAGTCACCACTGAACTTGGTACACCGGCTTCCCGAATCAAAACGGAAGGTAGTTGGCTGCAACCTCAACGCAGTCCACAAGATCATGTGCGGTCGTGATTCTTATACAACACAGGCAGATTGGATATCCCGGAGGAGTTTGGCTCACCTGCAGGTTACCATACCTATCCGAAACCCGTATCAGACTCGAATCTAACCAAAAAAGCTCCACGGACATCTAGGTACGAGAAATAGTAGAAATTGATAGTGGCCTATTACAACTGTAGTAGCACAAGATATCGTGCGGTGGGTAGTGGCAGTGCACCTGCACCTGGGACTCCAAATCCGGTTCTGCAGTTAGGGTTTGTCTCCCGCAACTGGACGCATTGCTCCGGTTCCCCATTTGAGACCGAGAGCAGGCAAGCAGGCCATGCGCCATGCCCTCCCGTACCAAGATCATATCAGCCGAGACGTGTGATCTGGCAGGCTACAACGTCACTCACCTCATCAATCAATACATACATACATACAGTATTAGATTCTCCCTAACCGAAAGCATAAACAGCGCAAGGAGGAGGGAAAAGAGTAGACAGCGGGGGATGGGATCACGGGATGGGCGCGGAACGTACGATGGCGTCGGTGGCGCCGTCGACGGACCAGCGAGTGATGTCGCCCTTGTGCAGCTTCAGCGCGCCGGCCCCCGCCGCCGCCGACAGCTGGAACGCCTCGCCTCCCCCGAACCCCGAAGCCGCCATGGCCAAAGCCCTCGTCGTGCGGGTGCAGGGCCGCCGCCTCCGCTGCCACTTGGGGAGCGTCAGGAAAAATCTAGTCCCCGCAAGCGACATTTCGCCCGGGATTCCATGGCACGCGGCCGCGTTTCGTCTCGGGAGTTACCCAACAAACCAAGGCCCTGATTGGTGGGCTGGGCCAACGTTCGGCCCATTTGAATCTTGGCCCGTTTTACAATACCCTCTTGTTGAGAGACTTCAGTAGCACACCATGATAATCCCATGAGATGGCACACACTTCTATATGTAGATAATAATGCCATTAAGCCTGACAAATCAAACGAACGAACAATTTCATTCGTACATACAAGTCTCACTGCCTCTCTGTCAGAAGAGGCAGGCTCACACTGACGGCACCACACTTCTCTAATACTAGTATACTATACCCTATACAATTATCTCAAATAACAGAGCAGAGCGGCAAACATTTCAGGTACGTCCAAGCCTCCGACATGCGGGTGCCAATCCTCGTTTTCTTTCGGGGGCAACCTCAGCATCAGGGCCGGACCAGATTAACAAGAGATCAACACCGATAGGACTCGAGATTAAAAAAAACTAATCTCATCTTAGCTAGACATAAAGCTCTAAATCAATCGATCGAAGGAGCTAGACGACCAATCCTCTCGGTCGGTCGGCTGTTGATCAGAACTGGCCGCCCTCGAAGGTCCGGCCGAACTGCCACCCCACGGGAGCGACGTTGGCGGAGGTGAGCGCGCGGCCGTCGCTGGCGGTGACGCGGAAGGAGAGCGCCTGGCCGTTGAGGTAGGCGTTGCTCTGCCAGTTCTGGCCCCAGTTGCGCGACATGGGCTGCCACCCCGTGCGCGACCCCTTGATCGCCACCGCGTGCACGTCCCCCGCCCCGCCCACGTTGGTCACCAGCACCAGGTTGAAGTACGAGTGCCCGTTCACCGTGAACCGGACGCCGCCCTTCTTCACGCACGCCACCCTGAGTTCGTGCAGCACGCGGCATGTGAAATTTTGTGATGAGACCATGGCCTTTTACACTCATACTAGCTACAGTTACTGGTATATTGTCGTTTTGCTACAGTAAAAAGGGGTAAGAAACGGGCTACGGTTGGAGTAGAAAAAGGGAAAGAAAATGTGCGGACGTGCCTGCGGAATGAGACGGGGACGATGCCGGCGCGGTACTGGGCGATGTGGAGGAAGGCGGGCTCGGCGAGGTCGAAGTGCTGGAGCGGGGGGTTGCACCAGCCGCCGTCGTTGTTGGGGAGCGCGTAGTTGGGCGGGCAGAAGTTGGTGGCCGTCACCGTGATGGCACCGGGGAGGCACCGCTTGTGGTCGCCCGAGCACCGCAGCTCGTAGCACGACCCGCAGCTCAGCCCGTTGTTGAACAGCGCCGTGCTCAGCGCCGCCGTGCTCGTGCCGTACCCCTGGCTGTACAGGTTCCCGTACCCGCACGCGCCTCCTGCACGTACGTACGCGCGCACAAACGTCCGCGCACGCTCGGATTAATCCCACAAGAGCGATCGCGGCTACAGTACGTGTGTCCTTATTGAAGTTTCAAGAACAGAATGAACGAATTGGTGTTCTCTTCGTACCCATTGTACCGGAGGCGTCGCCGCCGCCGTAGAATGTGGCGTGCCCGGACTGCCACTGCCCGAGGGTTCGCGGCGCAGCGAGGAGGACAGACGCGAGGAGCAGGAGGATGGAGGAAGAGGAGGGCGCCATTGGAGCTATGTGCTGAGGCGGTTTACCTGAGAGAGGAGCGAGTCTGTTTGTGTTGGAGGGAAGTGGTCTGGTCTATTTGTAGCCGAGCTTGGCCTTGGGTTCAAATCTTAGTGGTTTTTGGACCTTTTTGGTGGTAACGCGACTTTAAAAGTGGAGAAAATTTAAGATGTATTATACCACTAATATATAACAGGCAGTAGAAATTAAATCTAGTTTTTTTTGTTAATGGTATTTTAGAGGAAGGAGACAGTTATGCAGCAAATTTAGCTAATATTTTTTTTTTACATTTGCAATGCTTCTCTGAGAGGGAATTAATTAATGCAGCAGCTAGTTTACTCAAGCCAAATCAGGTAGCGGTGATATATGTAGAAGAATGAAGTAGGGAGGAGGAGAATCTACCAATTCTACTAGCAAATCTAGTTTTATTCAGGAGACCTGGTAATGTTATAAACGGGGCACGATATACTAGAGGGATCTGCTAAAACAGAGTTTCTGTGTCCTGTTTGTTTTGATTTCACACTGTTTTTTTTTGGCTGTTTTACTCCCTCCGTTCATTTTAATAAGCCGTTCATGCATTTCGAGATTCAACTTTATAAACTTTGACAAATAATTAGTCCAACAATATATAAATTATATAACACAAAGTGATACCATTAGATTCGTATTTGAAAGCACTTTTATATGGTTATGATTTTATAGCTACGAACAAAATATTATAAAAGAAATTAACGGTCAAATTTATCTTTGAAAACCACACCAAATCAAATCGCGCTTTGTAAAAATAAACGGGGAGTATTATTTACCCTAAAAGAAAATTTGTTTCTAGTTATACTTTGTAGAACAATTAGGTCATATTTGGATGAGTGGTAATTCTTTGAGATGTTTTAGGATTTAGTTCAAATTTAAACTAGATCCTAAAACATTCTAATGAAATACCTCTAATCCAAACAACCCCTGAGTAGTATGTCATTCCCAAATATATACAGTGCACGATAAATTCATGCATTGCATCATTTGTCCATGGGCGACAAATTTATGCATTGCATCATTTGTCCGAATCGCCGACCACCCTCTAAAGCAGGGTTAACCCGTTAGAGAAAAAGATGGACTTTACTTCCACTCATACTTCAACCGTATATAAAAAAGCTGCTTTGTAGCTGTAGAAGAGCGTTTGTCAAGACTCAGATATACTTCACTTTAGAATGCCATCCACATAATTCTGATAAAAGCGAGAGAGAGAGAGCAAAGAATCGTCACATAGACCTAGCTTTATTATATATTGGAAAAGGTCCACGTAATATCATGAACTTTGTTTGAAAGTCCATTTAGCACCTCGAACTATAAAACCATATATGTGACCTCTGAATTTTGCAATCAGGTTTAAATAACACACTAATCTAGTTTCACATAATGGTATTACTCATTTGGCACGATGAGTTGGCAGTTTTGTCACACAGGCCAAGTTTAGGCGAATAACATGTGGGTCCTACAAGAGTTTCTCTCTCAAATAGAAATAGAGGATGGGAGCTATAGGGGGTGGCAGGCATGGAAGTGCAATGGAGAGCTTGGTGAGGGAGAAGCCCTTGTGGGCCTCAATGATAATTATCATTGGCTCAACTTGGCCAACGCGTCATTTTATGTGGCAAAATTGTCCACTCATCACGCCAGGCGTACAATACTATTTTGTAAAACTGGGTCAGGGTGTTATTTGAACCGGATTATAAAGTTCGGGTGATAAGTGTCTGGTTTCATAGGTTATAGTAGCAGATGGACTTTTAAATAAATTTCAAGGTATTATATAGACCTCTCCCTTATCTATATACGATTCTACTACACTCCAATGTATACCTTATATTAAACTAGAGAGGATTGCCAGCCAACCAGCTGCGCCACGTCAGCGTTCCTCGCAGAGAGGTCCTCCAAAAAATTCAAAATTATGTGTATGTCCTTTCGTCGGTTTTTAACAGAATGAGCCCAAAAAAATCGAAATTACATTTAGATCCCTCCGCGGTTTGTGTTTAGGTCTCCCGACGGTTTTTAACAAAATGGACCAAAAAACAAAAATACGTTTAGATCCCAAGAAATCGGTTTTTAGCATAATGGACCCAAAAACAAAGAAATTACGTTTAGATCCCTCCGCGGCTTTCTAAAAAAAACCACAGATTCGCCGATGGTTTATTGCAATCCACAGAGAAATTACGTTTAGATCCCTTCGCGGTTTTCTAAAAAAACCACAGATTCGTCGATGGTTTAGAGCAATCCACAGATTGGCCGATGATTCCTAGCAACCCTTTTAAGAAAAAACTAAGAAAATCGAAATTACACAAAAAAAACGATATTATGTTTAGGTCCTACGAGTTTTCTCCCAAAACAAATTCCATAGATTCGCCGACGGTTCCTAGCAACCTATTTTTTTAAAAAAAAACAAAACAAACCGAAATTACACAAGCACATTTTTAAAAAATCCCCCAAAAAAACGAAAATATGTTCATATCCTCGTACCTTTTTTTCGTAGGTAACTGTCGGACTAAGTTTCGCACCGCACAAAGAGGACTCGTGGTGCTGTAAATTCGCCGATGATTTCTGGCCAGCACATTTTTGAAAAAAAAAAACCCATAAAAAACGAATCCCCGTTTACGTCCTCATACCCTTTTTTCAGAAATATCCATCGAACCAAACTTCGGACGGCACAGCGTCGCGCGACCAAATTTTGCATGGCGTAGCGTAGCGCGCGACCTTGGTTACCTTTTTTTTCAGAAATAACCATCGGACCAAATTTCGTACGACATAGCGTCGCGCGACCAAATTTCGTATGGTGCAGTGTAGCGCACGACCCTGACTAGTATATTCATAGACCCGTCGCTGGAAGCTAACCGTGAACCGGTGTGAGGACGGTAGGACTTTCCTTTTTCTTTCTCTGCCATGTGGTCCCGGACATATAGCACAAAGGTGGGGCCGGCCGGAAGGGGGCCGTGAAAAGAGCCTGCCGCCCATCGGGAATCAACGGCACATGCGATGGTTCCCGGCGGCGAAAGGCAAATCAAGTACGTACCAGCCTACGCCCACATGCCCTAGCCCCTGGCTACTCGATCGGCTACGATCCATCCATTTGCCGCCGCCTCCTCCCCTTCTCCCATCTCTCTCTCTCTCGCAGTATCCATCCATGCGGCCATAGCTCACAATATCTCTGCGCAATCTTCCATTATACAGTTGGATCGATGGATATTGTTCACAATATCTCTAGGCCAGAGCTCGCTCAGAAGCTAGCCGACATGTATGTAGCGTTACAGGACAGGACGCCCTGCATGCGCGCGGATGAAATGAGTCCGTCCGCATGCATGTGTGCGTGGACGTTGTGTGATCAGGAGATCTGAGCTGATTAGTGGCGGAACATGCATGATATGTACTGTCTCGAGGGTACGTGTTTGGCTACTTGTAGCCCCACTTGCATGCATGCCTCCGCTCGGGGACTAGAACAGTTTAATTTACACGTGCTACGTACACCTAGACGAAGGCAACAATTCTAAGTACAGTAACGTGGTCGATCGAGTAAATTAAATTTGGGCAAAATTGAGTTTGAGAACCAAATCATCCGTATACTATACTCGGAAGAATCCACGTGCGTAGGGCCATTTGAGCCGGCTCTTCGCGGCTCGGCTCGCCGCGAGCAGAGCCGCGAAATTTTTTTTACGTATAGGTTCTTTTTTCGAAAACAAAAATTACGATCAGGTCCTTTTCTGGAAAAAAAAATACAGTTTGGTCCTCTTCTCGAAAAAAGAATATATATTACGTCTAGGCCCTTTATGCGTTTTTAAACGTTGCGCTCGGGTCCTTTTGACGAAAATCAAAATTACGATTAGATCCTTTTTGGAAAAGAAAAAACACGTTAATGTCCTTTTTTTGAAAAAAAATATATAGATTGCGTTTAGGTCCTTTTCACGTTTTTCTAGCACTACGTTTAAGCCCTTTTGCGGAAAACACAAAATCATTTTTAGGTCTTTCTCGCGCGTTTCCTCGATTTACTCGTGCAGGGAGCGGCAATCGCGCGTTTTCTCGATTTGCTCGCGTGGGGAGCGACACCCGCGACGTGGCACGCAGCGTACAGGTACCTAGTTTAACATGATGGCTCACGGGTTGTGTGCTAATTAAGCTGGTCATGGATTCGCCCTGAAAAGATGGGTGCAGCAGCTTTAATTAGCTGGATAGATTAAAAGTTGAGACGACCATGCATATTGTTACGAGCATAATACGTGTATGCAGCCAACATGGTATCACCGACACTTACTATGTGTCAGCTAGCTAGCTTTTATGAGAGAAGATGGCTTTCGGCTTCAGTTACAGAAAAGAAAAGGTGTCACACTGCTTGCAAAGGTACAGAGTACAGACAATGGTGCTTGCTACATCTTGTCTAGCTGTGAGCTAGCTGAAACGTGTTACGAACTGTGTGTAAAGTACTTTAGCTACATGCATCACGAATGCCCGTCAGTCAGTCAGTCAGGAAGGCTTGCATATGCAATATGTTGCTCAGCTTTGGACTTAACTGACGAGTGAATTACACGTCAGACCGATGCAATATTGACGACCTAAAACAATCAAGATCGATCCAGGCACACATAATATTTCACTGTATGTTAATTAATACCTACAGGCATCTCGGTTGTCATATAGGTGCTTCCATGTTCTAGGCGTCCACAAGCTAGCCTTCATTCATTTCGAAGGGATAATTTTACGTTGCACATTAGTTAATTGGTCCAGTGACCAGCGTTCTGTTCATTGTAATCAGGAGCATGCGTCGTTGTCGTCTCGTTATTCTCTCTGCATCGAATCTACGTGCATGTACGTAACCGGCCATCACGTGGAAAAAACATCACATCATCGTGTCGGTACGAATCTAATCATGCATACGTAGGTTCGCGTAGGATAGTAGTACATTTGTTTACTGGCTTTACAGCATGTGCCTGCAGCAGGCTTTCATTTTTCTTCTAAAACAGCTCAAAATTCGCAAAATTCGATTGCACTGCTGTTCGAAAAAATCAGAAAATTTAAAAAAAATTATCTAAAAGTTGTCAAAAATTAGTATTAATAGTTTTATGACCTCTGGTGTAAATACTTTTTGAAAAAATAAAATAAAATTTGGAATTTTACAAAAAAAATCAATTTTCCCCATTGTTTCCCAATTTTTCAACCTGGCATCGATTTTCGCGAAAACCGCTCAAAATTCGCCGCTTTTCGACTTTTTCGTTCGAATTTCGCTCCGCGGTTTGACTAGATTTCAAATTTATTTGACTTTTGGAACTGTTCGGTTTTTCGTAAATTTCAGTACCGTCGGTTCATCAAAATCCGAGGTGACCTTCAACCCAAATTTGAAAAGAAAAGGCTGATCATTAGTTTATAATTATACATAGTACACCGGCTGGCATGTCGAGCCTAGAGTGAGGTTGAGCCTATCTTCTGATCTACTTGTTTCCACTGATATCATATCATATATAGGAGCTCATTCATTGAACTCTCGCAACAGAACAATTTAAAGATTTTGTTTTTTATAAATAAGAGTAAATTACCAAGATAGTATCTATTCAGTCGGCAATCCACCCTAGTATCTATTCAGTCCGCAATCCACCCCTCAAAACACACACACAGGTATATACAAACACGTGCAAATTAACCTTTTCCTTGGTAAAAACAATGCGTTAATTAGATCCTGCTATACGAGAAAACAACAATTTCTCGCGCTTATCTTCAGTTTTCGGGGGAGATATGAAGCGGCTGATTTTCAATCGGACGGCTATGAGCACACATGGTAATGCTAGCTTATGGTGCATTAATTGAAGCAACATAGAGAATCCATTTCCACGATGATCTACACTATCCAATTAGTTGGGATTAAAGCGCGTTGCAACATTACATCATTATCAAATATCCGTTGAGCAGTTGCTGGTCCTCAGATATGAGTGGTGGGAAAAAATTGTGGCGATATCAAATATAATCTGAGCCGAGTCTAGATGATAAACAAGCATATATAGAAGACCAACCATGCATGTTCGGTGCACATGGGTAGGGTTCGGGACAAGCGGGCAGTCACAGCTTTTTAGCTGTTTCAGCCTCATCATTGGGAGCCATGCATGCAACCACAGGACACGATAGAGCCAGAAATTGAGACTGAAAGAATGTAAAGGCAGGAGAGTTTTGGGAGAAATATATATATATATATATAGAGAGAGAGGTGCTTTTATGATTTTCTTTTTATAGTTGTATAAATATTAAAGTATGAATGAAAAGTAGATAGTGATTACTTACCCTTTCGTTTGCTTCAAGATTTACGCAACTTTTATTGGGAGGGAAAGCACTAAAGCACTACTCAGACAGAGGTATGTGGTGAGCCCCAAATTGAGGGGATCATTTGCCATGCATGTACAGGAGATATGCACAAATCGCTAACACCCCCCACAGTCGTAGCGGGAGGTTGATGAACGCAAAGACTGGGCTGAAAATCCAGAAACAGCTGAGTCGGCAAACCTTTGGTCATAATGTCGGCGAACTAGAGACTAGAGGGCACATGCAGGACATGCACATGACCAATGGAAACCTTCTCGCGAATGAAGTGGATGTCGATCTTAATGTGTTTAGTGTGACGATGCTGCACTGGGTTGGATGACAAATAGATGGCATTGACGTTGTCGTAGTAAACGATGGTGACGAACGGTAGGGGATGATGAAGCTCTTGCAGGAGTTGTTGAAGCCAACAACATTCAACCACAATGTGGGCAACAACCCGGTATTCAGCCTCTGCGCTGGAGTGAGACATAGTGGTCTGGCGCTTGGAAGACCAGGAGATCAAGTTGTCGTCGAGATAGACGCAGTAGCTAGATGTTGAGCGACGAGATTCCAGATACCAAGCCCAGTCCGCGTCAGAGTACGCAGTGAGAGAACTGGCCGGAGTGGTGTGAAGCTGAAGCCCGTGGTTGATTGTACCCTTGACATAGCGCAAGATACGCTTGATTAGGGCAAGGTGAGGCTCGCACGACGCATGCATGTGCAAGCAAACTTGCTGCACGGCGTACGTGATGTCGGGGCAAGTTAGGGTGAGGTATTGAAGAGCACCTGCGAGACTCCGGTACTCTATGGCATTGGCCATTGGTGCCCCAGCTGAAAGACCATATGGAGGTCTACCCGTGATTGTGATGAGTTATTAACATCATTTAAGCATTAGGTGCCTAAGTTTGAGTTTAGTTTGAGCGCTATTCTAAATTTGAAGTAATTTGAGCTCTGTCTGGAATTTGCGGTGCTACCGGCCATGGTATCCCAGTGCTACCGGGAAGCGATAGCATCGCCCCCCCCCCCCAAAGCGGTGTGTAAAAACCCGAGAGGGTATTTCTGGGGGATCTGGCAGGCCGGTGCTACCGGCCATGGCAGCCCAGTGCTCCCGACCGAGCGGTAGCACCGTCCTCGTAGAGCGGTGTAAAAATTCCAGAAGTGTGCATTTTTGGGCATTCTGGTGGTCCAGTGCTACCGCCTATGGTAGTCCGGTGCTACCGGGTTAGCGGTAGCACCAGCCCAAATGCCCGGTGTGAAATTTCTAGAGAGGGATGTTTTGCTGTGTTGGATGAAGAGCGGTGCTACCGGCCAGGGGGTGGTAGCACCGACCCTGATGAGCATGAATATTCTAAAATCAAAATTATGATTTTGGAAATTTAATTGCATATCTTTTTTAACATTGCTATGTGATGGGTATTTCTTGTCTTTAATGGGCGCAGGACGTCGGTGCTTAATCATGGTGAGGCGGAGGATGATCGGGACTAGGCGAGGTACGCCGGAGGTCCAGACGGTCGAGGATTACCGGAAGATGATCGGAGACAAAGTCGCTACGAACCAAGAAGACAAGGAATGGATCAGATGCTAACTTGGAGCTACTCGGATCAAGGAGGGTCGTTAGATCGCGGTATAGGTGATAGAGTAGCGGGTCTAGCTAGTATGCTTTGAAAACCGTGCAAAAAACCCGGTATGGTTGTGTGTGTGAGTCATTCCTAACTCTTGATGGTGATCCTAAGGGTAGAAAGAACTTATCCAAGGGCGGGCCGGTCCCGAGGGGGAAGGGTGGGCGCCGCCCGCCCCCAAAAATCAAGGGCCCCTGTGTACAACAATCAAGATAGGCTATTGGACTTGGCCCACCACAAGTGACTGACTATCCAGATTCCAAAGATCCAAGAGGCAGCGCCTTGGGTGGCCTCTGACTTTCTCATGATCAAAGTCTGCTAGCGTCTACAACATGATCAACTAGTTGTTCTATTGATGCCTCTTGCTTTCTATGTTCTTCCAAAATCAAATCACATAAATCTTGAGGCAATGTTCAGGCGAACAATGAATCGCTATCGCTCGCTGTAGTTTGTGCGGCGTGCTAGTGTGCTAGCCTAGGGCCCCGCCACTGGCGTCTCGTTGCAGGCGATTCAACCGTGATCGGACGGAGACGCGATCACCACAGAGTGAATATTAATCTTCCTAATCTCTTTTCCCTATTAGTCTTACACTATTTAATCTTTGATACATTTATTATTATTTTCAGCGCCATGCGTTATCATGTCATGTAGAAAGTATCCATCCGGTAGCGAAAAAAGAAAAAGAAAGAAACATGCGGATGACTTCATAGAAACGCAGAGAGGAGCTATGGACAAATTTTTAAAGAGTAATACAAGTGCTTCCCGAACCCAAATGATGAGTTGGCGATAGTTGCTGTGGAGGAAGAGGAACCAGCCATTGGGATTTCTGAAGAAGAGGAAAATGTTGACATCAACGTCGATGTTAGAAGAAATTTTTTAAGATGATGCCAAGTGCCAAGTAAGTGTTTATGATTACAATTTGCATTTGTCATTTCATTAACTTTAAAGTGTTCTATAGAAGTAATTTTTGTGCCTCGAATATTAATTTCTTCAATGATGTGTGCTTATAAGACTATATATATATATATATATAAGGAGGTGGATGGGACCTCCATATAAGTTTTCGCCCCGGGCCCCCAAAATATCAGGACCGGCCCTGTCCAAGGGTGGAGGGTGACTCAAGAGTAGTATAAATAGAGAGGGAGGGGGAGCCTTCCTCCTCTTGAAGGTTTAGAGATTTTGTGCTCCTTTGAGCTTTGCCTACTTTGTTGTGAGACTTTGTAAACCTCCCTTCCAGAAATGCAAATCTTTTTCTCCTATGTTTGAATTTACTTTACGCATTTACTTTATGTCTTAAATTCAGCACTTAAATTCCGCACTTACATTCTTGCAATTTATATTTATGCAATTTGGTTTTGCCTCCCCTCCTTCTACATGCTTTTGCTTCTTATGCCAAGGATGTATGATTGATTGATGAGTCTTCTTGAGACCATATCCTAATCATCTAGGCAAATCTTGTGTTATTCCTTGCAAGAAATCGATCTTTTGCTCTTTAGGGGATCAATCTTGGAAAATCGGGTTTCTGTTGTTCTTGACTTGTGTTCTTGCTTGGTTTGACGTATAGGAGGCTATCCAAGATCATCTTGATCGTCATTAAAACTCTACAAGCAAGTCATAGATCAAGTTTTTGAGTTTTGCACAAACTCGGTGTGTTCTTCCTTCAAAGTGAAAAAGGTCGAAACTTTGACTCAATCCTTGCGATTGAAGGTTAGAATAAGTTCCTAACTTCCCTAGGAAGACATCTACCAAGTTTCATTAGTTTTTGTCTAGCCGATCAAAAGATACATCAAATTGACTTTTGAGTTCGTGCTATTTTTGACTCTGTTCTTCCTGCTGTTCTTGAGCCCAGTCATATCGCCCACTGTCCGGTCATACCGGCCATACAGAGCAAATGGATCATTCCCATTTGCCTCTTTTGATTGTTTTTGTTTGAGGGCTTGTTTGGATTATTTTGAGTTGAGGAAAATTTCATTTGGGATCATTCACCCCCCTCTGATCGCCATCTCGATCCTTCACCGGCGGTGGCAGAGAGCTTGGGCTGAGTGTCCACAGGAGTCATGGTAGAGTGACACTCAGTGATGCCCGCACGTTGGAGGAGATCTGCAGCGTACTGCCGTTGTGACAGAAACAAACCCGCAGAGGAGCGCTACACCGAGATGCCAAGGAAGAAGTGTAGGTCGTCGAGGTCCGTCATGGCAAACTCACTATGGAGACAGCGTGTAAGCCGCTGGAGGAGGTAGACACAGGAGACTGTGACAATGATGTCGTCGACATACAGCAGAAGGTAGGCAAAATGGCACTGTCATGAAACATGAACAAACACGTGTCGGAGATGGAGACAACAAATCCCATGGTGTGGATGTAGGTGGCGAAGCGCTGGTACCATGCACGAGGGACCTACTTGAGGCCATAGAGCGACTTCAGAAGGTGGCACACGTGCTGCGGTTTGGTGGGGTCGATGGAGTCGGACGACTGCTGGTAGAAGACTGTCTCATCGAGAGTACCATGGAGGAAAGCATTATTGATGTCAAGTTGTCGAATGGGCCAGGAGCGGGAGGCGGTAATGCTTAGAATGATACGAATTGTCACCGGTTTGACAACCCGGCTGAACGTCTCATCGTAGTCGATGCCCGGCTGCTGCGAATAGCTGCGGACAACCCCAACGAGCCTTGTACTGGGCGAGGGAACCATCAGAGTGAAATTTATGCCTGAATATCCACGTGCCAGTCACAACATTGGCACTGAACAGACGAGGAACGAGTGTCCAGGTGCCATTATCTAGGAGAGCACTTCGCTAAGGGGAGATGGCAGAGTGAACTACCGAGAGGGTGAGGTGGTTCACCAGGACGACAATGCCATCCTTGGCATGAGTCCGCATCTGATGAGGACCAGGAGCAGGATGCGCCATTGGTCCAATAGGTGTCGCCATAGCGCTAGGCGCTGAGCCAGGGGAGGGCTCGATGGGTGTAGGCATGTCGAATGCCATGCCGGGCGAGGAAGGTGCGGCTGGTCCATGGGGTCCCGCATTGGGCGTGGGCAGCGTAGCTAGTGCAAGAACTGCGGTGGAGGCGCCTATAGTGCCGGAGGCGCTTACGGGCCTCGCGGGCACAGGCGACGCAGCTGGTGCAGGGACGACGATGTTCATGCCAGTTGTGTTAGGGGCACGAGGCACGGCGGTGGTGCATGCTACAGTGGGCACCGACCAGTTGGAGTCCTGCAAAAAATCTAATGCGCATGAGACAGAGGGTGGTGGCTAAAAATGTGACATGAAAGGGAAGATGGATGGACTCGTCAAAGACCACATATCGAGAGATTATCACATGATAGGAGAGAGGGTCATAGCAGCGGTACCCTTTATGGTTTGCGGGATACCTGAGGAAAATGCAGGCGACAGAGTGAGGCTGCAACTTGTTGGTGGCGGTAGCGGCCATGTTAGGGTAGCAAAGGCACTCGAACACACAGAGGTAGTCATAGGTGGGGTGGCGACCGTGGAGTTTGAAGTGGGGTGTCACCGATGCGATAGCTTTGCACGGGCGACGATTGGGAATGTAGATAGCAGTGGCAAGTGCTTCGGACCATAAGTAAGGAGGCATGTGCGCTTGGAGAAGAAGCGTGCGCATGGTGTTGTTGACGGTGCGGATGGCGTGCTCTGCTTTGCCTTTTTGCGATGATGTGTAGGGACATGATGGGCGGAGCAACGTGCCATGACATCGTAGAAAGGTGGCGGTGGCGCTGACAAACTTGGTACCATTGTCAGTATGGAGAGAACAAATAGTGATACCGAACTGAGTGCGAACGATCATGAAAAATGACTCTAGTGTGGCGAAGACAGACTTAGCGCGAAGAGGAAAACACCAATAGAAGTGCGAGAAATCATCGACGATCACAAGATAGTATTTAAAACCAGAGTTGCTAATGACAGGTGACGTCCACAAATCACAATGAATAAACTCAAAAGGGAGCACTAGACACGGAAGAAGAGCTAGAAAATGGCAAGCGAACATGTTTGCCAATTTGACATGCATGACATAAATGACAACTCGAGTTTTGGTGTGGAACGGACGACGAGCGCTGGAGCGTGATGGTAGCATCATGACTAGGATGACCCAAGCGACGATGCTAGACGTTGGTGGAAGCGGTGGTTGATAGGAAGGCTGAGGCATGTGATGTTGAGGAGGATGGTGGAATGGTGTTGAGGTCCCCACCACTATTGCAGCAAAAAATCATGGCTTTCATTCAAAGGTCCTTCACAGAAAAACTGAGAGAGTCAAACTCAATAGAGCAAGAGTTGTCACGGATAAATTTGCGGACAAACAAAAGATTGCGAATAAGAGATGGAACTAGAAGAACATCATTTAGGTAAAATGAAGAACCAGAAGGTGTATGGAGAAAGGAATGGCTCGAGCATGAGATGGGCATCGAGCGATCGTTTCCGACGATCACAAAATATGGTGTGGGATGAGGAGAGGAGTGGTGTAAGTTACCATCGTCCAGCGTCATGTGCGCAGAGGTGCCGGAATCCATCACCCAACCACCATTCTAAAGTGAAAGGTTGTTCATGGCGGTGACAAAACCGGAGCTATCCCAAGATTGTGGAGCACCGTGAGGAGTCACCGGATGCGACTGAGGAAGGGGCGCGCACCAAGGAGGCCGAGACCGCCAAGGGGGTGGCTTTGTCAAGATGGTGAGCCAGCCTAGTGCTAGGCCGTCAAGCCCAGGTTGAAGTAGAACCAGGGCCCCGCTGGCGTGGGGTTGGAGCGATGGCCGGAGGGGGCACCGGTACCGAAGGAAACGTTTTGACTGCCCCTTCGCTTGTCCTTGCCTTAGCCGTCCTTGGTCTTGCCATGCCTGGAGAGGGGGCCAGAGCCGTGGCAGTTGTTCCCATTGCAGATGGAGGCCTTGCCGACATCGGAGAGGAGTGCGATTACCATGGAGGTTTTCTTGGAGTTGCCAAGTCGCATCTCCTCCATGAGGAGCATGGAGCGCGCCTTGGTGAAGGAAGGGAAGGGGTCCGACATGGCGACGACGGTGGACGCCTAGGACATGCGAGGGTTGAGTCCACGTAGAACGTTGAGGACGAGGGTGCGATCATTGACCTGGGAGTTGGCATCGCACAGGGCGTCGGCGAGGCGCTTCTGCTCCTTGCAGTATGCGGTGATCGACAAATCACCTTGGAGGAGGCCGTGGAACTCGTTCAAGAGGATGACTAAGCGGCTCTCCTTGTTGTCGCCGAAGAGAGTCTCCGCGGCGGCCCAAAGTGTCGTGGCACTCTGGTTCTACTCGAGGATGATGTCGAGAACGTCCTCATCGATTGAGCCGTACATGGCAGTGAGGATGGCGTAGTCATCTTGCCCCCATTTGGCAATGTGCAGGGTTGGGTGTGGCAGCACCGTCGATGTGGGGAAGGAGACCATGCCGACCAAGGAGTGCCTTGAGAAAAATGCTCCACTTCGTGAAGTTGGATGCGTGGAGATCGAGGAGCACCGATATGTGAGACTGAGCAGCACCAGGAAGGCCGACGGGGGAGGAGAAGACCGGTGTGAGGGCGCCGGAGCCGATGGTGGAGGAGTTGCTGGAGCCGTCATTCGACATGGTAGAGGGCAGCAGAAGAATTGAGAGGATCAAGATTCAATCTGATACCATGAAAGAGTGTAAAGGTAGGAGAGTTTTAGAAGAATACCGCACACGATCAAAAGATCGCAGGGCTCCACACACACACAAATATATATACATACATACGTATATATACGTACCTACGTATATATATATATATGTATATATATACACGTGTATATATATATATACATACATATACATATATATAGAGAGAGGTGCTTCCATGCTTTTTTTTGTTACAGTTGTACAAATATTAAAGCATGAATGAATAGTAGACGGTGATTATTTACCCTTTCGTTTGCTTCAAGATTTGTGCAACTTGTATTGGGAGGGAAAGCATTAAAGCATTGCTCAGATATATATACGTATGTACGTATATATACGTATGTACATATATATACGTATATATACATACACACCAAACTAAGGGGATCACTTGCCATGTACGGGAGATATGCACAAATCGCTCACAGAGACATCTACTTACATACTACATAGGGATAAGAATAATAGATTAACTTGCATGGTATGCCTTTGCCATGAGAGGCTGGTGATGAGAGAAGAGTCGGAGAGGGGCCCATTGCCTGATGCTGCCACAATTTCATAAATCTGATCCTCTTCTAATCATGGCCCTGCCAATTGCCATGTTGCATGCATGATTGCAACAGTTCCAAGTTCCAATGCACTTTCTTGCTGTGAAGAAGCCAACCTTGATTTTAGCGGATAGGGTTCTTTGAGAAGAATATCAGCTAGTGGAGTAGTACTAAATTATGTTAGCCTATTTGGGAATTGAGATATATACAATTATACACTCCAGCCTAAAAGCCTAACTTACTGTGCTTACTCTGAGTTCTCCTGTAACTCTTCAGATCGTCATTGTGTATGGCGAGCCTGCTCTTGGTCATTCTGGAGCAGAGGTTGAATTTTGGCGCATATTACTAGACCACCGACTGATCACCTATCCGTGATGGAATGAAAACGAAAGATCTGACACCAGCTGCAAGCAAGTTGAGAGCATCCAATGGCGGGGCAACTGCAGCAGGCTTGAAGTATACATTCCCCCCCACAAACACAGAGGCACAGAGCTACGTTAATGCACTCAGGATGTGAATTGATTAGATTCTGATTGTACGTACGGCGAGGGATCACGATTACTCCGGCTGCTTTCATGTCGTGCGTACGCTCGGCGACCGATTTGACGCGCGGATGCTTCTCGCAGCACTCTTCTCGATGGGCGAGGCAAGACGGATCACGAAAACGAACCATGGGAGCTGGCCACTGTGGCCACAGCCTGCGATGGCCGGTGCGGCACCTACGGCGTCCTGTGTAGCTCACGGCGACACGCAGCCGTCACCGATCGGCGGCAGGCGTGTTCAGGGCGCGGGTGACCGGCCCCGACCCCTCACGTCGCTGGGAATCTGTGACCGGGCCGCGCCACGTGCCAAACCTCTTGTCCCGGAGCTGAAGCCGAACGCGCCCACGCGCGCACGTACACCGCCGTGGGTGGCGCGCGCGACCGTGCGAGAAACCGACTCATGCGGCCGCAAGCAAGCGGTATCGACCGCCGTTTCTGGGGCGGCCGGGGAAGGCGCGCGGATGACACGATGAAACGGTGCGTTTTTTCTCTCGGTTTATAGCCATCCTTCTGGGGCGTCTCGCCCGTTCACGATTCGTTCCTCCCTTCGGTCAGATTTGTGCTTGAGCAGCTCTCAACCTTGTGGTCCGGCTAACATGTCTATCGTACGAGGGCCTGCCTCTGATCTGACCTCTGCAGGAGCAGTCTGACGAGTGATGGGTTGATGATGGCCAGGGGCCAGCTTCCAAGGGTGCCTGCGTTTTTTGGATCAATGGCGAAGGTCAAGTTTGATTCAGATTTGTCATACGAATAAAGACAAGATCCGATTGATAAGGTGTCTCGGATTTTTACCTGGAATAAGTTGGAAGCATATGGCCAAACCAGCAAGGACCTTCTCTAACGCAAAGAGGGAGGGGGAAAAAAAAGGGAAGGTTAGAAAATATTGTCCAGACGCCCCTCGAGCAATGCTTGATGAATTACAAGCAGATTTTACAAACCAACTTTATACTGGACCTGGAGAACGGCTGAATCCATAGTTGGATTGTCAGCATTGCATTCATCAGGAAAAGAACCCATGAGTCCCTGGATGAAAAATAAGGTAATCTTGGAGAACAGCTGAATGTTAAGCTATGCCCTTCAGATTATCGTCTTCCAAAAATGAAATTCAGTAACGACTCCAGCCATCTTATACATGACAGAATAGAAAGAGTGAAAATAAGATATTCCTTCAGATTAATGAACTGCAGCACACCTAAGTGAAGAAAAGGACATTTTCTGGAGTAAGGAGAGACATAGCCACATATGTTTGTTAAAAAATGAAAGTGCATACCGTACTACAAAACACTATATTACATCTTACGAACCAAAAAATGCATTTTGTATCCGTTGATATTGAATGGGCGCTCATCAATTTACAAGCTGCAGGCCAACTGAATGAAATGCTTGACATGGTGGTGGATCTTCAGCAGAGGATTGAATATATTAAGATGATGCCTTTTTAAGGATCAAACGTCACCAATTACGGTTCATGACTGCTCTTGCAGCTTGGCAGCCTCAGAAATGTCGAAGCTGCAACCGCACACATAAATTGCTAGCCATCCGAGCTTCAGAGATGACCTTATGAAGGCATTGTACCAAATTGAAGCTGCAACCACACACATAAATTGCTAGCCACCTGAGCTTCAGAGATGATCTTATGTAGGCATTGTACCAAACTAACAGTGTCTTCCTTCCCTCAGCAAAGGCTTGAATAAAATTGAGATGAAACCTTTAAGGATTTAACATCATCAATTGCAGTCCATGACTGCTCTTGCAGTTTGGCAGCCTCAGCGGTGTCCGACTTGCAACCATACACATGGATTGCTAATCGTCTGCGCTTTGGAGATGATGGTCTTATGTAGGTATTGAACCAACTGATTACGTCCTCCTTTTGAACTGTTCTTAGCTCTTCAGCTTCCAGTTTTGACATATCAAACATATACCTATAATTGGATTTCCACAACATTAGATTGTTATCAGCACTGAACTGGTTACAAAACCTATGGCCTGGACAGTGTGTTATCAGAACTGGACTGGTTATAAAACTAGTATGTCCAGTTGTCCACGTAGCACTAATCGGTACATTATCGGTTTTCAAAGCTTGATCCTAATCTTAAATGCATCAACTAGATACAACTCAGTGCATTGTGCAGAAGTCCTAAAATGATCGATAGCTGCACTTGCGATAGGAAAGAAATTATACCTTTTGTCAACAATCTGCGACCAATAATCACCAGTTTGATAGCTAAGGGAAGGATCCTTTTCCAGTTTATCAGCTATCAACCCACTCTTGTGATGCTCAAAAGTCTCCTCATCGAGCCCATCCTACACAAGGTAGGTGTTGACCAAAAGTGAGAAATTAATTGTGAGGTTACAATTAATTGATTTTTCAGCCTTCAGGAAATATGAAGTGGTTTGAAATATATCGTGATGAAACATCTCAAAGACAATTTGTTTAGATATTCTTGTTGGAGATAAAAGTAAATATATCGACAAATATTAATCGAAGCACTGAGTGCAGGCTGTCCATTGTGGGTCAGAGATAAACATCATTATGCTGTTATCAAAATAAAGTTGATATGTAATAATGTAAAGCATGTCATCAACATATTATAATGTCCCTGTTCTTTAGAATCTTAATGGTTAAAAAAGAGTGTTGATTAACCTACACTATCTGTCAGGTACAAATCAATAAGATAGTCTACTAGTCTAATATAATGAGGTGCGAAAGCAGACATGTGAAATAGGATAGAAGCATACCAGCAAAGCAGATAGACCATTAATAAAGTTATCAATCCGGCTTTGCAGATAAACAGGGCTATACTTGCAGGACATAACTCGAAAACAACATGCTAGCACCCGATAAGTCATCCGTGGACTAGAGTCCACAGTATAACCAAGCTGCTCCTTCGTTCTATCATTGGGACACCAAGAAAATCAATTAGAAAGACATTGCAAAATATAAATATTAATCGAACAATATATTCCCTCGAGTCAAAAAGAGTGATGTCCTATAGAATGCATGCTGTCAAAACTATTTTAGTTTCAGCCAATAACTTCGTAAATATTTGAATTGTGCATACAAAAACAACATATTTGTCTCAAAAAATGCATTCACAATACTCCACCCGTTTCACAATATTTGTCCATTTTCTTGGGAAGTGTCTTTTCACAATGTTTGGTCATTGAGGAAACCTATTGAAATATTTCCACTCCACTCCTACTTTAATACTGTAAAAGAGATTGAGTAGTTGAAGTATATCATTTAATAGGGGTATGTGTCTCAATGTCATTTAATATTGTGAAACAGAGGGAATATTGTATTTTGGAGCACGATTACAATAATTTTCATACTTCATCTAAATAACAAGAGTATGACATTTATACCTCAGCTGATCAAAGCAAGGTTCTTCAATAATGCTACTGAAAAGATCTGTAATAGCTCTGAGTCTTGTTGCCTCCTTTCCAACATCTTGCCCAATTGGAAAATAAACCTAACAAGAATGACATATCACAAAACTGTTTGATTATCTTGAAGCAAAGAAAACAAACAATGAAGCCCATTGAGGTCCCACTTCTACTGCCCCTGCAACATTTATCAGAGTGGTTGCAATTCACATAGTAGGCATATTTCACAAACAGGATACTATTATAGTGAAAGGTTCCAGATCTGGGATACTGTTAGCATATAATTGAAATTTTCAGATCACATCTCTAAAAACATGCAAAATTATTATGCTTCAGTATACAGTAATCAACAGAGCATCAGAATATAACCCCACCTCAACCACAGAATTCTCCTCAAGATCATTCTTCACGCGTACACTTCTAACAAAATTCGCACCATGAGGAATGCAAAAAACTCTTTCACCGTGCCTTGCCTCTTCTGGCAGTGCCTTAGCTAACAAAGTGTTTTGGAATATTTTTGATATATTCATTGCTTCCACTTCAGACAGGTTACCATGACAGAGGCCCTCAATGTGCAACTGCATGTGTGCAAACAGAGTAGTTTATATGATCTACCAAACAAGGTTACATAGTACAAAAAATCATCCCAAACAGTTTTTTAAGAAACCGTCCCAAACATTGTTTATCAGAACCACACTGTCAACCAGCATCTTTCATCTTCAGACATCATTTACTATTATGTAAGAACAGGTGGTGGCTTAAGTATTGGAGGAATATATATATATAGTACAATTACCTAGGCACCATGATCTAAAATGGGTATTTCCCCTATGTATTTGCATGCGATATTTTTTGAAATTTTTAGGATATTGAGTTTAACCAGTTTACTAACTAGTTCAAACAAGTTTGAACTAAAATTCAAACTAGAGTTTCCATTTTTGACGATAGTTTGGCTGTAGGTATGTACTGATTTTATATATAAATCAGCAAAGCATGTGATCTAAATTTGTTCAATAGCTTTGAATTCGAGCATATCTTTTCAAAGGTATGTGTTTCATTTGAATTGTTATAGATGGGTATATAGTATAATTACCTAGGGCACCATGATCCAAAAAGGATATTTACTCTATGTATTTTATCGCGATTTTTTTTGAAATTTTTAGGATGCTGAGTTTAACTAGTTTACTAACTAGTTCAAACAAGTTTGAACTGAAATTCAAACTAGAGTTTCCCTTTTTGATGATAGTTTGGTTATAGGTATGTGCTGATTTTATATATAAATCAGCAAAGCATGTGATCCAAACTCGTTCAAAATCTTTGAATTCGAGTATATTTTTTCAAAGTATGTGTTTCATTTGAATTGTTATAGATGGGTATATAACCTAAAACTGAAATTTTTGAAAAATATAATCAAATATGTCTTGAATTCGCGCATTTGAAATCATGGTGCCCAGGCACCATGGTACCCCATTTCGGCTTCTTGGGTATCTCTACTACTTCTAATTAGGAGTTGGTGGCGGTCCGTTCTCCTCCAGAGTATCTGATTCGTTGGATCTGACATGAACAACTGAGATAGAAGAGGTTTTAATCCGATAGTTCCACCCCTTCGTCCCGTCTTCTCACGCGCTCACGCAACCCGAACTGCTCCAGCCATAATATCTTTCATCTCAAATCATTTTGACCCCGCAACACCTCTCCCTCTCTCGATCCTACGCGCTCAGCTCTCCCTTTCAAATCTCTTCAGAGGAACAACCATTTCCTACTGTTGAAACATAACTAAAGTTAGTGCTCTTTACAAATAACTTTTGTCGTAAATTGAGTTTCTGTTGCAACGCACGGGCACATGAGTAGTATATATATATAGGACACCGTAGTGCCAGGGCACCATGATTTCAAATGCGTGAATTCAACCCAAATTTGGGTATATTTTTTCGAAAATTTCTATTTTAGGGTATATGCCATCTATAACAATTCAAATAAAACACATACCTTTGAAAAGATAAGCTTGAATTCAAAGCCATAATTTTAAATGCGTGAATTCAAGCTAAATTCGGGTATATTTTTCGAAACTTTTAGTTTTAGGGTATACACTCACCTATAAAAATTCAAATGAAATACATACCTTCGAAAAAATATACTCGAATTCAAAGATTTGAACGAATTTAGATCACATGCTTTGAGGATTTATATAAATAATCAGCACATACCTACAATCAAACTACCATAAGAAAAGGCAACTCTAGTTTGAATTTCAGTTTTAACTTGTTTGAACTAGTATGTAAACTCTGTGAAAACCATATGTACAAGTTTTCAAAAATTCTCAAAAAATTATCATACGTAGGAGAGGTTATATTCTACGGTCGTGTAAAATTTGAAGACCAAACTCAATTGCATTTGAAAGATATGAAAAAGACAAATTCAGCCTAAATAGTATTTTTTCACTGTTTATCAATATTCATATCGTTGCTTGTCAATTTCATATCTTTCAAATGCAACAGATTTTAGTCTTCAAATTTTACAAGATTGTAGAAGCTAACCTCCCCTATGTATGGTAATTTTTTAAGAATTTTTTTAAACTTTTACATATGGTTTTCACGGAGTTTACACGATAAGGGTGGTTTGCACCTGATATGTCCCCCCTATATATAGCGCAAGAGATCACTGTGGTACTTGATACCTGAGAAAGAAACTTTGGAACAAATGCTACCAGATCAGAAAAGGTTAACTTGGTAAGAACTTCCAATTTTTCATCGACATCCCAGAATATTTTACATAAGACTTGTAGCCTCGAGTAGGTAGAATGGCTCATGGGCTTCATATTCGTGTTTTTGTAAGATCTTTCCAAATCCTCCTTGATAACCTGGTGAATGCACAATGACACAGTACATAAATACCAAGGCTCATAAGTTTATAGATAATATTGTGCTTTGGTTTTTCAAGTTACAACTAGTAAGAGGAGATACACAAATTGCAACAATTCGCTAAAAATGGAAATGAAGTTCAAAATTCTAAATTAATAACAACCGCACCATCTTTCAGAGCTTAAGCACCTCTATCACTAAATCTCAATCATTTTATTCAGATACCATCAAGACCAACATCTCCCCATTCTTCAGCCATTACCCTCTTCTTTTCTTCAATTGTGCAAGCAATCAGCATCTAGGAGGTTGCCTAAAGTGTCAGAATAGCCCTGATCTATAGTACTAAAATACCAGTCATGGAACCAGACAGCAAACTCCCAGCCAGGGTTCGGAAAACAGCCGGTTACCGATAACCACCCACTAAACCTGAACATGACTCTCCGGTTCAACTTCCACTCAAGTAGGTAATATTACAGCTTCTAAGACATGTCACATAATTCTTGATAAAATTGAATTTCAGAATTTTGCAAATCCTAAACTGGCAGAGAATAGGCTGGTTTTCACCCAGTCACCACGAACCAGCCTGGTCCCAGTTTTACCCTGGTTGCTGAGAACTGAAACCCTGCTCCCAGCAATGGAAACCCCATAGACTACAGCGGCCAGTAGCCTGGTGCAACAAACTCAAGCGAATATCAAAACAACTGTATAAGCTGGTCAAACAAGCGTTTATGCTGCAGTCTATTGACAACCTTCTCTCACGGGAAGATAAAACTAGGTTCAAGATTAAAACAACTTTCTGGAGTTTATGAAGCTATTTCTCAAGTAATTAGAAAGAAAGCAACAAACAGATTTAAAAACATGAACCAAAAGCGCTTGAGGACAAAAACACATCTCAGTGTCAACTGCTTTCAGTCTTTCTAATCATTTTCAATAATACATTAGCTGCAAAGAGCAATATGCCAACTAACAGGAATATCAAAACTTGCTATTGTCATCTGGGTACATGAATTCTATGCGTAGGTTAGGTAGTTCAAAGTGCCCATTCTCCTAGGAATCACAGGACTACAATGTAGTGCCTTTCAAATACAGAAAACGCAAAAAATACGTTTTTCTAATCTGCTTATGTCGATAATTACAAGACCATCAATATAAGTCCATTGTTGCTGCGGAAAGTTAAAAGGAAAAAAGGTACACAAAAGTACAAAACAAAATTCAGACTTCCAAAGGAAGCATCAAAAATATTTTTTTCATTGTCACAGTTTTATTTCATAAGAATCTATCATGTGTTCCACATAAGGATACATTACCTCAAACCTATCTGCCTTTGGTGAAAAGGATTGAGAAGTAGCCAAGATGTTGGACAGCAGGATGGGCAGCTTGTCGTTGTAACCGTAAAGCTTTAGCTCAAGGTTGCTACCAACAACAGATAATGAAGTCTCCAGTTTAGCCACATAAGCCTGAGAGTCATAAAACCAATTGTATAACTCAGATAGGTCAAGGCAATTAACAACACAGTCAATAAAATAGCAAATGCCAAAAAGAGGGGAAAAGGCAAGATGAGTCAGTTCTCTGATATCTGATCTGAGGAGCAAGACAACTAATTGAAATACTCCATAGTAGGTGACTGAGTCGCACCATTATTTACTACATCAGGGCTTTAGTAAGTGAAAAAGATACTTCACAAAACGAAATTGCACAACAACATTTTAGTAATCAACAGCAGATTCCTAATTTATAGGGATAAAATTATTGACCTTATGCTCACATTCTTGCATTAATAACATGAAATTTGGATCTGCTGCAGATATCAAACTAATGTCGAACCTTCCTGTTTAAGCCACATCGGTTGTAAATCTCAGTCACTCTTAAATTCAGTTTAATAGTGAGCAAACATTAGCATCACCATGAAAGCAACCACAATCACAGATGAGAAACATATTTAGAGTCTAGAAAGGTAGATGTTATGTGCAATACAAGCACGAGAACAGAAACTTCTACCATAAGCTCATAAAGATAGTGTTGAAACAAATTCAATAATACCCACCTGATAGAGGACCTCATTTAGCTCATCTTTAAGAAGGTTTACAAACAGATCAGTCAAGACAGAGTTTTCAAGACTGCTACAGCCATCCTTGACAGAAATAAAAAAGTATGTGTTGGCACGAGGAACATTAAATGTCATGTCCATCTTATACCAGAGCTTTATGAACGGGTCATCCACAATGCATCGAGGATTATCATCGCTTGGGGGTTTAGTTATGTTAGCATTACGCAGAGTGAAGTCCCCTGGGATAAATTCATTCTTCTGAGGTAAATGAAAATTAGCATCTATCTGTGCAGGATTTCTCCAGCTTTCAATCAAAGATGATGGAATGTCCTCTTCAATGTACTGTGAACCAAACCATGGCTCACGCTGAATAGCTGCAGGCAATAGACTGTATTAGAAATGCAATATCATGAGGCCATCAGGCAACTATGCAGTTGAACAAATTGTGACTCAGCCTCATAGTTGAACAAATTGTGACTCAGTCTCATAGTTATCCTTTTAACTCTCCATGGATGTGAAATAAACATAAATCTCAATGTAGCAAATCCAAAACCAACGAGCTGTTCTTTGATATAATTCTACAAACAGAATGAGCTTCATTTCTGGAAAAAAAATTATACGGCTATGTCATGCAAGAAATCAAGCATGACTATTATTGCTCCAAATATCACAATAGAATAATGAGCATAGAATGCCAGAACAAAAAAATAATTTTCCAGACTTTTATACACTATATTAAAGAGAAGAGTTGACTAGTTAAGGTTTAAGGTCTTCCTACAAAAGTCTATCATTCTGCCACTTCTTTCCATTGCAAAGGACGCATTAAAAACACTGATTATAAATTCCGTTTGCGGCATGTTCTTTAGCATAAAATGTGAAAAGATCTCCATTTAGCAACTCAAACTTTAGGTTACGTCTTTCAGGATTAATCAGTAAAATAAATAAAGTGAGCTCAAGATGAGACATCTCATTTGACCAGTACTATAAGATTGCAATATGGTTAACAAGAGTCATCATATAACAAAAGAATATCATGATGCATGAGCCCACTGTTCATGAGCCTAGCAAATGAAAATTGGCAGCATGGACTGATTACCTTGGGACTGTTTATCAAATGATTTGCTAAGTATGTCAACTCTCATGTTGTCTGGATGAAAGAAGCTCAAAACATGCTTGACCAACTCCGGGTCCCAGCCCTCATAAATATATTCTCCGCAAACAATGTGCTTTTCAGAATAAAATAGCATGTTTTCTGCAAAGAAAAGATTTATTAAATCCTGCATCCATTCCATAAACTAAAAGAGAAACAGACATATAAAAAAAAAAGAGTAAAGACCTGCAAGATCTACTGCATAATCATCTGGAGGTTGTTCTTCTGCAAATCTGAACTCCATGTAGCCAATGTCCTGGAGTTCCTTAAATATCCATTCTTGCGGCTCAGACTGCTTAAGTAACTTTACATATTGGTATACATTAGTAATGACTTCGTATAGCTGCAAAAAGGTCCATGGAAGACAATGTTATAAATATAATAAAGGAAATATTTTAGCAATCTGCTAAAAAACGCATGTTAACTGAGAAAAGATGCACTAGAACATATCAATGGAGAATTCGAAAAGTAACGCCACAAAGATTCCTTTTAGAGTTCCTAGCCAAGAAATCGGCTAGTACGGATCAGACCTAAATGATTATATCATAGTGATCCACTAACTCCCGTACCATAATGAAATTAAAGTATTAAACACATCACAATATTGTCCCGCAATACTGATCCTCTGTTCCACTTCATACCACATAAAGAGGGGGGAAGACACTCTTTAAGGAATGTTGCACAACCAAGAATACCATTTTCAGTCCTAGACAGGTGACCCTGATAACAGCCTTTCTAGCAAGTAAATAGTTTTACAAGTGAAAGCAAGATTATTTGAAGATTTGATGAATAAAAAGGAAATTGCTGCATACAGAAATTTCCTAAAGAATTGTTAGTCTTGACAATGTTTGCCAACCAATTGGTGGCAAAAATTGATGCAAAATTTAAAAACAATCAAATGTTCCTTAACAGAAGGCATTTGCGGCAGATTCCTTTTTTGCAGCTTTCTAATAAAACCTGGGGTAATATCTTATGCAACATTAAAATTGTTTTGATATTTCTTCACATTATGACAAAGACCTTGGCTGCTGTATTTCGTTGGAGTTTCATATTGGGAGGTTTATAGAATTGCTAATTGCAACAATTCTGCAAAAATCATGTAAAGTACTTTGATGTGAAAAGAAAAGGTAGTTTTCACACAGCCAATATATGCATAGAAAGGTAAACATCATATGAACCTGCATACATTTTTCAGTCCTGAATCAGTAAGGCGGATAGACATTTCAAAGACATAGGCATATGAGGACCGTTGTGTTCCTCCACTGCCAACACCAGCACTCAATGAGCTCACCCAACCTTTACCTTTCAGAAAATAAAGTAAGCTTCCCTTGCCCTCTGAAAATAAAAACAAAAATGATCAGTTGCTAAATGGTACTATGGTAGTACGTGACGAAGGTTAGCCCTCTGTGTGCTTCTGCTTCAAATCTACATCAACTAAGAAAGTAACCAGCATTAGAATGTATGCAGGATATATTCGTTTCCTTATAATTTAGCATTATAATGCAATAAAGAACTAGTGTGCTGTAAAATAGTACAGAATTTACCAGAGGTTAATATACAATAAGATAACACTGAGCAAGAATGGGAGGACAGTTTGGTAAAATCGACACAGGTGGGGACATATCATATCAAATTACATAGAAGTCACAAGAATATATATTCCAATCAGGTAATCCAACTCATACTGTCATATCAAATAAAGGAATAATTTATTGTCAGGAGTCGAACCTACAGGGGAAGAAGTGCCACTAGTAAATAGCTTGAAAACCCTCCTCAAAAGAAGAAAACATCAAGAAACAAATATTTGCAGGTGAAAATCAACTAGATGCTTATCATTCAACCATTAAGCCACAGCACCCTAATTGAAGAGCAAAAGTTACAGATGCAGGTGTATGGGAGCTATTTACCATGACCAAGGAGATGTGCCAAGTAATCTTCTGGTTTCTTCATGTATTCTTTGTGCAGGCAAGGAAGCGTCCATGACAAGAAAAGATTGTGAACATCTCTAACAGCCTCTAGCTTGTGAAGTTTATCAGATTTCCAAAAAGGCATATCAGTCTTTGGACTTATATCTAACAGAGGACCAGCTTTAATCTTACTGAATAGCTCAATGGTCCAGCCTTCTAGGATGTCAAGGGGTTCTGAAACAAATGGACCATATAAACATTGAATAGTTAAAAAACAAGAGCATTAATTCATCAATATGATTTAAAGCCAGTTAGTCACCATACAATTAAATATAGTTAACAAGCCACACCTCCCCCAATTATAACTAGTTTCATCATCCCTCCATGATAGTTACTCATGTACATCTGTAAAATCTCTTCCCTCAAATTGATTCCACTGCCCATTGCATCAACCAAGCTTTTCTTGTTTCCTACAGACAACCTCAAAAGTTCAGCCCCAAAACAATTCACTCGAAAGTACTAGATGAAAATAACCAGATCACAAACATACCCCAGACAAATCTGTTCAAAGGGTGTCCTTGGTAACAAGTATGGGACTGAAGTTGGTGAAGACGGCAGCTATCACTTTGCAGAGCTTGGTTGAACTCTAACACAATATAATTGTTCAAGCAAGAGTAATTATAATGTATAATTAGAGATCCAAAAAAGAACTAGTACTGGTTACTCGTTAGCAAGAACAAGATTAACCACATACCTGAGTCTACTGCTAATATTTCACGGTCCATAGCTTCAGCCTTAACAAGAGGTGACACAAAGAACTGAGAAAATCTAAGAATGAAACCAAAACGATGTATAAATATAAATTTTAACTCAGAATTCATGTTATAAAGAAAAACATTATAATGAAGAATAATAGAGGATAGCTACCTGTCCAATGCTCCCTTTAGATACTCTTGTTTGACCTCAAAATGGTAGCACGTGTATTCAGTTTCAGTGAAAGCATTGGTTGAACCACCATGTTTGGACAAGTAACTGTCATACTACAAAATAAAATTTATCAAGACATAAATTACTAGCTTTCACCAAAATTTTAAAATTTACATGATCATCACAAAAAATTACTCGGATATGTAACAAATAGCAAAGGTAAGACATCATAAGCGACAAAGCAATGCTGCATGTGAGCCAAATAACATGCAAAAACCCAAGGACTATCCAAACCATTGTTTATAGCATGAAATAGAGCTACTGTGTAGAGGTTGGCTGCTGTTGTTTCATCACACAGTTGCAGCGTTGTAACGGCCACTACAGCCACTATATTGTGCAGTGTATAGTATTAGTAGCATTTCAAAACAAAGATGTTTCAGGTCGAAGACACCTAGCACAAGACAAGTTTCATGTTGTTGTGGCTACAAACCAAACAGTACAAAGGGTGAGGGCAAGTGTATACCCCCCCCCCAATAAAGGGGGTGCTCCCGGTTGAGCCCTAGCACAAGGCAGGTGACGAGTACCCATACCATGGGTACCCCCAGCGGCCCGGAGTGACGAACGGGCTGCCCCAAGCCCGGCTCTGGCCAAAGGCCCCCGCTGGGCCACGAATGACACTCGTCCCCGACCAAACCAACCAGGGGGCGTCCGACCCCCGCCATAGGTCGGACTCCCCACAAGCTCCGACCAAGCCGATGCGATCTCCGCCAAAGGCCGAGTGCCAGGCCGTCGCGGGCCGTTGGCCACCTGCCCCACAGACACGATAGCTCGGAAAGACCGCACGAGGGCAGGTGGCTCCTTCCCAAGGTAGCGAGGAGGTTGCCAAAGTCAAAGCTCCAGTCTCATCATCCAGTCATGCGCAGTGTAAGGATGCGCTCCCTCCCGAGGCAGCACTCGAGCCAGGCATTGAGGCGTCAGCATCTGACGGAAGTACATGAGGGTAGGTGCGCCATTTCCCGATGACACGGAAAACTGCGCCACTCGATGAGTTCACCGACCCGGCGTGGGATAAATGGGCGCCGATCAAATCGCCAAAACCAAGGACCAGGGCTCCTAGCCTAGGACACCTCATCCTTTCTTCTCCCAACTCCCCGTGTAACCTGCCCCCTCCGACTGTATAAAGGGAGGCAGGGTCCTCTGTGGGGAAGGGGAGAGACCCCCTTTCTCGGTTCTTACGGGTAAGTTGTTCTTGCTCCCACGGGTTCGGATCCTTAGCTCTCGCTTGTAACACCGTGCAGTCATCTGCATCCGAAGCAATATAGCACCACCACATGAACTGGAGTAGGGACATTCGGCCCGAACCAGTATACATCTTGGACTTCTTGAGTCTAACCATTCAAGGATAGGGAACGCGCGGCCCCTTGACTAAAAAATTCACTCGCCGGTGCTCGAAACACCGACAACAGGTTTCATGTTGTTGTGGCTACAAACCAAACATTATGAAGGGTGAGGGTCCCCATGTATACCCCCAACAAAGGGGGTGCTCCTAGGGTCCCTATGTGTGCGAGGAGGTTGAATTAGGTGAAAACTGCAATGGGTGAAGTATCCCTTCTTTATTGTCAAAAACTTTTCTCCCCTCCCCTTTGGTATGTGGGTCTAGGGCTATATTTATAGAGCCCCGCATGCCCCGGGGATGAGCTTACAACAATGTCCCTATAAAGGTTCTAGGGTCATAGGGGCCATGTGGTCTTTTCCTCCTCCTTGGGGTAGCCTTTGTGCACCATGATGCCGGCTTGCCTAGGCTTTTTCTAGGGAGGTTGACCTTTTAGCGGCACCCCTTCGGGTCGCCGAAGGGGTGAAGGAGGGTGGCCGAAGGGGGGCGACCCCCTATCATCTTGTTGCCGATTCCTTTGCCATGCCCTTCGGGGCCTTCGTTGCGTTTGCCGAAACCTTCGTTTCTTCTATGCCCTCTCGGCCCTTGGACGAGGGGGGTCTATTCCTTCGAAGGCTCTTCGCCGGTTCCTAGGGGGCGAAGGCCGTCCCTACGATAGAAGCCCCTCATGGTCGATGGTTTGCTTCACCTTGGCCAAAACAGCGCAATGTTTCTCGAAGGATGTAGGCCGCCGTTCCATCCGGTCCGGTGAAGGACCGAGTTACCAGTTTGAATATTTTGGCGATTGTTGTATTTCATTTGTGGGCATTTATGTGTGCTGATGACGTGTCACGTCCCTGTTGGTGCGTTTCTGGACACTTGGGCTGCCCGAGGCACGTGGGTGCTTATAAATAGTGCACCCGGCTACGGCGGTGCCATTTCTCTCACGCCTTTTGTTTTGTGTCATTTGTGCTTGTTCGCGTTTTCTCATTCTTGCTGTGATCTATTCTAAGCGCCTTAGTCATGGCGAAGAAAGGCAAAGCCGTCGCCGAGGGGGCACTGGAGGTGGTTTACACCGATGACCTCGGCCAATCCGACGCGACTGACAACTACCTTGCCACCCAGGTGGTGGATGGTCGACTTCCAAGCATGGCGATGGTGCGTTCACCTGGCGAGGACACCTCGCTCGCCTCACGTCAAGACGAGGCCATCGTCTTTGGTACGTTTTTCGATGCGGGGTTGCGTGCCTTTGCTTGCGGAGGTGCTAGGGGTTTATGATGTCGAACTCGCCCAGCTGACCCCAAACTCCATAGCACAATTAAGCAGGTTCGAGTGGGCGATGCGCTCGATGGAGACAGAGGGCAGTGGGAGGCTCTTCACATATCTACATGACGTGAGGCGGCAACCAAAGAAGAAGAAGGGCAGCGACGCTGTGCTGAAATTCAGGAGTGTGAACTTTCACGTCAAGCCTTCTTGACAGCAGTACATGTCCGCTCCAGCCTCGAAGAACCAGTGGGAGACGGAGTGGGTTAAGAGGTGGTTTTATTACTACTCGCCAGCCTCGAAGGGTCTACACTCACTGCGATCCTATCGAGCTCATCCCGTCGCCCAAGGTTGTTCTGATCGGAGGTGAGGCGCGCTTGACTGTTTTGTGGGGCCTGACAGCGTGCATGAGCATGCGGAATATAGCCGAGGAGCTCTGCATGCTTCGGCTGTGGCCGTTCTCCGCACGCTGGGAGCTAGGCCTTGGGGACCACGTTTTAACCGAGGCGACGAGAGGTGAGGTCGGGATGGTTTCTTAGGGTGGCCTATCAGAGTTGTTTTTGACAGGAGTTTAATGATGTACCAGTTTTGACCATCGACGAGGCAGCGAAGGCAGCGGAAGGGTTCCTCAGTCCATACACCTCAGAGGAGCACAGCCGGAGGGGGAGAGTTGTGCATGGCACGCGTGTTAGCCGTGTTTGCGTGGGCCGCGGGGTGCTTGTGCCTGAGAGGGAGGATCCTAATGAGGAAGCGTCCCCGCGAGGACCTGCAAAAGGCCAATCCCGCCGTGCCCCTTCGCGCTATGGCCCCGTGTGAGCCGGTCGAAATGAGGCGACGAATCGAGGTTGTCCCCAGGCCCACATGCAGCGACAAGGCCTACACCGATGTGATGCCTTTCGCCCGACGCTTCGGCTAGATGGATACCCCTCCCTCTCTCAGGGGCACCTCTGTCCTCAAAGGGAATGGAGCATTCGGTGGGCGGCTGGGGGTGGACGACTTTGTGTTGGCAGACATCGCGCTCAAGTCGGGGGACAGTAGCCGTTCGTCAGGGGATGCGGTGCCTGCTCGGGATCGTCTGAGATCCCGTTGACTCCAGGGTTGGATCAGCAAGGTAGGTCTAAAATTGTTGCCCCACGGTTTAGACCGATGTGACATTTACTTTGGTGCAGCCAGCGAAGGGGCCGAAGAAGAGCCAACCGAGGTGGCGCCCGACGAGGGTCATTTTCCACCACCTGGGACACCCTTTGGGCTAAGGGCCGAGGCTGACGCTAGGTCGATTCGGGGAGGTGCGATCCCAACGTCATTAGTGGACCTTGGGCCGCTTTGTCGTGCCGATTTCAAGGTCCATTGAGAGGTGCATGAGGTCTTCGACAAAGTCGCCCGCAGGGTTGGAGGATGTAGAGCAGTTATTTCGGAACATGTCCCTGCCCTCGATGTTCAGGTTCTAGAAGCCAATACTGCGAGGGTATGTTTCGTAGAGTCGCGCACCTTTTTTTTGTTATTTGTGTTGTTGCGTAGAGCCTAATGCTTGCGCGTGCACTGCAAGAGGACTTTCGTCGCGAGTATGATGAGGTCCAAGGGCAGGTCAAGGTGGATTCTCTTCGGGTTGAGCGCTCCGCCCTGAAGGCGAGGTTGAAGGCCCTGGAGGCCTCGAACGCCCTACTGAGCGCGGAGCTTGTGGCGGAGCGTGAGGGCAATGCCTTGTCGACGGAGGCCGCTTGGGTGCCATGGAGTCCCTCGAGAGGGCTCTCCAATCGATGGGCGATGTTCCACTGGAGCGCCAGCACGGCCATGGCAATGTCGATCAAACGTTGGAATGGCTCCACTGTGCCGGCCCAGTTGCTGCGAAAGCCGCACAAGTGTATGGCAATCATTGTGCCAAAGTCACCTTTCAGGCGGCTTTGGCCACCCTTTGAAAGGCCGGCTACAACCACCTGGAAGCAGGGGGCAGCGTTTAGCCAGGGTGCATACAGCGGAAGAGCTGCCAGATCTTCAACGCTTGAACCAGAGGGTGAACAACACCTTCCTCAGCGACTTTTGGGCCGTTCGTGGTCGGGAGGCAATCGTGGCATTTGTTTGAGATAGTCTGGCGGCACGGAAGGAGAAGGCTGACCCTACAGGATTGCGTCTAGGTGAAGATGCAGATCCAGTGGCCTCTCGCAAGGTGTGATGCCTAGGTTTTTACCTTTGTAGATGGTTTTTGCTTGTGGATTTTGTTCCCCCTATGCCATAGGCTGTGTTAGTGGGCTTCGAGGTGGGGGTCTTTGTAAGTACTGCTGGAATGAAATGAAAAATTATTATTTTGATATGTGTATGGTTCTTCAACTTGGTGTGGCTTTCCTTACTTCGACCCCTTTCAGGGTGATCGGTGGTTGGGCAGCAAATGTGGCGCGAGATGGGGTCTCGTGCCCCGCTATGGTTGTGTTGCGTAGCACTTGGCCCCCACGAGGGGCCCGAAGGCGCTTCGGCAGGCCAGGTCTATGTGGCCCCTGCAGGTGTGCTTCGAGGGGGTGGTGTATCCTAGTGCTAAGTGGCAGAGGTGGAAACTCGAACATCCCGAGGAGGAAATGAGTGACTTCGCATCCTTTCGAAGGGTGCGAGTGTTGCACACGAGCGAGGAGGCGTTGCGCTTCTGGAGGGTCCTCAAGGACCAATTTCTTTGTGTACACCCGTCCGCGAAGCACACGGTGATTTTAGTGTCTCGGCATCGCCTGATGGGACCGCCGGTCGGCGCCCCTTCGACTATTCTGATGAAGAGTTGGCGACGTTCATGGTGCGCAGCCCCTTCGAAAAAGAGATTATGAAGTGGCTGCTTCAATGATCTTGCTTTGACTATTGATCGAGGTCTTTGTATGTTTTCAATTGTATTGTGAACTTGAATTTGTGTGTTAATATTTTTCATATAACTTCGTGTAGGCTAGGTTGTATGTGTACTTTGTAATCTGTTCTAATGATTGTATTGTTGATTGTGCAATCATTGAATAAATAAGATTGCGTGGTGTTTCTGAAACAATTCGTTTGTGGGTAAGAGCTAAACCCTATTAGTCTTGAGCGCGGCGAGAATGACGCAACGAGGGGGTGGGGTAAGGAATTTTGTCGCGTTTGGTGACCATGGCTTGGAAGCCATGCGCGGCGTTTTGTAACCGCGATTCAGAGGCCATGCACGGTGTTTTTTTTTTGCCAAGCGAGCAGATCGCTGCGAGGCATTTTGTAACCGGGGCTCAGAAGCCATGTGCAGTGTTTTTTTGGCCGAGCGAGCAGATCGCTGTGAGGCGCTTTGTAACCTGTGCTCACAAGCCATGTGCAGTGTTTTTTTGGCCGAGCAAGCGGATCACTACGAGGCGTTTGTAACCAGGGCTCGAAAGCCAAGCATGGTGTTATTTGGCCAAGCGCACGGATTGCTGCAAGACATTTTGTAACCAAGGCTCGGAAGCCATGCACGGTGTTTTCTGGTCGAGCGAGCGGATCACTACGAAGCATTTCATATTTATAAGGGCTCCGACATGGGCCTCATGCAGTGTTTACAAAAGGTGGCCTTCGTGGGCGTTTCACATGGCTACGGGTAGTACGCGTAGGGTCTTGGCATTCCATGTATGTCTGACTGAGTGCCCTCAATGGTTTCACTCGGGATATGATGTATGGTCCCTCCCACTTCGAGTTCATCTATACCCCTTTATAATGTACCTAAGCATTCTTTTCTACGTCCACCCCAAATAATGCACCCCACTAGAGATGACCCAACCTTCATGCACCCAGAGAAACGTCACCAGAAACTTGCCTCCATCAAAATTAACCTCTCAGATCTTTTCTCAGCTTTACTCACCCACATCCGATGGCTATTGTTTAATGTGTCTAACTCATCCACCGTGGCCCACAACAGATCTCCCCTACCTCCAAAGATCATCTCAAGGAAAAGGAAACAAATATCCTGGAATTAAGGAAAAGGAAACAAACGTTCTAGAAAAGGAAAAGATCATATATTACGTGCTGGGAAAAGGAAACCGGAAGACAAGGCACTATACTAGTCTTCTCAGTGATTTCATTGGCTGCCCTTTTGAGGACCATGTCACTCAATGCAAGCAGGTGACGTCTGACCTTGTTGTACGTGGCTGCCATGCCTTCGATGTATTTCGTCATGGTAATTAGTGCTTCGCTGCGGTTTTCCTTGATCAACTCAATCGATATTTGCATGTCCTCGAGTTCCTCGCTGACTGTGCGAAGGAATTGTGCTTGCAACTCTGTCGGGGTCATGGCTTCGTCATCAAAGAGGAGCTTGAATAGAGAGAAGCCCATCGGCCTTGTTGGCGAAGTTCTCATGGCCCACAATACCTTGGTTAGTTCCTCGGGCCATACTCCCTTTGGCAACCTGACGAGCCACTCAAGCCATCGAGGATGGCATCGTTGGCTCGTTCAACCGCTCTGTTGGAGACCGGGTGACCAACGGATGCGAAGCAGAGCTTGATGCCCATGTTTTGACAATTTGCTCTGAAGGATGCGGCGTCGAACTGGGTGTTGTTATTTGCGACCAATTCACGTGGCACACTAAATCTGCATATGAAGTTTTTCCATAGGAATTTTTGCGCAACCACCACGGTTATCTTGGCAACCGGTTCGGCTTCGACCCATCTTGTGAAGTATTCTATGGCAACAAAGGCGTAGCAAAGTCTCGTGCTCGAGGAAATGGCACTATGATGTCGATCCCCCATCGAGCGAATGGCCATACGGGGGGTAATGGTTGGAGGGGTGTCGGTGGAGCCTTCGAGTTGCGAGACATTCACTGTCATCCCTAGCACTTTTGAACGAGGACTTGTGCGTCTCGAAGGGCGGTTGGCCAATAAATACCCTGACGGAAAGCTTTGGCGACGAGACCCCTCAGGGTAGTGTGCGCTCCACATAGCCCCTGGTGGATTTCTTGGAGCCGGACTCCCTCCTGCTTCGATACGCGGCATAGGAGTGGGGTGCGTACCCCTGCTTTGTATAATGCCTCCCCGAGCATTGTATAATTTCTAGCTTACTGTTTCAGGCGTTTTGACTCAGAGGGTTCTTCGGGTTCACTTCCGAGGGTAATGAAGGTGATGATGTCGTTGCGCCAATCTTCTTCCAGGGCGAGGACGCTCGCTGCAGCCCCTGGTGTCTGGAGGACCTCATAATAGACGTACGGGGAGCTGTGACCTGTGCTGGCCATCTTGGCTAGAGCTAGAGCGGCAGTGTTGTCGCTTCGTGGTATGGTCAGGATTGTTGATGCCTTTGAAGTGTTTCTCCATGGCGCAGATGGCCGCGAGGTATTCTGAAATCTCAGGGTCCCTTGTTTAGTATGTTAGTCTACATGCCCAGTTACCAGGTGGGAATCTATCTTGATAATAACCGTCGAGCCCCTAGTGCCTTCACCTTTCGAAGGCCGAGAAGGATGGCCTCGTACTCTGCCACATTGTTTGTTGTCGGGAACTATAGTCGGGCGGCATACGAGGCCTCGTGTCCCTGAGGGGAGACAAGGACTGCCAAAGACACTGGCTCCCGTGGTGCACCACGATCCGTCCGTGTGCATTGTCCATGTAGGCTCTGGCGATGTTTGGTCGATGACATGTGGTGATGTCCACTCAGCGACGAAGTTTGTGTGGACATGAGATTTGATTGCCGTTCAATCGACAAACTTGATGTCCAAGGGGGTGAGCTCGGTAGCGCACTTGCCGATGCGCCTCGTGGCCTCCTTATTGTGGAGGAGGGTGTTGACTGAGTATGACGAAGGTACGACTATCTTGTGGGTGAGGAAGTAATGCTTCAACTTGTGCGAGCGGCGAGCAATGCATAAGCCAGTTTCTCTAGCTCAGTGTACCGGATCTTAGCCCCTTGTAAGGCTTCGGAGATGCAGTATATCGGGTGCTGCGTTCGGCCCTCTTCTTGTACAAGCACCACGCTCACCGTTGTTTCTGAAGTGGCGAGGTATAGGAGGAGCTCCATACTATGCTTTGCGCTCGAGAGACTTGGCAGGTTGGCGAGGTATTTCTTGGGTCGTCAAACGGCCGTTGGCACTCAGCGGTCCATTTGATGGGTGCTGACCCACGAAGGGTCTTGAAGAAAGGGAACACGCGCTCCGCTGAACGAGAGGAATTCTGCATTTCGCGCTCGTTGCGCAGAGCTGCCATCTCACGGATTGCTCTAATTTTTTCAGGGTTTGCTTCGATACCTCATTTGGAGATGAGGAAACCGAGTAGCTTGCCTACCCTTACCCCGAAAGCGCATTTGCCGAGGTTTAGGTTGATGCCCTCAACCCTTAGATTATCGAAGCACTCTTGCAGATCTTGCTGGTGGGCCGCTCGCACGTGGCTTTTGACCACTATGTCGTGAACATATGCTTCGACGTTTCTTCCGAGCTTGGCGGCTAGCACCTTTGTGATTAGTCGTGTGAATGTTGCTCCTGCGTTTTTTAGCCCGAAAGGCATCCTAACAAAGCGATATGTCCCGAAGGGTGTTATGAATGTTGCCTTCTCTTCGTCTTTGGGCGCCATGTAGACTTGGTGATATCCTGAGGTGCATCGAGGAGGCTCATGAGTTCACATCCCAACGTGGCATCAACCAGTTGGTCTATATGAGATAGCAGGAAGTCATCCATCGAGCAGACGTTGTTGAGGTTGGTAAAATCCACGCACATGTGCCAGTTGCCGTTGGCCTTTTCGACCAAAACGGAGTTGGCAAGCCATTCAAACTGCTTGATTTCTCGTACGATGCCAGCTTTTAGCAGCTTAGCCACTTCAGCCTTTGCTGCTTCCTTTTTGTCGACGGACATGCGGCGGGGCTTTTGTTTCTTGGGCTTCGTGCCATCTCTGACAGCAAGCATGTGCTCTTTGGTGGATCGCGCAATGCTTGGTAGGTCTTCGGGCACCCAAGAGAAGATGCCCTAATTTCGACGCAAGTTTTATGGGATTGCCGCCTCTGTTTTCGAGGAGAGGTCCCCTCCGATGGTCCTCTTTTTCGTCGTCCTTCCCGTCGAGGGGGGCCATTTCAAGTCGCCCTTTGGCTTCGTCTTTGGTGTCAATCGGGCAGCTGTCGGCCCGATTGGCTCTTGGCTTGATGCCATGGTATGCACATATCGTACCTGTGCCATGGCCTCGTATTCAAAATCTCTGGCAAGACCTTGATCCCCTCAGACCATGGTGACCCTCCGAGTCCGAGTATCTTGACAAATGACGAATAGGTAATTATGATGAGCGATAGCGCCAAAAGCATTTAACGTGGCACAGCTGAGTATGGCGTTGTATTGGTAGGGTATGCCCACGTCAAACGTGATGCACTCAGTCCTGGCGGCCGGTCCTGCTCTGAAAACACGAGGAGGCAAATCTGGCCGACGGCGGCCACTGGCCTTCCCCCGAAACCCACCAAAGGGATGCCCAGGGAGGAGAGGTAGTCCCAAGGTATCATCATTTGGTCGAACGCTCGAGCGAACAAGACGTCAGCTGAGCTGCCTCCGTTCATGAGCACCCTCTTGACATTGAAGTCGGCGATATGAGTTGTTATGATGAGGGGATCCTAATAGTGAATCACAAGATAAGTTCTCGATGCATTACCAACACTCTTTTTCTACGTACACTTTTTATTCCTCAGTAGGTAGGGACAACGTTCGAGATCTCATCCGACCGTCTATTTATCACTGATTGGGAGATTTGATTGGAATCCGAGGAGAACTGATCGGATGTCATGGTTGGGGAAAGGATAGCAGCTCCGCGTCCTCTGGCCCGAACGATATGCGCATTTCTACGTACTTCGGGAGGACACTTGCCGGGCGCGCCGTGATGTTATGTAGCTGCCGGGCGTAGGTGCGTCGTTGTCGCTTTGACACCAGGTTTGACGAGGAGCCAACGGTGATGGTGTTTATGGCCCTTCATGTATTGTCTTCGTTGGCGGCTCCAATGCATAGTTGCTGGCACAACGGTGGTGCTAGGTTGACCGCTAGTCGATCATGCCACGACCCACTTGTGGACGCGTCCCTTTCCTTGCTTCTGTTCATGTAATCCCTCATCGTTGCAATAGTGCGGCAATTGATGTTGATATGGGACCCTTCGCTGTGCAGGTCACCACTGGACAGGCATGTCGGGGGTGCGGCTCTGCCTGCGGATCCAATCACGTCCGCGTCCTCTTCCTTTGTTGCTGGGCCTGCAGCGACCATGTCCCCCTTCGACATGGTATATGCGCCGCCCTCTTCACCTGGAATGACCCAACCCCGAGCGACTAGTTGTTGCGTTAGGATCAGACCTTTCTACTTCGTCCATTCGTCAGAGGCTATCTTCCTCCACTCAGGCGTACTCCATTTTGTCGAACAGTTTCGTTACCTAGTATATTAGTTTCCATGCCATTCTTTTTGCCAAGGGACCCGCCAAGAGCCCGCATTGGGCCGCGCTGATGATCATGTTGTCGCTGACCCCCTTCAGTTGACATTTGACTGCCGCGAACCACTTGAAGAAGCTTCGCAGTGACTCAACGAGGGCTTGTCTTATCATGAACAACTGTCTCTCGTCCTTTGGCTCGACGTAATTGCCATGGAAGTTATTTCAAAATTGATATCGAAGCTACTCCCAGGCATATATGGACTTGGCGAGTATCATGAAGAACCATGTTAGCGCCACCCCAGTCAAGACGAGGGCTATTCCCTTTGCCTTCATCGTATCATCTCCTCTGGCGGCTTTGACAGTGGTCTCGTAAACCCGAAGGAGTTCTGATGGCTCGGTATCTCCCGCATAGCTCTTTACGACTAGCACCTTGAAGCCTTCGGGTCACCTCGCCAATTGGAGCCCATGCTTAGGGGTCTGAGAATTCGTTCGTACCCAACCGGATCCCTGGCAATTGCCGCGAGTTGCAACTCCGAGGGCCCTAGGACCACGATGGCCGAGCGCGTCGCTAGGGGCAAAGAGGCCCGCACCGAGGGTGCGGCCACAGCGATTTTCCATCATAGGACCTCTTATCCTGCAGCCTCGCCAGCTCGTCTTAGCGCGTCGTATGGGGCCATGCCCAAGGGGTGATCCTTGGGTGGCGACTGACCGTGTGTCTTCACCAACTATACTTGCTTCGATGGAGTGTGCTTCAGGTGCTATCACCTTCGCGGTTGCGGCCACTGTAGCCACTGTGTCTAGCCCAAGGTACGCCATGGCTCATCATCGCCGCAACCACCTCGGCGGCGAAGGAGCGCGAAGAGGCGTCCCTCTTTTTTACTGGTACCATCTCAACTCATCTCCCCACGAACGGCACAAACTGGGTGAGGGCTCCCGTGTATACCCCCAACAAAGGGGGTGCTATCGGGGTCCTTGTGTGTGCAAGGAGATTGAATTAGGTGAACACTGCAATGGGTGAAGTATCTCTTTATTGTCAAAAAAAATTCCCCTTCCCTTTGGTATGTGAGATTGGGGCTATATATAGAGCCCCACATGCCTCGGAGGCGAACTTACAACAATGTCCCTATAAAGGCTCTAGGGTCGTAGAGGCCATGCGGTCTTTTCCTCCTCCTTGGGCTAGCCTTTGCGCGCCATGATGCCGGCTTGCCTAGGCTTTTTCCGAGGCGGTTGACCCTTCGGCGGCACTCCTTTGAGTCGCCAGAGGAGGGCGGCCGAAGAGGGGCCGACCCCCCCCCCCTCCTCACCTTGTTGCCAAGGCCTTTGCCATGCCCTTCGGGGCCTTCATTGCATCTGCCGAAGCCTTCGTTTCTTCTATGCCCTCTCGGCCCTTGAACGAGGGGGGTCTATTCCTTCGAAGGCCCTTCGCTGGTTCATAGGGGGCGATGGCGGTCCCTATGACACGTTTTATTCACATGGTTCATTAGTATGTCACTCTCATTTCTGTTACAAGGTATATTTTTACTAGGCATAAAGATTAAAAAAATCTACAATTGAGAAATTACAAAGAGAATGACTATATTAACCTTCCTTTAAGTGCTTTGAAACATGAACGATGATGGTTTGTGTGGGTGTTTATGCAAAATGCTTAGGAAATAATTTAGGCTCATCATCTTCGTCGGAGGATGAAGAAGTGTTAGAAGAATCATAATATTGGCTGTTATTTTTATGCTAGATTAGATATTTGATGTAGTCATATTGGCTTCTATAATTTGGATATTTTCATTTAAGACTTACCAATCAAGTATTTCATGCATATCACCATTATACACTATCCACTACAAAAACACTCCACTTCTATGCTTCCACTACCCACCATTTAAAATATTGATCCAAACAGAACATGTGAAGGTAATAGAATTAAGGGAACCATACAGTCAACACACACAAACTTTCTCAGTTACAGCTAACCTCAGGGCTTGACTAACAGAACAAAAGAAAGGGAGCAAAAGAATGCACATTGTACAAACCTCATTTTCGTCTGGAAATTCAGAACTCCCCATAAAAAGCATGTGCTCTGCAAAATTGTAGCACTCTTTCGGATTAACATAAGCATAGGGAATATAGATTGCCAGACTATTTTCATCCGACTTTTGGATAGCATGAAACAGGTGAAGTAGTTTTAAGCTTTTAACTCGTGCATATGAGCAGCCATGACAAAAGATACGTAAAACAGAAATGATAAGGATTGCATACCTAGAAAATGAGCTAAGCCCTGTGCCTTTGGAGGGTCAGCAAAACTGCCCACTCCAACACACATTGCAGCAGCTGCCTGAAATGCAATGTATCATTTTGTAAGAACAAGGAAAACCAGACATCAAACTACCAACATGCAGCAAAATTCCCAACCAGCAAAATCCAAGTCATCCAATCTTGTATATTAAATAGCAAAAAACAGCATGATGTCTACACCACAAGATCACATCAAATACAACAAGCTAGCACTTGGTACATTACCACAATCTAATCACTTCAATGAACGAATTACTCGTAACAGTTTAACAGCACCTACCTCCTGAGATCAGATTCGAACTACACAATTCCAAGTTGTAAGTAAAGTGAACAAAAATTCAACTTCCTTTCCATTGGTTATGATCCACCTAGCTGATCGTTTCCAATACCACTAAAACACGCTAGATCCAGTGATTTTGCATAACATCACATCACAGTTACCATACAGACGAGATTGATCTAGTTTACTTGAAAATTTCGATTTAACAGAGTAAGCAATGGTAGCGTTAAGAGTAAAACCGAACACTACCTTCTTAATGAGCAGCTCGGAGCCGCCTTTCTCCTTCCTCCTCTTCGGCTCGCTCCCGTCCTCCTGCTGCTCGCCCTCTTCGTCGTCGTCGTCGTCGTCATCCCCCTCCTCGTCGCTATACTCTTCGTCATCGTCATCGTCGTCCTCTTCCTCATCATCCTCCTCCTCCATGTCCTCGTCTTCGTTGGGCTTGGAGGCGCGGGGCTCGGGGTGGCCGTCCGCGTAGATCTCGGGGTCGTGGACGAGGAGGGCGCAGAGGCCGTTAGCGAGGCGGAGGAGACGGTAGGAGCGGTGGTCATTGGGGGACTTGATCACCAACTCGTCGTCGCGCGCCACCGCCGCCGCCATCTCGGCCACGCCACCGCCGCCTGGAAATACGAGAAGGGCCGAGGGAGTTGCGGCGGCACTAGCAGCGCGCCTTCTCACTGTTTGCTTCGCTTTTATACTTTTTTGGTTTTTTGTTTAATTAGGGCTTGCATAGGCAGATATGGATTCCGTGGGAATTGGGATGTTCTGCGCTTCGCCTAGTTGCCCCTTAGACCCACTTTTACAGGATGCCAGCTATTTATCATCGCCGCTAAAAAACCTATTTATGCAATATATGCTATACATGCTATTTTTCCTAAAGTTGGAAGGAATCCCGGCCTCCTAACGGTTTAAGCCGGCCTGGGCCAGCTCGCGGCTTAAGTCGGCTCGAGCTGAGCTGGAAAAAAAATTACGTTCAAGTCTTTTTTTAGAAAAAGAAAATTATTACATTTAGATCCTTTTAACTATTTTTTATGAAAAGTAGGACCCAAAATAAATACCGAAAAAATGTAGTTTTGTTTAGATCGTTTTTACGTTTTTTGCGAAAAGGACTTTTAGTTTCAGCGAAATCGCGGATCCTTCGTGAGAGGACCCTGAATAGATGAAAAAAAACGCAAATACATTTATATCCTTTCAACCATTTCGTCAAATGAATACGAAAAAAACGCAATTACATTTGTATCCTTTCAACCGTTTCGCGTGTTTTCTCGATTTTCTCGCGTGATGAGCGGCAGTCGCGCGTTTTCTCGATTTGCTCGTGTAGGGAGCGACAGTCGCGACGTGGCACGCCGCACTGATTCATCTAGTTATATCTATTTGATGCACCTAACTATGAAAAATAGGAGATAAATATAAGATTACATTCCGTTAGGATCTATGCATGTGAAAATTCTTAGTAGCCTGTCCATCGCTTATGCTGAGCTAAACTCATCAGTTAACTTATTTCGATCTCTTTCACTTCTGCGATACAAGTAAGACACACAGCTAGAGGTGGGCACTTGGGTCGAGCTCTTTTGGACCGGCCCAAAGCACGATATTACGATCCGATTCGAAGCTCGACTCGGTATGAAGTGGACCGTGCCGGACCGGCACGATACTATAGCACGGGTCATGCTGGGCCCGAGAATTAGGCACGATGGCACGACCCGGTACAACACTGTAGAATAGGCCGTATCGGGCCCGATGACTCAGGGCATGAGGAAGAAGCCTAGCATAAAGGTCACCGACTCACACAGCATGAGCGCCATAGACGCACCTAGCAACATGGACGCTACCCCTGTAGCCGACACCTGAGAGAGATGAGCAAGTGGGGCCATCCCTCTCAATCTCTCTCAGCTCTCTCTCTCTCAATCTCACTCTCAATCTCTCTCGCCTGTCTCGCCCATTGCCTCCTCTCTCGCTCATGTTCAGCACACCCCCTCGCTCTATGTAACTGTTCAAGAATAAATAAATTTTAGTTCTTTTTCTCATAATATTTGCGTCAACTGCCTCAACTCCATGCGTCTCCGGCTCCTTTCCTCTCGTTGCAATAGTGCAAATGGGTCGAGCCTAGGCCGACACGGCACGAAGCAGGCACGAAACGCAAATAGGCCGTGACTGGACTCGCCAAAGACGAGACGGGCCGACACGGCGGGCACGAAAGGCCGTCTCGGCCCGGCACGGTTCAAGCACGAAGCATGATGGGCCCATGCCTGGCTGGCCTGGCCCGGCACGACGCCCACCTGTACACACACCACATGTGAGTGTGTCGTCTTAACGTATGGCTAGAAAGACAGTATAGGGATAAATCCGTGAGCTAATAAAATTCCTATTAAACTGTACTCGTGTATGTAAGGGCGAATGCTAAGATTTAAACTCTAGTGAATGAACTCACGACTCACCAGTGGCGGAGCCAGGATTCATTCAAGCGGGGGGCTAAACACAAGTACATGTACTAAATATAAAAACTACCAAGCCGACATATTATAGTTGAAATTTAAATGCATGTAATATAGTATTAGTATGTAAATATGCAAGGGGAAAAATTACCTTTCATTGCTTCAAAAGAGGTGATAGTTGACATTTACGAGTTTTCATGTTCTGAAAGCTTTGTAAGATATCTTCCATGTTTATTTTTGAAAACACTTCTCTTTCAATGTAGCATACCATAAGATCATTCAACCAGTCATCACTTATCTTATTGCGCAAATCTGTTTTAATAATCTTCATTGCCGAGAAAGCCCTTTCAACTGTAACTGTCCCCATAGGTAAAATTAGTGCCAATTCAATCAATCTATAGACTAATGGATAAACCATGTGCTTCTTTGCTTGAACCATCTTTGCAGCGAAGTTAGCAAGACCGTCATTACTTTGAGATTCATCACTTGATTCTCTTCTCATGTTATCAACAAATAAGTGAAGTTGTTCTTCCAAAACAACAAGGTCATATGCCGAAAAATCATCATAATATATTTCTGAAAGTCGCATAAGCTTGCCATGATCAAAATTTGCAAATGAACCTCTCGGATCTAGACAAGCAATGCATCTCAAAAGCTCTGTAGAAGTTTCACTGAATCAACTCTCTAACTCTGTAGCAAGGGTATCAATCACAACAAGAAAAATATCAACATAATAATAATGGTGATAAGTGACAAATTGCCTTTCACGTCTCATATGATCTCTAGCATGCTTTTGATCCTCCATATTGGGCACTGGAATCTCTGAATCATTACAAAACTTCTTTACTTCTTCTATAAATGTTTCCCATCCTTTTTCTCTAAATTGTTGTAGACGATCTTTCACACTAGAAAGAAGTACCATAGCATTAACAATGTTTTGATCTTTTTGCTGCAAGAGACGTGATAAATCATTTGTCATACTCAATATTTTTCTCATGAGATGCAGGATAAACACAAAGTCAAAGGTTTCCATTGTTTCCATCAATCCATTTGCTCTCCCTCTTTGGCTCGTGTCAAATCCATCTTCATTAACATTCTTTGGAACTGTCAACACCGAATCCCACATTGTACTAAAACGAATTAAAGTTGTAAGATGTGAACCTCATCTAGTTTCACCTGGCCTTACTAGAGAAGTCTCCTGATTCTTCCCTTTTCCTGTAACTATCTCGCCTTTCTCCAATTTCTCAACCATGCGGCCATGATGATCTTGGAGTAATGCATCTTTTCTTTTGCAAGAAGCTCCAACAATGTTGACAATCATAGTGACATAATTAAAAAATCACTAACAACTCGACTGCTCTTGGCAACAAAAACTACTACCAATTGTAGCTGATGTGCAAAGCAATGCACATAGTGAGCATGTGGGTTCTCATTTAAAATTAGTGCTTTTAAAACATTAAACTGACCTCTCATGTTGGATGCACCATCATAGCCTTGTCCTCTGAGTTTAGATAGAGACAAACCAAAACGAGCAGATAACAAGTCCAAAGATGATTTCAGGGAAGCGGAATGTGTATCCATAACATGCTCAATAGCGATAAATCTTTCAATTACTTGACCTCGCTTGTTAACAAACCTGTAGAAAAAAAAGAATGAAAATCTTATATACTTAAATACTTAATAACTAATAGTAACAAAATAATAATAAACTAACCTCAAAATCACAGCCATCTGTTCCTTAATTGATACATCTCGTGACTCATCAACCAATAGAGAGAAATAACTATCCCCAATTTCATCCATAATGACCTTTGTCACCTCATTAGCACATGATTTTACCTAGTCCTTCTGAATTGGTGGTGAAGTCATCAAGTTATTTGCTAGAGCATTATCAAGTACATGAAAAACCTCTTCAACTTCTTTTTTATACCATTCTAACAGTTCCTTAAAGTTTCCTTTATTTGATGAACTAAAAGATTCATCATGTCCACGAAAAGAAAGACCTTGTGACAAAAGAAACTGGACAACCTTTGTAACAGCGGTTAAACGAGCTCTATACTGAATTCGGATATCATCCGTGCAAGTTTCTATCACTTGTTAAATACTTTGCTCTTGATTTTTGAAAGCCTCACATAAGCCCCTTGCCTTGTTGTGATATCTGTTCACTCCACCAATATGTTTACGAAATGAATCTTTTGCCTTCTTCCAATTTATAAACCCATCATTTGTGAACACGTCATTTGCAAAAGGTTCTAACCCAGACACAGGTTGTTTGAAAAGATAATAGTAAAAGCAAAATGCATCATCTTTCTCTATGCTATATTCTAGCCAATCAAAATCATGAAACCATGTCTTTTGGAAACTTCTTGACTCATCTCCTTGATATTTACTGGGAAAATTATGACCAATTGGTTGGTATGGACCCTGTAACAAGTATGACCTTCTCACATCATCTCTAATTTTGGACTCATATTGTTCAATTGGCTTGCGCAACCCTGGATCGGCAACTATCTCACTTAGGTTCAGTTCAACATTAATTCGAGTTTTCTTTTGTGTGGCAGAAGGATTCAAATCTCTTCTTTCATACGGTGGCTCAGTTTCCTCTAATGGTCTTGATGATGATAAGGGTTTAAAGAATCTCTTCATTCTTCTAGACTTGTTTCCTCTAAATGTAAATATAAGCGATGCAAATGCAATATTATGTATTAATAAATATTAAAACAATCAAGCAAGAAAAGAGGAATTAGGCAATTAGCAATTTACTTGTGCATCGCTGCTTGCTGCCGCTGGGCGCTGGTTTTGCTACTGTCCGACAAACCCCTTCCACATCACATTGATTATTCTATGACCAGACCAATACCTTATCTATTTAGTGGTCACGATAAAACGAACAAAGGCTAAGCTCACCTCAGCTCAACGTGCGTGATATTGTGTACTAGTTGCGTTTGATTCTGGTATTAGCGCATGCACCTGCACGGCCGCCGTGCCGTGCGCCTGCCGAAGTCTCGGAGCCGGTCGCGGTGCCCAGCAGCCGTGCCACGCCACCTGCCGGTGCCATGCGCTCGTGCGGTCTGTGGCGTGCTCGCGCCGTCGCCTCGTCTCGTGCTCGCTTCGCTGCTGCCGCCGTGGTGGTCTGGGTTGGCCGGTGGGAAGATGGAACGATCGAACCACCGAGGCGATCGCACGCAGTCACGCACGCGCTCTGCGTCATTTGCGATTCTGCGCTCGCTTCAACGCTTGCATGCATGATGCATGGGCCGCCGGGCAGTGCTGCTCTGTGGGCGGTGTGCCCCCCCCCGGCGCTGCCTCCGCCTTTGCGACTCACCATCCATCAAGGTGGTTTCCTTATCTCCTATTACTTAGTTCACAAAGTGAACTCGGTTGTTGCTTCAATTCAATTATCTTCTATAATACCATAGAGCAATTTGATCGGGCAATCTTGTTGGAATGAAAAGGAGCATAGTTTCACTCAAGCATAACGGGTTTGTCGCAGCACTGGGATGTCATGCACACATCCTCCAGACCAGGGTTAGAAATCTCAGCGAGATTTCGCAATATCTCATTTTCCGGAGCTGGACAAAATCCAAACTCCCGGTCGAATTCAAAAAAAAATTGCTACAGTAATCTTCCATGATAATTTAAACCAGAATTTGTATTTTGACAGCTGGATTTGACCGAATTTAGGTCAATTACCCTAGAAAAAGTGATCTTCCATGATAATTTGTCGAAAAACCTTTTTTTGAGGCATTTTAAAATATCAGTAGAAACACTATCGAATTTTTATAAAATGGTAGAAGTTGTTTCATGGCATAAAAAATTTATGGAACCATCATAACAAGTGTAGGATCATACATATAAATTTTCAAAATATTTTATGTTGATTTGTTATATTTAGAAAATAAAAAATAGAATGGGCATAAATGAGGTTACTGCCGTGACAGAATTTTATAAAAATTTTCCACCTAAATTTTTTTAGGAGAGATTAAGAATGTCCTTATAACCATTGTCTAAAAGTTTCAAAAAATTTGAATCTCTTTTGTTGGTCAATGAAAAATTGTAAACTCTACTAGCACGGGCCCTAAATTTTTTTTGGGAATTAGCACCATCACATTGTTTTGGGAATTTGTTAGCTTTGAGCATGTTTTAAAAAATTTATGAGAACATTATGGATGCTTGACGACTGTCCACAAAAAATTTTAATTTTTTTTGCGTACTTTACCAGTCCGAGAATTATAACGCCTAGATGGCTCATTACGAACATTGAAAGTCTGCCTACCTACCGCAGGACATGATTTGGGAAGAATACAAGCAACAACACGAGATGAGGTATCACGAGGTCATTGTCGAGAACACGGAGATAGAGTTTGCACTACAGGCGTATTACTACTCATAGATACGTAATGCAAATATACATTGAGTTTATTGTGAATTTGCGATGCACATATGTGATAATTTGTCATATGTATCAATTTTATTTCATACCTATTAATTGTCATGCAAATATATATTGATTGTTTCCAATTGTGACTCTCGAAATCCGAATTTCAGTTCAAATGCTGCTGAAATTTCTAACTTCATGAATTCATAATCACCTCAAAATTTTATGGCAAGGTTAATGATGCATCATGACCATCCAATCGAATTTTGAAAATTTTCGAACGTCCTTTCAAGCATTTTCCATACAGACGTCAACACTCTCCGAATTTTTAAAATTCCCTCAAGCTTCACCATGACATGAAAATTTTATGATTAGATGGGTGATATATCATAATCATGTAAAAAAAAATTCAAATATTTCTAACATGGTTTGTCCCATTTTTCATTTGGTTTGAAATTTTCAATTAGCTTTTTATCAAGACAGAACCAATGTTTGAATTTTTAAAAATTCCACAAGCTTTGTAATAATCTGAAATTTTTATGATAACATCAACAATGTGTCAGGAACCTCTCGCCGAGATCTCGGTAATCTCGGTGGCGGAAAAACCGGATTTGAAAATCCATTTTTGCAGTTCGTCCGAAATTTATAAATCTCACCGAGATTTCGTTCTCCGGTCCGATTCGAGATGTCGAGCGAAATCGAGATTTGAAACCTTGCTCTAAACACGCTACTAATGCTTTAGCCACTTCCGCACAAGTGCAGCACAGTAAAAAAATTTCAGGAGAAATGTTTGCTTTGAACGTGATTGTTAGTGGATTGAATCCTATCCTTAAATTCTTATTTTGGGGTGTTGATCTTAGGTACCTGTTTTTTCCGTTGTTTTTCATCGTTGCATAGCTAGTTTTTTTTTCCTGTTTGCATTCAAACTATCGCGACAACATTGCAATACTGCCTTTTAAGATTAATCATAGGGCACCATAGTTATTTTTAGTGTCTAACAATAATGGACACGAAAATGAATGGAGCTATCTTGATCACATATGTAATAATCATAATTGTTCTAAATCTTACGCCTGTTTCATATGGAGTATCATAGATAATAGATATAAGTTGCTGATATGTGCATCACAATTTTATGCAAAGCTTCTTTGGACAGGTGGTAGCAGGGTTCAAAAAATAGAAAATTCGATTTTCGAACTTTTTTTTAAATAAAGGAAAAAATCGGTAGAAATCGAAGAAGTTTGAATTCAAATTTTTTGAACTCAGCGGTCAAATAATGGCGAAAACTCGAGCGATTTTACCAATTTTCAATTTTTGAGTGATTTTATTCGATTTACGGCACATCAAAGAAAAATTTTAAAAAATGAAAAAAAATCTCAATTAATATATAAAACATCTGAGAGAAATTTTAAATTTTTTTGAAATCATTTAGTGCTTCCGGAAAATAAAAAACAACAATTAATGAAAAGGAATAGAGACACCGCTAGATTTTTATAAAAATTTAAAAGCTTCATCATTCTCTGAAATTTTAATGGTATCATAAAGAGTTCCTAAAGATCATGTAGTAAAATTTTCAGAAATATTAGACTTCATTTAGTACCCCTAGAAAATCAAAAACAGAAGAGCATATACAAAGACAATAGTACCATTAGAATTTAAAAAAAATACACATATTTTATCATCATCTGAAAATTTTACAGAACCATTATCATTTCCTCTGTACCTTACAAAAAATTTTCATAAATATTAGAATTCATTTAGTGTCCCTAGAAATTCAAAAACAGAACAGTATATAAAAAGACAGTAGCATTGTTATTTTTTTTTTTAAATATACAGATCTGATAATGATAAAAAAATTATAGAATTATTAGAATTGCCTTAGGACCTCACACAAAAAATTCAAAAAATTAACACTTTTTGTAAATTTTTTTACATTTTTTGAATTTTAACTCCACCGGTTTACTGAGCGGTTTCAGATATCAACCGGCTCGATATGATCGTCTTTTGCAATTTTAGAGTGATTTTCATCGATTTTGTGAACCCTGCATGGTAGAGCATTTCCAAATCTCAGAACATAAGAGTTAGGCCTTAAAAAGCCAGTCATGTTAGAACGCGCAACACATAACTTTAGCAAGAAAAACTAAGCCCCACCCGCCGCCAGGGTTCACAATATTGATATCACAATAATCGACCATATCAAGATTTTCGGAGATTGGAAAAAATCACTCGAAAATCGAAGGGCTTCGAAATCAAACTTTTTGATGATTTTTTTTAATCGCTCGATATTCCTCGATAATCGCTTGATATTCCTCGATAATTGACCTGAGCAATTTTGTGAACTTGTATTCTTCGGCGGTCGATTTTGTGAGCGATTTTCGCTCGATATTCATTGAAAATCAAGCGATATTCAGCGATTATCACGATATTTACATCACATAAAATTTTTTAATTTTTTTTTAAAATTTAACCGATTTACCTATCAGTATTATATACCGTACCGACTTCATATGATCGATAATCGCGATATTCGAATAATTATCGACGATATTGCGAACCTGTCCGCCGCATATAATGATAAATAGCATAACGTTATGTACTCTTCTGCCACACGCTAATGATGCCACCGCATTCCCTACTTGAACTCTGCTTCCTTAAAGTGACAGCGTTTCACCCACCCAGAGTATACATTGATCATACTATGCATGACAGCACAAAATGTACAACAATAAGAAGTCTTTTATCTTAAATAGATTAACATATGTTTGAAAAGAAACTAAATTAAAGCCAATAAAACACCTAAACCTTTGATATTAGGTCAGGGTTTCAATACATGGATATCCATACACTTCTATCGTTCCAATCCCTCAAGTTTCTTTTAACTGCTTCTTCTCACATCAGTCTCGATCAACCTCTACCTTTTCTTATGTTTTCGCGACGACTTAACATTCCACCATGCACTGATGCCTCAAGAGATCTCCATTGAAGATGTCCAAACCCATCTCAGACGATTTTGGATAAACTTTTATTCAATAGGTACTACTCCAACCCTATCACATATATCATTATTGTGAATTCAATCTCATCTTGTATGAAGCTTTTATTCAATAGGTACTACTCCAACCCTATCACATATATCATTATTGTGAATTCAATCTCATCTTGTATGAACACAAATCTACCACAATATCAACATCTTTTTTTATCACATAAAACACCCGATGCTTAGCGTTGCTTCAATCATCCCAGTCGGTCACGTGATTCACATCTTCATCAATATCGCCATCAATCTATAGCATCAATATCAAACATCAAAAAGTTTCATTCTTAAGCACAACTTTTCCATCCAGACTAACATCTCCGTCACCTACCATAGCACCACTAAAAACATACCTTGTATACTCAGTATTAGTCATACTTATTCTAAAACCCTTTAATTATAAAATCTTCCTCCACAACTCAAGTTTATTAACACCTATCCTACTCTTATCAATTAGCACCACAACATCACAAAAAAAAACATACAGCAAGAATCTCTACTTGTATATCCCCCGCATGACAAAAATATAGGAGCTCAATGCTGATCCTTGATGTAATCCTATCTTAATAAAAAAAAAGTCAATACAGCACAAAATGTACAGAACCCAGAAAAATCAAGAGAATTCATGTATCTTCCGATAGGTTGAATCCATGATGAACAAGTCCACACGACTAAAACGAACACAGTACTCTCGGAGAAAGCCACTCCCAATGCCCTGATATAATCCCAAACAACACAGCACACAGGAAATGAACTCAAAACAAGCAGGTGTGAAGAGTCCGGGAATCATGTCTACAAAAGGGGGTAGATCAGCCACCGCGATTAAAACCAATTTCAACTAAATCAAACAAATTGAATAAAAAATGAGCTTACAGATCAAACAGAGGCAGCACAAGGATGTCAGGCTATGAACAAATGAATCTAATGAAACTGAGGGCTCGATAGGTAGGCCTGGTTAAAAGGTACTGCTGCTTTCGCTGGCAGAGATCGAGTTGCTCTCTGACTTCACAACTAGAGGCCCTTTGCCAATTTCCAAACCCTGGAGCCGCCCAAGAGGGTCTTGTTGCATGATACATGGGAGTGTGTTTGGGTGGGATAACATCTGGTGATTTGATACATTAGGATGAGGTGGGTGGAATGGGGGTGGCAACTGGGCGCCACCCTGATGCTGGGCTGTGTTTTGCTGGGAAAGTGCGAAGAAGGAAGAGTAGTATGGGGCATGTTGCAATCCCATGTTATATGTCTCACTGGAATTTGTCATCCCACCAGTAGCAATCTTAAGCCTCTCCACTTCCTGTTTCAGTGCATCATTCAGAGCTGAAAAATATACCAGGTTTTTGTTAGAATGCACGACATAGGCCTTCTCAAAATGCATACTCCATTTATCACTTTGTTCTACGTTGGTCCGGTATAATCACTCACTCTGTTCCATATTACAAGTCATTCCAGCTCTTGGCACAAGAGTTAAAATGTGTGATAATTTGATAAATCAAATGTAAACCTATTCAAGGTGTATTGGCACAAGAGAAAAGGTAAATTACAGGCATGATATTGCAAATAAGTGAAGGGTACCGGTCTACTGGATGCAATCTGATGAAAAGATTGCGGCAAATTTGTCTTGAACAAGTAGAATGACAATAGTAATGGAAAAAGGTTAGAAACCTAGACTGAGTTATAATTTGAAACAGAGTGAGCAGACCAGAAAAATATAAAATAACTTTTGATGATATCACTTGCAAAATATTATCAGTTATATTACTGAAAAACATTATTGAAAACAATAAAACTGCCGCATCATTATAATTATTTAATTAAGGGGAAATGCTAACCATCACGCAGTTGAGCCTGTTGCTCCATGGCCTGCAACCTTATCTTGAGCTCTGCATTTTCTGCAGAAATCCCAGTTGTGTCTCTCTGCAGAGAAAGAAAGGCAATGTTTAAAGGGCATCCAGTACTTTTTAACCCAGCAGCATAGCAATCCTAAAAACATGGTGCTACTTCGACAGTAAACAGCACAAAAATATAGCTCACATTGGACAGTGAAAGTCAACAATTAACATGATTTTTTATTCTCACATGCAGAGCATCAGGATTCAGCTATCCAAGTCCAAACTGTTCACATAACCGTATATAATAATCCAACGGATGTTTAGATTGATCACAGCATGTGAAACAGTGCATCAGTCCTAGTCCATACAACCACACAAGTTGTCCAAAGGTACACATAGAAAATTACCAAGCTAGATGCAATCTGCAAAGAAGCTGTAATTAGGTTGCTGTCCACTGATTACGTGATACAACCAGCATTCTTAAAAGTGTTGCAAACGAAAACTGTTATTTTGCTACTACAGGATTACCGCTACTAGAAACTGCATGAACTTAAACTGGATCTGATATCCATGAGATAACAGATAAACGGAAAGGTACCTGAAATAATGTAAGTTGTGCAGAGAGAGTAGTGGCTTCAGTCTGAAGAGTTTGAACCTTCCGCTCAAGTTCTGTTATATAACGAGCCTTTCTTTCTTTTGATCGAGCCGCAGATTGTCTGTTCGCTAGTATTCTGCATGACAACAAACTCCGAAGTGTTAACACAATCTTACAAAATGCCTTGGATATAAAAGATTTTAGGGTTATATTACTATTGTGTCAAGCAAAGGCACAAACTTCACGAACCACAATGTAATAAATATTCATAACATATATAACACAGTCATTTATATTACTATCGTGTCAAACTAAAGAGCAACTGGTGCTGGAGAAGCACATCGTTGAGGAAAATATCATTGGAGGACAAATGCAGATAGCAAGTCATCCAATTGGTGTGATCTTAGAACTTTACATGGGTGAAAGTTTCAAAAACCTAGTTCTGCACATGATTTTAAGGGGAACAATAAAAAATGCAGCATAATTTTGATGCATCAGGCATTAACATTAGGCAAAATATCAGGTGAAAATGCCAACTTGGTGAAAATTTGTATCTTCAACAGCCCTAGAAGTTTCTAAAAACTCTCAAAAAATTACAAGACGTAGGGCAGGATATGTACTATGTTCTATGTCTCTGAAAAAAATTAAGATCAAACTGACAAATACTTAACCAAAACAGTGAAAAACACTATTTCAGCAAGTATTTGTCTTTCCTATCTCGCAAATTTGATTAAATTTGATCTTGAAATTTTGCAGAGATATAGAACACGACCTCCCCTACATTTCATATTGTTTTCAGAATTTTTGAAAACTTCTAAGTTTGATTTTCACAGAATTTTTACCAGTTCGCATTTTCACCGGATACGCCGCCTTTAACAGTAAATTAGATGGTATCAATACCGAAGTTTAGAGGAAGACTGTTTGGTTAAAAGTGTACAATCAGAAGTGTGTTGAGCGGTGGAGCATGTTACAGTTACAGATTACTGGTAAAATCCCAACCACAATGAATATTAAACGTCTAACTTTGGAGACAGACCTTCCTACATTGCTGCCTCCTGCATCAAAAGATCTCCACCATACTGAAGAAATGAACTACTGCATCACATCTTTAGAAGGATTGTGTGATTTTTATAAATGAAAAATCCAACTTTTTACAGCTACCAAATAGCTTTTCAATAATGTGGTCTGATATTTTCTCTATTTTGATTATCTACCAATTACCTGAAGGAATGCTTCCAGCAGAGACTCGTGAGAAAGGCAAAAACATGTTATTTTCTCTTATTTGATTGGATAGCTATCCTTGGTTGTTGCCTCCTACTGACTTTCACTATCAATCCAGACAATTAGTTCTAATAATTTGATATGACTAACAAGTCCAATGTGCTTCTTCTATTTTTGGCTAAAGATTCTAAAGTGTTGGAACCAAGCACACAAACAAACCAATCATCAAAACCAACTACTCAACTTACATCTCAGCAGTAAGTCGTCAAATTACAACCAACCAACTAGGACATAAAACACTGCAAGTAAGAAATTAAGCAAATTACTAGCAATCTTTCTTAACCCCCCCCCCCCCTCCCCCACCCCCCACCCAGCAAAAGGCGTGCAAAAGCTTGCGCCACCCCACAGAAACAAACACTTATCCATAATCCCACCAACCGGGCGCTAAAGAAGAACCACCACCACCTTAACTCCCAACATGCCAACCAACCACCCAACGCCATCTATCCACAGTACGCAGCAAATGCACAACTTTCCTCTAACCTCAAGGCATTTCTGTCAAAAAAGCATGTATGCATGATTGTCCTACACTAGATGCCTCACCCGAATCCCCGCCACCTCGGAGAAATGAAAGAAATGATTGATCTATAGTGATATCACTACCAACCAGACACTAGCGCAACGGCGCAACCAGTCGGCAACTAAGTGTAGACCTCGCAATGGCAAGCGCACTGACCGAGCAGATGGATAGAGAGAGGGAGAGAGAGAGATCGAGAGGGGCGGCACCTTTTGGCGCGCTTGGGATCGTTGGCGGCGAGCTCGGCGAGCTGCTGGGGGGTCATGGCCTTCTTGACCTCCAAGACCTCGGCCAACGCGGCGGCGGCGTCCTTCCGCGCGGCGCTGCCGCCGGAGGAGAAGAGCCCGTAGCCGTCGACGGAGCTGCTGTGGCGGTGCTTGGGCCGCGGCGGCGAGGAGGTCTCGGCGGTGCGGTCGCGGTCGGAGCCGGCGGCGGCGGGGCCGGAGGAGATCTTCTCGATGTCCATGAAGGTGGAGAAGAGGTCGTCCTCGGAGCCGATCTCGTCGAAGCCCGCGGAGCCGTCGCCGCCGAGGTCTAGGTCGTCCGGGAGGCGGAAGGCGACCTCAGATCTGACGCGGCGGTGGTGCGCCCCGCGCATCGCCGGCGCCGGGGCGGGCGGCGGGAAGGGCCGGCCCGGCGGCTCGGTGGATTTCGGCTGCTGCATTGCGCGGCTCCGCGCGCGCGCGCGCGTGCTCGGGCCGCCGATTGGAGGAGCGGTGGTGGCTAGGCAGGGCAGGCTGCTACCTGCTGCTGCGGCTGCGCCTGTGTTTCGTGTAGCTTTCTGGTTTGGTTTGGTTTTTAAGAGGTGGGGGTGGGATCGGGGACGACGCGGGGGATGGGTAGCACGTGAGCGCCCACGGGGACAAGAGTGAGCGTCACCTCCTTTCGGTGTGGGCGCGGGTCGGGTCCGCACGATGCCGTGCCGGTGAAACGTTGGCTCGAGCCGGGCCTCGGTACGTGCGCGTCTAGTCGTCTATTTGGACTCACTTGCGATCTGTTTTTTTTGGTACACCGATGCGTGGTGAGCTTTGTACACGCTAAAAATAAGAGTAGATGATTACAGAAGATAATGTAGAGACTTGCGAGTTCTAATCTGAAGAAAATCGCGTGCAAGGGAAAGCAAAGGGGCATATCTAGTGCATATCCCTTTTAAGTTTTGGTGCATCCATGCGTCCAATGTCCTCCGGAGAGGAAAAGAAAATAGAGAAGAGCACGGCACGCACCGTGTTACCTCTTTAAATCCCCTCTCGCGGACGGCTCGCACCGATCGAGTGGGCACACTGCAAGTCTGCAGGCACACGAGAGCAAGCAAGCGAGGGAGCCTGACGAAAACTATAGCTAGGATAGGAGACGACGGGTCACGGAGTGGCTGCGACGGCGTGGCTGCTCTAAACGGGCCGGTTCGAGACACGATACTGTTGGTCAAGGTTTAAAATTTCGGTTTTGGAATAAATTTCGGCCCAGACCGGACGGCGAAATTTCGGCGAAATTTTTAGATTTCGGAAATATTTCGGACAAAATTTGAATTTAAAAATTCAAATCCGGTCCAATCCGGAAATTAAAATCCGAAATTCGGGCGAAAAACCCGAAATTTCGGGCGAAATTACCGAAATTTCGGGTTTTTTGCACCGGCTGAAAAGAGATCGAAACGTTAACGAAAAATTTTGAAATTTTTTTTGTAGGTTCCTGACACATTGATGATGTTCTCATAAAAATTTCAGCTAATTATCACATCTGAGGAATTTTTAAAAATTCGGAGAGTGGTACTGTCCTGATAAAACACTGATCGACAAGTTTGATCCGAATGAAAAATGGTACAAATGAAGTTATAAACTACTGAAATTTTTTGTGCGTGGTTATAATCCATAACTAGTGTTCTCATAAAAATTTCAGCTGATTATCACAAGTGAGGAATTTTCAAAAATTCGGAGAGTGATGCTGTCCTGATAGAACACTGACCGACAAGTTTGATCCGAATGGAAAATGGTACAAATAAAGTTAGAAACTATTGAATTTTTTTGTGCGTGGTTATAATCCATAACTAGTGTTCTCATAAAATTTTCAGCTGATTATCACATGTGAGGAATTTTCAAAAATTCGAGAGTGATGCTGTCTCGATAGAACAACGACCGACAAGTTTGATCCGAATGGAAAATGGTACAAATGAAGTTAGAAACTATTGAATTTTTTTGTGCATGGTTATGATCCATAATTAATGTTCTCACAAAAATTTCAGATAATTATCAAGCTTGATGATTTTTTTAAAATTCGAACAGTGGTACTATCCTATTAAAAGGCTTACCGACACATTGGAAAAAAATGAAAACTTGTTGTAACGATGTTAGAATTTTTTGAAAATTTTGGTAGATGGTCTTGATGTAATATTAATGTTTGTATAAAATTTTGAGGTGTTGATCAAACTTAAAGAATTTTTAAAAATCCTGTGACGTTTGTATAAAATGTTTGTATAAAATTTCAGGTATGGAACGTTTTTTACCTAGGCATTGTCTTTGGATCCTATTTGGTTAAGCACTTATGTTTTTCTACTGGATCATCTTCATATTTCATTGGTTAATCTCTTACGTTTTCTCTTTGGATCATCTTCATATTTCATTGGTTAATCTCTTACATTTTTCTCTTGGATCATCTCCATGTTTTCGTTGGTTAATCTCTTACGCTTTTCTCTTGGATCATCTCTATGTTTTTGTTGGTTAATCTCTTCTATTTTTCTACTAGATCATCTTCATTCTACAGAGTACATACTAGAATACATGAATTAAACCGAAAATTAAACAAGTTTGCTCGGAAAAAGCGACTGCTTGGCGATTTGATGATTCGATGAAATTTCGCTAAACCAACCCGAAATTTCGCTCAGAGGCCGAAATTTCGCTACTTATGCCCGAAATCTTGCTGCAGACGGCGGAAATGCCGGTTGGCGGATTTTGGGCGGATCGAGGAGAGGAAGGTCGCCGGCTTAGAGAGGCAGGGAAGTAGAGGAAAGTGAAAATGAGTGTACAATGCATGCATGTGAAACGAATACTGTCTTCTATAAAGCAAGGGACAATTATTGAGGTCATGCATCTTCGTGAAGCCAAAAACATCTTTGTAAAGCAAAGACCAATTATCCTTGCCATTAAGTTTTCTTTGAAATTTTGTTTCTCATAGTTATAAGTACGAAAAATTATGTAAAATTTTTGGATGTTCTTAGAGCATTGATCATATTCTCATAAAATTTTGACATCATGATTAACCATAAAAAATCTCAAAATATATGGAAATGCTACTTGACATTATATTTTTTGGAATAGTTTGAGCATGCAAAATTATAAAAAATTGTACATAGTTGGAACGCATCGACGATATTCTCATAAAATTTTGAGATCATGATCAAAAAAGAAAAAATTCCCAACAAATGTGAATATGTTACTTCCCAGTTTTCGGACTTCAGAGCGCGTGTTCATACCGTTTATACATTTTAATTGAGTAGCCAAAACAGGTTCAAATTTTCTAAAACTTTTACAGAAGGGTTATCACATAATTAATAACTTCTAATAAAAATTTCAGGTGATGATCAGACATTAATAAATTTATAAAATTCTAACACTCTTACTACCTTGTTAATGCTAATTCTGTTTTTTATTTTTAAAATATAACAAACGAAGTTAAAATATTTTCAAAATTTTTCTGTATGATCTTAGTTGTCTTATTATGGTACCATAAATTTTTCATATCATGAAAAGACTTCCTCAATTTTATAAAATTCCGACAGTGTTTCTGTTCAAACTTTAAAATGTCTAAAAAAATTAACTTTTTGAACAAATTATCATTGAAGATCACTTTCTTATAGGTTATTGATGCCATTCCGGTCAAATCCGGCCACAAAACCTGCAAAACCGGTTCAAAATCCCGAAATGTCGCCGGTTTTTCCCGAAATTTCACGAAATTCCGAAATTATCAGTAGCATTTTCAAATTTTTCGAAAAATTTTAAATTCATCCGGTATTTCCAAACTCGGGGGGTCCGAAATCCGAAATTTCGGCGAAATTTCGCCGAATTTTTTAACCTTGCTGTTGGTCCGGCTCAGTTTTAGACGGATCATGTCGGCACGGCCCACTCGTTTGTACCGTACTTAGACCGGTACAGCGGCAAGGCAGGCCGGCACGGTTAGGACCCGTTTAGCCCGTTTAATTTGAAAAATAACTGTTGGAGGCTTAAAATATTCGAAAAAATCTTGATTTTTTTCCTATAAATAGGTTGCTGCCCCCCATTTCCACACCATCAATCTTGCATTCTCTTCTATTAATTATTTTGTGGAAATTCTTTTTCTCTTGATAGTAATTTGGCAAAATTCAAAATAGTTTTGCCAAAAGCTTCTGTCAAGAAATCAAGGTGATAATTGTGATTTATTTTTTTCGTTTTGTTAGTATTTTAAATCATATTTTAGTATTAATAGCGTAATTATTTCTAGTAGTTTGCTTTATGGAGCACGGGGATTTTTCGTCGTTCCCAGCTTCTGATTTCGAGATTTCACCCGAGGAGCTTCTTGCATCATATGATGCGCAAGAAGCTGCAGGAGCTGTGCCGTCCTCAAGCTCTACAAGTGCTACTGCGTCAGCAAGCATCGAGGCTAAAAAAACAAGACGCGGTACATCGGGAGTCTGGGAAGATTTCGAGTAGATTTTTGAAACATCAGACGACGTCCAGAGCAGGTATGCTGTTTGTAAATATTGTAGCATAAATTAACTGCGAAATCTTCAGGTGAAACGGGATACTTGAAGAGGCATGCTGAGAGCTGTAGAAAAAAGTGGGGATGGTTTTGAGACAGACGCAGCTGCAGTACAACCCCGATGGTACGGTACGTAATTGGGACTACAATCCTGTGGTAGCTCGTGAATCTCTTTGTCGTTTAATCGCTTCTCAAGATCTTCCTTTAAACTTTGATGAGTCAGCTGCGTTTGAAAGCTATATTATGAACGCTCATAATTCTAGGTTTTCTGCAGTTTCTAGATAGACAACAACAAGAGATTTGATTAAATATTATAATAATTATCGCAATAAGCTAAAAAAATTTGGTATATGTACTTTTTCTGTGTCTTTGACATCTGATATATGGAGTGGTAGAGCTAAAGAGGATTACCTTAGTGTAGTTACTCATTATGTAAACAATGAATGGCAACTAGAAAAGAGAATTATAGGATTCAAATTAATTGATGTAGCACACACTGGTGAAAAATATTGCTGATTGTATTATAAAAGTTGTGGAAAATTTTGGTCTTAATGATAAAATTTTTGCAATAACATTAAATAATGTTTCTGTAAATACTTTTGTCATGAACATTCTTACTCCGCTTTTCAATTCTTATGCTGAATCTTTCTTATTACATGCTGAATCTTTCTTATTACATCAGCGTTGTTCTTGCCATATTATTAATCTTATAGTTAAACTGGTTTGAAGAGGTTAGATCAGTATTTTGAACCTTTTCGCACTGCAATATTTTACTTAAATTATTCTAATCAATGAGTAGCAGCATTTAAGACTTATTGTATTGCAAGGAATGCGCGTCCGTGTAAGTTTGGTTTGGATATGCCTATTAGATGGTACTCTACTTACCTGATGCTTAAGAATCTCATACCATATGAGAGCATATTTTCTATTTTTATTAACACGCACTGTCGTATACGGGATAGTCAACCGTTACTCACAGAGCAACATTGGTATATTGCTAAATACTTGCTGTCATTTTTAGAACTTTTTTTTGAATCTAGTGTTGATTTATTTGGAGTTTATTACGCAATCTCTCATTTAATTGTGCATCATATTTTAGAAATTGCTACCCACTTAAAGAGCCATGAAAACGATAATATCTTGCGTGAAGTTGTTTATGCTATGAAAACTAAAATTTTGAAATATTGGCAAGAAATTATGATGTTATATGCATTTGAATTTATTTTAGATCCTAGAGCTAAAGTTCGAGGATTCTCTAATATTCTCTCACTTCTAAGTGATGCGGTAGGTACTGATTATTCTAGTTATTTTTCAAATATACATGCTAACTTATCTCAAGTTTATGATAATTATGATCGAAAGTTTGCTGAAGTTCGTATGCAACGACCTCTACTAGCACCCATAACAGGTAAGAAGAAAACCGCGTAGGAAAGATATGAGGTGCAGGTGGCTCTTCCTCAAGGAGTTCGACTACATCAACGACAAGTGCGGACACATCAAGTGGTGGGGAGCTACCTGCCTATCCCAACAGCGACATTGTCAATTACCAAGAGCAGTAAAAGGATGACTTCAACATTTTGCAGTGGTGGCACGAGCACAAGATAACATATCCGGTGCTTTCCATATTAGTACGGGATGTGTTAACAGTTTCTGTCTTCACGGTTTCTTCGGAGTCTGATTTCAGTCTATCCGAAAGAATAATAGAGGAGAGAAGAACAAATCTCACAAGTGAGATGGTGGAAATACTTTTCACTATGAAAGATTGGGAACAAGCTGATCAACGAGCTCAACATACTGTAGAAAATGTTGAGCTGGCGGAGACGTCCGGAAATCTTTATCTAGATAATGAGGAAGAATAATTGTAATCTTCACTTTTTTCTTGTATCACTGAGCTCTAGGCTATACTCTTTTTTCTTTGCCAAGGTTTTCTCGTGTTGAGTTTTTACTTGGCAAAGTTTTTAACGAGACGGCTAAACATCAACAAAGCTCATTATTTAATTCAAATTATTTGTCTAATTTTAGAATTTATCTCATATTTTAGCTTTTCTAAATTTATATATATATTTTGAAAGTTTTGCTACATCCTTCGAGTTTTTCTAATTATTCTAAATTTATCCCATTTTTTCTGAAAATTTTCATACTTTTTATGCATTTTTTCATAATTTTTTATTTTTTCTATTTTTTTTTAAAAAATTATCGCTAACGGGACGACCTGACCCGTTTCGGCCCGTTGAACCCGTGTTGGCAAGGCACGACCCATTAGCCTCGTGAGCCGTGCTCGGGCCGCCTCCCAGCATGTGGGCCGACACGGCATGACCCATTTAGCAGCCGGGCCGAAACGGGCCGTGCCGGACCGCCCATTTAGCCATCTTTGGCTTCTACTACTTTCCCTTTTCTCTCGTGCCGCTTCTCCAATGCCACGCAGCTGGACACAAAGGACGAGACGGTGCACGCATCGGAGCTGTATGGCCTCTATCAGGGTTCACAAAACCGTTTTTTAAAAACTGAATTTCAAAAATCAGAAAAATCGTCAGAAATCGAAGAGTTAAGAAATAAAAAAATTTGGAATTTTTTTTAAAAAAATCGAAAACCGGTCAAAATCCTCGAAAACCGACAGACCGAGTGAATGTTCCTTATAGCCGATTTTTGAGCGATTTTTGCTCAATTTTATCGAAAATTGAGCGGGTTTCATTGATTTTCGACCGGTTTAAGTCGCATAATTTTTTTAAAATTTTTTCAATTTTTTTGAATTTGATTTGATTTGGATCGGTTTTTCGCTCGGTTTTTAATACCGAACCGGCTCGGTTTTCGCAAAATTCGGTCGGTTTTCGTCAGCTTTGTAAACCCTGGCCTCTATGACCACGAGCCTGGCTTCCGGAACACCTCTCGCTGGAGCATCTCTGTCAAAAGTGGCAATGCATAATTCCATAATTCTAGGTAAATTCTTAAGTTACCAAGAGAAAAGAAAAAAAATCTAACAGAAATGCTTAGAACAAAATTATTTAGCCATGCTTTGGGGCCAAGTTAAGAAAGTTCTAGAGCAAAATATTTAGAGTGAATTTTCTAGATATAAGATATTTTGTAGATGTAGCGTTTGGATGTGCACAAATCCAACGATCGTTTACAAATATTAGGAGTTGTTTTGATTAGACACTTTTTAATTAGTTGAAAGTGTGGAAGTTTGTAAGATCACATTTATTGATTTATGAAAATACACGTATTAATGACATCATAAATTTGGAAAGTATAGATAGTGTAATATTTTTTATAAAGTGTTGATAGGGCGACATGGTGTAATCAGTCCCGTATCCCATAGTTAACTAGTATAGTGCCAGTGCTAACGCTACGACGGTAGTACATCTGCTTATCAATTAAATAAAAGATAAGTATGAATATAATACTTAATAATAAATAATCTTGTGATCACATTATACGTACTACATATTTAGAAGGAGAGCGAATCAAACAAGGAAATAAGCAGGAGGATCTGCATGCAAGGAAACCGGACTTGAATTGCCAAAGCGTATGTACTACATATTTGGAAGGAGAACGAATCAAACAAGGAAATAAACAGGGAGGATCCGCATGCCCGAAGGTGTTGCCCTTGATCTCCTCCACGTCTCGCGCTTCGCCGATGATCGCCTCATGGCCAGGCGTCGGCGACCTCCGCCGCCTCCCGTTCCGCGCAAAGGTACGCGTCCATCTCCGGCAGGCCGATCGCGCGGCCAAGCCTCTGGTGTAGTCGGCGCCGGGCGGGTCGAACGCCGCGCGGGCAGCAGTATGTCATCCTAGAAAGCTGGACCAATAATGACTTCCCTAATTGTCATCCAAATATGAATGCTAACATATAGCACCATTTGTGCGTCCTGATTGAGGCTAATTATTATCAGAATATCTGTTACTTCCCATAGTGTATTTAGGAATAAGTCCTAAAATGAACTTATCCCTTATATTTATCACACGATAATTGCATTTCATACACACATTCCTTATATAATATTTTTCGCTAAATAATATTATGGCAGCGGTACGTGAGCGCCTTGTATAGGATGTGGTGCACATGCATGAATGGAAGAAAATTAAGCGCGATTCATGGTACTAACTGGTATGGTAAATATTGAATCGAAATCAAATGGGTTTAGATTTGCAACATAAATTCCATATATATAGTTCAATTGAAATATATATGTGCGGTCTCTCCTGTTGTGGGCCATATGAATGAATGAGTTAGACACATTAAACAACAGCCATCGGATGTGGATGAGTAAAACTGAGGAAAGATCTGAGACGTTCATTTTGATGAATGCAAGTTTCTAGGGACGTTTTGCTGAGTGCACGAACATTGGGCCATCTCTAATGAGGTGCATTATTTAGGGTGGACGTAGGAAAAATTGCTTAGGCGCATTATAAAGGGGTATAGATAAACATGTTAATATGTTTTTAAATTGAATTGGTAAATGTAAGAGGAAAGGAAAATATTTATAATACATAATTTTTTATTTTACAAACAAACCATAATTTTGAATGTTATTTCCAGGGATGTCATTACGGTACAATCACATATGTAGTTAATAATTAATCAATTATAGTAGCAAAAATAACATGAATGGTCCATTAGGCTAAGTAAAAAAGTCTTAAACAGTTGAAGGACAATTAAATTCTAATGGATTTTATTCCAAAACCTCACTAAGGATTTTATGTGATGGTACTATGAGTATCTAATTCAAAAGTAGTCACACCAATCAAGTCCACTTTTATTATAAATAGGGACTAAGCATAAATATTTGCAAAAGCAAATAAATCTACCATTACCATCGTTGTTTAGAACAACAGCTTGCTTGCAACACGGACCAATCTCAAAAGTTAAAACAAAAGAACTAAAAACGGTAGAAAACTGGCCTAACCAGCAAGAAAAAGTGAGAACACATAACTTAGCCCTATTTATTTCGGCTTAGATTTTTTAGCTTATAGTTTAAAGCTAACTTTTTAGCTTATAGTTTAAAGCTAACTTTTTAGCTTAAGCGGCTTATAAACACTTAGATTTTAAGCAAGCAAGGGTGTTTAGTAACTTTGCTTTTTTTTTGGCTTTTCGAGTTATAGCTTATTGTGGAATGGTCAGATACCCATGATTCAAATGATATTTTGGTTTAATCATCAACAAAAAAATGGAAAAACTGAGCAAATTACATGAAAAATTTTTGTTGCAGTCTAGTGAATTTTTTCGCACCTGCTCATCACAAATTGCACAAAAAATTACACAATTGCTCATCTCCGGCCAGGGCACAGTACACTAGCTAGAACCAAGAAGTCCTGGAACACAGATTGAACATCAATCTAACGATGAGCAAAACCAACCAATGGTTCAGACACTCTGCGTTCCAATTAACAACAACAATCTGGTTCCCATGTGCATCGTATCCAAAAAAACCACGAATAAGATCAGATTGTACAAGACGAAAAGAATATATGTCGAGAGGCAAATGTACTTAACATTACGCTTAAAGTACGAGCACGGGAAAAGGAGAAGATTTGCACACAACAACAAACTATGGCCTAGTTACTACTATAGTTTACAGAACTAGCACGATTTAACCGAACAACAGTCACCACCAAGCTCTTCTCTGCACAGTTCTTGCTAGAATCGGGACTAATGGGCGGCGGGAAGATGTCGGAGACGAGTGAATTAATCGGGGAGGTGGGAGTCAAGGATGTCCAAGACGGCAACCAAAGGCGAGGAGGAAGTCCAACTGGCGATTTCAAGGTCAAGGGGCGTCGGCTGTCGGGGAAGAAGACCAATTCGGCGGCGGGGAGACATCAGGGTGCGCTGTGGAGGACGGCAGCTGGGTCGGCGCGGTGTGGCCTAGAGGAGGCGGCGAGAAGACTGCAGCCTTGGTGGAGTCGAGGACGGCGGTGCCTGCAGCCTGGGCGCGGGTAGAACGACGGCGCCGGGCGACGGGCACGGGGACGATGGCTGCGCGTCGGGGGCGAGGACGACGGGGCGCAGGGGAGGAGGACGACGGCCCTCTCCTTCACATGGGAAGAGCAGAAGGAGAGGACGGGGATTGGGGGTTAGGGCTCGAGGAAAGATGTTTTATATCTCGATAGAGGTGGGTAAATAACTCGAACTTCGGTGGCAACAAGGCTATTTCCAATTCGTAAAAGCCAAAAAAAAAAAAAATCACCTCAAGATTGGCTTTTAGCTTTTAGTTATACAAAGACTTTAGATTTCTTTAAAATTTTGCTGAAAAGCTATTCGTTTGTTTCGGTTTAGATTTTTTAACTTTTAAGTTAGTAAAAAAGTTGAAACAAGACCTTACTAGTTTGCACCGTCGATGCTATCGAAGAAGCGTGAACCGAACGAATTGAACTATATACCACGCTAACCGAACTAAACAAAAAGGAGAATGTAGCAAATTCCAAACAAGAAAAAAGATTCTCGAAACCGCATGATCCACTGGAATCACAAATCATTAGGGTTGAAAATGGGTGCAATACGGGTGTGTACTGTTTTTTCATATTCTAACCCATATGTTTACCCTGGATGCGAAATTTGATATGGAATAGGGCGGATGTGAAAAGGTTTTGAATGTCATGAATAATTTGATAGATACTATACACAAAGAAAAAATGTAACCTCAGCAACGAAAGTGTCAAATTATAGTAGCCGTTAGAGAATTATTTATTCTACTTAACAACATAAACATAACTAGATGTAAATTCATCTTATAAATTAGTCAATCACTAGAAAACCATAGACAGTATTAAATTATATTGATGCTTTATCGGATAGTTATTTTGTTGATTTATCATATATCTTCCGAAAATCCTACCAAACATGGATACGGAACGGATATTGCTCTTTTCATATCCTAACTTACTGGATACGGATACATATCGAGACTAAAAAGTGGTATTCTCTATGGATTTTTTTGGATACGACGTCAGATCAGACGGAAATTATGCGACCCGATTTCACCCCTACAAATCACCATCATCAGTCAGTGAATGTGTTAGTCGTGTTAGTAAGAAGTCGGAACACATGTTGCAACCTAACCACGTATCAAAAGAGAACCGTAGTGATTAGTTCCCTATAATTAAGACATCAATAGCACCAAGTATCAGTCAGACAAACCAATGCAAATGTGTGAATCCTCCTCATCCATCAGTTTCCCTAGACATGCGGGTGGCGGGACACTGACAGGATGGCCCATCTCGGCGTCACCCGCACTGACTGCAAAAATAAATTATGCGGCAATTACTAACAATACGTGATTTTGTGACAACTAGAATTATATAGTGTTGGGATCATACTCTTCACTATCCCAAAATGCTTCAACAATTGAAAAACTCCAGACATGAAGAGGATGACAAGACATCTGGTGAGCTCTACAACAATAAGGAACAGCGCTGGCAGTATAATCATCACTCTATTATACTTGGAAGACTTCCCGGCCTTGAGAGAGATTTGAGCCGGCTTAAACCGAGCCGTAAAAAAAATTACGTTTAGATCATTTTTCAGAAAAACAAAAATATTATGTTTAGGTCTTTTTGACATTTTTACGAAAAGTAGGCCCTCGAGCCGAAAAAATATATGTTTAAGTCATTTTTCAAAAAAAAAATTATTATGTTTATGTCCTTCTGACCATTTTTTGCCAAAAGGAACTTTCATTTCGGTGGAATCACAGATCTTTCATAAGAGAACCTCGAATAAATGTAAAAAAACACAAATACATTTATATCCTTTCAACCATTCCACCGAATAAATGTGAAAAAACGCAATTACGTTTGTATCCTTTTAACCGTTTTGCGTGTTTCCTCGATTTGCTCGCGTGGGGGCGGTAGTCACGCGTTTTCTCGATTTGCTCGCGTGGGGAGCGGCGGTCGCGGCGTGGCACGACGTGGTCACTCATCTAGCAATTAAAACTAGTCATAGGGTCTTCGTGGACTATCCTTGTCGCACAGTCTATAAGACAGTGCTTGAAGCAGGGTTCACAAAACCGGCGAAAACTGTTCGAAAACCGCGGTTTTCGAGCGTACCGCTGTGGTTCGATATTCAAAACAGCTTATTAAACCGTTTTAATTTTTAAAAGATAAAAAAAATAAAAAAAATTATGCGTTGAAAACCGCTCGAAAACCGTTTTTAAGAGCATTCAATCGGATGTTGGTTTCTCACGAAAAACCGAGCGATTTCTCATGAAAAACCGAACGGTTTTCAATTTTTTTTTCACATTTTTTTATTTCTTAACCCTTCGGTTTCGGACGTTTTCAAGCGATTTTTGCGGTTTTCGAATTTCGAACGATTTTTCGAAATTCGGTTTTGTGAACCCTGGCTTGAAGTATGGGAAGATTGGTGTAGCCGTTTATTTTAAATAAAGTGTTGTGTCTCTGACATTGGCATATCAAGATCAACCCCAACCTCCTCCTCTCACATGCCAAAATTAATGTATTAATCACAAGTTTGTTTCCGATATAGGAGCACGTTACATTCATCTATAACCCTTTATAATGCACCTAAGCAATTTTTCCTACGTCCACCCTAAATAATGTACCTTATTAGAGATGGCCCAATATTCGTGCACCCAGCAAAACGTCCCCAGAAACTTGCATTCATCAAAATGAACGTCTCAGATCTTTCCTCAGTTTTACTCACCCACATTCGATGGCCATTATTTAGTGTGTCTAATCATCCCTGTGGCCCACAAATGCACCTTCCCACCTACATATTTGGAAGGAGAGCGAATCAAACAAGGAAATAAATAAGGAGGATCCGCATTCAAGGAAACAGACTTGAATTTTTACTTGCCAAAATTGTACGTACTACATATTTGGAAGGAGGGTGAATCAAACAAGGAAATAAACAGGAGGATCCGCATGCAAGGAAACAAGACTTGAGTTTTTATTGTCCCGCATTGTGATCGTATTTTTTCCGAATATGACCCTTCTCGAGACTTTTTACGGATCTAGCCCCATAGAGCCTAATTTCACAACACGGAGAGAGCTGAATTTTGTTTTTATTTTTATCTAAGGAACCAACGATTCTGTGAGTCCGCTTAATTTTTTCAATTTTTCTCGCGGAACTAGCGGTGGCGAAAGCTTTGCTTTAATTTTATCTTTTTCCTTGCGGATCTAGCGGTCGGTGAGCGCGATTTATTTTTCCATATTTTTCGAAATCATCCTGTGGCCCACAGCAGACCTTCCTCACCTCCAAAGATCAACAAGAAAAAGGAAACAAACGTCTTGGAATCAAAGAAAAGGAAACAAACGTCTGGAAAAGGAAAGTACCATACATTACGTCTTTGGGAAAAGGAGCGGGAGATGGGACGGTAGCGGTCGGAGAACGCAGTCCGCAATGGCTCCACGATCGCCATCAGTGGCTTTGCCGACGTGGCGAGGTTGCTAGTCAGCGACCTCGCGGCCGCCGTGCCTCGGCAAATTTATAATTTAATTTTTTTGAAAATAATTTTATTAAGTACAAAATAATCAAAAGTTTTTTTGAGAATTTTTCTAGAATTTTTAATCTAATGTGCTATCTTTTCAAAAATCCTTCTATATTTAAAAAATAAAGGCAACTCAATTGTAGCTTCTTGTAGTCTGCAAATTGCACTGCAGAAGATTCTTCTCTTCCTCCCTCCATTAAAGCAAGAAAGAAGATCCAAAACTCCATCAATCCCGCACCAAATCTCCTCTTTCCATCTATGGTGTTAATTCCCAAATTTAGTGCTCTATTGCCAAAATTTTCTCTCAATCTGATTTGATCCCAAATTATGGTTTCCATAAATATGCTTGTTTGGGGCTATAAAAGCCGTGAGCTCTCCTCCACCCCATCGCATTGCGTAAATCCCAAGTGCTCCCTCTTGTAAAGATCGTCGGATTTTGGAGGTAACCCAAGCCATCACCGTTATCTTTCCGTGAAATTCACCGCAACCGTGAGTCCTCCCCACAGCGCCGATCTTGGCGATCTCGCCGCACTGATGTCGACCCACCGCGACCGGTGACTACCCCGGCCTTCCCTCCCCTTGCGTTGGCCAAGCCAGAGAGAGCCTGTTGTGCTCTCGTGGAAGCCGCAAAAATAATCTAAAATCAGAAAATTCTTTTTTCTTTCTCTTTCTTGATTTAAAATCTTTTGGGAGCCCGTTTTCACCCATTCGACCTCCATTTAGTCCTGTTTTTCTTTCTAAATTCATTTAAAATTCTAAATTTCTCTTTTATTATTAATTGTTGTATTCATACTTATCTTCTCATTTAATTGATAAGCGGGTGTACTACCGTCGTAGCGTTAGCACAGGCACTATACTAGTGTTAAAAAGGCTCTCAGCTAGTAACCTCAATATACTCTCCCATCTATACCCTTTTATAATGCACCTAAGCAATTTTTCCTACGTCCACCCTAAATAATGCACCTCATTAGAGATGGCCCAATATTCTTGCACCCAGCAAAACGTCCCCAGAAACTTGCATTCATCAAAATGAACGTCTCAGATCTTTCCTCAGTTTTACTCACCCACATCCGATGGCCATTATTTAGTGTGTCTAATCATCCCTATGGCCCACAACAGACCTCCCCCACCTACATATTTGGAAGGAGAGCGAATCAAACAAGGAAATAAATAAGGAGGATCCGCATGCAAGGAAACCAGACTTGAATTTTTTACTGGCCGAAATTGTACGTACTACATATTTGGAAGGAGGGTGAATCAAACAAGGAAATAAACAAGGAGGATCTGCATGCAAGGAAACAAGATTTGAATTTTTTATTGTCCTGGCATTGTGATCGTATTTTTTTTCGAATATGACCCTTCTCGAGACTTTTTTACGGATCTAGCCCCAAAGAGCCTAATTTCAGCTCATGGAGAGCGCTGAATTTTTGTTTTTATTTTTTATATAAGGAACCAATGGTGCGTGAGTCCGCTTAATTTTTAATTTTTCTCATGGAACCAATGGCACGGTGAGCCTTGTTTAATTTTATCTTTTTTCCTTGCGAATCCAATGTCGGCGTGGCGCAGATTTATTTTTCCATATTTTTCCGAAATAATCCCTGTGGCCCACAACAGACCTTCCCTCACCTCCAGCATCAACAAGGAAAAGGAAACAAACGTCTTGGAATCAAGGAAAAGGAAACAAACGTCCTGGAAAAGGAAAGGACCATACATTACGTGCTGGGAAAAGGAAAACGGGAGATGGGGCAGCGCGATCGGGAGAACGCAGGTCTGCAATAGCTCCACGGTCACCATCGGTGGCTTTGCCGACGCGGCTAGATTGCTGGTCAGCGACCTCGCGGCCGCCGTGCTTCGGCAAATTTATAATTTAATTTTTTTTTGAAAATAATTTTATTAAGTACAAAATAATCGAAAGTTTTTTGAGAATTTTTCTAGAATTTTTTAATCTAATGTGCTATCTTTTCAAAAATCCTTCTATATTTAAAAAAATGAAGGCAACTCACCTGTAGCTTCTTCTAGCTACAACCTGCACTGCAGAAGCTTCTTCTCTTCCCTCCCTCCATTAAAGCAAGAAAGAAGCTCCAAAGCTCCATCAATCCTGCACCAAATCTCCTCTTTCCATCTATGGTGTTAATTCCTCAAATTTCGTGCTCTATTGCCAAAATTTCCTCTCAATCTATTTGATCCCAAATTATGGTTTCCATAAATATGCTTGTTTCGGGGCTATAAAAGCCGGCGAGCTCTCCTCCACCCCATCGCATTGCGTAAATCCCCAAGTGCTCCCTCTTGTAAAAATCGCCGGGTTTTGGAGGTAACCCAAGCCATCACCATCATCTTTCCCGACGAAATTCACCGTAACCGTGACTCCTCCCCCGCAGGCGCCGGTGTCGACGATCTCACCGCACGCACAGTCCGACCCATCATGACCGCCGCCACCTGGCCTTCCTCCTCCTTGCGTTGGTTAAGCCAGAGAGCACGCTGTGCTCTCTGTGGAAGCTGCAAAAAAAATAATCTAAAATCAAAAAATTCCTTTTTCTTTCTCTTTCTTGATTTAAAATCTTTTAGGAGCCTGTTTTCGCCCATTCGACCTCCATTTAGTTTCATTTTTCTTTCTAAATTCATTTAAAATTCTAAATTTCTCTTTTATTATTAAGTGTTGTATTCATACTTATCTTCTCATTTAATTGATATGCGGGTGTACTGCCGTCGTAGCGTTAGCACAGGCACTATACTAGTTGTCCTAAGATAGCCGATTGTGAACTTTCCCCATGCTGCCAATGGTAATATAGGCTTCAGTGGACTTTTCTGTTGGGCTCGACCAGCTGAGGAGGCCAAAGGCGGGTGCTCTCCTGTGGGGGATTCTTCCCACTATACACCAACGAGGATGGAGACCAAACCGGTGATGTCTTACTACAAGGGGGAATGGGAAGGGGTCGTCTTGTTTCTATGAATAGGTAACATGAATCTGCAGAATTACAGAGTCTTTTTTGTAAAATAACCGGTGGAAGGACCTGTTGACGATTTCAGTTTTTTGAGGGTTTTTTCGCAAAAAACCGTACCTTGTGGCCTAGATGAGCTCCATTCCTTCCTAGCTTAATAGATATATTATTCTGCAATTTCTCGCATGTATTTTGCTTCCTATATTGTATCAAACATCAAAATAACATAGGTTTTTTTAGTAATGTGAACTGAACAGAAGAACAATGAAATGATATGGATGAAGGAACCAACAATCTTCGAGGTGGGGGGGGGTTAAATTTTAGTTTTTTCATGTGCTTCACAAGAAGAATGTAACATTTGCCAATTCAGTCACAAACCATGCGCAGCACTCCATCCAAACCAAGGCTCAACTGATCTACATGCATATGAAGTACATGCGTAGCACTAACATGACCCAAGTCGTTCATGGCAATGTACGTCTCTTCCACAGCCGGCCACACCTCCCTCCCTCTCGGTTTTCTTTGTTTCACTTACCGAAATGGCACCAACGTGATAATTAAATTCAGATTTGTATATCGCAAACATGTACAGAAGTTGGTGAGCTAGTTGGCGCCGTATCAAGATGTTAGCGGATGGGATCAACACTGGTGAAGTGGATTGGATGTCCAAGAGGGGACGAGTGAATAGGGAATCTTTTTGTATTTTTTGGCTTAAACTAGTTTTTGTAATTAACTAAATGAAAAACCTACCTCTATCGCAACCTAAGTGACCATCGCTTACTAGTGTGTTCAAGCAACTCTTACACAAGTCTAGTAAAGTTTTGTGATCCTAAGTCCAACTAGGTAAGTGTCCACGAAGTGCCACGCCGCGGCCGACGCCTGCCATGCGAGCAAATCGAGAAAACGTGCGCACGTCGCTCCCAACGCGAGCAAATCGAGGAAACATGTGATGTAAGATTTTTTTTCTAGAAAAAGACCTAAACGTAATAATTTTAAAAAACGAAAAAGGACCTAAACGTAGCACCTACTTAACGCTAAAAAACGCAAAAAGGACATAAACAATTTTTTTTCAAAAAAAAAAGACCCAAGCGCATTTTGTTTTCGAAAAAGGACCTAAACGTAACACAAAAAAACAGCAAAAGGACCTAAACGTAGCGTGTATTTTTTGTTTCCTCAGAAAGGACCTGGCGGCGTTTTTTTTCCCGAAAAAGGACCTAAATATAATTTCGATTTTGCTAAGAAAGACCCGAGCGCAACACCAAAAAACGCTAAAAGGGTATGAACGTAATATATATTCTTTTTTTTTAAAAAGGACCCGATCGTAATTTTCCCCTGAAAAGGACCTGAGCGTAATTTTTTTTGAGCCGACTCGGCTCGCGGCTCGAGCCGAGCCGGCTCTCCAACGGCTCAAATGCATGTGGAAGCAGGAATCTCTCCTGGGATTAGGAAAGGTAGTATTCTACACAAGACTAGTGTTCTAGAAAAGTTAATTCAAAACCAAAAAGCGATAGAGACTTGACACTATTTTTTTTATCGAGGTCTCCGAGACTCAACGATCTCCCCTACTCTTTATTGGAGAACTTTTGTAAGAGTATTGCTCCCACTTGAATCCTCACAAGAATCCAATCACTCCACTCGTGGTACCCTTGTCCGCTCTACATAGGTAAGCTCTAAACCTTCGCAACCTTCTCCGGCCTTCCACAAGCACCTCTAATGGAAGGTCATCAAGAAACATGCCTCCAAACCATTTTGGAGACCTCTATCTCCAAAGGTGAAAGTCTAGACTATCACTTAAATCTAGAAAGGTCAAGCAACTAGAGTGATACACACTAAAACTTGTGTTACCTCTCAAATCTCTCAAAATATACCATTGAATGTTCTTGATCTTCCCTACATATGAGGTGAACTTATAGCCAAGAGAGTTAGCAAAGAAGTCCATGGCAAGTATTTATAGTCCCATAGAGAAAACTAGTTATTACACCCTTTTCCTTGAAGAATCGGCACCAATCGGATCATCCTTTACATACAATTCTAAAGGCCATAAAACTAGTCGTTATACTCCAAACAGATCATCCTATCCAACCAGATTATCCTTTCCGTTCGGATCATCTTTTCCAAACGAATCATCCTTTACGTACAAAGGTTATAAATACCATCAAACAAATGGGGTACTAGTTTTATAAGTAGGAAATGCTGGTATAATGATAATATGACTGCATTCTGTAAGACCAAACAAAGGTCAACAACGTCAAGTATTTATGACAGCAAGAACAGCATCCTCAGATCCCACGCTATGCAAGCAAGTGGTCAATAACCCAATTCATTTCAAAAGGGTAAGCATTGTGGCGCGCACCATTGCATTCAAATCTATTGTAACATGGCACACGCACGGACATTTTGCTTTGGCCAGGCAAATAATCGAGGATGCAGACTACTGTAGGATGCTATCTCCTCTGAAAAAGACCAGTATTTTTCAGGGTCCCTAATTGATTTCACCGGAGCACTAAACCAAACAGGGAATCGACACGGTTTCAACCTATATCCAGCATAAGTATCAACAATTTGTAAATGAAGTTAGCCAATAAAGTGTGTGATTACATAGACACTGTAGGTGTTCATGATTCACATGTGAAACTACCTCAAATACTATCTAATTTAGTGTAGATATAAACAACTGAGATGTGTTGGAAAAATTAGGAATTTTCTCAATATTTTAATCCACAAAATTATGTAGATCATGTTTAAACAATTGCACATTTCTAGTTCACAGCCAAAGGTTCTAGATAACAGATTATCTATCTCATATGCAAAGGCTAATGAACAAGAAATCAAATCGATAAAAACACGGTATAAGACGATATACCCTTGAGCCGGTGCCACCGTTAGCACAGCGCAGTGTAATATTCTCGTTCGCCATGACGGTCGATGTAGACGATCACAGGTTGTCGCAGTGAAGCGTTGGTGCAGTGAAGCGTTTGATGCAGTGCAGACGAGCTTCCAGGAGCACTTTTTGAGCAGTCGCGTGGTCGCTCCCCAAAAACCTTATCGGCCTTCTATCTCGAGCAAGATCTCAAGAAGGGCGCACTGGAGTCTTGAGAGAGAGGCAGTATTGGTTCGTCTGTAAAACACAGCCACTGCCCTCCTTATATATAGGCTCGCAGAAGGGTAACTGTCGGCGACATTTAGGAGGCCATCAAAACGACCGTTACTAGTAACTGACGCCATCAAGACGTCCGTTACTAGTAACTGACGGTGTTTATGACCCAGCCATCAACCACGTCGCCATTAGTAATCGCGGCGGCGATTCGGTCATAAACCGCCACATTAAGCGGCAAAAGCAGACCGCCCCGCCAAAGACATCACGTCCGGATCGCTGCGCCGCAAGACTGCGCAGCACGCCTCGTCTCGTCTCGTCTCGACTCGACTCGACTCGACTCGACTCGACTCGCTTTTCGCTTTTCGATCTCGACACGCCACGCCACGCCACGCCTCGGCTCGGCTCGGCTCGGGCGGTGCAGTGTGGTGTGCACAACCTTTACCCTTTTTCACCTTGCTAATTGAGAGACACACAACTCAACTATTTAAGTTGGCCAAATCTTCTCTCAATTACCCATATGGTACTAAACCAATTTCATGACTCCTAGTATTCTAATGGGCCTTTTGAATTTCTATTAAATTAATTATGGGCCATCCCATAATAATCTAACAATCCCCACCAAATTTCAAAGGCACATTTGAAATACTCTCGCCCAATGTAGTTTGATATACCGGTTTTCGATGGAGACTGTTAAGTTGAACTTCCATCTAGAACAAAGGTTACACTCATCCACAATCAACAATGGACTATGCCTTGAATTGACAGTTTTGTGCGAACAAGTTTCACTAAAAGTCCTTTACTGATACTAGGTCGCTAAATGCATCCCCTTGGTTTGGAGCTTATAAGTCATACTCCTTAGCCTTTCATGAGCCTCTAGAGATCACCCAATCTCATAGATCGTGACTAGCAATCGAACTCATATAGGTGTATTCCTCATAAGATGTTCAGAGGACAACATCTCGCTTATCAAAGCCACTCGGAATACATTAAGGTATAACCAACCCGCCATACGAGAATAGGAGAGTTATTGCATCTCAAACGGAGTGGACTAAGTATGAAGTACTCTCCTCTCACCAATCACTAGCTTGTCTCAACATCCTAGTTCACGGATCTCCGATCAAATAGGATGAGTTACCACTAAGACATGACTTTATGTGGGTCTCAAGCCCATCTCCTCGATGCTTCATCTATCACATTCCGTGATAGTCCCTTTGTAAAAGGATCGCCAAGTTTTTAGCCGTCGGACATAGTCCAACGCTATAACTCCGAGTTTCTCATTTTCTCGACAGACTTCAACCGCCTCTTAACGTGCCTTGATGACTTCATGTTATCCTTAGAATCATTTACCTTAACAATCACCGTCGATTGTCACGGTTCAAAAGAATAGCGAGCACGGTTTCTCAACCACCGGTAAGTCCTTCACAAGTTCACGCACGATCGGCTTCCACAGAGGTCGTATCTAATCGCCGTGAGTTCTGCCCATTGTAGACCTCGTTAAGATGGTGCGCTTGCAAGACTTCCAGAAACAGCTCCACCACCCAATGTGAACACATATCCACTTGTGGCTTTTATTTCATCAAAGATCGATATCCGGTTTGAATCACTATAACCCTCAAGTACCCTAGGGTACCGGTGTAGTGAATTCCATAACTTGATGTCCCTTTTAGATAGCGCATTACTCTCTCAAGAGCATGCCAATGATTATCTCCGGGTTTGAAACAAACCGGCTTAGTTTGCTCACAAAGAAGCGAGATATCGTGCCTTGTTGCACTAGCTAAATACATCAATGAACCAATAATTTGGGAATATCTCAATTGATCCTTTGCTATTCGTTGGTTCTTTCGTAATAGCACACTTGGATCATACGGCGTTGGAGCAGTTTGCAATCGTTATAGCCAAAGCGACTCAACACCTTTTCCACATAATGGGACTGCTCAAGAGTAATCCCACCGTCACCTTCTCTTAACAATTTAATGTTTAAGATGACATCCGCTACTCCCAAATCTTTCATTTCAAAGTTTTGGACAAGAAGTCCTTGACTTCCTTAATCACATTAAGGTTTGTCCCAAAGATCGATATGTCATCAACATACGACACATAATCACTCCTTCACCCCCACCATAGCGGTAATACACACATTTGTCACTTCATTCACAACAAAGCGGCGAGATGTTAAAGTTCTGTCGAACTTCTCGCCCATCGCTAGGTGCTTGCTTAAGGCCATACAAAGACTTCAACAACCTACACACTTTTCCTTCATGACCCTTTACTACAAATCCATCAGTGATCCATATAGATTTCCTCTTCCAACTCTCCATTAAGGAAAGCCGTCTTTACATCCATCGATGAATGATCGGACCGTAGGAGGCGACCAAAGACAGTAGTACTCTAATAGTGGTCGGTCGCAACAGTGAGTAAGTATCAAAGAAGTCCTCGCCTTCTTTCTCGGTATAACCCTTGGCCACAAGCCTTGCCTTGTACTTTTCAATCGTACCATCGGGCCTCGGCTTTTCTTGAACACCCACTTACATCCTACAGGTTTACACCCATATGGACGTTCAACAACTTCCCAAGTTCCATTGCTCAAGATGGAATTCATCTCACTCTGGACCGCTTCCTTCCAATAGTCATTCCGAGATGAATAAGCCTCCTCAATGGTTCTTGGAGTATCATCCACTAGATATACAATGAAGTCATCACCAAAAGACTTTGTAGTCCTTAGTCTCTTACTCTTACGAGTTATTTCATTGCCCTCATCTATTGGATTTTCCTCAAAATGGGCTCAATTTGTATAGGAGTGGAAGGTTTAGGAGAGAAGATAGATTCTTGGCCGGATGAGCTAAGTGTCTCTTTCATAGGAAATAAGTCCTCAAAGAATGTGGCATCATTGGACTCAAAATTGTACCTTCATACATATCAGTACTCAGATTTCACTATTAAGAATCTATATCCAACGCTGTGAAAAACATAACCAATAAAGACACAATCAACGGTTTTGGTCCAAGTTTACGCTTCTTTGGGATAGGCACATTCACTTTAGCCAAACACCCCAAGTACGTAAATAGGAGAAATTTAATCTTTTCCTCTCCTATTCCTCGAATGGTGTAATTTCTTTATTCTTTGTAGGAACCTATTTAGGACATGACATGCAATCAATATAGCCTCACCCCACCATTCCTTGGAAAGTCCCATTGTTTCTAACATGGCGTTAACCATCTCGGTTAGAGTACGGTTCTTTCTTTCGGCAACCCCGCTTGATTGGGGCGAATAGGTAGGCGTCCTTTCATGGATTATTCCATGTTCCTCGCAGAATAAATTAAACTCATTAGAAAAGAATTCTCCACCACGATCCGACCTAACCCGCTTGATTTTTCTCTCAAGTTGGTTCTCACTTGACTTTATAGATCTTAAAATAGTGAAAAGCCTCATCTTTTGACTTTAATAAATACACATAGCAATATCTAGTAGAATCATCAATCAAAGTCATGAAATACCTCTTACCACCCTTTGTCAACTCCCGCTCATCTCGCATAAATCGGTATGAACTAGTTCTAATCGATTGCCAAGTTTCTCGCCTCTGCGCCTTGTGAGGCTTGCGAGGTTGCTTAGATTGCACACATACTTGACACTTAGAACCTTTGACTTGGGTAAATTTTGGGATTAAATTCATCTTTGCTAACCGCATCATGCAACCAAGATTAATATGACAAAGTCGTGAATGCCAAACATCAGTCTCATGATTACAAACATGATTCACAATTTTATTCATGTCCGTCAAAGACAAGCTTAACAGCCTCCGCTCTCATAGCCTTTTCCAATAAAAGTTCCAATTTTAGAAACAACACATTTATTGGATTCAAAACTAGCTTAAAACCATCTCTACACAATAGAGACCACGACAAGGTTTTTATTTATCGCGGCACGTGATGCACGTTCCTCGCCGCACGATTTTTCTGAAGTAAACTTCAAGTCAATCGTGCCGACTCCACGCATACAAATGCTGCGACCCATTCCCCATCAACACGGAGGTAGCCCTGCGACTGGTAAAAGAGAATAAGGATCTGTCAAGACAAACATGTATATTGGCCCCGTGTCAATCCACCAATCAGTGAACGACATACCGATAGAACGGTAGGTATTGAAACATACCGGATGTTCCTCCTCAAGATTGCCAATAACAACGCTAGCGGACTTTTTCGCTTATTGTCTTTACGATCAGGCAATCCTTTGCCCAATGATCGCACCATTCTGATAAAGCGCTTCCCTTTCCTTTATTCTTCTTCTTCTTGAAGCTAGTAGTTTGAGCGGCCTTGTTCTTGTTCTCGTGCTTTTCGGACTTATTTTTATTCTTCTTGTTGAATTGAAAGATTTTCTTTTGTACCACATTGGCACTAGAACTTTCTTTCCCACGTATATCTTTTGCCCTCGCTTTCTCCTCAACATTTAGAGACCCAATGAGACCAAAGAACGCCGAACTCTTGTCTCTTGTGTTTTAGAGTAGTGGCAAAATCCCTCCAAGAAGGTGGCGGCTTAGCGATGATGCATCCCGCCACAAACTTGTCGGGTAATGCACATGTAAAATTCTCAAGTTCTTTCGCAAAGGCTTGAACCTCATGAGCTGTTCTACTACAGAGTGGTCATCGACCATCTTGTAGTCATGAAACTGCTCCATGACATAGAGTTCATTACTGCGTCGGATACTCGAATTTTGCCTCAAGTGCATCCTACATTTCTTTACCACTTGGCAAAATCATATATACATCAACAAGATTTTCTCCCAAACGCTAATCACGGCGCCTCTAAACAAAGTTATCCGCGGCCGTGAAGGCACTCTCCGCTCGAGAGAGCCCACTCAGCCGTGGCTTGCCTTGCGCAACGTGATACACGCTCATGGCGATCAACCACAAAATCATCTTGGCGCGCTAACGCTTATAATTTGCGCCATCAAATACGATTGGCTTAAGCGCGGCAATAAACCGAGAGTTGTAAAATTCCTAAGATAAGGTTTTTGGATTGTTGGAAAAATTAGGAATTTTCTCAATATTTTAATCCACAAAATTATGTAGATCATGTTTAAACAATTGCACATTTCTAGTTCACACCAAAGGTTCTAGATAATGATTATCTATCTCATATGCAAAGGCTAATGAACAAGAAATCAAATCGATAAAAACACGGTATAAGACGATATACCCTTGAGCGGTGCCACCGTTAGCACAGCGCAGTGGTATTCTCGTTCGCCATGACGGTCGATGTAGACGATCACAAGTTGTCGCAGATGAAGCGTTTGATGCAAAGGTGACGCGCCTGTGAGCACTTTTGAGCGATCGCGTGGTCGCTCCCCAAAAACCTTATCGGCCTTCTATCTCGAGCAAGATCTCAAGAAGGGCGAGGTTCCGGAGGCCTGCTCCCTCTGCTACTTGTGCGCGCAAGAAAACAGAGGTGGGCACTGGAGTCTTGAGAGAGAGGCAGTATTGGTTCGTCTGTAAAACACATCCACTGCCCTCCTTATATATAGGCTCGCAGAAGGGTAACTGTCGGCGACATTTAGGAGGCCATCAAAACGACCGTTACATCAAGACGTCCGTTACTAGTAACTGACGGTGTTTATGACCCAGCCATCAACCACGTCTCGTCTCGTCTCGTCTCGTCTCGACTCGACTCGACTCGCACTCGCACTCGCACTCGCACACGCCACGCCACGCCACGCCTCGGCTCGGCTCGGCTCGGCGCGCGTGCGCGCGTGTGGCACAGCCTTTACCCTTTTCCACCTTGCTAATTGAGAGACACACAACTCAACTATTTAAGTTGGTCAAATCTTCTCTCAATTACCCATATGGTACTAAACCAATTTCATGACTCCTAGTATTCTAATGGGCCTTTTGGAATTTCTATTAAATTAATTATGGGCCATCCCATAATAATCTAACAAGATGACGCTTCATTTTTCGTGGCTAAGAATCGATGAATAGCACAAAGCATTTTCTCTCCTTTTATTCACAATTGCTAGAGATTGTGCAGCAAGCTATGAAGAAGTCAACTGCCAAAGAAAAGTGTGTGATTTAGAGAAGATAATTAGTCTTAGCTCAAGAGCAGTGTTATTGAAGTGAAATTTAGTTTCGGTTTTGGACTACATACCCTCATCACATAAAAGGCTGATGAATACTGTTCAAACATTGATCCTAAATGTGATAACCGGGGGTTATTAAGTTAATAAAAACCACTAAACAACTAATCAAGCAGTAATCAGTAATTATAATTAAGAACCAACATCATGTAGCAGTAAAACAGTAATGCAAGAATAATAAAAAGTAAGGATTTCGAGAATTGTCGTCAGACCCGCAGGTGAGGGTATCGCTTATCGATATACCTGATCCGTCTGGGGCCAGATCGGCACCTCTCACTAGACCCGGGTTCATCATTCGGCAATTAGAAACAAACCTGTTAAGGTTGCGGGTTCCTTTAGTAAAAATTTAGAGTAATGACCAAAAAGCCCATAGAGCCATTAAGGAGCAGTAAGAACTCAAGGGTAAAAGGGTAAAAGTGCCAACAGTGAAAAGTGAATAAGAGCAGCTAGTAAGGAGCCAGCCTCATTCATCCCCCCTTCTTCACACACAAACCAAAAAACAACCAGAGCACTAGCCACCAGCCATAGCACCATTTCCACCAGAGAGTAGCCGAACCAAAGAAGGAGGAGAGTCCAGAAGAGGAGCAAGAAGGAGTCCAGAAGCTAGCCAAAGCTAGAAGAAGGCCAAGAGCAGTTGCTTCATCAACACCTGCAACACCACTTAACCACACCTCCAGAACCAACATCAGGTGCACATTAGCAGCAGCAAAAAGCTAAAATGTAGTATGAACAGATGGTAGATTGGGTAGCTAGCTAGCCAATGGGGTAGGTAACCCATAGATCGGGGTAAACCTTAGTGGCCTTAGTAGGTTGACCAGCCCTAGAGGCAGTGAAGAGCACCCTAGCTTCACCTCACACTCCCCCGTGTGTGGGTAAAGCCAGTGTCGTCACCTCATCTTCAACAGCTAGAGCCCCACCGTGAGAATCATCATAGACCCCCATTTAGCTAAGCATAAACCAAAATCAATAGTTGGGTGAAGCAAAATCAGCAAAAGAAGTAAAAACACTAACCCTAGATAGCCACCAATATAGTCGCAGGTATAGGAGGAGAGCAAGGGGAGAAGTTGCAGCCGAAGCCTGCTGGAATCGGAGGGACCAAGGCCGGAGTTGGGCCGAGGCAGGGCCGTGTGGCTGCGGTCGGGCCTGCACTGGTGGAGCAGGGCGGGAGCTGCGTGGGATGGAGCCGGCGTCGAGTAGAGGAGAGGCGGCGGGGAGGAAACCGCAGAGAGCTCGATCGGGTGAAGGAAGAGAGGAGCTCGACCGGGTAGAGTAGGGGAGGAAGCCGAGCAGAGGTGGAGAGGAAGAGCAGGGAGAGGAGATGAGAACCGAGCCAGTGAGCGTCGGTCCAGAGGAAAAAGGAGAAGAGCGAGAGTGGAGCAACCAAGGGCCAAGCAGCAGTCGGCCAGAAAAGAAAAGGGAAGGGAAGGCAGAAAAAAAAGGGGATTAAAGAAAAAGGTGAAAAAGAAAAAAATGAAAAGAAGATGGGAAGAGAGAAAATAAAAGTGAAAAAGAAAGGAAGGTAAGAAAATAATCTGGTTGCCACGAACTGCGTTGGTGTGATTAACCAGCTCACAATTCGCTTAAAAATCGAAAGACTGCACATAACGCGAGTAAATAAATACGAGGCATATAAAAATCGCAGACCTGTAAATATTAAGATGATGACCTTAATACCTCTAAATAAAATATGGTACCAAATTGAAATTCAAGGATCTAAATTGTTGTAACTAAAATGCACCACATTAAAATATGCCAGAATAATAATTTATAGTAGATCAGAAAATGATTGGACGCCAGAAAAACTCGTTCACATTAATTGCCAAAGATTAATACTTTATGTTTTCAGGACCAGACCTGAACCTTCCAGTCGGCTAAATTCAGAATTCGGGCGAGGCCGTATCTTTCAAATTTATACCAGGCAAGATTCATGTTGATCATCTTTATTAATGCTTTCGAGTGCTTTCATATAGCTTCATATATCATCACTGCATTGGAAAAATTATATTGCAATTGAAAACCTTAAATCGGACTCGGACGGAAAGATGGGTTGTGAATGAATTGATGAGTTGGTAAATGAAATTTCTGGAATGATGTTTGGCTCGTCCAATGAATGGAGCCGTGGATATGTGCGTATCTTTAAGTATGGTGGGTAGAGGGTGCCGAGGAAGAAGGCGTGTTGATGACAATGTGCCGATGGGGTCCTCTACATAGGCTATAATATAAGGTCAAACAACTACACTCGGGCAATGAGCCATATTCCAGTATCAACCATAATAAGATAAATCGCTGTCAGAAAAGGTTGTCCTATGAAGGTGTTATAATCTTCACATTGGGTAAGTGTAAATATTAGAAGCAAAAGTCTGGGTATTCCGGAAGGCCCAGATGAGACCGCGACTGAAGTGGATATATATTGATTGCCACGGGTGGAGTTACTCCTGACTATAGGTCGGGGTATAACTGTATCTGCGAGTCGGTGGGATGGCATGGGATAGGGTCCCCCCTCGAGTACAGGGTTGGAGATATAATGCTGGATTAGTGATAAACGTTCTGGAGCCTCACAGGATAAGATCGCTATGGCTAAAAACGATACGAACCTGCGTAGGGTTAAAAATTATGAATTCATGCATGTTTCCTGGATTGGAGGCTACGGAAGCTAAGTCTACCCCATATACGGGTGCTAGTAGCTGGTTTGAAATCTAAAATATCCAACCCTTAAAGAAAACCAAAAATCTAATTTCGATAAAAATGGATTTTGAGGGAAGGTAAGCATTGCCTGGATCCGAGAGAAAATTCATTCATGCATTTGTTATTAATTCTTGCTGAGTACCCTGTACTTACTCTTGTTAAATTCCACTTTGCTTAGAAAGTGAGTCCGAGGGACCCACATATGTGGCATGGGGTGAGGACTACCCACATGACCAGTACCAGGACCTTCTTGAGGGCTACTACGACGACCACTACTTCTAGGAGGGTTAGGGGATATTATAGGCCTTATCCACATTTTGGGAGGTCATCAGGGTAATTAGATAGCCATTTTATAATTTTCGTTGTACTTAGACACGATGTAAAATTATATAATGGATATATAACTATGTGTGGCTTGGTTTAAATATATTTTCATTCAGTCTCTAATTATTGTTCTGTTGCAAAACTCTGAACACGGTATAGTAACTGATATTTTATTAGCTACTATATCAAGATTCATGTAATTATCCCGATGTAATTAATGACAGTGCTACTACCGCTACCCTAGACTAATTATGCGGGTTGCCACACTAAATATCAAATAGCTGTACTTATAACACGTAAGTTCTGCATATCCGTATAACCTTCACTATTTTACCAACCTGAGAGCACTGCAAAGCGTATAAGTAAATACTGGAGCTAGACTTGGTTAAAAATAGCTGCAGGATAACATGATGGATCTCAGAAGAATTAATCACTTAACAATACAGATGGTGCAAGATGCCACTACCTTATTGATAAGCGAAATTTAATTTAAAGGTAGGAAAAATTGTGGAAATTTTATGCTTTTGTTCTCCAAAGAATGGAAGCACGAGAATTTCCATTTAGCATGTGGCAGTACATGAGCAGACAATATTACGAAACATATATTACACATAAGGACATAAGGTGGCATGTGTAAACTCTTTGCATTAATAACCTTTGCCCCGCATTGAAAAGCTTAATCGAATGAAGGAAAAAGATCAACTTACAATAATGCTTCATTTAGATGAACATCCCTTGCTACCAAGACACAAAAACGAAAATTGCGACAAGTATGTTATTGCCAACCAGACACGTGAAATCGTCGTTATCAGCCCAAGGCCTTTCCCCCAAAACAATAATCGGATACAGCTCTGTCTACTGCTCATGGCAAATAAAATGTCACCATTCTTTCCGGCCGCAACACATACATTGGAGAAAGAAGTTTGACGTTCTGCAACAAATAGGATTACACCGGGAGATCATCCGCCAACACCAGCCATAAGTCACATGTCCACGTGGCGCAGAAATACTATGTCTCGCTTACAAGTAGGTCCACTTGGTCAGAATAATGGCGTAATCCACGTGCTTGCATGCATGACATATCTATCCACCAGAGATGGATCCAACGGCTGGTTAGTCGGGGGGCTGGTGCACCCCTAATGGGTCCTCTAGTGCTGGTTAGTCCGTGGGTACCCTCGTTAGCATCTTAGCCCAACCATCCATGAGGCACCGTGGCTGTATGATATCAAGCTTTGGTCAGTAAATTTGGATTCCATTGATAGAAGAAGACCAGGAGAATTTGGTTGAACGAAAGCTAAACTATGTGTTGGAAGTTGGCTATTTCCATGCTAAGTGCCTGGATCAATTGGCTAAGTCCACCAAAGCCTATGTAGCTCACTAATTCTCTCTTCCAACCACCGATTCCAATATATAGCTAATTCCCCAATCCCTTTTTATCGTGGACACGTGAACGGTGAGCCCTAGCATGGTGGTGGCCTAGCGAGCGTGTGTTTGGAAGGTTTATTGGTGTTTCTTCGTAGCGGTCGATGTGCCATGCAGCGCGCGAGGGCGTGCACCAGCATCGCAACGGCAAGAGGGAAGCATGTCAGGGGAAATGGGCATCAGGCATGCGTGTGGCACACGGGTGCAGCAAGGAGGCAATCAAGCACTCTGGCAAGCAAAGCCGGCAGGCTACCGCAGGCTGACAACTCGGCATTCGGCTAAACGGTGGGCAAATCCTATTAGTAGTACCCCTAAATTTTGATTCTAGGTCCGCACTATATCCATGGACCATGGTCTTCTTTGCGCAATCCTCATGCATGGAAATACAAAGAAACACTCTTGGATTTTTGTGGAATATGCATGCGTTGCTACTTTAGAGAAGAAATTTCCTTTCACGAAAAACATTAGAAAAGGAGTTGTCTTTCACACCAGGCAAAAACCATAGTTACCACAAACGAGGTTCATTCGAGTCGTAGTACGGGATTCAGATTCGTGGTTCGTTATTTTTTTAATTTTTTTTACTAAGAATATGAATCATGTATCCTAAATCGGTTCAAATTCGACGAATTAGTTCACGATTCGCGAGAGTTTAATGTGAATCCGTTAAATATGGACAAACACGTTGCCACAAGCAAAGCTAATACAAACAACGCGCTTGCGCTTTGTGTTGTTACGTAGTTGCACCGACCTATCTTGAGCCTTACAAAAGTAAACAGAAGAACAGATAACTACAGAATATATATGTAGAGACTTTAGGTCGTAATCTGAAGAACATCTGCAGGTTAGCACGGAAAGGAAAACAGAGGAGCACGGCGCACACCGTTCCGTCCGCGGTGGCTTGCAGGGGTGCAGTCGACTCTTTCCTTGACGGCAAGAAATTTTTTAGCCATGGAGCACAGTTGGAAAGCAGCGGCCGCGGCCACCTCGCGCCAACCATGCAAACTGCCTCCTCGACCATGCGCGTGCTACGTGGAGCGCATGAGTCGCGCCATGCACGGCGACACGTGCAGCGCGCTCCCCCTCCCCTCCACCCATCACCGTTTTAAAGCCCCCTCCACCGTCTCACACCCGCAGCTCGCACCGATCGAAGGAGCACACTGCAAGAACAAGGAGCAAGCAGGCGAGGTAGCTCAACGAAACTAGTTAACTAGGAGATGGGTCGCGGGGTGGCTGTGATGGCGCCGCTGCTCCTGCTTCTGCTCCTTCTCTCGCTGTGCTCGGCGACGATGGGGGCGTCGCGTTACGGGGAGAAGAGGTGGGAGGAGGGGGAGGGGGAGTGGCAGCCTGAGGAGGAGGGCAAGGGTGGCGGCGGCGGCGTCCCAGGGAGGGGGCTGTTCGTGCTGGACAGGCTGGAGAAGGTGGTGGAGTCGGAGGGCGGGCGTGTGCGCGTCGTGCGCGGGCAGCCATGGCCGCCGGCGTCCATCGTGCCGGACCCGTGGCACGGCGGGTGCGGCGCGTGCAGGCGGGAGGGGCTCATGCACATTGGATTCATCACCATGGAGCCCAAGACGCTGTTCGTGCCGCAGTACATCGACTCCAACCTCATCCTCTTCGTGCAGCGAGGTATATATGTATGTGCGGAACACATGGATATACATGCCCGTCTCTGTTTGAGCATCAATTTGGCATTTTAATTCCTGCAACGTCAGTTTGAGAAATGAAGAATCGTTTATGCACTTGGTTGGATCGATGATATATGTTATGAGCAGGGGAGGTGAAGGTTGGCTGGATCCACATGGATGAGCTCGTGGAGAGGAAGCTCAAGATGGGCGACCTCCTCCACATCGACGCCGGCTCGACCTTCTACATGGTCAACACCGGAAGAGGCCAGAGGCTGCAGATCATTTGCAGTATCGACGCCTCAGAGAGCATCGGCTTCAGCCCTTATCAGGTCATATTAATAATTGTTCTGCGATAATTTATTATTCTAGCACATACAAAGATTCAAATTACATACTTCCATCGATCGATCCCCTGCTGATGAACGATGAATACAATGCTGCAGTCCTTCTTTCTTGGTGGCGCAGGGCACCCGACGTCGGTGCTCACCGGCTTCGACCCGAAGACACTTGCTACTGCCTTCAACGTGAGCTAATCCATCTCAACAATTTACATTGAGCAACATACATGGCAATCTCTAATTCCTGCATTCCTGATTAATTCTGATGTTTTGTGTTTGTTAGGCCACCTACGACGAGTTGGCAAGAATCTTACTGGTAGAAACCCGGGGCCCTATCGTGTACTACACCAAGGAGCCTGGGAGCGGCGGCAAAGAGCATGGACATGGAGGCAAGCAGGAGCACGGACAGGGAGGCAAACGTGATGTGGGAGACAAGGGAGCACGGCGCAGGGAGACCGAGCCATGGAGACCCGGGGGGCGAGGTGAGGAAGAGGAATGCGGTAAGGAGCAGTCGACATGGTCTTGGAGGAAGCTGATGGGCAGGCTCGTCGGAGGGGCCTCCAATGTTTCGCAGCTGAACAAGAAGGACGAGACGGTGCGCGCACCGGAGCCGTACAACCTCTACGACCACGAGCCCGGCTTCCGGAACACCTACGGCTGGAGCCTCGCCGTCGACAAGCACGCCTACGAGCCCCTCGAACATTCCGACATCGGCGTCTATCTCGTTAACCTCACCGCCGTACGAGCCGCAGACACTTCTTGCATCCTTGCTCTTCGCAGCAGTTCACAACAGCAGAGATTTGATTGTGGCGAGGCTGATCGATGCTGTGTGTCACATGCAGGGGTCGATGTTGGCGCCGCACGTGAACCCGAGGGCGACGGAGTACGGCGTGGTGCTCGGCGGGGAAGGCATCATTCAGGTGGTCTTGCCGAACGGGTCGCTGGCGATGAGCGCGCCGGTGCGTGCTGGCGACGTGTTCTGGATCCCGCGCTACTTCCCGTTCTGCCAGGTGGCGTCGCGGGGCGGGCCGTTCCAGTTCTTCGGGTTCACGACGTCGGCGAGGCGGAACCGGCCGCAGTTCCTGATCGGCGCCACCTCGGTCCTCCGCACGATGCTTGGGCCGGAACTCGCGGCCGGGTTCGGCGTCCCCGAGAAGAAGATCAGGGAGCTGGTGCTCCTGCAGAAGCAGGCGGTGATACTGCCGTCGTTGCCTGAGAAGAAGAAGGCAAAGAAGGAGGAGGAGAAGGGGTTGCCGGAGAAGAGGAAGGAGGAGAAGGCGAGGAAGGAGGAGAAGGGAAAGGAGCAGAGGGAGCCGTTGGTTATTAAGCAGGTGGAGAAGGAGTAAGCCCGCGCAGCTAGCTGCTTAATGCTTATTGAGCAGGAGATCTATCTAAGCCTGAGTATGCAGTTGCGTTTATTTTCATATTTTGTGGTCGAAACTTTCGTACCTAAGTAACCATGTGTGTGTGTGCTAGTCCATGTTGTGTTCGTCGTGTCTCTTCGTGGAGTTTTGGCGTCGTCAATAAATAAAGATGCTCGTGAAATTGTCTCTGGATGGATGGCAAAAGCTGTGCAGCCAATAGTCTTTTTGGGTTCTGATCATAGTAGAGAAATTGAGCTTCTGATGCATCAGAAACTGAATCCACTCGAGTTTTCTATCCATCTACCTGCAAGTTGCAAACAGTGTACAAAAACCCGCCGCCAAATTACTGAATGATACGGATCGATGCTCCCGGCCGATTCGAAATTGGTCACTTTTCGAAAATTTGAGGTGTCTTCCTCTCGAAAGAATACCAAAATCGATCGCATGCAAATGCCAGCATCGCTTGTTCGTCGGAGAATCACGACGCGATTGCCGTTTGCAGGCCAAGTCAGGCCACTCTCTTCGGCAACGGAAGCCGAATGGAGGCCTCAGCTCGCTTCCGAGTTCCAACACCGGGAAAGCCTCGAGAAAGTGGTATACCTGCGGTACAAATGCAATCGCTCACTGCAGGACGCCCGATTGCACCGACGGTTCCGGCGTCTCCTCCTGCTGCTGCAGCAGCGCCTCCTTGACATGGTGCTTCCAAGAGACCACGACGCCGCGCTTGACCGCGGCGGCGTACACGGCCATCGCGTCGGGCCAACTCCCCTGTCGGGCGAGCTCGCCGAGCAGCGCGTCGAACGCGTTCCGGCCGGGCACGAAGTCCCTCGCGATCACCAGCGCCAGCACCCGCAGCGCGTCGCGCGCCCTGCCCCGCTCGCACAGCGCGCGCACCACGTCCGTGTACGCGCGCTTCCGCAGCGCGTACCCCTTGCGCACCATCTCGCCCAGGAGTGCCACGGCCGCGTCCACCTCGCCGCCACGCGCCAGCGCCTGCGCCATCAGGCAGTACGTGTACGACACCGGCTCGTGCTCGGACGCCACCACCTTGCCGAACACCTCCTTGGCGTCCCTGAGGGCCGAGATGTCCTTCGCACACTGCCGGCACAGGCCCCGGGCGAGCGTGTCCAGCGCGCGGCCGTCCGCCTCGAACCCGGCGCGCTCCATGCGCTTGTACGTCTGCCACGCCACGGAGGTCTCGCTGGAGCGCAGCAGCGCCGGCAGCACGATGCTGAAGCTGATCTTGTCCGGCGGGCACGCGTCGTTGCCGCACATCTCCATGAGCAGGCTGTACGCGTTCAGCGGATTCCCCTCCTTGCAGTGGCCGTTGAGCAGCGCGTTGTAGGTGAATATCGTCGGCGAGAGGCCCATCCCGACTGCGTCTTGGAAGATGGCGGTGGCCTCCTCCGTCCGGCCGACCTTGCAGTACCCGCCGAGGACAATGGTGAAGGTGTAGATGTCCGGCGTTTGCTTGGGTGAGTCCTTGAGCATGTTGAGGAGGTCCAGCGCCTCCTCAAGACGGCCGACGTAGCAGAGCCCGCCGACGAGGCTGTTGTAGGTGCGGATGGTGGGCTCGCACCCGACGGCGCGCATGGCGTCGAACACCTCCATGGCCCTGGTGACCCGCCCGCGCTTGCAGAGGCAGCCGACGACGGCAGAGAAGGTGGCCACGGTGGGGCAGAACCCGCGAGCCAGCATCTGGCCGAGCTCCTCCTTGGCCTCGTCGGGCGCGCCATTCCTGCAGAGGCACTGCACGGCTGTGGCGAAGGAGTGGGCGTCGGGGGCGATGCCGTTGGGTTCGAGCGCCCGGAACAGCGCGACCGCGGAGTCGTTGTCCCCGGCCCTGGCGAGCGCGGAGAGGATGTCGTTGTAGTCGGAGACGGTGAGCGCCCCGTCGTCGCGCTGCAGGAGATCGAGCACCTTCACCCGCTCCTCCACGGGGAGGCCCATGATCCGCTTCGCGCAGTCCAGCGCCCGGAGACGCGAGCTCCTCCTCCCTCCGCCGCCGTCTTCACCCCATCCTTCCGAGCCCGCATCACGAACCTGTGGCGGCGCGGGTTGTTCCCTGTGGAGGTTGCCGTTGCCGTTGGACTGGAGCACGTGGAGGAGCTCCTCGTCGTGGTCGTCTCGCGGTGGCGCTTTACAGTGGCAGGCGAAGGGAGGAGCCGCGGCTCGAGGGGGCAAGGGGAGGGCGACATGGCAGGAGGACGGCGGGGAGAACGGGAGGGAGGAGTGGTAGAGAGACGCCATGAGTGATGAAACTGAGGAGATGGGATGGGGTTCGCAGGCGAGAGGATGAGAGTGGTAGATGGATGGGGTTCGCAGGCGGGAGGAAATCTTGGCCCATCTGTCAGAAAACAAAGGAATGATTTAGGTGAAAACATGGGTTGGACCTTCTAGCTTTGTGGGCTATCTTAAAGGTAGAACATGGTTTTGGAGCGTCATTCATACCCCCACATCGGGCCTGCATAAAAGCCTTGTCCTCAAGTCAAGCTGCAATCTGGCCTGTTTGGAGACAAGATTTAACTTGAAAAATCTTACGGAGGAGGAAAAAACTAGGAAGACAAATTCACTATATAGTTCTCAATTTATATGTACATAGATATTTGAGGAATCTTTATCTCTAACAAACTATTTTGATATTTGAGTTATCTCTAACAATAGATACTATAGTAACTAATGTATTTTCAACTTGTTATTTAAGCCTCCGTCGGAGCCTCTAAGAACATGTTATTTTGTGATGGTTGGAATGTCAGCTACTGTGTAAACTTCTTTGATGCAATCAGGTGTGTTTATTTAAGTGCATCCAGACCATGTGTTACGCGCGCTCTACTCTTTTGTGAACATATTTTGTTCTCGTTAACAGTGACGAATCTAGGATTTAAATCTAACATATGCCGATCAAATAATAATTCGGTAAACGATTTAAAATTTATTGAGCAATTCGGTATACAAGTAAAAATATAATTAAAAATAAGATGATATATTTAAAAGAAGCTTATATACCTATAATATTACTTCTTCTTGTTCGGTCTACGCCTTCTAATGGCCATAAAAGTCTTGATTATATCATCTTCTTTCACTTTGAAGAAAATATCTCGCTCAATGTTGCAGTTTGTGACGGGGGAAGAGGTAAAGCAGCAACAACCTTCTTTGCTGCATGTTTCCGAAAAAGAGATGCAATGTCTCCGTTCCTCTTCATAATTTAAAAACCTTGTAAATAAAATACTTCCATTGAGTGGTTAAAATACTAACTAAGATAAGCAATAAATAAAGATATAACTATGTCAGCTATAGTAGGAGTCGAATAAAGTATATGTGTAGGATCGAAATATACTAAACTAGCAATCAGAGGAGGTGAATGATTGCGCGGAAGCTAAAATAAAATTTTTGATCTACAAAAAATTCACCTCAATTCAGACTCAAATAATTGCTTCGTATTCAACAAAAACAGAGTAGGTATGTTCGGTAAATCACGAATTCTCAGAGATCCAACCGTTGGATTGACCTGAATTTTGAACAGAATAAACTAGATTCCATTACGCATCTAAATAAAAAAAAATTAGCACGATCGGACCTACGGATCAAAAGTTATAAATCCTGAAAGGTTGCTGTGACAGATTATAACGAGAATCATGTATGGGTTGAGCCAAATCTACAGGGTATGCCGCGGCCCACCCGGCATACCCTGTAGACTGGCCCCTGCTTGTTAATGTCATCTTGGATGTGTTTGTAACTCAGTTCAAGTTAACTTCGTGAGTTAAGATGTGTTTTTGTCTGTGAAGCTGTTGGCGTCAAGAACTTGATGTAGGGTTTCTGACAGCAGCATACCAGGCGAACACCGGATTCAGAGCGTGTCAGTCGATTTGACCTGTAACCGACAGGGTAAAAAATATAAAATTCAATCAAAAGCCGATTATCCCCATTTTTTAGAGATGACAGGTCATCTTTCAAAAATATCAATAATCGGCTTTTCAATCGGCCAACGTTTGAACTTCACCCATTAACTGTTGCTTTATTCGCGTCGTAATTTTTTGACATGCAGGTAGTGCGCTTTAATTACCGCGTCCTTTGAAATTCGTTTCCCGCCGCTTCAAATTTTTCACTTTGTTATAAAAAGCGGCCCCCACTCGGTCATTCTTCACACTCTTGAGCTCTCGCATCATCCCTAATCGGCCTCTTCTTCTTGTTTCCTTGTCAACCGTACATCAGCAAGTCATCCTTTCAGTTCAATCGGCTTCTGCACCAAGATCGGCTAAATGGATTCCTCTCAGTTACTCATCCCAATTCCTAACAGCGTCGATCAATTTTTCCTCGGCCCATTAGGAAAATTAGATGCAGCTACAATTATTGATCAAGAAGTAACTCGTCTCCCCTTATCGGTTAGAGGGTATAATATTGAGGGTTGGAGTAAGAGTTTTAGAGCTTGGCCGACTGCGCTCAAAGGGTGGAAGAGTTGGTATAATCGGATAGCGGCCCAAGAGTGTGTTGGCGTCAAAAACTTGATATAGGGTTTCTGACAGCAGCACATCAGACGAACACCGGGTTCAAAGCGTGCCTGTCGATTTGACCTGTAACCGACAAGGTAAAAAATATAAAATTCAATCAAAAGCCGATCGTCAAAATCAATCGGCTTGGACTCAATCAGCTTGAAGCCGATTAAGATCAAGGTAACAAGATAAATCTAATTAGCCGATTAAGGCTAATCAGAGGATAAAGGCAGATCGATTCTGAAGAAAGCGATGCGCAACAAAATCAGAACAAATCGAACCTGGGGTGTAATTGACGAAGATCAACAATCGGCGATGCGCAACTTTATTGATCAAGATCGATTACAAAGGCTAAATTACAGAAGCTACTCCTAGTCGACAGGAAAAGTAGAAAAAGTAAAGACTGGTTGATTGTATTGTGTTGATGATGATCTCGCAGCTCGCTTCGGTCCTTCTTTTATACCTTTGGCCGATAGTGTTCTGTTACAACACGCTTCAAACCCGTATCCGTATCGGCCATATCTTTGAACAGTTATTTCCTAAAAAATCTTGCAGTTAGCATAAATATCTCCAAACTTTCTTAACTTGTCTGTTAACGTCCATATCTTTGATTTCATTGCCGATTATGGTTAGACTTGCTAAATTTTGGTGCAAACAGAAGCATGAATTGACTGTGGTACGTTTCAGGCTCATGAGTGTGCTGCACTGCAACTTGAACTTCTTGTTGTACGAGTGCTTAGTATGTCTCTGTGATTTTTTAATCTAAATTTTAAGTGTGTGCTTCAAGCTTTCAGGTTATACGTTTCGTTTAGAAAGTGGTGGCGCATGTCAGATCATGAGTGTTCCGGATCCAATGAGAACTTTTCTGGAACTAGATGCTGCCTATTCCCATCCGGAAAGATTACTTTACGAACGACCGTAGCAACGCTCCCGGCGGCGGAAGGCATTCTTCATGCAACACGTGTCCACACGCAAGGGCTTCTCCAGAGCAAGGATCCCAATTTGGTTTTCGGTTTAAATTTCTCTCTCCCCGAAATCCGAATTTTCGACGAAATCTCGTTATTTCGGAAAATTCTCGTATGAAATTCAAAAACAAAAATTCAAATCTAAAATTTTTTGGACTGAAATTTCGGATGAAATATTTCAACTGAATAAAAAATGGTTCAAACGATGTCGAAAAATTTTGAATTTTTTTTAGGTTCTTGACACATCATTTATGTTCCCATAAATATTTTAAATGATTATAAGTCTAAGTAATTTTTAAAAATTCGAACATTGCTACTATCCTGATAAAACTCTGACCGGCAAGTTTGAACCGAATGAAAAATGGTTCAATCCACGTTAGAAAATTTTGAATTTTTTTGTGCATGGTTATGATGCATCACTAATGTTCCCATAAAATATTTTCAGATGATGATCAAGCTTCATGAATTTTTAAAAATTTGAACAGTGCTACTGTCCTGTTAAAAGCCTTATCGGCAAACTTGAACAAAATAAAAAATGTTTCAAACCACGTTAGAATTTTTTTAAAAAACATTTGGATGGTCCTGATGTAACATTAATGTTTATAAAAAAAATTAGATGATAATCATTCTTAAATAATTTGTAAAAATTCTGACAGTCTTACGTCCTGATAAAAGTGTGATGAGCAATACATAGATTTGCTTTACCATAAAAAAAGGTTTAAAATTTTTCAAAATTTTAAAGAAGGGTGATAAGGAAATGCTTAAGATATCATAAAAATTCTAAAATCACGATGACACTCCAGTGAATTTATAAAATTGTTACAAGGCACTATATCATTTATGTTCTTTCTGTTTTTGATTTTTGAAATATAACAAATGAAGTTCAATGCTTAAATAGATTTGATTAAACAAACAAAAAAAGTTAATTTTTTTTGAAAATTTTATCGAATGGTACTGAGGAAATTATTAAACTCTCATAAAAAGTTTGGATCATGATCACACTCGAAAATTTTTATAAAATTCAGACAAGGTTACTATCCCAATTATGCTCATTCTGTTTTTGATTTTTCAAAGATAACAAATAAGTTCAATTATTTTGAAAATTTTTATGTATGATAATAAACTACTATATATTTTACCATAAAATTTTCAGATCATTATATTGCTTGTATAATTTTATAAAAATCTGACAGTATTTTCGCCAAATTTTTAAAATTTCTCAAAAATTCGGTTTTCAACAAAATTTTATAGAAGATGACTTTATTAAAGTTTATTGGAGCAAATTCGGTCAAATCCAGCCATAAAAGATTAAAATCCGGATTTTACCCTTTTTTTTTTGCCCGATTTTGGCGAAATCTCACCAAACAAAACGAAATTAATGTAGCAACTTCAAATTTTGCAAAATTTTTTTATTTGGCGCGTAATATGGATTTCGTGGTGGCCTGAAATCCGAAATTTCGGCGAAAATTCGATGAATTTTGGCAAAATTTTATTCCTTGCTCCAGAGCATGTAATGCATTGAAATGCCTCCAAATCGAGTAGATTTTTTGTGAGTTGCATTTTTTATGTGAGTTTAATTTTTTCAAGTTGAATTTTTGGACGAATTCGAAAATTTATGACTTGAAATTTCCGACTTGAAATTTTATAGTCAAAACTTTTCAAACCGAAAGTTTGTTTTATCAAAACTTTTCGAACCGAAGGTTTTTGAGTTAAATCTTTTCAAAAACATATTTATTTAAACTAAAAGTTTTGAACCAAAGTTTTTTGAATTGAAAGATTTCAGAGTTGAAACTTTCTAATTCAATTTTTTTTCAAGTTGAACTTTACGATTTGAATTTTTGATTGAAAATTTTCGAGGTGAATTTTCAATTGAAACTTTTTGATCGGAGAGTTTTTGATTCGAAACTTTTCGAACCGAAAGCTTTTCAATTGAAAATTTTCTAAGTTGAAAATTTTCGATTATAATTTTTTCGAGTTAAAACTTTTCGAGTTGAATTTTTAGTTGAAACTTTTTAAATTTTTTGATTGAAATCTGCGTGTGAACGGCTGCGGGCATGCAGCGTGCACAAACATCTTGCTCGTGTCAGGAACACAAAGCCAAGACTCCTCATTCGTTCACGTGTCAAGCTGCCCGCTTCAGCCGCATCATACGAGCCGTACGAGTGACCGTAAAATAGTCTTACCCATTCCCATCGTGACATGATACTAATCACTCCCCGTCACAAATAGTTATAATTGTGGACATTGACGTAGTCTCTTAAACATAGCTTTAATCACTAATATTTATTATAATATATTTATAAAACTCAATAAAATTATAATATTATGAAAGTATTTTTCGAGACAAATTTACACTTATGATTTTCATGTATTCAATTTAAATATTTAAAAAAATATTGACGGTTAAAGTTTCGAAACAACAACTATTCATAACTGGAGGGAGTATTATCTTTGTTTCTGGAACTACTGGAGCATGATGCTTGTTGATGCAGCATTGCATGTTGCAAATTGGACATGTTACTGATCCGTATGTTCAACAATACATTCTCTGAAACTGATCCAGAACACATAAGAAAACAATAACTAGCACGTATCACCATTAGCACGATCTACACACAAAATTTCTTCTCATGAAGTTTTGGGTATGGAAAAAAATGAAACAGTATTAGATTATATAACCGGATAAAAAAACTGGCCATAACATTTTGTATAAGAAGCACCATGTGTGGGTACATGCTCAAATCTACATGAGAGCATGAGCTTATGTCTTTACATGACTGATCCATCCAATACAACAATCTGATACACAACTAGGATACATTTTCTAAAGAACAATAGATCAACACCAAGGAAGCACAACTCAAGAGTGTCACGACCAATCCACAGTTACTAGATTCGCTACGAAACCCTGCAAATTGCGAACCGGGTTCATCGAACCTGAATCGGTTTAGGATACGGAGTTTGTGTCAATGGAAATTGGAATAAAATGTGGTGAACCGCGAACCCAAATCCTATATCGCGACTCAGATGAACCACGTTTCTGGTAACTATGGTCACGACGCACACAAAAGTATTTTTCACATGACTTTTAAATTCAGAAACTGCTCTTCAAACAATTTCTTCTTGCTATTCATCACCTTAGCCTACAAGAAAGTATTGTCAATATTCCTCTCAGCCCATCCAGTTGCAGCACCTGCAGCTTGAAGTGCACTACAAACGTCCAACATGGGATGCACCAAGATGGTCCAATGTCCACATTCATCTTGTTCCAAGAATTTCCCAAGATCTAGCAAGCTGCAGTCTGAATCTTATTTATCCAAATCAACAAACCGATTTCGCTCAAATAATCCCATAATAAGTACATCTGCAACAATCAATGATCAAAAAATTAATCCAATTGTAAGATACAAGAAAGTTAGTACAGAATGATCAATCATAAATTACTTTAACTATTACTAAAGGTCAAGAGCCTGAGCTAAGGTTCAATTATCAGTTAAAAAAGAACTCTATAAAAATGCAGATGTTTACTCAACGGAATTAGCCATATTTTTATTAGCTACTCGTAGTATCAGGCAGCCAATAAAGCTTAGAAAATGTATACTTGTCCCATCAGAATGCACACTTGTAGTACAATATCGACTACTTTGATGCCTATCTACAATGCTCAAAATCCTCACAAAGAATTATAGAAAATTAATACATTAATGTGACGAGACCGATCGAAGAAGGCGTATTCATCACGCCACTCATTAAGGCTAGCACACTTTTATTTTCACTGAAATGTGCAATAAGCTATAGAAGCCCAAATGAAAATTTGCATTGTTGGGCCATTCTATCGGGAAAGCGTTCCGTAGGCCTAAGTAGAGGCAACGGGGAAAATTTTCGCGGGGAACGTTCTTCTATCCTCGATTCTCGATAAGTAAAAGTTTTTCATCCCTGTCTTCGTCTCTGTCCTCGTACACGGGGCTTAATTCTCCCCCGTCCCGGATCCCCGACGGGTTTGCAGGGCCCCGACGGGGAATAATCCTCGAAAATACTATATAAAAGATCACATGCTACATGAATGAATCATTAGAGTAATAGTGCATGTGTGGTTGAAGTGTGAGTGAATCACTAGAGTAATTCATATTTAGCATATTTATTAATAATAACCTTACTTATATATTTTTTCTTTTGAAAATGATCATTTACTTCCACCTATTAGTGATAACACGGGGACGGGAACAGGGATCGGGGACGGGGAACGGTGGAACGTCCCCGTCCCTGCGATCCTCGACAGAGGCAATATTTTCCCCGATAAACCCCAGCGGGGAGAGATTTCCCCTGTCCCCTAATAAGAGAATTCCCCGCGAGGAAATAGAGATCGAGTCCCTATTGCCATCCCTAGGCCTAAGAAAGAATGAACAGAGGTCCGTAATGTTTTCAACTTCATATCTCCAACTTTAGTAGAACACGACCTATGCAAAACAGTAAAACAGCAACCCTTTCATATGCAATCGATGTTTAGGCTTTCATAGAAACATTACATTTTGTAGTGGACAGTGGTACATCACCGTTTGGTAAATATACATACCTTCGTGCTGCAAATTGGACATGAACAATTGGTCCCATGGTCCCCCTTTTCACCGTGCAAAACCTAAACAAAATTATGTGCTGCACCAAATAACCAAATGGTACACATCAAGATCTTCGGTTCCTCGTTGCAATACCTGATTGTAATTAAGCAAGCTTAGCTTAATTGCAACTAGATGCGCCTGCACGGCGTACCGCGCAGACGCGTAACACTGCACAAAGACGATTTTCTCATCGAAGAAAAGAACTGTAGGGAAAAAATAAATCAAAAAAGTTTGGAGAGGCTTTTCGTAAAAAACCGTGCTTAGATGAATCTTGTGAGGCACTTTGCTAAAAAAAACGAGTTGGTTCTAGAACTCCCGAGGATCCCTACAGGAAAAAAACAATAGTGGGAAAAGGGAATAAACTTTGGAAGTTTTTTGGGTTCTATCTCTAAAAAAATGCACGTAGACGAAAAAAACAATATACGTTAAAAGAGGGAAAAGCTTGTAAGTTCTAGGGCCATATGGGGATTAGAAGTCATGAGAAAATGCACCAATATATAATTAGAAACAAATTTTAGAAGTTTTTAGGGATGCACAACTTTAAAAATGTTTTTTTGGGTTTTGGTGGCTTAAAACTACACTTAGATGTAAAAAAAATATCAGCACTAAGAAGGGAAAAACTATGGAATTTTTTGGGAGGCTTCGCCTAAAAAATGCACTGAAACTTAATTTCTGAGGACACTTGCGCATGGTTTTAGAGCTCTCGAGGATTCCTAGGGGAAATCATTTGCGGGAAAAGGGAACAAAATTTAGAAGATTTTCGAGTCCCATCACCAAAAAAATGCACGCAGACGTAAAAAGCTAATAGGTGCTAAAAGAGAAAAAAACTTGTAAGCTATGGGAGTCTTGCCGGAGAAAAAATGCACCTATATGTAATCAGAAACAAAATAAAAATGTATTTTTGGATCGTAGCGTCTAAAACTGTATCTAGCTGTAAAAAAAAGCTGAGCTAAAAAGGGAAAAAATTGCATTTTTTGGGCTGCATGACAATTTCAACGTACCAGAAAGTTTTACTCAAAACTAAGATTTGAAGAAAAATCAAAACAGGATACTAACCGAGACAAGCAATCAATAGTACAAACAACAGGAAAGACTACTCTACGGTCGCCCCTAGCGTGAGATCTGTGCACCCTCTCTCTTAGCATTCCACGTGTAAATTCCCGTTCTAAAATTTCCTCACCTAAAAATTTTCTGATTTGAAATTTTCTGAGCTAAAATTTTCCTCATCAAAAGTTCTTGATTTGAATTTTCCCGAGTTGAAAATTTTCCAGTTGAAAGTTTTGCGAGTTGAGATTTTATTGAAAATTTCGTATCGAAATATTTTTCCTGATTTGAAATTTTCCGAGATAAAATTTTCCTCGAAAGTTCTCAATTTGAATTTTCCTGGGTTGAAATTTTCCCAGCTGAAAGTTTCGCGAGTTGAAATTTTCTTGAAAAATTCATATAAATTTTTTTCACGAGTTGAATTTTGCAGCTGAATTTTTTTTGTCACAAACTTGAAATCCTTCATGAGTTGAATTTTGCAGTTGATTTTTTTGTTACAAACGTGATTATGTGAGGAAGCGAGGAAATGGTGGGAGTGCTCGGTGCGTGGGAAAGGAAACAACGCGCGGTGAAAGGCGCGGCCAAAAAACGAGCGCGGGAAGCTCACAAGCCCATGCCACGCGTCGTCGTGCGGCCAAACGCGTGGCTGCCCTACGCGTCGCCCCGAAAATATCCGCTATAGTGGTTGCGTGAGGCGGAATCGAATTGAGGACCGGCCGTTGCGAACGGAACGCGCTAACCAACTGAGCAACGGAGCGTTTGTGAATTGCGAGCTGTATTTAACATATAAGCCGAATCAATGGCTTAACCATGCGGGCGACGTGGCCTCTCCGCATGTGAGCCGTACGCACGGCGCTCCGGCGCACGCGATGCAGCCATGCGCGGAGAGGCCACGCCGCCCTGAAATCCACACGGACGCGCTGAGAAGCCACGAAACTTGCTGTCTTTAATATGGGTATTATTATTATATTCCTTGTTGCAATACAATGGTATAAAATGGGTGCATGGAGGCAAATAAATCTAGTACGAAGAAAGAATGTCACATAAATCCAGTACTAAGAGAGAATATCACGGTATAGCAGAACAAACTGGAACATCAAAGTGCAACAGCATGTTGAACAAGCTAGAGACCAAGCTACAAATTCGGGAAAAATAGAGTAAATAGGGCAAAGAAACAAATTGCAGGAAGGAGGAGACGTTTCGCTACCTCCTAGTGGTACTTCTGGTGACCACGACTTTAATCCACAATAGCGGAAGTAACGCGGCCGCCATTGCAGCTCCGGGAGTTTCGGCGTGTGCACACGCTGTGCAAGCAGATCTTGCCCTTTACCATGTGGAGCTAGCTGCTGCTTGGAACATCTTGTTGCCGTGGAATAGCTTGGGGCGAGGAAACTCCGACGAGGAAGCAGATTGCCGGTGATTCTTTAACCCTAACTCCAATTTGAAATGGATGCCATGGAAGAGAGGAACGAGGAATCGGGGATTCAGGGGTTGGAGATAGGATAGTTTCTGATCGATCCAGATAATTTTGGATACGAATAGAATCGGATCGGATATTTTTTGGATAGTTTCAGATTAGATACGGATACCGATATTTTTTGTCGGATACGGATACAGATTCGGTAATGCACTATCCAGCGGATACGAATCCGAATTATCCGGTCAACTGAGAATTCAGATATCCGATCAACTGGTCAAGTGTATCACAGGCCCATGACCCAACCCACTTCCACTTCAGGCCTCGAGCGTCGTCTCTCTCAGCGACGGCCGGACCGTTGGCGACGGAGCCTGCGGCGGAAGCCATGGATGTTGAGACACCGGCACGTGCTCCACCACCTCTGCCACAAATCCCCGCTCCCCTCATGACCTCCTCGCGGATACCCGCGCCTCCATCGAGGAGTTCACCGCCCAGATGCTCACCATTAGTAAGGACAGCGTCCCCATGTCAGAGCTCCGCGAGCTCATCGCCTAGATGTCCCTCCTCCGCATCACGCTCCGCTAGGTCCGTCGCACTCCAAAACACTAACGCACTTCACAGAAACCATTGCTTTAGTAGATCTGTTGTGCCTACTCGAGTTGGATTTTGCGCAGGTGAACAGGGAGATACTGATGGAGGAGGACAGGGTTAAGGGAGAGACCGAGGTGGCCAAGGCGCCGGTGGACTCCACGACACAGCAGCAGCACAACCTGCTCTACGAGAAGAACCACTACGTGAAGGCTATAAGGGCGTGCCTCAACTTCCAGACCAAGCACCCGGGGATAAAACGCGTGCCCGAGGAGGAGTTCCACCCGTCGTGCCGGTGTAAGATCGAAGATGTTGACTAGAGGGAATGAATAGACGGCTATGAAAATTTCTTCTACGATTAACTAAAATCTCGTCTAAGTACCTTTATATCAAAACCTAAATGATAATAGATGTGGAAGCGATAAACTAAGGTTTTGATAATTAAATCATAAGTCAACTAGACTCACTAAGTGCACTAACTATTCATGATCTATACCAGTTATTGCAATTGTTGATATTACTTGTGCTCCATACTTGTGAAGATGATTCATGACAATTGTAAAATTGATTTGTTATATTGCATCATTTGTATCCATGTCATGAAAAGAAAATGAGCCAGGTCGGTGAGAAAGTCATATATGGACATATGACTAATCTGGAGTGCTCTATTGAAAGACCTACTAAGTAATCCAATCCACGGGGATGGATGTGAGTGAGAACTACTTGTAGGCCCCTACACTGGGATGGTAGGGAAAGAAAGAGTGTGACATCGACGAATGTGCACTCAAGTTATACCGGTATAGGCTATGAATGGTGCATTTTGAGCATGAAAACATAAGAGCATTGCATTGCATCGCTAATGATAAACAATGATTATTGAGATGATGGTGATGAATAGGTTTGGAATAGAGTCGTGGATTTATCCAAAGATGTCTAATGAGGTAAATATGATAATCGAGTATGTTATTGAGTTATGGACTCAATCAAAAGTGAGCAATGAGGTGAATATGTTGATTGACGGTGGTATTATTATTTTATGTTCTTGCTGAATTTTAAAGGAAATAAATAATATTATGTATTGTTTATGATGTACTTGCTGAGTCATGGATTCACGCTTGTTTGTTTATTATTTTAGGTTCAATGAAGTCGGCATGAATGAAAGGGGGTAGTAGCACATTCACGACAATTGTCACCACATTCTCATCTTGTTGATTTATAGTTTTTGATCTTAAAAATTCATGGCATAATTTAGACAGATTCTATTATGAAATGGTTTTAGTGGAACTAATGTTGTGAGATTCTATTTGGTTATGTTGTTGTTAAATTCCATTGCGGCCCTTGGTTATGTCATGTTAAAATTATGCTTGTGGTTTATGTTTATAACATGAGACCAATAAATTTAGATTGCTTTTATTACTTACATTATCTTTATTTATGAGTAACCCTTAGCTAATATTTAAGATTCCAAAGTTTGGATATATTGTTGCTTATGTTGATGCTAAATTAATTGTGAAAAATGTTTAGTTAGTAGTTAGAAATGCTGGATGTAGTGACATACAGGGCACATGGAGTGTCAGGTTGTTATATGAGTCATGCTCATTCTTCAAAATTTTATATTTAACCTTCTCCTTTCCAAGATACTCATTAAGCTCCTCAAGCATGTCCATTAATTTATCATAGGAGGGCTCATCATCATTATTTACCTCATTTTTACCTTTTGCTATGAAGCAACGAATTAGGGAAGATAGCATTAGATGCTCATCATCGCTTGAGGCGGAGGTTGAGTTTTCTTCGTCACTTGAGGTAGATGTGGAGGATTCTTCTACCGAAATGCATTCATCAATACAATCTTCGTTGGTTGATGTGGATGAATCATATATTTCTTGAAGTTTGACATACATCTCACGAGCGCTCTTGAGATTGCAAATTTTGTTGGATACATCTACGCTCACAACGCTAAATAAAACATTAGTGGCTTGAGTGTCGAGATGTAGGTATTTCTCTTCTCCTTTAGTTGGAGTAAATTCATTTAACCGAAGAGAAAAGCCTACATCTATAATCCACCATATTTGGGGCTTATGGATTTAAAATAAGAAATCATAAATAATTTATATGAAGCATAATTTGAGCCATAAAAAATATGAATCAGTGTAGTGCACTAAACCACTAGTCGTCACCCTTACTCTCTGGGCGGTAAAGCCTAATAAATGAGAGACCAAGCTCTGATACCACTTGTAAAATCGAAGATGCCGACTAGAGGGGTGTGAATAGGCGACTATAAAAATTTCTTCTACGATTAACTAAAATCTCGCCTAAGTACCCTTATATCAAAACCTAAATGATAATAGATGCGGAAACGATAAACTAAGGTTTTGACAATTAAAACCTAAGTCAACTAGGCTCACCAAGTGCACTAACTATTTATGTATCTAACAATAATTTGCAATCCTAAATAAAAGCAATCAAACCATCAATTCTATAAATATAAATTGCTTGAGTATAAATAAAGAATAGAATGCAAATCACACTAGACACACCAATATTTTACCATAGTGTTCGTAGACTTGTCGGTCTCCCCTAATTCATGTTGAGGCAAGCCCAAAACACTTTGAATCGGCTCCAAAAATTGAGCACCCGCCTCGATTCCACTAGTGGTAGCTCTTTCTTCCTCCGGGTAGGTGAGCTCTGACCTTCATAACTTTGTCGGGCCTTCTCACAATCTCCTTAAGAAGGTCACCGCGCACGACGCCTCCACACGTCGTTTAGGTGTCGACAAACACCATAAGTAATAAGTCAAGCCCCTCTAGCTTGAACTTCACCAAGTACAACACATATACAATGATGATCACCGAGTGCAACACATGCACAAGGCTCCCCTCAAGTGCAACACATGCACAAGAGGCTCTCAATCCTCTCCTAATTGTAACACATGCAATTAGAGCTCACTCTTAGCTCAAAAACCAAACGTGAGAGTGCAACACATACACAACACCACTCAAATGCTCAACAAGGCTAACAACAACCAAATGCCAGCCCTCAAGGCTCCTTTTATAGCATCCTCGAAGAAAACTAGCCGTTTGGGGGCAAAACGGGCAAAGAACGCAACAAACCCGGTGCTACCGCCCATCTAGGACCTGTAGCACCGACCCCAGGCTCAACGGTTAGTTTCGTGAATTAGGTATACCAAAACTAGCCGTTGCTACAGTACTCCGGGAAAACTAGCCCATCTAGGACTGGTAGCACCGACCATTTCAACTCAAAAACACTTCTCTGGAAAATAAGCACCACTTTTAGAGCGGTAGTACCGCTCGGGCGGTTCTACCGCCCATCTACGAGCGGTTCTACCACTATTTTAGCCACTAAAATGGTCATAACTTTTTACTCCGAACTCCGATTTAGGTGATCTTGGACTCTTATCAAGAGGGCTATAATTTCCACTATTTTTAATATTTAAGCAACCATAGATATTTTTAAATATCACAAAAAAAACTCCAATATAGTCACTCAAGTCTAAAATCTGTTTTTCTCGAAATCCCTCACATAGACTTGATCAAGAGTGTGACTACAAGCTAGCAAGAGTCAATAAGATCAAATCTTGAGTCATGTGATGATCAACTGATGATCAAAATAATTTTGCAAAACACATTTGCAAATTCTAATCACATGCTCCAAAATCAAATGCAAGAACACCTATTTTGCAAAAAATATTTACAAATATAAATCTTGCAAATAAGAGCAATCAATATCATATATTTGAGCCATGTGATGATAAACACATGATCAAACCAATTTGCAAAACACATTTGCAAACTCTAGTCACATGCTCCAAAGAATTTCATAAATATCAACTTGTTTGAAAAATACATTTGCAAAACAACATCAAACATGAGCTTCTTCTATTTGCAAAACACATTTGCAAATCAAAGCTCCATGCAAAGAACATATCAATAAAATCGCAAGCATGTGCTACAACTATTTGCAAAACACATTCTCAAATATTTGTTCAATGCAAAAAATCAAATCAAGAGAGTGTGAGCTAGAGCAAGCGGGATTGAGCTATCAACACATGATGAGACTCAAGCTATAAGACTTGACGCCTCTTAATAGTGCGGCAACCTATACTAGCAATCTGGTCTCCCGTCCAAACAACGAGACCGGTAAAAGACAAAGAACACATTCTTAGCCCTATGCTAGTTATACCTTTGCCTCTCGCAACCACTTGGAGATTTTATGATGACTAATCATCTTCTCTCAAAGTTGGGATCTTTATCTTGTTCATCAACATATGATGAACTCCCATTGTCTTAGCTTCGAGATCCTCTTTTGACGCTCATCAACACATGATAACGTACTTGTCCCGTTTATCCATCTCAACCTGAGACTTAACCTATTTCGAATTTATTGAAAGTGTTTGTCCAAAACACATGGTTTTCTCAATCATCAATGCACTCCATTAACACATAATGGATGCTCTTAAAATTCTTTGATCTTATCTTTTGATGATTGATCACAATCTACAGATAAATTGATTGAAAGATAACTTGCTGCAGACGGGTCCCACGATCTCAAGCTCAAGCGCCTCAACTTTGAGCTCGTCCAGGTTGTGTGCTGTGATCGGTTCCCACGCCAATAGAAGCACTACTTATCCTCAAATAAATTGCTGTGCTTTGTTCAATTGCCTGCCTAAAGGATTTCCAAATAGTTGCAACTTGAAAGAAAGAACCACGTTGTAAGCTGAGTTGACTGTTAGTAAATTTTACATAAACTTTTTAATTTGGCATAAAGAATCACTTGAAACATTTAAATCTGTATGTATCACGATAGTGGGGAGGTTCCTGCTGCTTGGTAAAATCACCTTTATGAATTATTATTGGTTTGGTGTGTCATAAATATTTTTGAATGATAGAATACCGTGTTGTGCTGGGAACTCTGTTTAGCCTAAGATTATAGGACACTTGGTCAATTCATGCAATATTACATTTACTAGCTAGGGTCACGCGCTACGTTGCGTCGTGTGAAATTTGAAAAATTCGGTCGCGCGGTGCAGGCCGCCGGATATTTCTGAAAAAATTGTGTAATTTCGGTTTTCTTATTATTATTTTTTTAAAAATGGGTTGCTAGGAGCTGCCGACGAATCTGCAGATTGGTAGGAGCCGTCGGCGAATCTGTAGAATTTTTTTTCAGAGAAAACCGAGGAGAGACATTAACATAATTTTGTTTTTTTTTTTTGTGTAATTTCGGTTTCCTTTTTTTTTAAAAAAAAATGGGTCGTTAGGACCCGTCGGCAAATTTGTGGTTTTTTCTTTGGGAGAAAACCGTGGAGGATCTAAACGTATTTTCGTTTTTCGGATCAATTTTGCAAAAAAACGTTTTTTGGGACCTAAAAGTAATTTTGTTTTTTCTTAGGGCCATCCTGTTAAAAACCAGCAGAGGACCTAAACATAAACCACGGATGGATCTAAACATAATTTCGTTTTTTCGAGTCTATTTTGTTAAAATCCGACGGAAGGACCTGAACAGAATTTCGAATTTTTTGGAGGACTTTTTCGCAGAAATGCTGCCGAGAGGCCGGATATTTGTCCAGCTTTAATATAAGTTATACATACATATGTGTGGGTTCCTTGTATGATTACCAACTAGTACTTGTAGGATTGTAGTGGGATCTACTTTAATCCGACTTAAGGTCTGCACATAGGTTCTTCATCTTGCTTTACTTTCTTACCTCTCTAGTAGTCTGGATCTGTGTATGCTTGCTAGTCCAAAGCCTGTTTGTGCTGGTTTTCAGGATTTTCTTTCAAGTATCTGAAATAAATTTTAATTCTGAAACAGCGGAAAGAACTGTGCAAGCTACACGAGCAATTGGAACAACGGAACGGCAGTTTGCTTTGTATTATGGTGAAGTTTGGACATGCACTACGATACAATGCATAGCTATTTTTGCATGCAGTTGGACTTGTTGCCCTAAAACAATGAAACATGTTAAGAGGCATTGTCATATATGTAGAGTTCTTATGTTTATTGGATGGTGATGCCCTAGATGGCTAGATATATGTTTTTGTCTAAGTGAATAGAAATGCTTATATTTGTTCAATTTTCAATAATGTTTTGATCAAATCAGCTAGTTTTGTATTTTCGTTGATTTCTTATGTACAATCTAAGGGGTTATCATATTCCGATAAATATCTGTAAACGTATCCGATTCGTATTCGCTCTGTATCCGTATTCGATATTATTCGTATTCGTATCAAGACTATCCGTATCCAAATCCGAGAAAAAATATAAAAACAAATATAGTATAACTATTATCCGTCCGTATCCGATCTGTATCCATACTCTATGCGCAGGCATTATGCTGATGTAGGAAGATACATGCATATCAAATAATATCTAGAATGGCCGCCCTAAAAAAAATCAAGAATCTGGACGATGTAGTTTAGCTTCTGAATATGACATTCTTTTGATTCCGATATATTTTTGATGTGCAGATTATTCTTGGGCATATTGATCTTGTCATAAAAAGCAAGAAGCAGTATGGGAGCTATTGACTATGGCGAAGTACTTCACCACCGTCGCAAATCATGAGCTCCGCCTCCACTTTGCTTCTACATAAAAGAAAAACGAAGTAGAGGGAAGAAACAGCCCCTACTAGTCTACTACTGGCCATTCCCATTTGCCAGCCACCTGCAGAACCTCTCAACCAGATGCAGCGGAAGCCTCGGCGTAATTGGTCCGTGAAGCGATCACTTTTCTGACTCTTGTAATTCTTGTTTTAAAAAAAATCTAAATTCTTTTTGAACGAAATTACAAATCTAACCGGCTCCCTCTCCACCGTAGAAGACGCACTAGATGACCTGTCGTCTACCATACCCGGGGAGCGTGGCAGCCGATAAGGAGCGCAGGAGTGGCAACCTGCCGCGAAAAGCGAGCGCGGGAGACATGTTTAGCGGTGGGGAGGGGGCTAGATTTGGAAAAAAAGAGATATAACGGGGACTAGAAAAGTGATCACTCCTCGGTCTGTTGCTGATTTCTCTCTTTTGTTTCAAATATAGCTCTCGTGCGAATATAATTACAAAAATTGCTCGCTTTCCGATCGCGGAAGCATCGACGGGTACGTGTTACCTGCCGCGTCCGTATACAGTAGGAAGAGGCCGAGGCCATGATAGGCCAACCGATCGCCACAGTAGCTGGTAGGCTCACCGCGGTAGACTTATTGCCATGCTCCCCCGGCTCGGTAGCCCGTTGTCGAGCACCATAAGCACGACAGCAGGGCGACAGAGTAGTGCGGTAGAGGACTTGTCGTAGTGCCCTAGCATGGCAAGTTCCTTGTCGTGGTCACCGTCTTGCTGTGGCTCCATCCTCCTACCACAGCACACGAGCACAACAGGTGACATGCATCACTTGTCGCTACTTCCGCGATCCGAGAGCGGTTATTTTTACAAATTTATTCACATAGAGACTAGATTTTTTTAAAAAAAATGTCAGGAGGCATAGAAACGCCAAGGCTTCGGTGCAGCGTCGTGCTGGATGCTCCTCATCTCTAATCTTTTTCCTATGCCAAAGCTGCATGGCACAAGCGGCGGTGTCCTCCAAAAGGACACGGCCGGCCCGTCGTCCCTCCCATCCACAAGAATTTGTTCCCTCCCACGCACAAAGCCACGGACCCTCCTCCCACGTTAAAAAGCGACCGGCCGCGTGCACCAACCAAAGCTTTGCCTCGTTCTTTTGCTCCCCTTCTAATCACGAACACCACGCTCTTTTGGTCCACCACCACTCCTAGGGCAAGGAGCGAGTAAAAAAGCTTCGCTGCGCGGGCGTTCAATCTGGTCTGGCCTGTAAATTTTGCTCATCTTGTTCTCATGTGCACACCCTTAATTTACTCCCAATTTCCCATTACTGGGCACAAACTAGCCAGTAAATTAAACAAGTGGAGGCAACAACGAGAAGTAATGTCTGTTTCTGGGGCTGTGCAACAGGACAACCGAGCTTCATGTTCAGGCGAGGAACTTCCAAGAGGCCCAGCGCAGTAGCAACAGCCAATTTACGTGGGCGTCACATGAATTTCTATGATAACCGAGTGAGCAAGTGGTTTGCTCCAATACTGGGTACGGAGATCGAACGTTATGTAGCCCTCCGTAGAATCGAATCCACACTCTGGATCGACCACTCCGGCATCGTTTTCCCACCCTTTTACTGTGGATTAGCAGATTGGAGTTGCATGCACTTGAACAGCCTCCTCCACTCTACATCGCACACCGAAACTGTATTCTGGATGACAGGGAGGGAACCACAGCTGGTCGTTTTCTAGATGACAGAGATGGATAGAGGCTAGATAACACAATTCAAAACTGATTAATAGCCATACATGTTTTAAGGCTTTAAGCTATACATCACCGGTTACTACTTTTGGCACAGTCGTTAATTATGGCATGCACAGTTGCAGTCAAACGAACACCGACGTCTGAACAATCACCACTTTGGATTCTCACTGAGCAATTATATAGACCCCATGCAAGATTCTCTTCAGCACTTTGTTGGACCAACCAGACGGACGGGGACGGACGGTCAAAAAGCTATTAACCCAGAGAAGATGCTTCTTCCCTCCTCTCTGCTTCTTCCCGCGTTGTGGTTTTTGCCTGAAAATTTCTCGGTGGGGAACGAAGAGAAAGAGCAGATTGAACAGGCCCAACCAAAAGTGTGGTGCCAAAGCTGCTCTTATGTGAACTGTCCTGCACCCATTGCCATTATCATCCATACACATGCTAACATCTTTTTTTTTAACACATGCTACCATCTTGGTTAAGACATGTTCAAGTCACAGGCCAAGGCTATAGCTTGTGCTTCTTCACTGGCTGCTGTTTAGACAAAAGCAGCTAATAAATTGGGAAATTGGCAATGCAAATGTGAGGCAGTGTGCTTCCAAGCAGAAGAAGCAGGCATATGCTTCGCAGACAACTTCACGACAGAAAGTTGGCCGAGCTCCAAACAAATAGAACCCTGCAGAGTTGCATTGCATGTATAGGCTAGCTTATTTGATAGTCAAAAGGGGAATAAATAACAAGAGCCTAATTAACAACTCTCCATGGTTGGTGATAGAATACATACATACACCGAGTAGTTTGTGGGGACCAACAAATAAGAAGATTATGCTCACTGCAAAACAAGCTCCAGGTGCAGTGCCAACACAATCATCGTAAATCGTAATGTATGATTTCTTCCTGCATTTTCAGATACTTCATTGTTTGTTTATGCACATGTCATGATATGCCAACTCTAGGCAATACTTATCCATGTCGTCGTTAATTAGGCTCCACAGCACTAATGCTATACTTACAAACTGATACTTAATACGTATGCCTAAATCAACCACTCTGAAATTAAACTCCAATTATAATGGTATGCTATTTTTCATTACCACTAATAGCAAATCTAGAGTAATGCAGGGAAAATGGAAATGCATGAGGATGACCAGACTGAGGCATCACATTCTGTAAGTGTGCTTAGCATTGCACTTATCATAGTCCAAAAAGTTCATTCAGCTCAGCAAACTTTGATTCCATGAAATGCAGTACTAAAGTTGTTGGAAATATGTTCTAGTGGCCAATCATAGAGATGATTGATAGATGTTCACGTTTTCATGTTCATTTAATAAATACCAAGTTGTAGAAGTATGTGACTTGATCACGAGACTCTGTAACACGTTTGTGATATTATTATAAATTGGTCATTGTCGTTTAATTGACTGGAACATTAATTGCTTATTTACATAGACAAACATATGATTGTGTGATGATCATGTTTTGCGGATCATGGATATGCGATATAAACACAATTATATGAATAACGTGTTGGTGAACATGTGAACATGTTATTGGATAGACCCATTATGAAACACTGCATTGAGCATTACACATGTGACATTGGTTGGTTTCATACAATGTTTACGATTGGTCCCAACATGAGGATTGCATTCTTTGATGTTACTAATTGTTGTTCGTAACGGGATAATTATATTAGTTACACTCGGGAATGTGTTGATACATGTGGAGGGATGCGTATGGTCAAGATAGAATTTTGTCCTCCTCATTATACGAGGACAAAGATATCTTAATATCACTCAAAGAAGATAAACTAAAGAATGTGCACGACCATGTACAAGCAGGTTGAGACGTCAATCGCTTGATCTATTAGTCTAGCTTTGTAGATTCGAGAAACAATGAATTAAATAGCACAAAGATAACACATATCTTGCCTTGGGTTTAATCTTGATATCTATAAGTGACAAAATGATTGAATGGTTTGTCGGATAAATGATATCCATGTAGTCTAGGAAGTTATAATGTTCTGCCAGAAGCCGCTTATGACTTGTGCGTTGAATGGTGATTCAATACACTGCCAACATCACAAATGGGCCTATGGGGCTACACATAAGAATGAAAACCTACTGGTTTGTTAATAAATTCGGTATATTATTATGTGAATAATTAATATATTGGAATTATTAAATACAAAATAAGTCCATATTTGATTCGGATTATTTGAATCCAAAATAACAAGCCTATATGATTCGGATTAATGTAATATGAATTAAATAGGGAGTTAGTTCGGATAAGGATTTGAACTTATAAAGATTATCTTCAATCATATTCGGTTATGAAACAAAAACATTTTGGGCTTATGTTATTCTGAGTTTCTGACTACTCTATTATAAATAAAGACGCACCTGGATTGTGTGGAGATAACCGAAGTCAAGCGACTAATTCCGACGAGAACCAAGAGGGCCGTGTCACAGGGTTCTAGCAGACCAATGCGCAGAGTCTTCTTCCCGTTCGTGTGAACACTCATGAGACGAAGCTACTAATGCCCCGACATGCTAACGCGATCCGACACGCTCTTCTTCCGCTGCTAAGAAGCCGCATCAGCACGCCTTGTGGAAACACTAAAACCCTCATTTATAATTTTGGATAATATGCCGCGAGTTTTCTAGGTTTGAGTAGATGAAAATTTTTGAAATTGCTTTCGCCTTGCTACCTTTATTTCCCAACAGCAACTAATCTCTTGATTAGTTTATTAAAGACAGGTCGCTGTACCATGATTTTAGAGTACAGGTTGTCCCCTCCCTTCTTGGGAAAGAGATAAAAAAACAGAGAAACTCTTGCAGGAGCATGAGGAAGAAGTAGACGAGAAAGGGGACAAATGAACAATGTAAACATCTTCATTTCTCTATACACACACATGTACAGTTAGTCATCAAGGTGGGGTCAATCCATATCAACCTGTTTTGATCTGTCTGTATGATTCCAAGCAAAGTCAGGTAGATGAACAAACAAACACCAAACTTTCTGACTGGCCACTTGATGTGGAGTGATCAGTAATTATTTGTGAATTGGTTCAAGTACAATAACAAAAGGTTAAAAGTTGAACCAAGACAAGGGGAAAAAAAAGTAAAACTTCTGCCTGCAGCAACTCTCAAATAAGCAGGCATTTCTGAACCAGATGACGGATTGTACAAATACTGTGCAAGAAATGGTTGGCACAAGCGTGAGCATTCACTTTTTTTTTTCTTTTAATAAATAAACAAGAGAATTTCTCAGACAAGAAAAGACTTGAGTGCTTAACTGAAATGCTTTTATATTCCAGGTAAAACACTGCAAATAAACGAGGGAATTATCTGGGCTCAATTGCATATCAGTTCTAAGATATAGCTACATCTAGCTAGAAATAACGGGTTTCGATCAAGCGGATGGCCATAGGTGGTTAGAGAGCAAAGGACCAAAATGCGGCAAGCTTCCAAAATAATATTAGATGGAGGACACACAAGTTGCATCACATGATCACACTGCATAATTGAGACTGAAATGGCAGAACTTGCAAAGAAGCCACCAGAACTATATGAGCTAACATCAATATTTTCCAAAGAAGTCTCATGCTTATATAATTGATGTGAGAGGATCCACAACAGACACCATACTGATGAGGATCAAAGTCAAACACATCAACAGCCATAGGCCATGAAACTATTGCATGCATTACATAATTCCTTGACTATCAAAAGACTACCTAGACACTTCACACTTCGCTCCTAATATCTAAAGCACACTACATAGAATTTCCTTCCTCTTTCATCATTCAGTTACCAGGCAGAAGGATTTCAAAATGAAACAAGAAAACCCAACAAAAAGGGGAGCAAAGCACATGGAGCTTAACCTAGTTCGGCTTCTGGGCTATCCTGGGGGCATCTGATCAACTCCAATATGTTTACCACCTCGCTCATGTCTGGCCTATTGGAAGGAACCTGAGAAGTACAGACTAAACCAAGTTTCATGATAGGAACAGTCTCTTCCAGTGGAAATTTTCCGCAGAGCCTCTCATCGACACACTCTTCAACCTTCCCTTCATCCAAAGCAGCCCTCACTACATCACACAGCACAATAACATCATCTTCCATGTACTCCACTGGTGTCCTCCCTGTCAGGACCTCAAGGACAAGAACTCCAAATCCATACACATCACATTTTTCAGTGATCTTCACGGTCCTGCATGCAAATTCTGGTGCCATGTAACCAAGTGCACTCTGGACCTTGCTGCTTAAAACATACCGATCCAACATAGGCAGTAGCTTTGCCAATCCATAGTCCCCCACCTTGGCCTCGCCTGATCCATCGAGCAGAATGTTGGTTGACTTCAGATTATAATGGATAATGTCATGCCGGTGAAGATGAGCCAGACTTCTTGCTATACCAAGGACTATATCAAATCTTTCCTTCCACGAAAGGCAATTTGCAGTGGACGACTCATGCAGTTGTTTATGTAAGTTACCCCCAGAGACAAACTCATAGATAAGAAGCTGAAGTGATGGTGTCCAGTAATAGCCCTTGAGTGCAACAAGGTTGTGGTGGCGTAACTTGCCCAGCATCTTCACTTCTCTCTCAAATTCATCTTGAGATTTAACCAAGCTTGACACAGTCAGCTTCTTGATGGCAACAGGTTGGCCATCTCGGAGAGTGGTCTTGTAGACGGTGCCAAAACCACCACGGCCAAGCTCACAGTCCTTGTTAAGGAGAGCGTGGGTACTGGCACTGAATTCTGGGTTGGCTCCTCCAAACATGACAAGCTTGCCTGCGTTCACATCAGTTGTGGGGGACTGGCTGAGATATCCGTCTGAGAGTTCTAGTTCAGCGGCAGAATGAGCTCCTGGGGAACGCACTCGAAGGTTAAGAACAGTAATGGTTATGACACCAACAGCAATGAGAACAGCAGCACCAATTGCGACAAGCGCTGAGATGCTTAGTATGGTTTTCTTGTGACGGAGACCATCTGGCGCAGGCTCAGTCTGTGATAGCGGATTGGAAGAAGAGTTTGGGTTCAGCACAATTGGTTTTGGGAGCACACCAGGACAAGAAGAGCTGAGCTTTGCACCGCAAAGGCCAGGATTGTCGGACACCGATGAGAGGGGGATGGTGTCAAAAAAGCTACCAGGAGGGAGATCCCCAGAGAGAAGGTTATGTGAAACATTGAAGCGAATGAGATGGGGGAGGTTGGAGAGCTGCTTTGGTAGACCACCAGTGAGCTTGTTCCGGGAAAGATCAACAGTCTGGAGATTGGTGAGATTGGCTATTATTGCTGGAATCACTCCTGTAAAATTGTTATTTGAAAGATCCCTGCAAACAGTAATCGAGCAAAAAGAAGGACCGTGCAGTGTTAGACAATAAAAGGTAGAATGGCACAAACAACTCCAAATATTGGCCTAGCCATCAAATCGAATTAGAAAGAGGTGCTTATTCTTACAGTGATGCAAGGGCAGAGCAATTGCCAATCTGGGCTGGGAGTTCCCCAGTGAGGGAGTTCTTCCCCAGACTCAACACTTTCAACGACTCGCCTCCAATGGTAGCCGGAATGCTCCCATTGAGCCTGTTCGCAGACAAATCAAGCAACTCCAGTGACTTCATCTCCACAATGCTGGCCGGAATAGTACCAGACAGTGAGTTCCAAGACATGTTCAACGTCTGCAAGGTCAGTAGCTGTGAGATTTCTGATGGGATCCGTCCTGAGAACGCATTGCTTGACAAGTCCACGCCTCGAACCATCGAAGATGCATTCGCAGGCACCAATACCTCCCCACTCAATGTGTTATCCGACACCGACACCCATTGCACGCCGGATGCAAAGACCCAGGCAGGCAGGACACCCGTTAGAGAATTCCAACTCACATCAACATGCACTAGGCTTCTACATCCACCAATTGACTCCGGCAAGCCACCAGTGAACCCATTTCCAGACAACCTCAACTCCCTCAATGACATCAGGCCACCGATAGACCCCGGAATCTCCCCGGAGAACTTGTTCCCGGACAAATCCAGCATCTCCAAACTCACCATTTCTCCTACCCACGTTGGAAGATTCCCGGTGAGCTCGTTTGAGCTCAAGTCAAGGTCTGTGCAAGTGGAGAGCCTCCGCAGGGACTCCGGCAAGTTGCCAGACAGCGAGTTGGACCTAAGGTCCACCGACCTCAGCAGCGAGCAGTCCCCAATGTCGTCCGGGAGGCTGCCTGAGAGGCGATTGCTTCGCAAGTTTAGCGCCCGCAGGTTGAACATCCTGCTGATGCCGACCGGTAAGTCACCGGTGATGGCATTGCCGGAGAGGTCCAGCGTGCGCAGCGCGTTGAGGGACCAAATGTAGCTCGGTAGCGCGCCGACCAGGCGGTTGGAGGACAGGTTCAGAGACGCGAGGGTGGCGCACGCACCGACGTCGCGCGGGATGTCGCCGGAGAAGGCGTTGCCGGCGAAGGAGACGTCGCGGAGGGAGTGGCACTTGCCGAAGAAGCCCTCCGGAATGGCGCCCGAGAAGGTGTTGGAGCTGAGGTCCAGCGACTGGAGGTCCGGGAGGCGGGTGAGTTCTGCCAGGAGGTCGCCGGAGAAGTTGTTGCGGGAGAGTGAGAGCGACTGCAGCGACTCGAGGCGAAGTAGGCCGCGGCCGAGCTTGCCGGAGAGGCCAAACCCGGCGAGTGAGAGCCCCGAGACGCGGCCGGTGCGCGGGTCGCAGGTGACCCCGGCCCAGCCGCAGGGCCGCTCGTCGTCCTCGCTCCACGTCGCGAGGCGCCCCTCCGGGTCCACCACGTCGGCCTTGAACACGATCAGACCTAGCACATCGTCGTCCAGCGCCGCCGCCGAGCCCGCGCCGCCCTTGGCCGCCGCCGAGAAGACAAGGTGGGCGAGAACCAGCAGCACGAGAGGCCGCATTGCCGCGGCTTGGAGCCCAGATGGCATGGCACAAACAGCAACAAGAAAGGGATGGCTTTTTTGGCCTCGGAAGCACGAGGAGGCGTCCCAAAATGCTTCAAAAAACGCCTCAAGAAGGCGATTCCGAGGGAGAGGAGATTGAAGCTACGAGAGATGGGCTTCACTCAAATCTGCAGCAGATGGCCTCCAGCTTCAAACGGCGCCTTCTTCTCTCCTGCAAATTGAAGAGGAGAAGAAACCAAATGTAAGTGACTAAGCTCTAGAAATGGGCTCCAAGAATACTTTCAGTAACAGGAGGAGGTAAGCACTTGCCGAGCCAGGATGCACTGCGCACGCCGCCTCCTCGCCGGAGAACCGCATCGCAGGGGAGAGGGAGAGAGAGGAGAGGGGAGAAGGGGGAGTGGGCGGAGTCGGTGTGTGTGAAGGTGTTGGTATATGTTGGGGAGAGAGAAAAGCGCGACTGCGCAAAGCTGCTCCGCGGCAGCACAAGAGGGCTGATCGGACGGCGAAGAGAGGGTGTGGCTCGCGACCGAGGGCTCAGATGGGCAGCGCGCACGCGGTCGCTCGTGCTGAGAAAGGCTGGGTGCTGCTGCGTACGGGGTGCGTGGGCCGGGTGTATGGACAGGGAGGCTGCACGAGAGTTGGTTCCTCCTCGGACTCCGTAGGGGCTACTCGGTTCGAGGCGTGGTGGACCGGGAGCGGTTTATCGTGGACTGTCGTCGGTGCTCTGCTTTCTTTTGAGGTGGGCTGCGCTGCATTATTCGTATTTTCGTACAGGTACACAGTCCTGCCCGTTTGAGCAAATCTTTGGTTTTTCTAGCGTTGGTTTTTTTTTTTTTTTGCCGAATCTAGGTCGGAACTTTTTTTATATAAATAATTTTCTCACTGACCACAAAAAGAGCTCGTGCTCATGTACCGAGGAAGGTGCCTAGCAATGAAAAAAGTTACGCTATCCGCACCCATAGCTCAGGGGTGCTTCTGCTGCTTGAGTGCTCGGAAAGCAGCTGCCAAGCCACACCGCAATGCCGTATTAAGTGACTAATTAGTGACTAATTAATTAAATAACTAGTTAATGACGTTGCATCAAGCAACCTTCTACGGTGGCAAGTGTTTGCCAAGCACTCCAGCCACAAAAGCACATGTCGAGGTGAGGGTTCGTGGCAGTGTGGCTGTTTTTGTTCCTAGGCACCTTCTACAGTACAAAGAGCGGTAGGCGATATGTCACGTCGCTCCTTCCGCGGTCAAGGAAGGGGCTATTTTTGAAAAAAAAAACTTTCAGGGTGGGAGTTAGATTTGCACAAAATAACATACACAATAGGGCTAGAAAAATTCAAATCTTTTTTGTGAGTCTAAATTTTAAATTTTGAACATTGTACATATCTAGCTCATCCACAAAATTTTACAAATCTAGCTCTCAATGTATATATTTTTTTAAAATAACTCCTCCCTCACCGTGAAAGGTGTGGTAGGGGACATGTGCCCCTACGACGCTGAGGGAGCGCAAAGACAGACGACTCCATGGCACGGCAGGCAGCAGCTCACGGGCAAGGCAGTTCTGTATTGTTCACTCACTGTCCACACAGTGTTCACTCACTGTTCACTACTACTATCCTGTACACTGTGCTGCCGTGCTGGGATAGCACGGGAGGAAGCCTTCCGCGCTCCCCGAAGCGGTAGTGTGTCCTCCCGCGTTGGCGCTTTGTAGCAAATTCCGCGCTCCTCAGTACGGTAAGGGACACATGTTTCATATCACGTCTTCCGGGGTAAGGAAGGGAGCTATTTTTGCAAAAACATCTATTAGAAGGCTAGACTTAAAAAATATATACACGTTACTAGATATACACATTATTCATTTTGAATCAAAGACACGCTCTGTACATACACGTGGCACGTATCATACGTGTAACCTCTGACATAGTATTAAACTCAAACTTCGTTCAGAGCTGTCCACACATAAATTGCTTATTTTGGTCCCCTAGAGCTAGCCCATGTGTCATGATCCGTTGATCCACGAAGGAATGCGCTTAACAATTTTTCCTATGGCAGTGGATCGTGATCGAGCACGTTTGGTCTGGGTGCGCGTAGCCATTTACTCCAGCCTCGTTTTTCTGCCATACTCCACATACAGACTACGGAGCCAGCAGCGCTGAACTCTACAGTTAGAATGGAATGCTGAACCTGCAGCCACACCCCTGGAAAGCCCAACCACCCGCGCCCGTGCATCCGCCGCTCGGCACCACGTCGGGCGTGAACACGATGAAGCGCGAGGGGCCGAGGAGGAGACTAGCTAGGAGAGGCAGCAGAACGGCGTGGGCGAGGGGAGGGAATTGATGGCGCGCTGCGCCGCTGCTTGTCTCCGTCCACAGTAAAGGCTGGGCTCTCCCTCCGCAGGACAGGCGGCAGCGGAGTTTTGATTGCCGGCCGCCATCAATTCGGTCGCATTCACTTCCGCTGCCGCATCTCCACAAGCATCTCGCTACAGTTGCGCGCAGCAACAGTCGACTCTGACGACGACGACGAGCGAACGAGCTGCACTGTGAGGCGAGGCGAGCGCGCGGCAGGATGGGCCGGACCTACGTACGTACCTCCGTCGAGAAGGACGCAAGGAAGGAAGCCTTTTTCTTCCCTCCTCCTCCTGGCTATCTTTTTATTTTAAAATTTAGATATCTTCTAAATAAATTTTAAAAAATAGCTTTTTATTGAACCGCGAAAGATGCGACAGGTGACACAAATTCGATAGCGCTCCGTATCCGTGACAGGTTGATCGACTGTAGCAGCAGTGTGGGGCCCATCTTGCTGCCGTACTTCCGTAGCTCGGAAGGAGCATGTGCACTCGATCCCGCTCTCGGTAGGCCTCCTCTCGAGCTCTCAATGCTCGATACAATCCTATCGAACTCTTCGTGCTCGACAACTGTCTCAAAAGTTACAGAGCTCCTTAGGCGCAATATGTGACACGTATCATCTACAAAGTCTTCTGTGGTTAAGAAAAAGACTATTTTTACAAATTCAGGAAAATCAGATTTGAAAAAAAAAAGAGTGCAAGTAGAGGAAGCATCAATTCAAGAAAGCTGTTGTTCGATGCTGCTGACGGCCCCCCTACCTGTGAGCTGTGACTATGAACGGTCTAATCTTACCTTTCAGGGTCTGTCCGTCCGGGCGTGGTTGGGCCCTGTCTGCGCGTGCTGCTTGCGCGAGAAGCTTGTCACGGCCGTCCGATCTGAAATGAATGGCTTTGATCAGTCAAAGCTGTACCCTCGGACGAGAAAAAACTAAGTTTCCCATTTGGAAGTTGGAACCCGAGAATTTTTCTCGATTCCTACGGGAATAAAACTTTATGCGTTACAAACAGGCGATTTTATAGCTCAGTTCTCTGAGCATTTCCGTCAGGGACGCTATCTGGCTCGTTCAAATGTTTTTGGGCTCGCTGAAGCTTTAAATATATCATGATCATTGAGCTGGTACTCCTCTGTATCCCGACAAACTGATGCACATGCCAAGTTGGACGCTTTCATATAGCTGCACTAGCCGAGTGTATAGTGTAGCATCACATCGACATATCGTTCAATCGTCCTGAACCCTGATCAGGCCGAGCCAGGCTAGCTTTTCCATCAGATACTGTCTATAGCTGCAGCCTGCAACGACCATTGTACATGGTACTGGGTTCTTGAACCATGCTAAGCCTGAAAAAAAGCCTACTGATTTAGCAGTAGGGAAATGGCCAAAGTGACCACTAAGGATTGATCTGGGAACTCTCCCGAGTCCAATCATGGCAGCAATGAGAATCTTTTGCTATGGAAAGGCTATCAAGCTTAACAGAGCGGAAGAAATCGATCGAGCAGCTCCCCCCTCAAAATAACGAAAGGAATAATACCGTACGCTATCATGCTGCCCATGCCTTTGCTATGGAAAGGCAGCACACGCGTGCCACTCTTTTGTTGGTTCTTTCACCCTTTGCACCCTTTTTACAGAGCACCTGTACGCTGCAATCCCATTCCTACCACAAAATGTCTCAGGATACTCCTTTTCATGCCTTCTCTTGGGAGGATAAGAGAATCCTCTCACAGTTGCCTAAGCTTGCAGCTCATACTTCGTAGCCATGCAGTGCAAGGTAATTATGATTGTCCAGTTCGAATAACAATAGCACCACAATCGCATATATTCATATACACATACAGATATGAGAACCAATGCCGGCCACAAGCATGTAGTTAGATTCAAGCTTTATTAAGGTAAGGGCAAGAGAAATTCTATAGTCTGAACAAGTATTTACACGATGTTGGATGTATGCAACGAAACCCGCGGGTTCGAAGAGGCAACGACAGAGGGCTAAACTGTGATGATATTGCCTATGTTGTTCATCAAGTCTCACAAAAAGAGTGCAACAACAATGTGTCTCTGTAGAATCATACATGGTACGGCAAATCTTCTCGCTCACAGAATATATCTTTGCGCCAAGTTGACCTCTGTAAAGTCGATGGCCACCGATGCGTTACAGATGAAATGTTTAAATTGCACGCTCCGATGATGCTCCGGAAAAGCAGTGCCATTTCAGATATCATCAGCATGCGCAACATGATTTTGGTTCGGTGCTTCTTGGTTATCCAAAGGCATGTACTGAGCCATGATGGCGCGAATCTCCGAATCCATGTAACTCTGATGAGGCATGATGATATAGATTGAATCAGGCAGCAAATTAGGTATTATTGTTATCTTAACAAATGGTGCAAGTCCCACATGTGACCACTTGCAAATAAAGGTAAAGGGTAGATATGAAATACATGTATGGGTAGATGTTTTACCCGTAGTCTGTATTTGTACACCGCATATGCTCCAACCCCGGCAATAGCAAGTCCGAAGAAAATGACCCAGAGGAAGCTCCAGCCGACAGCTGAGGTAGCCTCTTTGCCTGCAGAGTTTAGAAACAGCATTAGACTAGTATAATATAAAAAAAAATTGAAATAAAACTGTGGCACACTTTTACTTGTTCGTAGCATCTTAGATTAATAGAATATTTATTTTATACACACATTCATCATGTATTGTTATCATTTGAGTTCAGACGATAGAGTAGAGGTCAACATTGCGGTGTTGCTAGACAAAAAGGAGAACTAATAAGGATCAGGACAGAACAATATCGATGCAGGCCCACAAATCTACCAATAAAGCTGTGATGATTGCATGCTAATTAACTTAAAGCAATCTCGCAAGGGATTTTTTTTTTTAAAAAGTGAGGTAATAGTGCAGATCACAGTAAACAGCTCCGACACCTGCTGCTTCACTTGCCAAAACTTAAAACTGCAACTGAAGTACCTTCTGTAAATAAAAGCCACCATTACAGTTACCACAAATAGAGCAACTAACACATCAGGAAAATTCTTTTGGAGGTAATCATTATTTATTAAGCAACTAGCACATCCCAAGTTCCTTCAGAAAATAAGAGATGACTGAGAAACTGCCAGTCCATCATTTAAACTGAAGTATAAGATTAACTGGTCAAGCGTCTCAAACAAAAGAAAGTATAAGATCAACCATCTCAAACAAAACAAAGTATTTTGCTCAATTGAGCAGGTGTATTTACTTCTCAACACTAATAATATAATACTGGCACTTGCAAGATAAATATGAAGATATCGAACTAGATAGCTATGGAAAAGTTCAGGTTAGGTTACTCACTGATACAAGTGTCATGCTCCCTCATGTATAACATATTGTTACCACCACAGCTGCACTCATAGCTTCCCCATGTATTCTCGCAGCTGCAGCCCTTGCACTGACAGAAAGTTCTGTCTTTGCATTCATCAATATCTGCACATAGGTAGATTAAGGACAGTTTACAACCAAGAATTCCATAAGAGTCTTAAAATTCCTCATAATACTATGATCAGTAGGCCAATTTTTATAATACGAACTCCAGTCCAATGACAGGCTATCTTCTCAAGCAGAAGCAATCTAGTTGTATTATCTGGAATATTTTAAGTACTCCCTCCAGTAAAAAATAAATGTTGTCCTAAAATCCATGCAGTCAAACCATTATAATGTTGACCAACAATATATTAATGAATATTTACATCGGCCATATGAAAATGATATGAGTATATTTGTCACAAAAAACACTTTAATACTGTTATATATATTAGGTTTTATAAATATACTACAATAAAAATTGGTTGTCAAAGTTATATTTTGGAGAATGTGTCGATGTCCAAGACAACACTTGTTTTGACTAGACTGACTACTAAGCCAAAGAATATAATCAATTTATGCTCCTTTAGAATACTATTGCGTTCAAAGTCATACAAAATAAGTTTCTGAATAATGATAAAGTACCTTCACAATTTTTTACACCATCGCCCCTGAAACCAACTGGACATTTGCAACCATCAGATTCTTCATTCTGCAGAATTCCGCATTTAGTTTTCGCTGTCAAAGAACTGAAGTCTGCAAAACACAAACTAATAGATCTTAGGATAACATCTACTTACCGAGCAGGAAGAAATTGTCTTCCCGTTTCTAGTTTCCTTCCAGCATCCTCCATTATTGATCTCACACCTACCAATGCCGGAAGCTGAAATTGGCAAAAGTTAATACTGAGCTGTACTAATAATTAACATAAATGTGATAATCAGACATTGTTGTGCAAAAGTACATTACTATATAGTAATGGAACAACATTCTAATAATAATTAATCAAAAAACGCCCATTACAGAAACAACAACAGCCAATTCGATCCAAGAACTAAATTCATATAGTACCTTCACAATTGGTATATCCATCACCAACAAACTTTACACCTTTGATAATAGGGCACTCACAAACACGCCCACGGAAGGTATCCTGCATTTTCATATTCAGCAAATTAGAGCCATATTACCAGACAAGAATAGAGGAAGAAGACATGGTGAAATATCAGAAGCATCTCTAGCATTAAAACTGTACCCTGCATGCAGTAACATTATTAGCCTTGTCCTGCCAGCAACCTCCATTGTTCTCCAAACACTCATTTACTTGAACATCTAACGGAATAAATAGAATAAAAAGTAATGCGTCAACAGACAAGATCTAGAAAGACATTTCTGAAGTACAAAGGAAAAAAAAGACCTTCACTCAAACAAATCGTGGGCTCAGTTGTCTCCTCAAATCCTGAACAGATTGCTTTTAGCACAGCACCTTTGTCCAACTTACCTGAAGAGAAAACTAAATTGTAACACAAACAACATCAGGGAAAAACGACTGGTGCTACAAAACAGTAGACAGACCTCTGTATTGCCTGTTGTTGATGACAAGGGTTGGCAGTATCGTGACATCTCCTCGTTTACCATGACCAATCTATATAATAAAGCAAAGAGCTGAATATACCATAAATTGATGAAAATATGCAAGAACAGGGCACTAGTTGACAAAATAAAAAAAATATTATTTATCAACACAGTCGTACTTGGGCATCTTGTTCAGCCTTTAGAATTGGGTTTTCCTCATCCGCTTCAGGATCGCCAACACACTTATTTATCTTCTCAACATCCAGCCCTGCAAATATGAAAGATGATGAAGTGTCACAGTAAATATTAACTCGCAGGTTCTTAGTGAACTAGCTAAATGCCATCAAAGAACAATAAAATAAAGAGTTCTTGAGATGCATGAAATCAGTGCCAATAAGACCTACCAAGTGACTTAATAACATCACTAGCACATTCATTAGTGTATTTCTTCTCCTTCATTGGGCATCTAATTGAAAAGTCATGTACATAATCCCACCACAACCATGGCTTGCCACTCTCATTAGAAACCTTGAATACACAAATTTGATGTAGATTTTGAACCACAACATCTTTTCCATCATATCCTTCGCTGAAATCCTGCTCTGGGTCTGGTGCACAATATCTTCCATGATTAATGCACTGAGATTTGCACTGCTTGCTCACAACAAAAGCTTCTGGGCAATACCATGTAATATAATGAGGAGTGAACTGGGTGTAACCCTTCTTCTCAAGAACTTGTGCAGTTCCTCTAAAGCTCTTCACAAAGTCCATTTGCATATCACATTTTGGACCACATTCATCATTACTGTTTGTCCAGAATTCATACTCTACACGCTCATCAGGATGGGGGAGAGATTCCCTCCAGTCCAGAAGGACACTAACCATGTCACCATTTTCTGCGGATTTCTTAAGGTCATCGCCCAATTTCTTTGTTATAAGCGCAGAGGGAATAGTGATGTTTTCTATGTGCTCTGTGCCAGCATCTTCTGGGTTGTCCATTGTGATTAAATGCTCCAACTTGTCATCCACAACAAGAACTGCTGCAGCTCCAGCATTTTGTGCATTCCATGCCTTTGTTGTGAAATAGCAGTCTGTGCATTAGAGAGAAGAACAAACTAAAGAATTAGAAGATGCATATTCTAGACGTCTTTGAAAATCTGTGTAATGAGATAATCATCTAAGAAGGGAAAGAAAATACCAAAGAGGATTAAGCAGCCAAATGTTTAATTACTTCCATGTTTTAACACCATGAGCAATAATATTTTCCTTATCTAACAAGTAGAGAATAACAGCATTGTTTGCCCCTAAACCATTTCTACCATATATGTCAGATGGATTCCTTTTAAAAGAATAAATGAATTGTGAAACAGCAAAGTCTATAGCATCTAATGATATGAAACTTCTTTTGCTATTGTAGTTCTGAATCATATTAGTTAGAACTTAGAAGACATGTTTCATATACACATTTTAATATGTCAGCGGATTCTGCTACTGCTACCATACGCAGATAGCTAAATCAAGATTAGAATCGTATCGATGTATCATGCTAGGTGGATCAGTAAATAGTTTCTATGATGATGTTACTGCAGCAGTGCTTCAGTTTTTTTTTTCCTGGGGTAGCAACAACTTATTTGTTTGTTTTTTGGTCAACATACAACGTAGGCATTTACTAATAAATGATCAAATTTCTCATAAAGAACCATGATATGAAAATGGTCAAAACAACTTAAACAGTCAAAGCACCACACGTGCAAATTGAACTACAGAATCTTTATAATTCCTTTTAGAAATATCAAACTTACCACGTCCTCAATTCGAAACCCCACAATAATCCAAGCGAATTGCTACAGCCACCAATACTACTACAAAGTACAAACCAAACTAATCCTCACACACACATATTGCTGGCCCCGGTTAAAAAAGAAGAAGAAAAACTATGTACCATATTTGTAGAGCATCAAACAGCTCATAAAAACATAGGCTACAGCGAAGAAAACAGAAGCCAAAATGTAGAGCAAAGCCTCACGAAACATAGCCAAGAAGCAAGCTGGAAGCTTTACTGACCAATAATTATGCTTAGAACTGGCCTAGAGGTTCCTAAAAAAAATGTTAGGATAAAGTCCATATAATACTCTTAACTTTGCTCGAAAGTTTGTCCGGTACTCCGAACTATAAAACCAGACTTGACCCCCCAAACTTTGCAATCCGGTTCAAATAATACCTTAACCCGGTTTCATATAGCTGTATTGCCTACGTAGCGTGGTGAGTGGATGATTTTACCATGTAGAATGATAGCAAATTTAGATCAATGACAAGTGCGACTCACATGAGCTTCTTTTCCAAATCGAAATAGAGAGAGAGGGAGCTACAGGAACCGACAGCTATAAAAGCATGATTGGGAGCTCGACAGAGGAGAAGCACATTTGAGCCCCACCTATCATTGATCTAAATTTACCCAGTGTGTCATCCTACATAGCAAAACTATCCGCTCATTGCATTACATAGGCAATACCACTATGAAAAACTGGGTTAGAGTGCTATTTAAACCGGATTGAAAAGTTTGGATGGTCAAATGTCTGATTTCGTAATTCGGAGTGCTGAATGCACTTTCAACCAAACTTCGAGGTGCTATATGGACATCCTAGAGATCCAAATCAAATATTGCCCTCATCAATTCCCGTCACTAACTGACGAATAAAAACCAGCTCGATAACTACCGAATTTCCAATCTACTAGTAATCACCGTTCGCAGCATAATTAATTGAATCAAGCAAAAAGCAGAGCCGTCATCACCTCCGCGGTCGATGAGGACGAAATTGGGCCGGCCTCCGGACCTGGCCGACTTGAAGGAGACGTCGAAGCCATCGAAGCCCTTGCAGGCCTTCTTGTTGGACTTGGGGTAGACGACCCAGCCGTGCAAGGTGCCCCCGTACCGCGGCACCCCAAAGTTGCCTATGGCGCACTCGTACTTGCCCTTGAGCTCCTCCGGCGAGGTCACCCGCAGGCTGTTCTTCTCCACCACGAACCTCCCCACCGCCACGTCGGCCATGGCCAGCGCCACCGCCAGAGCCCACAGCAGCGGGCCCCTCATTCTGGGCCCCAAACAACCCTCGGTCAAATTACCGACAGTTCGCGCTAATTCGATCAAGAACAGCGCCCTCCGTACGATCGGGCAAAATCTCAGTACCGGGGGAGTTCTTAGCTTAGAAAGGAGTGATCTTTGCACCAAATCCAGCAGAGAGACAAAAATTCGAAGTCTTGGACGGACAATTGATCAAAGGGTGAGCTATCCGCTGGATTGGAGTGAGTAAAAAGATCCGGGAGGAGAGGGCCGCAAGAAGAGGAGGTTTCCAGGAGGCGCAGATCTATGAACCTATAGAAAGACCCCGAGAAAATTAAGAATTCGAGGCAGCCAGCGAGATCTAGCGAAGGCCGGCTAGTGGACGGAGGGAGATGAGGGGAGATGGAGTTGCAGCGCGTCCGCGGCTGAACTGCGTGCAATCGCGTTGTTGTTTGTTCCGTGCAAGCAAACCAAACAAAACTAAATTGAGAGCTGCTTCGTTGATGTCTCCATCGGAAAGGCAAACCAAACAAAACTTAAAGTGCTTCGTTGATGTCTCTACCGGAACTCAGTACTCAGTAGTGGCCCGTACTCGTGAATCGTGATTGGCATCGCACATGGACAACGTGGTCTCTGAGGGCGAGGTGGGTGGCTTGATTTTCCTATTATTCTAGCTTTGAGATTCGTGCCCTAGGTCAACGGCTTGTGGTCCTCTAGCAAACAATTCCTGGATTATTGAAGTCCATTGTGTGGAGGCTTGGGTTGAAGGGACACAAAAGCCTAACAATAATTTTAGGGTAATGATAGCATACAGATGTCTGGAGTGAGAAATTTTTATCGAACGCTCACATCTACTTTCCTCACCCCACTTGCTAGCTGTTGTGCACAACTCTCGCTCTCTAAGTCGAGATGGTGCATTGGAGGAGCTAGGAGAGGAGAGCATCAGACCTATGTAGATCGGAGAGAGCTACATGACGGTTTGGCGAACAGAGGGCCAAAGACGAGCCATCGAGTTGTATCCTAACCAGATTTGAGCTTGTTAGCTCCGAGTTTGCCTCCTTTTTCTTGAACTACGAGCTCGGCCATCACCGCCTTGGGCATGGCCTCCTCCTCAAGAAAGCTTTTGTTGTAAATATTTTTTGAACTGCAACTTCGATTGAGATTCAAAATCTTTCACCCATAAAAGGAGGGGAATTTGAAACTTCTGACCGAAATTTGAGAGGTTTCAACTTAATTTAAAAAGGACACCTAGGGTTTTGTTCGACGAACTGGCCTAGCATGGTTGTCACCATCGATAGCAGTGGCGGCACTGTGTGGACATGAAGGAAGCTTGCCAGTGAGGCTTTGGCAGGGCATTGTCTGAGTAGTGGCGCATTTGGGGCTTTGGGCGAGAGAAGATGAAGGCATGTAATGAACGAGGATTGTCGCGTATCTATTATTGCGGAGCAAGAGTAAGTGAAGTCATGGAGCGATGGGTTTATTTTGATTTGTTGCACCAAATTTTATTTATTTTTGTTGCATCAGAGATGTCAAATTGTTGTGGCGAAGAAATTGATGCATCTCTTTTCAGTTGTTGCAAATGTGTTTTCAATTTTTTTGCATCTAAAAGTTAAAGATATTTTAACGTTGTATGGTCATTTTTTATACTGTTTGCACCAAGATTTGGCAAAGTTGTCAGGCTAAGGATTAAGAGACATTTTATCCGATATCGGATATGGAAAGAAAGGTTTGAATTTGGATTATGACCGGTATTTATCTAAAAATAGGAGAAACTGTTCGAGTTGAGGCTGATACGGATCATCCTTTGCAGCGATCGACCGACAGCTATAAAATATGGTCATGGGCAAGCAAGAACGACAACACAATCCAATTAATCAACTCGCATTACTTTTATTTACTTTCTGTCGACTAGGAGTAGCCTCTGTAATTTAGATCTCCCATTGTAATCTGATTTGATCAATAAATTTGTGCATCGCCGATTGTTAATCTCCTCCGATTATGTCTTCATCAGGGAAATCAATTTCATCGTCCGATCTCAACGCTGAGGCTATAATCATCAGAACTTTGGTCGATTTAACGCCAGAAAAGCGCAAAGAGATTGAAGATAGGAAAGTTGAACTAGAGGAGATGATGCTGGGTTGCTACCAGAAGACCTGACGTGGCATCACTCAAAAGACCGCATTGCAGACAGTAAACGTCCTCGGCGATGCAGGAGTCACTAACAACCCGATAAGTCAGTATATGCCTGCACAAGCTGAGTTATCGGTTATGATCAATCAATCTGTGCATCATGCCTTGATTAACCAATCATCGGCTTTAATCACAACTCTTAAGCCGATGATAGCCAATAGCGTTAAAACCATTGCTCAGGAGTTGGCATCAGCTGGAAGCCTGCTTGACCCAATACAGACCCTGCCGAATTATCCTGTTTATTCAGTAGCACAAAACACTAAGGCACGACAGCCGACCCAAAACCATCGGCTACGGCTCCATCTTTGACTATGATGCCAACCCAACCCACTGTTATACTGCCACAAGACCCTCGTCCGAGTGGGGTTGCGTATTATCAAGCATATACCGATTTCGCTAAGTTAGATGCATCGTCTAACTTGCCACCATCAGCTCTTTTTTACGCATTTCCACAATCGGTTCCACAGTCGATTGAACCTAATAGGTATCTGCAATATGGTTAGCCGATTCCATCTAGGAATCAGGCCTTATACAAAATCGTGACATACTCGGAGACCTTTGTCTCAATGCCAGAGTCGACTGCTAGGAGGAACAATGGATATGAGTAATTTCCTCAATACACGTCGGCTCAACCAAATTGTCAAACCGAGCTTACGCTCGGGGGGCAGAATGCCAATTATGATCATAATTGGCAAAACCCTAACACACTGTGGGCTAATAATGTTAATTGGGCTGACCAAATATCTGCCGTATTGAGAGATCAATTCGGCATACAGCCCAAAGGTAAGGTTATCGGCTATAGAAAGTTGTATCCTGATTATAATGACAGTATGCCTTACCCTAATAATTTTAAAGTTCCTGATTTTGCCAAGTTTTTCGAGGATGACACTATTACCACATTAGAACACGTCTGACGCTTTGTTGGACAATGTGGCGAGGCCGCTCAGTACGACAGCCTCAAAATTAGATTGTTCCCGTTGTCATTATCAGGAGCTGTTTTTACTTGGTTCACTAGCTTGCCCCCGGATTTGATTCACTTCTGGACCGATTTGGAAAGCCGATTCCATGAGTACTTTTTCTCTGGTAGTTTGGAACTCAGAATTTTTTATTTGAACTCCGTCCGCTAGAAATTTGGAGAATTGGTAATAGATTACATTAAAAGGTTTTGGGAAGTTAGAAATCGATGATTTAGCGTTACTTTGCCCGACAACTAATTAGTCGATTTGGCCTTCCAGGGATTGATTCCCCCACTAAGGGAGAAATTTGACGGGCAAGAATTCACCGATTTAAGTCATCTGCTTCATAGGATGTCAGCTTAGGAAAGCCGACTTACTGATAATAGAGGATTCAAGGATAAGTTCAAGGTTAATAATAATAAGGATAAAGATAAAACCAAAGTTAATTTGGTCGAATATTGCTCAAGTGAATCCTTTGAAGACGATGAGGCAGAAATAACATAGTCGAATGGGTCAAGGGATCTAAGAAGTCCTTGGTTTGTTCATAGCTTAAGCCGACTAAGAATAAGTTAGAAATAAAATATGCTTTTGATGTTTCCAAATGTGATCGTACCTTTGACCTACTGTTACAAGTAAAGATTATGCGATTGCCTGAGGGACATGTAATACCATCACCCGATGAGATTAAAAAGCGAAGGTATTGCAAATGGCATAATTCTTTTTCTCATAATACTAACAATTGCAATATTTTTTGGCAGCAGATACAATCGGCTATAGAAGATGGTCGACTTAAGTTTGCAGAAGATCCGACGATGCAGGTTGATGTCAATCCTTTTCCAATAAACATGGTACAATACTTTAGGAAATGAAAAGAGCCGATACAAGACGAAGGGTTGAAGATTGCTCAACATGTTGATGTTCAATCAACTTCCAGCGACAAGGAGACCTTAAAGATTACGGTCGGTTCGTTACAGATAGAGATCGATCGTGAAGAAAAGAGTTCAAGAACAATTAAACCCAAGGGAGACCTCCAAATCAGCAAGTGGTATAAGGCGAAGAAATCGCCACCACGACAGCCGATGTATAAGCCTAGGCCAACTTTCTTCCAGTTACTTGAAAAATCTGAAAGGAGAAACAACAGGTCACGCTATCCTACGTCGGCTAGATAACCTATACTGGCCTAAGAACTTGGAGAGAGCTCATCAACGATGCCCCTTCTGGCGATTCTGTTGGAAGAGGGGATCGGCTCTGCCATCACCGTACACATGCCCGATGGAGCATTATCCTCGAGACGATTGGCCAAGGCGATTGGCTAAAGATAGACTATCTAGACAGGTGCAAGACTACCCTAACAGGAGTTACAAAAGGCTGATGCAGGAGAGAGTTTCTGCACCAAATCAGTCCAGAATACAAGCGAAAGAAAATTCAATGACTCAGGAGAATCTGGCCGGTAAGATAAGGAAGCTGATTGAACCTAAGCCAAGGTGGTGTCCCCCTGGTCTCAGCCGATCACAGCATAGACAACTACAAAGATTAAGGATCCAGGAGATGAGAGAGGCCGAACAAGAAGAAAAGAGGGATCAAGCTTTCAATGAGCTTCGACTGATTAAAATAGTTAAGAAAGAGTGGAGGAAAAAGGAATCGGCTGAGGAGGAATATGATTCAGCCGATGACTTGGATTCACCCATGATTTGGGATGACACTCCAATGGACATCAATATGGTGTTCACACTTCCAGCTGAGTTCAAAATAAAGACTGAATCGGCTAAGAAAACATTTGCTCAGTTATGTCTAGGGGCTTAGGATGTAGTATTTGAAAAGCCCCAAGATGCTCATCGGTATCTGAAGCTGTTATACTTAAAAGGGCATATTAACGGCAAGCCGATATCAAGAATGCTTATTGATGGTGGGGCAATAGTTAACTTAATGCCATACACCACTGTAAGAAGTCGGGTAAGTCCGATGAAGACCTTATTAAAACTAATATAGTTTTGAATGACTTCACAGGAGATCCCATTGTGGCAAGGGGTATCTTGGTAACAGAGTTGACTATCGACAGCAAAACATTGTCGACGGCCTTTTTTGTAGTCGACGCCAAGGGCAATTACAGTGTCTTGCTCGGGCGAGATTGGATTCACGCTAATTGCTGCATATCATCGACTATGCATCAGTTACTCATTCAATGGAACGGGGATCAAGTTGAGGTGATACAAGCCGACACATCGGCTCATATTGCTATAGCCAGTTCAGATGCATATTGGCAGCATGAAGAAGCCGAATGAATATATGGAAAAGCTCTGAATGATTGTGATTTCATCTGTATCAACAAGACAGGGCTTATTCCGATCAATGTGAGGCCAAGAACACTTGATCGAACTGATGAAATCTTACACCGATGTAGTCCAAATCGGCTATGAAGGCCTTACAAGGAAGAGTGCAGAGCTATCGGCAAATGATGGATAGCTATGAGGCCATTGAATATTTTCAAGAAATTGACAAATTAGGCCAAGGTTTTACATCGACGGATTTGTTAGAAGAAATCGATATAGGTGATGGTGATAGAAAGAGACCAACTTTTATTAGTGCAAAATTAGGTATCGAATATAAGGAAAAGTTGATCAAAATTCTTAGAAATTATAAAGATTATTTTGCTTAGGAGTACCATGAGATGCTTGGGTTAAGCCGATAGCTTGTTGAATATCGGCTACCTATAAAACCAAGTTATCGGCCGTTTAAACAATCCCCTAGAAGATTTAATTCGGCCTTGCATAATGTGATAAAAGAAGAAATCGAACAATTACTGGAGGCCAAGTTTATCAGGCCTTGTTGATACGCTAAGTGGGTTTTTGTTATAAAGAGAAACGGTAAGTTAAGAGTGTGCGTTGATTTCAGGGACTTAAATAAAGCCACGCCAAAGGATTAATATCCGATGCCAATAGCTAATATGCTTATCGATACTGCATCAGGAAATAAAATTATTAGCTTCCTTGATAGTAAGACCAGATATAATCAGATATTCATAGTAGAAGCCGATATACCTAAAACAGCTTTTAGATGCCCTGATGTCTTAGGGTTATTTGAGTGGGCTGTAATGACGTTTGGCTTGAAGAACGCTGGTGCAACATATCAGCGAGGTATGATTTTGATTTTTCATGATTTAATCGGCCATATTGTAGAGATTTACATTGACAATGTGGTTGTAAAGTCTAAGGAAGACTTGCAACATTTAGCCGATTTGGAAACAGTCTTCAAGAGTACAAGAGCTCATGGTTTAAAGATGAATCCGTACAAGTATGCTTTTGGCGTGTCGGTTGGACAATTTTTAGGCTTTTTGGTTCGTGAGAGGGGGATTGAGGTCAATCAAGAAAGAGTCAAGGCTATAGCCAAAACAAAGCCGCCGATATGTAAAAATGATCTACAGAAGTTGATCAGTAAAATTAATTATTTGCCACGATTTATTTCAAAGTTGTCTGGCCGTATCAATGTATTTACCCCACTGTTGAAGTTGAAAGATAATCAAGAGTTTGTATGGGGAGTCGATCAGCAGAAAGCTTATGAGAATGTCTAGGAATACTTGATTAATCCTCCAGTTCTAGCCGCACCGTGAAAAGGTATACCATTTAAGTTATATATATCGACTGAGCAGGAGACTATCGGAGCTGTGTTGCAATAAGAGGTTGATGAAAAAGAGCGGGTTATTTTCTACTTGAGCCGACGGTTAATCGATGCTGAAACTAGGTATCTCTTTGTAGAAAAACTGTGCTTATCTTTATATTTTTGCTTGCACGAAGTTAAGGCATTATATTTTAGCATCTGTTTGTAAGGTTATTTGTAAAACCGATGTTATAAAATATATGCTATCAGCTCCAATTCTGCGTGGTCGACTTGGTAAATGGGCTTATGCACTTATTGAGTTCGACTTAATATACGAATCGGCTAAGGCGGTTAAAGGGAAGGTAATAGCCGATTTCACAACAGGGCTTGAGACTACTGTTGATTTGGTGTCCGTAGCCCATTGGGAACTATATTTTGACGGATCGGTGTGACGAGAAGACGATGGTATTGGAATTGTGCTCATCTCGCCAAAAAGACATAGTTTTGAGTTTGCATTCAGGCTAAATTGCCGATGCTCCAATAATCAGGCTGAGTACGAAGCATTACTTAAAGGCCTGCAGTTGCTCAAAAATATCGGAGTTGACTTTGTTGAGGCATATGGTGATTCCTTGTTGATGGTGCAATAAATTAAGGGAGAGTATAACCGTTATGATAAAATTTTGACTAAATATTTAGAACAATGCCTTGTTGTAATCGGCTCATTTACATATTTTTCTATTAGCCATATTCCTCGAGAGATGAATGGCAATGCCAACTTGCTAGCTCAACAAGCATCAGGTTGTAAAGTTTTCAGTCGATTTGAAGAGTGTGAGCTGATAGAAAAGACAGTTACGTGCGTCTCAACTGATTGGAGGATCAAAATAATGGAATAATTGATTGATCCCTCAAAACTGACAAACAAAAAATTAGGCGGCAGGATTTAAAGTATGTTATCCTCGACAATATGTTGTATTATCGGACTTTAGAGGGTTTATTGCTAAGGTGCCTTGAAGTTGATGAAGCTAAAGTAGCATTGGGTGAAGTACATCTTCGTATTTGCAAATCTCATCAATCGGCTTATAAGATGAAATGGTTGTTGAGGCAAAGAGGGTATTTTTGGCCGATAATGCTGGAAGATTGCTTCAAGTATTACAAAGGATGCCAGACTTGTCAAAAATTTGGCAACGTACAATTGGCTCTAGCATCGGCCTTACACCCTAGTATCAAGCCTTGGCTGTTTAGAGGATGGGGGATAGATGTAATCGGACAAATATTTCCTCCCTCAAGTAAATGCTATAAGTTCATTTTGGTCGTGACCGATTATTTTTCTAAATGGGTTGAAGCCATCCCAATAAAAAAGGTTATGAGTGTTGAAGCCATTGGATTTATTACAGAGCATGTTATCCATCAGTTTGGAATTTCGCAAACTATTATGACCGATCAAGGAACTGTGTTTATGTCCGATGACTTTTAGAATTTTGCCAAAAGTTTGGGTATCAAGCTATTGAATTCATCACCTTATTATGTTCAAGCTAACGATCAAGCTGAATTGTCTAACAAGACATTAATCAAGATGATGAAGAGGAAAATTGATCAAAGACCAAGAAATTGGCATTCAATGTTGTCGAAGTCATTGTGGGCCTATCGGCTTGCGTACCATAGAGCAACAGAGCTTTCACCCTATCAATTAGTCTATGGTCAAGAAGCCATTTTACCTGTGAAAATTAATATCGATTCCATACGAATGGCTAGGCAAAATGGTTTGTCGGCTCAAGAATATAGAGATTTAATGATTGGTAATCTAGACAACTTAGCAGAGTTACGTTTGCATACGTTGGACCGGCTTAAAAAGCATAATGAAAGGGTTGCAAAGGCTTATAACAATAAGGTGATGCCTACGTCTTTTTGTGAAGCTGATTTGGTCTAGAAAACTATACTTTTTGTCAGTTCTAGGATAACCGATTTGGCAAATGGTCTCCTACGTGGGAAGGACCGTATAAAGTGAACCAGCTTGTTGATGGAAATTCCTACATTTTGGAAACATTGGAAGGTATAGTGTTACCTAAGGTGATCAACGGAAAATAAATAAATAAATACTACCCTAGCGTTTGGATTATTTCCTAATCGGCTACGAAAGTTTGTCGCTTGAGAGGTCGAAATAACTCGATGCAGTCAATTCTGGCTAAATTAGATATATGAAGCCGATTACATACATTGAAGAATCAAGTCATTAATAAAATCGGTTAAACAGCCGATTAATATTACTTAGTACTTCAAAAGATTGTTTGCCAGCTGACCATATTACAGAGAATTTGTTTAGGCAAATCACATTACAAGCATTTCAGAATCGGCCGATCACATCCCAGACCAAGGAAGCCGCGCGTCGAGAGCTGATAGAGCCGCCGTAACCTTGTTAATTGTCTCTTATACCCCATCGAGGATTTTGTCGTCTTCTTTGGCTTTGCTAGGCACATGAGCAATCTTGGCCGACTGCTTCTTGACACCAGCCACGTCCAAGGCTATCCCAAGTTTTTGTTCTTTGATAGCCGACGCGCACTTCTCTATTAGTTGTTGGCCATCGGATATCTGCTTGGTCAGCTTGGCGAACTCCTCTTCGAGAAGCTTCTTAGTCGACTCAAACTTCAAAACTGCTTCTTTGTTGGTCTTGAGTGACTGGGCATCGACATCGAATTTTTGTTTCTTAGCCTTGGTGTCGGCCACCATCTTGTTCAGAAGCTTCCGGTCGGCTTCTTGGGCCTCTCTCAAGGCGATCCTAGCCTTGGCAGCATCGACCTCAGCCTTCTTGTCGTTCAAATGGCAGACGTTCAGGAGCGCTGCCATTGCTTCTAGAGGCAAATCGGATTTGACGACAGCCATGGCGTCACAGAGCAGCTGATTATTATTGAGTATTTTGGCTTGTGGCCTCATTACCAAATTGAGCAACCGGTTGAGCCTCTCTTGCATTCCTGGGGTCGATGTCACCGCGGCCGACGCGTCCTTGGAGACTTCAAGGATTCTCCGGATGTCTGTCGAGTAGTCGTTAGTGGCCACCACTTTGGGATCGTCCAGATCAGCCAAAGAGAAACCCAAAAGGTCGGTTGGGTTGGACGATGTCGGGGTAGTAGCAGCAATAGGGGCCGACAACGTCGGCTGAGATGACGGCGGAGGAGGCTCAAAATATGCAGCAGGCAAGTTGGCTAAAACGTTAGCCACTTGGACAGACATAGTAGGCTGGAGAGAGATTCAAAATAAGTTAAGCCGATATATTTCTATAATTAGTTTGGAGAATTTATGAAAGTAACTCGCCTCACCAGTAGCCTATGCGTGTGGAGAGTGCGGAGAGCTCTCACCACTTTGTTCCATAGGCTTGGGGCCTCTGCCAGCCAAGATTTTGGTGGACTTGGCACACTTCTTCTCTAATAGGAACAAATCGGCTAAGATTATTAGTCTCTGCAAAAAACTAAAGAGAAACAACTACCAGCCGATTGACGTATACTTACTAGGTCGTTGTTGCTTCTCTATGTCCGATAGAGAAGGTCCTTGGATTCCTAATGTGCCAGAAGTATAGCCTGAGAGGCTTGTCGACTAGCGCGGCCTTTTGGTTTGTTGGCCGCTACCCGATGGGCCAGTTGCTGGTTTATTCACAGCTGCCTTGGTCTGCGAAGAAGAAGCAAAGCCGATTAGTAAAAGTATATAATGAAAGTTGAAAACAATAAAGAATTCATTCGAGCCGATACCTTGCCTATAATATCTATGAGACTTGTGTTTGTGTATCCTAAAGAGCTAGCCTCATCGCTCGAGTCGTTGTTAGTGGCTACCGTCGGCTTAGGCAGATTTGGAAAAAATTCATTGATAATAGCCGATAGTGTCTTCTCTGAATAAAGAGCCTCTGCAATGGCTGACCACCAAGATGAGAAACCCCTTGGCCGACGAGTTTTCAAGAAAAAATGCGGCAAGTCTCAAATCTGGAAGTCGTTGGCTATCCCCAAGACGATATTGGTCGCCGCTGCATTACGAACTCGAGCTCTGGGTTGAAGCCAATCAAGGAGCTGGAAGCTTGGGATGACTTGCCCAAATCCCAACTGTCTAGCATAGACTGAAGGATAATAGAACTCGTATGAAGGCTGAAAGGTCTGATTTCTTGTATGAAGTCCAACATGCAATATGCTTCGAGAAATAAATAACTTGTACAAATCCAAAGTTTTAGGAGGCATCAGAACGCTGTCGGCTTCTAAGTGCAAAAAGGAAGGGCAAGGATAATCGGCTGCATTGCTGTAACTGAAGAAGTCCTACTGTTTGAAGTCCTCACTGTCGAGCCGCAAGAAGAACGCCAGGTACTTCCTAGAGCCGATGGGGGTAACCTTTTTCTCATTCCTAGAATAGAGTATAAACTTTTCGCCAAAAGATCGACTTGCTCTATATTGGGTCTCTGCATCCTCAGAGGTTTCTTCTCGGGGAAAGTGAGTATCATCGGCTGGATCCAAATTAAAAGACCGGATGAATACACAATAAAGCCAGGTCTGCATGAACCACATCGGGCGTCCTAAATTGCCGACGATGTAATTGCCTAGGCCCGTGAAAAGCCGGCTGCGTACTATATGCAATATTTGATATAGTGCACCTAACAACATCTTTCTTAAAGCTAGCCGACGGTCCTCTACCAACTGTTCAGCCATGCTCTAGTAGACTTGGGTCGGCCCAAGAGATGCTCCAGATAAAATGAATAGATCTAACCAGAGGTTGAGGAAGGCAACATGCTCCTCGTCTGATACAGGCCCAATTCCTTTATTGTTATTGCCGATATATTTGCCACATCCTTCACCCTTGGATCGGATCAGCTTGTATTACGGCTTGGCGCTGAAGGCCGATACTTGCTCCCCGTTAGGTCTCAAGTAGCATAACTGGGCCACATCTAAGAGAGTTGGGCCGACTGGACCCGATCTAAACATGAAAGCATTTAGCATGTCTGACCAAAAATAACATGCCGTAGCTATCAAGGGCTCATTGGCTTTAGGGTCGGCTAACGAAAGTGGGAGGCATTCAGCTATTCCTATTCTCTCCCAAATTTTCCTTTTCTGAGCTGCTACCAATTGTACCAATTTTTTCCACCCTTTCAGCGTCGTCGGCCAGGCCCTAAAACTTTTGCTCCACCCTTCTATATTATATCTAGAAATCGATAAGGGGAGACGCGGGATTTCATGGTTTATGACTGTATCGGAGTCTAGATTTCCTACCGGGCCTAGGTAGTACAGATCATTGCTGTTGGAGATCGGAATAAGTACCTGTTGGGGGTCCATTCAGCCGATCTGAGGAATTAGCCGATTGAGAATTGATGAGTTGGGAGCACTGAGAAGCTTGTCAGCCGGAAGTGAACTTGAAAGCCGATGTCAGAGGTTCTGAGAGCTCGTGCGCGTGAAAATGACAGAGTGGGGACCTCATATTTATAGGGGGTGAAAAAAGGTGAAACGGCAGGAAGAATTTCGAAGGGGCGAGGACAGTTAAAACGAAGATACACGTCTAAAGATTTTATGGCGCTATAAATGGAACGGTTACTAATGGAATATTGCATCAAACCCATATCAACAGAAACCGATGGACAAGATTTTTGGAAAATAACATGTTATCTCCTAAAAATAGGGGGCATATGTTGCACCAAGATTTGGCAAAGTTATCGGGCTAAGGATTAAGAGACATTTTATCCGATATCGGATATGGAAAGAAAGGTTTGAATTTGGATTATGATCGATATTTATCTAAAAATAGGAGGAACTGTCCGAGTTGAGGCCGATACGGATCATACTTTGCAGCGTATTGGAGGTGAACACGATTGGCCGACAGCTATAAAAGATGATCATGGGCAAGCAGGAACGACAACACAATCCAATCAATCAACTCGCAGTACTTTTATTTACTTTCTACCGACTAGAAGTAGCCTCTGTAATTTAGATCCCCCATTGTAATCTGATTTGATCAATAAAGTTGTGCATCGTCGATTGTTGATCTCCTCCAATTATGCCAATCAGGTTTGATTTTCTCCGATCTTGTTGCGCATCGCCTTCTTCGAAAAAGATCTACCTCTATCATCTAATTAGCCCTAATCGGCTAATTACACCTATCGTTACCCAGGATTTGATCAGCCTTTTAGCTGTTTAGATCTTTTGCCGATTGTTTCGCTAGATAAGCTGAGCATATTTTATATTTATCTTACCAATTGCAGGATCAAATCGGTTGGCACGCTCCGAACCTCAGAACCCGGTGTTCGTCTGGTGTTTTATAGCCGATAGACCCCTCTTCACGTTTTTAGCGCCAACAACTACCTATACTAGTTTTAAACCATATCTTAGTTAAATACTTGTGGTTTTCATCCAATTTTTAGTGAGAATTTTTATAGTTTTCCCAATTTTTCTGATGTTGCACTTCTTTTTTTTCGCAATTTATTGCACATGTTAATTACAATTGTTGTACGTATTGTTTACGATATTATGCGCGTACAATATGTCCTATCCCTGGATTCTTCAAGGTTTTTGTGACATTCATACGCATGCCCAAAGAAATCAGGACCGAAATCTAAAATGAAGTGATGCTCCAAAATCGACTGATTGGCAACAAATCTAAAGTTTTGCTCATACGGTTTTGCTTCACGGTGAAGTCAGAGACTCGAATATCTGTGGTTCCGAGCTCACTGGTCTGCTTGGATTTCCCCCCATATCCACAGCAACAATGCTGATAAAAAAATCAGCTCCTCTCTCGTTGAACAAGCCAATCAATCGGTATGCATCAACGAGATGACAGAGTATCAATCGGTATGCATCAACGAGATGATGGAGTTTGTGTAGAATCACTTCTGACTCTTGATGGAGCTTTTGCAATCCATTGTTCAATCTTCGTCCTGACTCCTGTTGGAGTTTGTGTAGACTAGTGACAAAACAAAATCGGTGCACCAACTTAAATGATGATAAGACCATCTTTAATTTGACTGTTTGAAGGACGACAGCGATTGGGACTAATTAAAGGACGATAATGACAAGGATTTTCTTTCGGAGAGGGAAGATAAAGATTTGTTTACATCTAGCTAGTATTTTCTGAAATCAAGATTGTACATAGTTTTCTCTCTTCCCCGGTGGTTTCTTCAATTCGGCGGTGCCTCTGGCGACCTCCAGCGCTAGACATCGCCCTACTTGAGCTGGGAAGTTTTAGGCTTTGTTTGCTCCTCCTACCCAAGAGCTTCCAGATCTGGATCTAGAAGTTCTTCTCCCCGCCCCAACCGGCGCTTCAGAGACTCCTCCAAGGAAGTGGTGGCAAAGGGCCTGTGACGCATGTCGCGTGCGTGCTCGCTTCTAATCGACGTTGACGCCGCTGCGCACGGCGGAAGTGGTGACTACCTCTTACGTCGGTTTCCCCACCTCCGATCGTTACACTCCTCAACCGCAGCTCCTGCTCCTCAGGCTTGCTATGGCGACGTCCGTTGCCTCCGTCTAATCAGTGGTCTTGTACATTATCGGCACTGCAAACACCAGTGAGCTTCCTAAATAACTAGTTTCCCTTTGTGGACTCTTGTACATTCTCGGCACTGCAAACACCTGTGAGCTTCCTAAACAACTAGTTTCCCTTTGTGGACTTGGCATGCATCGCCTTTCTGGACAGTGCGACGCTTCTTCCCGGTAGCTGTGTATTTCTTCCCCTGCTTCTTGCCTCTGGGTTTTCCGCACCCTCCATACCCTAGCTACTCAAACAACAATCTATACGGATGTGAGCGAAGGGCCACTTGCTTCAATCCCCCGATACATACAGGCATGCGCATCTAGTACTAGTGCTCCATGTCTCTTTGATGAACATATATATATACATGGGTGAGTGCCATGTATGTGGGACATTTACCAAGGGGGAGTTCAGAAAATTTCATCTTCCACCACCTCACCGGATTCAACCTCCACTACTCATGGAGGCCCTTCCCAGACACAGTGACCTGGTGGTCCTCTCAAGGCTAGCCTCCCATCCCTGGTATTCGGCGCCCGGCGGCGCTCAGGCGGTCTCCATTCATGGAGATGCCACTCGCCGAGCAGGACTCGGAACCCGCCATCCATCTACTTCAATCATGGCGGCTCTGCGATAAGGTTGCAGTCCTGCGAGCTGGATTTCGACGGCGGTCGTCAGGCGGGTAGCGATCGGGGCTACCGACACACACGCCGTCCTCTGCTACTTAGCGTCGACGATGCCACGCCCCGAACATGGACCAATGCGACAGTATTATGAATTAAAAAACCATAAACAGGTTATGGCTAAATATACAACTTTTGAGAGGTAATGTTGGAAGGTGCTTCAATGTATTTATTTTAAAGATACATAAATATTAAAGTATGAATGAAAGGTAGACAGTGATTGTTTACCCCTTCATTTACTTTAAAATTTGTGCAACTTGTATTAGAAGGGAAAGTATATAAGCACTACTCACAACTTTTACATTTTATATTAGTGAAATACATATTAATTATAGCGGTAGCTTTATTTAATTTATTAGAAGTCATGAGTTACATCAACTGATTACTCTGAAATAAGCCAAAACAAAATATTACAAGGGTGTTTAAAGAGAATATGAGTGTTTTCTTGCTAAGTAGCACTTAAATTTTGAGCCTTTAGATTTAGATTCAATGGATGAACCAATTTTCCTCCACTCCTCCCATTTTACTACTATTGAAACAACCCAGGGAAATTAATCTTGCAAACGTGGTCATCAACACAAATTAATCACACATATAATTAAATTTCTCAACAAAGTTTAGTCACCAACTTTATTTTTTAACAAAAGTCATACAATAGTATCAATTATAATGTACATAAATATTCAATTACATCAAAAGGAAATATTACAAGATTATTCAAAATTCTTAAAAAGCTAAGCTTTTGTGATCTTCTGCTTGATCCCTGTCATGGTTAGTCATTTATATATACACATAATCATAAGGCAATCAAAGAGAAAAATTTAAAAGTTTAGGTGTGCCGTTAGACTTGTACGAGTTGGTATCGCTCATCGAGATACATGACTATCCGAGGCTAGTTGGCACCTCTCGCTACCTAGGGTTTCATCATTTGGCACTATACAAACCTATAATTGTTACGTACCATAGCCGTGCATAAATAGTACCCAAACATCTCATGGTTAGAAGGTAAAGCCTTCCATAGTAAAAAGTGAATTTACCATAGTTAATGAAGGAGGAAGTTAGCACCTTCCCCAATTCAACCTCCTATATACCAAACAAGTCACCAGGGTTAAAAAGGGAGTCAGTTGAGCACACCAAGCCTAGTTCATTCCAACCCAAGCCAAGAAAGCATGCACATGCCACCATCCACCATAGAGCCACCAGGAGGCAAAGCCCCAAGACAAGGCCCAGGAGCAAGACAACAAAGAGGCTACCAAGAGCTCAAGCCCAAGCCAAGAAGACCACCTGGAGCAAGAACAAGGAGGCCAAGCACACGACCACCTTGTCCTCAACCCCACCCCAACCTCAACTCCAACCCATCGGCACACCACCAGCAAAACAGCACCACCCATTCTCATCCCAGATCCCCAACATCTCAGGTGCACCTCAATGTATTTTGCTAATGGTAGGAGCATATAGTATCTAGAAGAATTAGGAAAATAGACAATATATATAGATAGGGGATCATTAGCGGTCTCAATATGTAGCCATAGAAGGGGTGGCCTTGCGCATGCCCATGGATTGTCTCGCACTCCTTGGCATATGGGAGACCGTGGGTATCACCACAATACCGCCAACCAGCTATCGAACACCATTCTCAAATCATCATTAACCAAGGAAGAATCACTCTAATCGAAATCAGGCAAACATACAAGTAATAAAAAATTTCGCAATGAAGTAAGTAGAGCACTGAGGGTGGAGTGCGATGGAGGAGAGTGAGTAACTAGCTGAGGTAGGCGCCGGTGAACAGGCGTAGAGGAGGTCGGCACCAAGAGAGGGGAGGGGAAGGGCCGATCGAGCCAGGTGCAGGGAGTCTGCCAGGGGTGAGGCAGGCGGCCTAGGGGTGAGGGTGAGGCCGAGCGGGCTAGGAGGTGCACGCGCGCCCGAGCGAGGGCGGGCTGTGGTGCGCGGGACCCGATGTGAGTAGGAGCTAGGGCCGACGAGGCCGGGGAGGGGAGGCCCGAAATGGACGGTGACCCGAGCAGAACGCACAAGGGAAGGAGGCCCAGGCGGGTGCGAAGCATGGGAGAGAAGTGGGCCAGCGGGCCTGGGCCCAGGGGCAGGCAGTGGGGACCAGGCGGTGGCCAAGAGTGGCGGCCATAGCTGGCGTCGGTGCCGGAGAAGAGAGGGAGGAGACCGGATCGGGGGAGCCAAGAGCGGAGAGAGGGAGTGGGGAAGAAGAAAAGAAGCGGAAGGCTGGTCAGGTAGGGGAAAAGAAAGAAGGGGAGAGAAGAAAGAAGAAAAGAAAAAGGAGGAGAAGAGAAAAAAAAGAAAAGAAAAGAGGAGAAAAGAAAAGAAGAGAAGAGAAAAAGGGGAGAAAAATTTAAATCAGTGAGTCACCCAAATTAATTGTACCTAATTAAAATCTGATGAATTAAACAATCCAAGCTATTGGCATTTAAATAACAGACATTAAAACAAAGTTATCCAAAAATTTTTAAAAGGCATTATACGTATATCAAATAATAAAAGAAAGGGGTTTGACACCATAAAACATGTAAAAATCTACTAATATTACTTATAATTTTAGGAATTAAATCTAATCCGACCGGTGACCTTCAATAGCAACCATGTGAGGATGACTACTTGTACCAAAATCCAGACAAGCAATTTCTTGATCATATTTAAATATATTTAATCAATCATATTTACTTATATGTGATATCACCAATGTATGGAAAACCATTTTTAAGAAAACAATAAATCAGATGCTGTTGGAAAGATGGTTTTGGATGTTGACTGCTAAGGGAGTATATGAATTGTGATGTGTTGAAATGGCTCATCCAACAAATGGAGCCGGTGACACATTTATGTATGGTGGGTAGAGGGTGCTATAGATGATGAGCATTACTGATGAACCCCTCTACATATGGCTAGAACATAAGGATGAAACACTACACTCGGGCAATGAGCCGTATATTTCATATCAACTATAGTGTGTGGAAACGACCAGAGGTTATCCTATGATGGTATTAAGGTCTCCACATTGGGTATGAGTAGATAACTAGGGGTATGAAGCTGAGTAGGCTGGGAGTCCCAATGAAAGACACATATATCAGCTGCGGTTGATTCCAAGGCGCTATATTTAAACGCCGTGAGATGAGTGCCGCCGTTGTTAGTCGGAGCACAACTGGCAATGGTGCCAAGGTTGAAGATCTAATACCAGATTAGTAATAAACATTCTGGGTTCTCAATTGAGATTGTGTTCACTATGAGTAAAGTAGTACAAATCTGCATACGGTAAAATCATGAATTTATACCTATCTCCTGGATTGGAGGCTATAAAAGCTAAGTCTGCTTAATATACAAGTGTTAGTAGCAATTTCAATAATTAAATATTGTAAGGCCATATATTTTCTAATAAAACCCTATGTTCTTAAAAAATAGTTTTGAGAGGAATATGGACATGAGATGGATGATGGGAAAATTCATATAATGCATTTTGTTATTAATGCTTGCTGAGTACTTTTGTACTCACCCTTGCTTAACTCCCTATTTGCGTAGAAGCTGAGGACTATGGATTCGCTTGCGAGGCATGGGCTGAGGATAACCCGCAGAGTCAAGGTGATGATGCAGAAGAGGACTATCAGGAGGACTGGGTGGATTAGTGGACCGTACGGTGGTGACCATCGATCCATTAGGTATTTAGTATTTATATAAATTATTTATGGATGTACTATATTTAATATGTAAGAGCTTGATAACGATGGATCTATAGCCAGCGTGGCAATGAATTGTACTAAGCTTCCATTTCAGTCTCTAATTGCTGTTTTGTTGCAACACTTTGAATATGGTATATTAACTAATAAAATGTCAGGTTAGTATAATTAACTCAGAGTAATGGCAGTATTACTGTTATTACTCTGGGTTAATTATGCGGGTCACCACAACTATTTTTCAAGAAGTACTCATTTTTTAGGTACTGGATGAAAATATTATTCTTTTTTCAAGAAGTACTCATTTTTTCAAGAAGTACTCATTTTTTAGCTTCCATTTCAGTCTCTAATTGCCTTTTTACATCAATTATATACTATTTTTACACAAATTAAATTATATAAAAATGATGTGACAATTTGTTAAAGAAGAACATTATTATTTTCTACATGTTCTTTTTTACATCAATTATATACTACTTTTACATATATTAAATTCTGTAAAAAATAATGTGATAATCTGTAAAAAAAAGATGAACAAAACAAACTACAAGGAACACAATGAACAAAAACATAAATCACAAAGTCAAAATGATAAAGCACAACCGAATCACAAAACGATATCTAATAGACAAAAAAAAGTGCCCATAAACAAAAAAACGAGTTCCATTTAACAATTCCAATATTATAACTAGTGGTACCACCCAAAATCCCCTCACGTATGTACTATATGCCGATGTCCTGATCTTGACTTTCAGACTGCATTTAACACCCAATGCAAGAATGAGTATAAAATACTCAGCAAGAACTATATTATTTATAAAAAAGGACATTTAAATTTTCACTGTTTATTTTATTAACTTTGCGAATGCAATCTCACATTGCGATCACTTTGCAATGGTGCATAGCTTCCCTATGGACAGTGTCGAATACTTTCAATGTGCGTGCTACGCTATTCAGGTGCCATAAAAAAATGAGTGTCAACAGTTCAGTGGAAATTCTCGCTTGAAATTAAGTGATTTTTCACCATCTCATGAATAACAAAAAGAAACGTACGTGCTAAGTTGACTAAATCTTGATTTGTACAATTGTACTAGTCTAGTACTGCAGTTTGCTAGAGATCTATATATATGGATGAATTAACGCAGAGAAAGATTTGTGATCAAAATATGGTCACCTCATAACACCTAGTGAATTCCTCGGTCACGAGTACCTTCCTCGAGGTGAAGAACTCAGTCCTTTTCTAGGCCTCCCACCATTTTTCCCCAAATCTACCACTCATGCGAGCGTAATTGTAAAAATAGTACCCTCTCAAACTGCAGAAGCACTACTAGGTAACACGTATCATTTGTCGCGTCCATGTATGGCGAAAGCACCAACAGGAGTGTACTCAGGAGAGCTAGGTGTGACGTAGAAGGGACTGAGAGCAAAGGCTAGAACTGCTACTGAATTGGAACCGTCTGTGGGGCTGACCTTAGAAGTAGTCTCGTCACTATCAGTGGCTACAGAGTCCTGATCTATAGAGTGCCCTACTCGGTCTAGAATAACAGAATGGGAACTGTCTAACTGTAAGGGATTGAGGGGCACACCCAGATGGGTATAGTTCCTCAAGGCAGTGGACAACTCGCTGTTCTCCTACTCAAGCAGGGAACAACGTCTCTCCAAAGTATGGATCCTCTCCATCAATTCAAGAACAAGTTGAGTGGAAGAAGGGGGAGTGGAGCAGTTGTACGGATTGAGAGGACGTACTGGAGGTCTAGTAGAGGAACCCCTAAGGACTCTCTAGGAGTAAGTGTGCGTCCTATATGTGTAGCTGGGATAGTAGGATATGTTGGAGGGGTACTGAAGTCAAAGCAGGTGGAGATGGAGCGAAACAAAGGTGGGTCTAGGGGGTAGGGGTGGAAGAAAAGATGCAGAAAGTGGTAACGCAGGTGGAGCAAAGTCTGAAATAGAAAAAGACGTCTATGGTGGAGGTGCTGAGGAGATCCTAGCCTCCTCCAAGTGGTATGGCTAATGTCCCATGCCCACCTAGACTAGCTGGGGTGAAAGGCGTGAAAGAGCAATAAGGCGCCATCTTGGGCTGCCTCCTAGAGTGCTAAGAGGAAGTCAAAACGGGCAACACTGTAGGTAGACACGATTCCTAGACTCCCTGATTCTGGCAGATGGGTCATGACTACAAACCCGGCCCCTAGTGGATCCTCTACTACTGTGTAGAACGGTGTAGAAAGGTGCCTAAGGCTGCTAGCAGAGTAAGCAAAAACAGAGCGAATCCCCCAAACTTGGACCCAGATCCCGGTAACCTATGCTCCATCCTACATTATTAAACCAAGCTTTAGTTAGTGCATATTTTATAATGGAAGGTACTGTAATCTGAAGAAAGAGAATTTTATTACATGTATTTAGATTCATACAATATTTATATGATTGCTTTTACTTAATTATCCTTATTATGCTCTCATTGTGATTACTTTTGTTTTAAATGATGTTGTTATTGTTGTGTTCATCATTATTATTTATGAAATTTTCTGATTGAGAAGGAACCAATATTTCTTAAATGAGAAGAGAGGGTATGTCTTAAGATAAGAAGAAACAGACCACTTGGTTAAGAAGAGAAGGAATGATTTTTGATGAGGGGAGATATTTTTCCTTGTTAAAGGTACTAGGAGAATGTCAGACCTTCTTAAGGCTGATTATAGTCCTTACTTAAGGGACATGTTTATTTCCTTAGGCTCGCTCTAATACCACCTTTATTTTGTGATGCCCCCACTTTGTCTTGTCTAACCAAGTCAGACATAGTGAAAATCATCACAGAATAGAGTTGCGCCAGGATCAGCTAAGGAAACATTACATGTTGTAGGATCAAGGATAACTGACTAGGGGGGGTGAATAGGAGGTTTCTAAAATTCTTTGTCTCTAATTCAACAATTTAGCAAATATGACAAGATTGCAAATTTAACAATCAAAACCTAAATCGTCAAGGTTTCACTGAAGGCACCAACAACCTAAGTCTAAAAAAGAATAGCAATCCTAGATAGATGATCAATCACAATGGTCACTAGGAATGTAAACTTGCACAAAAGAATAAGATTGCAAACCACAAGATTGACACGATGACTTTTTCCTGTGGTCTCGGAGACTTGCTGGTCTCCCCTAATCCATGTTGAGGTAGCTTGAACGAATCAAGCCGGCTCCTTGCGCAATTGAGTCTTCCTCGATCACTAGTGGTAGCTCTTTCCCGCTCCATGTAGGTGAGCTCCAACCTTTACACCGGCACCGGGTCTCTTCACAATCTCCTTTGAAGAGATCATCAGTTTCTCCTCCAAGCCATCTAGGAGTCGATAAACTCTAAGAGAATGGATCAATGACACTTGCTTGAAGATGATCAAGTGTCACAATTAGCTCTAGATCAATGAATGCACTTGAATGCTCTCAACACCCTCCAAATGAGAATTTAATGTTCAAGTGGTGAAGAGAAGCTTGCTAGGGCTCAACTAGTATTCAATGAGTGTCCAAAATTTGCCCTTGCTACAACAGAGGGGGTGTTTATAGCCCCAACCAATTTTCTAGCCGTTTGCATCAAATATATAAAAAATCAGGAAAGTCGGCTCTACCGCCATGCAAAGTGTGGTAGTGTCGGCCCCCTTTCAATGGTCCATTTCGTGCATTTAATGCATAGGAATTAGCCATTGCTACAGTACCCCCGGTACTACCGACATGCAAGAAGCGGTAGTGTCGACAAATGATCACTGAAACACCTCACAATTTCCTTCTCTGGAAAATAAGTACCGCTACAAGATGTGCGGTACTACCGACAAATAGTAGTACTAGCATTAACGCTACGGTAGTGCTGGGATATGAAAATCCGAAGAAAAACCATAAAATCCATTCTCTGTAAAATAACTACCACTCTCAGCGCCGGTACTACCGACTAGCGGTAGTACCGATGTTAATATGGCAGTAGTGCCGATGGCATGAAAACACAGAGTGAGCCCGTCTGGAAAATAACTACCAGCCCAAATGGGCGGTACCACTGACTAGCGGTAGTACTGGGCCCTAGGCACCGGTAGTGCCGATTTTGCCCACAGCATAAAAAGACGCTCTCTGGAAAATATGTACTGCTATCTGAGGATGGTACTATCGACCTCGCGATAGTACTGGAACCTGGTTGGCGGTAGTGCTGGTCTAAACCCAAAAACTTGATTTTGTCTAGAAATAATAATGCAACCAATACTAGCATGCTTATGAATTTAGCCATGTGACATTTGAGCATATTCAAGCTACTAGCCATTAATCCCCCTTGATAGTACGGCACATATTCTAGCAATCCGATCTTTCCTTTGAATACCGAGATCGGCAAAAGCTATGAAAGGGTCCTTAAATTTTTATACCTTGGCCTTGAGCTTGAATCCATGATAGACTCTTTGTTCATGTTTCCACCTTTTCCATATCCATGATAACCTTGGCTAATCCGTACTCTGACCTCTTTCCATACCACCTCACCTCACCAAAGGCACGTGGGTCGAGATGTCTACCTGCCAGTCTTGCCCTAGGGTAACTGTCCCCACCTAAAAACAGTCACCTTCTCTCTTGTAGTAGAGACAGCTACTTGGTTGGAAAATTAGTTCGACCTCTCCCATTCCAGGTCTATGGTCAGCACGATTTGCATCGCTTTTGAAGTAAAGCGCCAATTTGGTCTATGCCCTTAAGTGATATCTTATGTAGAGGAGTCTTGACATTTACAACACAACCCTACATGGGTTATAGTATTACTATCGGACCTCTTTGGTCCAAACCTCATCAATATCACCTAATGAGTCTACCTAATCCACTTGACATGTTTTAATTTTCTTTAGAAGTTAATCTTTTTGGTTCCCATACAAGAATTTCAAAACAACCCGCAACCCATAAAAATCAATTTATAAGACATAGTCGAAGGATGACTTGCCTGATGGTGTTCCCACCGACTTGTCTACAATAGGAGTTGACTCTAAATGTCCTAGATTGCTCTCAGAGAAATTTCCTAGTGAAAATTTCAGACATTCTCAACACATGGAATTTTTCTAATTATGTCCTAAAAGAAAAGGCAGAATTTTAATCATGTGTGGTGTATATTATTTTTCCTAAGGGGTGTAAGATCGAGGATGCCGACTAGAGGGGGGTGAATAGGCGGCTATAAAAATTTCTTCTATGGTTAATTAAAATCTCGCCTAAGTACCCTTATGTCAAAACCTAAATAATAATAGATGTGGAAGCGATAAACTAAGGTTTTGACAATTAAAGCCTAAATCAACTAGGCTCACTAAGTGCATTAGCTAATTATGTCTCTACTCAAGAATATGCAATCATAAAGACAATCAAGCAATTTAATTCTAGGAATGTAAATTGCAACAATGTAAATAGAGAATTGCATGCAAACACAAAGAGACATACCGATGTTTTACCGTAGTGTTCGGAGACTTACTGGTCTCCTCTATTTCACGTTGAGGCAAACCCAAACCACTTTGGACCAGCTACACGAATTGAGCACCCGTCTCGATTCCACTAGTGGTAGCCCTTTCCCTCTCCGGATAGGTGAGTTCCAACCTTCACAAATTCGTCGGGGCTTCTCACAACTTCCGTTGAGAAGCTCACCGCGCACGACGCCTCCACACACCGTCTAGGTGTCGACAAAAACCAAGAGTAACAAGTTAAGCCTCTTGCTTGATCCTCACCAAGTGCAACACATGCACAAGGATGCTAATCCTTCTCTAGATGCAACACATGCAACTAGAGACATTCTCTCCTCGCTCACAAGGTGCAACACATGCACAATAGAGAAAAGAGGCTTGCACTAGCTCAAGCGAAACAAATAGAACACCAAGAGTCATCAAACATCAAATAAGAAACTCTAGCTCAAAAGCTTCTCAAATCACTCAAACATGTCTCTGTGGGCTCTAGAGGTTTTGCTCTCAAGTGTATGCCTCAAATAGGTACAACAGCAGCAGCAAAACCCTCCCCATGGGGTCTCTTATAAAGCCCCTCAAAGAAACTAGCCGTTTGGGGGCAAAATCGAAAAAACATACAATTTCCGGAACTACCGCCATGTAAATCCCTGTCGTACCGGCCTTAGCAGTAACGAATAGTTCTGGACAATAAAATTACTAAAAAATAGCCGTAGCTACAGTACTCCGGTACTATCGCCGTGTAAATCCTGGTAGTACCGATATTTTTGATCCAAAAAACTAAAAAACGCGGCTCTGGAAAATAACTACCGACCTTCTGGAGCGGTACTACCGCTAGGTCGGTACTACCGCCATGTAAAAATCGGTACCACCATATAAAAATCGGTAGCGCCACTGTTTCAGCAACTAAAAAGGTCGTAACTTTTTACTCCGAATTTTGATTTAGGTGATTTTGGACTCTATGGAAAGCTTATCAAGAGGGCTACAATTTTCACCCTTTTTAAGATTTAAGAAACCATAGATATTTTTAAATATCACAAAAACTCCAATATAGCCACTCAAGTCTAAAATCTGATTTTTCTTGAAATCCCTCACATAAACTTGATCAAGAGCATGACTACAAGCTAACAAGAGATAATAAGATCAAATCTTGAGCCATGTGATGATCAACTCATGATCAAAACAATTTTGCAAAACACATTTGTAAAATCTAATCACATGCTCCAAGATCAAATGCATGAACACCAATATTTTGCAAAAACATATTTGCAAATATAAGTCTTACAAACAAGAGCAATCAACATCATATCTTTGAGCCATGTGATGATCAACACATGATCAAACCAATTTGCAAACTCTAGTCACATGCTCCAAAGAATTGCACAAATATCAACTTGTTTACAAAACACATTTGCAAATAACAAATCCACGTAAACAAAAGCACAAAGCACACGCATGAACTCAAACATAGCCATGTGATGATCAACACATGATCTCTAGCAATTTGCAAAATAAATTTGCAAATTCTAGTCACATGCTAAGAAGAGTTCTTGCATGAACTTCAACATTTTGCACAACATACTTTGCAAAACAACATCAAACATGTGCTTCTCCTATTTGCAAAACACATTTACAAATCAAATCTCCTTGCAAAGAACACATCAATAAAATTGCAAGCATGAGCTACAACTATTTGCAAAACACATACACAAATATTTGCTCCATGCAAAAATCAGATCAAGAGGTGAGCTAGCGCAAACGGGATTGAGCCATCAAAACATGATGAGACTCAAGCTATAAGACTCGATATCTCTTAATAGTACAGCAACATGTACTAACAACCCAGTCTCCCATCCAAACACTGAGACCGGTAAAAGATTAGGAACACTTCCTTAGCCCTAGATAGTTATATCTTTGCCTCTAGCACATCCACTTGAAGCTTTTATGATTCTCATCATATTCTCTCCAAGTCAAGATCTCGTCTCGTTCATCAACACATGATGAACTCCGTTGCTCTTCTCGTCAGGATCTCCTCTAGACGCTCATCAACACATGATAATGTCCATTGTTCCGATTCTTGACTTGATGGCTCTCACCACATGATACCATCCAAATCTTCATCATCGTTGGACTCAACTTACTTCACAACTCAAGGAAGATTGTTACTCTAACAAACACGGTTGTCTCAATCATCAACGCACTCCATTAACACATAATGGATGCCTTCAAGATCCTTCGATCTATTCCTTGATGATTGACCACAACCCAAATCAATTTGAATGAAAATATTGATTTGTCTTGAGTATATTGATGCAACTAATGCATCATATACTCAAGAACTTTTCGTTTGTCCTTTAATCAATAAACACCATCAACGCATGATGGAGAGCCTTATGATTAGACGACAACTGAATACAATTTAAATCGAATTTAAATTGTCATGAGTATATATCGACTACATAAGTTTCATATACTCATTTTGATGGTTTCTAAGTAATGATCTAAATTATATGGAGTGGTTGAAAGAGATCAATACTCTTGATCATCAAGCATAGAATAAACTCCATTAAATGTGTGCACATATAAAATTGAACTTGAATCAATATGCACATATTCAATTTGAGATTGCTTTGGAGTTTGTCCTATATTAACATGAGTATACTACAACTACACAAGTTTTATATATATACTCATGAGTTTGTTTCAATGTAATGATCCTTTATAAATGGAAAGAAGTAAAGGGATCAATACTATTGAAACTTCAAGATTAAGCATGAACTCCCCCTAAATGTGTGCATTTATGCATATATATGGAATTAAAAACATTATGCACATCTTAAGATTGAGACTACGGTGAAGTTCATCCTTTATCTTGAATCCAAGGAATGCATCTAGAAATAATAGAGTTGTATTGGATGCATACCTTTATTTTCATTTTTCAATGAGATGAGACTAAACAAAAGTATACTCAATAAAAGAGCTAGTCCCATATTCATTATGATCATGAATATAATATCCAAGGAATGCAACAAGATATGATAATATGAACTCGAATGCATACCTTTGATATTTCCATCTTTTTCATCCAATCCAAAAGAGACTAATAAGAGTTAAGCTCAACAAAGGAGTTAGGGCCTGTTTGTTTTAGCTTTTGATTCTGGATTCTGGTCCCAAAAGCAGAATCAGAAACAAACAGTCTGATTCTAGAATCCGATTCTCACAATTCAGTCCACCCATATACACTAGAATCCACAATCCACTTTATATGTGCTTTTGGATTCCAGCTTTTAGAGAATCAGCTTCTCTAAAACCACAATCCAGAATCAGCTTTTAGAGAATCCAAAGCTGAAACAAACAGGCCCTTAGTCTTATAAAAGGATTTATCCTTAATTAACGATTGAGACTAATCAATATTATGATTATCAAAAGGGTTAGTCTCAATATTAGATTTGTCATTAACACCAAAACCAAATTAATGGAGCTTGAACTTTCAAGGGGTTATGAGAAATTTGGTAGTTGATTCTTAGATTGTTAATTTTATATATTTTAAAATTTAAATTATAAAATAATTGAGAGAAAAGATAAGAGAAAATTTTAATTTGATTAGCTTATACTGTTCTTGGTCCAATCAGCCAGCCCACCTAGCTCTCACTTCCTTTCTCTTTCTAATTTCGGCCCACTCGGCCAGCCCATCTGACCTAGCCCACCGAGTGACCTACCAGGCCAGCCCATCCTTATCTCCTCTCCTTTTTCTAACCCTAAACCTAACCTAACCGCATTCCCTATTTAGCTTCTGCCTCCCCTATTCCGCCTCTCTTTTTATCGCTTCCCTCTCTACCCCCTTTCCCTTCCCGAGAGCCTTGCCTCCCTCTCTGGGCCCCGAGCTCCTCACCTTCCTCCCCGTACAGCCATCAATGTCCCCTAGTGCCGACTCCTCTTCCTGGCCTTCCTCCTCCCCTTTCCTTTCTCTTTCCCTCCCTCTTCTCCCTATGTCGCTATTGTTTGAATGCTGCCAGATCTAGTGTCCTCCGGTCAGCTTCCTCACTAGATTTGGTGGATCCCCACCAGATCTGGTGCTCCCCTATGCCGGTGGCCACTTCCCTAAGTTCCCCGACTCCGATGCCCTCCCGGTCGACCCTGATGTCACAGCACTAGGGTTGCCTCCCCCGGGCTCGATGGCTTCAACACTGTCCTGGTGCCAAAGATGTCAACACTCCCCTCCTTTGCACCGAGCTTGACGCCAGCCTAAAGTTGTCCACCTTCGCCCTCAACTACGGTTCGGCTATGACTTCCCCCCTCAACACACATAGGCTAAGTACCTGACCCCTTCCATGTATGACTACTATGCTACTAGCTTTAATTTCGAATTGAGCAGACAAGAGTTGTAGATTTTATGATATGGTTTATGTACAATTTGACTGTGAGTTAGAGGTATTTATCATCAGATTTCATATGCTTATATTCTGAGTTCTTTAGTGATTATGTGTGAATGAGCTAGAAATCTGGCCCTTGTATATTGCATGTACATCTAGCTAGTGAGATGACCAATTGTCAAAAAGATGGAATGATAATATTTGCATTATTGAATTAGACAATGATGTTTAACTCATGTTTCATATGCCCATGCTCAAGACAGAGAGTAGTGTTTGAAGTCTTGTATATTCACACTTAAGGCATAGAGAGGGGTTAAGGTTGTTTATGTCATAGTTATTTTATCTAATGTGTCTAACCCTGAATCAAGTAGAGTACTATTGTGCTCTTGTTCAACCATGTTTCTCTAATTCCTGATCAGTTTGTGACAATCATGTTCTTGTTTTATTACGGATTTGTTTCGGTTGTTCAATTAGAATGCATGTGTTCCCACGTATGCTTGCTACTAAATTTTCTATCTATAAGTAGTAGAATTACCGGGGCATGCAACCATGTTATTAAATCAATCTTGAGCCTTCATTCTTTGTGGATCCTCAAGTTATTTTGTAATGTTATATGATTTCAATCAGTATGAGTGATTAGCATTTACTTCTATTGAATAGTAACAAAAGGGGAAAATATTCAGACTAATGCTTAGCACCTTTTTGGTTGCAGAGAAATGTTGTGTGGGGAGTGGCAGGAGAAAAAGAAAGAGCTAGGTAGCTGTTGCCTTGCTTCTTCCCCTTTATGTCTTGCTTCTAATCTTCAACAGAGGACAAGCAGGAGAAAAGTTGTGGGGTGGTGACAAAGAGTAGAGGTGTAAATGCTAGTTGCTTTTATACTGTAGTCAAAATCGATAAGTCGAACTGGTTTGTAAAAAGATTGCATTCTTCTATATTCTTTTAAAGACTAAATTGTAATTGTTATTGTGTGGAATGTGGACTATAGTTTGTATGAAGTGTTTGAGAGCAAAAATGTAATGAAATCTCTTGATTTGTTTTCACCTTTTGGATAATATGGATGTATTTGAATGACTGTGCTATTCTTGAATAATAATGTTTAAGTTGGATGTTAATTTTGTGAATGTGCAATGTGTTTTGTTCGAGCTAAAATTATGTGTATCCGTACACACACAATACACACACATGTGTATGGTCTCCTTGGAAGAATGCATTGTGTATTATGGTTATGTTTTAAATTATGATTTAGTATGCTAATAAGGATGTGTTAGAAAAGACAAGTATGACTCTAACATGGGTTTTGGGCAGGTTTTACATCATGATACATCCAATGTTTTCTTGTAGATAGCCATACTCTCACGTCTCGCCCAATTCCCCGCTTCAAAGAGCTTTCTTGCTCAGATGTGAGAAATCATGGTAGATAAGGATGGCGATGTTGTGGCGGCCAATCAAGTAGAGCCATAGCTGGCTGGGTTCTCAGCAGGCTACAGGGAAGAGCCATAGCTAGCGGTTAGCAATGATGAGCAACAACATACGGGTAGCAGCTAAGTCCATGACTGTGATGAGCCGTTGCTATCTAGGAAGTGTGTATCCTCCCCTTCCCACTTGTAGTTCTTGATTCCCCATTTGCCAGTTTTTTTTCTAATTTGTTGTTGACGCATGTTTGTCAGATATAGATCCAAAAAAGAATAGAAGAGGAAGAAGCTGGACAAGAGGAAGAGGCTGGTAGAGGAGAAGAGGAAGAGGCTAGAGGAGGATAGCCGACCAAGGGAGGCAGTGAAGACGAACAAGGTGAATCCATTCCTCGGTTTTTGCTCTTCTTGTTGGACATGAACTACTTTGTTGGTGACTTGTATAGATAGTGTTTTACTGCTGCACATTATTGTCTGCTCATCGATTAGCAACAAATATTTTCCTGTTACTATTCATCCCATTACTGCTATTACATAGATTACTTCGAGGAGCTACCTAAAGTGCACAACCTCAATATTCCACTACGTGTTCTCTCTTCTGTTGTATTGAATTAACTACTTGTCCTTAGTATACTATACTGTGTTTCTGTTTAGTACACATTGCTCATACCAAAATATTGGTCTTGTTTGTTATCACATCATTTTTTCTGTAGTAGCACTTATCATATTATGATATATTTATGTATTTTTTGTACAAGTAGTTTAATTAGTAATACAATATTTTATTATATTCTCCATAAAGATAGTTCTATTTAATTCACTTGTTCTCTTTGTTTCCTAGGGAGGGTGTTCACCGTCGGCTACTCTACCGAGTCTATGAATTCGGTCTCCAATGGTGACTGTGGTGAGGTCACCATTGGTAAACTTGTTGATGTCAACACCTGGGGCATTGGCGAGAATGGCAGCATTAAAACGAGGGAGATCTCTATCAGTAGCTCTGCCTACATCCTCTCAAGCAAATGAATGAGGTATCCATCACTAGTGACAACATGTTATACTATACATGTTCCATCGCCGATGAGGTCTCCATCCTCTATGAGGACTTCTCATGGTGAGATTTACTTCCATGTTCTTTTTTGATATGTAATAAAGCATTGTCATTGTCCGTAACAAGTTGAAAGTAGTATTTTTAATGATTAGGCTCTAGACGTAAACCACACAAGTTGAAATCTGATGTATGGAAGGAGGTCGAGCCAATATATCATGATGGGAAAGTTGCAAAAGTAAAGTGCATATTCCAGCCTTACAGGGTTCAGGGATTAGCCAAATTGGTAGAAATTTGAAGGTATATGAAATGAGAACTAAAATGCATTATTCAGCAACTTCATCTAAGTAGTTGTCCTGAAAGATTGAAAATTTGATCCCGAGGTCTCATGTAGAGAACTTGTGCGAATGATTGTTCTCCATGAACTGCCCTTTTCCTTTGTGGAATATGATGGCTTTAGATCTTTTTTGGCTAGCTTAAACCCAATATTCAAATTGGTCTCTAGAACAACCGCTCAAGCTGATTATATTACATCTTATAAGGAGCATAGATCGGGTTTGCGAGTTCTTTTGAAGGACTATAATTCTAGAGTATCAATAACCACCGACATGTGGACGTCAAACAAGAATCTAGGATACCTATGCATTACATGTCATTTTATAGATAATGAATGGAATATCCAAAAGAGAATTATAAGATTTTGTCCTATAAAGACTCCACATGATGCTTTGAACATGTATAATGTAATATTGAAGTCCATCCAAGATTAGCACATCTAGGATAAAATATTTAGTTTTACATTAGACAATGCATCAGTTAACACTGCAATGATCACTTTTCCGAATAAAATTTACTAGAAAAACGTCTTCTACATTGCCAAGGCAATTTGTTTCATATTCGTTGTGCTTCTCATGTCTTCAATATTTATCATCCAAGATGGATTAAACGAAATGGGTACTATGATTGATAACATTAGAAATAGTATTAAGTATGTCAAGAGTTCGCAATCAAAGAAAGAGAAGTTTGAAGAGATCATTACACAGGTGGGAGTATCTGAGAAGCACCCTTCACTTGATGTAGCCACAAGATGGAATTCAACTTTTCTTATGCTTTAGTCAGCGTTGCCTTTCAAAGTAGCATTTTATGCCTTAGGAAACCAAGACTTAAATTACAAATATGCTCTCACATCTTTAGAATGGAGATGGGCCAAAGATGCTATTAATCTGTTGAGGATTTTCTACACTGTCACTAAAGTTGTTTTGGGTTTAAAATATCCAACATCCAACCATTACTTCCATGAGGTGTGGTTAATTAAAAAAACCCTAGAAAACAGAGCTAAAAGTAGAAACCCTATCATTGTGGCCATGGTAAAAGAAATTCAAGGGAAATTTGACAAGTACTAGAAAGAGTTGTACTTGGCTAATTGTATATCTGTTATACCTCATTCGAGGAACAAGTATGACTATATTGAGTTTCGCTTGAAGATGGCATTTGGAAGTCACGCTGGGAAACACCTCGATGAGCTTAATGAAGCTATGCAAGTCCTTTTTTATGAATATGATGCTAAAGTGAGAAAACCTCTTGAGCATTCATCACAAGGAGCAAATAGTGATGATGATGATGTGGGGGCTGAAAATGACCCTCTTACAGATTGGGATCAGCATTTAAGTGCCAAAAAAGCTCAAGCAAGCAATGAGCTTGATAGATATTTGAAGGAAGAGTTGTTCCCTTGTAGAGAAGCTCTTGATATTTTGCAATGGTGTGTGGTACAGTCTCCAAAGTTTCCAATCCTTTTTTGTATGGCACATGATGTATTGGTTGTCCCTGCTTCAACTGTTGCATTTGAGTCAGCTTTTAGCATTGGAGGAAGAGTTATTAGCGATTATAGGAGCAGGCTCTCTGGTAACACCATCTAGGCCTTGATTTGTCTACAAGATTGGCATAAATCAGCTAGTAAGTTCTCTTTTAACTATTTCTAACTTTGTTAGTTTACTTGATAATAATCATACGTCTATTTCTGACTTTCCAATGCTTCAGTCTCATCTCACAAAAAGAACACACTAGCAGGGGATATGGATGATGATGAGTGATGAGATGCATCTATAAGAATGGAAGGTAATTTTCTATAAATGGAAGGTAATTTTCTATAAAACAAGATAGAACATGCATCTGAAACTTATTCTAAGTCATTGTTTGCCAAATCTGCTACTACTACTTCAGCTTTAGGGGTGCTTGCATCTGCTACTTCAACCTACACTTTCAGCTATTATGAAATATGTTACTTCTAATTTCAGATTTAGGATATGCTTTCATAAATCAGGGGCTAAGTTGCATCAATAATTCTACCAAGTCTGCTACTGCTACTTCTACTTTCAGATTACTATTAATTTCAATCCTTCTATCCTTCTATCAAATTTGTATTTAGAATAACAATGAAAACCTTTTGGATGAATTGTCAGGTGGAACGCTACAAGGACGGTTGTGGTTGGGTGAATATCGGGTTGAAGTCAGTTGGCAGGAGATGCTACTGTTCTGCCATTGTTCTCTCACTCTGGCTGACTTTCAACATTGACATTGTGAACTTACTTTCCTAATGCTTGTTGAGTGACCATTTCTTTTGTCTAAATTTAGAATATCTTCTTTCATGAATCAAGATACTGTTAAGTGCTCATTTCTTCTTGTTTTCGCTGAATGGACAATGCAACAACATCTGTTGCAAAACTGAATTCTGTTGGGAAAAAACTGAGAACTTGATGATTGAAATTCTGTATTCTTATGATCATCTATGTTCTTTTTTCTGTTGTTTATGGTAGTAACATTGGGTCTACAATCAAAACAAGAGATATGATGTTTCTTTTTTTTAAGAACCAGACATGAAGTTTCTTACAAGACTTATGTTTTCCCTCTTTGTAAGTAAGTAATAGGGAAGAAGCAGTTGATCAGTATCAGGCTATCAACATAACACTTGTATACTAGTACTAGCAGAGAAACAACAGGGTAGAAAAAGCAGTAGAGGTAGAGCATTAATATTTACATGGTGCCTAATCATTATAGCAATTTAGCCATTCTAGAAGAGGAATAGATGCATGTTGGTAACTTGATATATACTAGTACAGCAACATGCAATTGATTTGTAGTCTCACCAAGCAAAGCAGTTGGCCGTCAAGTTGCGGGCTGCCCGCATAAGAGCTTGCGGCCAGCCTACGATACGTTCCACTTTCATCCTGATCGTTTGCTACCGATTCAAGATTTCAATGGGCTACGTTTCTCGGCCGACTCCGTGCAAGCCTAGGCTATGCACTGACCAATAATAGGCCCATACTAGATCTAGCATGTCATGCTAGCCTGGCATCGAGGTTTTCTCATAGGTACTCTCTTTGCCGAGAAACTTACGACGTATTTTGATTTTGCATAAGAATAAAAGAGGTAGTGAAATCTAGAAAGATACGAAAAAATGACTTAGCCTTTATAATTGTCTTGGAAAAATGAGAGAGAATGCTTCGTGTGGATGGTAATCAATACATTCGCATGATAGAGAGAAAATAAATAGACATATAAGGAAAAACTTTAGTAAATCTACATTAAGGTCTTATATTTTTTTAATAATTCTTTTAAACCATATGACATATTTCTTGACTGGGCGTGACACTGTTGTCTCTCACACACAAGAAAAAAAGTGCTGATCAACACTGATTGTTAGGAAGTAGGCGGATTGCTTGACCAATCAACGCTAAATAGATCAGCTGCTGCGAGCATGGTCGCAGAAGTTTGATAGATTTGTCTTCTTTGCAATTATGTATCCTTTCATTTCAGTTCGTTAAGGATGCAAATAGTTTCGTGTTCGCTTGCCCACAGTTAGGGTCCCAAGAGTGTCGTTGTACATACTAGTCATGTGCCCGTGCGTTGTAACGAAAACTCAATTTGCGACAAAAAAATATTTGCAAAGAAAACTAACTTTAGTTATGTTTCAATAGTAGGAAAAGTTTGTTTCTCCGAAGAGATTTGACTATCGGGTTAAATCCTCTTGCATCTCAATCGTTCATGTTAGATCCAACGAATCAAGGACTCTGAAGGAGAACGGACGATCACCACCAACTCTTAATTAGAATTAGTAGAGAGATATCAATCCTTACCATTGAAGGAGGAGAAAGTTATTGCCTTCTTCTTGTAGGAAATCCTATTGCTTCTTGCACGCAGTCTTTCTCTTCTCTTCTCTTCCTGCGTATGTCTCCACTACCGACCGTCCTATCCTCCTGGAGATGAGAGTGGGTACCCTCTAATAGGGAGTAGATGAAAGCAGAATGCAGCGTACGCTGGCGGATGGAAGCCAGGTCTTCCCGACATCTTCTTGATTGGCATGTTATTTGGTTACGTGATTCTTTCCTTTTAATCTATGCATTTCCAGATATAATGAGATAGAATTCCCGTATTATGGGATACAAGTGAGTATATCCTTCTATCCATGCAGAATATGATGAGAAAATCCTTCTATTTATAAGATATATGAATAACATTCTTTCATAGTAAGAATATGCGAATAGAGATATGCTAAAATAATATTTCTATTAAAAAAAGATACGATAAAATCCTTCTATCTAAGATATGATTAAATCCTCTTCTATTTCAGCCATTCATGTTAGATCCAACGAATCAGATACTCTAGAGGAGAACGGACCACTGCCACCAACTCCTAATCAGAAGTAGTAAAGATATGTCCTAGTTTCTTGGTTTCGTCCCTTCGTTGCTTTGATTTTGTAGTGAAGCTCTCAGCTTCCTCTAAAAAAAGCTTGCAAATACTCTCTTTTCTCTCTCTAAGAAAAAAGGCCTGCATAAGGATGTGAAATTAAACATATGAGAGAGGTTCAACCCTAACCTACCTTCGCAAAACTAACTACAAGAAATCCAGTGCTACGACACATTTACTTAATGGGCGTCTACTTAATTAATGTGTAGACTTTGATTAGGATATGCTGCTAACGTAATCCACAAGGGGCCAACCTACGAAATAGATAAATATCTACTATTAATGAAGTCCACGAGGTCAACACACATGAAAAAAAAATCAACCCCCCACCGAAAAAAATGAAGGTGTGTGTGTTATTCTTCAGAACTAGGTTTTCCGCTGATAACTTGAAATCAGTACGCGTAATTTCTTACTTTTCTTGTTGCTTCACCCAAAAGTGTTAACTCGAAAATGCTAGGTTTGGTGTCAACTACCAACAAGTATTATATGCTAGTATAACTCAATACAAATTATCAAGACTGAGATCAAAGCAAGGGTCAACACTTCAAATAGATTGGCAAGAAAAATATGAATTAGAGGAAGAAAGAAATGTTAGAGCGATAGGTCACCGATGGAGATCGACGTTGCTCGCTTCGTCGACCTAGGTTCGAGGATTATCGTTGAACCCAGCGTCTCTCGTAGAGGCGAGTACATGTGCGGGTGTGTGTGCGTGCGTACGTAGAGGTGTGTGTGCGTGCGTACGTAGCTGTTGTTCTTTTTTTATATAACGAATGTTAGAGTTTCTAGTCAATTTTTTTTAAAAAAAAGGAAAAAAATCTTATTAAAGTTTAATATAAAACTAAAATGTTTACTAAATTTAATCAACGCAAACAAAAAAAGAAAAAAATCTTATTAAAGTTTAATATAAAACTAAAATGTTTACTAAATTTAATCAACGCAAACAATGATAAGCATTCTAGTCAAACCAAACAGCCCAAAATTCGTCACACACCAACCTTAACCATCGGCTCCCACCTTCAGCGGGACTAGCCTCGAACCTTCCATTGCCTCCCCCAGACGAGAACATCACCTGCAAGCGACGGCGACGGCGACGCCCGCTCGTGCCCTCCCGATGCGGCACCCGCGGCGAGGCGGCCTCGCCGTGCTCGCGATCGCGGTCGCGGTCGCTATCGCGGCGCGCGGCGCAGATGGGTCCATCCACGAGTACTCCGGCGGCGGCTTCGCCCCGCGCGCCAACTCCTTCTTCTTTCACGGCGGCAGCGAGGGGCTCCACGCCTCCGACCCCTCCTCCAGCTCCTTCATCAGGTACGCTCGGGCGCAGCGCTTCTGGACTCCTCCTTAGGGTTTTGCGGGGATCGGAGCTGCCCCGATCAGGCGCGGTTTGGTCGGGTTTCGGGGTTAGGATCAGATGCGCTTGTTGAATGTTGCGCCTTTTGTTTTTGTTAAATCTTGATCGTGTTGTTTTTGGGTGGTGATGTGTACAGCAAGCAGTATAAGAGTAAGAGGGTTTTATTGGGACCGCAACAACTAGTGGCGAGAAATTCTGTGCCGTTGTAAGGCTTCCGACTGTTGTTTGATTTGTCTGCTCTGGCTTAGTCTCGGATGTTTGCTCCGATTCTTAGGGTTCTTGTTGTTGCTATTGATATTATGTGAGGGATCAAGTGGGAATTTGTGGAACTTTGTGCGCACAGAGGTTGATCTATTGAGATGATTTGATACAGCTGCTAGAAGTTGCTTCTTCTCTTTGAATTGTTGTGACCCGATGTGTATTAGTGAGTTCAACCACCTAACTTAGTTCAGTTCTTGTTTTGCTGTTCTGCAGTTGCGATGAGGCTGGTATTTAGGGAGCGTTAGTGTTTTTTCCTGTTTAAATAATGGGGTATAATAAGCATTGCCGTGGATGTAATGTTTTTCTTTATTTGTCACATGGCAGTATGATTGGCATGCCTCAATATGCAAAAGGTTGTAGTCGTTAGCATGAATCTGCGGTGTTTACATGCAAGACACGCACTACGTGACACTGCTTGGTTGTTTCTGTGCAAATCAATACATATTAGCACCAACTATTTTGGAGCATACATTTCATGAAAAATTTGCATCACAATCATTTATGTGTTGAAATGCATGGGCGAACACAAATATGCTATGGAAATAAGAATACCATGGTCAGATATCCCTCAATTCTTGAATTTTCTGTTATCTAATTGGCTACTCTTTCAGGTTTGACTCTGTTACGTTTCGACGGGCCCAGGAGTCAGCAGCTCGGCACGAGGAAATGCAGCAAAAGACAGGATTGGTAGAGGCTATTATTGTTGAGATCCAGGACAGAGACAAAATTGGAGGTTCTTACTTGCACTCTGATGCAATATGCTGCACCCCTGAGCTTGACAAGAAGAAGTCTTGTAAAGTTGGTGAAGTGATTATACGGCCAAATCCTGATAATCCAGACTGGCCAAAAAGGATCCAAACATTCTTTGATACTAAAGATGAAGAAACTTCCATGGAAACTCAAAGTGTATCTATAAACAAGACAGGGATGTACTACCTCTATTTTATGTTCTGTGATCCTCAACTCAAGGGATTGAAGATTACCGGCAGGACTGTTTGGCGAAATCCTCATGGTTATCTCCCTGGTAAAATGGCCCCAATGATGACATTTTATGGTTTCATGTCACTTGCATACCTTGTACTTGGACTTTTATGGTTTCTTCAATTTGTGCGATGCTGGAAGGATATCTTGCAGCTTCATTACCATATTACAGCTGTTATTGCTCTTGGCATGTGCGAAATGGCTTTCTGGTACTTTGAGTATGCTAACTTCAATTCCACTGGAACCAGACCTATGGGCATAACCTTGTGGGCAGTTACATTTACTGCTGTGAAGAAGACTGTATCTCGCCTTCTTCTATTAGTAGTTTCAATGGGTTGTAGTGTCGTTCGACCCACGTCAGGTGGGATTATATCTAGAGTCGCTGCTCTTGGTGTCATTTATTTTATTGCCTCAGAAGCTCTTGAACTTGTTGAAAATCTGGGAAATATCAATGACTTCTCTGGGAAAACGAGGTTATTCCTAGTGTTGCCTGTTGCCATACTTGATGCTACCTTCATCATCTGGATATTTTCATCCCTCTCTAGAACTTTAGAGAAGCTGCAGGTAGCCACTTCACAATCTTGCTAGTTCAAGTAAAGAACATGTTCTCTATGTTTAGTTGTCTATCCATCATGATGTTACTATAAAGTATTACTCTCCACACTGTTTTGCTTTTGGATATCACATAGCAGTTTTTGGTCTTTTTGTAAAGAATTACAAGGCCTCATGCTGCAGCTATTTACATTATAGCACAACCTGTAGCTAGTTGTACTTTATTCTGAGCATCCAATCCAATACTCCATTGTGACCATGTGTTTCAACAACCAACATTTGTGTTACATGTTCAATGAAATTTGTTGTTTTACTTTGAAAGCCTATATCATATAGAATTGTTTTCAACTGATTTATTATTTATTCATTCATTTTTTTGGTCATATCTCCTGTGCTCATCTGGCTTTAATTATAATACAGCTGCGGAGAAGCATGGCAAAACTTGAATTATATCGGAAGTTCACGAATTCTCTAGCTATGTCAGTGCTTATCTCAATTGCTTGGATTGGCTATGAGGTATGTCTTGTATCAATTCTATCATTCCTATTTTAGAATATAGCGGCAAATGGCGAATGAATCAACTCTTGGGGGTCCTTTCCCCCCTTCTACATGGTGCACATATACACTTATCATATGATCATTAAACAAAAAAATTCCTCATGCTAATTTTTGGAGAATATATAAGCAAATGCTGAATCAACTCTTGGGTCCTTTCCCACCCATCTATATGATGCACATAAATATAGATTAGAATACCATACACTTCTTATTGAGTCATGGAGTTGCTTGATGAACCTCTTGGGAAAACCAGTAATCACCTTTATGCAAGTTGTGTTGTTAAGTATGATCTGACTTGTTTTTGTCTTGTATCAGCTATATTTCAATGCAACCGATCCATTGAGCGAGCTTTGGCGAAGGGCTTGGATCATCCCTGCCTTTTGGAATGTCCTCTCCTATGCCCTTCTTGCCATCATATGCATCCTTTGGTCTCCATCACATAATCCAACAGGGTATTCCATCTGCTATGAAGTTCACCTTTTCATTCGAGTGGAATTATTTGTTTGGGTTTTTTTTCCATGTAAAAAATAGAGAAGTTTTTTCAATTCAAGCACTCTAGTCATCAAGGAATATATCTTAGATTTATCTCCTGTCAAGACAGTTCATATTTTTAAGTAAGTTATCAATAAAATTTTGTTAAGACAGGTTTTCCATTATTCCTTGCTGACATTGTTAGCGTCAACACTTCCACAATATTCTGAAGAGACGATTTTAACCCTGTAGTATTTGACTTCGATACATGTTACTATAAACATGTGCCATGCTTGATCCAAAGATGCAATTAGTGCACATAAATTATTATTCCCCACGATATTGATAATGACTGCTGCTAGAAAACAAATACATTTGGATTATCCTTCAAGATGTTCGCTATTTCACATTAGTTAATTCTTATTTATGTACACAAGCTTAACTTCAGTTTTTGTGCTGTTGTTGCTGTGTACAGATTTGCTTATTCAGAGGATACAGGTGATGAGGCTGATGAGGAAGGACTTTCTCTTGTAGGCAGTGCTGTTAAAGGAACTGGAGATATAGTGAACGTGCATGTGTTTCCTGAGGATAAACGTGCATGACAAGTTGTTAACTTAGTGCAGCTGTACTACTGGTGGAATGCTATGGTATGTCATCTTTTGAGTTACCCAGGCGTGCATTGGAGGCAGCTATCTTGTCAATATTGTCAAGATAACAAGGAGTGCATAGTGAATTTGGGATTAGTGGACTCTAGGTAGGGACCAGGCTGGAAATTCCACTCCTTGCTGAGTGAGCTCAATATCCAGGTCTCGTCGTCTTTGTATTCTTCTTGGACCCTGCCTATTGCGGTTTGTTTACTCTTAACATAATAGCATTTGCTTATCTTGCTCTGCTCCGATCTACACTTAAACATAGCGAAAGGCATTCCTCTTTTACATGATTTAACTAGCTTAGGGCCTGTTCGGAAGGGCTCCAGCTCCAGCTCCTCCTAAATTCTACTCCCAACTCCTCCTGATTCCGATTTTCTAAGGAATCAGGAGTATTTTGAGAAGGTGGTCGGGGAACCTCATATTCTTGAGGGGAAGTAGAGAGGATTCGGGAGAGGGAGGGGAGGGGAGCCATACCTCGGCTCGGCAACAGGGACGAGGCGGTCGGCGGCGCGACGGGTCGGCAATAGGGAGGAGGCGGGGAGGCGACAGGGACGGGGACGAGGCGCGATGGGGAGGAGGCGGGGAGGCGGCGCGATGGGGAGGATTCGGGTCGGTGACGCGATGGGGACGAGGCTCGCCTCCGCGTGAGCTCGGGACCGATTCTCGCAGGGAGCAGCCTCCAACCCGCTCCGAGCTCCTAGTGTATTATCGAAGAATTGATTCTTTTGATTCTGATTCTCGCCGCTTGGAGCCGAGAGTGTTCGGTAGAGCTCCGGCTCCTCCGGACGAGAATCCGGGAGCCGGAGCTCTACCGAACAGGGCCTTAGTGGCTAGGCTTGCTGAGCGAGTGTACAAGGTTGTTTGGTGTACAACCTTTATTTGCAGGCTTGCTATAGAACTTTTGCACCTTTATTTGCATTCATTCGCTGCAGCAAAGAACTACAAACCTGTTCGGTGTACAACCTCACTGTTGTCAAAATTGTCTGGATTTTGTCCTTGCATAGATGTTTTCTTTTTTGTCCTCTGCAGTTTTTACTTGTTGCAAGACATTTGACATAACATGATCACCATGATGACCATCCCTAGAGATCAGAAGTATTTAATTCTTTATCAGTGACATGGCACAATTGTCATGCTAACCAAATTTTTTTCTTTGTGCAATTTTTTGCAGTTTAGTACCGTTTTCCTCTGGATTCACAACTAGCTGACGTCTTCTAAAGCTTGCGTACGATTCCAGATGTACAGGTGGTGACCTTGTGTTGAAGGATTTGACTTTCACAGAAATTTACTGGTCCAATGATGACTACCCAATACAAAAAGTCGGCAAATAAACTATCACTTTGAGAGCATACAGGGGTTATTTATTGTAGCTCCTGCGGTTTGTAGATCTGTAGGTTGGTAGAAATGTACCTTGTTAAACACTGCATCCCCACTCAGCATGGATACGATTGCTTACATATTAATCATATTTATGCGCTCTAGAACGAATTAATCTGCGGTTTAAAATTTATATTTGTTTCAACGTTTCACGTGCTGATTTAGCCATACGTTTTTGAGCTATCGTGGTGTATGGCTGTTACCGGTCGAGTTTTTTTGTGGTAGGAAGCACGTTGGAAGCATAGCACCTAATGCTTGTCTATGCATCACTGATTTTTACTACTGATATGTCAAACTTTAGTCATTTAGAACATCCAACAGCTGAATAACACACATCTCCATGCTCATCCAACGGCCAGAAAATTTGGCTTACGTTTACAGAAAAGAGGAAAAAATGAGGCCCCTAATAATTGGAAAAATAGTAGATAACCTGAAACAAGCGAGCGTGCATCAAAATAGCCGTCGTCAGGCTGCTGGATCGTTCTATCTCGGTAGTACACCACAAAAATTATACAGAATGAAATTGGTACCCAAGGAAAATGAATCTTGTATTCTTTTAAAGCGTAAAATTCCAACTGGACACACCACTAAGGCCTCTATCTATAACCTCGACGAGGGGAAGAAAAGGGTGGTTAACATATGATCAGGTAATACAAAAGATTAGCAAAAATGCGAAACGAATTTGTATCTATGTACCGCCTTATTTCCTAACCATAAACTCTACTTTAGTCCTTAAAATACAGAGTATATATATATCGTTTTCCCATATCTGTACATTTGTCCTTTGATTGATAGCTAGCCCCCGAAGGACGAAGCTGTTTGATGCCTGCCCGTACAGTCAGTTCCCTCGCCACATCCGCTTCATCGCATTTTCCAGCCTCTTCTGCAACCAGAATTTTTTGGTCTTGCCAACATTTGTCCTTATGTATAATCTACGACCACAATTTGTCGAAACAAGAAAACAGGCATAACTAACAGTTCAGCACTAGTGCATGAGAACTTGTCACACTATACTAGAAGAAAACGAGAGCAGCTACACAAAACTGGAGAATGACAACGTTTTTTGTGCCACAAAAAATATTGCAAATAATAATTGTTGGGTTGCTCAACCTGCATTTCATGTGATTTTTCATTTTTCATCCTACAGAAACACTGTTACTCCTGATACAGGCACAAAATATTGTTATACTTTCAAGATTTATAAATATACAGTCCTGATACTTGGCTGTAGCTAAGTAATGCAATTTGTGCTTGTGTGAGTAAAAAAACATGATAGGTTGTTTAGAGAATAAAGCAATGTGACCACTGAAAACGTGAAAACAGAAGCAAACTATTATCCACTTACCCATCCATAGACAAAATAATACATCATATAAAAGTCATGAATAGAACTTACCAAAATTTTGACAAAAATCAGCTCAACAAACGAATCAACAGAGCCCCAAAACTGGGGTGACAAAGTAACTGCATGAAACCATTGTTGTTAGCTGATATCACTTTCAGGCCTTGAACCCAACTGTTGAGGCAGCTTTTTTAATAACTCAGCTTCTCTCGCTATTTGAATATCAGATGGCCAAAAGGTCTGATATATTACTTTGCAAAGAAACCGAGGAAGCAACCCTAGGACTATAATAAGACAAACGCTAAGCCAATAAGTTCTTGAAGCAGCCATATTGTATATTGTCCTGCCAGAAATAAGAAAATAGAATCTTAGTCTTGTCACCTTTAGAAAAAATGAGGGATACAGGGAGCAAGTAAGTGAATAACTTACCCGTAGTTAGGGAAAATCGGTATAGAATCTATTAACACCATGCACAAAAATGTTGCAGCTATAGAGCCCCATACGGCAAGATGGGTTATAAGCACCCAACATCGAATGTCCATGGCCAGATGAATATTGACAAGTATAACGACAGCAATTGTCCACAAGCTTCCCATACTCCATATGTCCATTGTACTGATATTGTATGTGAAGAAAGGAACATAGAAAAGGACAAGGCTTTGCCACAAGGTATCTAGCATTGTGATCCAGAAGAGTGTCAAGTTGTAGCCCTCATTTCGAAGCCCTGCCTCATATAGTCTTGGATAATAAAGAAGAGTATTATGACCCAAGTCTTTGTCCAGAATACCAACCACTACTGTCGGAACTGACGTATAGATAAGGGAATAGAAAACACTACTCCAATCTGTTAATGCGAGAGTTGCAGAATATGCTGTATACAAGATATACCTACACAAATCGAGAAAAATTTAGGTCAACCTGCATCATCATTCAAGCAACCAAAAAAAAAAGAAGGGAAGGGGAATAAATTCAAAAGAAAACTACTCCCTCCACTGGTTGCTAAATGGCTCCAAATAATATATCTTTTTAACTCCACTTACGGACATGGCTGTGTTTCCTTATAGCTTAATCTACTTTCTTTTGGCTCTTCCCTCAATTTTAAACTTGCGATTTTGAATTTCTATTCCAAAACAGCATTAGTTTGCTGTGGCGAGAACAGCAGGAATTATATTATGAAATCTGAATAGCCAAACTCCTAATAATAAATCATAAAGGAAAAAACACAGGCAATGGGAAAGCATACAGGGGGGAAGTCGTACCAGAACAGCATTAGCACAAAGACAGCATTCCGATAAAAGTTGTAGAGAATCATGTATGCAATACGCTGATAATTCCAGTGCCCGTGTACAAGAAGCAATCTCTTCAGAAAGCAGAACTGCCCCATAGCAAAATCTGCAGCCATCACTGCTTGACGACCTTCTTGACCACATATTCCAACGCCAACATCAGCCATCTGTATCATTGAAACATCATTTGCCCCTACAAAATGAATCAAGAACACAAAATAGCAAAGACTGTCAATGCTTTGTGGAATGTGGACGGCGATTAAGCCAAAACAGTGGAAAAAATAGTTGGTCACAAAGAAAGGTAACAAAAACAACATGACAACTTTGACATACATCGAAAACTGAAATTGACTTCATTCTAGACTGGACGGCGATTAAGCCAAAACAGTGGAAAAAATAGTTGGTCACAAAGAAAGGCGACAAAAAAAACATAACTTTGACATACATCGAAAACTGAAATTGACTTCATTCTAGACTATCGTATTATTTGAACTGCTATGTGCCACTGAAAAAAAAGGATCTCTGCTAATTGTCAGGTTCAACAGATAGAGAGTTTATTATTATATAAACTCTTACCAACATAAAACTCAACTGGACTCTTATGAAAATGCAATGCATCAGATGATGGCCATGATACAATAAACAAGGCATCCAATATTTAAGGATGCGTAAGATACAAAAAGTAGGTGCAGTCATTTAACACCATCATTCTCTGGTGATGCAATTTAAAATATTTTAGCACCAATTGCTGGTCATGCAGTTCAGCTGAAGCAGGAAAACTAAAAAGGAACTAATCACCTGCAAAGTTCACTTCTTGTTCAAGCAGGATATCATCACTAGCAATTTGCACAATATATTTTCATCATTGGATGAGTATATTAATAGGCAAGAAAAACATGATATGCTAACTAGCAACATTGCAACAAGAATCAGATAAAAGAATCTCACCATCACCAATCGCCAGGGTCATGTCACTTGTCCTGCTTTTAATCAAATCAACAATTCCAGCCTTTTGCAGAGGAGCAACACGGCAGCAGATGACAACTTTACAGGAAATTGCCAAGTCAAATAACTGTCAAATAAAAAGTTGCAAAAGGAATCATTACTTGGAGTATGAAGGCACACTTGATAATTATATGTGTAACCATGGAATGTGCATTAAACAATAGGCGCTGAATTGTGGCAAGTGACTATGCATTTGACCAACCAACATAACAAAAAATATGTGATCACTATAAAAATCCAAAATAGTGGAGATTATCTCAAACCTCTGATTCAAGATCTTTCTCTAGAATATACACAAGGGAGCTCCCATCAATTATCAGCGCTAGATCAGTGTCAGTAAAACTTGTTACTGTCTCATTTTCTGATTTGTCACTAGCAATAACTCCAGTCAATTGGAAGTTCTCTATGCCACTTTCAGATATGTGACCATTAGAGGACCTCAATTTAGAAGCATCACCATTGTACAAATCTTCTATATCTTCAGAATCCCTTCCAAATTCAGATGACTTTATTCCAAATTTGGCTTTAGCATCAGCTAGAAGACGCCTGCATTCAAACTCTGAGGAACCATTTATAATAATTGGGTGCATACTTTGAGTCAATAGTCGGCATGACAAACCAATCGATATAGCAGTTTCTTGCTTATCTCCCGTGAGAACCCAAACCTTGATTCCAGCCTGCCTGAGGGACTCAATGGCCTCAGGAACACCATCCTGCAACTTATCTTCAATTCCAGTTGCACCAAGAAGAGTCAAATTGCACTCTACAAGAGCCGCCGCCTGACGGAGCTTTGCCGATCTCTCTGTCATGGAGGTGCTAGCTTCTTCATACCTTTCCTGCCATTCACTGAATTCTGCATCGGTCAGGTTCTTTGAACCAATTACTAAGGTTCGTAGACCCTCTGACGAATAACCTGACAAATGGTTTTCTGTAGCTTCTCTAATTTTACCACGCAAAGAATCATAAAGTCCATCATCATTCCCCCTCTTCAAAATGCTAAGCATTGAAGTATCAGCACCTTTAACAAGAACCTTCACAATGCTATCTGGAAACCTTACAACAACGGACATTCTTTTTCTCACACTGTCAAATTCATGGAGACCAAGAACATCCAACCTGATTATAACAATGAAATTGCTTTGTAAATAATCTAGAAGATTCTCAACAGGTACAAAATGCATTTCATAGTCAATTGGGGCTGAAATTAATGGTAGCTACTAGGGATGAAAACGGAACGGAAACGGTCGGTAAATGATTGTTCCGTTTTCATATTTTTTACCAGTAACGGAAACGAAATTGGAAACTCCAGAAACGGACAGTGATAGATACGGATGCGGAATGGAATAGATACGGAAACGAAAGCAAAAAATTCCACAAGAACATAGTATATGATATATCCAAACATACCAACTTTGAATGAAACCTAGATGCATACGTGCAGCGCCACACCACAGGCGTGTGACAATTTCATTCTTCAACATAAGATATTATAGCAAAATTGCATTAAAACAGCATAAGTATCAAAAGTAAGGTTGGAACAAAACACACATATTTGATATTTTCATTTTGGTAGTTCATAACTCAATAAACTCCTAAGGAAGCCAGAAGTGCAGCTTTACTTTCACCACCACATGTGACAACAACTTTGTTATCTGGTAGTTTTGCGAGCTGGTGAAGTGACAAGAAAACATTCAAAACACTGAACTTAAAATTTGGCTGACCAAATATGAGGTCAAAACCACGTTGTATATGGCAAAGAAAACAAAATAACTGGCGATGCATTTAAAATCTTACAGATGGGTGCCTATCTTGTAGCCTGGTTGAAGTGAATATATGTATTATATCCTACTTTGGCTAGCTTGTAGCCTAGTCTAACAGATGGGTGGCCTGCTCGAAGTGAACCCCAGTATATATGTCCTAGTTTGGCTAGCTTGTAGCCTAGTTCCTACATACGCCTACTAATCTACCTGACATGGAAACAGCATTTACTTCGAGCTCACGCGTTTGACTGGCCGGAGTCACAGGAGCGCAGGCACGTGGGTGGGCGTGCGCGTGGCCAGAGCACGGGAACACTGTGCCAAGCGTGGTTTTGTCGGAATTTCCGGTTTTGATTATACGGAATTTCCGTTTCCGACGGAACTAGCTTCCCCGTTTCCGTTTCCGATAAAAAAATTCCGTTTCTGTTTCCGTACCGACATTTTCCGTTACCGTTTCCGAAAAAACGCTTCTTTTTCCGTTTTTCTCCGGAACGGTCGGAAACTTTCCGTTCCATTTTCAACCCTAGTAGCTACAATGTTGTCATAACGAACAAAGCGTGTTGTAGTATTTACCTTATCCTCTCCCCATGAACATCTATAACAATGTGGCCAGTTGTCCTTTCCACAAGTGTATATCCATAAGCAAAAGCTGCAGTTACTAAGGCCTGCTCATCAGGTGATTCGCCCTGGTAATCAATTGCGCCTACCTCATTTACTTCATTAGTGAAATCAAGAGAACTTCCTGTGCTGACTGGAATGACTGTATTGCATGCAGCTAAAGTAAGGAAAAAATCATGGGCAGCACATCTTTCCTCCCCAATCAACGGTTGATTCAGAAGTGACATGAGTACTGAATCAACATTGATTTCTGACTTGTGTTTCCTGCCATGTTGTCTCGATGACTCTGCAAAAGCATGGATAGATAAATGATAAAAAAAATTATATGATGTAAGAGAATAAATAAATGAATTTAGGCCGTATTTGAGTTTCTACTATTGTCAGTGGAAGCATTCCGTTTGAGGCAAAAGGAATAAGAAAGTTAAATATTCAGGAAATTAAGCTAATTAAATTAAGTATAACGGTTAGTGGTTCAGCCCAAGGAAAGGTGGGTTCAAAGTGTTCTAAAAAAGGACTAGGCCATACACAAGGAGCAGGTGCCCCTACCTGCTACCACAAAATTGCCGGTTAGGCCACGTAATCGGGCTGATTATAGGACATATAATTGCTACTAGGTGGGTGACCGAATAAATACTGTTTACCACAATATTCATAAACCAAATCTATCACTGATCCTCAATGGGAAAGAAAGGCTGGTCTGAAACAAAATAAGAGATACAAAATGATAAAAAGATAAATACAGAAGACAGTGACCTTGCCTGCAGTGCTTATTTCATGTGATGAGTCACTAGTGACCTGTAAGGAGCTCCCATAGTTCTTCCCGTAGATGCTGGCTTGCTGAAATTCCATCTTGTTCTGTGTCAAGGTACCCGTTTTGTCAGAAAATATGTACCGTATTTGACCTAAGTCTTCGTTAATATTCAAGGACCGGCATTGAAATCTTGAACCTGAACTACTGTCATACATCCGTGTATCTCCAATCATAAAGTATGACTGCCCCACTCTGACCAGCTCCATGGTGATATATAGAGATATCGGTATCATTATCTGAAAGATTATCACAGAACTCAGGAAGGAGAAAAATATCTCCAAAGCAATGCCATAGAACTTGAAATCTTTTCTGTTTTCCCGACCAAAAGTGAAGTACTTTCTCCTGTAGTATGGCAGTGCGTCAAGGTTTTTAGAATTTTTAAATAGCCATACCCCCATCCCTGTAGCCACAACTGAGCATGTGATCAAGAGGAAAGCTGATAACCAAAGGGTTTCCCTGTTCATGTAACTCTCTAGATTGCTGCTCTTTGAAGGAGATATTGTACTGTTTAACATAGCTTTTGTCTCCTGACCAGCATAGACGACTACCCCGATAATCCATTCAGTGTTTTTAAGCTGGCACCCCCGCAATACGATGTTCGATTGGCCAAGTGGAATCCTCTGACCGTTCAACTCCATGGTAGCTGTAAACTCATAGATATTTCTGTTAGGCTGCTCACATTTGATCAGTCCCGAATATGAGCTGTCACACATCATGGAAATAGTTTCCTGGCGAGCATACCTTGTTTTTAGGTTTGACTCACCATCCAAATTCATTGTTTGGATATAAGCTATACCATTGGGATCACTTGTACCCAGCAGGACCATATCACATGGCATTGTTTCATTGGAATGAATTTTGACAACCTCCCCTGCACAAATGTTTTTCCATTTTTTCAACAGAAAATCACTAGATTGAAGAACAAGTGCCTCTCGGTTATTTTCATTCCTGTCAGATCTGTGACGCCGCCAGTCTTCATAGCCATCTTTTATAGCAGTCACAAACAACACAAAAAGTAGTGGGAACAGTGAAGCAGTCCTTCCAAACACAGCTAAAGGGGGTAGCTGGTTAAGAGCAGCAATAACTAGGAAGTATACATAAGCCAGCCGGTGGAACTGGATAAAGAGGTTCTTAGGCAGGAAAGTAATCAAAGTATACTTGCTTGTCCGAATCTCATTCCCCGTAAATTCATATCGATCGTTTGTCCTATTAGGATCATTAATGCAAATTAGCCTTGGGTCATGCTCAGATGAAAACGGATCTTCCAACTGCGAGCTCTTGTGCCTGACCCTCAGGGAGCGATTTGGCTTCTCCTGAAAGGAAGATACCACTCCGATCTCTAGGGATGATGGAGAACGCTGCATCTCCATTACACCACCCCAAGAAACTTTCCGTTGCCTCTCCTTCTGAGAGCATTCCACTGAGAGACGCTGGAAGAATTGTGAATCAGCAGACTGAAAACGCTCTGCCACCCTGCTCACATCAGACTCCTCCAGACAATGCCTTGGCATGGCATCCCCTTCATCCACAAGGTTGACAGAAGCCGTGTCACAGTCCTCATACAGTGACGAAGAGAACGAATCAGTATGGCAAAGGCAACCCAATGAGCCCACCGATGACCGAGCAGGAGCCTGGTGCTTTGAAGGCGAATCTGCACTTCCGGATGATGACAGGAGCAAGGGCGTACCGGTACTCATATATAATTGCCGCGTCCCAACCCATGCATCATCCCAATAAACAACCTAGTTACCAGAAGGATGGGTTCAGTAGTGAGATGCATGATACCAGCACACCATGTGCTGAATCCATCTCATCCTTGTGCGATTCCGCACCATGGCCACCTCCGCAGCTACAGATTTCTTCAATCTATTGAAAGAAAAACAGATAGTCCTGTTTAATTTCCTCACCTCATGCGTTATTGTGAGATCAGTAGCTGAAAGAACTCTGGAGCACAATTGAACAAACTATTACTCAAAGCTGGATCAAACATTCCCAACAGCTTGCCTTGAATGCAGGTAACTTATAATAATTAAAATAAAACGGCTCGATTAGCACCAGCTAAGCTTCATGAAATCCCAAAAAAGAATGGCACCAGTCCCACCGTCTACAACATGTTTTCTCTGGCTAATACATCACAAAGAAACAAATTACAATCCTATCAATTGATCGCGTAACTCTATGAAACCCCTCAAAATTCAAATTTTCTAATCCCTAAGCTATATTTCGAAGCTGGATCAAACAATCAGCGCCGCTTCCAGCAAAATTAATCGGAAAACCCCCGCAAAAAAATTGCAGGGAAAAAAAATCTCAGATCGCGCCAAAAGGGAGACAGCCGGGGGACCGGGCAGAAACAGGACACGCACCAAAGGAGGCCTCCGGATCGTGCCAAGCGAATGCTGAGCCGGGCGGACTCGCCCCTCACGGCGCGGGTCGCGAACGGCGGATCCACGGCGCTCTTGCGGATCTGAGGGCGCGGCGGCGAGGCGCACCCGGGGTCGGATCCGGCGGCGCTCCGCCCAGGGTTTCGACGCGCCGCCGACGCTAACGACGGCGACGAGGAGGATGAGACGGTGGAGGTGTGTGGTGCGGTGAACTCTTATTTTTTTTCGCGTTCGCGAGATCGGGGAGGAGAGGAGGTCAGGTGGTACGGTGGTAGACGGGTGGAGGAGCGCGAATTATTCCCCCATTTTATTTATGTGTCTCTGTGATTTCTACGTTGGTGTAGATTGTATTTTCTAGTATTCCCGTTTTGCATACGAGCACAAGTTATATAAATTTTAAAGTAAGTGGAGAGATAGTAATCGCTATCTAATATTTATTCATGTTTTAATATTGATACAATTTTATGTATAGAAGCACCTTTCTAGTATTTATTGGATGTACCGACATATTTTGGTTTAGATTTACGAAAAGTTTGCTTAGATTTATGAAAAAGGTTGTTTAGGCATATACATGATCTATTCTTTATTTAAAATTTTGAAAAAAATAGATATCTTTATTTTATTAATTTTGGATCTGAAGTAGTCTTTCTTTGGCCTGTATATTATTTGATTCATATATAGTATATGAATACCTATGAAATAATATCTACCTAAAATCAAATGAGTTGATTTGCATTTTGCAACTTCTCAAGCTGCTCAACAACCGTCAGATTCTGGTTTGGCTCTTCAACTTCTCAAGCTACCCAACAACCTTCAACCTCTTCAGTTAGAAGGGAAAAAAAATCCTATTTTACATAAGAACACTATAAAATAGATGAGTTCCATGTATTCTCAGATATTGTTGGGTAATTCAGGCTTCCAGTGTCAACTTCTGAACGTTTGATGGCATACATGTAGGGCCTAAATTTTTAACCAATTCAATAGTGTGGAAAGCTTGATTTATTTGCGCATCTCTTCCTTTTTGAAGAGTTTTGCATGCCATCATCTTTTCTGTATGAGCATATTTAAATATAATAACATGGCAAGCATATTTCATTGTGAACTAACATCTCAAAGAAGAGAAACTATGTGGAGAGAAAATTGTGTTACCTTCCCATCTGCTTGACAGTAATGCCCTCGCGTGTTTTTAGTAGTTAGCACCTCAGAAGATGTTTTGGTGGCAAAACTTTCCCTCATCTATAAATGATGTGGCGCTTCCTTATTCCTCCTCTATGTAGGTACTTGTTCAGGACAAAAGTTCCTTAATCATTTTAAAAATTTATTGTGTTTGAACTCACACTACACTGCTATAAAAAGGCATATATTAGATGCCTCATCATAGACGATTTTGAAAAACCGTCTGTAATAAGAAACATCACTGACGGTTCTATAGTGCAACCATCAGTGACATCATCAAAGACGGTACTCTTCATAAACTGTCAATGATATACAGTAATATCACATACGGTTTTTATACCAAACCGTCAGTGATGCTATCACAGACGGTTTTAAACAAAAACCGTATGTGATAACATGTATTATCAAAACCGTCTGTGATATCTCACTGACGGTTTTATTCTAAAATCGTTTGGAATTCTATGTAAATCACTGACAGTTTATGAATAGAACCGTCTGTGATAATATTTCAACTTTTTCGCTCTCACTAAATTTGAACTTCTCGCTCGTCTCATTTTCAACTTCCTTTAAAGTACTAGCCTGCGGCTCTTCTCCTGCTGTTTTCTTCTCGCTTCTCCTACTCTCCTCTTCTATTCTCGCTTCTTACCTCTCTTCCACTCCTCTCATATTTATGTTTTCTTCTCCACTTCCGCTTCTCATCTCATTTCCACTCCTCTCCTCTTCCTCTACTCAGGTCGCAACTAAAGCATACCGCCGTCCATATGTTAGGTAAGTGTGGTGTTTGAATCGTTCAATTAAAATATCATAGCTTATCCTCTCATCTTCCTCTTCCTTTCCCTCTTTTCTTCTCTTTTGCACTCTTGATGCTGCGGTGTTTTCGTTTTCGATCCGTACATCTTTCGGTCAAACGGCCATAACTTTTTGCATACGAGTTCCGATCCCGACGTTCTTGTGCTCGTTGGAAAACTAATGAAAAGTTCGTTTTGAAAATCCATAAGCCCAAGTCAAGGCTATATCAAAAGTTCTATGCGGGGCTTCGGAAAAACGTCGATCATGAAAAAACGTCGTTTAGGCCTCAAAACCGCCTCCAAAGTTTTCCCGTCGATTTTGCGTTTTCAAGTTATTCAGAGTAGGGGACATGGGATATCTCACATCCAGTAGCTCTTTCATTATGCCTGAACTAGCACAGAGTAGTTGGATCACAGAAATATCATATGTACGTGACGATATTTTTTTTGTTTCCAAAAGTAACATCACTGACAATTTTAGTTTAAAATCGTCTGTGATATATTCTATCACAACCGTCTGTGAATGTGTCGTAACATCACTGACACATGGTTACAGACGATTCGGAAAATCGTCTGTGATGACGGTTTCGAACCGTCTGTGATGACCTTTTCTGTAGTAGTGTCCGCTTGCCATAAGAAATTCGACAGGTCTGTTTATGATGTTATCATCCCATAACTTTCTCCTACAGTTCTTTTTTAATTAAATTCAGAATCAAAAATAATGAGGAATGCTTCTATGTTATTCTTTTTAAAAACTGCACAAATATTAAAGCATGAATGGAGGGTAGATGTTGATTACTTACTCATTCGTTTGTTTTAAGATTTGTACAATTTATATTAAGAGGGAAAGCACATAAACACTGCTCGAAAAACTAAGTTTACAATAAAGTAACATGATAAACCAAGGCCACATCCTATTTCATTAACTTCGTATTAGTAGCCAACAATTTTTTAACTCATTTTAGCAGGCAGCCTTATAAATACCTACCACAAGCAAAAAAAAAAATCTTTTTGGCTAACCAAGTGGCCAAATGGTAAATACAGGTGTTGTTTTGGGGTGTTTCCCTCGAGGCGGCCACGTGGAGAGAGGCTTTTGTTACATTGTTTGAAAGCAAGTTGATCCATGGGGCCACCACCGTCTACATCCACGACCGAACTCACCTTGACAAATGCGGTGCAGGTAGCCAACGCTGGAGGTCATCCAAGCTGGATCCCAAATGGACGCTAGTGGATCTGGATCCTCCACCAAGGAATTTTTAACCCAATAGACAAGTAATGCTTGGCAGCTTCACAACCAACTAGCAACTTGGACGCGGCGTACCACGCCGCGGGTGCCACTCTCCACACGAGAAAGTTGAATTTTTTTCGGAAAAAAGGCTTAAACGTAATGGTAAAAAAAAGCGGAAAAAATGTATGATTTTTTCGGGAAGAAGGATCCGTACGTTTTTTTTCCGGACGAAGAAGGACCTAAACGTAATTTTGATTCTGTGGAAAAGGACCCGAGTGCAAGCATTTAAAACGCATAAAGGACCTAAGTGTGATATTTTTTTTTGAAAAAAGGATCTATTCGTAACGTAGAAGGACCTAAATGTAATTTTTATTTTGTGGAAAAGGACCTGAGCGCAAGCCTTAAAAACGCATAAAGGACCAAAGCGTAATATATATTCTTTTTTGGGAAGAAGGACCTATTTGTAATTTTTTTTACAGACAAGGACCCAATTGTAATTTTTTTTCTAAAAAAGGACCTATATATAAATAAAAAAGGATCCATCCGTAAATATTTTTTTTGGCTCGGCTCGAGCCGAGCCGTGAGCTGAGCTGGCTCCGGAGACACGTGGGCAGGCTGCCCTTCCAGGGACTCTTCAAACTATAGTAGGATTATTATTCCATTCACTTGATCGTGCATCTCATATTTGGGAGGATTGGATCTTGTTGACTTGAGTAGGTATGAGTATGACTAGCTTCAGTTGGCTAGTTCTAAATTTCTCGTTAAGATTTCTACGCAAAACCATGACGCGAGGTCAATAAAATGTTTAAGATGATTTTGTGACGACTCACAAATTCAAGCAAGTAGATATATTTCGAATAATTTTATATACGTCCATCCTTCAAAAGGGAGAAGGCATGCGCACCAAGGGATTGCAAATAATCACGTCACTACGTCAAACTTGAGTGAAACCTCGGTTACAAAATGTAAATATATTTCTTGTAGTGTATATCATCAGCTGCTGAGAAGTTCCGATTATTATTACAAAGGCTTTTCTTTTTACGATGATTGTTGTATGTTGTAAGAGAATGATTTCTCTAGATGTACATGTACAATCATCATCAGGGTTTGCAAAGCCGACGAAAACCGGTCGAATTTCGTGGAAACTAACCCTACTAAGCCGGTTCGGCATTAAAAGCCGAGCAGAAATCGATCCAATTCAAATTCAAATTTTAAAAATTGAAAAAAATTGTGCGACGTAAACCTGTCGTAAATCGGTGAAAACCGCTCGATTTTCGATGAAATCGAGTAAAAATCTCTCAAATATCGGCTGTAAGGAACATTCACTTGGTCTGTTGGTTTTCGAATTTTTTTCCAAAAAAAATGATTTCTTAACTCTTCGGTTTCTGAAGATTTTCGACTCGATTTTTTTTATTTTTGAAATTCGGTTTTTGAACCGATTTTTTAAAAACGTTTTTGTAAACCCTGATCATTATCATCAATTGTGTCTAAAAATTGATGCAAACATTCGAAATTCAAACCAACTATCCCACTTTTCTAATCATTGTAAGTACAGTCCGGTGCATCTACGATTTTATCCTGCAAAAGGGTGAGTGAGAATTATAAGAGAGAAAGGGGACTAAACAAGTTGTAAGATGCCATGAAGCCGTGCGTGCATGCACATTGCCCGACGTGGATCCATGAACTTTTTCCGTGTTTCCTGCTTGGTTGGATCCATCTCTTCTCTTCCTAGCTTTTTTTTTTCTTTCGGTCTTTCACTGCCGCATTGCTTATCGGTAAAGTATGTTCTAGAACGTGGATTCTGCCAGCTACATCTTATTTCCTTTGGGCCATGAGCGCAACTAGTATGCCCGGCATCTTTAAAAATTGATAGTATAAAATATATACGCTAGATTTATGATAGTATAAAATTATTGTACAAGACTATAGAGTTATACGTGTAAAGCGTGTACCCTCATTAAAAAAATTCTAGTTCTGTCACTGCTTTGGGCCACCTCCGTGCTCAAAAACTATAAATATGAGATTTTTTTAACTAAGTTTGATGTCGACGTCAAGATTTATGCTCAGGGCTCTTGTCGTGGAAGTTAGATGCACGCACGTGGAGCTTATGAGAGTTCAGCATGTGCTAAGTTCTCAAGATCAGTGGCGGAGATTGGAAATTTTGAAACTAGACAAACTTAATTATAACCACTCTTAACGTTGGTTGTTGGCAAAAGCTTACCCGAGATGAAGCCGAGACTGGTGGCTTTCATGGTGCCGGCGACCGGCAGAGTGCTCACTGTAGGACGCCAAGAAGCCCAAGCAAGTGCCCATCCTGCTCGGGAGGTTCCCACCTCTACTTGAGACCTAGGGGTGTTCATATGGACATCATTTGCCATTGCACCTTTCTCGTCGGACGGGCGATTTGCTCGTCACAAAATACGCCAGAACGGCGGGAATGACCAAATAGTGACTATGGAAAAGATAAGATAAATTAGCCTAACTCAAGTATGGCATGTGAATTGCATGCCAAACAAACCCTTAGTACCAAATTAATCTAGACATCGATGCAATTCCTGATGTTCCAATACCATGGTTGTGGGTGACGAATCACATAGAGGAGAAGGCGAGTGAAGAGAGCAAAGGGCAAGCACAGAAGATTTTGATACATAACAATAACACATTAGAACGAGAGATCACATCGACTAAGCTCATGTATTGTGTGATTAGTAGAAAAAGATGTCGAGTCTTTAACCACAATAGATAGGTGTCGGACCGGATGGCAAGACAAGGCCAATCGCGGCGGCCAAATCCGGAGCGGCAACAGAGCATAGAAGGGCACGTGGAGTTGATCCTAGTCGTTGGATGGAGTGATCCAACGGCTAGGAGTTGCCCCGCTGTAAGGAAAAAGGAAAGATCCAACGGTTGGAAGTCCCGAATGGATGGGGCAAGGGAGATTCGATTGAACAGTTGCTCGCTGATCATCCCCTCTTAACTTCGTCAACGCATTGCTAGCAGCCATCCATCTGAAGCACTCCTGCACCAAACATCAGTACTAGGTAGGACTACAGTTTGTTTTGGTAGAAAACTAACATTGTTCTCAGCAACCTGATTGCCCCCGTTCCAAAACAAAGCCACCTAAAAATCACGGAGTGAGCAGGAAACACGGTTAACTAATAAATAGTCACCAAGGATGAAATCTGTTGGCGTCAAAAACTTGATGTAAGGTTTATGACAAAGAAGACACCGCATTTAACATCGGGTTCGAGAGCGTGCTACCGATTTGACTCAGAATCGATAAGGTAAAAATATAAAATCCACACAAAGCCGATCGTGGAGATCAATCGGCTTAGACTTAATTAGCTTGAAGCCGATCAAGATCAAGGTAACAAGGTAAGTCTAATTAGTCGATTAAGGCTAATCAGAGGATAAAGGTGGATCGATTCTGAAGAAGGCGATGCGCAATAAAATTAGAACAAATCAAACCTAGGGTGTAATTGACGAAGATCAACAATCGGCGATGCGCAACTTTATTGATCAAGATCGATTACAAAGAGAGATCTAAATTACAGAAACTACTCCTAGTCGACAGGAAAAAGTAGAAAAGTAAAAGCTGGTTGATTGTATTGTGTTGGATCCTTCCTGCAGCTTGCTTTGGCCCTTCTTTTATACCCTTCGGCCGATCGTGTCCTAATACAACACGTTTTGTAACTTGATCCGTATCGGTCTTGTTTGGATAACCTTTCCTAAAGATTTTGCCGTTACCAAATACTTTCAAATCTTACCAAACTATCTGTTAGTTTTCGTGTCTTTGACTTTATTGCCGATTTTGACTTGACTTGCCAAATTTTGGTGCAAGCAGAATCCAATGCCGATAACGTAGAAAAATATCTGAGAACAATCATATAATAGACAAAAACCGAATACGGGGAATTGAACTTTCTTCTCTTATATAATAAGTACTATATTTATAAGCTAAATCTCTCTAAATTAATTTTCCTAGGTAACCCTAGATTAGATATATTCTTCTTTAACAAACTCGATCGAAATAAGAGAGATATGGGGAACGAACCTTAGCTCGGCTGGTATGGGAGTCAGTGAACTCCCGGCCGGTCGGGTGTTCGATCCTAGGATCGAGCATCTCAAGTCTTACCCGAATAAAATTAAAAACGGATATACATGCATGCATATTCAATGGAACAACACATTTCTACACTATAGAGATCATGAAGCATCCAATCACTTCCTCAATATATGTAACGGATGTGTACGCGTGTACACAGGACATGAGTATGGCATGCGTAAATTGTGTGTTTGTCATGTACCCAGTGTCGGAGCCAGGCCTCAGACCACCCAGGCCTAGCCCGAAAACCTCATGCAAATACGCCCTCTATTTCATTGAGAAGCCCAATATCTTTTGAGCCAGCCTAGGTCGATCTGAGGTTTGAGCTTGCACTAGCTTCGCCCTAGATAAACCCATAAAAAAACAAAGAGATACGCTCATGTAGAGTTCCGTACGTGCAACAGCATGAAACCAACCGTACAGGCCGAGCAGTCCAATCACCGAACCACGCGAGAAGCTCGGCACTGTGCGGGTGGCAGAAGCTGACACGCTCGCCGACGCCTCCACCGCCGAACCGACAGCGCAGCCACCTGCCACCCCGCCCATGCCGATCCACCCGCCTCGGCGCATCGCTGGATCCCACTGAGTCAACCCAAGCCGGCCGGGTAGCTCCACGCGTCGCGCGGCCCCGCCACGCGTGGGCGACGTGCGGAATCGTCGGGAGTCTCGGGACCACGGATAAAGCGAACCGTGCGCCCCGCGCGGAACCAAACGCGGCCACCGATCCAATCCAACCACCGTCGTCACGTACGTACACACAGTCCGACCTGCGTGCTAGGCGCTCGCTTGCACAACATGCAGCCCGTGTCCCGCACCGCGCTCGCGGCGCGGCTGCAGCTGTGCGTCCCGCGCGCGCCCCGCCTGGGGAGGCTTCGGATGAGCCGTGCCGGGGGCGGGGCAGCGCGTGGGGCTCACACAACGCTCCGTGCGCGATGTGGTGGTGGGACGGAGCCCGCGGAGGCGCGGAAGGACGGGGACGTGCCGGGGACCGAGGAGGCGGCCGGATTGGTGCCGAAGGAGGAGGAGGAGAAGGAGCTGCTGGAGGTGTTGGAGGAGGAGGCCATGGGCGGGGGCGACGAGGGCCGGCGACCCACGGACTACGACCGCCGAGCGCACATCTTTGAGGAGAGCTCGCGGGTGTTCCGGGACCTCAAGCACCGCCGTGACGGCGACGACGACGTGAAGGCGGCTGAAACAACGCACGACACGAACGGCGGCAGCTAGAGCGCAATGTCACCAAATTGTGTTGCACTATTTGTATGTGCGCGACACGTATCGTGCGCGTATTGTATCTATGCATAGGTTTCTTTCAAGTCATTCGCTAGCCCGCTAGGAGTACGATTTATTGAAAAGTTCAGAATCAATCAATCAAACAGCTTACTAGTGTAATAGTACGAAAATATGTACCATTTTAGTGGCACATGTGCATTCTTTATCCATACTAAGAAAGTGCTTAGAGGCTCTGTAACTTTTGAAGCATGTACCATTTAACACGCACGTATGTGTATTATTTTTAACTATTCTAATGTGAAATGTTGAGTTCAGTCATAAGATGAAATCTGATGAAATCTAGGTAAAAGGGATGAGCACTCTCGCGCCTTGATGCACAAAAAATATTGTACAATAGGTCTGCCTGATTTGAGATTGTCGTAACACAAGTGCGATCGAATAGCATACCAAACTTGCGGTTGCTGTTTCTCGTTTTCTCTACTTAGTGCAAAATTTGCCTTCGTTGGGAAAGAAACAAGACATTTAGATAGCGTTTTCTCTGGACTCTGGGCAGGTTTTAAAAACCGGTACCGCAAAAACCATTCAAAAACCGTAAAAATCGCTTAAAAACCGTTAGAAACCGAAAGGTTAAGAAATAAAAAAAAATTAGAAAAAAAATTAAAAAAAAATGAAAATTGTTCGGTTTTCACCGAAAACCAACCAACAATTGAATATGCCTTAAAAACGGTTTTTTGAGCAATTTTCAACGCATAAATTTTTTAAATGTTTTTCAATTTTTTTAATTAGACCGGTTTACCGAGCGGTTTTGGATCTCGAGCCGCAGCGATAAGGTCGAAAACCACGGATTTCGCTGGTTTTGTTAACCCGATTCTGAAAGAGATCGGGCTGTCAGACAGTAATGCTCACTCTCACTGGGATTGTTACAACACACCAAGATGCTGAGAACCTCTGGATGAAACAAAAAGAACAGAGAAAGAAAAACACAGCTTTTGCGTGGTGATGGCTCTAACACAGCTTTTGCGTGGTGATGGCTCTGTTTGAGGGGCTTAAAGCCAGTTTCAACTTCTCAAAAAACAGTAAACTCTTTAAACAACTCAGCTTCTAAGCAGTTTTTGATATAAACCAAAAATCATATATAACTAACAAAAGCCAAAGCTGAAAGTTGGGCTGGCTCTGCTTTTGCAGCTTATTGCTGAGGAAAATTAGCTATTTATTAAACGATTTCTTATAAAAAGTTACAACCGCTTTTCAACTCAGAAAATCAAAAAATAACTTTTCAAAAAAGCTACAGCTCCCCTAAACAGGTCCTAAGACCGAGGATCTTGCTGTTCGACTAAAACATCAGCATGAAGAGTGGTGATTAAGACTGATGATCTTGTTGTTCGTCTAAAACATCAACGTGAATGGTGATCTTGTTTGAAGTAACTAGAAACTTATACGCGGCGTGCTACGCCGCGGGCGTCGCTCTCCACGCGAGCAAATCGAGAAAACGCGCGATCGACGCTCCACACACGAGTAAATCGAGAAAATGCGCGAAAAGGATCTAAAAAGGATTTTGTGTTTTCCGCAAAAGGGCTTAAATGTAATGCTAGAAAAGCGCAACAAGGACCTAAATGCGATTTATATTTTTTCCAACAAAAAGGGACCTGAACGGTTTTTCCCCCCGAAAAAGACCTAATTGTAATTTCATTTTTTGGTAAAAGGACCCGAGCGTAAGCCTTAAAAACGCATAAAGGTCCTAGACGTAATATATATTCTTTTTTCAGAAAAAGGACTTAACTGTATTTTTTTCCGGAAAAAGGACTTATATGTAATTTTTTTCGGCCGGCTCGGCTCGAGTCGCGAGCCGGCAAATCAACGACAAGGCCGGAACCTTGCAGTAGAAGATTATTTTCATAGAATCTGTAGTTGTCAGTAGCTCATTCTGTGTGGCAGTAGTCAGAATTTGTCTCAATGTTTTGCGGTACTCACAGTTTTCGTCCTGTAATCCTTTTTGAGGGGCTGGTTTGGTTTCTTGGAACGTGTCGATGCCTTGATGACCAGACCAATCATTCTTGTAAGCTGGTATCCCAGCTCTTTCCTTCATGTTTTCTGATTAATTTTTAATAAAGCTAGGCTAAAAGTCTCTGTCTAAGAATCACGAAGGAAGAAAATTCGACAGAGAGAGATGATTATAGAAGGGAAGGCGTGTAGACATGAATGATGACTTGCCCAACCTTCCTTTCTTGATCCATTTCCACCGGAAGGAAAGATATATACATGACTCGAACTATCAAATATCCAGTGAAACAAATTAATATAAAAAAGGCAGATGCAACAATCTCCTCTTTCAAGATCAAGCCCAACAATTCAAGAATTAACCGCGCACAAATCGATAATCCATACAAGCACAACGTTGAGTATTTGCACTTTTACATACCGGCACACAATTGCCAAAGCAATCAACCTTGTACTGTCGTACACAAATGAATGACAAACAACTCAGTGAACTCACACACCGATTAGAATGCTAACTACTAATAAAATACCTTATCACTATCAGAAGTCCAACAACTAAACCTGTTTCTAAATCAATCATATATACTTCTCTTTCCTATACTCGCCACAATCCTGGCAAACGAAGTCATATTCGCTATGACATGAGCTTCAGCGATTCCAGTCCATGAACCCCTATCTACAGTATTTCTTGGAGTGGCAAGCCAACACTTCTCGCTTTTCATTTCGTCATTGCACTGTCTTCACCTAAATCATCATCAGCCACGCAGATGGCTTTCTCTTTCCTGTCGTATGCTCTTGCATCAGGCGTTCGTCCGTCGAAGCTTTCATATAGATCAGGATAATGCCACAGCAGCTCACTCGCAGAAGAGTACCCCATCAACCAGTGAAGCTTAGAGTCCTTGGCATTTCTTTCATCAATGGTGTTCAAAGACGAGTTCCTTGACACATGCAGAGGCTGTTCGTCCTCAGTAGAATAGCTCACACCAAACGAGAGGCCATATTCTTCGGAGTATGAGAATGGGTCTGCTTGATGGAAACCAGTGTTGCGGTCATCAGGTACCTGGTGAATTTCGTAATCATCTGTGCTGTACTCATCCCCTAACGGCGACTGGAGTTTTTTTCTACCCGGGTCTCTGTAAGAGTAGGAGAGAACTTCTGCGCAGGAGCCACACTGCAGCCTGCGTGTTCCTTTGCTTGGAACGGCGAAATCAGTGGGCAGCTGGACCAGTCTGAGACAGTTGGAGCAAACGATGAATGGCGCACCCCGTAGGACTGGCCGGCAGAGATGTCTGGGGGGAGGCCGCCGCTTTATCTCCTTGGCTTTTGGCTTCTGCAGTGCAGGTTCTTGTTTCCAGGATCTGTAACAAGGTGACCGGCAGCTGTGGCAACATTCATGACAAGGTCTCCTTTCCATTTGCCCACTGTGACAGCATGAATAAGCCCTGTGCCGATGATATCGCATTGAGGGTAGTCCACGAGGAGCAACTTGGCCAGACCTAATTAGGCGAGCTGCAATGACAGAATGCTTAGCAGCAGGATGAGATGCTGTAAGAGGTATGCTGGATGTGATGGCTACACAAGGCATGTGGCTATCTTGTTTCGAAGGATGCGGAGGGTATGCCCTTGGCTTGCAATCTGAAGGTTCAGTGAAAAGTTCAGAAAGATCACCTCGCAACTCATCCACCGTCTTCATAATCTTTGATTGGAGGGGTTCACTGGCCCTGAAGCTTTTCGACTGGAGGGAAGTCCGTGCAGGGTAGAAATCTACCGGGTCAGCCGATGCACTTGGCCGCTCTCGGAGATCGCAAGACCGAGATTGCACCCTTACAAGATTACTTCTCTTGGTTGCCACAGGTTCGGTTTTGCATGCTCCGTTCTGCTCAGATTCTGGCAAATTGATAGCTAATTTGCTCCCCTCATATAAGGGTACGTTGTGCTCGGAGACATTCAGGCAGCATTCAATAAAATCATCTTTAACTCTGCAAGCTTCTGGATTATCTGCACTTTGTTCCATATTGTTGTTTTCCTCTTTGTCAGAATCTGCGTGCGTGCCATTTCCATTGGGGTGTATAAGGTCAGGAGGACCTTCCATCTTTCCATTGGTGTTCTGGCCATCAAAATTGCAGTCTTCCTTGTTCTCAGCATTTTCAACCTCCATAGCATTCTTCTCAACTGACACAGCATCACCATTCTCATTGCTTATGGTGCCATTGCTCTCAAGCCTGGTCTCGACGCTTGGAGCATCAGGAGTGCATGAACTGTCCATGGCAGCATCACTGAATCCTGGGTCTTTGTTTTGAGGTACCCCATTGCTCACAGAGCTAGCAACCGAGTAATTGTCGGAGTACTGCCGGACTTGTTTCGTGACCACATGTTGTCCATTGCTGACACGGATTTTAGCTGCATAAGCACAAAAAAGAATAAATGTCCCAGAAATGACAGAGAAAACAAATTATGAACAGTAGAACACTTGCTACTTGTTTTTAGCCCAGTGAATCCTGGAAATTACCTCTAAGAGTGGTGTTACATCCGCCGCACTTGTAGGCTGTAACATCCGGAGGTTCTGGGAGAACGTTAAGACACTTTGGGCATCTCACAAGGCGAACCCCTCTAGTATTTGCAGTTGCCATCAAGAAAGAAACGCCCAGAACATCACCAACAGCACAATTATCAGACTGTAGATATCAGTTACCACCAGACAACAATGCTTGACAAGGCTGTCCTCTAAGCTCTAATACCAGAAGCCTCCTGCATCTGCAAACGTTCAAGGAAAAAGGATTAGAATTGTTCTAAAACACAAGGCAAAAAATAGAGGATCAGGAGAACATGAGACATGAAGGCGTAATATCACTATATGAGGAGAATTGCAAGCACGGGGAACTTCAGCGTATCTAAACCATGCGTATGTACAGATACATATATAGGCTAGGAAAAAGAGTCCCAAATGGAGAAGAAAACCGAATCAGAGCTGGTTACGCCGGCCGGTGCTACGTCTGACATGGTTCGACGAATGTGTCTAGCTTGGACATGGATTCAAATTCGGATCACACTTTAACAATCTCCATCTTGAGACGAATTCGCTCCAGTAGCCGAAATATGAAATCTCCTCAAATAAAGTCTTCATCAATTGACCTTGTGCCTCGAAAGTCCATAGGATTAATCTCAATAGGAAAGACTAGAACATTCTTATCCAAACGTTTCCCATGAAGCAAAATTGAGCAAACCACTAGCCGGTCTAACACACACAGCTATCAACAAAGAAGACGAAGAAACCTAGGTCTTCAACAATTTATAATCCTAGCAAAGTCTGAGTCTGTGACACCTGAAATAAATGCTCAGTCATCGAAATGGTATATAACAAAACATCACCTATGGTTTGGATAGATAGTGAAGAACTCATTTCATGGAATCTGATATGCTCCACCTGGAACACAAAATTAGGCAAACAACACTCATTGGAGAGCAACTTGCATGTGTGGCCACCACGTACATCAAAATGCTGACTAAAAAGTAACTAAATTCCATGACAAGGTTAAAATAGCTCTTGTAAAAGAGTCTGGATGAAAGGAACTCTCGTGTTGTCAATAGAATAGAAAGTGCAATAGACCTCTCATATCGAGCTTATAATAACTAGACAAATGTTATGGTATCCACGCAGAAACAAACTATTTCATGCACCTAATTCTTCATCTCAAACTAAAATTGGAGTAAAACCTTTATTTTCAAATAGCAAAACTCTAAAGAGTATCATGCTAGCTACCATCAGGGTGTCATAAAATTCTTAAGAATTAGTGTTGCCAAAGCCTTCACAACGGTCAAGCAAGCGATCCAAAATTGCAATATATTCAAATGGTAATTGAAACACAGAATTCAGTTGTCCCTACAACTAACATTGATCTTTTTTTTTTCTAAGTCTCTTGGAGGCTCCACATGTGTGGTAGTGGATCTTACCTTAATAACCCGTAGAACACGATGGATCGTCGAAGAAATTACCAATGATTAATCCCATGTGGATATCGCCAATAATAGGCACAACGACCTGAATTAAAATGAACCCCACCTCCAACGAAGGCAACTAAACTTTAGAATTGACGACATATTCTCTTGATGAAAATCGATGATCGATTAAGGAGCAAGACCATAGACAAAGGTGATGCAGAATAGTGGCAAGGCATGGCGCCGAGCGGTATAGGTGATGGCGTTGGCGAAACCAGCTCTAAAACAGTCGTCGGGGTAGAGCTCAGGTTATCACTTAGTATGGAGTCGAGTCGTGGAACGGAGTCGAGGCGAGTTGAATCATCGAGTTGAGGATGGTGAAATCTCCTGGTATGATTCTTTGTGTACCTAGCAAGGGCATGCAAAAAACTTGGTACACTTATGTGTACACGAACAATGATCTGCGGAATTTCCAAGGTACTCCTCTCATGTATGTGGAGCAATGAAGGTGAGATTCTATGGTACGCAGAATGTTCACCTAGAAAAATTCGTCGAAAAGAAAAGGCCACGGACTTTTTCTCCTAACGCAACTGCATGGTCTCTACATGGCTCCCTCAGGTGATGCAACAAACTTGGTTGCTGCTCCTCTGCGACTCTAACAGGCGGTCTTAACGCTTTTATGGCTGTAGAGTTGAGCGACAAGGAAAAAAAAAGGTACCACTAGTTTGAAGTTACCCTGAAAATAAAAAAGATTTAAGGACACCCTCCTAAGATGACGTGTCATTTTCTCCATGCACCTCCACTATTCCCCCCTTTCTCTTCCCTACTCACTTCCCCAACTTTGAAAATTTTAAATAGGAAGTTTAAACTTGAAAAAAATTCAACTTGGAAATTTTCAAATTAGAAAGTTTCAGCTCAAAAAAATTTTAAATCAGAAATTTTCAAATTAGAAGTTTCAACTTGAAAAATTTTAAATAAAAAATTCTCAAATTAGAAAGTTTCAACTCAGAAAATTCCAAATCGTAAAGTTTAAACTTTGAATACTTTCAATTCAAAAAACTTTCGATTTGAAAAGTTTCGATACAAAAACTTTCAAAAGTGGTTAAAAATACTTCTTATTCAAAAACTTGGGGGAATTTGAAAAGGAAAAGCTGTTTCAATTTCAAGGGGAAGAGAATTGAGGATGAAGGGGATAGCGCCAAGTGTCACAACGAGAGTCTTTAAGAGGGAAGGGAAGTGAGGAAAGGAAGTAGGTACTACCAGTTGTTACAACGAGAAGACATCCTCACCAAAGTTTCGGTAAGGGTGCCCTCAAATTAGCAATTCCCAAAAAAACCGAGTCACCTGAGTCATCGATGATGCTAAGCGGATGCCGTTGTCCGTGTCACCCCTGTGAGTCAGTGTCTCTTTTCCTAGGCTATAAATCGGGATTCAAACCCAGAGCTCTAATACCACTTGTTATAAAATGCATGGCAAAAATAAAGGATCAGGAGAACGGGAGACACGGATTTAACGTGAAAAATCCTACAGGAAAAACCACAGATGCATAAAGGCCTAATATCAATACATAAGGAGAATCACAAGCATGTAAAACTTCAGTGTATCTAAACTGTATGACTATAGGGATACATATATAAGCTAAGGAGTAGGGTTGTAAACGAGCCGAGCTCGAGCGAGCCTGGCCCTCCAGGCTCGAGCTCGGTAAAGCTCAAGCCGAGCTCGAGTTAGGGTTCGAACCTCGACCTAGGCTCGAGCTCGGCTCGGTCCAAGCTCGAATAGACTCGAGCTCGGCTTGAGTAATCTCGGTAAGCTCGAGTAAGCTCGGTAACAGGCTCGAGTAAACTCGGTAATAAGCTCGCTCAAGGAAGCTCGGTCCAAACTCGAGTAGGCTCGCGAGCTATTCGAGCTCGGCTCGGTTAGGCTCGCGAGCTCGAGCTCGAGTTCAGCTCGTTCGGAGCTCGAGCCGAGCTCATATCGAGCGTCTCGCGAACCGAGCTCGAGTAGCTCGCGAGTCTCGAGCTTTTTTTACCGCCCTACTAAGGAGTAAGAGTCCCAAATAGAGAAGAAACAGAATCAGAATCGGCTATGCCGACCGGCGCCACTTCTGACGTGGCTCGGTGAACACGGCGCAAAGGCGTCCGGCTTGGACACAGATCCGAATTCGGATCACACTTTAACAAGAATCTCAATAACAGACTAGCAGTCTTGGTTGGACTTGTAGCATCAAAATTTGTTCCTTGGCTAAAAGCCTCAAAGTCCATTCAGCATGCATGACATGTATCCGTAGAAGGGTAATGGGAACATAGATAAAGGACAAAGTGTTGTAACAATTGTAGCGTCATATGCAAGTAAGATTAGCTGCCGAACAAGAACAAGAAATCCAAGGGCAATATTGCCACATCTATGCCAGTTACTGCCTGTGCAGTTGAAAAACTGAATCAGTAGGGAATTAGGCATTTTGGCCTATTGGCAAAGAGGGAGCAATTCATTGAGAATTCGTTGATTAGGAAAACAACAAATCAAAAGCTACTTTTTTAGACTACAAAAGGTACTGATTGTTCTGACCCCTATGTCCTGTTCATGAGATCATCAAAGAACCTAGTTCCCCCAGAACTCTCAATCTCAAAAAATTAATCTACTTGAACAATCTCTAAAAAAAATTCTGCTTGAACAAAGACGTAATAATGTTCAACTAGAACTGAAGTTATGTTGGTTGGTAGCATATAACACTTGTAGAACTCCAAGTAGGATCTCCAATATATAGAAAGAAAACACAAGTTCTCAAGGAGTGAAGCATAGAAACAACCCCCAGAACACAATCTTATATGCAGTGGAGTTGCAATTACGACGCAAAAACAACAAAGGAATCGACTGCTGACTTACTGAGCATTATGAACACCTGAAGCCTCCGACTCCTTCTTGAACGAAAAATACTTGAAGCCACCTTTAGAAGAAAAAAAAAGAAGAGAAAAGAAACTCTGCAGTAAGAAGTATGAACCCCCCTGTACAGATAGAAGTAACCAATGAATCCACGAGAAAAATCCACAAGCGGCCAGACGAAAATACCAGGACCTAATACGAAGGCCGATGAAAGAAGAACGAGAGAGAGAGAGGAAAAAAGAGGAAGGAGCCAAGAACTCACCTTTCCCTCCCCCTCTAGCCCCCAAATGCTCCGTCCTCGTTATTTCCCCCTACTCTTCCAAGACCCAACCAATTCCTGCACCCCGGTCGTCCTCTTCCCCTTGTTTCTCTCCCCAACTCCAACTCCAGTTCTTGGAGGTTAGGCGCGCTCACCACTAGGTAGGCTAAACACTATAAAAACGAGTCGCTCTTCTTCGCGCGGTTAGAGGGAGAAGAGGAGTTGACTGTGAGGAAGCTTTAATGGCCCAATCAACCACCGGTGTGCACGAAGACGCTCAGCGGGGAGACTTCCTTGCGCGCGCCTGCGTCTGTGTACGGCGGGAGGAGGGAGAGAGCGCGAGAGAAGGAAAAGAACACGGGAGGGAGCGTCCGTCGTCAAACGCGTGCGTGGTAAAATAGCAGGCGAATGGAATGGAATGTTGACCGGCTCTGGGGGGTGTTGACTCCCGCGGCTTCGGGTGAGGGAGGCCAGAGCGAGGACGAGTCGGGTCGCGTCCCTCCCTCGCCGCCACGTCGTCGTTGGGCTGCAGAGTTTTTAGGATTTTTCTTTTTCTCCTCTGATTTTTTTTTCCGGAAGCTTTCACTTTAATTCGAATGAAATTACAAATTTAGCATTCTTTTTTATCACAGAAATATAGAAAGACGGGACGTATCATCTGCTGTGGTATGAGACCGAAGTAGATTAAATTTATTACTGCACCTGCCGTGTTGCAGAAACACGGTAGGTGTCTGCTATGATAAAAAAGTGACTAGATTTGCTCTTTCGTTAGAGCCAAACTTGCGAAAAAAATAGGCAAATAGGCTTAAAGAAAAAGGCAAAGAAACACCCCTCAAAGAAATCTATATAACTCATTATTATTGGGATTCACAGGAGGCATGGCCACGTGCCCTCGAATCATTGTAGTTTCTACGGTGCATCTACCACATTTTTTGTTGTTTTTTAAAAAATTGAAAAAACCCTCTCTTTTAACGTTAAGTTAGAATATTTTAGTTTTTTATTTTTCTTATTTTTTTAGAAAATTTTCCTCTCTATTAAAATTCAGGTATCATCCGCGGTAACGCGCATGATTCTAACTAACTAGTATATATCTAATATTGGGGGAGTACGAGCAACATGCCGGCTGATGCCACGCGCCTCTCAGATCACTGTTGTTTCTACAGTATAATGCTACAGTATTTTATTTTTAAAAAATAAACTTTTCGATTTTTATATTTTTGTTTTTGGAAAAAAAAACATTTACCCTCTTTGTTAACGTTGGGTTACAGTTTTTTTTATAATTTCTCTGTTTTGAAGAAATTTTCCTCTCTCGATAAAAAACCAGGGTCGACAATAGCAACATACGAGATTCTAATTAACTAGTAGGACAAAACAACCGGTTGTAGGCAAGGTTCAAAATATCGCCGAAATTTCACGAGATCTAGCCGAGGTTTCGGTTTCGAACGTGGACGAGATTTGAAATGACGGCCGAATTTAAAAAAAAAACCAAAAAAATTAAATTGCTACAGTAATCTCAAAAAATCTCGGCGAGATCTCGCCATTTTTGACGGAATTTAATGTTTGACCACCGGATTTGACTGGAAATTGATCAATAACCCTTAAGAAAGTCATCTTCTATGAAAATTTGTTGAAAAACTGAATTTTTGAGATATTTTAAAAAAACTTCCGAAATACTGTCAGATTTTTATAAAATTGTACGTGATTTATCTTGATATTAAAAATTGATGGTACCATACTAAGACCAGTAGGATCATACAAAAAAAATTAAAATAATTGAACTTCATTTGTTATCTTTAAAAAATCAAAAACAGAATGAACATAATTGGGACAGTAACATTGTCAGAATTTTATAAATTTTATCGTGTGTGATTATGATCTAAATTTTTATGAGAGCTTAATAATTGACTCAGTACTATTATATAAATTTTTCAAAAAATTCAAATTTTTTTGTTTGTCAATCAAATCTATGTATGTATTGAACTTCATTTGTTATATTTCAAAAATAAAAAACAGAAAGAACATAAATAGTACACTGCACTTGTAAGAATTTTATAAATTCACTGGAGTGTGATCATAATTCAAAATTTTTATGAGATCTTAATAATTTTCTTATAACCCTTATGCAAAATTTTCAAAAAAAATTAAAAAAATTGGTTCCTAAAGCAAATCTATGTATTGATCATTAGACTTTTACGAGGACGTAGCACTCTCAGAATTTTTGAAACTTCTTGAAGCATGATCATTAGATAAATTTTTTATAGAAACATTGATGATAAATCAGGACCATAAAAAAATTCAAAATTTTCTAACATAGTTTGTAACATTTTTCATTTGGTTTAAGTTTGCCGGTAAAGCTTTTATCAGCACAGTAGCACTGTTCGAATTTTTAAACATTCCTGAAGCTTGATCATTATCTGAAAATTTTATGGGAATATCAGTGATTCATCACAACCATTCACAAAAAATTTCAAAATTTTCTAACATGGTTTGTTTCATTTTTCGTCCGGTTCAAACTTGCCTATCAGAGTTTAATCAATACAGTATCAATGTTTGAATTTTTAAAAATTCATCTGATCTGATAATCATCTGAAATTTTTATGGAAACATAAATGATACGTCAGGAACCTAAAAAAACAATTTCAAATTTTTCGACATCGTTTGATACATTTTTCATTCGGTGCAATTTTGCCAAGGTCTCGGCAAAACAGGCCGAAATTTCGGTTTTCTCGGTAGAAAAAAAAATCGGATTTGAATTTTTTGTTTTTGTATTTGTATTTCATCCTATATTTTTTCAAAATTTTTAAATCTTACCGAGATTTCGTTCTCCGGTTATGGATGAGATTTAGAGCAAAACGAGATTTTGAACCCTGGTTGTAGGTAGTAAAACCACAAAGTGCACTTACAAATAATCTCGGAAGTAACTTTTTGATAACCCTATACAGTGTTGGACTCAACGTCCTTAGTGGTACGAGGATGAGTCATAGCTCGTTTGGTCGGAGCCAGGTGCACTCAACTGTCGGTCGCGAGTTTTATTCTAGAATCGAACTCGCGGGGCTCACCCTAAAAAATTAGGTTTAGTACTTACACGCGTGTGAGTTCAGTGAGATATCGTGTACCTATATTACAGAGACCCGGGACCTCCAAGAAATATTTCCTTGTGTGTGTATCAGACGCACGTGCGCATGTATGTGCATGTGAAGTGTGTGGGGTGTAGGGTTTTAAATTCCGTTTTCGTTTGAAGTCTCATCACCCTCCGGAGGGCGAAATCTCGAACGAGATTTCGAAATTTTGGACGAAATCCAAACAACATTCAAAAGAAAAATTCAAATCCGTTCCTTTTTCAAACGAGATTTCCGTGATTTCGGTGGAAAATAGCGAAATCTCGACGGAAAATGGTGAGTTATCGAAAAGTTCCAAACCTCTGGACGGAGTACGCGAACGCGGTGCTCGGCGCGGAGTCGGCTCGGGCGCTCGGACTTGGAGGAGTCGAACGCAAAGGAGCTCGGACGCAGTGCTCGGCGAGCGCGTGGCAGAGGAGGAGGAGCTCGACGTGGATCTGGCGAACGCGAACTCGGCGTAGATCTGGCAAGGGCGATCGAGGACTGTGAGCTCGACGCGAGGGCGACGGCGAGCTCGGTGCGGAGAATGGGGACGACGCATCGGGCGAGCTCGACGAGAATGGCAGCACGGGAAAAAAATGAAGACGAAAAAAATGGCGAAGCTAGAGTTTGATCCCCCAACCTCACGCAAGTGTGACGGGCGTTTTACCAACCAAGCCAAGCGCTCAACCTTGTTTCTGTTGCGTACGGCTGAGTTTTGTCTCTCACCGCCCGCCGGAAAGCGAAATCTCGCGGAGATCTCGACGAGATTTTGAACATTGGTGAGGTGTAAGTGTATGTAACTTTAAAAAAAAACATACTTAGTGGTATGACCCGTATGCTGCACTTATCTGCCGAAGCATATATAAAGATGAGGAACTCCTCTACCTGATCTTGGATAGGAAACGAGAGTACAGACTCTAGTTGAAGTCTTTACTGTTCCCCAAATGTTGTAAATCGTCAGAAGATGTTCACGTGCACGGGTCCGTTGGAAAATAAAAAAAATCAAGCGGATCGGAACAGTTGAAAATGAGTTAAAAAAATCTAGCAGTCTCTGTCCATTGATTTTTACTACACACAAACTAAAATAGTAAAGGCTTCACTCAAGTTTGCTTGCACGCTCCGGACGCGGCCGTCAAGCCGTGTGGGGCCACCCCCTCCTATCCACGCGTGCCGCCCCCAGCGAGTCTGCCCTGCTCTTATCCGCTGACCACACAGATGAAAAGAAGAGCCTTTCGCGTGTGCGCGTCGGTTGGTGCTGCAGACTTGCGGTCCAATTTCGGCTGTCTTTCTGTAGTACCACTACTTGGGAATCGGGATAGAGGTTATCTGCAGCATGTACGTCACCTGTAACTTAAGCCGTTATTGATGTTAGTCACCGTTCCATCAAATTAATCAATGATTCGAATTATTTAAAATATCAACTATAGTGTATTGTTATAGTATCAGTACTATTACATTGTTTTTGAACAGTGCAGCGAACGATTTGAGCTATCGATTTTTTATCCAATGATCGATGCATAACCACTAAAGTTACGGTTATCATATGACTGCACAGTATCTCTTTCCTTGCCTAGGACAAGAATAGTTAACGGTAGTATATTATCATGTTGTAGTAATATCTAATACGGACGAAGAGAAACTAGGAGGTAGGTGAACTCGTAATCATATAAAGCAGCTGGTCGCCTTGTATAAAAACTTCTTCTAAAGAAGTGACGCCCCATCGAGATATAGTTATCGTAATATTTTTATAATATACTTCACTTTAATACTAAAAAATAGATAAGTAATTGTAATATATCATTTAATAATAATATGTATAGTTTAATGATATTAATTTTTTAGTTTTGTACCTAGCTCCTTGATACGTGCTTTCTTTACACAATTACACGTGCTTATAGTTGACTTACACTGGAGCAGTGAGGTAGCGGTAGCAGTACCTCTTGCGATAAGCAGAATAGAAGCGCGCGACTTTACATAGCAGCTCACGCTCCCGAGCCTCTCCCCGTGAGGGGTAACTGATTAGTGGAGTAGATACCATTAGGAATTACCGGTAAGAGCATGTACTGTAATTCGATTGAATAATTAATAAAATTGCTATACAAATGTACAAGTGCTTTATAGAGACTTTACATATGTGATCATGCGTGTGTATAACTGCTGCTGTTAATTGTGCATTTAAACAACATGCATGCGCTGGTCTCCAGGAGTAGGTGGTGCAATACTCGGTCACTCTGGTGAACGGTGAAGTACTCGGTATGGCGCAGGACCCGATCACATGCGCTGACAGCCCCCCTCAACCGGAACTATCTCAGAAGAGATATTCATGTTGGTTCTGAAGTCTTCGAATAATGTAGTGGGTAATCCCTTCGTGAATACATGAGCATAGTGATGAGAGGAAGGGACATGTAAAAGTTTTACTTCTCCTAGCGAAACCTTGTCACGGACAAAGTGTAGATCAATCTCGATATACTTTGTTCGTTGATATTGGACAGGGTTTGAGGAGATATATATTGCAATGATGTTATCACAAAACACAATTGTTGCCTTTGTTGGTGGGCGATGTAGCTCCAAAAGCAGTTGTCGTAACCAACTCGATTCAGTGACAGCATTTGCAACACCTCGATATTCAGCTTCAGCACTTGAGCGAGATACAATGACTTGCCTCTTTGATGACCATGAAATGAGATTGTTGCCTAGATACACACATAACCAGAGGTGAAACGCCTTGAATCAGGACGGCCAGTCCAATCTGCATCGGAATAGGCGACAATATCCATCGCTAATGAGCGGTAAAGGCGGAGACTAAAATCCAGAATTCCCTTGATATAATGTAGGATCTGTTTAACAAGGGCTAGATGGAACTCTCGAGGATCATGCATATAGAGACATGCCCGTTGAACTTTATAGAAAATATCTGGGCGGGTAATAGTCAAGTATCGAAGGGCACTGCAAGGCTTCGGTACAAGGGGGGGTCGGATATTGGAGCGCCCAAAGAATAAGAAAACTTTGGTTTTGTATCGATTGGTGTAGCACAGGCTTTGCATGATAACATGTTAGCACGGTCCAACAGGTCAGTTGCATATTGTTCATGAGAAAAAAGCAACCCAAAAGATGTGTGCTTGACCGTGATACCCAGAAAATGTGATGGGGTGTCCCCAAATCCGTCATGGAAAATTCAGATTTGAAGGAATGAATAAGAGATGATAGCAAGGAGGTGGAGATGCAGTTAAAATAAATATCATCTACATATAAGAGTAGATAGGCTATCCCAGTACCGCTCCTGTAAACAAGCAGGGACGAATCACTTTTGGATGCAAGAATTAATCCTAGACGAAGGAGGTACCATGTGAAACGTAGGAACCACGTAGGGGAGACTGTTTGAGGCCGTACAAAGATTTATCGAGGCAACACACATAATCCAAACGAGATGAATCGATAAACTCATATGGTTGTTGACAATAGACAGTTTCAGAATTGTTACCATGAAGAAAGGGAACACGAACCGGATGTGACTGCACAGTAGTGGAGCTAGCAAAGACAAAAGTGGACAGCAGGTCCAAAGGGCAGGTCGTAGGATTGGCTGTGGCCGGTTGAGCTGAAGAGGCCAAGGAAGAATCCTATGAAGGAAATATCTGCCTATGGAAAACAACGTACCGAGAAATAATTACTTTGCGAGACAAAAGATTGAGACAGTGATACACTTTATGGTCAGATGAGTATCCAAGAAAAACACATGGAACATAACGTGGAGCAAGTTTGTGGGGGACTAGTGGTGGCTGTGTTAGGATCAAGGTTACAAAAACCGCCGAAATTCGGCGAAATCTCGCCGAAATCTCGGATTTCGGACCCCAGCGAGTTTGTATAGACCGGCCGGATGTAAAAATCCGAAAAAAAATTTGAAATTGCTACAGTATATTTCGGATTTTTATTTTTCAGCGTAGATTTGGCAAAAACCGCCGAGATTTGAATTTTAAACCGAATTTGAATTTTTGGCGGATCGTAGGAATTATATCAATAAGTTCTCGAAGTGATCTTCAATGATAATGTTTCAAAAAGTTTATTTTTAGACTTTTGGCATTTAATGAAACACTCTCGAATTTTAAAAATTGAGAATGCATTTTCATGCTATGAAAAATTTATGGGAGTATCATAAGATATGTAGGATAATACATAAAATTTATGAAAATATTTTAACATCATTTGTTATGTTTTAAAAATAAAAATCGAAATAGGATAAACAATAGTTCACAGGACCACTTGGAAGTGGTCCGGCATACTTCGTTCACGGGACCACTTGTAAGTAGTCGGCGTGAATCGACTAGTATCGCTAACTAGTCCGCGTGAACCGACTAGTATCGCTAACTAGTCCCGTAGAAGTAAAAACTTACGGACAAAGAATTCAAGTGGTCCGTAGAATTATGAGAAATTTAATTCTAACGGTTATAAGACATTTTCGATGAACCTTTTCAAGAAAACATATAGAAGAAACAGGGACGAAATTTGCACATGTAGCAAACTTGACTTCTAAATGTGATATTTTGATAAAACCTTTTCAAAACACAAGTAGGATCAATGTAGGTCATATGAATAAGATTTCAATATACAATAAGATTTCCATATACAATAAGATTAGTAGGTCACGAGTCATAAACTTCTTCATTTAAAGATTCCTATTACAACATATATAACATATAAGTTAGTACATAATTAAAACATCTTCTTTGAATTACACCTCTCCATAACTTTGCCATAAGGAATTTCAGATATGTGGATGTAGGGATCAGATTTAGGAACGCTTTGGAGATGGCCTAACGAGTGCCAAATCTTACAACATTGTCACATTTCCTTAAATGTAAGATTATCTTGGTTTTTCTTGCAGGCTTACTGGATGTGGGCGCAAATGAGGGAGCTGTGGGATGCGTTGAAGGACCGGCTGTCGGATGCTTTAATACATCGTCAATCATTGAAGTTCCTTCACACTTCATTGAGGTATCACGAGATCATTGTCGACAACGCGGAGGTGGAGTTTGCACCAGGGGCGCTTTACTACTCATAGGTATGTGATGCAAACATACATTCATTTAGTTGTCATATGCAAATATGTAAAGACTTGTTGTGTGTATCGATTTTATTACATTCTTAATAATTATCATGCCAATATACATTAATTGTTTCGAATTGTGACTCTCAATCTTCGATTTTGGTCAAAATGTCACAAATTTCATACTTCACATACGTATACCGAATTCCCAATTTTTAAAAATTCCTCGAGCTTCAAGAACTCTGAAAATTTTATGGCAACATTATTCACATGTCAGAATCATGCTATTAAAATTTCAAATATTTATAACATGCTTTGTCCCATTTTTCATTCAGTTCAAAATTGCCGACGAGCGTTTCATTACGACAGTACCAATGTTTCAATTTTAAAAAAATTTACATGATTCAAAAAAATCTGAAATTTTTATGACAACATTAATAATACGTCGAACTCTCAAAAAAATTCAAATTTTTCTCCATCTTTTGGACCAATTTTCGGGCTTGTCAATCGGCCGAAATTTCGCCATTCTCGCGAGATCTCGCCAATTCTCGCGAAATTCGGTATTTCCCGGTAGAAAAAAAAACCGGATTCAAAATTTGGATTTGAATTTCCGGACGAGATTTGTCCGAAATTACCGAATTTCGCCGAAATTTCGTTTTCCGGGCATGAACGGTATTTTATCCGAAACCGAAATCCAAAACACTGGTTAGGATAACAAGGACAGCCAAAAACATGGAGGTGAGTGTAAGCTAGCGGTTGATTGAAGAGAGCCTCATAAGGTGTGCCCATGGCAAGAGCTGTAGTCGGTCGCCTATTAACAAGATACGTGGCAGCGTGAAGTGCTTCCGCTCAAAAAGTGCCAGGCATGCGAGCATGAAATAGTATATAAGTAAAGCTCGAGCCGAATGGCTTGATACTATGTAATTCGACTGAATAATTAATAAAATTGCTATACAAATGTACAAGTGCTTTATATAGACTTTACATATGCGATCATGCGTGTGTATAACTGCTACCGATAATTGTGCATCTAAACAACATGCATAGCATTGGAGATGGCGCTACGCTGGTCTCCAGGAGTAGGACCCGGTCACTCTGGTGAACGTGCATGCATGCGCTGACATATACAATGGTGTAGACGGCGCTGTCTATAATATACTTTCATATTATTTATGGTCAAAACTAAAGACAATTCGTACAATAGCCAGTCTATATAGCTGTCGGTAATGATCTTTCGTGCAATTAATAGATCGACTGTAAAATGGTATACACAATACAAAACCGTCTATTAAATAGTAGATATCATCTTTCTCTTTTTTCCGGATCATTCAAAATCCTACGTGATATACTCTTATAAACAGCTTGTTTGAACCATTGCATATATCCTAAGAGTATGTACAATAAGGTCACCTCAGTTTACTCTTAGTATGTTCACGCCAGTTTTGTCTTATGTGGAAGAGTGAGAAAATAGGAGAGAGAAGATAGCTGGCTCTTATTTAGTAGTAAACATTGCACGGGAGTATAGGTAGATTAGTTATGTACAAGAGAGAAGAGATAGTTAATACATGGCTTCTAGAGCTAACCTTTAGAGATAGTTATTGTACAAACTGATTTTAGTGCTTACTCTAGATGATATAAATAAAAGATAGAGTAAGCAACTGACTTTGTTATTATACTTGCTCTAGGTATTCCTACTTGATAAGGCGCCGAAAGGAGTATCGAGAACACAAATCATAAAGCGGGGTGGAACGTTAGGAGAGGGAGGCCAGCCAGACCTCACCACCTCCTCACCTCGTGTACGCGAGCATGGTGATCCAGAGCTTTTTGCCTGCAATCTTTGCATCACAAACTCTATCCACGTAGAACTGAGCTAGATAACGAGAGCATCGTCCCTCCAGCCCGCCCGCCTTAGTGGAACCCACGCACTCGTCATTAATGTCATTAATAAAATTAATAAAATAGATATACATGTGTGCGCATTCAAGAAATTATTTCTTAGCATATACAAAAGTGCGCATGCGTTTGTGCGTGTGTTGAGTGAGTGTGTTTTCTTAAAAAAACTCTGTCCATGTAGTACTTCATCCGTTTCTAAATACATGTTTTTATCTTTTAAATTTTGTTCTTAAAATACATATTCTACAATTTTAAATAATTTTTAACTGTTTTTTCTTTGTATATTCCTACTATTCATTATTCTCACATATAGAAATATCCAAATTACACTTCTTTATTAGCTGCGACTGCCCGTCTTCAGTTCACCTGGAGTTATCTCAGATGATCGACACCGATTTCGCATCAGGAAAGAAGAGAGAAACCACCTAGCTAGCGCCGACCGGCGTGCGAGTAGTAATTTAATGGATCCGCGAGAACTGTCTTGACTCATCTCTCTGCTCGACCAGCATTGGAGGAGGCGGCGGCGGCGGCGGCACTGTTGAACGACGATGAATGATCTCTGCTGGACACCGTCGGATTGAGCTGTGGCAAGTGTCAGTATCATAAATTCGGGCCAGCAGAGTCTGGTGCCAATAAATGAGGCGACGCTGTCATATGCATTCACCGATCGACGATCAGTCCCAACGATTCAAACCAAAAGGTACTACTTTTTATTTTAATTGTTATTTTAAATAAGTGCAGTTAAGTTTTTAAAAATTTGACTATTAATATACATAAAAGTATTTAGATTTATCATATGAAAATGTTATCACTAGATTTGTTATAAAAACACTTTTATATCATTATATTTTGAATAATTTTTATTAACATATAATTAAAAAAATAATGATTAAATATGTATATTGAAGACCGTGACGACAAGTAGAAAGAAACAATGCAGTCATTCGATAAGCTGTTCAGAAGCTGGTCGGTCGCTGAACTAAAAACGTGGGGTCCAGGTGAGGTCGGTCGTAGCGGTGGATAAAAAGCTGGCTCGGCTCAACTCGGTTGAACTCAATTAACAAGTGTGAGACTCGACTCGTAAGCTAATAAGCAAAAATATACTGCTCGGCTCGGCTTTCCAAGGCTCAAGCTGGCTCGCTAAGGTCGCAAGCCGAGTACTAATAAATGTAAGATTGTGATTTACACAGGAATAGAACTCCAACTCAACAATTTGCATGATGCATCGATGAACCAAAGGCTCATGCATCCAAACAAGAAACAATACAATTTTGCTAAGTCCCGACAAAGTAACAAACCATCAGTCCATCACATATTATGTGCATTCCAAATAGAAGGTTCATCAGCTATGTCAAATTGTGATTAGTGCTAACAAAAGTAATGATACCGTCGCTGAGCTGTTGCGAAGAGGGAAGCGGAGGCGGAGGTGGACGCAAAGCTGGACGACCACTTCCTTCGCCGTCCTTGTACTCCATGCTTGCTCGCCGCTCTATCGACGGTGGAGACGGAGCCGGAAGGGACAAGAGGATGCCGAAGCCTGGAGACAGAGGTGGCGCCCGGGCGGCCAAATGCTGGAGGCGAAAGGGACGACTTGGAGGGCGAGACCGATGGCCGCGTCTGTGTGCGCTATTGCTGCCGGTGCGTGTGTTTTAGTGTGAGGGTTGGGTTGGAGTGGGCTATGGCCCGTAGTTAGACCTGGAAAAAAAGCTTAAGGGTCGCTCAGATCCGGTTCGACTCGAGCTCGTGGCCAAATCAAGCCTCTTTCCCAGTTCGCTCAATTTTCGAGCTGAGCTCAAGCCGGCTAGCGAGCAGCTCGTGGCTCGGTATGAATCGTCGGCCAGCCCAAAAAAATGAATCCTTAGCCCACAAGCACAACGGCATAGCAAGCAGTCCAAACCGTCCAACCCTAAGAATCTGAGGGTTCAGGATTGCTTCGGCGCCGCCATAGACCGTAGCTTTGCATGAGTCGTGAGGGTTCAAGGGGTATAGGCGTCATCAGAGTCCAAGAGGCGTCGATGGGCTCGTCGCCATCCACGGTCGCAGTTCGCCCCATGTGCCGGCCGTCCGCCTCATCTCCACAGTCGCAGTCCACCCTGTCTGCCGGCCGTCCACATCGCCTCCACGTTCGCTATCCGCCCCGTCTACCGGTCGTCCGCCCCGCCTCCGCGGCCGCCGTCCTCACTGTCCTCCCCATCTGGCTCGGCATAGGGAGCAACTAGTAAATACTCAAATAGAGCTCTTCATATAGTTTTATGTCATTTCTGTTAACTCTGAATTACTTCTTGTTTTATCTGGACAAGCCACTCTTCCCAGTTGGTTTGCAAATATTACTAACTATTGGTGATCTATGCACTATTTGGTTCAATTGCTAGTTTGCAGGCTAACATATATCGTGATGTTATTTCTAGTTCTTTTTTCGTGTCCTTGGTTGGGATAAAACTGTCAATGCAACAATACTTACTCATGTTCGAATAGCAATTTCAAAGATTTATGTAGTATGACAACCACTACTTAATCGAATTCAAACAGCTCATGAGCCATATAAATTATAGTTGTCTGTAAGATCTGGTGTTTTTCTTCATCTATCTTCTGTTTGAATTTACTGAACCATTTCCTTGATGCTGTCTTCAGGTTCTGTTACTATGGGGATAATCAGGAGCAGTTTCACGTATAACCAGCTGCAGGGATGCTATCAGCTTCTGCCATGTTAAACACTAGTAGCATCAGCTACTGATTACGGTGTATGGTCTATGGCATGAAATTTGTTAGCTCTCGTCTTGGTGTTGTATGCTTCAGCTACCCATTACGGTGTATGGTTTGTGGCATGGCATTCGTTAGCTGTTCTCTTGGTGTTGTATGCTTCCTTTTCTCGTCGGAGATCTAAATACAGCTTTGGTGGTTTGTGTTGGTATGAATTATGTGATCTCTGGATGCTAAGTTGTTCATAGATGACAGGATACTCATTTGGTTTGTGATTCATGCCATGTGTGTTGACTCTTTGTTGGTGGCTTGAATTCTGCATGTTATTCCAGTAGATGCAATTGCAGCCATTGGTTTTATGGATTTCTGTTGGTTTGTGAACCTGATGGTAACATTTTTATTCTGTGTTGCATCTGGGCATGCCTGTCGTTTGTTTTTTCGGTTGCTCTGCAAGTTTTTAGATGCTTGCTTTCATCCCGATTAAATTTTCTTGCTCGTATCTGTACCCTCACAACAAAGAAGAAAAATCGTTCGGGAGATTTAACGTAACTCGCTACCTTTCGACTTTTGTGCATGTGAAGAAGTTGGTGCCCGTTTTTATTTCCTTGCAGTTCTGAATCGCTTTCTCCTCGTTTCTTTTCACGAGTTTCTTCTGACGTTTCTACTATCATTAGGCTAGCGAGCCAAAACGAGTTAGCTCGAGCCGCCAAGCCGAGTCGAGCCATATTTTCAATTAAGCTTGGCCGAGCCTGATTCGAGCCGGCTCAGCTCGTTTTCACCCCCACCCATGGCTCTTTTTTGGCTGGCCTACCGCAGGTGGGTTCTTAATTTTTATATTTTTATGGAGCTTAACGAGTAACTCGACTTGATAAACTAACGAGCGAAAAAAAACTGCTGCTCGGCTCAGCTCGCTTGTGGCACGAGTTCAAATCGAGTCCTTGACGAGCAGAGCTGGCCCACCCCTAGTCGGCCGTCCCGCGCAACACGCTGCACGTGAGTCGGTCGACCATCCACAGGCAGGGGTCTCCCGTTATGGGCGATGGGCCTTCACTTGTTATTTGTTAAAGAAACAGGCAACAGAAAGAAAAGATATTACTAGAGCATAGTAGTGGTTGACTGGTTGAAGCCAAAACCTCACTTTAGAAACCACTCCCAAGAGGAAATCAGCCCTCCTGAGTTCTGACTTCTGACTAGTAGTAATCCTGCAGTGCATCACTGCATGATTATATATACATTCTGTGTCAGCGAAGTCAAAAGGGGTCCATCGTTACATGACAAATGAATTCACCGGGGCCCACGCTAGTCACTCCCCAGAAATGAATCATTTGGTGCCAGGAGCGGTGGCGGATCTTGAAAACTTTCATATTTCACACATACAACTCTAATTTTGTAACATCATAAATCCAACCCATATACTTGAAATTTGCTAAAAATATAATATAAATAGTTCTACGGTCTTAAAAATCCCGAGTCCACCAAAATCGAAACCAATTCATTCAACAAATTTAACCTTTGAAGAGGTAATCTCCTAGCATAGCCAGCACCCGTAGATCCGCCTATTTTCACTGACCCACCAAAGCAAAAGCAAGCAAAAGATGGCCAACTCTTTCCTTTCGTGATCCTCCAATATGTACAACTATGGCATACCTATTGTGGCGCATAGAAAGCACTAACTATGACAGCGGGGGGAATTTTTCTCCGTGGATGCAACGAGCAATCGAGCATTATGTGTCAATAGTCCATTGGCAGTTCCCACTCATCCTCCAGATCACTCATTTTCCTATGGAGTTTTCGGCCGCCGGACTTCCCCTGCCCATGTCTTCTCTTAACAGGCCAAGCTCTTCTCCTGCCATACCTAGTGTACTCATCCATCTGATCTCCAGGTCCGCGGATATTTTGAGTGCCCAAAATACCCTAACATTCAATTAAAGAGTAATTTCACTCAATAAGGGTTTTCAGTCATCTGGGGTTTCATTTCCATGTTTATCAGCGTTTTAAGTGAATGGTTGTATCAGAATTCAGAAGCAATGAGTAATGCAGACCTGTGTCAACCTTTGAACCCGAGAGACTGCATCTTCATGAACAACGATTGTGTCAGAAACTATATCAAGCACATCTTCGACAAATAAACAGTATGTGCTTACCTGCAAGGGAAGTAAGCGGTATGCTCATACGGCAGTACAAGATTTAACAGGCTCATACGTCAGACGAGTAGGTTTGCAGCCAAATTACCAGACTAGCAGGGACAATAGATAGCCCAAACGAGTCAAGCTCAAGAGACTCCATAGCACCTGAGTTCATGTCAAAGGTGAAGCCACGCACCTAAAGGATAAAATAAGACAACTTCAAAACATCAGACTTTAAGTAGACTCTTCAAATGCAGATGGGAAATGCAATTTACGCAGATTACCTCGCTTAAAGACCACATAGACTCACCTTACCGACATTGCGCCGCCTGGAGGTTGCAACATTGTAGCCCACCTAAAAGGCGATATTGGCAGTATGGTAAATAACAAAGAATGTGAGTACTTCTCAGTTCTGATATTGCCAAGAACTTGAGACCAACAAACTGTTCTCTTTGAGAGAAGACTACACTGAGGGATCTCAAAAAATATGAAAGAAGAATAATTCCCTTTCAATGAGCATTTTGTACAAGAAAGATACTGTTGCGTAGAGTTTAGCTTATAGTATATATTTTAATGCTGATGTCCTAACTAAAAAAATATACGTAATTAAAATCAGAAACATGAACCCAAGTTCGATTTAGAATGGTAACATACCAAGCTGTGCAGTCCAACTAGCTTAAATTCACTCTCAACCACAGATTCATCCTCAACAAGCACAACATCTCCAACCTACAAAAGGAATTAGTACCTTGCATATCATTAAAATTGAAGTTTCTGCTGCACTATTGATAAGAATATATACTTATGTTGAGGTGGATAACAAAAATAAAGGTACTTTGGAAAAGAAATCAAGCATTCTCGACTATCCCACCTGATATATGTCCTCAAAAAGGAATTTCTCAGCATCTCCTGAAAGCAAGCTTGGCCTCACTTCAACCAACGTGACAACCCACTAGAGAAAAACGAAAGAGAACAGAAACAAGAAAAGGTGGTGTTGGTCTTTAAAATAGTCTATTAGCAGGAAAATTTAATAATTTCTAAATAGCATTGTCATATATGATAACGACTAACTCATAGTAAAAGCAGGTTCAACTATGACAATTGCATGACTACAGTATGGCTCCTGCTAGGAAAATCATCAAAAATGTTGTTTTTAAACTGGCTAATCCTAAGAGCTAGCTCCAAAAAAGAGGAGAGTGAAGTGTGGTCTATTATAGTAAACTAGATTCCCTACCAGATTTGATCTATGATTGTAAACTAGGAAAAGACCCACAAAGTTGGAGATGTCTTCATTGCAATGTTATTATGGGTTGTTTGGACTTGGAGAAATAACATGACGTTTAGAAATGTTCACCAACACCAAATAATATACTTGGCAAGTTACTTCAACTACTTGTGGGCTACTTTCTCTAACACGTGTAAATCATAAGCTGAGGGCCATTGGAAGTCAGCTCCAGGAGGTGGCGAACCAGAAAATTCAGGTAACTGACTGAGGTGTGTTGAGCTGAAGAGGATGCAGGGCTGGTGTGAATTTTACTGTTATTTTCTAGGAAAAAGTCCAATTTTCAAACCTAAACTCTGGGCTTGTTTCCATTTTCAACCCTAAACTACGAAAACCGGGGTGGTTTTGATCTGATGTGGGGGCGATCCACATCAGCAAAGTGTACACACACGTGGTGAGTCAACTAGCACACGCCTGCCAGCAAGACATTAATAAAAAAAAACTGGACCCATATGTCAGCCTCTAAATCCTTTCCTTCCACCCTCTCTCCCTTCCTCCCACCACCTCCATGGCCGATGACAAGCATTTCCTAGACGTCGTCCGCTGCACAGATAAAAAAAAATGAAAAAGGTTACGCTCGCTCAGTGGCTCCTCCCTCAAATGCAGAAAGGCATCGGCTTCCTCTCATTCCCCGGTTCTCCCTCAACTCCGGACGATCCAGACCACCGCCGTCCACCTTCCCCATCTCAACTCCCATCATCTCCAACCGACCGCCAGCGAAATCCAATCCTCTGCCCCGCCACTCACCAAATCCACGCCGTCCTTCCTCTACTCGTCCGCCATGGCCACGGCCGACGATGATCGACTCTATCGTGCTCCTATCGACCCCTTACTCAACACCGGCCGAGCCTGACCACCATCGTCCACCTTCCCCATCCCACTTCCCATAATCTCTTATCTGATCGTCGTTGTAATCCATTCATCTGTGCCGCCGCTCATCAGATCTGCGTCGTCCTTCCTCTGCTCCTCCGCCGTGGTTGTCACCGACAATGGCCGACTTCGGCTTGCTCCCGTCGAGTCCTACCTCGACTTCGTCGACCTGAACTCGAGCATCCTTTTGCATTTTCTGAACGTGAGGCTTTACAAAGTTCATGTCCAAAGCTTGTCCGCGTTTCTCTATGCCCTCTAGAAGAACAACTATTAGGGACTGTATTCGCACTTATAATAATGAGAAAGCAAAGCTCAAATAATTTTTGAAAGATTCTTGTGACAGAGTTTCCCTCACAACTGACACATGGACTTCAAACACACAACAGAACTACATGTGCGTCACAACACATTTCATTGATAGCGATTGGAAGCTACATAAGATGATCATTGGTTTTTTCTTGGTAAAGGGCCATAAGCGGGAGGACATTGGGAAATCCTTAGATAGATGTTTGATGGAATAGAATATAGAAAAGTTTTCACATTAACTGTTGATAATGCTAGCTTTAATGATAGTACTCTAAATTACCATGAGGAGGGTCTTGAATAATTCTAACGGTAGCTTTGCTAAAGGCAAGTATCTTCACATGAGATGTGTTGCACATATTATTAACTTTATAATTTTTTATGGCCTAAGGCCCTGTTTGGGGTCATTTGGGTTGAAAAGTCGCTTTTAGCTTGTGGTCAGAAGCATTTGTAGTTGGGCGGTGTGGCTTTTCTTGTTATGTCGTTTGGCAAACTGGCTGCTGCTGCTGTAGCTTTTGGGGTGGAGACGACGAGACGGGGCAGCGGAGATGGTGAGGAGGCAGCAGTCTACTTGGACGGGCGACGAGGTGGGACGAGGAGGGAGGCGGAGCGAGCGGGGAGGTGGAACGAGCGAGGTGGGAGGCGGGCGAGCAAAGCCACAGCTGAAAAGCTCCTCCCCAGTGGTTGCAGCTTTTAGGAGTGCTTTTGTTGTGGCTTAGCTTCCTAGTCGCTGCTGACCATCTTGTTTTGGGGGCTTTTGGCCCAAAGCTGAAGCACAACCCCCCAAACAGGGCCCAAAAGAAGTGTCAGTTTCAATTCAGTGTAACCGTGTTGCTGTTAAATTTATTAAGAATTCCACATTTAGATTAGCAAAATTTAAGAGATGTGTTGAATTGGCAAAGGTGGATAGTAAAATATTCTTATCACTGGATGTTTGTACTAGATAGAACTCGACATACCTTATATTGAATGCTGCAGCAATTTATGAGGATGTATTTGAAATGTATGGTGAAGAAGACCTGTACTATGCCATAGAATTACGTGGTGAGAAAGGTCCTGGAATTCTTGAAAGCGGAGATTGGGAGAATGAAAAGAAGATGATCGAGTTTCGGAATACTAGATTGGAGAGAGAGGAAATTGAGAAGGGCTGAAGGCCCAAATGCTTATTAACATTCTTGTTATATATGCCAAGTTGCCAACCACATGCTGCTTATTGACATTCTTGTTATCTTATTTTGTTATGACTTATGAATGTTCTGTCACTGTAGGCTTCTGTGGGTTTTTATCTCTGGTTTATCTTATGCTGCTTATTGACATTCTTGTTGCAGAGATGAATGCTGTTTTCAAATTTTGGTTAACCGAAAACCTGAATTAATTGAACCGATCGGTTTGTTTTTTTATTTCTAAGTGAGAAATTCAGTAGCTAGTTTCCAAAAACCGAATTATTTTTAAACTGAATAAACCGAATTGATTTAGTCGAAAAAACTGAATGCCCACCTCTAGATAGGTGGAAGAAGAGGGGGCATAGTATTATAGTTGACGTGGGACCCATAGGGCACACAAATACTATGTACTCTTTGTTTATTTGTTGTTGCTAATTAGGATACCACTAGATGCCACGTCAACATAGATTTGTCTACTGGGATGCCATATTAGATCAAAACCATCCGGGTTGAGCGGGCTAAAGTAGACGATTTCCAGAGTTTGATGTCTCGATTTGAATGGCCCCATAGTTTAGGGTTGAAAATTAAATTGAGACCAACTTTAGGGTTAAAAATTGGGCTTTTTCCTATTTTTTATTACCTTTGGTCTGTCATAGAAGCTCATTTTTTCTAAGTGTAAATTGGAATCAGGACTCTCCTGGTTCACTGAGTCTGTAAGTCATGAATGAAAAAAACTGTTGAAGTATAAGTGAATTGCCCACCTTTCCTCGTAAGCTTAAGCTTTTGAGTGAACTGGTTGGTGCTTGCAACTTAATATGGTATCAGAGCCAAGAGGTCTCGAGTTCAAGACCCGGTTGGCGCAATTAAAAAAAATGTAGTCCACTTCTATTCCATGTCATAGGCCTGAGGGAGCCTACACGTGAGGGGGAGTGTTGAAGTATAAGTGAATTGCCTACCTTTCCTCATCAGCTTAAGCTTTTGGGTGAACTGGCTAGTGCATACAACTCAATATGGTATCAGAGCCAAGAGGACGCAATTAAAAAAAATAATTGCAGTCCACTTCTATTCCACGTCTAGGCCTGAGGGAGCCTACACGTGAGGGGGAGTGTTGAAGTATAAGTGAATTGCCCACCTTTAGCTTAAGCTTTTGAGTGAACTGGCTGGTGCATGCAACTCAATAAAAACCACTGCTTACCTTGGACTAACCTGGCTTAGCTGGGGGTGGAAAAAATCATTCTAGGTCGAAACAAAAGGTCTATTAGAAACCAATGAATGGTGAAGCCTTGTAAGACGCACTAGGCCAAAAACTAATCTCAAACTCCTCCTTCCTACCCCCACCCCCAACTGGTGCTGTCCATTTCTTGCATTCCCCCAACCTAGCAAAGCCGATTGATCTTTATATTCATACCTATTTCCTGCTCAATTCCACTAGCAAGCAGAACTATTAAGGTTCTCTAGTCGTAGTACTAATTGGGTCCTTTGAACTCCTTAGCATCCCCTGAGCAAGGTCGCAACCGACTGTTAGTTGATCCAATATATGAGAGAGAAATCCAACTGCTGCACAGAAAGAATCCGCTTAGCAGCTAGTAAATGTGTGCTAATCCGGAATAAAAAATTTGAACAGAACTTTACCAACTGCACTAGATCATTGACACATTACACTACAAAATTTTAGACGAGTCTCGTATGCACATTGCCTCGTGATGGTAGGTAGATCCTGCCATTCACACAAGATGACTACAATTCGATTGATCCTAATTAGTAATTGCAATTTGTGAGGACCGAGAGTGAGACATTGTATTGCGTCTATCTTCCGATTGGACAAAGACGCTCGACTGGAAACAGCTAAAGCAACAAATCCACACAACGTTGTAAAATGTAAATCGTAATCGCCAGTTCGCCACTCGTGAACTGGCCAAAGCCACAGCAAATAGCTTGCCCAAGCGAAAACAAGTGCAGGGTGCAGAAGCCCGTACCGACGCGGCGTCGACCCAGAGCTGCGACACGAACCCGAGGCTCCGCGCCGAGCGGACGCTGATCACCTGCTTCGCGAGCAGCCCCGACCGCCTCGCCGTCTGCCTCCCCCTCCTCCCACTCCTCTTCGCCTCCCTCTCGCCATCGTCCTCACCAACAATCCCGCCTCCTCCCCGTCCTCCACCTTCCTTCGCTTCCACAGCTGCCACCGCCGCTTCCTCCTCCTCCTCCTCGAGCTCCCTCTTCAGCGCGAGGAAGTCGAAGCTGGACGGCGGCGCGCCGTCCCGCGCGGCCGCGCGCGCGACGAGGGCGCAGCGGAGTGGGGTTGGGCCGTGCGGGGAGGCGGGCTTGGGCTTTGGGTTTGGGTTTGGAGGGGGCGGGGGTGCTGGTGCGGGTTTGAAGAGTAGGTGCGGGAGGCGCGCACAGGAGCACATGTTTGGGACGATTGATTGGTGAGGAAGCGGTGGAGCTCGAAGTTGGAGACGATCGCCAGACGAGAGGATGGGGTTGCGTACTTGCGTTGATGGGGGAAGCGCATCTGATCTTACTAATAAGTAGCATCTGCTATGCACGAAACGGATAGTACCAACACGCTTTCGCGGTAAAAACACGGAGACCATTTGGAAAAGTCAAAATACGCCTCGTTAAACAGGACGCATATTGTCTTCACTTAGTACCGCTAAGTGATTTATTATGGTAAAATGGATTAATTTGTATTCAATAAATACTATAATGTATTTTTTATATTTAAAGTTGATTTAAAGATTTCATTTATTATTGTTACATAAAAACATCATTTGGCATACTCTACATTTCGTAGTTTATACTTCATCTGTACGGTGAATGCAGTGAACACCAATACACGACAATGAAAACCAATTTGTTGCAATTATAAATGAGTACAAAAAAGTTGTTTTAGTGATTAAACGAAAAGTAGACGACTAATTAAAAAAAATGGGCGATTAATAGTCCAATGGCGTTAATAGCATTTTTATTATATTATTCATTCATAACGGTGTGGCCTTTATCTCGTACTGATGTAGCCGTTTTTCACAACGCTAAGTATAAATGCATTCAAAGTTACTACCAACAAGAATAATAAGATCCTGTAGTGCATAATAATTTGTGAGCTCTTTTACCGTACACTAGATTTAATATGAGTCATTAATTCTTTTCGATCCAATATATCAGATTAGATATAATTTATTTATACTTCTCTGATAGTAGAGTAATATAAACACTCTTAACAAATCAACGGTTAGATTTAATTTTTACTATCCACTATATACTACATGTATAATGCACCGTAAAATTTCTCTAATTTGTGGCTTACCGAAAGCATCTTCAATAGTCACACTTTAGTTAGCTTGCCACATCACCTAGAAACTGAGTTAGAGGGGAGAGGACGAAAAGGCAGAGAAGAGATCATCGTTCCCTCGCGCTACCATCATCATAGGAAACAAGACGTGAAGCGACACGTGAACGGGTTGTTGAAGTGGTGCTGTTCGCTTCCCACCTAGTTTGTGGGGTCTACACGATGGTGCGACCTGGACAAGACGATGATTACGACTACTAGCTTGGTGAGAAGGTGCTAGCGGTGGAAGGATGTGATCATGGTGACCAAGCGCGATGGAGATGACCATGTCCTTGTTGGATCTGGTAGACACAACCTAGATCTGTCATCTAGATCTCGTCATTGCTACACCAGTTCCACGTAGAAGAATGTGAGGAATGAGGAATAGTGTCGATGTTGTTAGCAAGGAAGAACGAGGCGATGACGCTTGGTGGTAGGGGAGGCAAGGGAGGAGGGCAGTGAGGAATGAGGAGGGCAGAGGAACGGTGAGCAAGGGAGACGCGATCATGCAACGTGCAACGCTCGAGGTAGGGAGATGCGGGAGGAGGGTGGTGGAGGGAAGGAAAATGAGGAACGGGGAGGTCGATGATGTGCTTTGTGAAAGTTGGGATCTTTGAGAGGACGGACCAAGGGAGAGAGGCGACACAAGGTTTTCTTGAACGTGAAGATGACATATAGGTCTGATGGTAGAAAAATTATAAAATGTTGTTGTGTTTATTGTACAAGATTCGCGGGAGCCAACGACGGATGGGACAGGGTTGGCGCAAGACGGAATGTAGCGCAAGGCCTAACGAGACGACGCCGAGGAAGGAAGAGAGCGACATGATTGACCGCGGGCATGCGTACCGTATGGTGAAGCTCTGAGGTGCTGGCAATTCCAGGCGGCATAAGATATAGTATATAGACCAGTACTTTGTTCGAGAAATTGTCTCTAATATTGTTGATGGATAATATAGACACATTTAGATACAATATAAGAGATAATCATTGTATGTCCTGAGATCACTCCTCCGAGCCTTAAGCTTCATGAATTTGTCCTTATTATGCAGCTTCATCCCGCTTTATCTAGAATCTAGTATACATCAACAAAAATTACAATCTTGTCATTCGCAACGATAAACCACGATAACAATAAGAATATGAACTACTAGAATTTGCACTCTAGTGCTGTGACTGATGCGATCATCAAGCTGTGCCCACACGTTATTTATATGCCGTACCTGTACCGATACATGCTTTGTTTGCCAGACATTAGTGCAGACAAAAAAGTTTAGCTTCATGCTTAAGAATAAAAAACATTTTCAATGGAATTTCAAAAGCAAAGAAAAAGCATTTAATGGATGGACGGCCCAAATAATTTGCGGTGGGTCCAAATTTGCGTGAGCTCGTGGTCACAGGCCACCCCGTTATCATCCATCCAGATCGGAAAAGAGATCCGAGTGGGAGGAAAAGAGATACGGTGTAGTGGCAACGACTTTTGTATTTTAACAGCTATCTGTTATCAGCACCGTTTGATTATTAGAATAGACGGCTTAGATATCGTTACGACGCTCGAAAATAATATTCGCCACAGGAGAATACTATATGCTACCGTATCCTATAAACAGTGCTTTGAAAATCCGGTCGTCTCTTTTTATCCGATGATCGGTAACGCAGCCTATAAAAGACCAAGTCCAAACCAATCAAGGGAATTTGCCCAACAGTAGCTGGGTCCCTCGGTTCCCACGTCTCACGGCTCTCCTCCCACTTCACGACCTTAACAGGTTAACACCCGGCTGCAAAGAAAATTAGAAGTACACCTCTACGAAAATGTGATGCTTAGCCGGAAACAAGTTATGGATATGAAAGACACCTGTTTATTTTCACGTGAAACCTTGTAGTGTTCTTTTTTTACATTGGAAGACGTATGCTCAGCTCAGCCGTTCAATGTTTTCTTTTTTGGGTTAGACTGAGGTTTTCTTTTTTGGGTTAGACTGAGTTAATGTATAATATGGTCTAGGTCTCGTGTGTTTTGTAATAGACAAAGAAAATGTCGCTAAGCTGCTGTGAAAGAGTTGGAATATTGATACCATGTGAATAGAAGTAGATGGTTGTAATAGGAGAAAAAGCGAATCGAACGAACTGCATTATATGGGGTATTCTTTCGAGAGGAAAGTATCCAATGTAACCTTTGGTGCTAATATGTGATTTGGCATACGGGTTGTTCGACGATATTTGAATAGGTGAGATTTGAAGCACTTTGCATATAAATCGTTCGATCATATTTGAATGAATCAGATTTGGAGCACTTAGGACCTTAGAGAGACTATTACGAGGGCTCTTAAGTATCTAATAATAATTTAAATAAGAGTTCACATGCTAGCAACAAAGAGAAGGAATCTAATTGGATATTTTCTCCCTTCTCTGTAAGCCGTTTGTTCATTTCCTTTTTGCAACTTATCTAAGGGCCTGTTTGGATCCATTAACACTAATAGTTAGCTGCTAAAATTAGCAGCTATGGATCCAAATAGGCCTACTAATAGATCTGCTAATTATTAGCAACCCACCCTGCTAATAATTAGTTCATTAGTAGGTTGTACCCTACTAAAAGCTGCTAATAGATAGCCAATTGACACTTTTGCCCCCCCTCTAACCCTATCCACTCGAGCGTCCCTGTCAACTCGTCTACTATCCTACTAAAAGGATATTATGGTCATTTCTCTTTAATTGACTGATTTTGTAAACTTTATTAGCAGGTGGATCCAAACAACCCCTACTAATAATTAGCTGGCTAATAGAGCTAGCTATTAGCCAGCTAATTATTAGCACTAATGAATCCAAACAGGACCTAAAACAAGTAGTAAGGCATTATCACGTGATGCCTTAAATTTTTTAGTCTTTTGCCATGTCATCCTTATCGACTCTTTGTTGCTACCATTACATACTATTGTTACATCTCCAAATAATAGTTAAGTATGTTCGGAAAGTCGAACAACAAAGTTCGCTACATACATAAAGCATATGCTACTCTTAGGAGAGCGCATGTATAAAGACGACATTTTGTGCATTACTTTTGCAAGAAACATTTGTTCATACACATGATCAGGGTTGAGAAAACCGTTTTTAAAAAACCCACTCAAAATTCGAAAGAAAACCGCTTAAAATCGTCAGAAACCGAAGGGTAAAGAAATAATTTTTTTCGAAAAAAATTCAAAAAAATCGAAAACTGTTCGGTTTTCACCAAAAACCAACCGACCAGTTAAATGTTCTTTAAAGCCGGCTTTTGAACAGTTTTTAATGGTTTTTGAGCGGTTTACGTTGTATAATTTTTTTAATTTTTTTTAATTAAACCGGAATATTGACGGGTTTTAAATCTCAAACTGATAAGGTAGAAAAATACGATTTTCGTCGGTTTTTGAAACCTGCACACGATAGCTCTAGCTTCTTAGGAGGAGTAAAACGGAAAACTCGACACAACGTTGGCGCCAAACGCAAAAAGGGCCCTTGCTTTTGCGCGAGGAAAACGAATTGACCATACGCATGGCCGCGTGGTCCTCCCCGTCCATGACAGTGGGCCCCACTTGGTCCAATTGGCGGCTGGGCAACGCCGCATCGGGCATCACAGCATATTCGGCACAACTCGCAGCCCCACCGGACCCCGTTACGAAAATCCACCAATGCGAGCCCGCCACGCGTCCCCCCCCGTTATCGGAGCCCCGCATCCCCCGCACCTCCGCTATAAGAACCCCCCTCGCCGCGCGGCCGCAGGATCCCGCCGAGCACTCGCCGCCGCTGCCGCCGTTCCTTCACCGCCCGCTCACCTCCGCGAAGGTTCGTTGTTGCGATTTCTCACGGCCCCCCTCTCCTCCTTCGTTTCCCTTTCCCCTGGATAGGTTTGCTCTCCCCGAGACGTTCATCCGACTTGTGCAAGTTTCTTTAGTGCTATTTTCTTTGATTATTTCGGGTATAATTATCGCTTTGCCGATCTGGAATCGTTCGCCGGATTGCTCTGCGTTGCGGGGTTCGGGCCTGCAATTGCGTTGCTGTTTGGGCGCGGGATTCCTTGGGGCGGGGGGTAGATCTGTAGGTTTTTGTTTTTGGATCTGTGGAGCTCAGGGCGGTCGATTCGGGGATTCAGTTAGAGGCGTGATTTTTCATCTTAGTGTGTTCTGGTGAGTGTAATCACGTGTTTATGGACTTGGAAATTTGGTTCCGTAGGGTTAATTTTGGATGAAATCTGCGAGGGGGATTCATGGGTATGCGTCGCTGGGCGATAAATTTGTGAGCTCTCCAGTAAGTTTGCAACCTCAGTGTAGGCGGGTAGCCGGGTAGGAGTGCATTTTTGGTTGGTCGCCGTTTTCCAGGTCCGATTTAGGATGGACGAGTGCCCAGTTATGGGTTAATTCGAGTTGTAGACCTGTTTAGTTGGTAGTTTGGGGGCTAAATTTGGAATGACGTTCTTCGAATTGGACAGCCCATTTATTACAGTTCATAGCAAATTATTTGTTAGGAAAACACTCACAATTCTTGTCTTCGATTAAAGTAATATGGTGCTTTACTGCTAGAGCTATATATGGTTTGGCACAGTGAAATAGTCTCTAAGGTCCCTCCGTACTTCAGTTATTAGCATAGTTAAACCTATTGTGCAAATGTCAATGTGTAATTGGTCGTAGTTTATTTTTTTACTGTTTGAAGTTTAGAATTTGATTCTTTGTTAGGTTTATGCTCTTCCATCCAAATTTAAAAGTGATACCGAATTAGCATTTATTTTATGTTTTTCTGTGGAATCTAGCAATTCCAGTGAAAATGATCGACCATATGATGATTGCTTTTACTGCTTTGTGATCAGTAAATGTAGATTCTCCTTATGATAGCTTGCCTTAAAAATCAAAATGTTGCAGCAGAAGTACACCAAGAAATATTCACTTTAAGAGAATCCATTCTGCTCCCAATAAAATTTGAAACCTATGAGTTCAGAACACGAGCTTCTGCTGTCCTTTTACTTTCTCCCACACTTATCTTATGGTTGGTGCATGTTGTACTGAATTCTGTGGCCAAATACACGCATAAGCATCCTAGTCTGATGTTCTTTACTAATTTTAATGTTCTTTGTGCAAGATCTATTTTATGTGAACTAACTATATTTTCATTTTGCCTGCAGCCCATAGACAAGTTGATCTCATGAATTCAGGAAGAACAGTGGCATCCAAAGTTTCCTGTTCATCGGGAAACAACGGCAGCTTCCCACCCTGCCTTCTCCCAGGATTCCTGGGCTTCCCAGTTGTCTTCGTAAACTTCCACTTGTTCAAGGCCATTGTTCGCAGCCCTGCATCTTCCGTTGTCTTGAGGATCTGTGGAGGAAGTCTCCCTTAGATAGAGCTGCCCCATAAGGCTTCTGTTTTAGTTAGTCTGGGAACCGGCAGTGGGGAGCCACTTAGCCACCCATAGCCGGAATTGTGGCACCATACTTCCTTCGAATCACGACTGTAAACTGCTGAATCTCAGGCCCTTGAAGATGGTTTCCTCTGAGATTACAACAACCCAAGGCCCCAAGCTCTTTAGAGGGAAGATACTTCTGCCGAAGGGGCCTCCAGATGTTGTACCTTCTGAAAATGTTGAGTTTGATTTTTCTGATGTTTTTGGTCCTACGGCAGTCCAGACCCCCACAGAAGTGAGCATTCTCACTCCAGATAGCCCCACACCTTTGGCTGAGTCCAATGGGGAGGTTTACAATGACCCAGTGGTCATTACCAAGCGATCTCATTCTCTTGTTGGTCCAACTTCGCTTGTTAGCCAGTCCTTGCCGCTTAGTAAGCTTACACTACATGAGACAGATAGCTCATTGGAGCTTTTAGAGTGTCCTTCTAAAGAAAAGCAAAGTAGCCAAGGATCGCTTAGCGATGAAGAGCTCGATAATACAAAAAAGGAGAATGAGGGTGTTGGACTGGATGACTTTGAGGTCTTGAAGCTTGTTGGCCAAGGGGCATTTGGCAAAGTCTTTCAGGTGAAAAAGAAAGGTACTTCAGAAATATATGCAATGAAAGTTATGAGGAAGGACAAGATTTTGGAGAAGAACCATGCCGAGTATATGAAAGCTGAGAGAGATATATTGACAAAAGTTGATCATCCTTTTGTAGTTCAGCTGAGGTACTCCTTTCAGGTAGGTAGTTACCATTTCTGTGTGTGTTTATCAAGCAATGGATATTATGCCTCTAGTTTTGCCAACATTTAAACAACACTTGGCAGACAAAGTACCGACTTTATCTTGTCTTGGACTTCATAAATGGGGGCCATCTCTTCTTCCAGCTTTACCAACAGGGTTTGTTTAGGTATTTTAGTTTCGTATTTTTATGTTTACGCCTATCCAGTTGTACTAGCCTTTAATTAATCAGCTTCTTTATCTATTAGGGAGGAGCTTGCACGCATATATACTGCTGAAATTGTATCTGCTGTAGCCCACCTTCATGCCAATGGGATTATGCATAGAGATCTGAAACCTGAGAACATCTTATTGGATGCTGATGGCCATGTAAGGATCCTTTTATACATCTTGCTATGTCAACTTTTTCTGTCTTCGTCTACTGATTGGCAGTGGTAGTTTTTCTTGACATTTCTTGCATCATCTTTTTTAGGCCATGCTGACTGACTTTGGCCTGGCAAAGGAATTTGATGAAAACACTAGATCAAACTCAATGTGTGGTACCGTTGAGTACATGGCCCCAGAAATTATTCAGGGTCGAGGTCACGATAAGGCTGCAGACTGGTGGAGTGTGGGAATCCTTCTTTTTGAAATGCTTACGGGCAAGGTGAGTTATTTGAAGGGGAAGCTTGATTAGAAGTGTCCGCATTGCAGATGAGCTATCTGTTGGATATATCCATTTGTTTGTATATTTACTCTTTTCCAATATATCGCAGCCCCCATTTGTTGGTGGAAACAGGGACAAAGTTCAGCAGAAGATAGTGAAGGAGAAGATAAAGCTTCCATCGTATTTGTCTAGTGAAGTTCATTCTCTGCTGAAAGGCGTAAGTTGTTGTTGTGTTCACCTTGCTGCCATGTATTTTGTGCAATCAACCTTGTGCTTGCTTCCAGAGTCAATCGTTTTGATCTTGGGATTGAATTCTGAACCCGTCTCTCTCTCACTCTCTCTCAGTTACTGCACAAAGAAGCTGGCAGGCGGCTTGGAAGTGGACCAGGTGGCAGCGACGAAATAAAGAATCACAAGTGGCTCAAGTCAGTAAACTGGAAGAGGCTAGAGGCGCGACAGATCCAGCCAAGCTTCCGCCCGAATGTTGCTGGCAAGACCTGCATCGCCAACTTCGACGAGTGCTGGACGAGCATGCCCGTGCTGGACTCTCCAGTGGCCAGCCCCGTCGCTGCAGGCAGCAACTTCGTGGGGTTCAGTTATGTGAGGCCAGCGCCATTCCTTCAAAGGCCGAGTCCTCTAGGCTGAAGAACTACTATGACGATTGAAATATCTCTACCACGGTGTGAGGAATGCTGTTGACCGTTTTGCTCGTATGACGATCGCACCAAAATTATCTACCACTGTCGTTATGTTTATCTGGGAAATCCGGGTATCTTTTGTTTGTTCAAGACAGTAAGATGAACCTGTTGTAGGAGGCACATTTGTCTATCTCCCTCAAGTTGTAGTCTCGCCAAAATTTCTAATTGAAGTGGCCATGATATACACTGCTGATCGTTTTCCCTTGCCCCCCTTTGCTTGTCTACAGAGTTACACTCGACTCACCAGAGCCAGTTATGCTGACAAATGTGTAGAAGCACATCTTCACACAGGGCTTCTGAACCTGCGTAGCAACAAAACGAAACGATGAACGCTCCGAGCAATGAACGACCTTGCGGTTAAACCAACTGATCGGACACCACGAAACGAGATTCAGCAGTCTTAACACAAGAAAATCCCGCATACGGAGACCTGGCTGAATCCGTACAGAGAAGCCGAGGAGCTCGGTCGGCAGCAACGCAGTCGCAGAGTCCACGTCTCAGGCTCAGGGTCCGGCTGCTTCGCAAGAGAGCAGGAGAGGACGGACTCAACAGAAGCGCGCGCCAACCATGCCGATCACTCACTACGACTGCGGGGCAGACTCTGCGCGCTACGATCCCTTTTTTTGGCGGCACGCCGTGGGCTGCTGATCCTTACATGTGTACTACTGCGGCAATTACCACGTTTTGCCCGTACCATGCCAATGCCGTACCAAAGTCGCCACAGCCGCGGCCTCATGGGGGATCCCATGCCAGCCAGAGCAATCCAAGACGCTGATGCACGGTCGGCCGGGCCATGGACTGCGGGCCAGAGATCATGATGGCTACGACGAGGAGCGCCGTGGGAGTAAGAGGCCCGCGCGGGCGTCTCCCGAAAGAGATGGTGGTGACCACACAGCAAAATTTTGAAAAAACGCTACAAGATTATCTCTTCGGTGGGTTAAATTTGTTGATTGAATTCGTTCTGATTTCGATATTTTGAGATTTTTAAGATCTTTGATCTATTTGTATTGTGTTTTAGCAAATTTCAAATATATGTGTTAAATTTACGATATTATAGAATCATTGTACAAAACTATAGAATTGTACGCAGCATTGGAGCCAACCCAGGCCCATGCCTAGGGCCGGGCCACACTTTCTTGACCCAGATGGCCCAAGGCCTACCTCGGCCTCCGATTGTACATATAAAATGTGTGCACCTATAAAAAGTTTTCTAGTGATCGACAGAAAGGTCGGGCGTCGGTAAAAAGATGGCCGCTCCTGAGCACTGGAGAGGCATGGCAACTTTGGAGCATAGTTTGAAGAGTCAAGAGAGTGATGAGGTGATTTATTAAGAGCAATCAGCTTTTATACCAGGGAGGCCTAATTCTGATATGTTTATCAAACTCACGAGCATGTGAGCACTTGGAGTTCTGTTGTACCGGGTAGATGTACCCTCTCTTGGAATGAATGTAGTCAGTTGATCGTTACTTGTAGCCGCAATGCTTTTTTTTTAAAAAAAAAAGGAGAATTGTCTATATTTTCTCGTTAGCTTAAATTTTTAGATAAATAAATTGATACATGTAATTTAATATAGTACCAGAGCTAACAGGTCTTAGATTTAAGACTTGGCTAAAGCAATTTTAAAAAATAATGACAGTATACTTTTATTACACGTCTTGAGACTAAAAGAGCCTATATGTGAGAAGGTTAAACTTTTAGGTGAGTTGGTTGATGCATGTGTGCTCGTATGTTTTTGCATAGCGTTGCTACTTGCAACCGTGCTTACACTGTCACCGTGTCACGCCACCGATCGCCCACAGCACAACGCGCCGTTCGGCACAAATCAGCGGTGTTTTTTTAGCAAAAATTCCGACGAAGTTTTTGAGAGCCTCGGAATTACAACAGAGGCACTTGGGGAGAAATATTTGGGACTTCCTACAGCAGTTGGCAGATCCACCACGACGGAGGCATTTGAAGGCCTGACGCCAGCGTTGGTTCGTTTCAAAGTTCCTACCGTTGTGTACGCAGCGATGAACAAGGAAACGCTGATTGACGAAAAGTGAGCAGAAATCAAGATTCAAAGATGGCAATCACCAGGGACATGTCCCAACAGTATCCTCACCATGTCAGCTGATTCGAAAGTCGTACAAGAAATACATAAACTCAAGGCTCAAAATCCGAGCGTTTTGACCGACAGGACAAGCAACGCGACGCTCCCATGCATCAGGTTGACACACGCACAGCACAGTACGTACGCATGTACTCCGTCCATATGGCAATAGTAGTCGCGAAAAAGGTTGCGGTTTTGCTGTGCCGTACGCGAACTTTGCTAGGAAACAGCCGCAGAGACCTGTTCACCTGCCGCGGAGGAGCGCCTTCTCGGCGGTGTCCATCTCCTCGAGGATGCGCGCGCGGCGCTTGGCCGGGATGGGCGCGGTGGGGCCGAAGCTGATGTAGTGGCCGGAGACGGCGTTGAGCGCAGAGTACATGTCCCGGAACGACGACCGCCCCAGCAGCGCCTTCTCGCGCCGGTACTTGGCCACCCACGCGTTGGACAGCTCCCGGAGCTCCGCCACCGCGGCCGCCACGTTCGGGTCCGACTTGTCCATGTTGATCGTCGACCGAACCTTGCCGATCATCTCCTTGGTCTCGCTGATGTACTCGTCGTCCGACGCCGCGCGCGCCGCCCCGCACGGCGACAGCGCCAGCAGCAGCGCCGCGCCCAGTCCGGTGCCGGCAAGGACGTCGCGCCTGCTTGCGGCGTGGGATGCGGTGCTGGCGCGAGGCGGCGGCAGCGGCTTTGCGACGGCGGAGGAGGGGGCGGTGAGGATGGCCGGCACGGGAGACGCTGCTGCCCTCATCTCTTCTGGCGTGAGCTCGGTGGGCAGGGAAGCAGAGGAGAGAGGAGGAAGCAAAGATGGCGCGAGCTGTGCGACAGCTTAGTTTGGAGGAAGCCACGAGGGGAGGGCGGGAAGAGGCGACACGTCGGCTTATCTTCTTATCCCGACTCAACTTCCTTGGAAGGCTGCGTATGGGCTCCTTGGATTTTCGTCGATAGGGCTGCCTGCCATGGTGTTCGGTAACAACACGTTCTTCGTGTCCCAAATGGACAATGGCACCTCAACCGTAGCACCACCTACTTACCCATCATACAATGTTTCGCCAACTCTGTCAGGGTTATAACCCATGGAGAAGAGGACGCACATACAAAAAAAAAGGGGGCACCAAGGGAAGGCATCATTAGGCCGCAACCTTAGATCCTCTTAAGATAAATTGAAATTCACAGCAGCATTCAAAGCACAGTAAAATAACACACATCCACAAAACGGTGTGGGCACAGTGAAACCTGGACAATAACAAATTTGTTTATGTAGTGTTGATTGGGGAGAGTATCGCAGCAGCAGCAGCAAACTTAGGTCCCAGCCTTCCGACGGCCAACCTGGGCGACAAATCCAGCCTTGATAGGAGCAACTGACCTTGATGAACCACACTGAACACGGTAGAAAAAAAAAACAGTTCGTAAGGTAAAAACAGGGGATAAAAGAATGGACAAACCAAAATCAACCAACTAGTATAAGGCAAATAGCGCTGCAATTCATCATGGATCACAAGAATACGAGTGCTCCAACTTGTAACCCGTGTTAACAGATACCAACAATAAACTTTGCATTGCGCACATTCTCAAGTCTACAGCAGGAAAATACTAAATTGCAGCAGATTAAAAAAAAGGGCAATGTTTCATCCTCAGACGTTGCAAACATTTCTCACAAGGTTGGTCAAACAATGTAGGCAATCATTTTCGCAACTCATCACAGGTAAAAAGCCCAGGAACCACTAGTAATGGAATGCAAATGGAAACAACATCATTTTTTTAGCTAGAAACAATAAACATGAGACAAAATATTTATTATACTGCTTTAAGCCTCAGGCTTGCAATTATTAACACAAAGATATTTGTCAAACATTGTAGGCAATAACTTTGCAAATCATCATAGGCACAACTCGAGAAGTGCAAAAACAAATATAGTAACAAGCACTCCGCAATAATATCACTATGCTTAGTTAGAAGTGACAATGCAAATCAAGAAGAAAAATTATATGGCACTATTTAACGCCTCAGCTCTTGCAGTTATTATCACAAAGATACTTGTCAGACAATGTAGGCAATAATCTTGCAAGTCATCATAGGCAACGTAGATAACAAGCACCATGCAATAATACAGACCAATGCTATTATTATGATTTATGCAAGGCAAGAAGCCCAATTATGACACGGTTTGAAGCCTCAGCTCTCGCAATTATCGTCACAAAGATAGTTGTCAGACAATGTAGGCTATTGCAAGTCATCATAGGCCACATTGATACCAAGCACCATGCAATAATAGCGACCAATGCAATGTTCTCATGGTTCAGTAGGTATGGCCACTCGGACTGATAAAACCAAAAGTGCGTAAAACTGTAAAAAGGACAGAAAGAATGTTCTTTGTGCAACATTACAAGATGCCTTCATACAATATGTCCACAGTGAAATTCCAATTGTCCAGGATAATAGGATGTACAAAGCAAACTAATAGAAACTCAAAAATGTAGAGGTGAATTCCAGAAAAAAGAATAATGATGTCAGCCAAGTAACATTTCCTTAATATGAAACTAGACACAATTGGCATACTAATCTATATGCAACAGTTTACCTGTTCACAACGAAGGAAGAACAGACGATTCTCCTTAGAAAGGATGGTATCTGGGCTCTTGCATCCATTACATATGACATATTCATCTGAAAGGAGTGAAATTGCAAATTTAGAGAGTCCAATGAGTATAGGAAATCAAAAGCAGCTCACAGATTAGAATATAGCAAAACTTTGATGTCGGATTCTCCACATAGGATCTCACAGAAACATGAAGATACTCCCTCCACTCCTAAATATAAGTCTTTCTAAGTCTAAAACTTATGTCTTAAAAATAAAGTACATAGAGAGAGGGAAAATAAAGAGAGTTACAGATGTCACTACAAATGATGCCTTAATCCTTGTGCCAAGTTGACATAATGGGGTATGCAGGGGGTGGTAAACACTACAAGCCCTAGACTATGATTTGATGAGCCTGGCACAAGAATTATCTAAAGCTCATTCATAACAAAAGAAGACATCATCCATAACGTAAGATTTTTAATGTGGATCCGCAAGAGTTCTCGCTTAACAGTTTGCTTATCCTAGAGTATTACTTCAATTAACCTACTAAGGCTTCTTTTGCATTGTGGTGCCTTTTTATAAACACCTTTTTAACATTTTTTTTATAAACCAACTATTTTGCGACCTCTATTTTATAATCAGAACAGAAAAAAAATACATCAACTGGTAGCATTCCCTTGATTCCATAGCACAACACAGCGAGGCACAACAATAATAAACCAGCCCTAAAAGTCTTAACAGAAATACGTTAATGATTTCTCAGTATCACATATGTAGGCTGAAAGATTTAGTTCAGCATAAAGCTTATAAATAGAAAGACAAAATTCATGTTCTGCAATGAAAAGGGAGCAGAAGCCAGAGTCATGAAATAATCAGGAAACTTACTGACATATCTCCTGAGTATTGCTTCAAAGTTTTTCGGAGCAAATCTTCCTTTGATGACCAATCTTTGTTACCCATCAAGGGATCCACTTGTACCCATCTCAGCAAGTAAAAACATCATCACGTGTTCAGGTTGCCTATGCATTCTGAAAAGTGGAAACATCATTTACATTAGCTCACGGTAGCTTTATGTTTTTTCAAATCAAAACAGAGGGAGAAAAGAAAATGAAGTGGACAAAAAGTGGGATCATAAGTTTTGCACAAATCCATTAAGTTCACAAAAACTGTCTTCTTTGTGCCTTCCCTAAGAACTTGAGGGGGCCTCATAACAGTTCTTCGTCTATCACCGGCCAGATCTGGATTATTCTCACGTAGGATATTGAACTCTGCCAAGCAGCTATCACCAAACGAATTAATGGTAAGGTTTCACCAACAAAAACACAATTGAATACCAGTAAAAACTGAGCATTACCCAAGATGCTAGTTCTGTACTAATAGCATCTACGGAGGAAAGAACAAAGAAATAGCTACATCAAGAAACACATGAAAGAGCATTCCAATTCTTCTCAATCAACACTGTACCACCGTACTAATATGACTTGTGGAGATAAGCAACTGCAGGTAATAATAGGTGGAAGGCACCACCTTACTAATTTGAAACATATAATCTTTATATTATTTTTTGCGTAGAACTTATGATATGTCAACAATAGGATAATCAGAAATTTTGAATAGGCATAGAGTATCAACTATCAAGTACATCTTCATATTTGTAATCTCTATGACTTCCTTCCCAAGGGTATTGGGTGGCACCACCAAGCACAATCCCTTCTCCTTGTTCGTCTTCCCCAACTTGATCATCTGGATAATAGACACTCAGATTGAGCGACAAAAGCAATAAGGCAAATGAAGTTACTAAGAGATCCATATATTTACCATCTCCAGCATCATTAAGAGATGAATCAAGCTCCACCTGAAATGTGCACGATTAGTAAATTGAAGCAAACTGCGTAAACCAATTATTAGTCCAAAGAACATTTGCAACCAATTGCTGATAGCCTAAAAAACTCACATGTTTCTTCTTCTTCTTTTTCATGCCTGCAAAGCTTGGTTCGCTAGAGACTCCGTGACTGAAAAACAAAACAAAGGCACATTAAAAAAAATGGCCAGCGGATTAGAGATTCTCTTTTTGCGTCATACTAGGCCAACCTGCCAAGCTCTCCGTCTTCTCCGCCAACTTATCCACTTCATCAGATGGATATTGGATCACAACCTTCTTCTTCTTCTTTTTCTTGGTCGGATCAAAAGGAGTAAGCTACAAAACATTATAAACAACATCAACAAGATTGCACAGGAAAACAGAATAGAAGCATAACAAGTCAAATTTATGAATCACCAAGAAGGGAGCAAGATGACGAATAATATTCACAAACAGATTAAATACCATAGTCCACCATGCAGTAAGCCATTAGTGTCAGCATCAAGCAACATCATGGTCTTACATTTTAAAATTTTAATGTTAGTCCTTTGCTGCCTGTCTACCTATGATGACCCTTTGACACACATGCATGATAACAGTACATGTTCTCTTCCAAATTAAAATGCTTGTGGATCCAATCCATGAATCTACTTACACCAATTCATTTATGTGACACATAACCCTACTTCGCCGTATATATCCCAAGACAGGATGCACTACCAGCATATTCATTTATTACAAGTCCTAATGTCCTAGGCTCCTAGCGTATCATGTATTGCTGTTCAATACTATACGGCTTCAAATACTATGCTGAATTCTAAGTATGCCGTGCACGAAATGAATCAGAAGACTCAAAAGTCAAATAATGTGCGTTTAACTGACCCATTACTGCCCAGTAGAGTGAACCCGTGCGTGCCCTCGACCCACCAGCAGCTTAATCCGCTCTTGCAGATTTCAAGATTTCAACCCAAGTACACATATCAAACAACCCATAGTCGCATATTCATGGCCAAACTACCGAAGAAACCTCGCGAACGACCCATCCCACCGGCAGGTTATTCAACACCCAGATCGAACCGAATCAGATGTGCAGTGCCAGAAAAACAAAAGGGAAGAGAGCGCTTCACCTCGGAGACCTCCTCCTTCCTCTCCATCTGCTCGTCGTCCACCATGGCGACGCTAGCCTTCTTCACCCGCTCCTCCTCTCCTCCTTGCGCGGCAGGCGACACGAGACAAGGCGCGGCGGCTGGAAACCTGGAAGGGTAGGGAACGCACGAGCCGGATCAGATCTGGTCGCGGATGCGATCCAAGGAGGCGTAAGCAAGAACCTTGTTTTCTACGGTGAAAAGAGGGTTTCGAACTCTTACGAGGGCAACGCGAGGGAGTCGACGGCGGCGGGGCTCCGGGTAGGGTTTCTGACCACTTCACTCCTTTTCTAATAGGCCTTTCGTTTGAGCCGATGGGCCGGTATTTGTAGCTTCTCTCGTCTTGGACTGTTTGTTTAGACTTTTTTATCCGGTTTTTAAATCAAAAAGGCCGAGAAGCCTGAGAGGAAATACAATAATAGAGATAATTATTGTCTCTATACTCCTTTATGTTATGTAAAAACAAAATTTAAAATGATTTTTATAATAGATGTCATCTTAAAGTTGATTATATGAGATTCTACAATCTTTTGATTATGCTATGAAAAGTATTTATTAAGACAATAACTTATGTAATAGTGTTTTATGCTGTCTAAACGGTCGTCTCTTCACAAAGAGACAGTTCTAACCTCTCTCCTATTTTTTTCTTTTATATCAGTAAAAATCTTACATGGCAATGCATATAGACAGCTGACATTACACCATTGTATATACCCTAAGTCATTGTTTGATTCGGCTTAGGCTTTATGGCTTATAGCTAATAGTCACATTTTTGACATAAATAGCTTAAAAGCAGTTTTTTTAAGCCAAGCCAACCTATTTGGCAGACTGACTTTTGTTGGGTTGGTTTATTGCTATGAAGCACCAAATATCCAAAATACCTGAAAGGACAGGGGATGTCGCCTAGAGGGGGGGTGAATAGGCGAATTAAAACTTTATAGCTAAATGCAGCGGAATAAAAATTTTGCAGCTAAATAAAATCTCCCGAGCGTCCTGAACAATTGAGTGTCCGGATATTCAATCCGGATACTCGGATAGTCCGATCCGAGGTACTAACCCGAGTGTCCGGTATTCAATCCGGATACTCGGATTATCCAGATCGTCCGGTATTCAATCCGGATACTCGGATAGTCCAATCCCGAGGTCCTAACCCGAGTGTCCGGTATTCAATCCGGATACTCGGATTATCCGGACTGTCGGGTTCGTGGATTCGGATACTCGGATTGAGGATCTCGAAGAGATTTTAAATCCTGCAATTTTTCAACAATCTACTTGAACACAAAAGATCTTAGTGATGTCGTGCACCGAGGGTATAGAAGATCCGGAGCCAAACACAACAAAAGAGTAGATCGGGCAATTTCAAGATTCAAAATCAAATGCTAAAGCAAGAGAAAGAAGCAAACTTGAGACGATGATTTTTCACCCGAAGTTCGGATCCTTGAGGATCCTACGTCTCCGTTGAGGCGGCTCGGTCACACTTGAGCCGGGTCTCTTTCAACCCTCTTCCTCCGGTGTTGCACAAATGCACTCGCGGTCTTCACTCCTTTGATTCCTTCCCTTACGGAGGCGGAACCGGCCTTCACAAACTTCCCACGGCCTACCACACAAAGCTCCGGTGGCTCGTAGGCGACCTCCTAGCCGTCTAGGAGTCCTCAACCTCCAAGAGTAACAAATGATCACGAAGAACAAGCTTGGAGATGAAATCAAGTGCTCAATCAACTCAAGACTCACTCCCCAAACTCTTCCCAACCCTTCTCACAAGGGGATCACTTAGATCTAAGGGTAAAAGCTCCCTCAAAGCCCCCCACACAGCCCCTCAAAAATCCACACCAAAAGCCTCACCAAAAAGCTCTTCTCAAAGAGGGAGGAAGGGCTATAAATAGAACTCCCAAAAAACTAGCCGTTGGGGGCAGGCTGCGCACAATCCGGAGACTCCGGATTTCAATCCGGATACTCGGATTGGTGAGAAAAGGCTAACAGAGAGACTCAACCCGAGAGTCCGGATAAATGTCCGGATACTCCGGATTATCCGATAGTCCGGACTAACTCCGGATAGTCCGAATCAAGACGAGCAAATTTCGATTTAAAACGAGCATAACTTTTGACTCGGACTCGATTTCGAGATTTTGGACTCTCCGAAAGCTAAGAACGAGGGCAACACAAATAACAAGGTCTCACTACCCAAATATCAAAGGATAACCACAGATTTCACAAAGAAATCAAGAGAGACCTACAACCCTCACTTTCCTAAGACTACCAACACCACTCTCTTCCTAAGATTCACAAGGATGGATCACTTGAGCACTTGACACATCTAAAAGTCATTCGACATCGCATCCCTCTTAATAGTACGGCAATCCTTAGACTCAAATTAAATCAAAGATAATATAAGTCTAGAACTAGTCACTTGCCAGTCTTCTTTCTTGATGTCGATGCATGAAGACCTTCACCATATAATTGATGACATCTTCGCCTTGTCCAACTCGACTCGATTCACCTCATGAGACTCTCGTCCTATCAACCTTGACTTGATCATCCTCTCTGACGATCTCCACGTCAAGTTGCTCTTGACTTAGTCCTCAGCTCTTGGTGACACCGCCGTCTTGTTGACCTCGGCTTAATGATCATCCTCCAAGATACCTTGGTCATCATACACAGACGGGACCTAATTCTTTCCAAACTACTCATGAAAGACATTAGTCCCAAAAGCTCAATAGATATGAATAAAGTTGATATTTGTGAGCAGTTGATTACAACAAGTGTTTCATAAAAAGAAGCACAACATAACTAGAAACACTTGACATAAGAAATGTTCTCTACTAAGTGCATCACGATGAATATGTAATTGATCTATATGCACTAGAGAGATATATAATTGCCAATAGGATGAATCAATTAAATCATGGCAAGGATCACAGACTTTACTTAAATAAAGCACATGATAGAATATACACGAATTGAACATGTGCAAATAATATTTGGAGTAAGAGTAAATATGTGATCCAACACTAGATAAACTTCACCAAGAGAATTGCATGAGAAGATATACAAATAAAACATGCATGCACCAAGTCAATCTATAGCAATATGAAGTTTAACTCTAGTTAATACATGCATACTATAATGAACTCAAATGAATATATATGCACAAATAAATATGACATGAACCAATGTGCATATATAAAATCAACATGCTACTTGGAGTTCACTATGCATTTGCACGAAAGGAATGCAATAACAAATATAGAATAGATACCAAAATTGCATACCTTATCTTTGCTTAACCTTCCTATTTGATTTTCCTCTAAATAGATGAGACTGATACTCAACTAGGCAATAACAAGTTAGTCTCATAGCAATATAATCATATTAGAGGTTTGTCATTTGTTAAGCACTAAGTTAAGCATTTACTTAATTGCATAGATTGTCATTATGAGTGTTTGTCATTAATCACCAAAATAACATAAGTGCCTAGATGCACTTTCAATACCTTTATTGCATATTTTCGGTTTTGAGTTGGAACATGATATCCATAAACACATAGCAATTATTAGAACTGAATATCAAAATTCTCAAATCATACAAACATTAGAATTGTTGTTCATACAATAAATCGTCTTTGATCAAATTGCAAAACAAAAACAGAGCCAAAATTAGAATAATTATTCATCAGCCATCCATCATCCTTCCACCTAGACAGCACGATGGTGGCGCTAGGGGTGAGGACGCCGATGCGGATGTGGAGGCCGCCTCCCGACGCTCCACAGCTAGATCCGTCCACTTCCACCCACGCCACGTCTGAATTCGGTCACCTCCCACTGCTCCATGCCCAGATCCAGTCGCCTCTACCTGAGCCACGCCTAGATCCAGTCGCCTCTACCTGAGCCACGCCTAGATCCAACTGTCTTCCACGAGCTGGCGATGACGGGGATCCGGTAATTGTGACCTGACGGAACTCGCGAGGGGAGGTTAGCGTTGGTCACAGTGAGACAAGCTGTCAGTGTCAGGTGAGAAGATGTCGGGGATGAGGCCCTAGTCGTCGTTCAAGCAATTTTGGCCAGTGGGGAGATGTGAGAGTATTGGAATGGGGTGGGGAGAGGATGGGGTGGAAGTTTTCATATACGATGTTATTGTTGAGTAATTTCGACGAAGTTAAGTGGCAAAGTTTATTTCTATCCCATAAAAGCAAAAAAAAACACTATTTTCCTGACTTATGGCTTATATTTGTAAAGTTCCTTAGCTTTTTATAAGCCTGATTGAAAAGCATCCTATTTATTTAGGCTTTGTTTTTTTTCTTTTAAGCTAGAGGAAAAACAGAATCAAATGAGGCCTAAATAGCAGGGTGGCTGTCTAACTGGTCTTTTTTAAAAGTCGTACACCTCTATATAAATAAAAGCCTAAAAATCATCAGAGATGTGCTTTTTGATTTATTGAGGGTTGGTTTTAGATAATACCACTGAAGTTGGTGTAAAATTACTCACCTCTACCACGCTTATACCAAAAGACTATCTTTAAGCTATGGATTAAAAAACCTAAACCTAAACTAACAAGGATCGTGACATAGCCAAGGCGTCCTCAATCCGTGGCAGACTGGACAAACTTCTTCTTCTTCTTTTTAAAAAAAGATCATCTGCAATAAAATTTCTCAATGGGGGTACTAGTCCAATATTGTTCTTCCTCTAAAAAAACATCAACATTTTATATCTTAACATGACATTCGAAAAGATTTTATTGTTTACTGTGAGAGGGGAAAACATTTTTCTTAGGTAGGCCCAAACAAGGCCTGAATAACTTGTATTATTTTCCAGACTGGCCCGAGCCAACAGTGGGCAGGACGATCCAACTCTTCCAGTCTAAGGCTCCAAGCACCTCGTCCGGCAAGGCCACACAGCCCAAAACATAGACCCCGACCGTCATGTAATCTCAAATTTTGGTAGTTCACGCACGGCCTAGAATTCACGGTGAGCCATCTCAAGAAAGAATTCACGGCGAACCCTCTCCGTCGGCGAACAGCTGATGTAGGAGGAACGACAAAGTTTTACACGTACGAAGAGTGTCGTTTTCACTTGCGTGCTTGCTCCGACAAGGTCCCATGCACGGGAAAGGGTTTGATTGATCGGTTCGACGGAATTGGTTCTGACTTCTGGATCCTGACCTTTTCTTTACTTCTGGTCTTGGGAGCAATGGAATGTTAGGACCTGTTTGGTAGAGCTTTAGATCTCAGCTTCACTTGAGATTTGAAACTTGTAGGCTAAAATAAAGTGAATTAAGTTTGTATTTTTGGTCTAAAATTTGAAAAGATGATCCATCTAAACACTCTTAATATACTTACATATCCAGCTCCACGGATCTGGTGGAGTTAGGAATACCTAGCTTCACCAGATCCTGGTGGAGCTGGAGCCCTTAGGGGGTGTTTGGGACAGCTCCAGCTCCATCAAAATCCGTGGAGTTGGTGGAGCAGGGTATTCCTAGCTCCAGAAATTTATGGAGCTGGAGCTGTGGGTACATTAAGAGTGTTTAGATGTATCATCTTTTTTACATTTTAGACTAAAAATATAAACTTAATTCACTTTATTTTAGCCTACAAACTTCAGCTCTGAGGTGAAGCTGGGATCTGGAGCTATACCAAACAGGGCCTTAGTATGTGTGCACACCTCCTGACCACACTTACAAATTCAATCTTATGTAGTAGCTTGTATCATAAAAGAGATATTTTTTTGTTTTTTTTTGTCATGTATTTCAAACAAAATGATTAGTATATGATTAATGATTTGCATGCCTAGGTTGATGGATTCATCAGCTCAGTTAGACATATACGTGTGAATGTGCAACTGAGGTCTCAGATCGCAATTGGATACAGCTCTGAGCTCCGCTACTTGAAACAGTCGCCTTGCACGATCAGGGGGCAAACAGTCTAGGAAATTTTTAGGCCCCGCGGCCAGGGTTTTCTTTCCCTTCTTTGTCATTTCCTTTCCCATTTTCTATGTGAACACAAGTGATTCTTGCAAGAAATATCAGAGTTTGCTGGATAGCAGGTACGACAAGGTCGCAGTGACCTTTCCTTGGGAATGTTGGGCACAAAAAAGACCGATACAGAGTAGCACGCCTCGTGGGTAGCTGGATTTGGTTGTGTCCTCTCGAGCAGATAAGATGACCAGATCCTTGAAAAAGATTGGGCAGTGGGATCATTCCTTCATCTACCGATCGTTCCTTCGCTAAAAAGATTGGGCAGTGGGATCATATTGAAGTCCCCCGTCGACCGCCTCTTTGACAGAACATCTGGACGCTAAATTTATATTCGATTCCATCTTTCTTTGGTGCACACAGCTGTAAGCATATTGAAGACGAGCAATTGGATCAGCGGACACCTGATACAATACATTTGGTGAGAAAAATAAGTGGATGGGATCAAGAAAACACTGAGTGGACAGCAACCTGGATCCACAAACTTCAAACATCTACACAGCTGTAAGTAAGGATTTTTTTTTACTGTAGTGGCCTCTCCTCCGAAATTTTTCACGGAAATAGCCTTTATCCCAAATAATTTTCAGATCTAGCCCCGTAGGTTGTATTTTCAGCGACTAGGGATCGCTTAGTAATTTTTCTCTTTTTTAACGCCGAAAGCAGTGGCCAGCGAGCTCTGTAATTTTTTTTATTAATTTCCATGCAAAATTCAGTGTTCTGCTGTATTTTTTTTAAAAAAATCGGTCACGAAAAAATCTTTTTAAAATATCAAGCGGTCCGGCACCGCTTAAAATTTAATCTTCTCTAATATCAAACGATGCCAGCCCGCTTAATAATTTTTTAAATTATTTTCACCGTGCATAGCAGTTTTTAATATGCAGTGGAGCCTGATCGCTTAATTTTTTGTACTTTAGATCCTGTTTGGCAGAGCTCCAGATCCTAGCTCCACCTCAGAGCTGGAGTTTGTAGGCTAAAATAAAGTGAATTAAGTTTATATTTTTAGTCTAAAATGTAAACAAGATGATCCATATAAACACTCTTAATGTACTCACAGCTCCAGCTCCATAAATTTCTGAAGCTAGAAATACCCTGCTCCACCAACTCCACGAATTTTTGTGGAGCTGGAGCTGTCCCAAACACCCCCTTAATATGCAACGGATTCAGTGCCCTTAATTTTTTTTTATATCCAGCGTAGCCGGAGTGCTGAATATTTATTTTTAATTTTTTTCACCGGCGAATCACAACGTTCTAGTAGCCAGCTGTATTTTTTACTCAATCACACGTGCTGACGGGATGCGACGAAGGCACGTGCGTGTGCCTCTTGCAATTTATGTCACATCAACATCAGTTCGTTTCAACTCATCAGCGCGCCGAAAGCAACTACCGAGTAGGCTGCTAGGGCCACAGTCTTTCGTGCATGCGCGTCGAGAAGGCTGCTATAAATTGAGGTGTAAACTGCTTTAGCCGTTTGCTTGGATGAAGGGGAAAAAGGAGAGGGAGTTCTAATCTATACCTCTTTATAATACATCTAAGCATTTTTTTCTACGTTTATCCTAAATAATGCACCCACTAGAGATGATACAACCTTCATACACCCAGCGAAACGTCCCCAGAAACTTGCTTCCATCAAAATTAACCTCTCAGATCTTTCCTCAGCTTTACTCACCCACATCCGATAGCCATTATTTAATGTGTCTAACTCATCCCTGTGGTCCACAACAGATCTCCCCCCCACCTTCAGCATCATCTCAAGGAAAAGGAAACAAATATCCTGGAATTAAGAAAAAGGAAACAAACGTTCTAGAAAAGGAAAAGACCATATATTACATGCTGGAAAAAGGAAACCGGAAGACAGGGCACTATACTATAAGAATTAGCGAGCTAAGAAACCAATAAGTGGAAGTGAGGAGACGCAGGACAGAAGCGAGGGAATAGTGAGGTGGAAGAAGAAATTTGGAATCCTACTTCGGGAGGAATTTATTAAGGGTAAATTTTTTGGACGATTTTTTTCGATGTTCATATTTTACAGCATTTCATTCGAGAGCTTTTTTTTGCAAGTAATGTCTGAGAAGGTTAGTTTGAACATTGATCGAGCTGTTGTACTCCTCAGTTGAGCTTTAAGAAGGTTGGTGTAAATATTAGTACATTGAATCACGGTATTGGTACATGATCAGTAGAAGTAATAATGGTAATTTTATAATGAGTAAAAGATAAAATACCAGCAGTAGTGTAGTGAGTACCACACGAACGAACAATACAATTTGTAAAAAATGTTGTATACTTAGTGTGATGTTAGCGTAATTAGTAGTATAACGGTAAAAGTGCATGTAATGACAACATTAGTACAATTAGCCCTACATGCTATAACGAGTTATAGCATAGACAATGGCTCCATGTTATTGAAATATTTGCGTAGTACTAGTATAATATGATAGAGTTAGTAGTACGTAAAATAATAGTATTGGTACTATTCGTCTGGTAACGGTACGTAATTTTTTATAGTGTTATTTGGCGTACTATTGCAGGATTTTATTTATTTTTCACATTTTGGATGGATTTAGTCGATGGAATTGATAGTATAATAGCGCATTGATAGTATAACGGTATTGCTATATTAGCCCGTGAAATAACATTATAGTTAAATTACCGTCATACAATTATAAATATATTCGAGTGATAGTAATATAGTTCTTTTATTAGTATAATATTGGTGTAATATTATTGGGATATATGCATAACTTGAATAATGTATTATAATACTACGACAACATTTATGGAATTAGTATAATTATTTCAATATTGGTATACTATTATTGCGATATATGCATAACTTGAGTAATGTCGACTAAAACAGTTCAAAGGGCACTGTTCACTCCGGTTCGATTCCGATCACTAGCGGCTACTTTTCGAAAAAATGAGAAGCAACAGGTTACAACAGTAAAAAATTTCGTTTCGAAAGCCGATAAATAGTATATTTCTATTTTTTTAAATCAACATTACATATCTGTAATTTTTCGTTACAATAATATAATCAAAAAATTTCATACAGTGCCAGAGCGCCACTACATTAATTTTTTTACAAAATAGCATTACAAAATTGTAAAAAAAATGCACCAGTGCTTGGGCGTCGCTGCATAGCCGCACAGCACCTGCAGGCCGCTGCACTACCCTTGCAGCGCTTGGGAGACATTGCACCGGCCGATGCAGCTCGCCCCAGCCGTTGCAACCGCCGACAGCGCCCCCGCACAGCGAGACGGTTGCGTCAGCGGGCCAGTTTTGCAAATCCGGTTGAACGGAGGCTATTTTCGCAATAATACTTTTTAGAGGAGCTAAAACATTAAAAATTTCAATATTCCAAAGAAACAAAAATATTAAGTTGTCCGGCTCGGCATGATATTAAAATAAAAAATAATTAAGCGCTCTGGAGCTGCGGCATAATAAAGTAACCTTCTACCCAGCCAATTTTTTTTAAAAAAATCAAGCGTTCTGGAACCGCTTGATACTAAAGAAACATTAAATTTTAAGCGGTTCCGAACCGCTTGATATTTTAAAAATATTTTTGCTCTGTCGAATTTTTTTCCAAAAACAACAGCGCTACCGAAACGCTGAATTTTGCCAGGAATTAATAAAAAAAATTACAGCGCTCACCGGTCATTGCTTTCGGTGTAAAAAAAAGAGAAATAATATTAAGCGCTCCCTGGCAGCTAAAAATATGCTCTACGGGGCTAGATCTGAAAATTGTTCGGGATTAAGGCTATTTCCATGAAAAATTTCAGCTAAGATGCCACTACAGTAAAAAAAAATTGTAAGTAAACCGAAAACTAATGTTTAGATAATGACCTCACATAAAAGCACGATTCAATACTCACTCTATTCCTGAATAGATGACGTTTTAGGATTTTGCACTTCAACCAAGTCAAGTGTAGAAATGATCAAATCGTTCTCCTTCATTAGCTCACTTATTGCTCTTGGATAGTGTGTTACTTTATTTCATAGTAATAAATAACATTGAAAATAATTAATAGTAAGGGTATGCAAAGGAAAAAACAGTTAAAAGTTGTCCGAAATTATAGAATGATATGTATTCAGGAACGAGGGAGTATCAATTTATAAGTTTATACTTACCAAACAAGGAAACGATGAACACAACATAGCTCGGTACTCCCTCCGTTCAGAACTATAAGGTTTATTTTTACTTTGCATACAAATTAAGGAAGCGGTGAAATTAAGAAATGTATATAAGAAAATGACTTAGATAGTCTTCATAACTGCTTTGAAAAGACAAGTGAGAGCACTTTTATATGAATATTAATGGATAAATGCATATGATAGAGAGAAAATAAAAGAGTTATATGCGGAAAAGCATCATTTAAATCTATATACAAGCTTTAACCTTATATTTTCTCGAGGGGAGAGTGCATTCGAAAGAGCAGACTGATGCAACAATCAACATCCACATAGCATGTCACCAAAATACAACAGCGCAAGAGCTTTCTTCAACCATCGATCACACACCTACAACCCAACGCCACGCGTTCACAACTTTCTGCACATCAATATCGTCAGAAGGCAGAATACCTGGCTCTGTTAACAATTGAAAACGATCTGTCAGATTTTCGATCCACCGAGACTTGAAGATTGACATAACGTGCCGCGGTCGAGCCCGCACTGCGAAAAACACATCATAAAGGCAACAAAAAAGGAGGAATCGTGCACATCACTCTCATACAGCATTGCTCGTTTGGTCAATAGCATCGGTGGTTCAATACAAGCCAATAAGCATATAATAGGTCATTACAACACTGGAGAAAATACGAAGGCAAGACAGAATATCTAATATGAAACAATTATTGACTTCCGGTCCATAACTTGAAAGGAACATCAAGAGCACAAACTAATGAAACTACGCTGAATGAATAACTTATGACTGCAGGGTGACAAGCAGAGCCGGTTTTCACCTCACCGCCCCTTGGGGTTCATGATCTGCGAGAAGACGGCGCTAGGCGTCAGCCCGTCGGAGTCCATGCTCGCGACGCTCTGCTCGCCCATGCTTATGGAGGTGGTTGTGGTTGTAGTTGTGCTTGTCTCGATCGACGGGTCGTTGGGGTCCTTCTTTCCAACCATCACGAGGGGAGCGCCCTCGTCTGACATCCCGCAGCCAAGGCTTCCGCTCTCCTCTGCGCTTTCCTGCATTTGAAGGGCAAACTCCAAGTTCCAAAGCACGTCTCCCATCGACGGACGGTCGATACCCTGATCGGAAACACACTTCTCAGCTGTCTCGGCGAACTTCTTGAAGCACTGAGGAGCAATCTTGCCCTTTAGGTAGGGATCAACAATCTGATCGAGAATTCCCTTCTTCTGGCAGTGCAATGCCCACTCCGCCAAGCTAACTTCTTCCTTTGGAAGAGTGGGGTTCAAGGCAGGCCGAGCACAAAGGGCCTCGAACAGCACAACACCAAACGAGTAGACATCAGATTTCTCAGTGAGCTGCTGCCTACGGAAATATTCAGGATCAAGGTAACCAAAACTGCCCTTGACAACTGTGCTCACATGTGTGTGATCCATCGATGGCCCAGTCTTGGACAGACCGAAATCTGAAACCTTGGCGACCCATTTCTCATCCAGAAGGATGTTTGTCGTCTTCACATCACGGTGGATGATGGTGTGCTTTGCACCAGTGTGAAGGTAGTGAAGCCCACGAGCTGCACCAATGCAGATCTCCAAGCGTTGCCTCCAGGTAAGCGGTGCATTCTGGGTCTTGTACAGGTGCTCTCGCAGAGTTCCATGAGCCATGTAGTCATAGACAAGGATCATCTCATTCTTCTCCTCGCAGTAACCAATCAGCGACACAAGATGACGATGGCGGAGCTTTGACAACATCTCAATCTCAGTCTGGAACTCATGCACACCCTGCTCAGACAAGGGATTGCCACGCTTGATAGCCACCTTGGTTGATCCCCCGTCAATCTCTCCACGGTAAACTTTACCGAATCCACCCACACCAAGGAGGATCGATTCATCAAAGTTGTTTGTTGCAGTCTTGATCTCTGCAAAAGAGAAATGGCGGCACAGGTTGGATGGCAAAGATGAGGCATAGCTCCCGGTAGTGTGTGACTTGGCAGAGCTTGAAGTGTGTGAATTGCCATAGAGCGATAACGGCAGCCAACCAGAATGCCCATCACTCATGCCTGTATCCTTCCCTGATCTCCTCCGACGATTGCAGATCACAAAGAAGCAGCAATATCCAAGCGCAAGAACTACCAAACCTCCAATCACTCCACCAACAATAGGCCCGACAATTGACTTCTTCACTGCCCCGCCAACCACCATTGACTCGGCACTTGGGATAGGGTTGAGCCCTGCAAGGCTCCCATTACTAAGCTGCAACTTGAACACCTCCATCCCATTGAGGATAGCATCATAGTACTGTGGCTTAGCCTCAACATCTGGATGGAGTGCCACCCATAAATCCATAGTCCCGGAGCCCACTGTGACCACCACATAGTCCTGGTACACTGGACTGCCAATACCGTTCCCATTCGTCCACGCAATCACATCAGCGCCTGCCATGGCAGTCTGGTTGTTAATGTAAATGTTGAACACCCGCTGATTGATCTTAGTGATCGGGAACTGTATCTCACAGAAATGGAGCCTCAAGAGGTATGTGAACCCAGCATCCACCTGCATTATCCAGGTGAGATTATAGTGCAAGTTCACATCCTTGTCCGGCCCCATAGATCGCGCCGTGGCATAGACATCCACCGGCGCCACATACCCCGGCACATTGTCAGGGTACGTGATTGTAACATTGTTATCATTCTGGTACGTCACCCCGAAAGCCGCACCAAAAATGTAAGGTGAGTCGTCGTCCCACGACCGGTACCCACCTGTATCCTTGGAGGGAGAGATCGCCTGACCTCCGACGTTGAGCCGGTACATGGTCTGCAGAGCAGTACCGGGATCGATTGGGAACGGCTGGTTGTTGCCATCCCCGGTGACCATGTTCGGGGTGGAGAGGTCGAAGAGGTCTGGGGAGGAGACAACCTCAATACCGTTGACGAACGCGTAGGCGTTGGGGTGGCCCTTCTCCGGGGTGAAGGTGAGGTCGAGGGTCGGGGCGGTGACGTTGACGGAGAACTCGCGGACGAGGTAGGCGAAGTTGAGCGCGGTGGCGGTCTGGTAGGCGCTGAAGTTGGAGAGGAGCGTGACGTTGGCGGCGGCGACGGAGACGGAGAAGAGCGCGTCGGTGGGGTCGCGGTTGGAGTAGTTGGCCGGGTAGAAGTGCAGCCTGAGGAACTTGCGCCCCGCGCCTAGCGGGAAGGAGTAGGTGAAGGGCGCCGCCGAGACCCGCGCTGTGAGGTAGGGCACCTGGGGCACCGAGGGATCCTGCGACGCCGCGGAAGCCGAGGCGAGGTTCGCCGGCGCGTACTTGGACCCGGCGTCCCCCGTCCACACCCGGCCGTCCGTGTCGTTGCCCTGCTCCGTCGCGCCGCAGTCCAGCAGGATGTCGTCCCGCGGCACGAACGGCGCCCCGGCCCCCGCGGGCGCGGGCGCGGGCGCGGGCGCGGTCGAGTTGTCCCCACCCACCGCCCTCGCCGCGGGCAGCACGAGCGCCGCGCAGGCGGCGACCAGGAGGAGCACGAGCGCAAATCTGGAGCTCCTCATGGTTGCGAGCTAGCTAGCTATAGCTTCCGTTCCCTCTCTCCGTAGTGCCCCGGCTCACAGATCGGCCATCAAGCGGCGCGGCGGCGCCGATCTGGGGAAGTAGATTCGGGGGCCGACGGTGGAGGCGAGATTTCGGGGGAGGAGGAAGGGAAAGTGGCAGCCGATGCTGAGGAGGGGGGAAGAAGGTGGCGTTAAGGAAGGAAGGGGAGGGAAGTCTCGGGAGGGATTACGGGAGCCAGCAACGGCAACGGCGACCTACTTACTCTGCTTGCCCAACCAAACTCTACTGCGCTCCGCTCGCCTGCTTAAGTGCTTATTACTGCCACGTCATGGGGGTTTGGTGGATTTCGTTCCTTTCGCTGGCCGGTGGGGTCGGGGCGTGGACCGGCCCGCAGTACAGTGGCACGGGTGATGGTTTTGGCGGTGACGGTGGCGGAGGTGGAGGACAGCTCGCATCGTCGAGCTCGGTTGCGCTTGCGCGTCACGTTTTGGGATTTCTACTGCCTTTTTAAAGCTTTTTTTTTTCCTTCGGCGACGCGGTGGTGGGGAATCGCAGCCATGTGCTGCCGGGGGGCGCGGGGCCCACGTGTCATCGGGCGTTGCCAGCCGTCTTGGGTACCTAAGACGAGGCGGGATTTAATAGGTCAGGTAATGTAGACAGTTCCGTTTATTTTATTAGAATTGTTAGCTGTCGGACTTCTGATTTTTTAGACGCTGTTCAATATTTTTTTTCTACCTATAAAATATTTTCCTTCGATAACAACAAAAATATGTGCGTGAAATAAAAATATTGTACATATAGAAAAAAAATGTTGCACACGTTGAAAAAAATGTTACACCGAGCGTCCGACGCAACACTCGGAAATCAGATATCCGGACACTAGTTCTCACCTTATTTTATTATTATGTGTTGACAGCCTTGAGTCCATTCCTTTCTTGTTTGGAGTCTTTGACACGTGGGGCCGATTCCTGGACCCATGAGTGAGATAGAGTTGCGGGACAGTGGTGGAGACGGACACGGTGGCCAGGCTGCAGTAGAGGGAGCGGCAGCTGCCAAATGCAAGCTGGTGAGCCAATCGTCCAGCCCTGCTTGGGCCCACCCACGGGTTGGTGATGTGAGTTGTGACACTGACGCATCGCGCATCGTCCGTCGGGTTGGCGCGATCAGGACCGTCGAACAAGGGCTACGCGGAGAGCGTGGGCCCTACAAACATGCAGGGGTGTTAGGAATCGCGATGCCCACCGTCCCTCGCTCGTCTCTCGTTTAAGCTCTTCTCATCTGTGTGAAGCACGGGATTTCAAATTTCGTTTTTTATCATATCTTGAAGGTAGATTTAGGTATTGGCTTGGAATTTTTTAGTCGGCATGCGGCACAATAGGTATGGTACAGCCAAAACACGATACAGCACGAATGATAAGATCATACCGAGCCTCGCGGTCGGTTACGATAGACGGCACAGCACGACATGTCTGAATAGACCGTGCTTAGACCGACATGGCACGAAACAGGCCCAATGGGCCGAAGCAGGCACGCTGCAGAGAGCTCTGCCGCAACATTGCTGCATGTTGAGGCTCGCTCTACGATCGACGTCGTCGCGGTCCTTTTATGTGGAGAAACCAGAGATAACATAGATGCTTAAAGGTGGAGCATAAAGACAGGAGAGTACATGCTCACCAATATCGAGTATGTGCATCGATCCGCTCTGCACTAGGGTACCTCACACCGGAATGTAATTTTTGAATCGAGATTTCCGAGATTTCGATCGAAAATAGCGAGATTTCAGTAAATTTGAACTAAACGAAAAATGATTCAAACCATGTTAGAAAATTTTGACAATTTTTGTGAATCGTCCTAACGTATCACTAATATTTCCGTAAAATTTTCAAACAATTATCATGCCTGAGGAAGTTTTTTAAAAGATTGGATAGTGCTATTGTCATGATAAAAACCTTATCGACAAATTTGAACCGAATGAAAAATGACTCAAACCATGTTAGAAAATTTTGAAAATCTTTGTGGATGATTTTGGTGCATCACTAATATTCTCATAAAACTTTTATATTATTATCAAGCCCGAGGAATTTTCAAATATTCTGAAAGTGGTATTGTCCTGATAAAAGCCTTACCATTAAATTTCAATGGAATGAAAATTTGTTCAAACCACGTTTGAAATTTTTTACAATTGTTGTAGATGGTCCTAACGCATCACTAATATTTTCATAAAAAATTTAGATGATGATCAAGCATGAGAATTTTTATAAAACTCTGAAAATGCTATTGTCATCATAAAAGTCCGGCTGGGTACATGTATTTCTTCCATATATTTGATTGAGTAACTAAAAAAGGTTTAAAATTTTTAACAAAATTTAGAAAAAAGGTTGTAAGGAAACTCTTAAAATCTCAAAATAAATTTTGGATCATGATCAAACTCGAGCGAATTTATAAAATTCTGATAATATTACTCTTACTTTTGTTCTTTCTTTCTTTCTTTTTAAAAATATAACAAATGAAGTTCAATTCTTTTGAAAAATTTTCTATATGATCTTAGACTACTAAATATGATACCATAAATTTTCTAGAGTATGATCAAGCTTGTTTATTTTTACAAAAATGAGATGTGTTTTTGTTATTTCTATAAAACGTCACAAAAAATTAGTTTTTCAAATATTTTCATAAAAGATGATATTCTTAAGAGGTATTGTCCAAATTTTCCCAATTTTTTTTTCAAAAAATACTGTAGCATTTTGAATTTGTTTTCAATTTTTTTATTCGTCTTGGATTAATCTCATCCCTGATCGAATCCAAAATTTTAACCAAAATTTCTAAAATTTCACCAAAATTTTGAACCTTGGTGAGGCATCTTCTACGATGGCCACCTCAAGCCATTCCTTACCTATCACTTATCACATCACTTACCGAGGGAATAAGAAGAGAAAATGTGTTATCTCTTATGCAAAAGATAACCTAGCTATATAAACTATATCAAATGGTGTCGGGACCCGAATGTGTAAATTCGGACCCTCTGTGTATTCTGCACTAGTCCAGGATCACGCTAGTGCACACAGGCTCAACATTGATGAATATCACAATCATACTTAACAGTAACATAATAAAGACTTCATCAATATTAAATATAACTGTTCAATGACCTTATGGTCAACCTTACATGAATACGGCTCGCAGGGCTAAGACTAAAAATAAATAAATAGCATCGAAAATAAACACAAGCGTAGAAACCCTTCAATCTATCACATGCAACTGACAAGGTTCGCACACTAGTTATTCGCCTCTTCCTGATACTCTTCCTCAAAAGCAGGCGTTTCTTCTTCTCCAACTGGTGATGTTTTGTTGCAAGGGGGGTGAATACATAAAGCACTCAACAAGTTGCGCACAGAATGCAAGTCTCATATACTATATGCATGGCTTATTACAAAGGATAGGCTATTATGGTTAATTTGCATAAATAGCATTTGTAAAAGAATAGCATAATTAGATTGAAAGACATTAAAATAAATAATAACAATAATACATTTTTTATTTGTTTTCCAATAACCAACACATCCTTATTCCACATTTCACATCCATACCCACACTTGTTTTTAATAAAATCTAACCCTTGACTGTAATCACCGAGTAATGATCAATACTGCGAGCGCAGCTATTCGAATAGGTGTTACACTCTGCAGAAATTATACACTTAACCCACAAGATACAACTATACACCACAAAAGCGAGTGATTATAATAAAGCCTTTCCAATGCCTATCTAAACCCAGTATTATCCGCTAAGGTTTCAACACTGGTGGGACTAGTTACCACATCCAGGGCCCCCCTCTTGCGTCATATGAGCACACCCGTACGAGGATTGGTTACCACTATCCGGGTCTCACACCACCATAAATAGTACAAAAGTTTAGACTCAACAAATTAATCAGCTGTGTTTGTCCCATAACAGACGTGTGGTTGTATGAATGACTCAGTTCAACTTCTTGCAAGGTTAAGTCCTTAATTGACCAAAGCAAGACTAACTAAAAATCATCATAACTATGAACAAATCATTATCATAAAAAGCAATGCGACCACCCAAGTGCCACATTGGCCCACCATAGATACATGCCACTTGCCTCAGTCTAAATCATTTTACCACCCTAGTTGATTACCATGCACCATATGCCATCAACAACAACATTGTGTGATAACACCCGACACACAAGTTAAGAAACATGTTCTATAATCATTAAGCAAGATTAACTATTTTTACATAAAATGATAACTCGTTGCACGTCTAAGAATTCTACTTGAGTTCTAACCAACCACATTGGCAATTATAGCTACCAATTAGTATTAAACCATTCTAGGGTATCAAATGAGATACGACATACGACATGACAAGGAGTATGTAACTCAAATAGACAATAATTAATCCCAACATATTTGAAACAACGATACTTGAATTAATATGCAATACTTTGAAACAATATAATATTTAAAACATAGGTTCAAAGCAAAACTTGCCTTCAAACAGTTTTGATTCCTGCTCTAGACCTTGCTCGAGTGCTGCCTCCTCAACCACGAACCCACTGGGCTAGCTGACGTCTACACATAACGAGCGAGAAAGCAATAAATAGCAAATACAAAGAGCAAGATCAACTCTAAAAATTAAATAAAATTCACCATTAAATATAGCATGATTTTAAAAAAATTTAGAAACTTGAATCACCTCAATCGGAATTCAAATGCAAAATATATAGCTATTCAAAGTTTGAAATAAAAGATAATTGTGAAAAATAGAAAAACCGAATTACTTTTACGCTGGAAAATAACATTTATGACATCATGCTGACGTCAGCACCGAATATGATTTTTGGCTAATTATTTTTCTAAAGAAAAACGATTTATGACGTCACACTGATGTTAGCGGACATGTGGCCAAATCGGGTACTCGCACGCGGCACAACGACGGTGCGACACGTGTCACCGACGTATGGACTCGGTCCACAGTGGACCAGTGACACCGTGCCCGCCACCGGTTGACGCAAGCACACACATGGCACCATTGGATGGATGACACGTGGCACAGATTCAACAGACTCGATTAACACACGCAGCGGCGATGATCTCGACCGTTCATCTTAGATCGGACGGCGGAGATCAAAGGCGATGATGTCAATGAAATCGGCGGTGACGATGCCTCGGTTTTCGCCCGACACGCGCCATCACGGGACTGGCCCGGCTCGTTGTGCAATCACAACCGTTCGGTTTAAACCCGACGGCTAAGATCTGACAACACAGCGGCACACGCGGCACGATTTGTACCGATCGACGCGGATCCAATGGTGACGGCGGGCGAAGCAACAGACAATGACGCGGCGAGATCTGAACCGCACGATTAAAATCTAACGGCTAAGGTAGGCAGAGCAGTTTACTATGGATATGGCGATGTGGCTTGATCCTAACTGTTGGTTGTAGATCCGACGATCGACGAAGCTCGCGACGGCGATGATGGCGCGGCGGAACGGGTTCGCTGGGGACGAAGATGACAACACGGCCGACGGCGTTCTGGGGCGACTCCGGCGATGCTTCCTCCTTGGTTCGACGCGGCAAGGTGAGGTCGTCACTCCGGGGACCTTGGCGGCGGCGGACAGGGACCAACGACGACGGTATGAGGCAAAAACCACAGCGGCACAGAGCGCAACTACGGCTCGAGATGCGCGCGCTAAGGCTACGGATGCGTCTCGGGAAGCACAACACAGAGGTGGCGGCGGCGTATTAAATAGTGCCCTCGGCTTCCGTGTAGGGAGCAAAAACGAATTTCGAGTCTCACGGGATACGGTGGCGTAGCGAATTCGGATGAGCCGATGTGGCGCGATCACAGACGTCCATGTGAAACTCGATCAGGCGGCTGACAGCAAGCGGCGATGCGGTGCGATCGCAGTCGTTGGATCGAAATCCAATGGTGCGCTTAGGGTTTGCGGAGTGGGCTGGCGAGCTGGGCTGCGGCGCGAAGAAAATGGGCTGGACCGGATGGGCTATGGCCAGCACTATTCACATTGATTTTTAAATTATTTTCGAAATAAAACAATTCAGATAAATAAACAAAGCCAAAATACATAGCAAAAATATCAGGAAAAATCCTAAAAAATTCCAGAAATTACTTTGGGACATTTGGAACTCAAATAAAATATTTCCAACAAAAGATCATTAATACTTTTATCTGAATAATTAAAAGATAGCAAAAGGCTTTATTCAAAATTCTAAAATGGATTAAATAAAATCTCAGAAATTCAATAACAAAGAAAAATCATATTAAATCAAATAAAAGCAAAATTTGGGATGTTACAAATGGTGAGAGAACGTGAGCGGATATGTTACAGTAAAATAATAAAAATAGTTAAGAGAATAATTTTAAAAACAAATTATTTGACATATTGTCTTTAATATTATGTCTAGATAAATGAATTAAGTACTTAGGGTATTTTTAATAGTGCTACTTCATCTGTCTCTTAGCTATACCATATCAATAAAATCCTATGTAAAGGAGAGAGGTGTGAGAAAAGAATACATGTTGTCTTTTATATAAGAGGCAACCTGATCACGCAAATAGTGATAGAATCTAAGAGTAAAATATGATGAAAATAATATAAAATAGTTAAAGTAATAATTTTAGAGATGAACTACTAAAAATATTATCTTTAATGTTGTCTTTAGACGAGTTAAAAATTTTATAAATAATATTAAGATATAAACTATTGTACATATTGACACAATCTTACGAGTCGATGCCCTGACCTGAGGAGAGCGGCAAAGTTGCTTTGACCTGCGCGGCGCCCCTCTCGGGGTCGGGACTGACAATGACAAGCTGTTTAATGCCGCTATTATATTGGCCCTACGTTTCATTAATTAAGCGTAGCGTTAATAAAAGAAGGTGAGAAAAAGCACCATGGACGTGGTGCTGTTTGGGCAAAACCTGCCTCTAGCCCATTCCATTCCAACTGTTTTTGCGAGATACTCTGTCCGTTTATAAATAGATATGTTCTTACGTTTTTACTAAAACATTTGTAAAAGATTATATTACATCTTTTTATTATATTTTTGGATGACATACTTTACTCTAGTTTATGATATAAATAATATTAAAAATAGCTAAAAAGATGTATAGAAGGAAAAAAATAGTAAAAAATCACCTCAGAATTATAGAATAACGTGTTCTTAGGAATAAAATTTGAAAGCTGTAATTGTATGTATTAAGAAACGGAGAGAGTAATTCCGATTAGATAACCTTGACTAATATAGTGACTCCGCATCACAGCGCTAATATTTCTAAACACTGACGTAATATAGATCAATCGGTAGCACAAACCCGAATGCTGCTCAGATGCTGCGGAAGGGGAAGGTTCCTGTGCAGTTTTGATGGGATTGTAACTTAAGCATCATTGGTTGTCTGGAATGTTCGATCGATTCAACGAACCATTGGGATCACATCGTACAGTATGAAGCCACCAGTGCGGAAGCATGATATCAAAGCCACTTCCTTGTCAGGTAGTGAAGCCAATGTCAACAAGACAGCAACTCAACATCACATAGCTCCAGCATTACAACACGCCGAGGAATCAAAATGGGCCAACTGTTCTGTCCCTAAGCTTGCTAATTTAATATACGCTCCCAGTTTACTTGGGAGCGAAGAGTCACTTCTATGGACGACAAAATTCCGCATTAGCACGGAAGTACACAATTGAACGAGCTGCATAGCTCAGGTGTGTACGCTTCTGCCCCGGTTACCATCTTGTTATAATGTTATGCGTCTCTGACGAGATAGATACTGGAGCATTCAGAACTCGTCTGGAGCTAGTGCGTATGTTTGTGGCAAAACCATGAACTCAGGTTGGTGTGCCTCGGACCTTTCTGGGGTTCTTTGCGCGTACATTTTTCCACTTATCTGCGGGCTCGTTTCTTTTGCTTATCTTCTTCCCGATATCTCACGCGTCTCTCTTCCCTCTGTCGCTTCTTCGTTAGCTGTTCGGTCTTGGCTTTCTCAGCTTCATATGCTTTCTTCTTCATCTCGTCCTTAATTCTCTTTTTCCTTGCCTGCAAAAATGCGAGAAAATAATAAGCACGATTAACGCCTGAATTTAGAGTCAGCTATTGAACTGCATAACATTTTACCTTCTCATGTTTTAGCAGCATTAACTGTTGAAGAGCAGCATATTTCTTCTTCTCACTGGGTTCCATAAGTACCGGTACCCTGTTTTCGATTGGTGCTTTCTTACGCTTAGGTGCATCCTTTGGCTTAGATTTAAAAGGAAGTAAATGCTGCAGTTTTGAAGGGATCTCTACAGGATTGAACTTCCGCACTTTCCGCTCAATAGGCTGCCACATGGAGATAATATGATATGAGATATGGTAATAAAGAAATTAAGGGTGAGGGGATTTCTGAGAAAGAAAATCAAGGCTCAGAACCTTGTAAACCGAGTCTCTGTTGTGTGGAATAGGTATATTGTGTGCCCTCCGCAACTCAGCAGTAGTTCTCATGCCTTGCCATGTCTGATCTCGGGGTTGAAGAGCAGTTGTCACAAGGTTACAGTAACTGGGAACTTCAACATTGACCCATGCACGCATGAAGACGATGTCACTCATAAGAATTCTGTCCTCAAATGTGCACCTTGTAATCCCTTCCGTACTTTCCCCTTTTCTCTTCAGCATATCTCCCGGTTCGATCTTTGTTGCCTGTAATGAACAGAAGATAATTTTATTGTACGTATATTTGAATATTGAATTAGTCCAAAATTCAAGATTTCATCAACTTTATAGTTTTTCATGATGCAGATTGAGCTTAAAATTTCCTCCTCTTCATTTACACCTCCAAAAAAAATGTGCACACAAACAGACTAAAAGAGATCCCATGCCACTAATAAACATAATCCAAGAGGGCGTCTATATGGAACATGTCCTTATAAGTTATAATGGACCCTTTTTTTCATTTATTATTAATTTTCTTACAGATATGAATTAATACTTAACTCCTAGGTCCTTAGTCCAAGAGTTGTCAATTTATCAAAATGATACCCAAGGAAGGGCTGGGTGTGGATGATCAATTCAGACTTGCCTTGTCGGTTCAGGGATGCAGAAAGTCTTTTGATATATATTTTAGAAATGTAGTGGCAAACCCAGTTTTTATACCATTTTGTCCCAAGAAGACCAAAGAAGTTGCATCGACATAAAAACGTCAAGAAACTAAACAGGCATAATTTCAGATTATTAGAATTTAAAAACTCTTTAAGATACTATAAACACAATATGTTGAGCCACAATTGTTGCTGTGGTAAATTATTCAAGCAAAAAATTTAATGTATTACCTTTTTAACTTGTCCTCGGATTCCACTAACTGTCCGAATAGCCGCACCTTCAAACCTAGCAACCTCTAAATCAGATGTGAACATCCCTTTAATTAGGGCAGTTTTCTTAAATATCTTGCATGGTACGCCTGTGAGTTTGATCTTCTTCATGATTCGGGCAGTATTGTTGAATTCTTGAATCCAGCCTGTTGCCGTTATTCTAAACGGTACCTGGGCAAATGTGTAAGCATTGTCACAAAGCATATCAGTCCAGGCACATTAAACATAAATATTACTGAAAAAGAAATGACAACTACAAATTGATATAAAGAGTGTGAAATGGGGTTCAGAGTTACATGTAGAAATGACAGCCTGCTTCTCAAACTCATTCATTGTCAAATTATACATCATCAAACATATCCATCCAGTAAAACGCTGCCCACTCTTGACTAGCTTTCCATAAGCATTCCTAGTGTCTGATTTTTTTTAAGAGAAACTTGGTTTGATTCCCAGTTCCAATATAAATAAGCCAGTTCAACTTTTGTGATGGATGAAATATAAAAGAGAAAAATGAGGTCTGGGGCACAGAGTCAGTGTCTAATGGCAATACAACAATTGTATAATCTATTTGATTTAGCTGTGACCAATTACACTTCTCTGCACTAGAATGTGACCAATTGACACTAGAATGTGACAAATTACACTTCTCTGCAGCTTAAATCACCTAGGATTTTGGTTGTTACTGAGATTCAAAGCCATTAAATAAATAAAAATACCCGAAAAAGACATTAAATAAATAAAAATACCCGAATAAGTTCTGCCCAATCCATTAGTCTGAGGAATTGCTACCGGTTAGGAATTATAATTTTTCCACTGCCCTACTGATCATCTATTGACTGAAGTGAACTGACCATTGAATGTACCTGATTGTTAGAAAGATTCTGGACTGCTAGTACACCACTTTTTGGTGGAGCAAGCGGCCCCCAAAACATAGCAAAGCAATGCATATGTTCAGGTGTGTACTTGAGCATGCGGTGCCGACCATTTTGATCCTCTATTGCATATACAGGAGTTGTTTGGAATCGTCTCCAACCAATAGAGACGATAATTGGGTCTTTTGTCTTCAGCACTTTCCTGTGCCACCTGTGGCGCTTCAAGCTAGCCTGTATGAAGGGTAAGGTATATGATAAGTTTGCAATGTCCACATGAATTATCATAATATTTTTGCCTATTCAAAAATGCACTAGATGCTACAACGCATCCTTATAATTGAAAATAGGGTTGTGTTCCTTATACAACTGTAATAACTGAAATTGCAGCAGTCTCGTTATACAACTGCAATAACTCTAATACCTTATTTGATTAATTTGCAGTGTTATAATCTGGGCCCACCAAATAAGCAGTCCAGACCTTCTCTTCTTTTTTTTTCTTCCTAATGACGTGGAAATATCTAGCATAAATCAAATGCGGAAGCTCCAAATAACATAACATTATAGTTACATAATAGATTGGTAGCCAAAATCAAGAAGTAATTGCAGCATCATTTTATTCAAGTCAGACCACTCGCATACTATAACAGCCCACAACCTTTGAAGTGAAAAAAAATCTAATCCAGAATGGCGAATGCAGGGATGTATACCATCAGAAGAATAAATAAACAATTTATATTTTTCCAATATACATGGATGATGCATGTATGTTACATGGTGTCAATTATTTCCTTGAACTACTGGACACTGAACTTTTTCATACAGAAAATAGGAAAATAAATTAAAAAATTAGCTGACCTGCATATATCCAGTATTCTCCATGTATACCATCAGAAGAATAAGTAAACAATTTATATTTTTCACATATACATGGATGATGCATGTATGTTCCCTTGGGTCAGTTATTCCTTGAACTACAGAACACGGAATTTTTTCATATAGAAAACAGGACAATAAATTAAAAATTAACTGACCTGCATATATCCAGTATTCTCCTCACCAAGGCCAATGCCTCCAACAAGGATTGGGTGGCAAGGATTAAAATGCTCAACAAGCTCAAAGGGCACACCATGTACCTCTAATCTGACGTAAGTACCGGTCCTAAACCCTTCAATTTCTACTCGGGTATCTTCATCTAGATCGTTGAGTTCGGATATATTCATTTGCTTGCGAAGTTCCATTTCCTCCTTTAACTGAAAAGGTACAAAGCTAAAATATTAGTACTCAGGATCTAATCAAAGAGCTTCAAAGAAGTAACAAGTAGAGCATTTTATGGCATACTTTGTCAAAATAGCCCCCTCCATCAGATTGTTCTCTTTTGGATTTCTTCTTGTCATTATCAACTTCCTCGTCAGAGGGCTCAGATCCATCATATGTAGGTTTCAGTCAAGGAATCAAAGGGGAAACGGATAGTAAAGCACTTTCAAAAATAAAAGAACAGTAAGGTCAAGTAAATTTCAAAGTAAACAGACTATGGAGACAACTCTTCCAGCCTAAGGGGCAACGAAAAGAGCATTAAACACAACCTGCAAATGAAAATATAAATAGCATAACAGTAACAGTACCTTTCCTCGCTTAATTTGAATGACAAAAAAAAACTTGAGATTGAGATATAAGAGGAAGGAAAAGAAATGATCATGTACTAAGGATATTCTGCATCAAATTTTGCTCTAAGTGCAAGCTTCTTGAGTCTTCGTTCTTCATCTTCTAGGTCATCTTTTTTGTAAATACCTCCATTTCCTGCTGCATTTTCAGCAGCCTGGCTCTTGTGTACCTCACCAGTTTCCAGATCTTCAAAATCGCCATAGATTTCTTCATCCTCCTCTCCATTTCCATCAATTTCCTGTCCTCTCAGAGCAGCTTTTGACCAATTTCCAGTTACAAAACGATCACGGATGCTTTTGATGAGATCTTCATCAGACCAATCTCTCAGCTCTGCTTTGAAAAACTTGGAGTAATCCTCAGCATCAATATCATCAAAGCTTGGCAATTCGTTCTTTGCTTGCTGTCAACCATAAAACGCTGTCATTTATTGCTTCAACCAGATAATAAAACTAACATGACCTATTAGTACTGTGTGCACTATAGGAATTCGCATAAAACATAAGGGGAAATGTTCAGAGGAACATATGGGCACCTGCCCACCTTTATGAAATTGTGGCGAGGGAAATTATAAGAACAACAGATGCTCTGAAAACCAGCAACAAACTTAGCCACTTGCACTTTCTTTGCTCTCGGCAGGTTGAGGGAGAATAGTATACTTAGGGATAACAATCATTTATTAAATTCCATCCTCTATCAATCTCTTTCTTAACCAATTAACATTAAATGGCATGAAATAACTAATATGACAGTCAAACAAGAGGTGAGGGATAATATATCTAAGAAAAGATAAGATAACTTGTCTTGGATAAATTATACCTACATGCAAAACACAATTTACCTTCTTCTGTCCTTTTGGTATGAAAAATTCTTCATCTGAGCTGTCACCTTCACTACCGTCATTTGCTTCTGATGCTGTACTATCTAGCTGCGCTGAAGGTTGCCCGTACACAAGTTGCATTAGATTGGCACTCTGTCTGGACAGTGTTCTAGCAAGCAAGGATTGTTTCCACTTCGAAGTGTTGTCAGCTTCATCATCTAAAATAAGAAAAGGGAATAATTTCATACGTCGAAACAAAATGTTGACAGTGCTTTATTTGAAACGATAATTGGTTCCGCAAAGAAATTAGCATAAATAATCTCTTTATATGCAGGGCTGGTGGATGCAGCAGGTAAGATGTCCAGATGTGTGTGTGAAAATAGTACCTGAATCAAGAGCTTCTCCACTATCATCTGATGATACAGAACCTCCAGACAAGTGGTCATCGCCAGAATCTTCATTATTACTATCATCTTCATCAGTACCCTTTTAAGGTAAACCATGGTTGAAATACTTTTAAGGTTCAAATTGAAAATCTGTAGTATCATATAAGTACTAAAGCAACTAATTTATGTAAAACATTGCACATTTTTGCTATTTTCCTGGCAGGGTTACATATTACATACATAAAGAAATTGTCTAAAGTAAGAGGATCATAAACTAAGCATGTAACACGAAACAAGAGAAATAAAGCTACTCATTGATAGGAACTAAGGGAAAATGACAAACCTCTTCATCAACATCATCTTGAAAATTAGCGGATACAGCTTTTCGCCTCAATCTTCCATTGCAAAATTCCACTTGTTCCCTCAAGTCAATGTCATGATCACTTAGCTGAATGTCCTCATCATTGTCGCCTCCATTATCACTGGAGCATTCAGAATAAGAACTTCCATTGCTCTTCAAGGCATCTACATTACTAATATTATTACCATCTACTTGCTCTAAAATGTCAGCATCTCCCTGGTCATTCTGGCTTGCAGAGGTGATACTGCCATCCACGTCACTGTTTTTAGATTGAACAGGCCGTCTACCAAAGAAATTTATAAAACTCTGATCCAACTTTTCGTTAAGGGAATATCTGGTGTTCTGAAGTGTTTTTACCAGCGCCACGCCAACATCATTACCTTTCCCTGTAGAGTAACAGGTCAGCAGTTCAGTACACAATTTAGAAAGGCATGACTATAGGAGAAAGCAATTATAAGCAGGAATTTGGATAACAAAACTTTAGTAAATATGATACATACATGCATGCATACATACACGTTCCAATTTCCATCAACATGCAAAACTATAAGAACAATCATATAAATCATATACACAATAAATGGAATTATTGGGAAACCACAAAAATACTATAGGGGCAATTTGGACAAATAATTGGTCCACCAGCAAAAGTTTATCTACTCCAATTTCTTCTAGGCACATGCAGCAACCATGTAACTGACAACCTCACTTTGCAAGCCAGCCTAAACACTTCAAAGCCAAACCATTCTTTTGAATGGTATACTAGATAAGTAGGAAGTGAATTGACATTCAGTTTGGCATCCTAATATTCCTGCTAACCATATCGTGTTTATGCGTTGTACTTTCATCAATACACTATTATCCTCAACAAGCAAACTTCAAGAAACTCCAGACACAAGCACCACAATGAATGAATGAATGAATGAATGAATGAATGAATGAATGAATGAATGAATGAGGGGCCTGTTGCCGGGTATGGATAGTTTATACTCTATCAGTACCTTTCTTTCTAGATGCATCATTGTCATCGGTCTTTGAAAACTGAACAAGATGATCATTGATATTGATATAAACCGCATCCTTGTCATAAAGAAGATCCCCAAGACCAGACATTGGTGCATAGAACAGCTTTTCCTTGTCACGTAGCCCTCTCTTCTTTGCAGCTGATGGCAAAGGGCACGGATCAGCCAAACTCGTTACCCCAGACAAGCTGAAATCACCTGCGCCTGTGATATGCACCTGCACAAATTATTGCACGTCTTAATATAAAAAAATGTAGAATAAAATTAGACAAGAAAGAACTTAAGCACTCCCGTGAGAAGGTCTAGTTTTTTGGCAAATAGGCACATCATAGATGAAAAGTACGTACAGGAATAACAAATGTTACAAACATGCACATTTATCCTTCTATGCGAGGTAAAATCAAGTCTAGTTTCTTTTAAAGTGTAAGGACTGAATACAATGCACATCCAAATTGTTCGTGTGCTCAAATCGATTTCTCACTTTCCCGTGCTATCATCCTCCAAAGTCCTGGCAGTTTCATACATATATTTGGCACATAATTCAGGAAATTTTCACTTTACAACCCTAGCACATAACATTTGGTTCTTTGTTATTGGGCCCTTCATAGAATGCTTCCATCTTTACCCCGATCATCAAGAATCCAGTCACCATGCAGTCATACTCCTTGGTGGTTGTGCAAGATGCCATACAGGCATCCTAACTGCCTAATGTGTGATTTTCCACTATAACTACTTCATAGAATACAACACCTCCCAATTGAATCATCAATTAAAAGTCAAAAGAGATAGTAAACTTTTGGGATACTGGTTTCTACTGTATATGAATGCACCTAAGTATTTTGCTTACAGCATATGGCCGAGGAAAAGGCTCAGTGTGTGCTGGGGGTCAGGGGTTCAATACGCATCTGGTAGGTACTGCATTCAGGATGTAAGTGGGATGCATTGTGGGTTGGCTTCACATTGCCCACATTGACCGCAAACATTTATGCGGGATATTGCGGTAGCCCACGAAAGACTTATGCGGGCAATGCGGCGTCCACAAAACCCACAAGAAGAGAATCAAGAGTAATGCCTATCTACTAAACAATAGGCCAAGTAGGCTTGCTTGCTAAATAGATGCTAGGAATCACATGCATTATCTTAACACATTACTCTGCATTAACAAGGCCATCACATACCTTACGTATTTGAATCTCACCAGGGTTCACAAAACCGACGAAAATCGCTCGAAAACCGCGGTTTTCGAGCGTACAGCTGAGGTTCGAAATCAAAAACCGTTCGGTAAACCGGTCCATTAAAAAAAAAATTAAAAATTTTGAAAAAATTTATGCGCTCGGTTTTTTCGCCAAAAACCGCGGTTTTCGTCAAAAACCGCTCACAAAAACCGTTTTGCGACGAACATCCGGTTGGCAGCGGTTTTTCGCAAAAACCGAGCGGTTTTTCTAATTTTTTTGGAATTTTTCAGAAAAATTTGATTTACTAACCCTTCGATTTTTGACGGTTTTTGGGCGGTTTTTCGAGCGGTTTTTGCGGTTTTCGTACCGCGAATTTCGAAATTCGGTTTTGTTAACCCTGAATCTCACCCTACTAAACCAATTTGGCCATCAGTTGGGCAATATTTTGACCACCGAACTCGACACAACATGATGGAATGAGTAGTAGACTAGCAGCGAGAAACTAGGAAACAAAGAGCATTATGAAGGAACAGATCATTTTCACAGTACAGAATGACATTAACTTGCAATTTGCAAATGCTAATTAGTACACTCAAAAGTTCAGACTTCAGGGTAAAAATATTTAAGCATTTGGCCTGAGAGATAGATTAGACAGTCTGGCAGTTTTTAGCTGTCCCTTTGCAGCTTTGCTCTGTATTCACATACGTAAAGGTAAGAGAAGTGCAAAAGTGAATAGTTGAACATCTACAAGGAAGTAACTTAACTTGAAAAATGAGAAAAGGAAAGAAAACTAAATGTTTTTCTTGCATCCTAATTTTGCAGACAGAAACCAAAAAAAATGCACCAAACAAATCTCTACAAGTAGGCATACAAAATATGAAGAAAACATATTTGGAAAACTTCAGAAATGTAAAGCAAACTTTGGAAAGAAGTTAGCAGACAGCAATGGCTGGCCATTTCTTCACTGAATTGGCACTGTCGCACTAGCGAGTAGTCATTTGCTAGTCGCGAAGCCATCTAGCGCCGCTGCATTAGTCTTTTTGACTAGAACGGGAATAAGACAGGGATGTGGGCTATACGTGAGCTACCTGGGTCGCCGTTTAAGTCCACTTAAATCAGAAAATAGCCCGCAGGAGGCCGTTTACTGTTTTTCGCAGGACGGGTTAAGCGGGTACGCGGATGACCCGCTTCCACTTACACCCCTATACTGCATGCAGATTGTGAAAACAGAGTAGTCCACTGGATTAGGGCCACTGGACTAGGACAATGGAGAGAATCTTAATTTTTTTTCTACAACTATTCGTAGTTTCACACGGCCAGTCCTTGTGAAAACTGATTGACCATTGAGCAGGTGCTTACTGCTAAGTTGAATTAAACTCATCAACAGATCAGCCACAAACATTTGTACTTTTGCAAAAAAAAAGTGTCGAACAGATTGAGCAATATACAGCACAATTAACATAGTGCTATGCATTCCATCTGCTCATTTTCAAACTGAACAATAATTTTTGAAAACTCAGTAGGTTCACCACAACAGAATTCATGTATAATGCAAAATAAGAGGTCATTTTTGTACCTGAACACCTTCAATTTTTAGCTATTCAACTAAAGTTATTTGAATATGTGCATCTAGTAATCCAGAATAGAATCATGGACTAACATTAAAACAAGTTGAAATAATGATGTTCGTTGGCACAAAGAAGTGAGGCCATAATACAACATCCAGTTCCAACAATGATGAAAGGAAAAACAAATGATTAAATGTTACCTTGGTCCCTCTTTTCATGTTACAGCCACGAAGGTAACCATACAACGTTATTTTTCTGTCACATTTCCTGTTCATGCGCACGCTTTCTGGAGGGGTTACATCTTCAAATCTATCAACCAACAAATAAGGATGTGCCATTCTCCAACTCAATGGGACAGGCTTAATAACAGAGATGAATCTTGCAAGATTATGGACTTCTCTTTTTGTGTATCTGCAAAAAAAATTATGGAACTCACATGCTAAATGAGTAAATGGTCACAGATCTGAGATGAAAAACAAAAAATTCACCAAATGAAGCATTCACGTTAATATACTACTGCATCATGAAGCAGCAGCATGGTAACTCTTTATGATATGGTGAGCTCGAATTGGCATAAAGCCATAAATTGACTTACTTATAAGCATATGGATCGATATTACAGTTATTTAACTACGAACTAAGAGTCTGAAGGAAGAAATACCAATTTTACAGAAACTTACTTTCCATGGATGAGACCAGACAAGTAGAATAGTTTTGCTCCCTCCTTTATCTCAGACCAAAATCGATGCTTAAGGCGCTGCTTAGTTTTCCTGAGTTTCTTTACATCTTTAAACTTATCAAGATGAGTAAGCACTCCCATCACCTTGGGAAATCCATGCACTTGCATGATATTAAGGAACTCAAATGTATCCTGGGAACATAGGTTCATTTAGGTACCATTATACAAGAAAGCATGCATGCTGTTAGTCACATGGATAGAAAACATTTAACAGATAAACATAGACCAAGACAATAGGTCAGCTCCACCCATTAGTAGGATTTAACACAATGTGCTCCAGAGGGTTAACACTATTGAACGCTAGGCCATGAAAAAAGAACCAAATAGTCATAAGACACGTGGAAAGGGTTTCTAATGCTGGAAATAAAGCATTTACTCAAATGTATAAGAAAAAATGACAAGGGGGATGTGGTTCTAAGGTGCATTTAAAGGGAATAAGCATATTTGTATTGCTAATGTTTGCTAAACAACTTAATAGACCAAAATAAGCTAGGAATATTTGTAAAAAATAGCAGCTTTGACAGCATACCATTTCAAATCCATAGCTTCCATCAATAAGCAGCAGAGCGAGATCAGCTATTTTAGCAGCATCAATCATTCCGTTGATATCATTTGGACACTTCAAGAACTGTACCCTCCTGTTTTTACCTGTATGTAACAAATATATATGTGTATATAAGCTTCACATCTTCACAACAATCTGGTTTATTGAAAGAACAATATGCATTGATTTTGAATGTACGAGATGTAAATGGTTAATTAACCTGATACAACAGTGATGGGACCACGGACTTCTGACAAGTTTTGTTTAGTGTAGTGCTTTACTAGACATTTTATCAGCAGCGACTTCCCAACCTGATTAATTTGAGGTAAAGTAATTATCAGAGAACAATACACAATCATCATTTTCATGCAAATTGTAGAACACACCTGTGGAGGCCCTTGAACTACAACAACAAAAGGAGGTGGTTCACCAATTGAGCGGTCCATAATTGGTACATGAAGACGGCGTTGTTCAATCTCAGCTGATCGAGCTTGTAGACGCTTGGCCTTTGTAGCTGACTGAAAGGCAAAAGCCTGGGAGAAGGCAAGGAAGTCTAATTAAAAGGAGGCTTCCAAAATCAGATAGGAAATAAATGATTAAACAGATGGCCAACCGTTCTTGAACTCGTTTACACTGTCACAATCAGTTATCCAGTTCTAACAGTGTCTTTTTTCAGAAAAAGGATGTTTGTTTTTTTAATAGCATGAATCATACTCTGTGGCATGCTCCACAATCCCATAAAATACCTCATGCAAATGGCAGAAAGATTGAAAAGGCAAAACACCAAATAGATACTAATTTAATTGAATAGCTTGCTAATACAAGGACTTGACCAAGGTTACCAACAATTCTGCATTTTAATTTAAGTGCCCAAGCCTGTATTGAAGACAACCAGAGCAGTGCTTTAAGCAAAAATTTACCTAAATAGTTAACCTTATCCGATCTTAATAGCTCGACAAATTACTATCAAGTCAACTTCTCCATGGAAAACTGATGATATGGGACTTCGTTTGTGATAAGCACGATGACCTTACAGGTTAACTAGCAACCACACCACATGTCTAAACATCAGTAAGTTGCTTATATAACATTACGAAGAACAACCTGAGATGGATACTACTATGGATCATTCCTACAAACGGGCAAACGAAGAGAGACCCATTCGTTTCTTAATCAGCTTATCCCAGATCACGTACTGATCTATGATAACAGAGCAATTACTCCCCCTACAGCTCCAAAGCCACTTAACAAGAAATTATATCGCCAATCATTACTCATTCATTACTATGCGAACCTTTAACAGTCACCCGGCGAGGATACTCGCAAAAGCGACAAACCCTAATTCACGGATACCACACCAAGCGCTAGGGAAGCCCACGCCTCCCGATAGAGAAAGCACGAGGCTGTTCGTCCTTGCCTTGGGGTTCTTCTTCTCGCCTCCGGCATCGTCGCCGCCGGCGCCCTTGCCCTTCTTCTTCTGCGCCTTCGCGCCGGACCTGTGCTGGCGGTGCGCCTTGTGCGGCTGCTCGCCGCCGGCGTCCGCCGGAGCCATGGCGGCTAGCTAGGGTTTGCGGCGGCTTGGTTGGTGAGGGTTTTGCTGCGATGGAGAGAGAGGCCGGCGCCGTGAGGGAGACGAGGGTTTTGGGATCTTGCGGTGGAGCTCGACCGGGAGGGGCTGGGAGCAAGGGCGACGGCGCGGGGCGGGGGTGGAGGCGGCGGGTTGGCCGCGGCGGAGGACGAGGGCAGCGGTTTGGCGAGGCGGCCGGAGGGGCAGATGTTCCCCGCCAGGAGCTCGTTGGTTAGCGGCGAGGTGGCGGAACTGGAGCAGGAGCTCGAGCCGGAGATGAAGATGAGGGGACCGGACCAGTTCGCCGGTGTCCAGGGTACGCCCCGCGGGGCGGCGCGTCGGAGGGGAGGGAAGGGGAATTGCGGATGCGGGATGCGGAACTAGGTGGGGAGGGGAATTGCGGCGCGTCTGAAGGTTTAAGACTTGAAGCGAACGGCCGAACGGGGTTAGGGACTTAGGGTTACAGAGTTACAGAGTTCCACTTTGTTATGTCAGCATTTTTCTCATTTGGTTCCTAATTTTGCGTGTCAATTTTCTTAATCATATGTTCCTCTTTTAAATATGAATATTGTCGTTGTAGGATAAACTAGTATAGTACCCGTGCTAACGCTATGACAGCAGTATACCCGCTTATCAATTAAATGAGAAGATAAGTATAAATATAATACTTAATAATAAATAATCACAGTGCCCGTATGCGAGTACAAAAACGAAGATATAACACTCAATAATATTTTTCGCTAAACGTTTCCCGTATGCTCTTAAGACTTGTTCTTATGTCTTGAGGGATATTTTCTGCGCACTCATTCCACTTGTATTTTAGTATTTCAATTAAGAAACACTTCCTAAAGATAGGTGAACCCTGTAAGTACATTGTAGAGCATCATCAGTATAGATCTACTTTACAACATTATAAAAAGTGATTAATAAAATAGAGAGTACCGACCATGCAGATCCGTGCATTAAACTGTTGACCATTCCAGATGTGCATGAAGTTTATGACCAAATAACCTGTCAAGTTCCTATACAACATTTAATTGCTATATGTAAGTACACATAAATTTAACTATTTACTAATCATGTGTAAATAATTTACCAGTCTATTGTTTTTGGAACAGACTTTGGAACTACAATACGCCAATCATAGATATCGTCGTTCCATGAGGGATTTACTATCCTCATAGCACGATCGAATATTATACCAATTTTTTGTATTCTATCAAGATAGTAATTGGATGGTTTATCCATTGGAACCCATCCGGATAGAGGTGTTGGATCAATAACGGAGATAACCATGTCCTTCATGTCGAACGATAACATGTTGAATCGTCCTCCGTGATGAAAAGACAACATAATCTACAAATATAGACATTATATCTTTTGCACACATATATAGTAACATAATAAACCGTCAAACAATTTATTAAGCAAAGCTTACCATTCGGCATTCAGACAACGCAATTCCAGTCTTAGGCCAAGCGTCAAATAATTTTGCAAGCTTCTCATCTTCAACTTTGACACGAAACTTATGGTACCATCGGTAATTACAAAGTGGCTCCGATAAATTAAAACATTACAAAATAACTAGTTGATTATTGCATAATGTGTATATATATAACGCAAAAATATCAAAACATACGCAGAACTGTAAATCTAGGTAGTGGCATATAGGATCCATGAAATACATGGTTTCATCGCTTACGAGCATGCGCACCCCTGCATTAAAGTAATCAGTTCATGAGCTAGCAAGCACTTGAGGTCAAGTTGAACTTAGACAGTTCTGTATGTACCTTTGTCTAGGCATGAAAGAGCTGACGTCGCCGATCGCCGTCGCCGCACGCGTGCGTATGTATGTATGCCGACGCCGCACGCCTGCGTATGTACATACGCCGACGTCGCCGGCCGCCGTCGCCGCACGTAAAAGCCTCGTGGCCTCGTCGAACGGCTGGAGGTATGGCACCTCCGTCCCGGCGTTTGTGCGTTCTTTAGTTAGGAATTCCCGGGACCTGCGCAAGAAACACGGGAAAGGAAGGCATGGATTCAGTTTGTGTTTTTTTAGAGGATTCTATTGCATATGAGATCACCCAAGGAAGAAAGGATATGAAGATATGAGTGCCTTTTTAAGCGCTTGCAGCAACTTTATCTTCTGATCATATTGTACGTACTACATATTTGGAAGGAGAGCGAATCAAACAAGGAAATAAACAGGGAGAATCCGCATGCAAGGAAACCAGACTTGAATTTTTTACTGTCCTGACCAAAACTGTACGTACTACATATTTGGGAGGAGAGCGAATCAAATAAGGAAAAAAACAGGGACGATCTGCATGCAAGGAAACCATACTTGAATTTTTTACTGTTCTGGCCTCGTGATCGTATTTTTTTTCGAATATGATAGTTCTCGAGACTTTTTTACGAATCTAGCCCTATAGAGCCAAATTTTTGTCACGGAAAGTCTTGATTTTTTTCATTTTTGTCCACGGAACCGTGATGCGTGAGTCTTCGCTTAATTTTTTCAATTTTTTCTCGCGGAACTAGCGGTTGGCGATCGCTGTTTAATTTTCATCTTTTTCCCTATGGATCCAGTGGTCGGCGAGCGCAGTTTATTTTTTCATATTTTCCCGGAATTATTCAGTTGATGGGCACCGCTTGAATTTTTTCATTTTTTCCCCATGCTTGAATTTTTCAGCGGCCACCGAGCATTTCTTTTTTTTGCCAAAATTATCAAGCGGACGGGCACTGCTTGATTGTTTTTTTTTTGAGATTTTTTTACTGTATTGGCATCATCGTTATATTTTTTCCGAATCAGACTCTCGCGGCGATGAATTTACGATTGTAGCCTCGGAAAAAAATTCAATGAGCGTGGTGCAGTATATTTACAGCGCCCAGGCTCGAATTTTTTACTATATTAGTATCGTAGTTATAATTTTTTCTGAATCCGGCTCTCGGGCGATGAATTTGCGATTATAGCCTCGAGACAGAAAAAATCAGTGAAGAGGTGCTAAATTTTTTTTCCCGTGGTCGAGAAGCACTGTAATTTTTTTCCCAAGCCCGAAATTATCCAGTGGCCGGGCAGAGCTTGATTTTTTTTCGTGCCTGAAATTACCCACCGTCCACTGGATAATTTCGAACGTGGGAAAACAATTCCAGCACCTCTCTGTTGAATTTTTTCAGCTCGATGCTACAATCGTAAATTCATCATTGCAAGAGCTTGTTTCGGAAAAAATAATACCGCGCTGCCCCGTCTCCCGGTTTCCTTTTCCCAGCACGTAATGTATGGTCCTTTCCTTTTCCAGGACGTTTGTTTCTTTTTCCTTGATTCCAGGACATTTGTTTCCTTTTCCTTGATGATGCTAGAGGTCGGGAGAGGTTTTTTGTGGGCCACAAGGATGATTAGACACACTAAACAATGGCCATCGAATGTGGGTGAGTAAAGCTGAGGAAAGACTTGAGAGGTTAATTTTGATGGAGGCAAGTTTCTGGGGACGTTTCGCTGGGTGCACGAATGTTGGGCCATCTCTAGTGGGATGCACTATTTAGGGTGGACGTAGAAAAGAATGTTTACGTGCATTATAAAGGGGTATAGATTACACGAGACAATAAGCCAGTTGGAAGATGAGAATAGTTCATGGCCTCAAAAAATGGTATGCATAGCTGCGCTTGTTGCTGACATGCATAACACAATTATGTATTTGCATGTAGAGTAACTGAGGAAAGGGGTTATGGACCAAAAGATAGGAAGCATGTTTGCTGTCTATCTGTTGATCTGAACCATATATTTGATATCTCAATAGTTAATAATTTGTAAAAAGTAATATATGGGCCACCACTAAGGGCCTACTTGTTCAACTTTGGATTATCTAAAAGCTGATTTTGGCTTGTGGTTATAGAGAAGCGGATTCTCCAAAAGCTAAAATCCAAAAGCACATATGAAGTAGATTGTGGATTCTAGTGTATATGAGTGGGCTGGATTGTGAGAATCGGATTATAGAATCGGACTGTTTGTTTTTTATTCTGCTTTTGGGGCAAGAATCCAGAATCAAAAGCTAAAACAAACAGGCCCAAAGTCTGCCTACTTCCATAATGGAATTAAGAAGATCTATACGAAGCAAATTAGATTTACCACCTTCCATATTATAACAAAAAAAAACCCTGTGATCTATGCTAAAAAATGAGATGCAATATATTCACCTCTGTTTCCTCAATTGTGCATCTTTATTCAATGTTCATGGCACATGCATGTCAAGGTAGTTACAACTTACAAAATATACCTATTTGGTACAATATTTTATGTTCATGTGTTTATGTCAATTAGATCATTGCTAAACATGAACAAATGTTATTTTGCATAACTAGAAACATCACATAAGAAATATTGCTTCATTCCTTTTCCTGTAGAGCATGATGGAGAGAGAACTAGAAAAATTGCATAACAAAGTGGGTTGTCACGTGCAGAATGAGGTATGTTTTATGCCCTGGATGCAACCACCATGTGATTTAATCAATGGAGTTGGTAAATCTTACATTCTAGTGTCTAGTTTTTTTCTGCCTTGTGGCAAAGTGACTAGCTAGGTGAATTGAATTGAATTTGCCTACCTCAAATTGTCTTTGATATAATCTGTAGGTCCTTTTGGAGGAAAAGCTCAATAATCTACAGAATGGGTATGATGTGCTGGTTAAAAAGGAGGTATTTACCGTTCCTTGTATGTGTCAGTCTTGCCCAGATACAGGAGATTAGTTTGAGTGTATGCTTTGACAATGGTAAAAAGGAATTGCGTTTGAGAAAGACAATGAAGTACCTTTCTTCCATTTCACTAGATGTTCCATTGACCCTAGACATTTCAGAATGACTGGATCATCTTTTTAGATTGTTAAGTTAGTGTTACGGACTAAAAAGCCCTGATATTTGAGCTAAGGCCCTGTTTGTTTCGGCTTTTTCACTGGCTTAAAAGCAGAAAAGCCAAAGCCGAAACAAACGACTGGCATTTAAGCCGAGCTTTAAAAAAGCCAAAAACCTCCATATAACTATAAGCCAAAAGCCAGGTGAGAGGTGCTTTTTTGGGCTTTTTTGGGATGAAATAACCCTTTGCCACTGGAAGTCTCTAAAATTACCCACAACCTTAAAAGGTATTTCAAACTTTCTAGCAACAAGCTACACCCAGGGTTCACAAAATCGAATTTCAAAAATCATTCGAAATTCGAAAACCACAAAAGTCGCTCGAAAAATCACTCGAAAACCGTCAGAAATCGAAGGGTTAAGAAATAAAAAAAATGAAAAAAATCGAAAATAATTCGGTTTTTCGCAAGAAACCGCTTGGTTTTTAAGAAACGGTTTTCGAGCGAAAACCACGGTTTTTGAGCCGTTTTCAACGCATAAATTTTTTTAATTTTTTTTTATTTTTTAAAAATTTAAATAAAACGGTTTACCGAGCAGTTTTGGATATCGAACCACAGTGGAACACTCGAAAACCGCAGTTTTCGTCGGTTTTGTGAACCCTGGCTACACCATCTAACCCATCAAAAAGCCAGAATACCAAACAGCATGTCTTGGCTTAAAAGCAGACGGCTTAAAAGCTTGTTAATCCAAAAAGCTAGCTTTAAACCAAAAGCCAAAAAACCTAAGCCGAAACAAACAGGGCCTAAGTGTGTTAGCCCTTCATGTAGGAAGTAAATTAGGCTTAAATGGTTTTAAGTTGCCGAAATAGTAACACTAATGTGCTTCTCCGTTTTCTATTTCCTGTTCGTGTTATAAGCTCTATTCCCTAAATTCAATGTGGAAATTTTGGACAACAAAGTCAGGTGTATAGAGGATGTCAATGACACCCTAAGTCATCAAGAGGCAATGTTTCGATCACTACTTTCTCTGACTGTACTTTTATTTGAGTTTTTTCATGCCTTCAAACTTCAAAGGCTTATATCTTTTCTTTTTCTTTTGTGGCTGACATGTTACTCCTTTTCTTTAGACTTATCTCAAAGAAAGATTATGGGGGCTAGAGGAAACCAATAAAGCACTGCAGGTGCAGGTATGAGCTACAGAGTATGTTTTCAACCGTTCGTTTTCTTTGTTTATAGCTGGTTGTGTAACATCTAGTTAGTTAATTGAGAAAATGAATGATTACTGAAATACTAATATTAAGTAATCTGAATCTTGTTAGACAGTATCCTGTACTTACGTTTTATAGAGATTGCTAGTATCCTGTATTCCTTCTTTTGTACGTATTGTCTTGTATAGGCTTTCCTTTTGTATGTATTGCCTTGTATAGGCTTTTCTTTTGTACCCTCATGTAACACTATATATTCTGGCTCATTGGCCTCATATTGAATATAAGTGCTATTCATAACAAATCTCATAAACAAACATTAGTTATTATTTCCAAAAGGCAGTATTTGAATCTGTCAGATTTGAACCTTCAATGGTTTTGTTTTCATCTGTAACATGTACGCAGTTCTACTTATATCTTCTGATATTACAACTTAATAACAAAGCCTGGCAGGTGAAGGTGTTGGATGAAACTTCAAAAAATATTATTGAGGAAAATCAGAGGTTGGTGAAAAGTTTATATGAGCTGGAGTCAAGACTACAGGCCCTTGAAGCAAAGGCTGTTCTTACTGAAGTCTCCATGACCAAAGAGGTAAAGGTTGTGCACAATATTCCTTTGGTGATTCTTAAGTGTTTCATTATATAACAGCTTGTTTGGTCATTTGATTTTTGCCAATCTGCAACTGAATATTTATATATCCAGTGAAATTACCTGGACAGAAATATCGCTTCCTATTATTACCCTTTTGGCATATAAAAATTCTTAGCCTTCAGATTCTAGTGTATAAAACTGAAATAGTATTGCAGGTTCCTGAAAATCTAGTGATAGATCAAACAAAGTTGATTGGTTCACTTCTCCATAAGTAGAGCACTGGTTTTACAAACATGATCAGTAAAGTAAGTGATTTTTTGTGGATAAACTATGAGAATTGTCCATCTCTTGCCAGCATGTCAATGTGACAGTATGTCGAAGTTTGGATATTGTAGTTAGTTCATTCACATGAATATTAATTCCAAAGGATTGGAATTCAATCACCCATTTGTCTGTGGAGAGTTTAATTTACCATATATGTCAAGTCATAATTGCTTGCACAAAATATTTTCTCCTTGTAGGGCAACGAACCAATTGTTGATAGTGATTTGAGCAGTTATGTGACAATTACTTCTAAGAATAACTATAGTCATGTCAACAGCAGTCCTAGCCATGCCTATGCTAGTAATTATCTAGACGAAACTTTGGTGCAGCTTCCGGGAAAAGCCAGCAGCACTAGTGCTGCCCAGGGCCTCATTGATGTGAATGCACATCAAGGATCAAAGGAAGGATTTGATGAACCAAGAATGAGTGAAGAAATTGTGCCAGTTCTGTTAGATGATATACAAATTCATGAAGATGACCCGCAACCATCATAAGTGGATGATGAGACAGCTGAGGTTCCATTTTCTGATGCTTCCATCGTCGGTGCTTCGTTCCGGTTGATTTCATTTGTTGCTAGGTTTGTTAGCGGTGCTAATTTGGTGAACCAAAAATAACTCGCCCTTTGCCCATCGAGCTGCTTGAGATCTGTATATTGGAAAGAGGAGAGTCTTTCTTTTTTTATTTTGCTGACATAGTTCTTTCAGTAAGCTATTAGAAGTTTTTCATAATGATAAGATAGCGGGAATGTGTTGGATGAGTGCATTGAATTTAGCAGAGATGTGGAAGCTCTCTTCATTCTTGGTAGTGCTCATGTCACTGCCTATTTTTCTTCCTCCCCAATCTTTTTTTCAGGGGCAGGAGAAATTCTTGCTCCCGATTTATACAAAAGGACTGTGTACTATGGCCCTCACATGTACCAGTCTTACCATGTGTCAAGTTGTACTAACCAGATCTATTGTTTCTATTAACGGGTGAAATCTTGGTGTGCCAGGAGATGGTAGATGCATTAACCGTGTATCTTCTGAAACATAGCCACTTGGATTGATTTATTGCATGGATCGGATGGTGTTATATTATGTTTTAATTGGAACCATTGTTCTCCATACATTCCTTTTGTGTGGGGTGTCACGTTGTTTCGACGATCTATGTACAGTTCATACCTGTGATTCTCTTGTGTTCTCGCAATGTTCCTCATTTTGGTGTCCTAGTAGGGAATGTTGCCAGTTGCTCCTATAGCTGAAGAGCGGATGTTATCTCACGCTCATGTTTGGCTTCCTTAGTTGCATCGCAGTGATATGCGCGATCAAGCAACGGCAAACACATGCATGTGTATGCACAAAAGAACCAAGATGCCACATGACCTTCTCCAGCTTGATTTTTTCCGCAGAAGCCAATCACCAGATCAACAATCTCTGATAAACGAAAGTTTTGTGTGAACAGTCATGCCATATTAAGCATAAAGGTTAACAACCTACCAATCAACTTGAGCTTCCAGGGAACAACGGTAGATTTACGAGTCCGAAAGCCTCTATGTATATTGCACTAGTTCAGGATCACGTTAGCACAAACAGTGATAAACATAGATGAAACACCATACCAAATAATGAATTAACTAAGAAAGTAGTAAATTATTATTAAATAAAGCAACACACCTTAACAAATAAACTATTACAGCGGAAATAAAATAACTTGGGCCATTCGACATGCCACAGGCAATCGTTTGGGTAACACCCTCCTAGTTCACGTAGTCCTCGTAGTAATCCTCCTCATAAAACTCTGTACTTCCTGGTCCTTTCTCAGCAACTGATCAACAAAGACATATAGTCGTGAATACAAAAGGTACTCAGCAAGCCATAGTAAAATGATGCAATATATTCATGCAAAGCTTGTCAAAGGATAGTCATATAATTCTTTTGTAGAAAGCAATAACTTGAATGGAAATACAAAACATATTTATGAAAAAATATTAAATAACTGGTAAACCAATAGTAGACAACATGAATAGATTGGTGAGGCTTCACACAACACCATCTAAAACCATTATCAAACCACTAAATTCATTAGTATTAACTTTAGACAACAAAAACAACAGTGAACTTCCCGTTCACATTCCAACAATTCCACTTTTCAACATTTTATGAAACACTCTATACCTCATGTGAAATTCCCAGATATGTCTATGATCGCGGACACGGCTATTCGAATAGTTTGAAACTCTGCAGAGGTTGTACTGCTTTACCCACAAGACATCATCATCTCCTTTTGCCTCTGGATTAAACACTTTCTTTGATGTGTCGGCAGAAAGATCACGACAAAGCCTTTACAATGTTATGTCTAAATTCGGTACTGCCTACTAAGATTTCGCCCCTCAGGGGCCCCTCTTGAGCCATGTGAATCTACCCGTCTATCCCGGAACTCACACCACCAACTGGCAGTACTCAAATTTAGACATTGCAAATTAATCAGTTAGGTCTATTCCATACCAGACATATGGTTATACGATTAGTCCAGTTCAATGCGCTCAAGATTAAGTCCTTAAATTATCTCAGGCAAGATATCCACATCCCAAGTGTGCTAACGGTACCTTCTTTACTACACGATTACTTGCCTAAGGAAGAACTACTTTGTTCAACCAAGACCAATGGCACACCCTGCAATCATACAATAAATTTTACAACAGAGGCTACCGACCTCAATTCAACATCTCATTAAGTTAAAATTAACATTATTCAACATGTGATATGAATCCCATCGTACACTAAGCATGTCTAAGTATAGCTACAATAACCCAATATTGATAATATGACCATGTCCAACTAATAATATCCCATCCTAAGGTTAACAATTGATACATGGTATTCTAATAATCAAGGTGGTATAATGTCAACTAGGTATATGATATTCCCAGCAATTAATCATTAATACACAAGTAGTATGTAATTGTATAAAACAAAGTACTTTTACAAACATAGGTTCAACATGATCAAATGTTACGACTTGCCTTGCTGATCTACTGCTGAGTCTTGATCTTCAATTCTTCGTTCGCTCCCTCGGGATTAGCGTCTACTGAAAAAGAAGGCAACAAATACAAATAAACAACAAACAAAGACTCAAACAAACTTCAAATTGAAAATAAATGGTTCTAGAATGTAGAATTTGATTTTAGAAAAAATAGAAATTTGAATTGCCTCAATCGGATTTCATATGAGAGAGAACGGGCCTTCGAAAGAGTAAATTCAGAAAAAAGAATAAATCCTACTTATCCGAATTACTTTTCTACTGGAAATCCGGGTTAATGACGTCATGCTGACCAATACTATTTTTGGTTTTTGGCCAAATTATTTTTTAAAGGAAAAATCCAATTATTACGTTGTGCTGGCGTCATAAACCTAATTATCGAATTAATATAAATTTGGAAAAAATACTACAGATAAGTGGGACCATGGGTTTATGGACCTGGTCCACAGATCAACCGAGCCCACGATGGACTCGGTCCACGGGAAAGTTGACTGGCGGTCAGTGGTGATGCAAGAGCGCACGCGTGGCACAATCCCAGCCGTCCACACAGATCGGACGATTGGAACACAGCGGTGAAGGATGGTGACGTGGCGAGATCTGAAGCACTTGTTGTAGATCAGACGGTCAGGGTTCCACGATGAAGAACGACGGCATGATCGGCGGCGCTACTCACCGAAAATGGAGAAGACGACACGAGAGATGGCGAAACACGATCGAATCGGGCACGATTTTGGGTGCATCTGGAAGAGAGCGTCGAGGCGAACCCGAAGAGATGCTTGGCTACGGAGAGATCGACAGGGTGGAAGGCTTCAGCTGTGGCGGCGGACTCTGGCGAGCTCTTGTGCAGTAACGGAGACGACTCAGGCGACGCAAGATGGGGCAAAAAGTGCAGCACATCTTGGAGAACCTCGGATGAGGGTCAACACCTTAAATAGAGGTCTCGACTTCCGTGTAGAGCGCAGAAACCAAGGTGGAAACGATGGCGATAACAGAGTCCAGCTCAAACATGGTGATGACGACACGGCTACACGGCTGCATCCCCCCATCGTCCATGTGTCGTCCATCCAACGGACTACGCGGTGCGGGCAAACCTCCACTATCCGATCAAGATCCAACGGTGGCAAGGCTAGTGTTTCGGCTACTCTAGGTAATGGGCTGGCATGGACCAGGCCGAGGTGGGGAACAGGAACACCCCGGCCACAATTCAGCCCAAGGAGGATTTGAGAATAAAAAAATTATTTTCCAAATTAATAAATCATCAGAAATTCATATAAATTCAAATAAATAGCAAATAAATTCAGAAAAAATCTCAAAAATTACAAAAAAAATTCTTTGGAGCATAAGGAACCCAACTATGACTGAAAATATTTTGTTTGATGTATAGTTTAATCAAATTAAATCTCTTACACAAAGCAAAATTCAAATTAAGTTTTAGTTAATTTGGAAAAATACAAATGGTTCATTTTAATTTTTAAATATTCAAAAACTCAAATTTTTAGGATGTTACAAGTTGTAAAGATACAACACTTCGTTGTGCCAGTGCTTGAGCTTCTGGACTACATTGAGGTGGTCAGAATCACAGATTAGCTTAAAAATCTAATGACTCGCAGCAACTCGCAAGAAACCAAACATACAACTTGTCAGCATTACGCCGACGGAGGATTGGAATCCTTGAGGTTTTCATTGGAGGAGGCGCGGCTCTCCGAAGCAGACTGCCTGAGCTCCTCAATCATCCTGATCACCTCCACCATTGTCGGACGTCGGTCTGGGGACCACGACGTGCACGCCATCGCAATCTGGAGCATCTGGACCAGCTCATCTTCTATGTTATGGTACTTCATCAGCTCAACATCAAAAACTTCTGCGGTCCACTCCTCTCGGATAACAGAATGCACCCATCTTGGTATATCGATGACATCATCTTGTCCTTGTGACTGGAGGGGGGCTTTTCCAGTCAGCATCTCCATGAGGAGCACGCCGAAGCTGTAGACATCAGACTTGTGTGTGAATTTCCTGGATTCAAAGGTCTCTGGAGCACGGTAACTGGCAACAACTCGGGAGGTGTTGATTGGGAGACTCATCAAGGCGCTCAGCCCATAATCTGAGACATAAGGGTTGTGATCTTGATCAAGGAGGACATTGGTTGACTTGATATTGCCATGGGCGAGCTTGGAGCCACCTTCTGCATGAATGTGTGAGATACCATATGCTGTTCCAAGTATAATCTTCATCCTGGTATTCCAGTCTAATGGTGTTTTCTCAGCAATACCCTTAATACCTGTTCATCAGTGCTTTAATGAGAAATAATATCAATGGAATACATGAACATTGCCACATCATCTACAGAAGTAATATTTCTTGGCACAAATACTTTAAGCTAAACTTTTGGTAACAAGATCAACCCAACTTCAGTGAGTGGATAAGCAACAATGCAAGGAGTCCTCTAACTCAATAGAAGAAATAAAGTCCATGTATCTCTAGGCAATGTTGTAAGTTCAGTGGGTAAGTTAACAGTCATGTAACTCATATTTCCTACATTTTATAGCTTGTGATGAGCATGGCATTTTTGCATGAAAATTGGCTTTGTTAGCTCAGGGATGGATATGTTTGTGATATTTGCTAAGAATGAACTGTTAGGCTCCTAGTTTGCACGATTAATCAATTTCACATTAAAATAAACATGTAACAGTGAAAGGCATTAGCATACCGTGTAACATGGCTGAAAAGCTGCCAGTAGCAATATACTCATAAACAACAAGCTTCTCATCCTTTGAGTAGTAGTAAGCACGAAGCTGTACGAGGCTTGCATGTTTGCCTACTCTCCCAATGAGATCCATCTGCTGCTCAAATTCTTTCTTCCCTGCCACAACATCCTTTAGCCTCTTGACGACCACAATAGTGCCATCCTCAAGAATAGCTTTGTAGGCAGTTCCATAGCTCCCCTTGCCAAGGACTTCTGCAGAAGCTCTCAGTAAATCCTCCAAGTCAAAGTTGTAACTGCATCCATCCAAGAAAACCAGCTTGTTCTTCTCAGCCATTTGAACACCACTACTCAGTTCCTCTTTACGCTTCTCAATCCTCACACCATCAGTCCCCTTACCATTGTAATCCACTCCATCTTCTTTCTTCTCCTTCTTCTTTGAAAAGCACCCGGTGAACATCATGGCAACTAGCAGAAGTAAAGCAAAGCCCCCAACAGCAGCTGCAATTATAAAGCCAGTGCCTACTTTCTTACTACGATGTGGCAATGTTGATGATGGTGGCAATGAAGATTCTGGGGAGGGTGTTGGTGAAGGATGACGAGAACATACAGCTAGAGGCGGTCCGCACAATCCAGCGTTCCCCAAGAATGAGCTATTTGAGAATATTTGGATGAAGGGAGGGATTGAGCCATTCAACTTGTTGTTGCTCAGATTTAATTGTCTCAGACTTGGAAGTTTAAGATTGGGGATTGGTCCAGACAGAGAATTCTCTGCTAAATTAAGGATAGATAATTGGGTAAGATTTTGCAAACTTGTAGGGATCTCTCCTGTAAAGGAGTTGTAGGAAAGATCAAGAGTATTAAGGCTTGGAGAGAAAAAACAAGGCAAATCTCCCGACAGTTCATTGTGCTGAAGAAATATGGAATGTAAAGAAGGAAGTGAGGTAATATCAGATGGAAGGCTTCCACTCAAACGATTAGACCTCAGGCTTAACACTTGAAGGGAGACAAGCTTGCCAAGAGTATTTGGAGGAATTGCACCAATCAACCCAGCAGCTGGTACCCTAAGGGCAGATATACGTGATCGATCCGCTGAGCATGTTACACCATGCCATGAGCACAATGAGATATTTTGACCCCAGTTGAGCTTGTTGCCATGGTAGACTGCAGAGACAAAAGCAAGGAGAGCTTGCTTCTCAGAGGCTATGTCTGCTGTAGCCAAAGGGGTGAATAGTGATAGCAGCAGATGTAAACAGAGTAGCAGAAGTAAAGAGCCTCTAAGATTCAGAGGACCCATAAGAGATATCTCTGAACCAAGGGAACTAAATGAGCAACACCACCATCTGTTTATATCACAGTAATAACCAATCCTGCTGCAATGAAAATGGAAAATTTTAATGCTAAAATCTGAAAACTGAAAGTACAACTCCAAACATAAGTAAGCGTCTTTAACTCATCATAACTCCGAAGAAAGTATAACCATATGGGCAATCGCAACAGATGCAAGGAACAGTACCATGTGCTTATGTGTAGACAGGCGTGCCTGCGGAAGCCACAGTTTGGAAGCACAAAGCTTGCCCCCCAAGAGGCTCATGCCATGAAAAAACCAAAGCACTTTCAAAAGAATAATTCCCATCAAAGCCAAATAATTTTAAAACTCTTGTTCCAAACTAGTGCAGCTTGCTTTTTCCTTAGAAATAAAAAAAAATGCAGGCAAAGTTGTTTTCCTGCCAAATTGGTTAGTGTGAATCATTAGAAAACATGTGTAGGAAGCCTGCCCGTTCTCCCTCTGGGGGACCTAGCAGACATGCACTTTACTGAGATTTGTTCACTAAAAAGATTATTCTCTATTACCACGACGTAATTGTAAATCACGGTAATAAAAACTAATAGCTAATCAACACAAGGGACAAGAATTCTACATCTAAAGAACAGCTAAGAAGTGGTAGGAAGAAAGCAATTAAAGGTAAAAACAGCTGAAATGGTAGGGTCGACATATAAAAGCCACAAGGCATCAATAAAGCAGAGAAAGGGGAGGCAAGAAGGAAAGTAAAGCGCATCAATATTTCAATACTAGCCTCAAAGATGAGCATATGACATCATGTACAACTTTCTTGAATGAAACCCTGAAGTATGCTTACCACAAACCAAGTTTAATCTAGCACATCAATCATCGCCTCAAAAATTAGCAAATCACATTGAAAAAATGCAGTGTGAAGAGGACAAGACTTATTCCTCCCCAAACGATGTAATAGGTAGAAGTGAGGCTCAAACCTAGGTGGGTGGTTTCGCAACCTTGTGTGCCCACCATTGCACCCTAGCAGTCCTCATAAGCAAATCACATCATGCAAGACTTTCTTGGATGAAACACTAAAGTAAGTTCAGAGCAAACTTAGTCTAGGGCATAGCAGTACAGCACGCTTAAGACAGGCTATGTTTACTGTGAAGCACAGCACGCTTAAGCTAGCAATCCAAGCAGTCAGATGATTGCAGCCTTACACGCAGTTTTGAGCCAATCATTGCGTGAAACCAACACATATCAAGTTCATTCACATCTAGGATAAAACTTAGCAGCCTTTGCCACAGCACAAGGCTTCGAGGCCCACCATAGTGCAGCATGTAAGGCAATGACCACTATTAAAAAAAGCTGCTTGATCGGAGCTCGCCACTATACTAAAGAAAGGTGAAAGGAAAAGTGAAACAAATAAAGGCAAACCTGAACCACTCTAACCTAACTAAAATGTGAACTAGGGAAGCTAGGGCATGGCAAGGAGATGCTTGTGTGGGAGATGAGCCAGAGTGAGATTGCACATGCCATTGGACACTGGGGTCTGCAGCATTGTTTACTGACTACAAGATTTTGGTTGGTGTACAATTGTCTAATTTCCAACTGAAGAGATCGTATTTTCTATTTCATAGAACAATCGAGTACTGAGTGAGCAGTCATCCAAAACCAACGCTCAGGGTATGATTTCACACCTTTCCATCTCTCTCCCCAAAAGCTCAACAAAACCCGTGTCACCGTGTTTATCGTATTGCTTCAGTGAATTATTACCAGAGTACAAGTGTGCTACTGCAAGGCAATAGCATGGCATATTGGCATATATGCTACTAGTACTACTACTAGTAGATCCACTATTCAAACCACAAAAACAAGAAATGTAGCTAACAGAGAGATTAAACACAGTCTATGACTAATCCTAGTGAGCTGTAACTCTAAAAAAAATGCAACAAGAGCAAAACTAGTGGAACATTGGGGATTATTGCTGCTTCTAAACTTTGCATGTCTGATGTCCAAATATGCTTACCATCGATTCTTGGCAACTCATTTGCACCTGACAATCATAAATTTTGTGACTAACGCTCGTCCAGTCCTTTAAATCGCACAAAATAAAGAACAAAAAAAATCTTATTGGCTTCCTGCTTCCAAATCAGTCAGTTGGGTCTTAGTCTTACCATAATAGCGAAACGGAGTACAATCACAAACAGAACTTACCAAATTGGAAGCTCAGAAAGCCGGGGGGAATGCCCCAGTGCAGTGAATCGCACCTAAGAACATAGATAGATACATGATGCTATCATGCCAATGAAAGAAGTGTGACCAAAATCGACTTCGGTAACTGAAGGCCCAAAATAGAGAAGGAAAAGCAACGCCCGTTTTGACCGCAGAAACGCCTCATTGAATCGAATTGCAGAAAGGGGGAAAACTACAAACACAAAGGATCAAAGAAACCAACAAACTCGAGAAAAACGCTGCAATCTCTCTCTCTCTCTCTCGATGCCAACAACAGTAGTAATCTTTTTCAAGAACCTCGCCGAAAGAAACCTTAACACAGGGGAAAATACTCAAGAACAGCAACCAGACACAAAAAAGCACAAGAAAATTCGGGAAAGACCCTCAAAACGCAAAGGCGCAAGAGCGGTGCGGTACCTCCAGTGCGCGCGGAAGGGATCCCTGGAATGGACGCGGGTCTTGAACCGTGGGGAACGATTCTGTGCGCGGAGAGAGGTGGATCAGTAGAGAGGGAGAGGAGCGTTTAAAACGAGGAACGGAGCGGAGGCCTGAAGAGCCTGACAGCCACCAGAGCCGTAACTGTTGGGTACGGCACGCTCTTCTTGGCTTCTTGCTGCCGATGGCTATGCTCTTTTAACACTCTGCCCTCACTACGTGCGGGGCCCACCTGGTCAGACCGGGAGTGAAGTGCAACTGTAGAACACAGCTCTCGCCGATTTTAATGGAACACCGGTGATTCCATTAGGATGTGGTTATCTTATTCTGCCCATTGATATATGTACGAGACAGTTTAAAAAAATATTTATGTGTTTGGTTTTTTTGAATGGAATCATCTCATTTTGAATAGTAAAATATAAATTTAAGAAATATTTCATATAGATACTGAATCATTCCATTCAGGTAAAACAATGAAATCAAATGTAAAGGACCAATCCATCTGGTTAAATTGAGAAATATTTCCTATAGATACTAGACCATTCTATTTAACTAAAATAATAAAACTAAATGGTACAGAATTATTCTATCCCATTAAATCGAGACAGGCCTGACTAAATCGTCGGCCACTGGACAAACAAACGCCAACCTTTGCTAACACATGGACCGTTACAAGATCAGGGGCAGGGTTCACAAAATCGAAATCGTGAAAAACCGCAAAAACCGAAACCGTGAGAACCACAAAAACCGCTTGGAAACCGTCAGAAACCGAAGGGTTAAGAAACAAAAAAGTTTTGAAAATTTTTTCGAAAAAATCGGAAACCACTCGGTTTTTGCGGTTTACCGCGGTTTTTACCGAAAAACCAGTCGACCAATTGAATGTTCTTGAAAAACAGTTTTTCGAGCATTTTTTTTTGCGAAAACCACAGTTTTTCAACAAATAAAATTTTTCAAATTTTTTAAAATTAGATCGGTTTATCGAATGGATTTGGATCTCGAGCTGGCACGGTAAGGTTGAAAACCGCGAAAACTGAGCGGTTTTTCGCGATTTCGTGAACCCTGATCAGGGCATCGAACAATGTTTTTACAAGCTTGAGAAGTGAAGCAACACAAGCGGCTTTGCCGCGCGGAAGTGCACTCCGTTAAGGGATGGGTCGTGACACAGTTCTGGCTCCATCCAAATTTGTAAGAGAATTATCTAAATTATTATCTCTAAGCACTATATTCAATCATATATATATATATATATTATATATATATATATATATAACAAAGCTGAATATTTATTATGTGTATAGTGAGAACATCACACTAGTTTTGCATATTAGATTATGAAATATATTTTATATTTATGAACAAGACTATTCAAAAAATATTCTTTATATTTTTGGATGTAACCCCAAAAAAATACAAAAATATACATACGTCACCAATTGATGTTTGTTTTGTCATTGTTGAATTAACCGACGGATTGTTTTGTAGTAGATTCATTTGTTCGACGGGCTGACACTTTCATTTGGCGATAGCTTATCACTAATTCATTTAGCGACAAATCTTTGTCGAGCTTTTGACGATCGAGGTATATATTTTTGTATTTTTTCAGGTATTATTTTTCTAAAATTATTTAAAAATATTTTTTTTTAAAAAATCCACCTATGTGAGCTTTTTCTAGATTGCAAAGCAATGGGAGAGCACAGTCACCATGGATCGCATCTCTATATATCATTATTGGAGAGGCACGGCAGGCTAGTCGCCCCTGCTATGTGGCGTTGAACATTGCAGATTCTACAGTTATGAGCTATAGTATTTTTATTTTATTTTTTTAATTTTTTTAAATTTTTATAAAATATAATTTTAAAAAAATTTAAGCGATACTTTAAAGATTTTTTTTTATAGAAAAGCATTTTTTTTAGGTTTTTCCGAAAAATATTTCCTCTCTGTGTTAAAATATCTTTCTCTCTCGGCACTTCTTTCCGTTCACAGCTACGCGCATACATATGGATCAACTAGTTCACCAGGTTCCTGCTTCAGAGATGAGAGATCACGGCGGCGGGAGCGGGCCAAATTTTATTGAGGAATATCACCTTCTAAACGGGTCGAAGTATTTGATAGGCGCAAGTAGCAAATAGAGTAATCGTATAACTGATCAGAAATTAGTTTACAATGACCGTATATATTCCTAAGACCATGTTCAACGAAGTGCTTATTGGAGGCGTTTCAGGAGATTGATGACGATTCCTTGCCACGGTAGATAACTTTGCATGTATAACCGTCACATGCAGAAGAGTCTGACGCCTGAAGAAGAGTCTGATGCTTAAATGAGCTCTTAACCATTTTAAATTAAACAAGCATCTCTAAATTAGTTGTTTGTATTGGAGGTTAAGACTCTTATATAGATACTTCATGATATAACATTATTTCTCTGTTTTTAGACATCTATTTAAATATTTCTGCATTGGACATGGCCTAACAATTGCCGGCCATAGTTTTTGTCACTTGTCGTTGTGTATGATGTTAGAGAACAGCATACGTCGAACAAATCTCGTGAGGTCTCCGTCTATCGCTTGCACGAATAGCGAGTAGGTTTCGAAACCAACGCATTTCTAACCGTTGGACTAATTTTTTTAATAAAAAAATCTGATCCTTACATAATATAATTATATAAATAACTCTCTCGGATCGTAAAAGTACGAGCAAGTGATACGTAACACCTACCATATTGTAAGACTACGGTAGAATCTATGAAGCTCGAGCACCGCAACAAGCTAGCAAGAACCCGCCAAAAGCGTGGCAGCTCCCTACTGAGGAATGCGTTCTCGGCAGGAGTCTTTGACCACTCAACTAATGATTGATTAATCAATTTCTTGATTATTAGTCCCTTAATCAATTGTTTAGTTCATTAATTAATTAATTAATGATTAGCCTATTTAGTCTCTACCGAACATGCGTTCCTCGGCAGCTCCTACCGCAGTTCTACATCGCAACAGATGATACGTGTTATCTGCTTATGTTTCTGTGGTTGAGGAGGAGACAATTTTTATAATTACGTTTAAAAAGAGAACATATTTGAGATTTTTTTTGTCAGGTTTAGAAAACGACGACTTCTCAGTCTTGTACGCGCTCTCGTTTGCTTTTAATAAAGGCAAGGAGAACCTTTGTTAAAGGGAGAGAGAAAGCCTAAAGAAAAACACACACAAAAAAGGAGAGGTCATGCAACGCAACACATGACAATTCAACAATAACCGACAGTCGAGGTCCGAGGTAATCGCGTGAGATAGACAGGGTTGAAAAAAAAAATTGAGGCTTGTCAGCTGTTCAAGCTTGTCTCGTTCTAGATTTAATTTGAATTTAGCTTAACCTTTAAATAAGTCGAGTTCGAGCTTCGTTCCAAGATCGTGAGCTTTAATAAGCTAAGCTTGAATAGCTCGTGAGTCTCGATAAATTTATGGACCACTTATTAAATATTATTGTATATTAACTCTTATTGAGCTTACTTAAGATTAATTTTTTTTATTGTTGAAAATTAATACACGTTGAATTGTTGATTGCTACTGAGCTTACTCGAGCTTGGACAAAGCCGAGCTCAAACCTAGATCTAAGCTCCCAAGGCTCGCTCTAGCTTAGCTTAAGTTTTTATCAAGCTCAAGATTGAGAGATCAGGCTCGCAATTACAGACCTAAAGACAGAGATCAATAATGACATCATGGCCCATTGAATTTTATGGGCTGAGAAGTGGGAATGAACTGTTTAGTTGAATCCATAGCTCACATCACATCACTGGGCCTACTTTCTCTTCTTCTTCTTCTTCTTCTTTACTCTCCAGAAACCTGAAAGCCACCGTTTTTATGCTTTAGCATCCTAATTGGAGCCCAACTGTGATGAACTGGTCTATATTTCTCTTATCTTAAAATCGCAGTTAGTATAAATGTTGCAAGCTGAAAAAGCAAACGTGTTCTACATTTCTGTCAGTGTGTGTTCAAGTGTACTTAATTGATTCTCTCCCTGATTCAGCCATTTGGTTGGATTTGGATCTGTACAAAAACCTGCTCGGCCTGTCCGCGACAGACGGACACAAACGCCGCACAAGGAGCAGGAACGTTAGCATCATACAGAAATGCAGCACCGGTAAACAGTGTAGACGACCTTGTAGTTTCGGGAATCATGCCAGATTTTCTTTTGTGGGAGCAGGAGATTGGGATCATAAGATCATTCTGTTCGTCTCACAAGAAAACAAGAGCGTGTGCAGGCTAAGGTCCAAGAACCTGGTGGGTGCCGCTGTAGTCACCGGTCAGCGCAGAGTGCAGACTCATCTTTGTTGGCGTCTTACATGCATAAGCAGGAGAATTCGGTAATATTACAATACAACAGTGCTTACTGTTGATTCTTTCCTCTCTTTTTTCCTTTTAACCTTAAACGCTACTTACGCATACATAGCTGCCGCGATCGGCGCCTCATAGAACATCCATCTATTTATTTATATATTAAAAGTTGACGACGTATGTTTTACTGGAGCTAAAAAAAGAGAGAGTAATATGCTAGAAATTTTAAAAAGAAAAAGAAAACATCAAACCTGATGGACCCTGTTATATAATATTATATTTTACATATATGCGGATAATCTTCTAAATAGACTTGTACGAGGTTCCTAATAAGGATTTAGAGTCCCACTAGATTACTATAAGTATTCAACTTTCTTCTGCTGCAATAAAAGGACCCTCCTCTCACATCTATACCCCTTTATAATGCACCTAAACAATTTTTCCTACGTCCACCCTAAATAATGCATCTCATTAGAGATGGCCTAATGTTCGTGCACCCAGCAAATCGTCCCCAGAAACTTACATTCATCAACATGAACGTCTCTGATCTTTCCTCAGTTTTACTCACCCACATCTGATGGCCATTATTTAGTGTGTCTAATCATCCCTGTAGCCCACAACAGACCTCCCCCACTTACACATTTGGAAGGAGAGCGAATCAAACAAGGAAATAAATAAGGAGGATCCGCATGCAAGGAAACCAGACTTGAATTTTTTACTGGCCAAAATTGTACCTACTACATATTTGGAAGGAGGGTGAATCAAACAAGGAAATAAACAGGGAGGATCCGCATGCAAGGAAACAAGACTTGAATTTTTTATTGTCCTGGCATTGTGATCGTATTTTTTTCCGAATATGACCCTTCTCGAGACTTTTTTACGGATCTAGCCCCATAGAGTCTAATTTCAGAGCACGGAGAGTCTTTGAATTTTGTTTTATTTTTATCTAAGGAACCAACGGTCTGTGAGTGCTGCTTAATTTTTTTCAATTTTTTCTCGCGGAACCAGTGGTTGGCGAGCACTGTTTAATTTTTATCTTTTTTTCCTTGCGGATCCAGCGGTCGGTGAGCGCAATTTATTTTTTTATATTTTTTCGAAATCATCCCTGTGGCCCACAACAGACCTTCCCTCACCTCCAGCATCAACAAGGAAAAAGAAACAAACGTCTTGGAATCAAGGAAAAGGAAACAAACGTCCTGAAAAAGAAAAGGACCATACATTACGTGCTAGGAAAAGGAAACCGAGAGATGGGGCAGCGCGGCTAGGAGAACGCAGGTCTGCAATGGCTCCACGGTCGCCATCGGTGGCTTTGCCGACGCCGCGAGGTTCTTTGGTCACGACCTACATGGCCGTGTCTCGACAAATTTATAATTTAAATTTTTTGAAAATAATTTTATTAAGTACAAAATAATCGAAAGTTTTTTTTTTGAGAATTTTTCTAGAATTTTTTAACCTGCTATCTTTTCAAAAATCCTTCTATATTTAAAAAATGAAGGCAACTCATTGTAGCTTCTTCTAGTGCAGACCTGCACTGCAGAAGCTTCTTCTCTTCCTCCTCCATTAAAGCAAGAAAGAAACTCCAAAGCTCCATCAATCCCGCACCAAATCTCCTTTTTCCATTTATGGTATTAATTCCCAAATTTCGTGCTCTATTGCCAAAATTTCCTCCCAATCTGATTTGATCCCAAATTATGGTTTCCATAAATATGCTTGTTTGGGGCTATAAAAGCCGTGAGCTCTCCTCCACCCCATCGCATTGCGTAAATCCCAAGTGCTCCTCTTGTAAAGATCGTCGGATTTTGGAGGTAACCAAGCCATCACCGTTATCTTTCGTGAAATTCACCGCAACCGTGACTCCTCCTCGCAGCGCCGGTGCGGCGATCTCGCCGCACTGCCGACCTCGCTGATCGCCGGCCACCCGGCCTTCTCTCCCCTTTGCTGGCCAAGCCAGAGAGCTGTTGTACACTCTGTGGAAGCTGCAAAAATAATCTAAAATCGAAAATTCTTTTTCTTTCTCTTTCTTGATTTAAAATCTTTTGGGAGCCCGTTTTCGCCCATTCGACCTCTATTTAGTTCTGTTTTTCTTTCTAAATTCATTTAAAATTCTAAATTTCTCTTTTATTATTAAGTGTTGTATTCATACTTATCTTCTCATTTAATTGATAAGCGGGTGTACTGCCGTCGTAGCGTTAGCACAGGCACTATACTAGTATATAAGTAGGGGCATAAGGCACAATGTACAGACACTAGAAAATTTCAATAAAGAGAAGATAATTCAGTATCTACATCTTGTGTCTTTGCTCTGTTATCATGTTTATACAATCTTGATTAGTCAACAACGACCTTGATACAAAACCTACCCTAATTTTAAAGACCCATATCAAGGTTTTAAATCGTGATTTTCGCATCTTCGCGGCAAGATCTCAAAAAAGTTACAACAGCTATCTCGGAAGCTATCCTTCATTACGTTTTCAGAATCAATTTTTTAACATATATATACGTATACGTACACACATATATATATATACATATAAATATATACATGTGTATATATACGCGTGTATATATACGTGTATATGTATATATATAATGCAAGTCTGGAATTAAGTCTGGAATCAATAAACATACTAATGCATATCCAAAAGACCGTAAATGATAACTATATCATAATGTTTTTAACAACAAATACTTAATTAGTGAGAAATATGAATGTTGGATTATAGAAAAGGGTGAAATGAGGTTTTTTTATTAGGTTTTCTCTAGTTTAGGCTTATAAAAGATGCATTTGGGTCTTTTAGTAATATTGGATTTCAAAATAAGTTCAATGTTTTTGTCCCATGCATGAGTACCTATATCGGATAGTGGAGCTATCGCTAGCTACAAGTTACATCTAATAACGGAACTATTGTTAACTATAACACTTGTAGCTAAGCTAATATAGCGGGACATTGATTATAGCTTCATGTTTTGAATCCAAAAAAGCTATAGCGTAGTTATAGCTAGCTATTTAGAACATTGGCTTAGATTCAATAGTTGTCTCGAAAATTCAAAAAAGATCTAAAAACATCTAACTCTTCGTTTGATGGACCCTACTATTAAAGGCTTGGACTCAATTATTGGTTTAGAGTTATATTGATTTGAAAAGACAATGAAGCAGGTAGCACTACGTTTAGTTCAAAGTCTGAGAGTGTAAATTTCCTTCATGGACCACCTCTCAATCCTCTCTTTTACATATAAAGAGATAACTCAAAATAAATTGTGCTTGTTAGATATTTTGTGAGCACACTGAAGATAGAGGAGATGCCCCCCGTATATAGGCGCCAGAAGAAGAGGAAAGGCCAAAAGCCACCATGATGAGCCACCAGAAGATGAAGTGCCAAGAGACACCGTCATAATGAGCCACCAGAAGATGAAGTGCCAAGAGACGCCGTCATAACGAGCCACCAGAAGCCTAAAAACCAAGAGTCACCATTATTGCCGATTTTCATCAGTGGTCATTACTTCAGGCAGCAAAATCAGGCACCGCACAAGCGCAACGTAGCGCAGCGCGTCGCGGCTCGGCTCGCCTTCCTCCTTTTCAACCTCACAACAGGTGTAGATGAGACCCATCTATTTAAGTTGAGTAAAACTCCTCTAGATTTTCCATATGGTATTATTCCACCTAGTATTAATTGTGGGCTTGGGATTTCCTTGTTTTATTATTGGAAAATGGGCAAGCCCAATTTATATCCAACAGTGCTAATTAAATACGGAATCAAATATCCCAAATTTAATTTTAAATTGCAAAATAAAAACTTTGAAATTTGAAATTATGTAAAGTTAAGTACTATCTACTAGTTGTTAAGAAACATTGAACGTCCCATGTTGTGGCGTGATCAATCTACCTGTAAACGAGTCTGAAAGTTGATGCCATGTCCTATGACAAAAATGAAAAGCGCACCGTATCTGAACTTCTGAAGGCACAAGGCATGCAAATTCAATGCATGCTAGGCTAGCGGCTAGCAGGCAACTTGCCATATAACAAAGAGAACAAGGCTTCTTTCAAGCTTTGGCCAGTACAATTCTAGTCTTATGGATGTCCTTTGAAACGCCCAGGACAGGAGAAGCTCGACGACCTGGCGAACACCACGGTATTTGATTTCCGTCAACTTGAGGTTCAGAAGCTGGGAAGACATCTTCTTCGACTTGACCTGGCCGGAAGATGCCCTCTTGGACCCTCCTGGCCTGCTCTTGTAGCCTTTTGGAAGCTTTTTTTGGGCAGCACGAAGGATTAATTGCGGCAAGCTAAAGCAAAGAGAGTGTGATGATAGTCACAGCCGATTAAGACAGTTCAATCCGCACTCACCTTGCAATACCGCAAAGCAAGCTTGTCCAAGTTGGGAGCGTTCTGCAGAGACAGCTCCAGCATCGTCGGCGATCTTCCTGCCCTTCATCTGCCATCACCTGAAACAAAGAACTCGACGTGAAAATATCTATTGATTGTGGAGTTATATATGTCTCGCACGAAATTATCATAACACCAGTTCAGTGTCCGTGCGTTACTACGAAAAATAAATTTGTAACAAAACATACATATCAAGAAATAAAAGAAAATTTGGCTACAAGATGAAACATAAATAACTGCGAAACCATGTTGTGAAATAACAACAAATGAAATAATAAACCGAGTATAATTTTTCCGCATAAAACTGACCCAGCTCACAAGCTATTGATTTTAAATACAAGTATGATTCATCATAAAAGTAACTCTAAATCACACAAATTCTATTTTCCTAAAAGCTATTACCTGATTACTTTCCTTCAAATCATCTCAAGTTCATACCATCGTTGAAAGAGTTGTTAGATATGGATACTAAGATGTAATACCGTGGCAATAAAAGACATGGGACAGGCATTTGTTTTTTGTTAAACAAACACATAATAATTGTATCATCATCTCTGAAGATAACCACACTCCAACTAATAACCACGGTTTTCTGCAATGGTGATTTAATTGTATTGAAATGGTCCAGCAATATGACCTAAAAGAGAGAGAGAGAGAAAATGTAGTTAGTAACCAATGTCACCGTAATCAAATTTGAGTAACAGAATGAGAGTAATTAGCATCCTGCAAAACATACATGTACACAAAAGACATACTACTGGAAGCTAAAACTACTTATGAGCAATAGAATTATGACCCCTCTTCTTAGGCCTTACGAGAAAATCATGATACACTCAGAGCATATTAAAAGCATAAATTTATTGTCTGGCCCTTTTTTTCACAGTAGATTTCTGAAAACGGAATAATTTTGGGTGAAATGCATGATATGCAAGGAAATCAGAGAACTTTTTAAAAAAATATAAGGTTTCAAGTTTCAACAAATTCTCACTCCAAAGAACTGATTAAAAAATCACGTAACACTCGTCGTCTAAGGTTAATCTAGTTCGATTTCATACGAGGGAGACCGTGACGTGTCGAGGCAAGGGTGAAGAATAGACGTATCATCATCAACTTTTAATTAAAAGTAGTAGAAATATCGACATAACACACTTGCCACGTTGTACAGGCTGCAAAGAAGCTCGTATTGGTCGTCGCGCCGCCGATGCCGTTGCTCTCGATGTGGACCGACGCCTCGACGAGCGACGGCACCACGTCCGCCCATACGTGGAGTCCAGGACCAGGCGCAGAGAAGTGAGGCCAGGAGCCGCGATGCCCGGGCGAGTACCGTAGCGTAATCCATAGTCGGGGACGTCAAGGAACGGTCGACGACCAGCCTGTTCAGCGTGCGAGAGGTGACCAACTCCTCCAAGCGGAGGGCGCAATGCCTGAGCTCGAGGTGCTTCACGTGAGGATAGCCGGAGGCGTCGAGCTGGTGCCCGAAGCTGCTGCCCAGTAAGATCCCCTGGAGGTGCAGGGTCGTGACTCGTGACTCATGAGGCGTGTTGGTTTTAGTCCAGATCTTGAACACAGGACTGGACACGAACACCAATAAGAACAAAATAAGGCTAGTTTGTTTTGGTTTAGGTTTTTTTAGCTTTCTTTTTAAAACTAGTTTTTTTTTTTGACTTAACGAGCTTTTAAGCCGTCATCTTTTAAGCCAAGACATGTTGTTTAGTATCCTGGGTTTTTTTGATGGGTTGGATGATGTAGCTTATTATTAGAAAGTTTGAAATACCCTTTAAGGTTGTAAGGACTTTTCTTATGTACTGATTTATCTAATAAAAATATTTTATACTTTTTTCACCGAATGTCGTATTGAAAAACATAGATTAATCTTGAGATCAAACTTCATTGTGAGTCAACTTGAAACTCTTACTACATGGCTATTTTGAACTCTTCTCAGACTGAAAATAGCATAACAATTCTGAACTCTCGTCAAACTAAATAAAAACATATACTGAGGGGCTCGATGAGGTGGATCCGGTCGCCTCTTGTCGCGCCAGATTCGGCCGCCTCCGCCCGCCTCCCGCCGTTCTACCCTCGGGTCCGCCCGCCTCCACCCACGTCACGCCGGATCCGGTCGCCTCTTGTTGCGCCAGATCCGACCGCCTCCACCCGCCTCCTGTTGTTCCACCCTCGGGTCCGTCCGCCTCCACCTTCCTCCCGTAGTGCTACGGCCGGATCAGTTCAGCTCCACCTGCACCACGCCCGGACCCTGTAGCCTCCCGCTGCTCCAAGCTCGGGTTCGGTCGCCTCAACCCACGCCGCGTCGGATTTGGGTCTGTGGAGGAGGAAGGAGGCTGGGGACAGCGGAGGAGGGAGGAGGTCGGGGACAGCGGAGACCGGAGCGGCGGAGGGAGAAGGCATGTCGCACAGGGGAGCGAGAGAAGACGAGGAGATGGGAGAAGGATTCTTGAGTTTATATATGATGGCATTTGGTGGGTAATTTTGGAGACTTCCAGTGGCAAAGGGTTATTTCATTCAAAAAAGCCCCAAAAAGCACATCTGAAAGTCCAAGCTCCATTAGTTTGGTTTTGGTGTTAATGACAAATCTAATATTGAGACTAACTCTTTTGTTGAGCTTAACTCTCTTTCTCTTTTAGATGAAAAAGATGGAAATATCAAAGGTCTGCATTCGAGTTCATATTGATAAATCCAAATATGAGACTAACTCTTTTATTGAGTATATCTTTGATTAGTCTCATCTCATTGAAAAAAAGGAAAACTCAAGGTATGCACTCGTATTCATTTTATGATATCTTAATGCATATTTTGAATTCAAGTTAAATGATGAACTCTACCATTATTTAGACCTCAAGATGTGCATTAATGTTTCAATTCCATATATACATGAATGCACACATTTAGGGGGAGTTCATACTTTACCTTGATGTTACAATAGCATTGATCTATTTCATCTTTCTATATCAAGGATCATTATTTTGAAGCGATCCTTTGAGTATATGTAACTTGTGTAATTGTAGTATACTCATGTTAATATATGATAAACTCAAATACTATCTAAGATTGATTATGTGCATATTGATTCTAAGTTCAATTATTTGTATGCACATATTTACCGGAGTTTATTCAATTGTTGATGGTATTAAGAGTATTGATCCCTTTCCACCACTTTAACATAATTTGGATCATTACTTAGTAACCATCAAAATAAGTATATGAACTTGTTGTAGTTAATATATACTAATGTCAATTTAAATGAAATTTAAATTGAGTTCAGTTGTCTTTCAATCAATCAAAGAACACTTCATTATGTGTTGATGGTGTTTCTTCATTGGTTAAGGATAATCGGAAAGTTCTTGAGTATATGAAGCATTAGTTACATTAGTATACTCAAGACACAATTAATCTTTCAATCAATTTATCTTTGGGTTGTGATCAATCATCAAAGAAAAAGATCAAAGGGTCTTGGGAGCATCCATTATGTGTTAATGGAGTGCAATGATGATTGAGACAATCATGTATTTTGGACTAACACTTTCAATAAATTTGAAATAGGTTAAGTCCAAGGTTAAGTAGATAAATGGGACAAGTACGTCATCATGTGTTGATGAGCTTCAAAAGAGGATCCCAAATCTAAGATAAGGAGAGTTCATCATGTGTTGATGAACAAGATAAAGATTCTGACTTGGAGAGAAGATGATGAAAATCATAAAAGCTCCAAGTGGATGTGCTAAAGGCAAAGGTATAACTAGTTAGGGTTAAGGATGTGTTCCTAGTCTTTTACCGGTCTCGGTGCTTGATGGGAGATCGGGTTGCTAGTTAGGTGCCGTACTATTAAGAGGAGTTGAGTCTTATAGCTTGAGCTTCATCGTGTATTGATGAACTCAATCCGGTTCACTCTAGCTCACTCTCTTGGTTAGTTCTTGTATGAGCTAAGTATTTACATGTGTTACAAATAAGGGAGCTCATGCTTGCTTCTTATTGAAGCTTGATTTGGTTTTTGTATAGAGCTATGGATTTGCATGTGTTGCAAAAGGGAGATAGCTTATACAAGTTGGTTTATGTGGTTGTTTGTATGGAGCTAGATATTTGCATGTGTTGCAAATAAAGAGCTAATACATCGGAGTCTTAGCTTGTGATATTGATCATGTGTTGATCATCACAAAGGCTAAGATAGGTTTATGTTTTGTGTTTGCAAAATGAGTTTTTGCAAAATATGGTTTAATTGGATCTTATCTTGGAGCATGCGAATAGGGTTTGCAAATGTGTTTGCAAATTGGTTTGATCATGTGTTGATCATCACATGGCTCAAAGATATGATCTTGATTACTCTTGTTTGCAAGATTTATATTTGCAAATGTGGTTTGCAAAATATTGGTGTTCATGCATTTGATATTGGAGCATGTGATTAGAATTTGCAAATGTGTTTTACAAAATTATTTTGATCATGAGTTGATCATCACATGGCTCAATATTTGATCTTATTGACTCTTACTAGCTTGTAGTCATGCCCTTGATCAAGTCTATGTGAGGGATTTCGAAAAATCAGATTTTAGACTTGAATGACTATATTAGAGTCTTTGTTTTTATGATATTTAAAAATATCTATGGTTGATTAAATCTTAAAAATTTGTGAAGATTGTAGCCCTCATGATAAGCTTCGCATAGAATAAAAAATCACCTAAATCAGAGTTCGGAGTAAAAAGTTATGACACTTTTTCTGCAGCAAGTGTGGTAGTGCCGGTCCTACCGGCCCTACTTGTGGTAGTTATTTGCCCGAGAAGGTGTTTTTGAGTTTAAAGGCCGGTAGTGTCGGTGGCACTGTAGCAACGACTAGTTTTAGTGTATTTAGTGTTTATTTTACGCTCCAACGGCTAGTTTTCTTTGTTAGGCTATAAAAGGAGGCCTTGGGGGGCCATTTGCTGTGTTGTTGGTCTTGTTGAGCATTTGTGTGGTCTTGTGCATGTGTTGCATTTCCAAATTTGGTTTTTGAGCTAAGAGTGAGCTCTAATTGCATGTGTTGCAATTAGGAGAGGATTGAGAGCCTCTTGTGCATGTGTTGCACTTGAGGGGAGCCTTGTGCATGTGTTGCACTCGGTGATCACCATTGTACATGTGTTGTACTTGGTGGAGCTCAAACTAGAGGGCTTGGCTTGTTACTCTTGGTGTTTGCCGACACCTAGACGGCGTGTGGAGGCATCGTGCACAGTGACCTTCTCAAGGAGATTGTAAGAAGGCCCGGCAAAGTTATGAAGGTCGGAGCTTACCTACCCGGAGCGGGAAAGAGCTACCACTAGTGAAATCGAGGCGGGTGCTCAGTTCGTGGAGCCGGTCCAAAGAGGTTTGGGCTAGTCTCATCGTGGATTAGGGGAGACCGGCAAGTCTCCGAACACTACGGTAAAACATCGGTGTATCTCTTTGTGTTTTCTTTCAATTCTCTATTTATATTGTTGTAATTTACATTCCTAGAATTAAATTGCTTGATTGTTTTTAGAATTATATATTCTTGAGTAGAGACATAATTAGCTAGTGCACTTAGTGAGCCTAGTTGATTTAGGTTTTAAATTGTCAAAACCTTAGTTTATCGCTTCCGCATCTATTATCATTTAGGTTTTGACATAAGGTTACTTAGGCGAGACTTTAATCATAGAATAAATTTTTATAGCCGCCTATTCACCCCCCTCTGATCGGCATCCTCGATCTTACAACCTCTCACCTGGCTTTTGACTTATAGTTATATGGAGGCTTTTGGCTTTTTTTAAGCCCGGCTTAAAAGTCGGTCGTTTGTTTCGGTTTTGGCTTTTATGCTTTTAAGCTAGTAAAAAATCCGAAACAGACAAGGCCTAAGTATATATAGATATTTTTTTCAACGTTGTTACAACCGAAGGTCTTTTTTCCCCTTTCTATTGTTTCCTATTTATGTTATTATTAAACTCATGAGATACATACCTTTTTATAATAGACAGACTATCCAATCAACTCGCTAATCAAGACAACAACTAAATTTGAAAAGCCTAACTAAGAAAACAAACTAACTAATTTGATCCGATTGCCAATTACATCGTGATCTTTATATGCCTTGCACGACACGGTAAGTCAACATCTTTGGCAAATCTTGATTAGTTTCCAACAATCTTTCTTCTAATCAAGACTTCTCGACTTTGACTCGTTGAGGCAATTGGTCTCAACTATAACTTGCCCAACCTATACTCGACATAGGACGGTGAACACATTTTCTCAACGTCCCAAACTGACTTAGGACGGGGAATGCATCACACGGTCATCTCGCCTTAGGACGATGAACAACACTATCACCAATAGCTTCACAAAGTTGATCTTTAGTGTGCTATCACCATAGCACCATGACGCGTTGTTGGCCTGCATGGAGAGCCTCGATGTTACCGTAGCCTCTCGCTCCAGTCAGATGTTACCGTAGCCTCTCGCTCCAGTCTTGGTGACGCCATGTCGTTGGTGTAGCTATTCCTCGACATAACACAAGACAACACTATCTTCGCTTCTCATATGTTGTGGATCTACATACACCGTCACAGTCGTGCTCGATGCATTGTCGGATCCCGTTCAACACTGCATCGCTCAGCAACAATAACCTATTCTGAGACATAGCAATGGTGGCCTCCCCGAAATAAACATGACATAAAGATTAGACCATCGCTCTAATATCAGCTATTGATACAAAACATCAGGATCGAAGAAAAATGTTGAAGAGGAAATCTTCGGCGTTTAGGAATCCTACCTCTATTAAAGGTGGTGGAATCCCGGCCACCAGAGGCGTTTGAGCCAGCTCGGCTCGTGGCTCAAGCCGAGCCGCGATTTTTTTTTACGTTTGGGTCCTTTTTCGGGAAAAAATTTGCGGTTAGATTCTTTTTGGAAAAAACGTTATGTTTAGGTCCTATTCCGAAAAAAAAATTATATTACATTTATGTCCTTTAGGCCTTTTTAAGCATTACGTTTAGGTCCTATTTTGTCTTTATCCGAAAAACAACGTTTAAGTCTTTTTTACGTCCTTTTTTCGAAAAAAACGTTTAGATCATTTTTTCTATTTTTTACGTGCGGAGCGACGGTCGCGGCGTGGCACGCCACGGTAGCTCAGATATATTTATATCGTTTCAACCGTTCCGCCGAATAAATGCGAAAAAACACAATTACATTTGTATTCTTTCAACCGTTTCACATGTCTCCTCGATTTGCTCGCGTAGGGAGCGACGTTCACGCATTTTCTTAATTTGCTTGTGTGGATAGCGACGGCACGACGTGTCTTAACTGGTTACTTCCAGCGCAGCCGACGTAGTTACGTGCTACGCTGTCCACGGTGGCAAGGTAAGTCAGTATTGTTGGGAAACCCTAATGGCCCATGAAGGCCCATTCTGGTCCCTTAGCCAAAACCCTAGTTGAGCGCTATAAAAGGAGGAGGGGTCCCCCCTTAATTTACAAGAAATCATTAGCAATAAAGAATTTCCGCTGTTGCTCTCCCTAAACACGTGTCTCTCTCTCTCTGTTCTCCAATTCAGATCTGTTCGGGAACCCCGGACTATTCGATAGCGAGGTTCCTTAACACGTTATCAGCACGAATTGCTCTACGGAGATCAGAATTGAAAGGTGAGAAGAGGTGAGAATCGGTGATTGTATCTAATCGCTGTTGATCCTATGCATGCATCTACTGTTCGCATCTGTTTTATGTTTGCATCACGTGGCACGAAGCTACAAGCAACATCAGTACATGCATCATCCACAGAAAAAAAGGGAAACATGCATTTCGGTTCCCGCGCTCGCAGCGCGCCACCGTCACTGCCTCGGTTTGCGTACATGACATGAAGTCACAGAAGCATTGCGCGAAACCCCGGTAACCGTGCTCGCCGGCTGGAAGCCTGGCCAGCCATCGCCCGACCGGCCTTGTCGCGATGGCCCCGCGCTGAAGAACGCGCGCCTCGCCGGCAAAGCCGCGACGGTTCGGCCGTCGGCCGCGACGGCGTAATCCGCACCCGCCGGCCGCACGCGCCGCTTCACCGTGGACTCGGCCGCCATAGCGCGACCGCGTGCACCGTCGGCCAGCCCGCAGCCGAATCCGCCGCCGCGCCGTTGCGATGAGACGCGCCCGCCCGCCGACTCGGTTGCGTGCGGCGGCTCCACGCCGCGCCGCCGCAGCCTCGCCGCCGTGCGGTTCGTCCGCGCGTTGAGCGTCGGCCGAGCCGCCGCAGCCTTGCCGCCGTGCCCCATCTGCGGTCGGCGCCGCCCGAGCCGCCGCAGCCTCGCCGCTGCGTTCGATCATACCAAGCGCCGCCCGAAGCCGCCACCGACGCGCCCGCGACTACAAGACGGCGCCGCGACGCAGCGGCGCGCTGAAGAAGCTCGCGGCGACAAAGACGTGTCGCCTCGCCGCCCGGCTGGTTGCCGTTGTCGCGCCCGCTCCTGCCGCCGGCCGTCGGCGCCTTTCGCCTCGGCGCCAAGAATCGCGCGCGCGCAGCTTCGGCCGCCGACTTGCCGCGCCGCGCCACTGTCGCCGGTTCGCGGCCGCTCGCATGCCGGCCGACGAGCTCGCGTCGCAGAGCCGCCAGTCCATTCGCCGCGCGCCTTGCGTTTTCGGGAGCTAGCATGGCGGCTAGGGATTGGGAACCCTAGCCGCCGCTCTGCCTTTTGTCTCGGCGGGACAGGCCAAGAGGCCGGGCTTGATGGCCCATGGAAGGGCGCGGCCTAAGTGGCCCAAGAGGCCAAGCGGGAGGAAAGAAAACGGCCCAAAGGCCGTTCGGCCAGAGAAGAAGAAAAAAAAAGAGGAAAGAAAAGAAAAAGAAGAAAGAAAAGAAAAAAAAGAGAAAATTGCAGAAAATTTTGAAAAAAATTGCCAGAAAATCAAGAAGATTTATTTGGCTCTGTTTTTACTTTTCTTGCTTTATTTCTCTGTTTTATGAATATTCTTTATGAATTTTGAATCCGTTGCTTTATTTAATATATTGCAATGCATAGCACTTAAAATTTTCTGCACTTTATGTTTTTTTTGCAACCATTTTCTATCAGATTACACGCAGTAATCTAAACCAGAATTTTGATATCATGCAGATGTCTGGCATTGTGAATCGTGAGTTTGAAGAAGCGCCCCGCATGGTCGTAACTACCTCACTTGGGCATCGAACGTGAAGATCGTTCTTGGGGGCAAGAAGCTCCGCTCCGCGATTGGTCTAGGGTCCTCGCAGGACGCAAAACCTACCGCTGAGCAGAACGATCAAGCTCTGCATTTTCTCAGGCACCACCTCTCAGCCACTCTGAAGAATGAATATATGGCTGAGGAGAGTGCACTTGAGCTTTGGACCGCACTTCAGAAGCGGTTCGAAAAGCTCAAATACACCATCTTGCCCCAAGCACAGCAAGATTGGGTTCACTGAGGTTTGCGAGACTTGTATCAAGGGTCGAGTACAATTCGCTTGCACGAATTTGTACCAATCTCTCTATGTGGCAAGAAGATCACCGATGAAGAGAAGATTGAGAAAACTCTCTACCTTCCACCCTAATGCTATCCAGAGTGCACGCAGCTATCGTCAGGACGCATACAAGGAATATAGCGAACTGATTGATGTAATGCAAGTTGCGGAATCGCAAGACGATGTTCTACGCAAGAACTATGTCTCGCAGCCACCTGGACGAGGCACTGGCACATAAGTCAATGCCAATAGCTACAAGGTGAGAAAGCCCACTCATAGAAAGAAGGGCAAGCAGGGTGGAAAAGAGAGACCCCAGACCAAAGGAAAGTCCAAAGCTCCTGTGAAGAGGGATGACAAAGAAAAGACGCACGCCAAGCCGTATGGACAGCAGAACCAGACGTGCTTCAAGTGTGGCACTTGGGGACATTGGTCGAAGATATGTCGAGAATCCAAAGAAGCGATCATCGCATATCAGGCTAAGAAGAAGGCAAAGGAAAACGCCCCCGCAGAGGCGCACTTCGCCAACATCGGTGATGAAGATGCCATGGATGTAGATACCCCTCTTACCTCATCCTCACAGAATAGCCTGGACATCGATGCTGCAGCCATTATTATGGCAAATGAAGAGAAAACTTCTGCAGATGACATAGAAGCAGAAATTAATGCATATTTTACAGATTCTGTTTAAATGCATTTCTTTTAGATTATGGTTGTCAGCATTTTTTTTGAATAATGAATTGTAAGCTCTAGAAGAGCATACTTCTTTTATGAATAAATACGCAATTTATTCTTTATCCTAGTATTCTTCAATTTTGCAAGTAATATTTGGACTGTTTTGCCTCTATCTGATTAGAATTATATTTCTTTTATCTAGAAATCGTGTAGCGCCCAAATGGAAGAGATATGCATTGTTGATAGTGGCACAACAAATACCATCTTAAGAGAGTCTAAGTATTTCCAGTCGATCACGAAGAACGCTGGAAAGATTACTACGATCGCAGGAAGCGACTCATATGTAATCGGCTCAGGAAGAGCCACAATTATATTGCCTATGGGTACAATTTTGGTAATTGAAGAAGCCCTTTTGTACCCTGAATCAATGCGCACTCTCTTAAGCTTTAAAGACATCCGCGCCAATGGTTTTCACGTAGAAACCAATGAAGAAAATGGCAAAGAATACTTGTGCATTGTGAAGCACGCGGTATGTGGAAAAACGGTATTAGAAAAATGTCCCTCATATGAATCTGGGTTGTACTACACGAATATTCATGCACCCCGAAGTGTATACTTCCTTGAAGACTGTTTTTAGAAGCTCTGAGTTATTTTCTTTATGGCATGGTAGATTAGGTCATCCTGGTCTGAGAATGATGAGAAATATAGTGAACAACTCATGTGGTCATGGCATTAATGTTAAAAATTTCCGAATCATGAAGATTTTGTGTGCCTCGCATGTGCCACCGGAAATTAGTAACTAGACCTCTGTCATGAAAGTGCAAAGTGAAATCCCAGATTCCCGAACGCATCCAGGGGATATTTGCGGTCCGATTCAGCCCCGTCAGGCCGCTTCGATACTTTATGGTGCTCATCGATGCTTCCTCGAAATGGTCGCATGTATGCTTGTTGTCAACAAGAAACCATGCTTTTGCAAAGTCGATCTCGTAGATCATAAGAATTAAGAATGCTTTCCCGATCATCGCGTGAAGTCCATTAGAATGGACAATGCCGAGAATTTACTTCAAAGGTATTTGATGATTATTGCACGGCAATGGAGGATAGCATTGAGCACTCAGCACCGCACGTCCATACGCAGAATGGACTAATGTAGCACTAATAAAGAGGATTAAGTTCATTGCCGACCGCTTTTGCAGAGTCAGTAACTTGCCCAACACTTGTTGGGGACACGCGATCCGCACGCAGCAGCTCTTATCAATTTTAGACCGTCGGCCTACAACATCTATTCTCCTATGCGGCTTGTGCACGGATCATCCCAAGATCTCCCATCTTAGAAAATTTGGGTGTATGGTATATGTACCTATACCACCCCCTCATGGATCGCAATGGGCCCTCTCCGTAAGTTTGGGATATACGTTGGTTATGAGAGTGCATCCATAATCGTATTTGGAACCCATGATCGAGATTTGCATACACCGGTCATTGATTGCATTTTTGACGAGGATCGCTTCCGTCATTAGGGGAGGAAATCAACCTTTGGATGAAAAATGCCGGAAATCATATGGCATTCCACCGATCCCGCACATGACCCCGCACTAATGAAGCAAATCAAGAAGTCCGAAGATAATTGATTTGCGAATTTAGCAAATGAACTGCTGATCATTTTGTGATCCAAGGGCGTGGTTAAGTCGCATGTACCCGCAAGGAATGCACCGAGAGGGTGGAAATACCAAAGAAAATAGAAGGTATCCTCACTGCTCAGAGGCCTCAAAGAAAAAGAGCAGAAATCGACTCCTCAAACCCAAAGTACCGGAGACGTCTGGAGAAAATCTGGCGAGAGGACTTACCACAACCAATCACGAAAATGCCCCAAGGAAAGAAGGGAGCGGTTGAGACTGCATGGAAAGAAGCCAACAGAAAGGCAATTCCGGACTTGAACCTTTCATCGCAGAAGTCGCCGGAAATAATGTGTGCGCACACATAGGCGATGAAAAGCTAAAGGAACTTGCTCTGCGATAGGGAAAAGCAAATAAGAGAAGTAGAAGTGCATGAAGCACCCCATGAAGAAATGGCCATAAACTTTGTAATAACAGGAGAATCCTGAATAGAGCAATACCAACGTTGATGCATACTTTGCAAAGAAGATTGCCTCGATCATTGATCATGATCCCGAGCCCGCATCTTCGCAGAGTGCAAGAAAAGGCTAGATTGGGAAGAATGGAAAAAGGCAATCATCGCAGAGTTAGTCTCTCTGAACAAGAGAGAGGTGTTTGAGCCCATATGCCGCACACCTTCCCATGTAAACCCGTGAGGTCACAAATGGGTCTTTGTTCTAAGAGAAATGAAAACAACGGTTGTAAGGTATAAAGCAAGGCTTGTAGCTCAAGGTTTCACTCAACGTCCCGGAGTTGATTATGAAGAAACCTATTCTCCGGTCATGGGAGGAATTACCTTTAGATATTTGATCTCATTGGCGATCAACTTGAAGTTGAGAATGAAGCTAATGGATGTTGTCACACCTATTTATATGGAAACACGGATTCGAGATATACATGAAAGTCTGGAAGGAATTCCTATCCCGAACCAAGATGGAGCAAATAGAAACTTATGCAGTGTGAAACCGAGAAATCACTGTATGGGTCAAGCGATTAGGAAGAATGTGGTACAATCGCTGAGTGACTTCTCTGCAAGAAAGGCTACACAAACAAATAAGATTGTCCATGTGTGTTTATACAATGATCCCGAATGGATTCTCGCATAATCTCCGTCTATGTAGATGACTTGAACATCATAGGGACGGATGAAGAAATTGAAGAGGCATGCTCATACTTGAAGTCCGAGTTTGAAATGAAAGATTTGGGTAAAACCAAGTTTTGTTTAGGCTTGCGGCTTGAACATGTCCAAGGAGGAATCTTGGTACATCAATCAACCTACACGCAGAAAGTGTTGGAAAGATTTGGATTTGAAAAAGCATATCCCGCGAAGACTCCAATAGTCGGAAGGTCACTCCAAGCGCACCTAGATCCATACAGCACCTAGAGAAGAGGAGGAAGTCCCGAGAGCGAATTCCCATATCCGAGTGCAATTGAGCGCTCATGTACCTCGCAAATAGCACCAGCCGGACATTGCGTTCATTTGTGAATTTGCTAGCTCGATCTGAAAGGCGTAACCCACCAAAAGGCATTGGAAAGGGATCAAGGACATCTTCCGTTACCTCCAAGGAAGCAAAGACCTTGGTCATTTTTGAAGAAACAATGAATTGAATTTGGTTGGCTATGCCGATGCCGGGTATTTATCGACCAGCATCTTGGTAAGTCCCAAACCGCTATGTTTTCCTATGTGGAGGAACAAGAATTTCTTGGAAGTCGTCTAGCGCACTCTTGTCTCGACGTCGACAAACCACTCGAAATCATCGCTTTGTATGAAGCATCTCGTGAATGTGCATGGCTCGTAAGAATGGTTCACCACATCCGTAAGTCATGTGGTTTGAACATTGACCAAACTCCCACGATAATTTATGAAGATAATGCAGCTTGTGTTGCCCAAGCACAGATGGGTTATGTGAAGAGCAATCTCACGAAGCATATCAACCCCAAGTTCTTCTATGCTCATGAATTGCATAAGATAAACGAGATCAAGATATTGCATACTAAGTCATGTGAAAATCTTGCAGATTTGTTCACTAAATCACTCCCAGCGTCTACCTTTGAAAGGTGCGTGAAAGGAATTGGGATGATGAGACTTAGAGAAGTGCAGATTTCAGGGGGAGATATTTCACATACTCCCACATAAATCTCGAAGATGAATTACGAATACCCAACATGAATCTCGAAGATTAGCAATTGAAGTTGGGAGAATTGTACTCTTTTTCCTTAGCAAGTTTTTAATGAAGTTTTCTTGCATAATGTTTTTAACAAGGCAATTAGTGCAACATAGTAAGCGTATGCAATGTACTCTTTCTCCAAGTATTTTTCCCACTGGGTTTTTCTGGAGTTTTAATGAGGCATATGCATCTCGCGGCAAAGGGCCCAAGGGGGAGTGTTAGGAAACCCTAATGGCCCATGAAGGCCCATTCTGGTCCCTTAGCCAAAACCCTAGTTGAGCGCTATAAAAGGAGGAGGGGTCCCCCCTTAATGTACAAGAAATCATTAGCAATAAAGAATTTCGCTGTTGCTCTCCCTAAACACGTGTCTCTCTCTCTTTCTGTTCTCCAATTCAGATCTGATCGGGAACCCCGAACATTCGATAGCGAGGTTCCTTATTAAGTATTTTGGCCAAGTGTCTGGTACAAGCGCTGGCCTAGTGGGGTGTGATGTGATGTGAGACGGGTCGGCGTAAAACATGCGCCGCCTTCCCAAGAAAAAGGCCCATGAATAACAGCAATCGAGCACACCACCAAATACCCCTCCGCCTACGGCGCCGCCTCACCCGAAGCCGCCACGAGTGGAACATCTGGAGGCGCGCCTTCTGCCTCACCTCACCATGGCGCCGCCCTTCGCTGCCGCCGCGGCCGTCTCCTCCTCCTCGCCCCTCTTCTCTTGCTCCTCATCCCACCCCGTCCTCCGCCGCAATCTGCCCCCGAGGTCCGTTTCCTTGCGGCCGCGGCGCCGCTCGCCCGCGGCCTCCGCCACCGCGGGGGCGGCCGAGTCCGCCGGGAGGCCGCTTCTCGAGGTGCGCGGGCTCACCGCCTCCGTGAAGGAGACTGGCGTGCAGATCCTCACCGGCGTCGACCTCACCATCCGCGAGGGCGAGGTTCGTGAAGATAGCGGCTTGTGGTGTAGTGCTTAATTGGGGCTGTGACGTTTAGGGGTGCTGAGACTGCTGACTCGTGTTGGTTTCTGTCTGCGTGTGTTCATAGATTCATGCGGTCATGGGCACGAACGGCTCCGGCAAGAGCACCCTCACAAAGGTAATAATGATGTGCTTCTGCTCCATGCACTTTTTTCTTTCTTGTTATAATCAAAACTACTGAGATATAGGAATAAATCGTTGCCTGCATTCGTTTGTGTGCCTGTTTGAGATTCCTCTGTGGAAAATTAATGGAGGAGGTGACGTTGCTAGGATCAAGAGGACCGAAATCTTTACTGTTATACCTGTAATTTAGTTTTCATACAATTTAATTTCCACGATAGATTATCACCAATGTAGTGCTTGCCTATTGCAATAAAAAATCGCTCCGATAAATAATTGCTGCCATCTTAGTTACGTGTGTCTTCTCCAGTATGTGCTTCGAAGTTTCTTGCTGGTGTTATAATTTAGTTGTACATGCATGAGATAGTTAATTTTGTTTACAATTTTTCCGTGGATTTTATATTTTAATTTTGTATTCCATTCAACCAAGTGTGTTTTGGCATCATGTAAGTTGCAAACCTAATATATAACGAGAGGTTTAAATTCTTTTCCTACTAAAGGAGACATCATTGTTTGTTTTTTCTTTCAAAAAAAAAAAAATCCCAACCAAATTAGCATCTACACAGGATGTTTTGAGGTAGCCTTACTTGTAAGTTTAGGTCCAGCTTAAAAAGTGCAGCCAGGATAGTCCAACTTGTGAGCATGAGCTTGAAAGGCTTGTGGAGATCAACTCTTTAAGTATTCGGTAAGCTTTGTTACAAGTTATGCCATGACCATTGTGCAGCTTAGTAAATTTCTTTCTCGTGTCTGCATCTCTCAGGCGATTTCCTGATTAAATCGTGAGGAATTGACCATCTTCGTTGCTCTTGTATCTTGACACTCAATTGATTGTTGTATCTTGTTGCAGGTTCTTGTTGGGCATCCAGATTACGAGGTAACTGGTGGTACCATTCTTTTCAAGGGTAAGAACTTGGTTGACATGGACCCAGAGGAAAGAGCTGTTGCGGGCCTTTTTATGAGTTTCCAAGCACCTATTGATATTCCTGGAGTGAGCAATTTTGATTTTCTGCTCATGGCATTAAATGCTCGCAGAGAGAAGAATGGTCTCCCAGCATTGGAGCCTCTTGAGGTTTGAACTTTGTAGTTAGTGTATAAGACATCAAAATACCCACACTCAAAATACAAAGAGAATAATATGGTGTGTATATTGCCCCCTAGTTTCTAAGATAAGAGCAACTCTATCTGCATCTATAACCTTTTGTACCATTATCTTGTAGGAAAAACAGGAAAGAATTTGACAAATCGTAGTACTGACTTTGTTTCTCTTCTCTTTATTTAGTTCAAATGGCGCTTTCCATTCCATATTAAATTGTACCAATATAGATCTTTTCCATTTCCTTGCAGAATGTTTCTAGTTAAGTAGCTAAAGTGAACTTGGTTGTACATGTACATTTTTTGGATTTACTTATTTTTATCATTTCATAGTTTTGTGTTATTTACAGTGGCATGGAACTGACATATCTTTGCTTTATCATACAGTTTTATTCACTTGTAACACCAATAGTTGAGGCCTTGAACATGGAGCCAAAGATGCTTGATCGCAATGTAAATGAAGGGTTTAGTGGTGGAGAAAGGAAGCGCAATGAGATATTGCAACTTTCTGTAAGATTACTAATTTACTATGGATCTGTCTGACACCTTAGTTTGGTTGTTACAACATCTACATACTGCAGTATTCAAATGCCACGGTTTTGCATGTATCACCTATGAAATACTACAGTTCTCATATACCATAGTTTTTGCAGTTTTAACCAAAATTATGAGTATTTGAGGATTGCTGTATTTAATACAGTATTTTGTTAAAAAAAAGTAACTGTTAGGCCAATCAGCCATTAATTATGAAAAAAATCTGAACTAGCAAAATTTTGAACTCACTAGCCTATGATAATGCACCAAATCAACTTTGAAAGATTAGAAACCTTGTTCAACGCTTTCAAATCAATGCATCTCGTGAGAGGTTCGAGAAGAATAGTGGCTTTTTGATTTACTGGACTGATTTTAATGATATCGATGTGATCTTCTGTTTTGATTTTAGCCAAAACTCCTAGAGGATGATGATAACAGAGATCACACTGACAACCCACAGCAGCCATTGGTAAACTCCACATTAGCAGTGACCACAGGCACTGTTGTCTACGGCAGTCGTGAATGTAAGGGGGGGTCATCGATAGTGGGGGTGGCCATGCATGGGTCCTTATTGATTGCGTCTGCCATGGGCAAGGTGCACATCCGCCATGACTGCAATGATGGCTAGTGGCAAAAATGGTCGCAACCATATCCACATGAGGCAACGACTACATCAATATGCAGAATATAAAATATATAAGCATACCTTCCTACAGAGATGAATCATTGGAAAACTCAATTTTAGAAGAAAAAAGGGTCAGGAGTGGATTAGTTAAAACTCCAAAAACACCATGGTATTTGTGAAACCACAGTTTTAAAAACTTAAGAAGTTTACCCACTCACCTCTTAGTAGTTTATACTATTGCCATTTTTTTGGAAATCATGTTATTCCTTCGAAAATCCAAAAAGTACTTTGTATCCAAACAGGGCCCGGATATTACACTTAAGTGTTTTTAATCTCAACATTAAGTTGGGCTGAAAATTCCTTTTTTTACTTTTTATATCACAGGTTTTATACAGCGCCCTTTTTTTTGTTGAGGCTTGTTAGGTATGTATGTGTGCCAAACAATATCAGCAAAGTTTTCTTGCCTAGGCGTAAGAACATATATTCTTTGTCTGAGAGAATGCTTCTGTGAACATTTTTACTGGGCATCAGAATTTGTCTTATATATCTAGTTATGTACTTTATCAATAAATTTCCACATCTGATTTATGGTGTTTGTTTATAATTTTAGGTCATTGAGGCTGATTTAGCTCTTCTTGATGAGATCGATTCAGGATTAGATGTTGATGCAATTGAAGATGTAGCTAATACAGTGAATGGGCTCTTGACACCCCAAAAGTCTGTTCTAATGATTACACATTACCAACGGCTTTTGGATCTTATTAAGCCGAGCTATGTTCACATCATGGTAAGGCACATAGCCATATACTCCTTTATATAGTGATTGCACTTGAGAGTAAATTTATCTGTTTAAATGCATTTAATTTACTTACTCCTGTACTTTGTTTCAAGTAATATTTCTTTTGATCTCGTAATTGGCTGATCATTACATCTATTTGTGCATCTTTATAGAGTGTTGCCAAAGAAAATGCTGAACTTGTGTCCTAATTTTGATGGATATATGGTGTTAGTCAATAATCAGGTGCCGAAGAGCTATGGCATCAACATGTTCTACACATTCAAACATAACTGTTTCTTACTCTAGCATTCAACCCACATCACTTTTTGAAAAAGGAACTTAACCACAAATGTTTGTAAAATATATAGCAAACACGAACAAGTTCACTCATATAATCACCACACTAATTAAAACATTGTTGCTGTTGGCATCTTGGCAATCCTTATTCCTTTTTCCACCCCAATTTTTTAGAATATGGAAACAGTGCTGGGAGGATTTCAATGCTTTCAAACTTCTTAAATGAAGGGCATGTATTATTGTTGATAATGCTTCTGATCGGTTACTTCCAGGGCAATGGCAAGATAGTGAAAACAGGTGACATCTCTCTAGCCAGCTACATTGATAAGGATGGCTTCAAATCATTCGCTCCTGTGTAGCGAGGTTCTGTTTTGTTCGCTCTTCTTTTTCCTTATTTTTGAGAGATTCTGTTCCTCTTATGATGACTGACTTGAAGCTGTCCCATGCACTCACATGGTAAACAATATCTGTGATTCCTCCTTATAAAAGAGAGAAAAATGATGAAAGAAATTTGTAGATTGGTATGTGCAAAAGTGAATCAGATTCTTATGGATTTGACTGATTTTGGGTACTCCTTTGCAGGTCAAATTCTTGAATCATGGGCCACTAGTCTACTTTTCCGAAGAGTTTAATCGCTACTTGGGTTCCATACGTTCTTATACCTAGTATGCAAAGTTCAGTAAAATTATTGAGCTAGTGCCATGTGGCCAGACATGTTACCTTTTGGAGGTGGAGCAGGAGCACTGGAGTTCTCAATTATCTGTAGACATATTTCTCTTTCTTGTCCTGTAAGATTTGTTGGATTGCAATATTAATACATTATACATGTAGTTATATGCAGGGAGAGTATCCTGTGAGCGTACATGATCGACAAAGTGATCCGAGTTTTGTCAACAATTTTAGTCAGTTTGAATGTCACTTATTGCCTCTGCCATCTGGTCATCAAGATTGATTATGTGTGCCTAGAAGGCTATTTTCACTTGTGTTTACATTGTGATAAAAATGCCAAAGTTTGAAGCCTTTTTTCCATGATGTGTTCTTCCAAAGGACCTATCCGTTTTTCCAATATGCTCGTGATGACCATCTTCTTTTGGTTAAGATTCATGGTGTCTTCAGCTAATGTGAGCTGCAATGCACATGTAGAGCTCAGGCAAAATCTTTGGGTTCCCCCTTATGGTCTAGTTGCTCTCTCATATCACACATGTTCTTATATGGAAACGCTCAGAGTCTGCGGATTAGCTATTACTTGTGTTTTGAGTGCTAGTGTGCAAAAGTTTCTCAGTTGCATTCAGGACAAATGTTGTAGACTATGACCCGTGTGCCACTAATGGTAGGTAGCTGCTGGACTTGCTATCAAGTTCCAAATTTTGTTTTCTGTTCATATCTCTCCTCACACAAATCCGAAATTTTGCTGAAATCTTGTTATTTCAAACAAAATTCGGACGAAATTCAAAAAGCAAAATTCAAATCCAGAATTTTTGAACCGAATTTTGGGCGAAATATCCGATATTTTTGGCAAATTTTAACTGAACAAAAAATAGTTCAAATGGTGTTGAAAAGTTTTGAAATTTTTTGTGGAGGTTCCTGACACATCAGTGATGTTCTCATAAAAATTTCAGATGATTATCAAGTCTGAGGAATTTTTATAAATTCGAACATTGCTACGGTCCTGATAAAACGCTGACCGGCAAGTTAAAAACGGATGAAAAATGATTCAAAACACGTTATAAAATTTTGATTTTTTTTTGCATGGTTATGATGCATCACTAATATTCTCATAAAAATTTTAGATGATGATAAAGCTTTATGAATTTTAAAAAATTCGAACAGTGCTACCGTCGTGCTAATTAAAAGGCTTACCGACAAACTTGAACAAAATTAAAAATGGTCCAAACCACGTTAGAAATTTTTTAAAATATTTGTGAATGGTCTTGATGTAACATTAATATTTATATAAAATTTAAGATGATGATCATGTTTAAAGATTTTTTTAAAATTCTGACAGTGCTATATCTTGATAAAAGCTTGATGATCAATACATAGATTTGCTTTAGCAATAAAAAAGTTTAATTTTTTTGAAATTTTTACAGAAGGGTGATAAGGAAATGCTTAAGATCTCATAAAATTTTTGAATCATGATCATACTCTAGTGAATTTATAAAATTCTTACAAGGCACAATACCATTTATGTTCTTTCTCTTTTTGATTTTTGAAATATAATATAACAAATGAAGTTCAATGCTTACATAGATTTGATTGACCAAACGAAAAACGTTTATTTTTTTGAAATTTTTTTATAATGGTATTGAGGCAATTCTTAATCTATCATAAAAATTTTAGATCATGATCACACTTGAGAAAATTTATAAAATTCTGACAAGGTTACTGTCCCAATTATGTTCATTATATTTTTGATTTTTTAAAGATAAAAAATTAAGTTAAATTATTTTGAACATTTTTCTATATGATCCTACACTACTAAAGATAGTACCATAAATTTTCTAGATCATTATCAAGCTTGTACAATTTTAAAAAAAATCTGACAGTGTTTTTGCCAAAATTTTAAAATGTCTCGAAAATTCGATTTTTCAACAAATTTTCATAAAGATGACTTTATTAAGGGTTATCGGACCAAATCCGGTCCTAAAAGTTTAGAAACCGGCCAAAAATCATGAAATTTGGCAAAATTTGTATCCATGCTTGCTATTCCATTTAGTACAGTTGTTCTATCTGCCGATAAATACAATTCAGTTGTGCACTCGTTGAGAGTGGTGGACTGCTAAAGTTTCTTAGGTGCATTCCAGGCAAATGCTGTAGCCTGTTACCCATCAGCCACTAATGGTCAGTGGCTACTGGCTACTGGACTTAGTCGTTCTTACAATGCATACTTTCTATTGTTCAGCACTGACACATCCAATAGCAACCGAATCATCTTTCTGAGTTGGTGGCGGCTCCCATGCTGGTCATGCAAGTTGGTCTTGACTTTGCACCAGTACAATCAATATAAAACTCCGTATTAGATTTTGGGTTTGACTTTTATGCTACGGAGGCTTTTAGTTTTAGTAGTATTTCGTTCTAAGATAATCAAGAAATATTTCTGAAAAGAAAGCACATGTGACCCTAGGGGAAAGAAGAATATGTTAGCACAAAATTGTTACAGAAAATGTAATTTACCGACCGGTGGCTGGTCCAATTGATATGTAACTGTTTCTTGTGGCTAGCCAGTAACACTGTTCGAGCCCCACTAACTACTTGTTAAATGTATTTATTTTTGTATTTCATCCCATGACCTCTTGGTTGTTGAGTCTTAAGAATGAGCACGATAACCAACTACAACATTCACGACAAATAAAGCAAACTTACAGCTTGCTGGCATTTTTTCACTTGCAAGGTTGCATTTCTAGATCCACCATCGATGCTACGAAGCCTCCGCAATTTTTTTTAACACAGCCGAGCTGCAATTAAATAAAGAAGAGAGAGTAAAGCGGTACAAAGTTTTAATAGCTTACAAGGTGCAGGAGACTGTATCCGAGATAGAAAAGTAGATAGAAAGACGAGGCAGCAGAAGAAAGAAAAAACCAAGAAACAAAACGCGAGCACAACACTAGGGCCTGCGATTTAACTTCTAAAATGAGCGTTCAGTAGTAAAAGCACGTGCCCATATATGACTGAGCGGTGTACATGTGGTGTTCGCCTTCGTTGTACTCTCTGATAAAAAAGATGCACCACTGGATTATGTGTTGTTGGTGGTGGGGGCGTTTTGGTTACATTCCCGGAAAGATAAATACCGGCAGAAAGCCGTATATTGTGCGCGCCATTGCTACAGGTTTCCTTTTGGGTGGTCAATACTCTCTCTCGTGCGATCTCAGCATGCCTCTCAGCAAAAGAGCAGCCAGCCAGCCAGTAGTTGAGGTCGCCGTCACACGACCGTAGCGTCACGTTCGCAGTGGCGGCGGAGTTGGGTCCATGTGGCGCGCACCTGGAGCGCTGGCGGTGCAAATGGGGCATCATCCTGATGTGGACTCAGTCACCGGACCTAATCCCAGAGCAGGTCGCATTTTGACAACGTTTCGTCGTCCTGCTAATTCCATGGCGCAATCATGCTTTTCCATTGGACGATGACTCATGGCGCTGTGGAAGTATGAACCTTCCCGGCCGGCTTTCCCTCCCTATAAAGTCCATGCACCGGCCGCTACTCGGACACCAGTCCCTGTCTTGGCTCCCGAGAGGCAATGCTCCAATGGCTTCCCGGGTGCTTGCCCTGTGGCTGCAGCTCACGCTTGTCCTGCTGCCGCATTTCTTCTCCCTCGACGCCGTCGTCGTCGTCGGCGCGAAACCGTGCTTCTGGCCGAGCTCGGCGTCTGACGACGCCAGCTGCCTCAGCTGGCGCGTCATGGTGGAGGCGAACAACGCCAGGGGCTGGCGCACGGTGCCGGCGCCGTGCGTCGGGTACGTCAGGGGCTATATGACGCGGGGCCAGTACGGCCGGGACCTGAACAGCGGCATGGACCAGATATCCGCCTACGTCGACCAGATCGCGGCCGACGCCGACGGCCTCGACGCCTGGATCCTCGACGTCGACGACACCTGCCTATCCAACCTGCACTACTACGAAGCAAAGCAGTTCGGGTATGGGAGAGCTTCCCATCCGTGTAGAACTTTTTGTTCTACATCTTTCAAGTAACAGATTTATTTATCCGGAAATGCTACGGGTGTCTCTCTTTTCAGGGCCTATAATCCCTCGGCGTTTAAGACGTGGGCTAGCAAAGGTGCGTGCCCGGGGATTCCTGCTGTTCTCGATTTGTTTGCGACGCTGCAGGACAAGGGGTTCAAGGTTTTCCTTCTTTCTGGGAGGGATGAGGAGACTCTGGGCTCGTGCACGTCCCAGAATTTGGAGTCAGAGGGGTTCTCAGGGTATGAGAGGCTCATAATGAGGTATGAACAACTTTAGTCTTGTTGGACTGTGAATTTTAACGCCTGTTTGTCGTAGTGCATAAACATTATGGCAAGAGATCATCCAGCACAGCCTGGTATCAATCATAATGGCAGCTGCATTTGTATAAAATGTTCAGTGAATCTGTCGAACTCGAACCACTTATCAGCAACTAGCCACCACCTCCATTTCCGTATCTTCAGCAGCACCTGGTGTAATACTAAGTTGCACTGGTAATTCAGCAGCAAGATTTCTGGCATGTAATGTGCCCTGCCGTGCCATCATGTGTTGCAGAACTCCGGATTACCGAGGGCAGAGCTCGTCGCTCTTCAAGTCGGCAATGAGGAAGCAGCTCGTGGACGAGGGCTACAGAATCCGCGACAACGTCGGGGACCAGTGGAGCGATCTGCAGGGCGATTACGTCGGCGACCGTGTGTTCAAGATACCAAATCCCATGTACTTCGTCCCGTGAAACGGGCGGATCACCAGTGCAGTGGGGCGGAAAAAAAGAAGCTAACCGGTGGGGCTCGTTGACTCGGATCAAAATTACTCTAATTACCCTCGTTCATTGGTTAAATATTGAAATGAGTCAATTTCAAATAAAATTGGACGCCTAGCTCGACTGCGTGACTAATTCGTCTGGGCCGGAGGAGTCCTGTCGACGATCGGGACCGTCGACCGCAGAAGAAGGGGGGAAGGATCGTGCAAAGGGGGCGAGGCCCAGAGTTGCGTTCGTCCGGGAAGAAGCACGAGCAAACAGGGACACGAAGTCTATATCGTTCGAGCCCCTAGGTCGGGTAATAGCTCTACTCGATCCGCTTCGCAGCGAAAAAGAACTAAAAAGCTCCGCTAGGGAGGAGTACAAGGGGAGCTCGTCATCGGAATCGCCCGGAAACGGTGATCCAGGAGAGCTCGATGAATAGGGGGTTGTCGACGATCGGGACCGTCGACCGCAAAGAGAGAGAGGGAAGGATCGTGCGGAGGGCAAGGCCCAGAGCTTCGTTCGTCCGGGAGGCACCCTCGGCGGGCGCACTAAGCAGGGGAACCTGTGCAACCAAACAGGAGACACAAGGTTTATACTGGTTCGGGGGAAGGATCGTGCGGAGGGCAAGGCCCAGAGCTTTGTTCGTCCGAGAGGCACCCTCGGCGGGCGCACTAAGCAGGGGAACCTGTGCAACCAAACAGGAGACACAAGGTTTATACTTGTTCGGGCCGAACCCCTACTCCAGTTCGTGTGGTTGCGTTGTATTCTCTTCGGTACAGGTGACTACACAAAGTTTACAAACGAGAGTACTAATGGTTTAGCAAGATGAGTTCGATTGCCCCTCCTCTCCGGGGCCCCTGCCTCCTTTTATACGAAAGAAAGGGGTAGGTTACATCGAGAATCGGGAGAGGATGAGATGACCTACACTAGAAGCTTCGGTCCTTCGTTCTGCTGACTGATCATCGCCCGTCTTGCCCATGCTGGGTCGGTAGCTTTAGTTGGTCAGGGCGGTTAGGTGTTTCCGGAAACGGCGTGCACCGCCTCCGCGAACCTTACGAGTGTTGACGTTGCTGTGTCTGACATGGGTGCTGCCTCGGGAGAGAGCGTGTCTTCGTACTGTATGTGTCGGCGTTTGAGCGCCGCAAGTAAATTTGTAAGTCTAAGGGCTGCGCGTTCGCGCCCCTCAATGGTTAGACCTCGAGTCCAAGATGTATACCGTTCGGCCAAGGTCCCTACCCATTCAGGCGTTGGTATTGTATTCATCAAAAGTGATGATCGCACCGAAGTTTTTTACAAGCCGCAGGTGGAGCCTCAACACTAGAATGATCTAAACTTAGCTCTCGGAAGGAGAAGAAAAGAAGAAGAGGAAGAAGAGGAAAAAGCTCTCTGTAGCTCTTACTCCTTTGCCTGTTAGGAGGTTCTGCCTCCTTTATTCAAGACGGCGCGTGTTACATCGAGAATTGGCGAAGTGCCAAAGCGAGCTACTTCTAGGGCTTGGCCTTGCCCCGCCGTCGACCAATCGCTCGCTGACCGTCGCCGCCGCCGAGCCTATCTTTGGGTCGGTGGTCTAGGTGGTCGAGCGGTTAGGTAATCCTCCGAAGTGGCGAGCTCTCGTGATCCATGTGGGTGCCGACGTAGTCGCGTGTGACGCTGGAGTTGCCTCGGGAGAGCGTGTCCTTGCACCGTGGGTGGTGGTTGATGGGACAGAGACGGGCTTCAGCAGCTTATCAAATCGTTTTGGGAAGGACCACCGCCTCGCCTCCACTTGAATGACCGTTCGTGGGGCACGTGGCCTTAGGTTGACACGGGACTCGCGCGCGACGCGCTCGAAGTCGGAGTCGCGATCCCGCCCCGCCGCGGGGTCGGAACCTCGCCGAAGTCGGAGCCGGGATCCGCCCCGCCGCGGGGTCGGAACCCCGCTGAAGTCGGAGCGGGGATCCCGCCCCGCCGCGGGGTCGGGAACCTCGCCGAAGTCGGAGTCGGGAATCCGCCCCGCCGCGGGGTCGGGAACCTCGCTGAGTGAGTCGGGACCGGTCGGGAATGGTCTCCGAATGGTCTCAGAGGCATTTGGGTAGCAGCCGGGACGGCCTGCTTAGGCTGGGCCGATTCGAGGCCGCCGCTTGCCGCTCTGGGCTTTGCTTGTTGCAATTGGGCCGTTGGTGCACCTGCTTTATGAGTATTCACAAGATGTGACCGCCGATGGATCGAGAGCATGACTTAGGTCACCATTAAACATTCTAGTGAAGGAGCCACCGCCTTGTATAGTCACTTCGATTGACCCCGCGTGGGTGCGGGTCATATCGGTAGAGGCTTCGACACGCGCCCTTGGCAGGGGTTGTCTTGGAATGGTCTGAGTCGGGGACCCCGCCCCGCGTGGAGGTTCGAGCCCACTCGGTCTGGGACCCTGGGACCCGTCTATGGAGGTCGGGAGCCCACTCGGTCGGGTCGGGGACCCGCCCCCGCGTGAGGTCTGGAGCCCGGCTCGGTCGGGTCGGGGACCCGCCCCACTCACGGAGGTCGGGGCCCAGCCCGCTGTGTCGGGAAGAGCTCGGAAGGGTCCCGGTGGCCTCTTGAGACCTTTGGTCGGATCCGACCGGTAACGATCCGCTCGGCGCCCGGATGGTAGACCGAGACGTTTCGCCTGGCTTAGGAACAATCCCTGCACGGAGGGGGAACGCCATGTCGAGGGGACGCGCGCCAGGTGTCCGATCCTCGACACCAGCCCCGAGGCTCAAGAAGCTGGCCCGAGACTCTAGCGCTCTTGAGTCTCAAGTCTTGTTTGAAGAGGATTCCCCATCGGGACACATACTTGACTTCGCTTTTTGTTTTCCCGAACGGGCCTGGAAGCCCAGGGCCTCGTGGATGGGAAGTTGAAGGAATGGAGTCCGTAGGATGCATGGAGGGACGCTACCGCACGGGGTTTTGAAAGGCCCTCGACGCTTTGGCCGCCACGGCCACGAGCGCGCTTTTGAGGTGAAGGTGAAGTCGGTGAGACGAGGCGTCTTTTAAAATCGGGGTCTCATCCTTTAGGATTTCACTTCCGCTTCTCGTGCCCTTGCCTTCTTCCTCCCCGTCCCTCTGCGCCAACGCCTTCTAGCCCTTGATTGCGACCCCGCTCTCTCCCTCCTTCTTGACCTTGATTCTATGGCGGTTTGGGAGGAGCACGCCACCGCAGAACGGATGAGGAGATGGAGTCTTTGGGGCTTGGACCCGTTCTCTGGCGGCTTCCTTACGGGAGAAAGTGCCGCGACCTCGGGACGATGAGATCGTGAGCACGGAGCAGTACATGCTCTTTGGGCTACGGACCCCGGAAAGTGACTTCTTGGCTGTGGCCCTTGCGCAGTGCGAGATCGAGCTCGTGAACTTGGTGCCGAACTCCCTCCTTCTCCTTTCTGTTTTCGCACATCTTTGCGAGGGGTTCTTGGGCAGGCTCCCTACCCCTCGCTTTTCTTCCGTTTTTACTCCTTGTCCCGCACCGCGAAGACCCCGTCGTCGGGTGCCTCTACTTCCGGCTGCGGGCAGGACTCCCTTGCACCTTTCTCCAAATCCCGACCCGGGACTCGCTCGGGCCGTGGACGGAGAAGTGGTTTTATTTAAGGAAGGGCGAGGGAGGCGGGCTTGCTTATAATGGCGTCGCGGTCGAAGGGAAGCGGGAGACCCCTGAGCCTGAGGACTCGGTGGACGACCAGGAAGTGGCCGCCTTCATCCACACATGCGCCACGCGGCCCGGAAGGCGACGGTCGCTCACGACTACTGGAATCGGGTGCTCCTCTACGAGGAGGTTGCACCCTTTCTTTGAAATCACCGGAGGTACGACGCCACCGGGAAAGTCACGAGGTAAGTGTCGTCCGATCTCGAATCCTTTCGGACCTTGGTCGGGCTTTCTTATCTCTCGACGCTTTATTCCCGATCTCGCAAAGACCGAGGTCGGCGTGGGTCGCTTCGAGGATGCAGGAGATCTTCGGGAAGGCCGCCAACTCCTTCGACCTCGGCGGCAACGTCCCCAAGAACATCTTGGGGCGCAGCAGCGAGGTAAAAGCCTTTCACCTTGGTCCTTTACTTCGGGCGCTTGGACTCGGATGCTTATTGTGGCGAGCTCGTGTAGGCAACCAAAGAGCTCTGGGGTACGGCCAAGCAGTTGCTACCATTCCCTGGCCTGACCAAAGGCAAGAGGGGGGGCAAGAAGCTGGCCTTCGACGCCCCGAAGCAAATCGCCGAGAAGCCCCACGTCGAGTGGGACGACCGTGTCGTGGTGAGTCTAGACCCCCCGAGCTCGGGGGTGCCCGGGCTCGAGCTTGACGCCGCCGGGCCCTTTTCTTTCTTTTTCTTCTTTTTTGGTTCACCTACTAACCCTCGCTTTTGCCAGCAACAAGAGGCGGCTTCGGCCGCGAGAGCCCTGCACGCAAATGAGCAATGTGTTCGACCATGAGCTCCCGAGGGGGAAGCCCTCCCGCCGCTGTCGAGGAGCGGTCACGCCAGGTACGGCCTCCGTACACTTTTCGTCACCCCACACCATCGCGGCGTTCGAGCGTCCGAGGGGTACCGACCTTTCCTGTGGTCCAGGGCGAGGCCGGGGAGGAGGATTATGAGGACGATTACCGCCTCGTGGCGCGACCCAGGACGCGGCAGATGCTGCTTGCCGCGTCCTCCGAGGAGGACGAAGCGGCCGAGGAAGGGTTTGTTGATGGCGCCTCGGCCAAGGACATCGCGATCTGGGGTGGTGCTGCCAGGAGCACCGTAGCCGAAGGGGCCGCAGTCGAGGGTGGCGTCGTCGCTGCGCCCTCGGTGGGGGCGTCCCCGGGGGCGGAGTCCTCGGGAAAGCGGAGAGCCGAATCGCCCCCGCCGGAGGGGCTGGTAAAGAAGGCGAGGTTGCCGCGTGTCCGCTCGGCGCGTAAGTTCCTCTGCCGCTTAACTTCATGGTGGTGGGGCCGACCGAGCATCTTTTGATAATTTGCCGCGTCGTACTATATGCCGTGCGGCCGTGGCTCGGTCCGCCGCCCGACCCCGATGCCTCCGTCCGGGGCGCTTTCGGTTGTTGAGCCCGCGATCGAGGGCGGCGTTGTCGCCGTGCCCCGGGTGGGGCCATCCACCTCTGGCGAGCTGAGGACCTTTCCCACAATCGAGGGTGGCCAGGGGGTCATCGAGTCACTTGACAGCCTAGAAGGTCCGGCCGCCATTGCCGTGGCCGGGGTGGATCCCCCTGGTCCTTCGGGGTGCGCCGCTGCCATAGCGGTGGCGGAGGCCGCCGGGGACGCAACTGCGGGTGTACTGCCCCGAGATTCTGATGGTGACGTCGCCTTGTCTTTGCTGGAAGACCGGCTAGTGGAGGTAAGATCGGTCGTGGCGTCAGCTCCTTCTTGCCTCCCTTTCTTAGTGGTCACGGCGGGTTTTCTTTGCTTTCGCAGGTCTCGCGTGGTTTCAGGGTACAACATCGCGCGCGAACATGTGCTCGCCTTCCGGCCCTTATGCGGTGCCCTCGAGGCCAATCAGAGGGACATCGCAGAGCTAAAGGCCGTCGTGTTGCGCGGTCAAGAGGAAATCTTGCGCCTGAGGGAGGCCCAGGCCCTCGAGTTCGCGCGGGCTGTCGAGGCCGAGCGGGAGCGTGTGGCCCAGGAGATATACACCATAGCGCTCTCCGAAGCCATCAAGGGGGAGCGGAGGAGGGCGGAGGAGACCCTTGCACGGGTCCGTCGAGAGGCGCAGGACGTTTTTGACGAGGACCGCGCGAGCGCGTCGACGGAGATCGAACGCCTCAAGCTCGAGATCTCCGGCCTTCGCTTCGAGGCGGTCGACGGCAGCGGGGCCTCCTCCGAGCTCGAGGCCAAAGCGGTCGAGCTCGAGAACGATCGTGGGGTTGGAGACGAGGGCCACCGAGCGTAAACCAAGGTGGCCGAGGCCGAGGCCGAATGCTAGTCTTGGAGAGAGCCGCGCAGTGGCTCTGTGGGAAAGACGCCTTGGCCCAGCTCAAAGGCGCATCGCGATCGGATTGATAAGGCGAATCCGAGGTCCTCGTGATTGCGACGGAGGGTTTCCACCTTGAACGGAAAAACTCGCCGAGACATGTCTCTCGTGAACTTTAGAGTTAGCAGATGGGTCAGGGGTGAAAGATTCCCCCTTGTAAAGATAAAACAACTTTATGCTAAATCTTTATAGAGTTGTGTTTTTTCGGAGAACTTAGCTTATTTGTCGGTCTGTGTCTCCACTGTGTATTTTGTGCGGGCTATTTCTTGGAAGGGTTGAACAATACTGGATACGTGGCGCGTGATGAGCACGTTCCTGCGAACCTTCGCAACGAGGCCTACCGTCTTTTGCCTGAATTACCCAGTTTAGGCTGACAGAGCTGTCTGATGCCTGATGTTGATTCAACCGAGGCCTCGCCCAAAATCACTCGGGCCTAGGCACGACTCGGGTTGACATGTCTCGATAATTTGGCTGCGAGGAATAAGTCGGCTTGTTGCGGCAAAGCGACTTATTGCGACCGAGATCATCCCTGGTGGTAATCTTTGGAGTCACGGCCTCCGGGTCTGGAAATGTCATCGGGCTCGGGGCGCTTCTTGAGGGCGTCCACCGGTCGGTAACACAGGGGAATAGCTGACTTACTCCGATAAGGACCGCTTTATCGCGCCTCCGAGCCCGAACGCTCGGGCTCGGATATCGGCATCCCCGAGATGAACCCGAGAACGTGGTCCCCACCGAGGCCTCGTCCCGCGATACGTGTTTCGCCGGTAACACAGGGAATAGCCGACTTACTCCGATAAGGACCGCTTTATCGCGCCCCGAGCCCGGGAACGCGTCGGGCTCGGGATACTGGCATCCCTGAGATGAACCCGGAGAACGTGGTCCCCACCGAGGCCTCGTCTGGCAGTACACAGGTTTGGGCACAACTCGGACTGGTCATCCTGGGATGGCTCAGACTGGACCAGATTTTTGGCCTTGGGTCTGACTCGACGAGCTCGGGAATGCATCGAGCTCGGCAAGACCCTCGAGGGGTGTAGAGATTCGAACTCGCCACCGCCCCGGGAAAGGTCACTTAGAACGACAGAGTCATCCCGGTGGTGAATCCCAACCGCGACCTCCGAGCCAGGAAAAGTCATCGTGCCTCGCGCGCCCAAAACGCTCAATGGTTGGCAAGACGGGGATGGCCGGCTTACCCCGATAACGATCGCTTATCGCGCCCCGATCTCGGAATGCCTGTGCCCGGTTGTTCATCCCCGAGGCGAACCTAGAGAACGTGACCCCAAGCGCTGCAAGAAAGAACACGCATGGACGCCTCGAGGCCGAGCCCGCCGCGTGGCCTTATGGTTGCCCTTATAGCCACGCCGCGGGATCGGGCCGCCCGAGGCGTTCTAAGAAGAAATTACTTTGGTTAAAAAAAAGGGGGCGGACGAGACGTCGCGTCTGAGGGCCTTTAGGATGGCGCGACCTTTGACCAAGGAATCGCAACTTAGGTCGGATTTGGAACACCAACCCTTCTACAAATCGAAAGAGATTAGCACGGAAATCGGAAGAAAACTTTATTATGGCCATGAACCTGGGCCGGACCAGGGGATCGCAATACGAGAGCCTCGGGCACGCCCTGAGGCGCCAGAATTCAGAATACCGGAAAGAACATAGCAACAAAGAAGGAGGCACCTTAACTTAATGAAGGGTGAATGAGGAGCGCTAGACGAGAACTTCCGGAGCCGCCTCACGCTCCACGAGCTCGCGAGCTCCTCGCCATCGGGACCGCCAGCAGTAAGCCCTCGCGGCTTGGCCGAACGACTCTGAGGGGCCTCCCACAGCCGGGACGGCTTGTTGGCGTGGGAGCGATCTTGGATCCGTCAGAGGACCAGTCCCGATCGCGAAGCCCCGGGTCGACGGCTTGGGCAAAGATGTCCGCGGAGATCTTGCAGTAGCGCACCGAGCGCAGGCCGCGGCACCTTACTTCTTCCGCCAAGGCAAGGTCGAGGACCGCTCTCGCCGAGGTCGACATGGTCGATCGAGCTCGCCCTAGTGGAATGGAGCGCGACCTGGCGGCAGGACACCTCACTCAAGACGAGCCGAAAGGGCTTGCCCGCTGTTCTACCGGTCGAGGCGCGATGCACTCAAAGGATGCGGGAGCTCATCCACCCATGCCCGCCGGCGGCGATCGAGCTCGTCAAGACTCGCTTCTTGATCCCTTGATGAGCTGCCCATTGGCGCGCTCGGCGCCCGCTGCTCTGGGGGTGGCTCACCGAGGCGAGCGTGATCTTGGTCCCCATATCCGCTACTGAACTCTTGGAGCGGCTCACCGTGAACTACGCCCCGCTGTCGGTGATGATCTCGCAAGGGACTCCGCACTCGTGACCACGGCGAACGGAAGAACTTTACCGCACCTTGGCGGTGATAGCGGAGACCGGTTACGCTCGATCCATTTTGAAAAGGTGTCAATCGCCACGAACAGAACTTCTTCCCCGACCGACCTCGGGAAGGGACCGAGAATGTCGAGGCCCCACGCCGAGAATGGCCAAAGGTGGGGAATGGTCTGCAGGCGAGGCGGTTGCCTCACCTTTCGGGCGTGAAACCGACAGATCGGTAAGAACGAACGATGCCCCAGGCATCTTCGAGCGCCGTTGGCAAGAAAACCCATCTCAAGGCTTTCCACCATAGTCCCGGAAGAGGAGTGAGCGCCACATAGGCCGAGTGTATGTCGCTGAGCGGTATCTACCCTCTCTCGAGTGATGCATTTTGAGAGAACGCCCAAAGCCCTCGACGGTGGAGCTGCCGCCGATGAGCTCAGACGAGCTCAAGACGTCGCCGAGCTCGCTCCTTTCAGCAGGAGTGGCGGGAGCTTCCTTGGTCGAGGAACTTGATGAATGGATCCATCCACGCCGGAACATTTTCGAGTAAGGCCACCGGTCTTCTGTTCGGGCGACGACGGACGGGTGGCCAAGGTTTCAAGGATGATGTCCGCGGGAGCTCGTCACGGATGATCCAAGCTCGACAGAGATCGGCGGTGGAATTGTCTTTCCTTGGTACGTGCCGGATCCTCGTGTTCCGAACCATCTCTCCATCTTGCGCACCCGGCGAGGTATTTGGCCATCGAGGCTCGAACACCTGGTAGACTTTGTTATACTCGATTGACGACGCCAGCCGGGAGTCTCCTTTCACGATTAGGCGGTGGATGCCTGTGGACTTGCGTGCTCTGAGGCCGACCAAGAGGGCCTCGATTCCGCGCGCTATTGGTAGCGGGAAGTCGGCGGACCACATATCGTAAGCGGTCACCTTGAGGGGTGATGAGGAAAATGCCACCCCGAAGCGCCAAAGGATCTTGATCCGTCGAAGAACATGGTCCATGGGTCCTCGGCCCGACTCGGGCTCGTGGGCAGAGCTCATTGTCGCTCGGCGGCGACGGTCCGCCAACGCTCGTGATTTGATGGCGGTGCGGGCCGTGAAGCGGAGGTCGAACTCGGCCGGCCCATGGCCCATTTGGCGACGCGTCCTCGGCCGTGGTTTCGAGATTTCCCGAGCGGGAGGCCGCCGATGACCACCGCATGTGCTTGGAAGTAGTGTCTGAGCTTCCGTGAGGCCATGAAGAGTGCGTGAGGAGTTTCGACTGGGATAGCGCCTTCGGCCGTGGAGCACTTCGCTAACGTAGTAGATCGGTGCCGCCGCTCTACCCGCTCGGCTACCAGACCGCTACGACGGCACGGGTTGCGGCCGCGAGGTAAAGTAGCAGCACCTCTCCTGCTGTGGGGTTGTCGGCAGGAGGACGCGAGGTACGCCTTGAGCTCGCCGAAGACCGCCGGGCCGGAGGTCCACTCGAACCCTTATGATCGCGCAGATCTTAAAGAAAGGCGACCGCGCCGCCGAGCCGGAAATAAAGCTACCGAGGGCGACGATGCGACCGTGAGGCTCGCACTTGTTTTATCGAGGTCGGAGCGGTCATCCGCTCGACGCTTCAATCTTCTCGGTTCGCCTACGCCCGATCCCCGATCATGTAGCCGAGCACTTTTCCGAGGCCGGCCAAGACGCATTTTCGGGGTTGAGCTTGATGCCAACTGCTCGGGTTGGCGAAGGTCTCGCCAGTCGTTGGACGTGGTTAGCCTTAGAGGGCTCTTGACGATGATGTCGCCGACGTACACCTCGAGGTTCCTACCGATCCGCGGTCGAAGGCTTTGGCCATTAATCGGTGGAATGTGGCACCGCATTGCGGAGGCCGAACGACATGGTCGTGTAGCGTAATGTTCCAAACGGCGTGATGAAGGCGATCTTGTCTTCGTCTTCCACGGCGAGCTTGATCCGTGGTACCGAGTAAGCGCCGAAAACTTAACATCTCGGTGTTGGCGGTGGAGTCCACAATCTGGTCTATGCGGGGAGCAGAAGTTATCTTTGGGGCATGCGGCGCTCAAGCCTGCATGGTCGATACACATTCGCCACTTCCCGCCCTTCTTTCAGACGATCACGGGGTTGGCGACCATTCGGAGTGGTTGACTCGCGAATGAATCCGCCTTAAGGAGCTTGTCGAGGTGCTCCCGATTATTGCCGCTTTCTCGTAATAGAAGCGGCTGAGCTTACGGCGCAAGGGTCCGCGGCCGAGCTTTGTTTGTAGTTTGTGCTCGATCACCTCCCGTGGGACCGGGCATGTCCGCGGTTCCCATGCGAAAATGGTTTTGTTATCTCGGAGGAAGGTGACGAGCTCGTCTTCCTATTTGGGGTCGAGCCGGGCGTAAATCTGCACGCGATTTGCCCGCGCCTCTTCCTCAAGCCGCACGGCCTTGGTCGGGCCGCTTATCGATAGCCGCCTTCCGACGGGCGTCCCCGGTGATCTCGAGCCCGGTCGGGCGATATGCCGGCGGCGTCGTGGCCTTTTCTTCGCAACCGTGTCGCCTTAAGGTCGCCGGACCATTATGACGCCGGGCCCCGGAGCTTCATACACCGATGCCCGTAGTGATTCGCACCATGAACTTGACCGGCATGGGCGCCCGAGGATGGCGCGTTGTAGAGGCGATCGCCGCCCACGACCTCGAAAGTGATCGGCTTCGGTCGCGGAAGTTTACGGAGTTGCCGAAGGTGACGGGAGGACCACCGCCTGTGGGGTGGTCGAGCTCCCAAGACGATGTCGAAGAAGGGATCGCTATGTTTTGATTTTCGACCGGGTATTTGCATCCGGTCCAAGGCGCTAGCTAGGAGTAAGTTGAGGAACCGCCTCGCCGACCATGACCCAGCTAACGACGGCGTTGCTTATGGTCGGGCGACGACCAGAGCAATTTTGAAATCCCGGGACATTCCCGGGGGGGGGGGCGTCCTGGGAGAAGGTGATGGGGACGACGCCCCATCTGCAGGGTTGGTCGGCGGGCTTCTCGACGGTGGCCTGATAGACGGGCGCAACGGGCGCCCTTCACCAGGAGATCGGTATGCGGAGGAACCACCAAGATCATGTCCACACGGCGGTCGCCTCATTGAATTCGTGTCGAGGGCCGGCAGGCCTCGGCGTCGATTCCTCCGCCGCCATCGCTTTTTGTAGCGAGGGCATTTCCCCAATCCCTTTATAAAAGGCGTCCAACTTGAACAGTCATGTCCTGCAGCCCCGCAGGTCATGGCCGTGGATCTTGTGGAACGGGCAAAACTTGTTAGCGTCGAAGCCGGGTTGTTCCTCGTTGCCCCAAGCTCGAAAGTTCGCGTGGAGGGGGTTCCCCCGACCTTGCCCCGGTTGGAAGTCGCGCGGCGCTCTGCTGCGATCGCGATGGTTCTGCTGAGGTCGGGTCCGGCGGTCGGCCGGGCGAGGTCCCGCCTTCATGTTTGTCGCCGATCGTGGCGACTAGGCGAGCCGGGCGGCCCTCGACACCGGTCTTTTCCCGCTTTTGTCGCTGGCCCGGTCTCCTTCCTTAGCGTCGGATGGCCTCGTTTCGCCGAAGGCGAGGCCGAGCTTGCCCCGGTCATAGTCATGCTTCCAGCGGACAGCATCGTCCGCGTACCGCTTAGTCATGCGGAATAGTTTGTCGACGGTGAGTCTTGTGGCAATCTCGAGGTCCTCCGTAAGGCGCCCATCTCGGACGCCAAACTTGAAGGCCTTGATGACGGTTTCGCCGTAAACATTGGGATCGAGTTCGCGCGGTGAACCGGCGCACGAAGTCCCGCAGATGTTCCCCTTTCCTGGATAACACGGCCAGTGTCCTCTCCGACCTCGGCCGTTCAGAGCAACTCGAAGTTGGAGTGGAGAGTGCTCCTCACCGCGCCACGTCCGAAAGGTTGGGGACGCCGTTGAAGAGCCAGTGCGGGCGACGCCGCCCGTAACGGTGGGAGGTAGTTGGCCATTACGGCCTCGTTCTCTCCGCCGCCGGGATGGCGGTGGAGTAGATGGAGAGGAACTCGCGGGATTCTTGGTCCCGCCGAACCGCTCCATCATCGCCGGCCTAAACCGGCCGCCAACAGATCGACGGAGATCGCACGAGCACGCCGCACCGTGTGGCCGGAAGGTCACCGCCGCCATTGCAAGCGGCCGAGTCGTCACCACCGAGCAGGAGAACTCGAAGTGGCGCGCCGCGCCGACCGTGATGGTCGACGGAGTGCCGCTGCGGTGGTGCCGCAAGTGGTTCTGGGTCTTCGTCGCTCGAGATGGACGCCCGAGAGGACTTTCGAATATCATTGTCCGGCGAGCATCGTTATTACATGGCCGGGCGACGGGCGAAGCCAGCGCGCCCCTCCCGCGGGGAGGCGGTGAAGACGGTGTTGGGGTGCGAGCCCGAGGGCGGGGATCCTGCCGGTGAAGCGACCGGTGATCGCGTGACAGGGGGCCGCTGGCCGTCACGGGGCGAGACTCGGAGCCCAGAGAGCTTGCTTGCCGTCGGGGTGTGACGCCGTCGGTCGCCTTGTTGAGCTCTTCGCCAGAACTGTCGGAAGAGGGCCGAGCCGCCCGAGCGGGTCACCATGACCGGCGATGGTTCGCAGCGCTCTTGGGCGAGTTCGTGGCGACGGGAGGGCCGAACCGCCGGATCGAGCTGGTCGTACCACGCCCTCTCGCCGAATGGCGGTGATGGCTTGGTCGATGGTGACCTGGGCGAGCCGATGCGCCTCCCGAGGGGTTTCCGAGCCACCGCCGTCGCCTGTGGGTCGCTCACGTCCGTCGGCCGCGAAGGCATGGCGTTCGGGGCGGTAAGGATGGCGAGCATGGATGTGGAGCCTTGGCACTTTGGGGCAGGCCCGAGCCCAAGCTCGCTGCTCGCGATGCTTTGGTAGTGGAGTGGAGGTGTTGAGCTGGCCAAGATGACGAACTTTGACGAAGAAACTTGGGCCCCACGGTGGCGCGCGGTTGCCGACGATCGGGACCGTCGACCGCAAAAGAGAGAGGAAGGATCGTGCGAGAGGCAAGGCCTGAGCTTCGTTCGTCCGGGAGGCACCCTCGGCGGGCGCACTAAGCAGGGGAACCTGTGCAACCAAACAGGAGACACAAGGTTTATACTGGTTCGGGGGAAGAATCGTGCGGAGGGCAAGGCCCAGAGCTTTGTTCGTCCGGGAGGCACCCTCGGCGGGCGCACTAAGCAGGGGAACCTGTGCAACCAAACAGGAGACACAAGGTTTATACTGGTTCGGGCCGAACCCCTACTCCAGTTCGTGTGGTGGCGTTGTATTCTCTTCGGTACAGGTGACTACACAAAGTTTACAAGCGAGAGTACTAATGGCTTAGCAAGATGAGTTCGATTGCCCCTCCTCTCCGGGGCCCCTGCCTCCTTTTATACGAAAGAAAGGGGCAGGTTACATCGAGAATCGGGAGAGGATGAGATGACCTACACTAGGAGCTTCGGTCCTTCGTTCTGCTGACTGATCATCGCCCGTCTTGCCCATGCTGGGTCGGTAGCTTTAGTTGGTCAGGGCGGTTAGGTGTTTCCCCGGGAAACGGCGTACCTGCCCTCTGCGAACCTTACGAGTGTTGACGCGTTCTTTGTATCGACGTGGGTGCCTCGGGAGAGCGTGTCTTGTATCGTATGTGGTGGCCGAAGGGACTAAGAGCATGACTTGATGGCCACCATTAAACCTTCTAGGAAGGAGCCACCGCCCTTGTATAGTCACTTCGATTGACCCAGCGTGGGGTACGTGGTCTGATGGCGGTAGAGGCTTTGACACGCCGCCCTTGGCGGGTTGTCTTGGAATGGTGAGTCGGGGACCCGCCCCGCGTGGAGGTTCGGAGCCCAGCTCGGTCGGGTCGGGGACCCGTCTGTTGAGGAGGTCGGAGCCGGCTCGGTCTTGGGTCGGGGACCCGCCCCATTGCGGAGGTCGGGAGCCCGGCTTGGCTGGGTCTGGGACCCGTCCGCGTGAGGTCGGGGCCCGCCCGCGTGTCGGGAAGAGCTCGGAAGGGTCCCGGTGGCCTCTTGAGACCTTTGGTCGGATCCCGACTGTAACGATCCGCTCGGCGCCCGGGATGGTAGACCGAGACGTTTCACTGGCTTAGGAACACCTCTGCAGTGCAGTGGGAACGGCCATGTGTCGGGGACGCGGCCAGTATCCAATCTCGGCTGTGGTGTACAAGTCTTCTTCGGTTCCTCTTCTTTTTTCCCTTTTCTTTTTTCTCCTCCCAAAAGGGAGAGCCCCGCCCTCTTTTATACAGCCGGTAGGGGTAGGTTATATGGAGAATTGGGAGAGGGAAGGGTGGAGACTGTCCTAGGAACCCTAGTCCTCCGTCTTGATGACCGGTCGTCATCCTGTTTCGCCCACGCCGGGTTGGTAGACCCACCGAGCAGAGTAGTCTGCCGTTTTCTTGGGAAACATCGTACCTACCCTCTGTGGACCTGTCAGATGCTGACGTTGCAATGCGTGGTCCTGGCTCCGCCTCGAGAGAGAGTGTACCATCATACTGTGCGTGACTGGACGATGGGACTGGAACCCTGACTTTGGTAACCTTCGCACTGCCTAGGGAAGGAGCGACCTGCTCCCGTGTGGTCACTTCAAACGGTCGTGGTCACAGGGCACGTGGCCAGTGGTCGACGGAGGGCCCGATACCTGGCCTTTGGTGGGGATCTCCTCAGACTGGTCGGAGGTCGGGGGAGTCCGACCCGCGAGCGAGGTCGGACGCCCTACTTGGTCGGGACGAGCTCGGAGCGGTCGGTTAGGTCGGGGGATGAGTGTCCTTCGTGGCCTCGCGGGGCCTTTGGTCGGAGGCGGGCTTGGAGCAGTCCGTTCATTACCTTGGGCCGCCGAGGCCAGGGGAGGACCGCTTGAGGCCCCCCTCCCCCCGGGGGGGGCACGGACATGTGTCAGGGTGTTCGATCCCCGACAACCAGCCCCCGAGGCTCAAGAAGCGATCCGAGGCTCTGGGCGCTCTTGAGTCTGAAGTCTTTCGAGGAGGGATCGCTCCTTCGCCCGGGTTCAGGGTTTTATTTTGGCGAGACCGTTTCTTGGTGACACTTGAACTCCAAAGACTTGCTTCGAGTGGGCTGGGAGCCCGGGTCTTGCGGAAGGGAAGTTGAGGGACGGTTCGGCGGGTGCGTAGAAAGGCACCCGTGCAGGGGTTTCGAAGGGCCTTGGCGCCTCGGTTACCGCCCGCTGGCTACGGGCGCGCCTTTTGAGGCGGCGGTAACGTCGGTAGACAAGGTGTTTTTAAAGACCGGGGGCGCTGCCTTCGGGGTTCTCCCTCCCTCCCCGGCCGCTTGTGCTCTTGTTTTCTCCTGCGTCGGTGCCTTCTGCCCTTTGCTCTCAAACCCGCCCATTTGTCCTTATGGCGAAGTTCGGGAGGAGTACGCTCACCGTGGAGCGGATGAAGGAGATGGAGACTTTGGGTTTGCTGGACCCGTTCACTGGCGGCTCTCGTCCGGGAGAGCGCCGCAACCCCGAGACAGCGAGATCGTGAGCACGGAGCAAGACATGCTCTTGGCCGCGAACCCGGAGAGCGATTTCTTGACCGCGGTCCACGCACAATGTGAAATCGAGATTGTTAACTTGGTACCTAACTCCATCCTCCACCTTTCCATTTTCGCCATCTTTGCGAGGGTTCTGGCGTTCTCCCACCCCTCGTTGTTCTTTTCGCTTATTCCTTGTCCCGCATCGCGAAGGGCCCCGCGTCGGTGTCTCTAGTTCCGTGCGGGCGGGACTCTCTTGTTCCTTCCTCCAACCCGACCGACTCGCTCGGCCGTGGGCGGAGAAGTGGTTCTATCTGAAGAAGGGCGAGCAAAGCGGGCTTGCTTACATCGGTGCCGCGATCGACGGGAGGCGGGAGACCCCGGAGCCAGAGGACTCGGCGGCCGACGAAGCGCGGTCGCCTTCATCCATACCGCGCGCACGCTGGCTGGCTCAAGGCGGTGGTCGTTACTTACTACTTGTGGAACCGCATGCTTCCTCTTCGGAAGAGGTTGCATCCCTTCTACGAGATCGCCGGGAGACACGACGCCACCCAGGAAGGCTATGAGGGTTAGCATTGCCTGACCCTAAGCTCTTTTGGGCCTTGATCGATGTTCCCTTGTTTTCTTGACGCTCTCTTTTTGGCTTTTTGCAGCGCCGAAGGAGGCCTGGATTGCCTCGAGGATGCAGGAGATCTTCGGGAAGGCTGCCACCTCCTACGACCTCGGCGGCAACCTTCCCAAGAACATTTTGGGGCGGAGCGGCGAGGTAATAACTTTCGCCTTGACATTGGCCCCGGGGGCTCGGATTCGGGTGCTTATCGTGATAAGCTCGCGCAGGCGACCAGGGAGCTTTGGGACACGGCGAAGCAGTTGTTGCCGCTCCCTGGCCTGGTCAAGGGCAAGAAGGGGAGCAAGAAGCCGGCTCCTGACGCCTCGAGGCATGTTGCCAAGGAGCCCTACGTCGAGTCGGGCGACCGGGTCATGGTAAGTTTGAATGCCCCAAGCTTGGGGTCATCCGAGCCTGAGCACGTTTCCCTCTTTCTGCCTCCTTGGTCCTTCTGTTGATGACCCTTGCCTTTGTCGGCAAGCGGGGCGGCCTCACCGACGGACCTCGGATATGCAGCCGGAGCCACGAGCTCTGGCGTTAAGCTCTCGAGGGAGGAGTGGTCGCGCTGCTGTTGTGGAATTGTCGCGCCAGGTACAGCCCTCGTACATTTCTTGTCATCCCGCCCTGTTGCGGTGTTCGAGTGTCCGAGGGGCACCGACCTTCCCTGTGGTCCAGGGCAAGGTCGAGGAGGATGAAGTGAACGACGACCGCCTCACGGTGCGGCCCAGGACTCGGCGGGTGCTACTTGCCGTGTCTTCCGAGGAGGATGAAGTGGACGAGGGGGAGGCGGCTGATAGCGCCGCGACCGAGGGTGCCATCGTCGGGGGTGGCGCAGTTGAGGGTGCCATCGCTGCGGCACCTCTGGCGGAGGTGTCCCCGAGGGCGGAGTCCCCGAGCAAACGGAAAGCCGACCTTCCTCAGCGAGGAGGTTCGCAAAGACAAGGCCGCAGCAGATCCGCCGCACGCAAGTAGTACCCTTCTCGTCTCTCAACTTTTGTGATGGCAGGTCGTCCGAGCAATCCCTAACAATTTGCCGTGCGCAGACTATATCGGGTGGTCGCCTTACCTCAGCGGAGTCGCCCCAGCCGACTGGAGTTGCCGGGCGAGCGGGCGGCGGTTTTTGGATCGTGGTCGAACCGGACTCTCTTCCGTGGTCAAGGCGACCGAAGGGGAGTCCTCGAGTCGCCTCTCCACCTCGTGGGTTTGGCCGCCGCCGCCTAACCGGGCGGATCATCCCGGGTCCTGGGTGATGCCAATGCTATCATGGCGGCGAGGGCCGCCGAGGACGCCGCCGCGGCGAATCGCCTTGTCCCGACGGCGCCATCGACCGCCCGCCGGAGGATCGCCTAGCGTGTAAGCGATTTGCGTGACTCTTCCCTTCTCTCTTTTTCCTTTCTTCTCGTAGTTGTGGTGATCTTTCCTTCTTTGCGGGGCCTACTACCGATCTCCTGTGGGTACGGGTTGTCGCGCACCACGCCGCCAGCTTCCGACCCTCCGTAATACCATCAAGTCGACAGACAGGGAGGCCGCCGAGCTTGAAGCCGCGACGACGCGATCGGGAAGAAGCCTTGCGCCGAGAGAGGCCCGGCCCTTGAGCTCGCACGGGTCGTTGAGTCCGAGCGGGAGCGCGGGGCTCGGGAGACCGAGCGGGAGCTTAAGGCCGAGAGGGACCTTCATGCCACGGCGCTCTCCGAATCCGTCGAGGAGGAGCGGAAGAAAGCGGAGGAGACCCTTGCCCGGGTCCGCCAGAAGGCGCAGGACGTCCTGGATGGAAACCGTGCGAGCGCGGTGGTGCTGATCCAGCGCCTCGAGCTCGAGGTCTCTGACCTTCGCTCGAAGGTGGAGGCCGCGCGGTGGGAGGCGGAGGGACTCCGGGAGTGCCTCGAGGTCGCCCATATGGCTCGCGAGGATAGCCATTCGGTCGCGTCGACCACGCTCAAGGACCTTGCAGCCGCTCGGAAGGAAGTGGAGGGGCTCCAGACGCAAATGGGGAATCCGATCCCTGCATGCGCCGAGGCGACCAAGCTCACGGCCAAGGCGGCGGCAGCTGAAGCGATAGCGGCTGCGCTTGAGGAGACGGTGGCCGGGTTGGAGGCGAGATCCGTCGGAGCAGAGGCTAAGGCGGCCGACGCCGAGGCCAGGATCGCCGGGCTTGAGGGGAAGCTGGCGCAGGTGGCTCGAGCGGGGAAGAGTGCCTTGGCTCAGCTTCAGAGTGACCGCGACCGGGTCGACAGGGCCGAGGCAGAGGTCATCGTGCTGCGGCGGAGGGTCTCCGACCTAGAGCGGGAGAAGCTTGCCCGAGACATGTCGATGGAGTAAAATGTAAAGTTAGTAGATGGGTCGAGGGGCGAAGGATTCGCACCCCCTTGTAAAAACAATGTAACTTTCTGCTAATCTCGTTAAGTTGTACTTCTTTTGGAATACTTAGCTTGCTTGCTGGCCCGTGTCGCTTTTGTAGTCTTCGCGCCTAGCCAGGGCCGACCGAGTTGAAGGGTGCTCAAGGTCAGTTTAACGGAGGCCTCGCCCGGAATCTCCCAGGCTTGAGCACGACTCGGGGTGATCGGTCTTCATCATTTGGCCCTGGGGAATTGGTCGGCTTACTGCGGCAGAGCGGCTTGTTGCGACTGAGATTGTCCCTGGTGCTAATTTTGGGGGATCGTGACCCTCGATCCTGCGGATAACATCGAGTTCGGGGTGCTCCTTGAGGATGTTCAATGGTCGGCGGCGCAGGGGAATAGCCGGCTTACTTCGATAAGGATCGTTTTACAGCGGCCCCCGATCCCGGAAATACATCGAGCTCGGGATACTGACATCCCTGAGGCGGACCTAGAGAACGCGCCCTCAATCGAGGCCTCGCCTGGCAGTACTCAGGTTTGGGCACAACTCGAACTGGTCGGCCTGGAATATCTCAGGTTCTGACCAGATTTAGGCCTCGGGTCTGGTCCGGCGAGCTCGGGAATGCTTCAAGCTCGGTGAGGCCCCCTTAGAGGGCGGTTTAAATATTCGAACTTGGCCACTTGGGCCCGGGGGAAAGGTCGGCTTATTGCGCAGGCCGGCTTATTGCGACCGAGTCATCCCCGGTGGTGAATTTAAAAACTACACGTCCGAGCCCGGAACGCCGGGCTCGGGCGCTCCGAGAACGTTCAATGGTTGGCAGCACGGGGGAATAGCCGGCTTACTTCGATAAGGATCGTTTTACAGCGGCTCCCGATCCTGGGAATGCCCAGGCTCGGGTTGTTCATCCCCGAGGCGAACCTAGAGAACGCGACCCTAGGCGCTGCAAAAGAGAACACGCATGGACGCCCCTAGATCGGGCCCGCCGTGTTACCTTATGGTCACGCCTCGAGGTCGCGTCGCTCGAGGCGTCCTAAAAGAAAAGGAGATTTTAAGGCCGCGAGAAAGCAGGCGGAGCCCTAGGGCCAAGGGCTCTTAAGATGGCGCGACTCTTGACGAAGAGACCTGCAGCTCGGGGTCGTGGCGGAGCGCCATCCCCCTCCATAAACTAAAAGAGGTTAGTGATGGAGGCAAAGGAGACTTTTATTACAGACGCATACCTGGGTCGAACCAGGGCATGGTGACACAAGCGCCCGGGTCTCGCTCCGGGACGTGATTGCCTGGGACACAAAAAACAGGCACGGCAGGAAGAAGAAAAAACCCAACTCAAGCGCGGATGGAGGAACGTTAGGCAAAGAACTTCCGGAGCTGGCCCACATTCCACGAACTTGAGAGCCCTCGCCATCGGGGCCACCAGCGATAAGCCCCTCGCGCTTGCCGAGATGACTCTATAGGGCCTTCCACAATGGGACAACTTATTGATGTGGGAACGGTCTTGATTCGCCCAGACTGTGTCCCCAACGCTGAAGCCCCGGTCGGACGGCTGCGGCGGCGTGCTGCGGAGATCTTGCAGGTATCGTGCCGAGCGTAGTAGTGCGCGACACCTTACTTCTTCTGCCAAGGCGAGGTCGAGGGACAGCTCCTGCTCGAGGTCGACCTGGTCGACCGAGCTCGCCCTGACGGAGCGGAGAGTGACCTCAGGCGGCAGGACAGCCTCGGTCCCAAGACGAGCCGAAAGGGCTCGCTCCGTGTGCTACTGGGAGGTGCGACGACCAAAGGACGGTGGGAGCTCCTCACCCGCCCGGCCAAGACCGACCGAGCTCGTTGAAAACTCGCTTCTTGAGCCCTTGGACGAGTTGCCCGTTGGCGCGCTCGGCCGCTCCGTTGCTCTAGGGATGGCTTACCGAGGCATAGCAGATTTTGGTCCCCATATTCGCGTAGAACTCCCGGAGCACCTGGCCGTGGTCAAGGCCCCGTTGTCGGTGATGATCTCGCAGGGACTTCGTACCTTGTGACCACGGCGAACCAAGAACCTACCGCGCTTTGGCGTTGATGGCGAGACCGGCCCGCCTTGATCCATTTGAAAAGGTGTCGATGGCCACGAATTGGAACTTCTTTCCTCCGACCGACCTTGGGAAGGGACCGAGGATGTCCAGGCCCCACGTCGAGAACGGCCAGGCGAGGGGGATGGTCTGCAAGGCGTAGGCCGGCTGCCGGGCCTTCCGGGCGTGAAACTGGCAGGCTTGGCAGGCACGGATGATGCCCTGGGCATCTTCGAGCGCGCGTTAGCACAAGAAAATCCTATCCGAATGCCTTCCACCATGGTCCTGAAAGAAGAGTGAGCGCGCGATAGGTCGGAATGTATGTCGTTGAGCGGTATTTACCTTCTTCCCGAGTGACGACTTTGACAAGACGCCTGTGGCCCCTTGCGGTGAGAGCCGCCACCGACGAGCTCAGACGAGCTCGCGACGTCGGAGCCTGCTCCTTTAGGTCGGAGAGGCGGGGAGCTCCCCTTGGTCGAGGAACTTGACGATCGGGTCCATCCACGACGGAATGCTTTCGAGGAAGGCCCCCGGGTCCTCCTGGTCGGTGACGGATGGTACGGCCAAGGCTTCGAGGATGACGTCCGATGGGAGTTCATCGCCGGATGACCCGAGCCTGGAAAGGAGATCGGCAGTGGAATTGTCCTTCCTAGGTATGTGCTGGATCTTCAGGTTCTGAAACCACCTTTCCATCTTGCGCACTGAAGGACCATGTGGAGGTCCATCCATGTTTGTGATGAGTATTTGACTTTATTTGAGCAAGGTGTGCTCAAGTTTGAGTTTGATTTGGATTGATTTTCAAAATGAAGCAATTTGAGTTGTCTCGCCAGAGTGGCGATCTGGGTCGTATGGACGCGGTAGTGATGAGTTGGATGGTTTATTGCACATCTTTGTGGGCATTGCTATGTGAGGAGTTTCCTTGTCTTTGATGGTTGAGGGCGACGGTGCTAGGTCATGGTGAGGCGAAGGATGACCGGGACTAGGCGAGGAGCGTCGGAGGTCCAGACGGTTGGGAGATCGCCGGAAGATGATCGGAGACGGAGTCCGGGCAAGTCAAGAAGACAAGGAAAGGAGTTGATGCTAGCTAGATGCCGCGTGGATCAATGAGGGCCGTCGGATTGAGGTCTAGTTGATAGGTTAGCGGGTCTAGGTAGTATGCTTTGAAAACCGTGCAAGAAAACCCAGTATGTGTGTGGGTTTTGGGTTAGCCCTTGCATGGCTGTGTGTGTGGGTTAATCCTAGCCCTTAGATGAGTGCTCTAGGGTTGAGGGACTCATCCAAGGGTGGTAGGTGGCCCAAGAGTAGTATAAATAGGGGTGGAGGGGTAGCCTCCTTCCCTAGAAGGTGTTAAGGTTTTTGATGCTCATTTGAGCTTTGCCCACATGAATGTGAGGCTTTGTAACCTCCCCTTCCAGAAATGAAAGTTTTATCCATCCACCTCTGAATTTATTTTGCGCATTTACATTATGTCTTTACTTTACGCAATTTAAATTCAGCATTTACTTTCCCGCAATTACATTCCCGCAATTTACTTTCAAGTAATTTGGATTTGCCTCCCCTCCTTCTAAATGCTGCTGATCTTGGATGTTTTGAGTGTGTTCATATGGTTTTACATCTCTTTTGCACTCTTGGATTGGGTATAGAACATCTTTTCTTTCAAGTTCCAACTTTGTTCAGAACTTGTTCTTCGCGCAGTAGTTAGTGTTTGATTTTTTTAAAAATCTAGAAAAATCCTTTTTGAGTGATTATTGTTGGAGGAGGTGCGGGACTCTGATATACACCTACAGAAAAATTGTGGAGTTCACTTGTTGCACCGTTTTGGCGCCATGAGGTGAAAACCGAGCCCCAAACTTTCTGCTCGAAGTTCTTGAGCATACTGTGGTCTTAGATTTTTCCTGTTTTGTCTGTAAGGCTTTTTGAGGAGAAATTTGGTGGAGTTCTTCACGACTCTTCTACTCATAGGGATAAAAATTATCAGAATTTTGTGAGCTGCAGAAACCCACCAACCTCCTGTGCAAATTGAGGACAAGTTCTGGAAATTCTGCTTTTGCTTTTCTGAAAGTGACTTTTGTGATTTGAATTGATGTCCTTTCTAAAAGCAAGAGTTTGAATTGATTCCTCTTTATCTTAGACACTAGACAACCAGGATTGTGACTCAAAAATCCCCACATATTTTATGGTACTGATCCATGCAAGCTTGGGGTACACATAGTTGTCTAGTTTTTCAGGTTTTTCACAATTTCCTTTGAGCGATCTTGTCGAGGTTTTTGTTGGAGTATTTTGGGGGAATTTTTATTTGCGACCATTCACCCCCCCTCTGTTCGCCATCTCGGTCCTTCAATTGGTATCAGAGCCGGTTCTGCTCTTTCTAGATCTTGACCGGTCTCAAGAGCCATGGCGATGGACAAGTATTCCACCAAGCCTCCCATTTTTGCTGGAGTTGATTTTTCGTTTTGGAAATCGCCGATGGAGTCATACATCACGCCCGGGGTTTCGATATGGCAGAGGTGAAGAGCAATGACGACTTCTCGGCAAGATGTGCTTCATGGCGCGCCATTGAAGTAAGCGACTCGAGCCGTACAACGACACGGATGAGGTACCCACCTACGACGAGTTAAATGATGCCTTCGTAAATTAGGCAAGTTTCATGCTAAGGCTAGGTCGAGATGTTACGAGTTAGAGAAGGAGGTAGATAGCTTGTCTCGGGAGTTAGCTTCACTTAAATCATGTTCCTCCCGAGACTCGATAGTCTGACACTCTGTGATGCTTTGCTTGTGGAGTGGAGAACCTAAGGACTTTGCATGATAGTGTGCTTGTTGATCTTGAGAATCTAAGGTCGAAGAATGCTAGTTCACATTATTGATATTCCCCACGATGCTAGCTTTTCTCATACTCACACAAATGATTCTTGTAATAATTGCCCTAAATTGCTTGCCGAAATTGATGCTATGAGCGAACACCTTAGAAAGCTTTCTGCTAGAAATGATGAACTTAAATTGCATGCTTCTAAGGACCCAGTCAGCTCATGTGAGGGCTGTAAGCAACTAAAACTTGACAATGATGCTTTGAATGTCAAGTGTGATCAACTTGCTAAGGATTTACTAGTTAAGTCACAAACTGGTTGCTTGCTGTGTGTTGGGGTTAAGGATGATGTGGATCAAATCCATGTCGAGCTTAAGAAGAAGTTAAAAGACCAAACCCTTAGGATTAGAGATGCTCCTTGTGTTTCTTGTGAGGCCCTCAAGATTGAGGCAGCCGTGCTAAGGGAACAAAAAGCACGTGCTGAGAGATCTTCTCTTTCTGGTTCTTCTTCTTCCTCTCCTTCCCCCTGTTCTTCTTGTGCTTCTTTCTTCCGAGATTGCCAGTATCTTATGAGCACTCTCGAGAAGTTTGTTGGAGGCAAGAAGAAGCTCAATCTTATTCTAAACCAATCCAAGATTAGTAGATTCAATCAAGGTCTAGGATTTGATCCCTGGAGCACGCCGCGCATCCTCCCACCATTGTGCGCGGCTCCAAGAGTGGTGAGATTGTGGTAGCTCCTGAGTGAGTACCACCGTGTTTAGATCCACTGGGTTGTCCATAGGACTTCGACCGTAAGGGTGTTACTCCTATTGCTTCGCCTCTAGCAAGGCGAAGCACACATGCACCTTCCGTAAGAAGGATGGTCACCTAGTAGATTTCGCTCAGCGCGCCAAGATCAATCGGCGTGAGCGCAGCACGCTCTTAAGGGTATTCAAGGTCATCCCTGCACTTTGAGTGCTCCTAAGGCACACACCGCTTCTAGACAAAGTTAGAGAGTCGTCTATTTTTTGGGCGCGCCCAGACTCGGTTTTCGTGCTAGTTCTTTGAGTTTTAGTCCCGAGCTGTTCAGAGTCGCCTTTTCCGCCGTCCTCTTGATATTTCTCGTTTTTCCCATCGAGGTAGATATCAGCGGCGTGAGGTGTTTTCTGGTAGGAGATCCAGGTAGCCTTACTGGGATGGTCCAGCTTTTGCACCACGGCGTGCTAACCCAGTTCCAGCTCCTAGATCATCTACTAGAGTTACTACTGATCTTGTTAGAGTTGAGCGTCAGAGAGACACTCGAGTCCAGTCTTCTTCTGTGGCTGGTACTCTGAGGTGTCGTATGGTTCAGTATTGGGTTGCTAAGTCTTCACTCTATCCCAGTACTGAGTCATCTTTCCCTCTTGTGTCAATTCCTTGTGTCATGTCTATGCGATGATGCTTTTAAGTGCCTTTTGCCTTTCTCATGGCATGAGTCGCTTGAGGACAGCTTGAGGATGTGATCACTGCCTAGTGGAGTGGATTTGGGTCATCTTGTGGACTTGTCCTTTCTTAGTTCGATTCTTAGTCCATGAGTTGTCCTGAGGCATCATCTTCGCCATGCATAAGTTGTGGACCTCGTTTTTCCTCGAGGTACCCACTCACGGCAAGAGTTGCATGAAAGTATGTTGGTCATGTTGATCTTTACTAATCTCATCTAGGATCGGTTTGTCGCTTTTCAATGTTGGCACTCGATGTGAATTCCGAGTTAACCTTTGCGGCTTGTCTCTAGAGGATTGGATCTTCCTGCATGACCATCATGAGCATCATGCTAACCTGCATGTACTTTCAATTTTGTTTGCCTCGTGTTTCTCTCCACAAGTGTTGAGCTTCATGATAACAGCATTGGGGACTTCCACTTCCATGGTGAGCTATCTCATACCCTCATGTCGGTTATACTTGTGATCATCATTTCCATGACATGTTGTGATTGCTCTTGCTCCCATGTGTATTATATGCACTTTGCTAGGTCTTGTTAGTTTTTGTCTGTCTTGTTTCGTGCCATAGCATGTTTTCCCCAACCATCTTTGTGCTTCATGTATTATATCCTAAATTCATGAGCTCTTTCCCAAAGATGTGATTCTCTTGTTTTTATCCTGTCCATGATATTGTTCATTTGGTATGAGCATTTGTATTAACAATGGGCACGTGCTATATATCATTTACTTTATTTTGTCATGAGTAGTATCTAGGTTATATGACCCTGATTTTCTATTACATCCATGATTAGCTTTGTTTAGACTTTGTTTGTTAGACTTGGTGCTACATGTGAGTGCCTTTCATGAGATTAGGGTCATATGATCTAGCTGCCGCTGTATGACTTATATTGTTCATGATCACCTTTTATTGTCCTTCATGCTTATATGCTTCATACCTATTTTGCATGAGCTTGTGTTCTTCATTCATGGCATGTATTCATCATCATGCATAGAGTGTTGCCATAAGTAGCTTCTCATCTTTGTGTCCATGGTCACCATTTACTTTCATGCTGTCTGTGTCCTCATGACCTTTTGTTTGGTCTTGTTTTGACGGGCCTTTTTCGCAGCATGTAAATATTGTTATTGAGACTATGGATAAATGAATCTTGATGTTGCTAATTGGTTTGTTTTATGCATGATCCTCTTTGGTTGTCTTCATTCATCTTGCTCATGTTATATCTAGTAGCATGTTGTTGTGCTTCATTGTGGTATTTCTTCATTTACATGCTCATTGCCATGTTTAGGTAGTATCTTGATCCGTGTATTTCTAGGCTTGCACATGATCCCCGCTAGCATTTTGTTGTTGTGATGCACCTTGCTTAGCTTCTTCTCGACAAAGATGATGCTATGATGCACCTTGCTCGTTGTTTATCATGTGGATATGTTTTCACCGTTGTCTATGGATATATGGATCTTGATGCTATCTTTAGCTTGGTTGTGATCATGATCTTACATTACTTTCTGCATCATGTTCATGCTCTAGATGATCATTTGCCACACTTTTCCGTATCTTGTCCATTCGTGCCTAGGAACTGGATCTGCTTAACTTGATTTGAAAGCATAGATTTGTTGGATGCATATGTGTAGGCTTTCGGTGAGGAGACCATCATCCTAGGAATATCTCTAAATCTTCTTCCTCCGCTTTTGGATTCACTTGTGTCATTTGCCACTACTTGCTCTACACTTCAAAGAGGTAAGTACCTCTCAAAATATTGATGATAGTGATGGGTCTCTTAGGAGGTTGTGGTTCTTTTGTAGGTAGAGCTTGTGTCCTATTTGTCTAGAGTCTTTTGGTTGGACTTCTAGCATAGTTAGGTTGCTTCTTACCTTGAGCCATCTTGCTCCTTAGAGACCATGTGGTTTTAGATCTTATCTCTTCTCCTCTAGCTTTCTACCTATCTCTTGTGAGGTGAGAGTTTTAGAGTGTGCCTCAAGGGAGTAGAGTGTGTTGGGGATTTGAGCTTGGGTTTATGAGCTCATATGGCATTTCTTGAGGGGAGCTGATTTGTATTTTATGTACTATATATTTTCTTCCCAGCATTTCCTTTCTTCTTACGGGTGACTTTGGGCTTGTTTTCTTGAGTTGAGTTCACTCACTTAAACTTCTGCATGCCTTCCATGGACCTCTTATCTTGTGCTTTAGGTTGCTATCATGCGTGATTAGCTGTTCTCTCTTCTCTCTAGGTTGAGTTCCCTCACGCCTTATAAGTCTAGCGGTATTGGGCCTCTGGTAGACAGGGTCTGTGTGCACTCTTTAGTTGGGATCTAGAATCAGCTTCCCTATGTCACCACTGGGAAGATAAGAGCGAGTCTGAGCCGTAGTGAGTCTCTTCTATCTTATCTATGCTCAATAGCCATCCAGTTTTGCAGTTTCTCGACTTCTTCTCCTCATTTTGTTTTTTTGTTGTTATTGAGTTCATTTGGGTCTTCTTTATGCCTAATCTTGATAATAACTCAACTTTAACCAGATTTGAGCTTAAAATTGATTCATTTGTTGAGGGGGAGTTTGGGAATCTGTTCGTGCATTGCATATAGACTGCATTTCTTGTTTAATGAGCTTTGTTTATTATGCAATTGATTTCGTCTTCATGCTATACACCATGCTACATCATTTGAAGAAAGTCACTAGCTTTGGTATGTCCAAGTTCATTTAACTTGCAAAGCTTAAAAATGAAATAAGCCTTAAATGAAAAACTTGATGAAACTTGTTGCTTTTACTTGCTAGGTTTCTTCTCTAGAGGTTTGTGCCATAATTTGAGAAATTTAGGAGTTCTCTAGAGTCCCTATAGCAACTTGGGTGAAACTAGTTTGATCCATGCTAGAGTCCTTCAATTGCTCATGAATCATTGTGAAAAAAATGAAAATTAAACAAAATTGGTTCTTCTTGTGCACATATGACTCAACACCTTGCATTCACAAGACCGTTTCCCATTGCACTTGGGATGAACTTGGAATACATCGTGTTTGACCTAGACCATCCCCTTAAGAGTTCATCTTGAGATGGTCGCATACGACTTGAGTCAATTGGTTGTCAAAACAAAATGCAAATAAATTAAAAACAAAGACATATGTGGGTAAAGAATGCAAATAATGTCAAACATTTGCACCCCGCTACGTCTTGTATGATGATAAATCAAAATTTGTATTAAGTGATAAATGAGCCCGAAGGACCTTGTATGCTCTTCTAGATTCCCCAAAGTGTTGAGTAGGTTGAACTCTAGGTTTTCCTTTTGATCCTTAGAGTGGCTATTCTTCTATTTTTGAAACTAAAGCTAAGTGTTGCACTTGTCTAATCTTGCTAAAAATGAAATATTCAAAACTAAGCTCGTATTTGCACTTGGACATGTCTTAGTTTAGTCATCTTCTGAAATTGACAAGCTTGGTGTAATATCCTTCCATTTTGATCAATTGGATAATCTTCAAAGCTCTTTCGATTGCATTTCATGCATACATAAAAAAATTGATGCCTATATTGCCAAAAGGGAGAGAAAACGTAGAAAAGGCATCACTAAAAAGATAAAATGTGAATGCTTATTTGGTTATTATGATCTTTGTAAAACTATGCTACTACTTCTGTTGGATCATAATCTCATAATCACATTTGACATGTTTAGTTGGATTTTAGAGTTTTTGTTGAAAACTTCTAAAATCTGAATTCCTCTTCGTCAACTTGGTCATGGTTCTAATTTCTATCTTTGGACCAAGTTTGACTTTGCAACTAAAAATTACTTTCTTCTTCATTTTCTTCAAACTCAAATTTATGCCTTTTGTGTGGTTTGTCAATATACTCATCAAGGGGGAGATTGAAGGACCATGTGGAGGTCCATCCATGTTTGTGATGAGTATTTGACTTTATTTGAGCAAGGTGTGCTCAAGTTTGAGTTTGATTTGGATTGATTTTCAAAATGAAGCAATTTGAGTTGTCTCTGCCAGGAGTGGCAGTACCGGTCGTATGGACGCGGTAGTGATGAGTTGGATGGTTTATTGCACATCTTTGTGGGCATTGCTATGTGAGGAGTTTCCTTGTCTTTGATGGTTGAGGCGACGGTGCTAGGTCATGGTGAGGCGAAGGATGACCGGACTAGGCGAGGAGCGTCGGAGGTCCAGACGGTTGGGAGATCGCCGGAAGATGATCGGAGACGGAGTCCGGGCAAGTCAAGAAGACAAGGAAAGGAGTTGATGCTAGCTAGATGCCGCGTGGATCAATGAGGGCCGTCGGATTGAGGTCTAGTTGATAGGTTAGCGGGTCTAGGTAGTATGCTTTGAAAACCGTGCAAGAAAACCCGGTATGTGTGTGGGTTTTGGGTTAGCCCTTGCATGGCTGTGTGTGTGGGTTAATCCTAGCCCTTAGATGAGTGCTCTAGGGTTGAGGGACTCATCCAAGGGTGGTAGGTGGCCCAAGAGTAGTATAAATAGGGGTGGAGGGTAGCCTCCTTCCTAGAAGGTGTTAAGGTTTTGATGCTCATTTGAGCTTTGCCCACATGAATGTGAGGCTTTGTAACCTCCTTCCAGAAATGAAAGTTTTATCCATCCACCTCTGAATTTATTTTATGCATTTACATTATGTCTTTACTTTACGCAATTTAAATTCAGCATTTACTTTCCCGCAATTACATTCCCGCAATTTACTTTCAAGTAATTTGGATTTGCCTCCTCCTTCTAAATGCTGCTGATCTTGGATGTTTTGAGTGTGTTCATATGGTTTTACATCTCTTTTGCACTCTTGGATTGGGTATAGAACATCTTTTCTTTCAAGTTCCAACTTTGTTCAGAACTTGTTCTTCGCGCAGTAGTTAGTGTTTGATTTTTTTAAAAATCTAGAAAAATCCTTTTTGAGTGATTATTGTTGGAGGAGGTGCGGGACTCTGATATACACCTACAGAAAAATTGTGGAGTTCACTTGTTGCACCGTTTTGGCGCCATGAGGTGAAAACCGAGCCCCAAACTTTCTGCTCGAAGTTCTTGAGCATACTGTGGTCTTAGATTTTTCCTGTTTTGTCTGTAAGGCTTTTTGAGGAGAAATTTGGTGGAGTTCTTCACGACTCTTCTTCTCATAGGGATAAAAATTATCAGAATTTTGTGAGCTGCAGAAACCCACCAACCTCCTGTGCAAATTGAGGACAAGTTCTGAAATTCTGCTTTGCTTTTTCGAAAGTGACTTTTGTGATTTGAATTGATGTCCTTTCTAAAAGCAAGAGTTTGAATTGATTCCTCTTTATCTTAGACACTAGACAACCAGGATTGTGACTCAAAAATCCCCACATATTTTATGGTACTGATCCATGCAAGCTTGGGGTACACATAGTTGTCTAGTTTTTCAGGTTTTTCACAATTTCCTTTGAGCGATCTTGTCGAGGTTTTTGTTGGAGTATTTTGGGGGAATTTTTATTTGCGACCATTCACCCCCCTCTGTTCGCCATCTTGTTCCTTCACGCACCTCGGCGAGGTAAATGGCCATCAGCGGGTTCGAACACTGATAAACTTTGTTGTACTGATTGATGACGAGCTGGGAGTCCCCTTTCACGATTAGGCGGGACGCCTGAGGACTTGCAAGCTCAGAGGTCGCCAATGTGGCCTCGATTCCGCCGTGTTGTTGGTAGTGGGGAAGCCGAAGAGGATCACATATCTCAAGTGGTCGCCTTGGGGGGTGATGATGAAAACACCGGCCCCCGAGCGTTCAAAGGATCTTGACCCGTCAAAGAACATGGTCCAAGGGTCTTCGACCTCGGCCTCGGGGGCAGGTTCCATCGTTTGCTCTACCAAAAAGTCGGCCAATACCGATTTGACAACAAAGTGGCAATGAAACGGAGGTCGAATCCGCCACTCTATGGCCCATTTGGCGATGCGACCCCGCCCTCCGGTTCTTGAGATCTCCCGAGCGGAGCCCGCCGGGACGACCACCGTGTGTGCTTGGAAGTAGTGCCGGAGCTTCCGCGAGGCCATGAAGAGGGCGTAAAGGAGCTTCTGGACCAAGGGGTAGCGCTCCTTCGGTCCGTGGAGTACTTCACTGACGTAGTAGATCGGGTGCTGTCGCCCCGCCCGCTCGGCCATTAGAACCGCGCTAACGGCTTGGGTCGTGGCGGCGAGGTAAAGCAACAGCGCCTCGCCCTGCTGTGGAGTTGTCAATAGAGGCGGACGTGAGAGGTATGCCTTGAGCTCGGCGAAAGACCGCTGGGCTTCGGGGGTCCACTCAAAACCCTCGTGCTTGCGTAGGATCTTGAAGAAAGGCAGCCCTCGCTCGCCGAGCCGGGAGATGAAGCGGCTGAGGGCGACGATGCGGTCGGTGAGGCTTTGTACCAGTTTTACCGAGGTCGGAGCGGTCATCTGCTCGATCGCCTCGATTTTTTCCAGGTTTGGGCCCACACCCGACCCCCCGATCATGTAGCCGAGTACTTTTTCGGAGGTCGTGCCGAAGACGCACTTTTCGGGGTTGAGCTTGATGCCAAACTTGTTCAGGTTGGCGAAGGTCTCGGCCAGGTCGTTGACATGGCTGGCTTTAGAGGGGCTCTTGATGATGATGTCGTCGACGTACACTTCGAGGTTTCGGCCGATCCAGGCGAAGGTTTTAGTCATTAGTCACCGAACGTGGGCGCGCGTACAGGAGGCCAAACGACATGGTCGTATAGCAGAAGGTTCCGAACAGCGTGATGAAGGCGGTTTTGTCCTCGTCTTCCACGGCGAGCTTGATCTGGTGGTAGCCGGAGTAGGCGTCGAGGAAACTCAACAACTCAGCGTTGGAAGTGGAATCCACGATTTGGTCTATGCGTGGAAGTGGGAAGTTATCTTTAGGGCATGCGGCATTCAAACCCGTGTGGTCGACGCACATTCGCCACTTCCCGCCTTTCTTTTGCACAATTACAGGGTTGGCCAGCCATTCGAAATAGTTGACCTCGCGAATGAAACCGGCCTTGAGGAGCTTGTCGAGGTGCTCCCTGATTATTACCGCCTTCTTGGGGGAGAAGCATCGCAGCTTCTGGCGCACGGGCCTGCAACCAGGCTTTACTTGTAGTCTGTGCTCGATCACCTTCCGTGGGACCCCCGGCATGTCCGCCGGTTCCCACGCAAAAATGCTTTTATTATCTCGGAGGAAGGTGACGAGCTCGCTTTCCTATTTAGGGTCAAGCTGGGCGAAAATGCAGACGCATTTGTCCGAATTCCCTTCCTCGAGCTGCACGGTCTTGGTCGGGCCATTCGACTGAATGGCCGCCTTTCGACGGGTGCCCTTTGGGGCGGCCTCGGGACCCGGCTGGGGCAATATGCCGGCCAGCGCCAGGGCCTTTTCTTCGCAGCCGTGTGCCGCCTTGAGGTCGCCGCAGATCGTTATGGCGTCGTTAGGCCTCGGGAGCTTCATACACCGGTGCCCGTAATGATTCGCGGCCATGAACCTGATCAGGGCGGGGCGCCCGAGGATGGCATTGTAGGGGAGGTCGTTGTTCACGACCTCAAAGGTGATCAGCTCGGTGCAGAAATTTACGGAATCGCCGAAGGTGACGGGGAGGACCACTTGCTCGAGCGGGGTGGTCGAGCTTCCAGGGACGATGCCGAAGAAGGGGATCGCTATGTTCTTGATTTTTGATCGGTATCGCGTGATCCGATCCAAGGCGCTGCCGGGAGCAGTTGAGGAGCTGCGCCGCCGACCATAACCCGCCAACGATGGTGTTACTTATGGTGGGGCGACGACCGAGCGGTTTGAAGCTCGGGACGTCCCTGGAGGAGCGTCGTCCCGAGAAAAGGTGATGGGGATGCCATCCCACCGGCAGGTTGGTCGGTGGGCTTCGCCGTGGCTTGGTAGACGGGCGCGCGACATCCTTCAACTCGCGGGATCGGTATCAAGAGCCACCGAAGATCATATCCACGCCGGCGGTCACCCCGCTGGAATTCTAGGTCGGGCTCGCTTGATCCCGGCAGGGCCGACCCCACCAGTCGTTTCGTCGCCTTCGAGCGCGGGCATCTCTCGGCTTCTATAAAGGCGCCGGTTTGAACAGCCACGCCCCGCACCTCGCAGATCGTGGCCGTGGATCTTGTGGAATGCATAAAATTTATTGGCGCCGGCCGGCCGTTCTCATTGCCCTGTGGTCGGACGCTCACACGAGGGGCTCGCCGCCCCGCCGCGCGGGCTAGCGGCGCTCGCTGCGCCGCTGGCGGTTCTGGCGGGGCGGGCCCCGCGATCGGTGGCGTGCCTCGTTGTTGTCATCGTGGCGACCACACGGAGTTGGCCGCCCTCGACGCCACGATCTTTTCCTCGCCTCTTGTCGCGCGGAGCCGGGTCTCATTCTCTAAAGCCGGACGGCCCTGCCTCGCCGAAGGCGAGGCCGAGCTTGCCCCGATCGTAGCCGTGCTTCCAGCGGACGGCGTCGTCCGCGTCTGCATATCGTTCCGCCATGCGGAATAGTTTGTTGACGGTGAGCCTCGTAGCGATTTCAAGGTCCTCCGTGAGGCGTTTGTCTCGGACACCGAATTTGAAGGCCTTGATGACGGTTTCATCGGAGATGTTGGGAATCGAGTTCCGCGCACTGGTGAATCGGCGCACGAAGTCTCGCAGGTGCTCCCCCTTTCCCTGGATAACACGGTCCAGGTCCCTTTCTCGCCCGGGCCGCTCGTAGCAGCTCTGGAAGTTGGAATTGAGGGCGCTCCGCAACTGGCGCCATGACCGGAAGGTGCCGGGCGCCTGGTTGAAGAGCCAAAGGGCGGCCCCATCCAGACGGTGGGAGATAGTTGGCCATCGCGCCTCGTCCCACCGCCGCCAAGACGGCGGTGGAATAAATGGAGAGGAATTCGCGGGTTCTTGGTCCCGCGAATCGCTCCATCATTGCCGATTTGAACCGGCCGCCAGCACGCACCGACGGAGGTCACTGAGTACGCCGGCACCAGAGGTCGGAAGGCTACTGCCGCCGGCTTGGCGTCGTAGTCGCCATCACCGACGAGGGGAATTTGAGCGGCGGCGCACCTCGCGCCGACCACGCTTGGCCGGCGGGAGCATTGTTATGGTGGTGGCGCGGTGCTAATGCACCTTCTGGCGCCTGGGTGAAACGTCCGGGGAGAGGTCCCCGGAAGTGTGGCTGCTCGAGAGAGCATCGTTATTACGCCACCGACGGCGGATGGTTCCGCGCTCCGCCTTGTCCCGACGGCGAGGCAGAGGAGACGGCGTTGTGGTGCGAGCCCGTGAACAGGGAGTCTGCCGGTGGAACGGCTGGCGATCACGCGGCGGGGGGCCGCTGGTTGCTATGGGTCGAGACTCAGAGCCCAGGGAGCCTGCTTGTCGTCGAGGTGCGACGCCGTCGGTCGCCTTGTTGAGCTCTTCGGCCAGGGATCGTCGGAAGAGGGCCGAGCCGGCCGGGCGGGGTCAGCCATGACCCTGGCGATGGCCCGCAGGCGTTCTTGGGCAGGCTCATCCGAATGGGGAGGGCTAAGCTGGCCAGACAGGGAGCGGGCCATGCCACGCTCTTCTCGCTGGATAGCGGCGATGGCTCGGTTGATGGCAACTGGCGAGCCGGCGCCCCGAGGAGTCTCGGCCGCCGCCGCCGCCGGGAGTCGCCTCACGTTCGTCGGCCACGAAGGCCCGGCGTTCGCGAGGCGGCGAGGAGGGCGAGAGCATGGATGTAGAGCCTTGGTACTCGGGGACAGCGTCCGAGCCAAGGCTTGCTGTTTGCGACATGACGGCGGTGGAGCTAGAGGTGCTGATGCCGCCGAGATAACGAACTCTGGACGAACGAAACTTCGGGCCCCACGGTGGGCGCCAGCGGTCGACGATCGTCGACCGCAGAAGAAGGGGGGAAGGATCGTGCAAAGGGGGCGAGGCCCAGAGTTGCGTTCGTCCGGGAAGAAGCACGAGCAAACAGGGGACACGAAGTCTATACTGGTTCGAGCCCCCTAGGTCGGGTAATAGCTCTACTCCAGTCCTGCCCGCAGGCGAAAAAGAACTAAAAGGCTCCGCTAGGGAGGAGTACAAGGGGAGCTCGTCCTCGGAATCGCCCGGAAACGGTGATCCAGGAGAGCTCGATGAATAGGGGGTGTACAAGTCTTACTGCCGGTTCCTCTTCTTTTTTCCCTTTCCTTTTTTCTCCCCCCAAAAGGGAGAGCCCGGCCCTCTTTTATATAGCCGGTAGGGGCAGGTTACATGGAGAATTGGGAGAGGGAAGGGTGGAGACTGTCCTAGGAACCTTAGTCCTTCGTCTTGATGACCGGTCGCCGTCCTGTTTCGCCCACGCTGGGTTGGTAGACCCACCGAGCAGAGTAGTCTGCCTTTTCTTGGGAAACATCGTACCTGCCCTCTGTGGACCTATCAGATGCTGACGTTGCAATGCGTGGTCCTGGCTCCACCTCGAGAGAGTGTACCTCATACCGCGTGCGTGATCGACGATGGATCGAACGCCGACTTTGGCAACCTTCGTGACCGCTTAGGAAGGAGCGACCGCTCCGTGTGGTCACTTCAAACGGTCGTGGTCACAGGCACGTGGCGATGGTCGCGGAGGCCCGATACCGCCTTTGGTGGGGATCTCTCGACCGGTGAGGTCGGGAGTCCGACCATGAAGCGAGGTCGGGCGCCCTACTTGGTCGGGACGAGCTCGGAGCGGTCGGTTAGGTCGGGGGATGAGTGTCCTTCGTAACCTCGCGGGGCCTTTGATCGGAGGCGGGCTTGGAGCAGTCCGTTCATTACCTTGGGCCGCCTTGGACCGCCGAGGCCAGGGGAGGACCGCTTGAGGCCCCCTAAGGGGCACGGACATGTGTCAGGGTGTTGACAAGTCCAAATTAACGAAAAGTGTAAACAAACAGCCAATGTGGCCCAGGAGCGCAGACCGTGAAACATACAATCAAAGCACTTTTTCCTACTTATTTCCACGGCATTCGGTAATTCAGATTTCTTGTAAAAGAATAATGGAATGAGCTGGACGGACTCTACGCAAAACAGCTAGTACTGCGCTTCATCCATCCCATAATATAAGTCTATTTTTCCCTTTTCATGGTCTCTAACGTAACACTTTGACCGTGATTCTGTATTATGATATATTACAAAAATAATGAAGATTATATATTATAAAAAGTGTTTCGCAGGACAAATCCAATAAAATTATTTTTATGTAGTCAATTTTACGATCAATGTTTTAAAAACCTTGACCGCACAGATACCAAACGGATTTATATCGCTGGACGGAGAGAGTAATAATTACCTAAAAACGCAGCGATGAAGTGACGTGTTCTACATTTTACACGTTCGCACGGTATTCAGACCGTCATGCCTGAAACATAAGCGCTAGACGAGTTTTTATCTCCTCTAACGGACCGCAGGTTTGATCCCAGGCGAGCCCAAGCAATTTCAGCGGCGAGTGCTTGCGGCGGAGGCATCTCCGACGCGGTAGAATCCCCACGTCCAACACCGTAACCAGGTCGGTTCAGAGTAGAGAACCGCAGGCGTCACCCGTGGCGATCGTGGGTTGCCGCAGTTTTTCGCTTGCCCACGAAGAATTGAGCTCGACCCGTCGAGCAGTCAAACCCAAAAACCGGCAGCCCACCTCTTCTCTACTGCACTCCCAGGTCCCAGCCCACGCACGGCACGGCGACCCAGAGCCACCGCACCCACCAACCCGCCGAGGCGAGGCGTCACAGCCTTCCTCAGCCCGGACGCAACCTCGGCCTGTTGACCGCTCGGCGCCACGCGTTCCGGCAAAACCAGAACCTTCCCGCACTCTCTCCCGCCTCTTGTATATATCCACCACCTGGCCTCCCCCGTCTCCTTCGCATCACACACCTCAGCCCAACGCCTCGCAGCCACTTTCAGCTTGTCTCCATGGGGAGGAGTAAGCGGCCCACGACAATTCCCTTTCTTTCCTCTAGCTATTAGCTCGATCGATCTTCACACCTCAATCCTCGTCGTCTCCACTGATCGAGGAACGACGATGCTTAATTTGTTCTAACTGTGGCATGTTTTGTGTGTTGTGCGCGTAACGTGCAGGGCCGGCGAGGTGCTACCGGCAGATCAAGAACAAGCCGTACCCCAAGTCGCGGTACTGCCGCGGCGTGCCGGACCCGAAGATCCGCATCTTCGACGTGGGGCAGAAGAAGCGCGGCGTGGACGAGTTCCCGCTGTGCGTGCACCTGGTGAGCTGGGAGAAGGAGAACGTGTCCAGCGAGGCGCTCGAGGCGGCGCGGATCGCGTGCAACAAGTACATGGCCAAGCACGCGGGCAAGGACGCCTTCCACCTGCGCGTGCGCGCCCACCCCTACCACGTCCTCCGCATCAACAAGATGCTCTCCTGCGCCGGCGCCGACCGGCTGCAGACCGGCATGCGCGGCGCGTTCGGGAAGCCCACGGGCATGTGCGCGCGGGTGCACATCGGCCAGGTGCTGCTCTCCTTGCGCTGCCGCGACGCGAGCGCGGGGCACGCGCAGGAGGCTCTGCGGCGCGCCAAGTTCAAGTTCCCCGGCCGCCAGAGGGTCATCTTCAGCGGCAAATGGTACGTAACGCTTCGCCGCGATCGCTCGTTGAACTGGACGGCTAGGATCGCTCCTGATCCCCAGTCCCGTGTGAAAAATCGATCGGTAGTTTTTTTTTTCTTCTTCTGTGAAGAAGGTTGATCGGAAGTCGATAAGCGCTAGATCTCAACCGTTGATTGTTTTTTGGATGGTGCTTCTTCCAGGGGATTCACGCAGTTTAAGCGCGGAGAGTACCTCAAGCTCAGGAGCCAGGGCCGCGTCATCCCGGACGGTGTCAATGCCAAGGTAGCAACAATTCGTAGGTCCTGTTTGAATTACTTTTTTTATTGCCAGCTTAAAAAGTAAAAAAAAAAGTTAAAACCTAAATAAATAGTTGACTTTTTAAGTCTTCATATAACTAAAAGATTAAGTATAAGACCCTATTTGTTTAGGTTTAAGATTTTTTGTTTATAGTTTAGAGTCAACTTTTAGACTTAAACATATTAAAAGCAAACGGTTTTTATACGGGGTAGAGGTGGATAATTTTATGCTAATTTCAGTGGCATTAATTTAAGATCAATCCTTAATAAGAAAAAAAACACATCTCTAATGATTTTTTTAGCCATATATAGACTTATGGCTTTTGAAATAATTTAGGTAAAAATCCACCCATTTATTTAGGTTTTGGTCTTTTTCTTTTTTTTTAAGCCAATAAAAAAGTCCAAACAAACGTGTCATTACCGTGAACTGTTTCGTTCAGTGACTCGAGAGGTGTGTATGGTGAACAGCAACTAATAACCCATTGATGTGATAATATTGTGATTTGTTTGCTGTCTGCAGCTGCTCACCTGGCACGGGTCGCTTGCTGATCGCCAGCCCGGCAGACGGGTCTTTCCACCCAACATTGCAGGATCTGCCTGAAGAGTACTACGAGCTGCGCCTTCGGTATCTTCGATCGATTCGAGTCCTGTGTAAGGACTACGGATTTATATGGTCAAATGTTGTAGCAGGAGTATATACGTCTAGCTAGCTTATGTATATCAGCACACATATACGTACGATAATTACGATGATGGTGCCGCATTATCGATCTGTTGAAGGTCGAACATGATGTAAACTTGGTTTATTAGTGAATAAATGTGATCGCAAACTCGATATGAAGTATTTCTACTCATTTTATTATGGTTACCAGATTCACCACAGCATTCACAATCCTAGACGTACCACTTACCAGATTCGTCGACTCGGGTATAACTCGCGGGATGTATAATCATTCTAATGAAATTTAGAAGGAAAAGTGGCGTGCCGTGTCCTGTGACTTCGTTCGTCGATTCAATCGGACTGTGTTTCTGACTGCTTAAGAGCTGGCCTTTGATGTGTTCAAAGCCGTAGAATGCTGTGAAATGCACGAAGCTATATTATTACTAGGTGTTCTCAAATGGATATCGGGCAAAGCGAGATACAATTTCAAACATTCGTATTTGTTCGTTGAACTTGCTATGGTCGTTAAATGAACATCTTTTACGACGGTAGGAACCCCCAACTCTATCCAACCACTACTAGTATAGTGCCTTATTTTCTGGTTTCCTTTTCCCAGCAAGTAATATAGTCTTTTCCTTTTCTAGAACGTTTGTTTCCTTTTCCTTAATTCCAGGATATTTGTTTCCTTTTCCTTGAGATGATGCTGGAGGTGGGGGGAGATCTGTTGTGGGCTACAGGGATGAGTTAGACACATTAAACAATGACCATCGGATGTGGGTGAGTAAAGCTGAGGAAAGATCTGAGAGGTTAATTTTGATGGAGACAAGTTTCTGAGGACGTTTCGCTGGGTGCATGAAGTTTGAGCCATCTCTAGTGGGGTGCATTATTTGGGGTGGATGTAGAAAAGAATACTTAGGTGCATTATAAAGGAGTATAGATTCCCGCCTTAGGTTTGCCCTAAAGCAATTTTTTTCTAGCCTCTTGGCTCGATTTTTTTTGCAAGTTTAGTTATCATCCAAACAAAATTGTAAATTTATTCCTTTCTCAAACGTGGCACCTACCGTACTTTCATGCTGTGACAGCCATCTACCACACTTTTCAACCGTGATAGATGGACCTGATGTGGTATCAGAAATTGCAAATTTAGTCACTTCTTGACCGCGGTAGGCACCTACCACGCTCTTATACCGTAGCAGCCACCTACGCACTCCCTAACCACGACAAGTGAACCTACACGATCAGCGACCACAACAGGTGACACGTGTTGTCTCTGGCCCAATCCTTCGGTGGTCGAAAAGAGAGCTAGATTTGTAATTTCGTTCAGATAAGATCTAAAGTTCTGTTTGGTTTTGAATGCTCCATTCTTTCTGCGAGTGGCTGGGTGGCCCAATACGCTAAATAGGCCTTGTCAAGTTTTCAGCTAGGTTCCATAGCTCTCTTCGTAGCGAGGGAGATCCCAAAAAAGAAGAAGAAGGTGCTCCCCTGAACATTTCTCATATCTCAAAAGAAGTCGTGAAAATATAGACCAATGCACAAAAAAGAAGAAGCCAAAAGCTCCGTTTGTGCCTCTCCTTCCCGAAAGCCCTAACATTCTCTCCTCCTCCACCTAGGCACCGAAAGAAAATAGAAAGCACAAGCAATGAGAAGGCAGAAGCGCACAACGCAAAAGGTGCTGCAGTAGCGCTATTTATTAACAATCGTAATCACGTACAAGATACAAACTGCCGTATCATGTCCGGCAACAGCACTCAAACCGAATACAGCTCAACCGTTCGGTAAACCGTTTTAATTTAATTTTTAAAAAAAACTAAAAAAATTTATGCGTTAAAAACCGTTGAAAAAAGCGAAAACTGCTCGAAAACCGTTTTTTAAGAACATTCAATCGGCTCGCGAAAAACCGAACGATTTTCGATATTTTTTCATTTTCCATTTTTTTTATTTCTTAACCATTCGGTTCTTGACCGTTTTCGAGCGGTTTTTACGGTTTTTGAATTTCGAACGGTTTTTTGAAATTCGGTTTTGTGAACCCTGTGTGTAACTTATTACTATAAAGTTTGAAATACCCTTTAAGGTTGTAAGGACTTTTCTTATGTACTGATTTATCTAATACAAATGTTTCATATTTTTTTCACCGAATGTTGTATTGAAAAACATAGATTAATCTTGAGATCAAACTTCATTATGAGCATAATTATTTATCAACTTAATCTGGGTTGGTGGAGGAGGAAGGAGGCTGAGGACGGCGGAGGAGGGAGGAGGTCGAGGACGGCGGAGACCGGAGCAGTGAAGGGAGAAGGCATGTCGCACAGGGGAGTGAGAGAAGATGAGGAGAAATGAGGAGATGAGAGAAGGATTCTTGAGTTTATATATGATGGCATTTAGTGGGTGATTTTGGAGACTTCCAGTGGCAAAAAGGTTATTTTATCTCAAAAAAGCCCAAAAAAGCACCTCTCACCTGGCTTTTGGCTTATAGTTATATGAAGATTTTTGATTTTTTTTAAGTTTGGCTTAAAAGTCAGTTGACCTCATTAGATAGATGTGATAAGATTCTATTCAAAGCAAGAAGGCTATCTAAAATTCAAATACTTTAACAGCCCCCCCTCAATCACGACTTGGCAGCTTTCAAGAATTGTTATTGTTGAAGATAATATCTCAACTTACTATATCTTTTGGTTTCTATCCAAATATTTGTTAGTCCAGTCTTCCACAACTAGAACTCTTTAGCTATGTAAGCTAATTCCTTGTATTTGTAATCTTGAAATATTGTAGCTGATTGTTTCCCGTGGTTTTTTCCTGTAAGAGTTTTTCCATATTAAATCTTATCTCTAATTATTTTATCGTGCATATACCCTAACAAATGGTATCAGAGCGCACCTGGTCCCATCTGCCGCCGAGGAGCGCGCGCCCGTGAAGAGCTCTGTCTCCCAAGCGCACGTGAAGAAGCTCCAGGAGAGGAATCGATTGGCTGTGTCTCGTTTTTTCGGACTCCAAAGAGATCTCAGTACGGATTTCAATCGTTTCTGAGTCATAGAGCAATCGGCTTCCATTCTCGGCTCCATCTCCAATTCAGCAGCTTTGGCTTTTCGCTTGAAATTACTAAGTGCACCCGAGTGTACCAGAATGCACAGAAAGATTGCTTTATGCACCCGGAGCGTACCAATTCAAATGAGAGCTGTTCTTCAATATATGGGCATGATAAAAAGAATTGCTTTTTTTACCCCGTAACTATTTCAGTGCCAACAAAAGTGAAATTTTATTGCAAATCTGATTATTTTAGCAATATTCATGCATAGTTCAGGTTTTTATACCTATTATTTTGTGCTCATTATTGGTGGGATAATATACACAAATTTAGTTCAGGCCATTATGTCTATTATTTTGTGCTCATATTATTAGCGGATTTCATTCATTGCAATTAATGCTTTTATGCATATTCTTGACAGATTTCATTGCAATTCATGCGGGATTTATCATTAGCAATTTATTTGACGTTTCATTGTCTATTGGAGAATAAAAAAATCGGTTGAGGAGACAATTGTATTTGGTGTTTTATCACCGTTCATTTGGAATTCGATAACACCCTGATGGTAGCATTATACTCTTCAGAGTTTTTCTAGTGAATGTTTTGCTCCAATGTCAGTTTCAGATGAAGTATTGAAGTGTAAGGAGTTTGTTTATACGTGGATACTACAACGTTGTTTTGTTTTTTTGCTCGATATGAAGGGTCTACTGCAATTTATACTCCATTGATGACACAAGAAGTTTGTCTTCATATTGACATTTTTTGAGCAGTTTCAACCATGTTATTGATTTTCAGTAGGCAGTTTGCTGAATTTTATGTTCAGATGGAGCATTCCAAAAGTCCATGCTATGAGTTCTTCACTATCGACCTAGCACCACAGGTGATGTCTTGGCTTATGCCATTTGATGATTGAGCGTTTGTTTTAGAAAGTGAGTTGCATAGACTCAGAATTTACTGGGGTTATGAATCCTTGAAGACCCAGATTCTTCGTCTGCTTTGTTATAGCTGTGTATTTGGATTGACTGTTTCAGTCTTTCTCTCGATCTACTGGTGATTTGCTCAATCTTGCTTCGCAAGAAGTATTTGGATAAGACTGTTCTAGTCTTTCATACCCTTGTGATTTTTCGCACTACAAATGTTTGGATTGACTGTTCTAGTCTTCCTCGTTCAGTAGTCCTTTGGACTTTTAACTCACTTGTATTCATGTGCTTAATTACCCTTCAGTGTTTCCCGGAAACAACTTCGTTATAGATTTTGAGTTAAGGGGAGGTTTGTTGAAGATAAATTAATATCTCAACTTACCATATCTTTTGGTTTCTATCCAAATAGTTGTTAGTCCAGTTTTCCACAACTAGGATTCTTTGGCTATATAAGCCAACCCTCTGTACTTGTAATTTTGAAATATTATAGTAGATTGTTTTCCATAGTTTTTCTCACAAGGATTTTTTTATGTTAAATCTTGTCTCCAGTTATTTTCCCGTACCTCTTGCTTAGATGGTTAGACCACCTCGCATTATCCATGGCCTTTTTACACTACCCCTCTACCAGTCCACTCGCCATCCACTTGTCACTCGTTGGCTCCATGCCTTGCCAACGGTATCAACTAGTTAGAACCTGTGCATTGCCACGGATGACTCCCTCTTTCGCAGTGATAGCCATGTGAATGACCTGGATCGAGAGAGACGGCCGATCGGACACTCAGTAAAGGCTCAGCTACTGTAGTTTCTACAATACAAATGGGACACGTGGCCTAGGCAACGTCCGTTCTTCCGTACCTCTTCAGCATTAGTAGGTTATATATGATTATCAAGCTTGAGAGCCGATTATCAACGCTTCACTTACGGCCACTACCTAGCTTAAGTCCATAAACCTATTGACCTTGCTTATTGTCGAGCCTTTGGGCCTACTGTCAGCATTCATAGGTTGCACCCGCCGACGAGTTGTCACTGCCTATTGTCTATGTTAGCCATGCCCCAACTGACCATTCCCACTGCTGAGCCTTGGAGCCTATAGTTAGTAATTCCTCTGCCTAACTTTATAGGATGCATTTTTTAATGATCTTATATATAAATATAGGACATTCTTCATATTCTAATACAAATTAGTGTGGTATTTCTTTTATACCCTTAATAAATATCTAGATATTATATATCTATATACATGCATCGAATATGGTATAGTTATTTTCAAATAAGGCTATAAACTTAAACAGAGGGAGTAAGACGACCACTTGATTGATGTCACCTGGAAATCAAGGTCGGAGCGGCTACCAATTGTACGTGTCGTCTTCATGCCCCCTAACCATTCCCACTATCGAGTCTAAGCCCATGGTTATTACTTATTAGCGTCCTTCTTGCTACACCACCAGTTTGACGTCAGTTGGGAAATCTAGGTCCATCAGGCTTGGTAACTCCCAGAAAAAATAATTCGTGCATGAATCCGAAAGTAAGGCTCTAATTGCCTTTTTTTTTGGGGATAAACAGGTTGCAACGTGGTGGATGGCAACCATAGTGCATTGAAATTGTTGATCACAACGTTTTTGGTTGAATGATTGGTTGGTCACAGCTTCGCTCCAGGAAGAAATACACCAACCCTTCGATTTGGTGAACTTCAGAAGTTCAGAGAGGGAATCGGTTCGTAAATTTCGAAGCAAGCCCAAGGGATCTAGTGTTTTTTAATGTCATATAAATAACAACCACAGATAATTACAGCATTATTTTTTCCAAAATAGCCAATCGCTCACGGTCTCATGGGAGGAAGAAATAACCCAACAAACATAGGGAAAGAATTGGTGCACGAATCTCAAAGCAAATTCAAAGTCTGTAGTGCTTTTGTTTACAGAAACATTAATGCACTGAGGTTCGTTTAGTATACGAAAGTTTTTCGGATTCCTACAGAAATTTATTTCTTGTAGCATTCCTTCGAAATTTCTACTGGGAGGCAGGAAAAAAGAACGTTGATCGCAGCGTTTTTGCCTGTTTGGCCGTCGGATGGCCTTGGTCACGAGTTCACTGCTCACTGAAGAAAAAACGCGTCAAACCTTGGGCGGGTATTTTTAAACCGAAATCGAATTACCAAATCAAACTAAATTAACCGTTATTTTGTTTTTTTCGGTTTTCAATTTTTGGTTCGGTTTTAGTTTTGATATAATTCGGTTTTCGGTGTTCGGTTCGGTTTTTCGCTTCCAAAAATCAAAATAACCGAATAGCCCATATACAAAACCACTTTTATAATGTTCTTCCTAAAGACATTAAACAATTCTTATGTTCTAACACATTTATGCATATGTTTGGTATATTCATATATTCTATTATGCTTATACTGTAATAACCTATGAATATTGTGTGGTTTTATCTCTATTCTGTGTTGCGATATGAGAAGGACTAAATCTAATATACTTAATGTTTATTCATATTTCGGTTAACCGAAAAACCGAATTAATCGAACCGAGATATTTCGGTTAATTCGGTTTGGTTTTTTATTTTGGTCCGAGAAATTCGGTAGCCAGTTTCTAAAGACCGAATTATTTTAAAACCGAAAAAAACGAACCGATTAGACCGAATGCCTAGCCCTAGTCAAATCTAGAGATTGCCAAACGGGCTGGCCCGAGGCACGATACTGTAGGCTTGGCTCGAGCACGGCACAGCCCACTCGCCCGTACCGTGCTTAGGTCGGTACGACCAGTTTACGAGCGGGCCTAGCACGGCACGACCCGGCACTGTTAGGCACGACACAGCCGGTTTAGCTCGTTTAATTTGAAAAATAGCTGTTTTATAGCTGTTGGAGGATTAAAAAATTCAAAAAAAACCCAAAAAAAAACCGAATTTTTTTCCTATAAATAGATGGCTACCCCCTATTTCCACACCAGCAATATTGCATTCTCTTCTACTCATTTTTTTGTGGAAATTCTTTTGCTCTTGGTGGTAATTTGGCAAAATTCAAAATAGTTTTGCCAAAAATCCGAAATTCGGCTTTTGACTTCTGTCAAGAAATTAAGATGATAATTGTGATTTATTTTTTCACTTTGTTAGTATTTTAAATCATATTTTAGTATTAATAGCGTAATTATTTCTTGTATTTTGCTTTATGGAGCCCGGGGATTTTCCGTCGTTCACAGCTTCTGATTTCGGGATTTCACCCGAGGAGCTTCTTGCATCATGTGAAGCGCAAGAAGCTGCAGGAGCTGTGCCATCATCAGGCTCTACAAGTGCTATTACGTCGGCAAGCACCGGGGCGAAAAGAACAAGACGCAGTACATCGGGAGTCTGTGAAGATTTCGAGCAGATTTTTGAGACATCAAACCGCTACTCACAGAGCAACATTGGTATATTGCTAAATATTTGCTGTTATTTTTAGAACTTTTTTTAAATCTACTGTTGCTTTATCTGTAGTTTATTACGCAACCTCTCCTTTAATTGTGCATCATATTTTAGAAATTGCTACCCACTTAAAGAGCCGTGAAAATGATAATATCTTGCGTGAAGTTGTTTATGCTATGAAAACTAAAATTTTGTCCTGATCGGCAGCAGTTGGGTCTCCCCATCTCTCCTCAACTTCCCCGGTCTTCGGCCTGCCAAGGAAAGAGAGAAAGAAGTCAAAAAGCGGGGGATCGCTAAGAGCTCCTCTTCTGCTAAGAACAGTAATCTAGAATCTATTTTTTAAAGAAAAGGAAATTACCCACTCAACAAAGAGCGGAGTCGTTGTCGTGAACAGGATTCTTCCCACCCTTGGGAAGGTACCGATTATTCTAGTTATTTTTCAAATATCCGTGCTAACTTATCTCAAGTTTATGATAAGTATGATCGGAAGTTTGTTGGAGTGTGCATGCAGCGACCTCCACCAGCACCCACAACAGGTAAGAAGAAAACCACGTGGGGAAAGATATGGGGTGCAGGTGGCTCTTTCTCAAGGAGTTCGACTACATCAACGACAAAGTACGGACACATAAAGTGGTGGGAAGCTAGCTGCCTATCTCAATAGCGACACTATCAACTACCAAGAGCAGCAAGAGGAGGACTTCAGTATTTTGCAGTGGTGGCACAAGCACAAGATAACATATTCAGTGCTTTCCATATTAGCACGGGATGTGTTAACAATTCCTGTCTTCACGCTTTCTTCGAAATCTGCTTTCAATCTATCCGGAAGAATAATCGAGGAGAGAAGAACAAATTTGACAAGTGAGATGGTGGAAATACTTTACACTGTGAAAGATTGGGAACAAGCTGATCAACGAGCTCAACATACTGTAGAAAATGCTGAGCTGGCGGAGACGTTCGAAAATCTTTACCTAGATAATGAGGAAGAATAATTGTAATCTTCACTTTTTTCCTATATCACTGAGTTATAGGTTGTACTCTTTTTTCTTTGCTAAGGTTTTCTCGTGTTGAGTTTTTACTTGGCAAAGTTTTTAACGACGCAGCCAAATATCAATAAAGCTCATTATTTAATTCAAATTATTTATCTTATTTTAGAATTTACCTCATATTTTAGCCTTTTCTTAATTTATATATATATTTAAAAAGTTTTTCTACGTCCTTCGAGTGTTTCTAATTATTCTAAATTTCTCCCATTTTTCTGAATTTTTTCATACTTTTTCTGCATTTCTTTCATACTTTTTATATTTTTCTGCCGCTAACGGGCCGACCTGGCCTGTTTCGGCCCATCGGACCCGTACCGACACGGCACAGCCCATTAGCCTTGTGGGTGATACTTGAATCGTCTCCCCGACATGACTTGTTTAGTAGTTTAACCGAAATAGGCCGTGCCTAAATGGGCCGTACTGTTTTTTAATCGGACTGTTCCGTGTTGGACGTCCCGTCCAGTCCTCTCTAGTCAAACCTATGACAGAGGATCCCCCGGTAAGCGATTGCCCCTTTCTTAGGGCCTATTTATTTCAGCTTTGGATTCTCTAAAAGCTAATTCTGAATTGTGGTTTTAGAGAAGCTGATTCTCCAAAAGCTGGAATCCAAAAGCACATATGAAGTGAATTCTGGATTCTAGTGTATATGGGTGGACTAGATTATGAGAATCGAATTCTAGAATCAGACTGTTTGTTTCTGATTCTACTTTTAGGACCAGAATCCAAAATCAAAAGCTAAAACAAACAGGCACCTTCCACACCCCTACCCCCTCCTCACTTCTCCGGTCTTCTCCGCCGGGAGTTCGCTCCAGAAATCTCGCTTGAAGATAGCCCGATCCAATCTCTCCGAAGAGGAGCCCGAAGATGAAGATCGTTCCGGTCGCTTCCTTGGAGGACAACTATGCCTACCTGTACGAATCCTGAATCCTCGTCCATCTGTTTATACACCATCTGAGTTTTTTGTTTTGTTTCTTGGCTCTGTTCGAGGATCCCTTTGAGACTCCTGAGTTATTGTTTCTTCTTTATTTATGAAGAATCGTGGACGAGAGCACCAAGAAGGTGGCGGCCGTTGACCCGGTGGAGCCGGAGAAGGTGCTGACGGCGGCCAGCGAGCTCGGCGCCTACGTCGACTGCGTCCTCACCACCCACCACCACTGGTACACCTTCTCTCAGTTTTTCACCCTAGAGTAGTAATTCACTGGTTTATTTCCCTTGTTTGTTAAGACGATCAGTACTTCCTAGAGTTGGAATATTCTGATTGGTGCTTTCTAGAGTTTTTGAACATTATCTTGCTGGGAGTTGGGACACCCCAAAAGAAATGCATAATTCCAGAAGAAATGAAGAAAGAGGTGTCCAAACATGCGGCTGATTATTCAAGGGGTGACCTATGCTACATGTTGTTAAAACTCTCAACAAAATGAAGACAAATAAAACAGAAAAGTTGATGCTTTGAGGATAGGAACTTTTTTATGGTACACCACTTTTGTTGTGAGCGCTTGGGTTTCATGGATCTAATGGCTAATAGTTCTCTTACCAATTAAGGGGTGTAGATCACTAATGTCTTTCTAAAGACCAATATAGTCTCTACGTCATAAATTCACACTAACTAAAAATAATGAATGGAATGAGTCAATGCATATATTGTAATGAACCCATTAGAGTTAATACCATCCTTTCAAAGAAAAATAGCATTATTTATATAGATAGACTTGCTGAGGTTAATGCATGCATGCATTGCTTGTGTTATGGATATATGTTCTGATAAGAGACCAGAGACTAGAGAGTACATTTTAAACTTTGAATTGGAAAAGAAATGGGTTTCAAATTTAATCTAGCACATATATATCAAATTAATTGTTATGCTAGAAATTTCAACTTGCTTTTGGATTTGAATTTCCATTTTACTCCCTCCATCCCACTAAGTCCAAAGCCCACTATATATACAGACCAAGGAGTCACTAAATCTAAGAAAAAGTTAATGTCATTGGGCCATGCATATCCCTATTAAACAATATACTACAACTACTTATCCACTTTGTGAGCATTAAAGGAGGGGTATATGGTGGCAATATTGCAATAACTATACCTTTGATCTCCCTAATGGACTTATATTGTGGGACAACGCTTCCCAAGAATAGGAGCTTATATTGAGGGACGGAGGGAGTATGTTTATATATTTCTAACATGTGATTATTCAAAACTCAAATATGATATTTTAGTTTATTCTTTTAAAAAATAACGAAACATAGAAATCAAAATTTTTATTTTAAATTTACAATCATTATGATGCTACACGTTTGAAACCATTAACAAGAAGAATGATTGTAATATCTTTACTTTTACCCAAGATCTAGGCAAGAAAATTTTGATCATACTAGCATAGTGTATTGCAAACAACATCATGATGCCACGGCTAATTAAACAAAATTTCTAATGATGTATGTCATGAAACAAATTTTGGAATGGTATATGGTATGAAAGGATATGCCCATTTAATGTTTTAATATTTTGTAGGTATTTCCTTACAATTCTCATTTGCATAAAGCCCAAACTAACCTTGATCAATTAACGACTGATATTCAAACCTTCCCTTACCTCCATAGTGGTAAGAGGTGTACCGTAAAAGAGCTCTTGAGGATAATTGTCAGGTGTAGATAGAAGGTTATATACTAAATCAACAGATATTGGTGATTAACAGCAAATCATGTAGAGAACCAAACAAAGTAGAATTACATAAAAATAATGGTGAAAGAGACCTCCAGGCATTCGGCTGATTATGCAATGGAAGTGCTTGAACTATGTGACTCATACTACATATTGTGAAAATTCCAAGACGATATAAAAACAGCAACAACCAAGCTTTTTGTCCCAAACAAGTTGGGGTAGACTCGGAATGAAACCAAATCAAAGTCAATAAAACCTCTAAACTTTCGATCTTAGGTCATCGTTCCAGTAAGTGGATCGCTAACTTCCATGCACTCCTATCCAATGTTAACTCTTTGGATCCATTCCAATCTCTCAAGTCTTTTTTAACTGCTTCTTCCCACGTTAGTCTCGGTCAACCTTCGCCTTTTCTTATGTTTTCGAGACGACTTAAAATTTCGCTATGCACCGGTGCCTCAGTAGGTCTCCGTTGGAGATGTCCAAACCATCTCAAACGATATTGGACAAGCTTTTCTTCAATTGGTGCTACCCCAACCATATCATGTACATCAACATCGCAGATTTGATCTCGCCTTGTATGACAACAGACACCGCAGTATCCACATATCTGCTACACTCATCTTCTGTACATATTGTCTTTTCGTGGCTAACATTTCACCCTATACAACATCGCAGGTCTGATCGCTGTCCTATAAAACTTACCTTTTAATTTTTGAGGGATTTTTCTACCACATAGGACACCACATGCTTGGCGCCATTTCGCACACCCCACTCGTATCCTATGGTTCACACCTTCATCAATCTCACTGACACTCTGTAGCATCGATCCCAAATATCGAAAAGTTTTCTTCCTAGGCACTACTTTTCCATCCAGACTAACATCTTCATCATCTGCCATAGCACAACTGAAAACACACCTTATATACTCAGTTTTAGTCCTACTAAAGCCCTTCGATTCTAAAATTTTCCTCCACAACTTCAGTTTCCTATCAACACGTACCCTACTCTCATCAATTAGCACCACATCATCAGCAAAAAAAGCATACACCAATCATGACTTTGTCCATCACTAGGGCAAAAATGTAGGGGCTCAATGCTGACCCTTGATGTAGTCCTACCTTAACAGGAAAGCCACTGGTATAGATATCACATGCTTTGACATTAGTCACAACATCGTCGTACATATCCTTGATTAGCGTAACATACTTTGTTGGGACTTTTTTCCTTTCAAGTGCCTAACACATTACCTTTCTTGGCACTTTGTCATAAGCTTTCTCTACGTCAATAAACACCATGTGTAGATCCTTTTTTTTCTCCCTATACCTCTCCATCAACTGTCATGCCAAGAATATCGCCTCTGTGGTCGACCTCTCAGGCATAAAATCAAATTGGTTTTTTGTCACGCTAGTCACTCTTCTTAAACGATGCTCAATCACTCGCTCCCAAAGCTTCACTATGCGGCTCATGAACTTAATTCCTCTGTAATTAGTACAGCTTTGAATGTCTCTTTTATTCTTGAAAATTGGCACTAATGTGCTTCTCCGCCACTCTTTAGACATCTTGTTCGACCTAAAAATGCTATTAAACAATTTAGTTAGCCAAACAATCGCCACGTCTCCAAGGCATTTACACACCTCAATACGAAATACAGACAGGCGAAGCAAAGAGATTGATGCTCTAAAGATAACATATCAGCTGGTAGGTAAAAGATGAGAAGTACTCTGTGTGCTAAAATCGACATGTGTTGGTGGAATTCATCGGTTGCGCAATTGATTTATTGTTGTAGGGATCATGCTGGTGGCAATGAGAAGTTGAAGCTGTTGGTGCCAGACATTAAGGTCTATGGGGGATCCTTGGACAACGTGAAAGGCTGCACTGATCAGGTGGAGAATGGAACCAAGTTGTCCCTTGGGAAGGACATTGAGATACTATGCCTACACACACCATGGTATGCTATGCTGCTTTCTTCCCTTATAGCATGAGTTTCACCTCATCATTTACTATATGGTTAGTGTGATTTTCTTTTCTGTGGTCATAGAAGCACTGAAGATAAGAAGTTGAACATCTGCATTCACTGGAATAATCCATCTTACAATTTCACTTTAGATTTATGCTTTTATCCTTGATAAATGTACATTTTAAGTGAAGGAATTTGCAAGCAGCTGATCAGTGGCACAAACACTTCATCAATGTTACTAGGACAAATTAGTTGAACACTTAGACAAAAACCCACTTGAATTACATGATAGTTTACACAGCCTTTTGTATGTATTTGCTCTGTACCAGCGAGTCAATTATTTGATTTCCTATTATCTCACTTCTTCCAACAGCCACACAAAAGGTCATATTAGCTACTATGTTACTAGTAAAGAGGAGGAAGATCCAGCAGTGTTTACTGGAGACACCCTGGTTAGTATATGCATCTGACTTACAGTAATTGATCTTTTTATTTTTGATATCCTGACCATTTTTTGAAATACAGTTTATTGCTGGTTGTGGGAGGTTTTTTGAGGGTACTGCAGAGCAAATGTACCAGTCCCTTTGTGTTACACTCGGCTCACTGCCTAAGCCAACACGAGTTTACTGTGGCCATGAGGTATGGACGTATCACGGATGATTTTGATGTTTCAGATTTGTTTTTTTTTCTTCCTGGAATGATAGACCTTCATAGGAGAAACATGAACTTGAATGAATCTGTATCACGAAATCTGTATCATATGTCCCCCTTAGTTGCTCAGCTCTTTGCCTTTCCATTTAATTTCTATCTTGATAAGCAGTGATTATGTAGCTGCATGGGTGCTTATTCATGTTCTATGCTGCTCCCTTTCTTGATTATTTGCTCTGTACGAGTAAAAGATGCTGGCAGCTCTGGAATAGAAGTGAAAATATACAGTCTGAATGGGGATAGTTTTTGAAGCCTTAAATAAAAAACGCCATTCTCTATGGAGATTTCCTGGCAAATCTTATTGAAGATAATAACTAATGCATTTTCTATCCGGCACAAATATATCCTCATTTGCCATCCTGCATCAAAGAAATATCATATTCATGCTGTCAATTCTTTAAAAATCGCTAGCGTCGTTGCCATTAGTCCATGACTGCATGTGTTCAACCAGGGTTTCAAATCCCGGTGACCAACCGGGAAAAAGGTTCCAGTCCGAAAAACTTCGAAGTTAAAATTTTGATTTGAATTGTTGAACAGAAATTCTGGACTGGAACCAGAGATCCTGAACAATCTTGGCCAGTTAGTGTTTTTCAAATGTGCAATATGAATTTCAAGAGAAAAAAACAGTCGGCTTAAAACTGGTTCCTGCTGGGAATGTACTGGTTTCCATTAACAGCCAGGGAGTGGGATTTTTGTTGAATCCGGTTTTTGAAACTCTGTCCAACAAATGAACACATATGGTTTCTTTTACAAAGTATTATTCGTACAGTATGCTATTTGTCTTGTCAACAGCAATTGGAGACACTATTCTTATGTGTCTCATCTCGATCCGCAGTACACCATAAAAAGCCTGCAATTCATGCTGACAGTTGAACCTGAGAATGAAAAGATGAAACAGAAACTGGAATGGGCTAAAAAGCAGCGCAGAGCCAATCAGCCAACAGTTCCCTCAACTATAGGGGAGGAGTTTGAGATTAATACCTTCATGCGTGTTGATCTGCCAGAAATACAGGTCTTTAATCTGCCTACTTTTTACTTCCGTTTGCCATTTTACTAGATTTGTTTTGCGTGCCAGTGTTGGAGCTTTCTATATACAGAAAAGATTGACATCATAACAATGAGGATTAAGGAGTGCTTAGAAAATATAAATTAGTTGGGTTGCAAATTTGAACTAGCTGCAGCGACATCATAACATTCTTAAGTTTGAAGCGGGTCTCTTTGTGAGTGATGCTTATGTAGAGTGTGCCATTGATCTTGCAGGCCAAATTTGGTGCCAAGTCGCCAGTTGAAGCACTGAGAGAAGTCAGGAAGATCAAGGATAACTGGAAAGGTTGATACAGATGCGACCGCTAGCCGTCTGTTGGTCCAGCCTAGCTAACGCAGAAAGCTTACCCGTGCAGGCGGGAATTACAGCCGTGCAATGCTTCGAGAGGTGTGGTGTCGGGAAGAAGAACACTCTTATAAGTTAAAAGTCAGTGTAATAAGAATCTACTAGTGTCCTATGTAACTATCCTGTCTGTGCAAGAAGACATCAGCAGGTGTGGCGTGTTAATGTTGGTCTTGTTGCAAACAGTAATGCATGAACTATGTGTGCCTGATGTAATATATTACCAAACTTGAATTCTCAAAAGCTGTGATGTGTGATTTGTCACGTCTGTAACTTGCCTACATTTCATAATTAGCCGCTTCCATCGTGACTTGAAGCTTTGCCATCAGTAAGGATATAGTAAGCATATAACCCATTTCAAATTAAAAAAAATAAAAGAATTTAATCATCCAAATATTCTGCAATCCTTCCCAACAGAATGATATAGTCAAGAACTGGAAGTTCATGTGGAGGTTTATCTTTGTTGATGACGAGTTATTGACTGTGTTTGAGCATGTTGTGTTCGAGTTTGAGTTTTTTTGAATTCTATTTTGAATTTGAAGCAGTTTGAGGTGTTGTCAGTGTCGAGCGGCACTATTGGCCTTGTAGGAGTGGTAGTGCCGGCCAGGCGACACTACCGGCGGCTTGGGTTGGCGGAAGTGTTGGCCCTGCGGAGCTACTGGTCTTGGGAGCGGTAGTCTTTTTATAGAGAGATGTTTTCTCTGGTGTTAGACACATGCGGCACTATCGACCATCTGGGAGCGGTAGTACGGGGGTGCGGTACTACCGGCCTCCAGTGGCGGTAGTTATTTTCTAGAGATGTGTCTCTTGGGGCTGATCAGTGAGAGCAGCACTACTGGCCAACCAGGAAAGGTTGTGCTGAGGGTGCGGTACTACTGACCCTGCCGACTTTACTGCGACTTGAGCTTAATGTTTGCATTAATTGTTAATTAATGCATATTATTGTGAACAGTGCTATGTAATGTTTTTTTGTTTGTGTTGGTTGCAGGACTTCGAGACTAGGTCATGGTGAGGTGAAGGCGAGACCGGGATTATGCTAGGAGAGCTAAGTTCCAGAACGGTTAAGGGACATCGGAAGATAATCGAGGCCCGGGGGTGGTTGCAAGCCGGAAAGACAATGAACCAGAGCGTGAAGCACTGGTGATGGATATGACGGGCAACGACATGTATTGGGACTAGACTTAGGGAGGAGTCGAGGTCTAGAGCAGACAAGGAAGTCGATGCCGCCATGGTGAAGCGGTCAAGGACACGTGGCACGCCAAGTGACTTGGGCCCGTTTACAAGCGAGGAAGGTTCGGGGAGTCTGGACGCGTGAGAGGCTTGACAGGAAGTCATTGGTGCCACGTAGAAAGCGGCGAAGCATGGCGATGTTTCGAGAAAAAGGAAGACCGATTATTGGGAGCAAATTGTTAATTTATCTGATACCGGAGGTCGAGGCGGTTTGAAAAACCGTGGCGGTGGCCTAAGTGGTTTATGTCACGTCAAAGTGGAGTTAGACGCAAATTCAGGCTCGCGGAGCGGATTTCGCGTCAATATAATAACCACTTTGAGAAGTGTGCTTATGTGAGTGGAAAACCCGCTAAGGGTATTGGGTTTCGGGTTAGCCCATGTAAATGTGGATGATATCTACTTGTAGTGTTGAAGTTTAGGGTTAGAGTTGCCTCCACTATATATGAGATGTAGTGGGAGGAGATACTTGAGACCTTAGGCTTAGTTACTAGAGAGGTTTAGGTTTCCCACAAGATTTTGATGTTCTTGTGTGGGTGTGTGAGTGCTCATTGGGAGTTTTGCTTTCAGGTGAGAGGTATTGTAATCTATCCTCATGCTCTCAAATAAAAATCAATTTCGTGCTCAAGATTTGGCTTTTGTTCTTGGCATTCCTCCTTGATTCTTGATCATTTTTGTTGGTTTCCTTTTCTCTTAATCTTGTATTGCTAAGGATGAGTGATTGATGGATGTATCCTTTGGAGATCATTACCCAATCATCTAGGTAAGCTCTCTCATGATCATCAAGAGATTTTCAAGAAATCGGGTTTTTGTTCGAGAAGGAAGGATCTGAGGTAGATCGTGATCTTGCACGTTTGAGGGTAATCTCTTTGGGGTTATTGCTTGCTGTGACATGTGGGAGACCATCTATGTCCATCTTAATCATCAAATCCCCACGAGCAATCTCAGGACAAAGTTTTTGAATTTGATCCGGTTTTGGTGCATCCTTCGGTAAATTCGAAAAAAGTCAGAACTTTGACGTCAATCCTTACGATTGAAGATTGTAATAGGTTCCTGACACCCATAAGAAGGTGCACATAAAATTTCGCTGGTTTTCGATCAGCCGATCAAAAGATACACCGATTTTTATTTTTGAAGTTTGTTGATTTTACTGTTCGTATAACTGTTTTTACTGTTTACGGCACTACCGAGGTATTGTAGCACGGTAGTGCCGCTGGTACTGTTCATTCCGGCACTACCGCCCATTTAACGTCGGTAGTACTGCCTCAGGGCTGATTTATCTGAAAATTTGTTCTTCAACGCATTTTTAACATAAGTGAGATTTTGGTTGATCTTTTAAAGGTAAATTTGAATTTGTGATCATTTACTCCCTCTAATCGTCATTTTCGGCCATTCAAAAATAAAATAAAAAATTACCCGCAGAATGTAGTCAAGTCTCAAGAAGGAAAAAAGAAACCTAATCGACGGATGCACTGTTGGAGCTGCAATTCCAAGCTTCTTCATTTAGGCGCTTTCTTCTTCTCCGAAGTTTTCGACGTCGAAGACTTCAGTTTAAATGGCTGGGCAGAAGAGCCGGCAAACTGGCCGAAGCCCAGCCGGCTGGGGACCAACTTGGGCGGTGCGAACGGCCCGAACGCCGCGGCAGGCTCGCTCGCGCCGCTCTTCTTCCCGGGCGCAGCCGCCGTGGCGCGGACCATCGCGTCGTCGTCGCCTCTGGTCGCATGCCCCTCCCTCGAGCTCTCCTCGCCGCGAGTGTCGCCGAACATCTGCTTGGCTCTCTCCAAGAACGCTGGCTTGCCCATGAGCACGAAGAGCTTGAGCAGCTCGTCCGTCTCCAGCTTGCACCACGGTGGTGGTGCTTGGAGCGATGGGGTCGCGGCGGCGCCCGGAGGAGACGGCGGAGGCGGGTAGTAGCTGCTGTGCAGGAGGAAGCTGGACGTGCCGGCGCCGGCGCCGGGAGCGAGGCCATTCCAGTAGGCCGGCACGGGGTTCTGCCTGGCCCGCGCGTCGCACTCGAGGATCTTGAACTCGGCGGCCACCCGCGCCTTCATCCCCGCTTGCCGCACGAAGCGCCGCAGGCTGTCCTGGTACGTGTGCCACTGCGGCTGTGGCTGCTGAACAATTTTACCAAAGTTCACGTCAGTTCTCGGATGTTTGGAAAATCACATATCAGAAAAGGGTTCAATTGCAGAAACAACAGCAAATATTTCGAAACAGATATATCTTCATGATTCTCATGAATGAACCAGTAGAAAAAGAAAAAAATGCTCATGCATATTAATTTGACTCAAAGGATACCACGTGCTGCTAGAACGGGTATATTCTTCTTGGGGGCTTGGCTCAGTTCCAGGTGATGATGGAGTTTGGGGTCTATAAATAGAAGGTCCTGCGTTCAATTCCTTCGCCACGTTGGGGCTGAAGTCACCCTTTCCAGAAATTGATCCTCAAAATATATTTTCCAGATGGTGTTGATGACAAATGATACTCTTTTGTGACAGGAGGAAGTGCTAAAATAATATTAATTTTTTTTTTAAAAAAAAACTCATGTTACTTGTTTAGAAAAAAAGAAATGGACCGAAAAAATAGGCACTATGTTCATTTCATGAGGTGGGAATTGGGATCGAACCGTGGGCAACTGTAGGCACACATGTGTTTCACCACCACACCACAAACAAAACCAATCCTACATAAATTTGATATGATTACCTTATGTGGTCGTGGTACTCCTCCTCTTTCAATTTTCCCTTTTACCCCTCTAAAAAAAATTATCAAATACAACAAACTAATTCCACCTCGCAAAAAATTCTCTAACAAGAAAGAAAAAGTGTACTTCTAATGGGCGTGCGGCTAGGGTGGGGAGGCTTGACGTAGCTGAGTACGGAGACGGTGGAGCTGAGGGTGTGGGCCGAATAGGGCGATTACGATGATATCGACTCGACGTGATGGGTTATATGATATTCCTTTTATCTATAAGCAAAGCACGTGGCTAGTGTAAAAAAATGTAATTTAAGGGATGTTTGGAAGGAGGGGGATTTTGCTTTGAAATTTTTTGGGACTTAGTTTCAATTTGAACTAAAACAAACGATTTAGATCCAAATCCCCTCTCCACCATGGCCTTACTTCGTAATCTTACCCTAGCCTTTTCCCGTTGACGAGGATGTATACGTAATGAATACAAATTAAGGTTTTTCTTGGCCGAATTAGGGGGGCCCTACGAAGAAATAAACCATCAGTCTCCAGCCCTTCCAGGCTTCAAGCTACTTTACATTTTCTTAATTCCATTCCACAAACCAAGCGTAAAACAGTAGTATCAAATAGTTTCATTCCTCTAAACAAACGCATACTTGTAGAATGGGATGATTCTCGAATATGGTACTCATTAAAGTTCTAACAAACCATTGTTACGTGCCAAATGCGAACATACACAAAAAAAAATAGTTGTTACTATGAATGTATGCATGACTAAGACTACTTTTTACCAACGTTCGTGGAAAACTCATCCCACGTACACCAATATCACCGATATCTGCTGTTCACTTGGCACGCGAGGTGATCTAGGCTACCCAATGAGCGCACTTGGGTGACCATGGGTGTCTGTGATTTTGAGGCTAGGAGTATGGCATCACCTCGCACCCCATTTCCCCTCTTAGAATTACTTCTATTTTTTTAAAGTTGTACAAATATTAAAATATAAATAAATGATAGATGTTGATTACTTATCCATTTACTTACTTCAAAATTTATATAACTTGTATTGAAAAAAAAACATGGAAGCACTGCCCTTCCCTTTTCTCGAGCACCCCATTTCTTCATCGGTTTGTCCGCTCACCTGCCTTCTCCTTCTCCCATTTGCCTCTGCCCTCTGGCACCGCCAGGGAAGCCATTATCGTCTTCCCCTTCCAAAACCCCAACTTTTGCTCCCACGTGCTAGCGCGGCCTCCGCCGTTGCTAGGAGAAGCCGCAACTCGCCGCCCCTTGCAGGAGCAGCCCAGGATCGTCGTCGATGGAAGTATTTCGAATTATTTGAAAGTTTTCGAATCGAAAGTTTAGTGGATCATCAAAAGCCTTCGAATCAGCGCACGGGGGGAGTCCGGCAGCTGTGCATCTCACAGATATTCCTGCGGAATGGACGCACTCCATGACTATGTTCTGCAAACCTAAACGAGTTTCCAGCTTCAATACGCTAGCTATAAGTACCACACGGCACCACGAAACCAAACCAAATGTCTTTCTGCAATAGGCTAGGCAGACACCACTATATATACTTATATATAGTATACTTTCTGCAATAGGCTAGGCAGACACCACTATATATACTTATATAGTATATAGGTGCCTAGTGTCATCTGCCTATATTACCAAGGTAGTAATATGGAGTTGACTGGAATTATTCAGGGAAGATACACTCTTTTGGAACACTGGTGGGGCTTACATAAAGAAGGGTGGCGTGCGGGTCTTGCGAGACGGCCATCGTCATCGTCCGCCCGCTCTGATCAGCTTCGCCGGTGTAAGTGAGCCTCCTCTGCTCCACGCCGGCGCCACCAGACACCACCGTCCCCGCCGCCGCTGCAACTCCAGTGTCATCACATCAACAAACCACAGCACAAATCGCTTCTCAGTTCTGAATTATAGTAGGCTGCATGAAGCAGCGTTTGCTTACCTTTCCTTGCTCTCTTTACCGGCGTGCTCTTGCTCCCTTTTGCTCCTCTCTGCCTCGCCCTGCTGTTGCCTGCAGAAACGTTGCCAGCTTTGGCGTTCTCTTGCTTCTTCTCGGGTGTGCCCTTCTTCTTCGCCGGCACGTTGTGCCGCTGTGGGGTAGGTGTAACAGGATCGCGTGAGCCTCCATTGTTGCCATCTTCTTTTCCGGCTGGCTTGTTCGGCTGGTCCAAATACTTCTGACGCCACTCCACGAGGTCCGACTCCGAGTACATCTGGTTGGTCTTCAGGGACAGGAACACCTTCTTGGCTTGATCTAGCAGTGACATTGCCTGCAAGAAAGGGAAACATTTTCCGTGGCTTCATGCAGTGTGTAATGTAGGAGCATGATATTATTACTGAATAAACGACCAACCTCTCTGTAAGGTATGGTGTCCTGGTTGTTTATGGACATTGCTTTCTGGAACACCACGTAAACATCATTCTGCAATTGCATACGATGATCATGAAACCAGGAGTCAATTGCCAGGTATGTAGGAGATGAGGCTGGGACCACAGGACCTCGAATTGCTCTAGTGTGTTGTACATTCCATCCTTGTTCTTCTGTCTTAATGTTGCAAAGTCAGCGGGACTGTTTACCCGTTCTGCATAATCACTTACCTGCAGCGATATGTTAAATTATCAATTTATGTTTGTCTTTCACATTATGAACCAAGAAATATGTGCACGTTTCGTTCTTTCATACGAAACTAAAGTTTCAGACGTATTCCTTCATGGCTTACTTGGATGTCATCTGGCATTGCAAACAACTCATGCGTATCTCTCCTGCAACAAAAGAAGGAAATACACGTAAAATCGATGTGCTGCTTGATGTACAAGTCAAAAGAAGAGACAGCCCCCACAAGTTTACATCTCCAGTGTATCAAGAATGTACTCGATGATTTGTCCTGTCGAGCTTTTGCCTGATAGGTTATCTGAAACAAAGCGATGTACATTCATATGTGCACAGTCTGGAGCAGCACAGCACCGAGACAGGAAAAAGAAGCAATATTTCGTACTGGTGTTGGTTGCATCTCCTGCTTGGCTAGATGAAGCTTCTCCCTGCAACTTCTGAAAAAAACATACATAAGACGATGGGAACCGGGAGGTATAAACACAAAGAATTCAGAGCACCCAGTAGCTGCATATTTACCCGGATTTCTTCATTCCTTTTTCTCTTCCCTCGCGCACCAGAAATGATGTTCTGAATTATCTGCCAAGGATCTAGGAGACAAATGGTAGTGTCGTCGTCATTCTTCTGCTCTTCAAGCTTCAGCAATCTGGCACTCCGCCTCTTCCCTTTTCCAGACATCTCTGCACCTCCTGTTCTTCCTTCCCAATTGAACAAAAAAGAAGAGAGGCTACAATGGCAATGCGTCACGTTAGAACTTATGTGCCATGATGATGATGGGCTCGATCTTATTTTTCCAGCTGGTATCTCTCATGCATTTCTATATGTGAAATTGTGAATACTAAAATACTATTAAAACGGACACTATAGGCACCGTAATGCCATGGTTTTGTTGGCCTTTTAAGGCTTACTGTTCTTGTTTGACAGATCATAGACAGGAGCAATGCACAAAAACAGAAACAATTGAGGAGTTGACCGAGGAGACCAAAACGAAACAATGAAAAGAAAGGAGAAGTGCACACAGTGTACCTCAGAAATAGGAGAAGTAATCTATATATAATACTTGAGCTTAGGAGAGAGAATATTGGAAGCTAGCTTAAGTATGTTTGTAAGAGCTTTGGTTGTATGTTACTTACCATTAGCATCAGATTTTATTCTTGTGTCTACTTTCATATGTGAACATTTCTCTTCTACAAATTTGGAATCCTATGGTAGATTATTATAATAGCATCTAAAGAATTTGGTAATACTACAACAAGTAGCCTTCCAATTCTACAGAGGGGGATGTTGGCTACAGTAAATGTGCACCGGAGTTCTAGGGAAAGATAAGGCCTCATTTTACTCGCATTAATTAACTAGCGTGTCTAAATAGGACAGCGTATACTCATCTACAACTGTAGCACCATGACATACATAAGCTATTCAATAGATGGCAACTGAAATACATACCCTCTGTGTCTGATGTATTTTCCATTAGAAGATGGCAATCTACCATAACTGCAATGAAGCCAGACCAAAACAAGAATGGACATGCATGCTAACCTGACCGTTTGAATTTACAGGAGAATGCGCTATGTCTTCTCCTTCACACTTGCTTCATTTTTTGTTTTTTGGAAGGAAGCTTCATCGTTTAAGCGACCCAGTTTTGTTGCTGAGCTTTACCTAAAGACGAAAATGGTACATGTCTGTGTATCACATAATGTGTAGAGGTGAAATAAATTTACACGTGGCCATGCATACACAAGCCATAGTGATTTGTATTAAATATACTAGAAAGGGCCGCGCGCTACGCTGCGTCGTGCAAAATTCAGCTGCGCGACGTTGCGACACGCAAAACTTGGTTCGATGATTATTTTTTGGAAAAATGGATCTGAGGACATAAATGTATGAGCCATCGGTGAATCCGCGGATTTTTTTGAAAAAAAAACGCGGAGGGATATAAACGTAATTTCATTTTTCGGGTCAATACAACCAAAAAACATCTTTAGGACCTAAACGTAATTTTGTTTTTTCCGTCGGCAAATCCACGGACTGCTATGAGCCGTCGGCGAACACGGGGACTTGTTTGAAAAAAAACGCGGAGGGATATAAACGTATTTTCGGGTCAATCCAGCAAAAAAATGTTTTTCGGGACCTAAACGTAATTTCATTTTTTATCGGGTCGATTCCGCTAAAAACCGGCGTGAGGACCTGAACGCAAACCCCAGAGGGACCTGAACGTAATTTCATTTTTTTGTCTATTTTATTAAAAAACGATAAAAGGACTCGAACGTAATTTCCAATTTTGCGGAGGTTTTTTTTTGCGAGTGGGGCGACGTGGCATGGCTGAGGTCACGCCATTCCCACCCGCTTTAATATAGAGATGATTGGCACACAGAAGAGGGGGAAGAACGAAAATATTGCAAATGCTGCCGGTATTTTGCGATATATATTCGATCTGCCATCCAAGTTAGCTTACCATTGTATTTGCCACAGGAAATAAATAGCACTTGTCATATTCTATTTTCAGAAAAGACAAAACTACCACTCTGCAGTCTCTCTCCTAGAGGTGGGCACTCGGGCCGGGTTCTTTTGGGCCGGCCCGAGGCACGACGTCACGGCACGGCACGAAGCCCAACCCGGCATGAAGTGGACCGTACCGGGCCGGCACGACACTGTAGCATGGGCCGTGTCGGGCCTGAGAATCGGGCACGATGGGCTGCACGGCCCGGCACGATACTGTAGAATGGGCCGTACCGGGCACGATGACCCAGGACGTGAGGAAGAAGCCTAGCATGAAGGTCACCGACTCACAGAGCATGACCGCTATAGATGCACCCAGTAGCATGAATGCCACCCCTATCGCCGACATCTAAGTGAAACGGACAAAACGGGAGAGAGCTGAGAGAGATTGACAGACGGTGTAAGAATCTGCTCTCTCTCTCTCGCTCGTCCCTCTCAATCTCTCTCAGCTCTCTCTCTCACCCGTCTCTCTCAATCTCCCTCTCAATATCTCTCGCCTGTCTCGCTGACTCTTTTTCTCGCTCATTGCCCCCTCTCTCATCCGTATTGAGCACATCCCCCTCGCTCTATGTAACTGTTTAAGAATAAATAAATTTTAGTTCTTTTTCTCATAATATTTGGATCTACTGCCTCAACTCCATGCGTTTCTGGCTACTTTCCTCTCGTTGCAATAGTGCAAATGGGTCGGGTCTGGGCTGGCACAACACGAAGAGCAAATGGACCGTGCCTGGGCTCACTGAAGGCGAGCCGGACCGGCACGGCACGGCACGGCGGGCACGACGGACCGTCGCGGTCCGACACGGTTCAGACACGAAGCACAATGGACCCGTACCGTACCGGACCGACCCGGCATAGCATGGCTCTGCTCTCTCCTACTAGGCCCCTGCCCAGCTTTGGCTGCCATTGCCTCTACCTTTGGTCATAGCACCAATACATTCATTGTCATCTCCGTCTCCGAACTACTGTTTTTCAGTGTTCTCCTAGATGCTATACGTTAGACGGACAGCACATCGACGCCTAGCACTTAATCATTGATTAAGCCGATTGGATGGCCGTATAGGCGAGATAAATCAGGTAGACCGGGGTGTAGCTTGGCGCCTAAGTGCCGTCTAGGTGGGCTAGACAGCCGTATAAGGGAACACGTACTGCTAATTTCTGCGCCTCTGTCCACCTTTCCACCACCTCTATTGTTACCTCCGCCTTTGGTTGCCGTACGCCTCTACTTGTACCTCACTGTCGTGGCAGGAGTGATTTTTCTATAGCATCACCGATTGGGTGTGGAGGGAAGCACAACGATTTGATTCGTGCTATCACCACCGCCTTTATTCATCACATTGCCTTGAGCTAGCACCCCTACCAGTCATGCAACTTCAGTCCAACGTCACCACCGTATGTAGAACCTCAATCCAACACCGCCATCAACTTAGAGCCTGACAGATACGCTTCTTCTTCTTCTTCTTCTTCTTCTTCTTCTTCTTCTTCTTCTTCTTCTTCTTCTTCTTCTTCTTCTTCTTTTGCGGTGGTGAGAGCCAGAGAGGAAGGGTGCAATGGTCGTTGTTACCGCCGCCTCGATCCGGTGCTGACCACGGAGCCACAGTAATCATCTCCGCCTCTAGCCAGCGTCGCCATCGAGTCTCCATTCACCGTAAGCAAGGGCAATTTATTCTTTTCCTAAAATTGATCGTTAAATGTGCAGAGAGCACTAGTGTAGAACGTTGTCTTCCTTGGTTCCAGTTTCATTGATATGTGTATGGCTCAGCGAGAAAGGGTCTCCTCCTCTTGCCTATTAGTAAGCGGGTCTTCGATTCCACCGGGGTATTACGGTCTCGAAGAGGGGGCTGTACACACAATAGAAAATTTACGCCAATCCGCTGAGATATGGTTTAATTGCTACAAGTGAATATTTCAAACAAGAAATGAATTCGAATTTTTGGATGACAGACCTAATATCTTTGAGCAGTACTTCAATGCTTTCCCTTCCAATACAAGTTGCACAAATCTTGAAGCAAACGAAGGAATAAGTAATCATCATCTATCATTCATTAATACTTTAATATTTGTGCAACTGTTAAAAAGAAAAGCATGAAAACACCTCTCAATATCTTTTCAGGAGCCAAAGGAAATACATCTCAAGTACATTAATTTGCAGATACAACAATATGCAAACTTGTATGGCAGATCCAACATATTACAAACTCCATATCACGGATCAGGGGACCGTGATGGCGGTGATGATTAGATAGAGACTTCTCTCATGAGCAACACCGGTATACGCAAAGTTCCAAAAAAAGAACACTGGTATACGTGTTGAGTGATCCGTAATGAAAGTAATTGGGCACGTGAGTTACTGCGCCGCCTGCCAGTCATGAAAGATTTTAGTGGAAACAATTAAAAATTTACTAGGGTTATCCCATGTACTAACAAATTGCTACATTAACATGGAAATATGCCAGGGTTATTAAATATTTCTCAAAAGGAAATTTTTTCCTCTCGGCTCTCTTTGAAATGGAGAATTTTCTCCTAAACTGTAAATTTATGTTCCCCCATATCTAAAATCCTAAGCACTCCATTTACAAGGCAGATAAGGAGAAACCTGCTTTCATTCAAATATGGCTGTAGTTTCCCTTGCAAGGGGACGTATTTGGCATATCAAACTTCTAAGCTAACAGCAGAAGCATCAACGGCATCACTGCTGTTCTGCTGTGACCACAGTTCTGCATATCGCCCGCCCTTTGACAGAAGAAAATCATGTGGTCCTTGTTCCACTACCTTTCCATTCTCCAAGACAATGATCTGAAAAATCAATTTTAAACAGCATTTATTTAAGAATCACAGGAGAGATGAATCCAACAAGCATTCATCTCTCTGGAATACACTAGAAAGATTTGTTGTCCAATAGACGAACTTAAAGCATACTGAGATGTGAGATCTAGCCCATTACAGTAAGTAAATCAATTTCCTTTTAGAAGGATGAGTAAATCATTTTCTTGAGCAGTTTCAAGAGCAACATCTTGCTGCCAAACTGGCTTGTTATTCTGATCTCTATTGCCAATTTAACAATAAATAACATTAATTTCCTAAACTGAAGCTTACTGTTTTGTACTGTTCATGTATGTGAACGAATATGCATACCTCATCACATTGCATTGCAGTTGTCAGTCGATGAGCTATAAAAATTGATGTACGATCGACGGATAAAGACTTTAGAGAATTCAAAATTGATGCTTCAGTAGTGCTATCAAGAGCGCTTGTAGCTTCATCACATAATCTGATAAAAATAAGATCACAAGAAATTTAAGTCAAAAGGGGAATTGGATTAACCCATTATTTGCATTTTGCAAAAGCATGTTTCACGAGAGTATCTGAAATTAGTTCAAACCCATTTAGAAGGCCCAACTTAAACATGTCATGTTAGCTTTCATAGAAGCACACAAATATAATCCGTATAAACACAGTAAGAAACTGTTCTCAGGTGACACTGAGATCCAAATGCAAAAAAGACAAAACGAAAAAGCAAGGGGCACTCACAGAATGGTAGGCTCCTTCAAGAATACGCGAGCAATTGACACTCGTTGTTTCTCACCACCACTTAACTGCAAAAAGGCCAAACCACATTTTTTGAGATATGCTGAGCTGCTGGCTATAGGAACAACAGATTACAACATTTCCAGATTTTGCAAATTACAAGACATTGTCTCACCTTCAATCCTCGCTCTCCCACAACTGTGTCATACTTGTCTGGAAAGTTCATAATTGTATCATGGATAGCAGCACGCCGGGCAGCATCATAAACCTGTATGGAAATAAACTTTAGCATTCCACAACAATCATATGGCCATGTTATAACTTCAGAATGCATTGGAAGAACACCGTACCTCCTCATCTTTTGCTGACAACCGTCCATACTGTATATTAAGCTTAATTGTGTCATTAAAAAGTACCTGCAATGGTATTAATGATGTGAGCTTGGTTGGGTTTGGAACAATGCCAGGCCACATGTGTTAATAATGTATTGACCTGATTCCCTAAAATATGTATTGACAGAACAACTTCAATCTACTCAATGATTTTACTATGCTGAAGAAAATTTGCATGAGGGGCACCATGATTTTTCCATTATCTATTGGGATTTTCTTGTGTTAAATGAATTCCTCATCCCACATGTAATGTTACTTTAATTTTTTTTTCATAAAAAAGGATTCATGTTTGGGTGCCAAATAAATAATCAAAAGATATTCAGCCATAACAGCTTGCAGTTCTAAGTTTACATCGAAAGCCGGCTTTCTAGAAGAGAACTTAAGAAAATGCAATTTCTCTCATCTTTCTAAAGCACATAAGAATTAATTTGCACTTCAACACTTCAGCATAATTTAGCAAATTCAATAAGAGGCCAAGAAAAGTTTGAAAGCTATAGCATTCACAGGTATAGAATATCGGAGGGCTAACCGTATCCTGCGGTACAACACCAAGACACTTCCGAAGACTCTCTAGCGTGACACCCTGGATGTCTTGCCCATCTATTCGTATCTGCCAGGAAGACAGAACAAAGGCATCACAAGAATGGAAATTTTGATGTACATCTGAAAGTCGAGAAGCCATAGCATGGGCATCAATTTCATCAGCAGGAAATCAAAAGGGAGACTGATTCTTACAGATCCTGAAGTTGAGTCAAAAAATCTGAAGAGAAGTCTAAGTATGGTTGACTTTCCTGCAGAAGAAAGGTCTAGTTAATGAATGGCTCACTTACCCACAGAAACTTGAGTGGTGCTAATACTGAAAGAAAAACTTAGCAATAGCTCTTTTATGACATATTTTGGCAGTAAAACTATGCATAAGATAGACCAAGCAGGCTCTAAGAAACATTTGTGCATACATTCCTGGAAAACTTGCTAGCCTTCATTTACCACCTTTTCCCTCTTGCCATGAGCACACGAAATGGAAAAAGAATCAAGTATTGTCTAATGTCTGCTCTTTCATTATTCATACTATAACATAAAGACTTTATACTGGATATCTTTCCCAAGAGCCAAAATATTTTTTGAAATGCCAAGAACCAAAATATTGAACAGATATTGTTGATGTGCCCTACTATGAAATACAATTTGTTGTAGTGCGTTTGGAAGTTCAAAATCACTAAATACTCTTACAAATCGCAGCTCATTAGCTGAGACATTATGCCACTGCATGTCCCAGAGAAGCACTCAGATAGACAGTACAACTAACAAACAACACAGTATCAGCTCTTGTACTCCTGTATAATTATGTAGAGGTACATAAGGGCACTTTAATAGGAGTCTCTTATTCCAAAGACGACATCTTTACACTCCTTTACTGATCTCTATTTTTCAAAAGTGATGTCCATACTATTTGTGTTATCAGTCCTTTGCTAGCAATCTTGTATTGAAACTGAGTACGAACCATGGTAGCATGGACATCGTCACATCAATCTCTACGTTGGAATGGAACTCACAACTCTATTTCATGGGCCAAGTGGCCAAGCTATGGTCATGTACAAGGCATGGCAAATAAGCAGAAAACACCCTATACAAAGAAGTAATACTAGGTAAGTACATATACTTCTAACAGTTTGATGCAAAAGGGCTACAGGTCTAAAAAAAATGAGATCCTAATAACTCCAATTGAACACCACAAAACCCACAACCTTCTAAAATTATATTGTTGGTGATATGAACATGAGAAAACTGATACAAACCTTCAATATTTAAATCTGGTAACAAAATCATTAACATTATTTAATAAATAAAATATTAGTTTTACCGCTGCCACTAGTTCCAACAATCGCCATGCTTTTTCCTGCAGGTACAGTGAATGAGGCGCCATCAAGAATCTTCCTTTCTGGTACATACCTGGAAGAAATCAAATCTTTCAGCTACTCATTAATAAATATGACACTAAATCAGATTATTCTAGTTTACACCCCATACTACCTAGTGGATTAGCTTTACTTAATTCTAATTAACGCCTCGATGTAGTTCTAATAATACATTTTGAATTATTTTTTGTTAGTTATGTTACATCCCAATATGCATAGTAATTACATTCCCAGAATTTAGGTCATCAAATGTTGTTCAAATTAGTTCAAGTCTTGGCTGTCATTTGTAAATCCTTAATGCACCAGAAGCTGATACTGGGATGTTTACTCAGATGACATGAAGCAAGAGAAATTTGTTAGATGATCCAAGCTGGCAACATTTCAGTATTTCACCTGTTTGAGATCGTTGGAGTTGATGCTTGAGATGATCAGATGAAATTCAAATATTATGGGGGGCATAAACAAAGGAGAACACCAAATTTAGCTGACCAAAGAATCACCTGATTGCTATAAATTCACTGCTGAAACAAGTTTCAGGAAGGCAAAACTCCTCTTATAGGGCCATATTAAAGAGTACTTCCACATTTCTCCAAAGGAAACCCAAATATACTGAAAAGTTTTTTTTATAAAAAAATAGTGGCTAATTGGCTATCAATGGTTAACAGAAAATAAGCTCCTTGGTGCTCAGTTGCTTTGACCTGTGTTGTTTCCTTTTAGGAAAGAATATCAGGACTTTGCGGCACGTAACAAGCTAATAGAGAAAAAATTTACCCAAAATGCACGTTCTCAAATTCAATACATCCTCCCTTGAACTGCAAAGGTTGTGCATGAGGCTCATCCTTTATTCCAGGTTTCTCCTAAAAAAGCAAAATAATAGTTCTAAAGTTTCTGAGACCATGGTTTAAGGATGAAATTAAAACTGCAAGCCATTAGGCAGTAAGCAATATGACTACAAAGCTTTCACCTGAAGCAATTGAAACATGGACTTCATGTCAATAAGGCTTTGTCTAGATTCTCGATAGACACTCCCAAGGAAGTTCAGAGGCAATGAGAGCTGAAATAGAAGTCCATTAACCATGACCTGTATGCAGAGATTTCATCAAATTAATCAAAGGCAATTGCAAATGACTAAGGAAAACAGAAAATGGGCAAGAAATGAAGCTTTTGTATTAAATCATCGTAAAAATACAAACAATGATTTTTATTTTCCAGTTATGCCTTTTCAATTCAACATTTTTCCTGTCAATAGTTTAAGGTAATATTGCACAAACATGACTTTACCACCAATCCACCATTCCATATCTTCCTATTTTGACATGGATGTGTTACTAGCCAATATGTCAAAGTGGGTAAAGAAATGAAACAACCCACGATATAAGAAAAAATGGATAACATAAAGAATTACCAAATCACCGACAGTCAGAGCCCCACTCATTACACCATATGAGCTCAAAACCATTGCTGTGGATAAAGCCGAGCTAAATATAACATTTTGACCAAAATTCAGGTAGGCAAGGCTACTTTGGGTTTTCAGTGCAGCATCCTCGTATTCTGAACACATTGTGAAAAAAAAAGTAGTTACTGATCAGATTTATCTAACACAAGCAACTTATGATGTATGCCAATGTTACTTGTCAGTTGGGATTCATCAAATCTATAAAGCATAATTTGATGTCCTGTCTAAGCACATTGTAAACAACTTGTACAATTCCCAAACCTTCGTTGATATTGAAAAGATTATTTCCAGAATGCAGTATTAATCCTTTTTATTCTTTGGGAGGACAGATTTCAACATATCCAGATGCAAAAGATAGGCATCACAATTTTCTCATATGTATTAGACCTAATTTAAAGGGTTAGTTTTTTTAGAAAGGTGAACATAAATTTAACACCATTGGGTCAAATAGGTGAACAAAGGAAAATACAGCTGTACATTTCTACTCTACGATGACATTTCATCCATATATGTACTCACTCTTTAAATATTTGTCATACTTCTCAACTTCAAATTTTTCATTGTTGAAGTACTTGACAGTCTGTACATAATCAAAGGAAGATTGATTAGAAGTTGCTATGATTACAATAAGAAAGGGTAAGAACATGGACCAGACACCCGAGTTATTGACAACCATGCGATGACCTCATAATTCAGAAGGGAGTCAACTGCCACTGTACTAGAAGCATTATCAGCTTTATTCATGGCTGTCCTGAACTTAGTCCGCCACTGTCATAATAACAGTCATAAAAACAGACAGCGATGAGGAATCAGATAGATATCCTTAGAAAGATAAACTGAACATTTGTGATAGAAGAAGACCCTACGAGACTACAGGTATGATGACAGAGCACAGTGTTTACACCTGTGTGACAGCCAAAGTGAAAGCAATATAAGTAGCAACTGAAACTGAAGTGATCCAAGCAAAAGTGGAACCAAACTTGTAAGCAAGTATACTTGAAACCATACCAATCTGCAAATCAGAAGCAAAAACAGAAGGCATAAGTGAGCTGAAACAAAAGCCCAGCAAATAAGAGACATAAATTACAAAAAGCAAGAGATCACAGGCAAATGCACGACCGATGAACTGTAATAGCCAAAGAGAACAATTTGTGAGTACCTCTAATATCGTGGGAACAACATTGAACACCATCACTGTAAGAATGTAATTTATTGCACGGCTGCCTCGGTCAATTACACGATTGAGAGCACCAGTTTGCCGGCTGGAAACACAGAAACAGTTAAGGAAACAAAATATACAAATAATTACCATCTCATAACTTATAAGTACCAAAACTCACCAAGTATACAATAACAATTATTGATGATTTCTTATAACTTATTCCAGATTGATCTATAGAATGCAAACTACTCCCCCACCCACCAATAGCACAGTGAGCCGATAGTTCTCAAAAGAGTGCAGTCCTAGACTAGAGTTCTCATCATCTACCCATACATTGCGTCAATTATATACCAGTAGTCAAAGCAGTTGTACCATCCCAATTTTTTATTATTTGGATTTAATATGGATTTTATGAATTTATTGAATTTTTCAAGGATTTATTTGAATTTATTAATTATTATTTAATATGGCCTATTGTGAAAATTACCTAATTAATGAGAAAGTTTAAATAAATTTTTGCCAAAAACATTTTATTTGAGTTCCAAATGTCTCAAAATATTTTTCAAAAGTTTTCTGGTATTTTTACTATTTATTTTGGCTTAAATTATTTTTTGGAATTATTTTAATTGGAAAAGCTTTTAAAAAAACTTTAAAACAATATCGGGCTGGAACCCATGCGGGCTCAATACAGTTCTTCGCTGTGCCAACCCATCTAGTCGCAGCCCAGCCCGCACCGTAAGCCCCAACCCGGAACCGTTGGATCGGGTTCCGACGGTGGTGTGGTCATTAGAAACCCTAGCGATCTGGGCCGTTGGATTTAATAGAGCGGTTGAGATTGAATGAGTGTAGTGGGAAACCGTATCGTGTGTGGCCGTTGGATTCCGCGAACGGTTCGGATCGGGACGCGATTGAGCGATAGCGACGAGTCATCAAGCCACGTGGATGGCCCAGCTTCATCATCCCCGGGAGTTCGCTGCCGTCTCGGACATGGATTCTCCACCAAGTCGGTTCAACTTCTCGTGTCCTACACGGACACCGAGGCCTTTATAAGGTACATTATCACCCGTTTGAGGTTCGACGAGTTCTGCCGCATCTTTTGCCCTAAGCGTTGTCGCTTGGATCGTCGTCTTCTTCGTGGAAGAGCTCGCCGTAGTTCTTTGCCTTGCCGCTGTTGGTTTTTCGTCAAGCTGTGTTCCGCCGCTTTGGTACTAGATCTGAGTTCGTCTCCCCGGAACACTTTGGTTTTGTCAAGAGTTGCCACCAGAGAGCGCCGGATCGCCGTTGCCGCGGTCTTCGTCTCCAACGCCTGTGAGATTCTACCATCTTGCCATTGTTGCCTCAGCGTTTGTCCGTGTCCGTTTGATCTGGATTGGGTCGTTAAGATTGCGCCGCGTGTCTGCCTTGTCTGTTTGCCGCATGGTGCGTCGTCATCACCGAGAAGCGTGCAAGTCATAGCCATCTGATCTAGATCCAACGCTCCAGATTGAACCGCATAGGTGCTATCCCCATCCACCACGTGTGCTGCCACTTCGCATACCTATGCACATCGTCAATCGTCGGATGCAGATCGTGTGCATGAGGTCTTGTCGCATGTTGCGCATCGGATCGTGCCGCGCGTCGTCACAAGATCTTGCCACGTGTGCGCCTGACGTCATCACTTGCGTTGGCCGGTGCAAGCACAGCGCATTCAGTCCACAGTGGACTGGCGAAGTTTCATGAACTGGGACCATAAACCAGTGGTTCCACATGTCGCATCCTGATTGGTCCAGATCGGGTGTTGATGCAATAAATCGATTTTTCAGTTTAAAAACAATTCAATTAATTCAGTATTTTCCATTTTCTAATATTCTTATTTATTCAAATCTTTCGTGAGCCCGTTCTCCCTCATACGAGCTCCGATTGAGGCAATTCAAGTTTCTAAAAATTTATAAAATTGGGATCTATTTAATGGTGAATTTTATTTGATTGTTGGAGCTTATTTCCTCTCTATTTTGGTATTTATTTAGTGTTTCCTTGAGTTACACGTAGACGTCGAAATGCTTGGAGCATCCGAGAAGGAATCGTTAACTCAAGACCAAGGTCCAGAGTAAGAGCAAGAACTTTTCTAAGGCAAGCTATACTTTGATCATGTTGAACCCAGTTTACAAAATTGCTATATTGATTTACATTATGGTATGTTACTTTATGTGTACATTTGCTTTCAAATAATTTGGGATCTAGTTAATCTACCCAATTGAATTATACCCTACCTTGTCATTTGTATGCCATGATTAATTGTTACCCTATGATGGTTCATTACTAGTTGGTTAATATTGGAAATCAATATAGATTGGTTAGACTGTGTTTAGTATACTTAGCCGTGCCACATATACTTCATGTCTTTTGAGATATCAAAAGTTAATCTTTATTAATGGAATACGGAACATGTTTATGGAATTAACGTGTCAGGTGTTGTCACACAATGATGTTGAGTTGTAGTGATGAGGAGTTCACACAATGATATTGACTTGTTGATGGCACGCGGTGCTTGTTAATCAACTGGAATGGTAACCATTTAGATTGAGGCAAGTGGCAAGGGGCAGTGTGGCAGGGTGGGCCAGAAGGGCAGAGGGTTTATGGAAGCTTTGTCTCGGTCATCTTAAGGATTTAACCTTGCAAGCATTTGATCTGAGTTAAACATGCAACCACACGTCTGGAATGGGACGGACCTAACTGATTAGTTTGCAATGTCTTAGCTTTGGCACTATTATTGGTGGTGTGAGTTCTGGGTGTACGAATTAACTCACATGGCATAAGAGGGGGTTTGTTGTGGTGGTGTAACCCTTCAGTGTTGAAACCTGACAGAACATTGTAAAGGCTTTGTCATGATTCTCTGCTGGCGCACCAAAGGAAGTGTGCTAATGGCCAGGCAAAAGGAGATAATCATGTCGTGTGGGTAAAACGCATAGCCTCTGCAGAGTGTAAAATCTATTCGGATAGCCGTGCTCGCGGTATTAAGCAATGCTCGGAAATTACAGTCAAGGTTAGATTTTATAAACTGAAAACTTGAATGGGAAGGCAAGATGTCATTGGAAAGTTTGAAACTTAACTTAGGGCTGGATACTATGTTTACTTAAGAAATACCTGCAAGTTACTTGTTATTGCTATTTGTTTTCCTGTCTTTTCAATTTACTTATTGTATTCATTTATAAATATTGTTTTACTGCAAAATAACCATATTAGCCATTTTATTGGAACAAGCCTTGCATATAGTTATGTTAAAATTGCATTTTATGCGCAACTTATTAAGTGTTTTAAGTACTCAGCCTTGCCAACAACAAACCACTAGTTGAGGAGTCCACATCAGCTTTGGAGGATGAGTTCCAGGAAGAGATGAACGCTTAGAGTGCAAGCCTTGTTAGTTGCCTGTGATATACTGAAAGGTCATCTTCGTTTTCAATTCTGCTACAGTTTAGTTTAATGTTTTTAGTTTAGTCCTACGTGGCGTATTCATATAAGTTGACTATAAGGTCAATCAACATGTTATAATTAATATATAGTCTTTTATTACGTATCCGCTGTGTATATTTGTGATATTCATCTACGTTGAGCTTGTGTGCACTAGCGTGATCCTGGACTAGTGCGGTGTAAACAGAGGGTTCGGATTTGCATATTCAGGTCCCAACGGCAGTCACTATATAATTCCTCGAATTATTTGTTTAGCCATCTACATTACTTGCGATGTTTTTGCCATATAATGTACTGTACATCAGTACAATGAATAATGTAATCATTCAATTAAACTGAGAAAACAAGCACGAATGACATGAATTTGAGCATTTTCTAGAATTACCTTAGATGATAACGAAGATCAAGCTCATGCAAGTGAGAAAATACCTGCAATATCAAAAGTTCATGAATTTAGGTAATCCACAAATTTAATCATTTAAGCAAAATCCATAGTATCAATAATACCATACAATCAGAATTATCTAATGGTGCAAGGTATATCAAAGAATGATGATCCGATTCATATTTTTACAGATAGAAGAACTCATATGTATAATCTTCAAAAACATCTTCATCGAACAGAATATTTGAAGATCATATTTTTACAGATAGAAGAACTCGTATGTATAATCTTCAAAAACATCTTCATTGAACAGAATATTTGAAGTGTCTGCAGATCAACATCAAAACAGTAGCACGGCACCAGTCAACCAACAACTGGAAGGGGATGCAAATTTCAAAGATGCCATTTATAGTAACTGTTCTTTTCTTCATGAATATAAGATATATAGAACTACAGAAGTGCATGGCAAGAAAATAAGATATTTTATTCAAACAAATATTCACAATGTGTTAGAACATCTGGATAGTTTCAAATAATAGAAAATGATCGAAAAACACCACTAAAATGTGTTAACATGGAAATGAAAAAAAAAGTTCGACATTTACCGTTCTGGAGACTGAACGGATGGCTCTCAAGGTCACTTTAGAAAATACAGCATTTCGCAGTTCTGGCAACAGAGAATTTACCATAATAAATAAATCATAGTTGTATACATTTCAACAGGGCAGCAGAAAATGCATATTTCCATGCTCACCAAAGAAGTTTCAACATATTTTCAGGCAAAAAAAGAAACGTCGATAAGAATTTTTTGTAACAAAATAGTATTTACCTGTACAGGCTGATACACCTGATCGTGCAATACCATATCCAATCAGGACAGCTGCTGGGCTAGCAAAGAGAGCCAACAGGGTGGCATTAGCATCTGTGAATGATGCCAGTGAGGCTTCAGCACCGCCAAGGGCTGCAAGCCAATCGACAGCAAGCTTAAACAAGAAAGGCACTTGAACATTTATAACCTGGTGTTCATTATAAATAAAAAAGGTCAGGTAACAAAATTGAAATGTAGTAGCTTTTATCTTTTAAATTCATCGTGTCCTATATTATACTTTTAAGGGCAATATTCTTCTTTTAATTTCACAATGATGATAGTTGACAAGTTGTTCCTTGCTGAACAATCAAACAAGCAGAAATTGGCAACTTTATTTTGAAAATACACATCCAACAAATAGGCTGTACCTAAATTTTATCACGTTGTGTCAGAATAGGTCAAAAGGGTCCTTTTTATAAAGAAACGGGGGAAATGTCAGTGCAGTATGTGTAAATGCAAATGCACTGCATTCTAACCAAGCAAAGGAGACTATTGATCTTGAGCCTACAGCACGATGGTCAAGCTTTCATGAGAGAGGTGGCAGCCCAAATGGGATTGCCAAGATCTGTAATTTCGTATTCATTAATGACTACAATGGAAAAAAGGCTTGGCTAATAAAAGTGGATTGTATGATCTTTCTTAGCGACAGAGATACTCTTATAGGTTACCGTTGGCAAACGAGTAGCATTTACCTTTGCGCCAACTAAGAGGCCCAATGACAACACAAGCCTGAAGCGGAAATCCGGACTATCGTTCAACAGTAAGTACTTTCCAAGGTTTCGAAGGATCTGCGTATCTGTTATCTGATCATCGACATCCTTTTTCGGGACAGCTTTCTGCACCTTGTCATCAACCGGCTTCCCAACTGCCACAGCATTGGCAGATGTGGAGAATGCATGACCTCTCTGGAAACATCGCAAGAATCACAAAACCAGAATTTGACAAAGAAATACTTCCTTTTATTAAGATAAATAACAGAACAAAGGCAGCAAATTTTTAGTCATGCTTTTGTTTTAATCACTGAGGTCATGAACCAACCACAATGAGATAATTGAATAGCCATCTTCCCAGATGGAACTAAAAAGTGCAGTGTAAATACAACAGCATTTACTTCACAGAATCGGAATAAGAATAAAGAAGATAAATTAGTAAAAGTGATTACTTAACAGCTTCATAGAATCAGTGTAAATACAACAACATTTACCATCTACACCATGCTTATAGTTATTTTTGTACTTTGATAGATTAAGCCAGAAATAAACTGCCATAAGGTAGCACATATTGCAGAAGCACAACCATCTCAATAATGACATCTTTATTTTAAAAGAAGGGTATACTGAAGTTTTACAAAATAATCTCTTTGCAATCACTAGATGACAAAATTGAAGCCCAATCAACAGCTCCCACTAATGCGATAACCTATACTTTATTTTTCATGTTTTTGATCGGTAAAGCTATTAACTAATCACTTCTACTACTGCCGACTGTTTGACTAGGAAATTCTCATTTGTTTCACTAAAACAATGATATTGTAAAAAAAAACAAATCAGTAACATCCACTACTGCCTCTAAGCATCCACGAATCGACACAAACACAAATGAGGTATGCGCATGTTACCACGTCGCAGAGAGGCAGCGAGCCGTGCGGCGGGTAGGTGTAGTCCGGCAGGAAGCAGCCGAGGCAGCCCAAGGGGGCGCCTTGCCCTCGAAAATCCCTACAATCTGGTCCGAATCCTCCGAGGAGAGGACTATGGAGAGGCTTCGGCAAGGGAGGGCCACTGGCTCCGTCGAGCCGCCTGAATACGGAGCCGGCGGCGGCAGCGGCGGCCGGGGAGCGGTCGAAGCGGGAACCGCCGAGGAGGTGGCCCACGGAGAGTATGCGGGAGGAAGGCCGCATGGTGCTCGCCGCCGACGGCGACGCTTACGGATGGAGGGGAGGGTCGGCGGGCGAAGCGTGGAGGCGGAGTTGCGGTGTTTTTATTCCATTTTCGTCTCTTCCTTTTCAGCAGATGGTTTTCATTCTGCTTTTGCGAGCGCACAACGTGTGAAAATATTATGGTTCAACGCACCTAGCAAATGCCTTGATATCTTTAACAAAATTGGATGCAATTAATCTTGTTTTTAAAAAAGAAATAGTAAGAGCATATGGATAGTCAAATGTTATTATGCTAGACTAGCATAGTGCCTGTGCTAACGCTACGACGGCAGTACACCCGCTTATCAATTAAATGAGAAGATAAGTATGAATACAACATTTAATAATAAAAGAGAAATTTAGAATTTTAAATGAATTTAGAAAGAAAAACGGAACTAAATGGAGGTCGAATGGGCAAAAATGGGCTCCCAAAAGATTTTAAATGAAGAAAGAGAAAGAAAAAAGAATTTTCTGATTTTAGATTATTATTTTTGCAGCTTCCACAGAGAGCACAACGTGCTCTCTGGGCTTGGCCAGCACAAGGGAGAGGGAAGGCCGGGGTGGCGGCCGATCGCAGATGGGTCGGCCTTGGTGCTTGGCGAGATCGTCGGCACGGCGCTCATGGGAGGAGTTACTGATTGCGGTGAATTTCAGGGAAAGATGACGGTGATGGTTTGGGTTACCTCCAAAATCCGGCGATCTTTACAAGAGGGAGCACTTGAGGATTTACGCAATGCGATGGGTGGAGGAGAGCTCGCCGGCTTTTATAGCCCCGAAACAAGCATATTTATGGAAACCATAATTTGGGATCAAATCATATTGAGAGAAAATTTTGGCAATAGAGCACGAAATTTGAGAAATTAACACTATAGATGGAAAGAGGAGATTTGGTGCGGGATTGATGGAGCTTTAGAGCTTCTTTCTTGCTTTAATGGAGGGAGAGAAGAGAAGAAGCTTCTTCAGTCCAGAGCTGACTAGAAGAAGCTACAGGTGAGTTGCCTTTATTTTTTTTAAATATAGAAGGATTTTTGAAAAGATAGCACATTAGGTTAAAAAATTCTAAAAAAATTCTCAAAAAAACTTTCGATTATTTTGTACTTAATAAAATTATTTTCAAAAAAAATTAAATTATAAATTTGCCGAGGCACGACGGCCGCGAGGTCGCTGACCAGCAATCTCGCCTCGTCGGCAAAGCCACCAATGGCGATCGTGGAACCATTGCAGACCTGCGTTCTCCCGGCCACGCTGCCCTATCTCCCGGTTTCCTTTTCCCAGCACGTAATGTATGATCCTTTCCTTTTCCAGGACGTTTGTTTCCTTTTCCTTGATTCCAAGACGTTTGTTTTCTTTTCCTTGTTGATGCTGGAGGTGAGGGAAGGTCTGTTGTGGGTCATAGGGATGATTTCGAAAAAATATGGAAAAATAAATCTGCGCCACGATCATTTGGATCCGCAAGGAAAAAGATAAAAATTAAGCGATGCTTTCGTCATGGCATTGGTTCCATGAGAAAAAATTGAAAAAATTAAGCAAGCACTCACAGACCGTTGGTTCCTTAGATAAAAATAAAACAAAAATTCAAAGACTCTCCGCATTTGAAATTAGGCTCTATGGGGCTAGATCCGTAAAAAAGTCTCGAGAAAGGTCATATTCGAAAAAAAATACGATCACAATGCCAGGACAATAAAAAAATCCAAGTCTTGTTTCCTTGCATGTGGATCCTCCCTGTTTATTTCTTTGTTTGATTCACCCTCCTTCCAAATATGTAGTACGTACAATTTTGGCCAGTAAAAAATTCAAGTCTGGTTTCCTTGCATGCGGATCCTCCTTATTTATTTCCTTTTTGATTCGCTCTGCTTCCAAATATGTAGGTGGGGGAGGTCTGTTGTGGGCCACAGGGATGATTAGACACACTAAATAATGGTCATCGGATGTGGGTGAGTAAAACTGAGGAAAGATATGAGACGTTCATTTTGATGAATGCAAGTTTCTGAGGACGTTTTGCTGGGTGCACGAACATTGGGCCATCTCTAATGAGATGCATTATTTAGGGTGGACGTAGGACAAATTGCTTAGGTGCATTATAAAGAGGTATAGATGTCTATACGAGATAAGTAACCCTTGAACTCTGTAGAGTCTAGACAAGCAAATGCTTAGAATTTTAAATGGTTAGTGATATCTATATATAGGTATTGTATTGATAAACGGTGCTCAGTTTTTCAATTGGAATATAAAAAAAAAGGTAAATATCAGGGTCTCTTAGTGAAACCTCAACATATAGAAACTCTAAACCTTTCGCCGCCGGACGACCGTCGTCACCGAGAAAAGAGCACACAGCAAAGAGAAAAAGAAACTCTAAACGTTTTACTGGACGACCATCGACATCGAGAAAAGAGCACAAAGGAGAGAGAAAAAGGCACATGAGGTGGTAGCGCTTTCGAGCAAACTCGCTACCACCGGTGAGGAAGCATTCTCCATTTTAATGGTGGTTGAAAATAAATAGATATTCTCTGCTATTAAAACTTTTTTACAGTCTTTCATTTAAAGAAAATTTTATTCACCTCCCTTCGTGATGAAAGTTTTGTTGTCTTTAATAAATTTTACTTAGGAGATCATTGAAAAGGTAAACTACATCAAGAGCAGTCATGCAATCGCACAATACATACGTTAGCATAATACATTTTTTTCTCTAAAATGTACACAAAAAATGTCCAAGACGAGGATTAACATTATTTATCGTAGTTCAACAAGAGTAGAAAAGCATAGTAGGAAAAAGTAAATTTCACAAAACTATAAATATATTGCCAAAATTATTGTAAAACTACGTACTTAAAGTTTCATTTCACAAAACTACACCTTTTACACAAAATTTGATCACAAAAACCATTCCATCAACGCTTCTGTTACTTGATAGGGCAGGGCCATTTGTCAACTTCACGGGCATCATCTCCTTGTTAGCACGTGGAGAGGTGGGCACTTGGGCCGGCCCGAGGCACGGCATGGGGTGGGCACGCCGTGCCGGTGCCTAACTGTAGCACGGGCTGTGTCGAGCCCGAGAACTAGGCACGATGGGCGGCTAGACCATTTGGGTCGAGACCGTGCCGGCACGGCACGGCGAAGGCACGAGCAGCACGGACGGCACAGTGGCTCTGCCGCAGGGCCGTGGCGGGGAGGTGGAGGAGAGGAGCGAGGCCACGTGGGGGTTACCTGTGCCGTGTCACCGTCGTCGCTTCGCTGTGGCAGTCGTCGTCGAGCCCACCGCGTTGCCTCGGCCCCTCCGTCGCCGTGGTCATGTTGCCAAGCCGCTGAACCGTGGTAGGGAGGTGGCCAGGTGGGGGAGAGGGGGCGGCCCGTCTGCCCTCGCGATTGCTCTCGACGCTATGGCTCGCGCGCACGCTCCCGACACCGTGTCGACGCACCTCCTCGCCCGTGACCCGCGTGGCCATATCCCGCTCCGCCTTGGCCACCATGGCCCACGTTGCACGCGCCGCTGTGGCCCGTTGCGCGTCATGGAGGTTGTGGCCACATGCCTGCGCCATGGCGGAGGGGGCGAGGTGGCGTGGGAGGGCGAGGGGCAGAGGGGCTAGGGAGGCCTGGGAGGCGGAGGGGCACGGCGACCTGGTCATAGACGAAGGGGCGAGGTGGCATGGGAGGCCAGAGGGACGGAGGGCGAGGGGCTAGGGAGGCGGAGGGGCACGATGGCTTGGCCGTAGGTGGAGGGGGCGAGGTGGCGTGGGAGGCGAAGGTGGTCGTGGGGACGGAGGGGGTGACGGGGGCTCGGCTAGGGAAGCGAGGTGGCGTGGGAGGCCGAGGAGACTAGGAGATGGAGGGGTCGGGATTCCGGGAAAAAGGAAGGGAAGGGGAAAAAAGAGGGGGGAAGTGAAAAAGGGGGGGAGGAGATTCTCGCCTGATGAAGACTGAGCAACTAATTCATATCTTCCTCCCCTTCAATTCCCCTCTACCCTTTTCTGATTCATCCCATCACAGCGTGAGAGAGACAGACGAGAGAGATTGAGAGAGACGGGCAAGAGAGAGAAAGGGAGAGAGCTGAGAGCGGGAGCAACGGACGAGAGAGAACGGAGAGATTGAGAGAGATAGGCGAGAGAGAGAGAGATTGAGAGAGACGACGAGAGAGAGGAGAGAGCTGAGAGAGACGACGAGAGAGAGGGAGCAACAGGCGAGAGAGAGCGGAGAGAGATTGAGAGAGACGACGAGGGAGAGGAGAGAGCTGAGAGAGATTGAGAGAGACGGCGAGAGAGCGGAGAGAAATTGAGAGAGCTGAGAGAGATTGAGAGAGACGGCGAGAGAGAGGGAGCAACGAGCGAGAGAGAGTGGAGAGATATTGAGAGAGACGACGATAAAGAGGAGAGAGCTGAGAGAGAGAGAGTAACGGGCGAGAGAGAGCGCAGAGAGATTGAGAGAGACGATGAGAGAGAGGAGAGAGCTGAGAGAGACGGCGAGAGAGAGGGAGCAATGTGCGAGAGAGAGTGGAGAGAGATGACGAGAGAGAGGAGAGAGCCGAGGGAGATTGAGAGAGACGGCGAGAGAGAGGGAGCAATGTGCGAGAGAGAGCGGAGAGAGATTGAGAGAGATGACGAGAGAGAGGAGAGAGCCGATAGAGATTGAGAGAGACGACGAGAGAGGGGGGGGGCAACGGGCAAGAGAGAGTGGAGAGAGATTGAGAGAGACGACGAGAGAGCGGAGAGAGCTGAGAGAGATTGAGAGAGACGGTGAGAGAGGGAGCAACGGGCGAGAGAGAGCGGAGAGAAATTGAGAGAGATAACGAGAGAGAACAGTTTCTTGCAAGGTATAAGTCTTTGTACTAAGGAGTATCATGTATTTACACAAGTACTGCAATGTCACTCTGTATCTATTCAAGAATCAATACAATTTAGTTCATCCCCCCAATATTTGTGTTCATTGCCTCAGCTCCGTGCGTATCCGGGTTCTTTCGTCTCGTCGCAATAGTGCACATGGGCCTGGCCTGGGCCGGCACGGCATGAAGTAGCCACGAAGCACAAATGGATCGTGTCTGGGCTTGCCGAAGGCGAGCCGAACCGGGCTGGCACAGCACGGCGAGCCGTTGATGCCCGACACGGTTCAGGCCTGAAACACGATGGACCCGTGTCGGCCCGGTACGACGCCCACCTCTACACATGACTGAGGGAGGGAGATGAGGTAGCAGCTGGCTATGTGCTTGCATGGCATGCCCAATCAACAGTAAGTGCTTTGTGTGGCTGCCTAGTCAGCCTATGCTCACGGAAGATGACGCTAATGAGGCTGACAAATGGGCCTGCTCTGTCAGGTAACAGTGAGTTTTATAGAATAGGTTTTGTGATCAAATTTTGGGCCATAGTTTTACTAACTAAAACCTTAAAGACGTAGTTTTACGATAGTTTTGGCAATTTTGTGAATTTACTCCTGTAGAAAATCAAGGCAAACGGTAAATCACTGAAGCAATACTCTGCTTTTTTATCAATAACTAGATTTAATTTCTAAGTGATCGATTAACTATAATTTATTTATAATTATTCGATAGTAAAGTAGTAGAAATAATCTCAGTAAATCAATAGTTAAATCTAATTTCTAATTGATCCGATTAACTATTTATTTATAATTATTTGATAGTAGAGTAGTAGAAATAATCTCAGCAAATCAATAACTAGATTTAATTTCTAATACTTATCATATACTACCAGTATAATACACTATAAAATCTACCAGTATAATACACTGTGAAATTTCTCGACTACTTACAAAGTGGAAAAAAAAGAGATCAGACACAGTGTTTGACACCCCATGTCGACGACTCTGGCCCGCGTCATGTTTGGTAGATACTCCCGTTTCTTTTTATGTGCTTGTGTGCTGCAGGGTATTTCTGGCAGCAACAGTATCCCTGAGTCTTCAGCCCTCGCCACACAAAAGAGCAAAGCCCATCTTTCTTAGGCACACGTTTCGCACGCACGGAGAGCGGCGCCAACAAACTCTGTTCGCGGGAATCTTGCCAGTTACTGCTGGTATCACCATCGCTGGTGCGCGTCACGCGTGTGAACTAAGCATCAGCGCATTTGGGGTCTCTTTGGGATCTCTAGCTGAAAAAGGTGTTTCTCAGATTAAGAAGCAACTGTATTTTTTTATAAGAGACTGTTTGACAAACAATTAATTTTTCTCAGCAATAGGTTGTAAAAGCACGTTCAGCTTAGCTTTTATCTTTTGACTTTTGCTAATTATATGTGATTTTCAACTTATACTAAAAACTGTTTAAAAGCTAAACTGTTTACGAGGGACTGGGTCAATTCAGAAGCTTCAGAGAATTGCAAAATGCGAGTGGTGGTAGAGGAGTCCAGAGCGATCGATGGGATTTACCATGGCAAGAACGATGGGATTTACCATGGCAAGGATCGAGGTGTTTTTTAGAAGAGCATCAAGATGTAGAGCACCATTCACCCTGCTACGGAGAACAGGAATCATCATAAGTTGTAGCCTCAACATGTAGCCTCTAAATAAATTTTTTTTTTTTGCAAATTTGGTCTCCTTTCAAACACAATTACAAGAATAGCTACACCTGCCACCTGTTACTTTCCGCGCTCCCCTACCGCGGAAAGGGATACCGCTATCCCTACTGCGCAAGCCACCGAAGCTACCGTGGTAGCGGACAGCGGTAGCTCCTTCCGCGATATAGGAGAGCGGAAAGTGATATGTGTCATCTTCCGACGTTTCTACAGTTAAGGATAGAGCTACTTTTGTAATTACGTTCGAGATAGGGCAAAATCTATAAAATAAAATCACACACAAAACTAGAAAAGTGATGATTTTCGAAGAAAACTGTGCAGATATACATCCAGAACAGCACCGCGGCCGACTCCTTCCCGCAGCTGCGCAGGCTAGCCACACCACCTGATGTGAAACCATTAGAGCTTATTTACATCGTGCCAATGGTGGTTAGAACTTGGCAGATCGTCTTGTCTTGTTCGAGTGCGCGTACGTACCAGAGAGCACTCAAGTTGGCATGGAGTGCTGCAGGAGGACGAACTTGAACACGGTGTCGCCCTTGGGGATGAACCCAGAACCCCAGCCGGTCTGCCATGGTGACCACGCCCAGACCGGCCGGAGGGACCAACACCAGACGCCCAAAGATGATCGCCGCCGTCGTCTTCACCTCAAACCTCTTGCTCCCAACACCTGGACTTGCATGCGTCGACCCGGTCACATGCATGAACATACACTACAACATACGAGTGGAGTATCATTTACATAACCAACGACACAAGGATAGCTGGTAATTAGAATTACGAGACTTTTTGCCATCTTGTCATCTTTGTGACATACTAAAATTTACATTAAACTAGTACCAAAGTTTAAAATCAACAACCTCTTAGTACTAACCCAATGTAAATTTTAGTACTTTTCAAGAATGATAAAAAGTCTTTTAGAATTATATGCAAGAGAGCGTGGCAGAGCTAACCATCAACGAGATTACCACCAAGCGCGAGCAAGACGCACGGGGTCATTGCCTCCCTGTAAATATAGAAGATTGTGTTTCTTACTTGAGTTTTTACCACCTTAGGGTGTACCACCAAATTACTCTTGAACTTGTGTACCTCTTGGTACCTTCGCCTTGTAAACTTTTAATACCTCTTGGTACTAGCTCAGTGTACATATTTATACGGAGGCAATGATTCCGTGCATCTTACAGGGTAGGAATAGGATGAATGTATGATTTGTAGATTACAGTTTTTGTAGTATAACTAATTGAACAAGCATATGGAAGAATATATAAACTGTACCCAAGAATGACGCAGGCATGAGTGAAGAACAGTGGAGGGTCATTTGTTAGCATGAAATGATTTAGGGATGGCACTGTTCCAATGACAATCGCGAATACCTGACGGAAGGAGTGCACAAAATTTGAATCACAACGGAAGAAACAAGCAGAGTGAGGAGAACGCATTTATAAATGGAGATTTTTTATTATCCTCGGAATGTATCAAAATTTACATTGAATTAGCACTAATAAGTATAAAAAATTTAAAGAGTAGATGTACTAACTTTTGGTACTCTCAGTACTATCTCAATGTAAACTTTAGTTCATCCCAAAGATGGTAGAAAATCACTTATAAATGGTCTTAATGTAGCCGGAACACAATGAGTATCGATTGTAGGTTGCCGGATGTGGAACAGTGGACGTGATGCGTTGAGCTAAAGATCACAGGACTAAATCTACTTCATGATTTTTTTAAATAATTTTACAGAAATAATACATCTATTTAAAAAAAAATATACCTCTGTAACGGTTTCAATTAGCAACAGAGCCTCTATCGTCATTCGAAACGGCAACAGGGGCTCTGTCACTAATTGGACTGGCGAAATGTTGATGTGGTGTCCAGCGAGGATATCTATTGACATTTCAATTCACGACAAATATTCTGTCCATTTAAATTAGTGACAAAGGTTTTGTCACCAATTGGATTAGCAACGGAGATGCTGTCGCGGTTTAAATTGGCGACAGACATTCTATCATCAGTTGAAATAACGACAAAGGTGTGTCTCTAGTCCAAATGGTGATAGAACCTTGTTTGATTTATTCAGTGATAAAAATATTACGAATTAGCCCATATGGTGGTAGAAAAAAATGCATCGAAATAAGTCATGTGCTGAAGTAGAGTAATATTTTCCTTTAGGGAAGGATTACACAATTAGCCCCTTTTGTCGTCTAACCGAGGAGTTTGTTGTATTCGTGTAAGGAGGTTTAGTGATGTTTTTTGTTCGAACAAATCAGATGAAGCCCGACATAGTATGTCGTAAGAAAGATGCGAATTACATGGCGTGTAGAGTTGGTTTCGATGCAAATGGCTACACACACGAACCATCAACACAAACTACATGTAAGATACATATGTGTATATTGGAATCGAAAATACACGAGGGTGGAAAAGAAGTCAAGCTTGCAGTCATAGATCCTATATTCCTATGCATCAGGATCCATCAACACCTTTCCCTTGGATTTCGCACGGGTGGTGGTCTTGGATTTCTTCCAATCTCCCTTGTACACATCCATCCAAAGAAGGTGTTCCGGCTCCACATTAGGGTCCAACGGCTTCTTTCCCTTGGATTTCCTGTGGCTGTAGGTCTTAGCTTTCCTCCAATTACTTCTGTACACACCCACCCAATATTGGTCTTTTGGGTCTACCTTTGACGTGTCCTGGGCTACAACCGTGGCATCATGGACCATCCACTCCATTTGCTTGGCAAAAAACTCACTACGAGAGTTCCAGAACCACACCGATTAACTACAGACCATCAGTGCCTTTCTTTTGTCTTTCCCGCTCTGAGGCAAAGGTTTCCAACAGGTGAAGACCTCGGGTGCTTTAGAGTAGTGCAGCCAAATATTTCGCTCGATGAACGCCTTGTCATACTTATCCATCTCATCGATCCATTAGAAGAAGTAGCGTTGCTCCATCTCCTGGGAATATGCATGTCTGAAGTTAGCGATAGGAAAAACACTACATGAAGCTTGATGGGCGCCTCACTATGGGGATGGCATCACAGTCGCCAAGCGGCTGCAGTGTGAGGTGTTGATCACCGGGTCGAGTAGCTCGTAGTGCCACTCCATAGCTACTTGCATCGTCCTCCATACCTGTCATAAAAAGCTCGAATGTTAGTACGACATAAAGTAACTAGAAAGGTAAACATGCAGGTACAATTACATAACACACCGTATATGTATTAGTACAGAAAAAAGAACTAACATTGCAATTGTACCATTTAGTTCACAATTAAAGGTACAACAGAGTTCTTGCGAATACAACATTTTTTAGAGAGATTGTATGTCACAAACAGGGTTCAAAAAACCGTTTTCGAAAAAACAGCTCGAAATTCAAAAATCGAAAATACCAAGTCAAAAATTCTCGAAAATCGTCACAAACAGTAGGGTTAAGAAATAAAAAAAAATAAAAAAACCGCTCGGTTTTCACTAAAAATCGCTTGGTTTTCATCGAAAACCGATCCAACCAATTGAATGTTCATTAGAGTAGTTTTTAAGCGATTTTCACTCGGTTTCTTCGAAAATCGAGCGGTTTTCACCAATTTTTGACCTGTTTACGTCACGGAATTTTTTCTTCAAATTTTCCAATTTTTTTAATTAGATCGGCTTACCGACCAGTTTTGAATCTCGAACCGTAGTGGTATGGTCGAAAACCACGGTTTTTGAGCGGTTTTCATCGGTTTTTGAAACCCTGATCACAACCATGTTTATATCGACAAACATGACCAATGAAGTAAAGGTACAACATAGTTATTGCGGTACAATATTTTTGACATAGTTCGTACATCGTAACAATTTTTACATCATCACACAAAACAAATGCACTGCTAGTTCAACATACTTCTTACGATACAATATTTTACATATAGTTCAATTGGAGGTGGAACCCTGTGGCTACCACCGTCCATGGAGCTCAAAGCAAACACATGCACAGTATCGTCTTCTCATCCGTTGTGGCTTCTCATCCTTGGGCAATATTTCAAAGTGTGCCTCATCTCCTTACAAATGGAGCATGTGAAGACGTGACAGGGTGAGGGAAAGGGTTCCATGCAATTGTTACGGGGACTGCAACTTAAGTAGTTCCTGGCTATTAGGATTGACCGCAACTTAAGCAGTTCTCGGCTGTTAGGACCGTTCGATTGAGAGGATTGATTGCAACTTAAGCAGTTCTCAACTGTCAGGACCGTTCGATCGAGGCAATGAACGGTTTGCATCGTGCAACAGTGCTCGCTACATGTTTGCTATAGTGTTTTATGAACAGTACTCTAAAAGATCTAGGCCATCGCTTTTTGATCCAATGGTCCAATACAACTGCTAAAGTTACAGTTGTAGCAAAGATTGCATTGGATCTCTTTCCCAAGGTGAGACTACGCGATTCGAGCAGTCGAGCTCCTGTGTGACTCTACTCGGGCTATGCACGGCCTCATGCGGCGATGTCCATGCAACCTGGTCTCGTTGGAGGCATCGGTGTCACCCACATGGGCCACATCTTTGCTGCTGAGTGCCGACGTGTTTGACGCCTTTGCATTTCTTTTTTAAGCCAGGTTTTCTTTTCTAGTTGAAGTGCTTGACTACCTAGCTAGTCCCCACATCAGGTGTTATTATGTGTTGTGTGGCTTCTATCCTTTGGGTTTGAGTTGCAGTTTAGCTCCAAGCATTTCTAATACTCTTAAGGCTTACATATGCTTTCAAAGAGTTTCTCAAACCAATGAAAAATTATGGAGACCCAAGCTAAAGTCGGTCTTCGGTTTGGGAAGTAGGAATCGGCATTGCCCGAAAGCACTAAAGTGGGACGCTATGTCGAGACCCGAATATGCAAATTCAGATCCTCTGTGTATACTACACTAGTCCAGGATCACGCTAGTGCACACAGGCTCAACATCGGTAAATATCACAATCATACACAACGCAAACATTATGAAAGATATCATATATTAAATAATACTAGTTGAATGACCTTATGGTCAGCTTACATGACTATGTCTCGCAAGGCTGAATAACATATTAAACTGCAGCAGAATAAAAACGTAGACAACCCTTCAGTATACCATAAGCAACTGACAAGTCTTGCACCCTAAACATCCGTCTCTTACTGGTACTTCTCCTCCATCATGGATGTAGACTCCTCAACTAGTGATATTGTTGTTGGTAAGGGTGAGTACTTAAAGTACTCAACAAGTTATGCACAGAATGCAATTCTATGTAACTATATACAAGGTTTATTCCAAAGGAAAAGGCTATTATGGCTATTTTGCAATAAGCAGGATTTATGAACAAATATAATAAATAGATTGTAAATACTATAAAATAAATAACAATAATAGATAGATTCAACATTTCTCAATAAACCAAGTTTCCAATCCTAAGTCAAGTTTCAACCTTCCATATGGCAATCCCGCCATCCCAACCAAGTTTTCCATTTAATTAAACTAACCCTTAACTGTAATTCCCGAGCATTGCTCAATACCGCAAGCACGGCTATTCGAATAGATTCACACTTTGCAGAGGTTATGCACTTTACCCACATGACATGATATTCTCCTTGTGCCTGGCCATTAGCACACTTCCTTTGGTGGCTGGCAGAGAAATCATGACAAAGCCTTTACAATGCTCTGACTTAACTCAGCACTACCCGCTAAGGTTTCAATACTGGTGGGTCTAAAAACCACAACCAGGGCTCCCCTCTTGCGCCATGTGAATTACTCTATAACTCGAAAACTCACACCGCCATTGGTAGTACCAAGCTAAGACATTGCAAATTAATCAGCTAGGCTGTCCCATACCTGACATGTGGTTGCACGATTGACTCAGGTCAAAGGCTTGCAAGGTTAAGTCCTTAGGATGATCGAAGCAAGACTTCCATATACCCTCTGCCCATCGGGCCCACCTTGGCATACTCGCCCCTTGTCACTTGCCCCAATCTAAGTGATTACCACCCCAATTGATTACCAAGCACCACGTGCCATCAACAATTCAACATCGTCGTGTGACATGACTCACCACTACAACTCAATCTCATTGTGTGATCTCACATGACACACAAGTTCATATCATTGTTCCATATTCTATTAGTCAAGATTAAATATTGATGATTCAAGTACATGTGATGATGTGGCATGGCTAAGCAACTAACACGGTCTAACCATCCCATGTTGATTTTTAGTATTAACCAACTATAGTAAACCAATCTAGGGTGACAATAGATTATGGCATACAATTGACAAGGTAGGGTATATATCAAATTGGTATAATAGCTAAGTCCCAATTTAAATTGAAACAATTGTACATGTGAAATAATGTGTAATAAGGTAAAACAATATAGCTATTTTGTAAATATGGGTTTAACATGATCAAAGTACAACTTGCCTTAGAATAAGTTCTGATCTTGCTCTGGAAATTGATCTTGGGTCGACGGATCCTCCTTTGAAGCGTCGCACAATTCAACGTCTACGCGAACCGAAAGTAAAAAGCAAATAAACACTAAAATAGAGAGCAAACAATCTCTAAAAATCAAATAAAATTCACCATTAAATAGGTCTCATTTTTATAAATTTTTAGAAATTTGAATCACCTCAATCGGAGCTCGTATGAGGGAGAAGGGTTCGTGGAAGATTCAAAAATCATAAAAACCTGAAAATTGAAAAATCAATAATAAACCGAATTATTTTTATAAAGAAAAACCGTATTATTGCGTCATGATGACGTCATCCCCGTCCGAACCAATCACATCGCGCCACGTCGGCATTGTCCATAGACCCGGTCCACGGTTTGAATCTGGTCCACCGTGGACCCGGTCCATGGCTCCTCGGTCGTGCTTGCCACATGGCGATGCGTGGTTGGCTGCTGCGCCGCCCTAGCCGATGGCTGACACGCGGCGCGCATCTACGGAATCGGCATAATCGAACGGTGGAGAACGCCTCGCGACGTGGCGGAATCTCGGCGGCTCACAAGGAATTGAGCAGTGGCGAACGAGCGAGAAGCGACGGCGAGTTCCCGCGACGGCGGCTTATCGGCACCGATAATGAAGGCGATCCCGACAACGTTTCAGCGACCAATCGACGGTGCAAATACACGAATCTAATGCTCCTTGAAGCGGGGGTCACTACTACACAAATATACATCACAATCGGTTCTTTTTTATCATCACAGTCGGTTCTGGTGGTGACACAAAGTCATGAGACAGAGATGCGGCGACAATATTACAGTCGGTTCTCGCCCGATAGAGATATGACGGTCATCTCTATCGGTTCTTTGTAAGAACCGATGGAGATGATAGAATCATCTCTATCGGTTCTTTTTAAGAAGCGATAGAGATGAAGAAGTCATCTCTATCTGTTCTTTGTAAGAAGCGATACGCTTCTTACAAAGAACAGATAGAGATGACTTCTTCATCTCTATCGCTTCTTAAAAAGAACCGATAGAGATGATAGAATCATCTCTATCGCTTCTGACAAAGAACCGATAGAGATGAATACCATCATCTCTATCGCTTCTTATATAGAACCGATAGAGATGAGTCTATCATCCCTATCGCTTCTTACAAAGAACCGATACAGATGAGCATCACATCTCTATCATTTTCTTGTGAGAACCGACAGAGATGAAGGGATGTGCTGTGCTATTTTCTAATTCACCTTCCAATCAGCACCTATTCCACACAATATGCACATATCACATTCACACAAAAATTACAAACAACATATCACATTCAAAGAACATGAACACTATGTTACAACAAACACATATCACATTCGTTAACAAAATAGAACGTAAACATGCTTAACCGTACACATGCAATCGCATTCAGATATGTAATATTGTTCACATCTGGTCTAGTAGGAGCTTTCGGGATCTCTAAACCGTCCGTCCTCCGACAAGCATTCAGGCGACAATATTACAGTCGGTTCTCGCCCGATAGAGTCTATCGCTTCTTACAAAGAACCGATAGAGATGACCGAATCATCTCTATCGCTTCTTAAAAAGAACCGATAGAGATGATAGAATCATCTCTATCGCTTCTGACAAAGAACCGATAGAGATGAATACCATCATCTCTATCGCTTCTTATATAGAACCGATAGAGTTGAGTCTATCATCCCTATCGCTTCTTACAAAGAACCGATACAGATGAGCATCACATCTCTATCATTTTCTTGTGAGAACCGACAGAGATGAAGGGATGTGCTGTGCTATTTTCTAATTCACCTTCCAATCAGCACCTATTCCACACAATATGCACATATCACATTCACACAGAAATTACAAACAACATATCACATTCAAAGAACATGAACACTATGTTACAACAAACACATATCACATTCGTTAACAAAATAGAACGTAAACATGCTTAACCGTACACATGCAATCGCATTCAGATATGTAATATTGTTCACATCTGGTTTAGTAGGAGCTTTCGGGATCTCTAAACCGTCCGTCCTCCGACAAGCATTCTATCCAGTACCACTGGCATAAGTGGTCTCGTATCTTGTTGAGTGCAGTGTTGTCTATACTCTTCTGGGGGATATTGGTATGTTGCAAAATAGAAATGAGTGCTCTAATTTAAGTTTTCAAATTGCTATGTGAAAGACTAATTATATAATAATGCATGTACTACCTTAGGGAAACGGTCTGAGCCGGCAATCAAGATCACCATGTGTTGCATGATATACAAACCACAGCGGTCATCGCTGCCCTGTTGATGACACTGTGAAGAAAAATAAATAAATTAAGAGACGAAGAAAATATGTCAGAAAATCTAAATCTTATATATGATAGCCACTTGTACCATGAAGCGGACATACTCCGACTTGGAGCCCTTTTGTCGTCGTGTGTCCCTCCCGCTCGACGTATTCCTTGAAACCCCTATATACATTGGAGAGACGTCGTTGAGTAAAAAAATAATGAACGTAGTTAAATACAGAAAATGTTAGATAAGAGTGGTGCACTTACTGCTCCAAAGGAGGCTTGATCGCGTAGGCCATCGGTCTCTTATTAACCGAATTAAAAGTGTACACTTTGTTGTCACTCGGACGGAGCACGAGTAGAACCCAGTGGTTGCTTATTAAATGGTATGTAGCGAAGAAAATAAGTTCACATACGGTTTCAAAGGCGTAGAAGTAATTGAGCGGTGAAGTAGCACTTACTCCTCGTGGTACGGGAGTAGAATGAAGTCCTTCTTGGACTCAGCTTGCAATGCCCTCTTGATGTAGGAGGCAACCCATTCCGGTTGAAGCCTAGCCATCGTCGCGGACACAAGCTCAGGGTCGACGAACCCAACTAGATGTCGATTCGTCACGACTCGCTGCCTCATCACCCTGCAACTCGCATTGAATGTTAAAAAGCGTAATGCAAAATCCTATGGAAGTCATAAGGTCGTGCAACTTGGTGCGATACTCACAGCGTCCAGGATCGTACAGTAGAAATATCGATGGCTATCAGTTGGTACAGACGAAACAGATCCTCAAAACTAACTGGGAATGTCCCATCCTCCTCGCGGTGGAAATATCCCTTTCTGTATCTAACATTGAAGTCGATACGCTCGCTCTCTTTCGCTTTGTCAACGTACCATCCATGGAGCTGTCGAGTCCATATGCCTAGAGCATTCAATTTGCTGGGAGGTAGAAAGGGCTTTCCATGTACGTAGGCCTTAAATTCATAAGGCTTCTCTGTAGCCGGGGCAGTGGGCTTTTCATGTACCGAGGCGGCTGTGGCCTTTGTGAGCCTAGCCTTTTAGCGAGAGGCCTCCAGTGGTTCTGTGGTTGTCGTGCTAGTCCTTTTATGCACCAGCTTTGTACTTTGTGCAGGGCTCGTCACGGTCGTGGGAGCAGACGCAGGTACGGTAGGAACCTACAAAGCACGCGCACAATTAAGTAACTTGTTGCAATACTCTGGAATGGTACGAAGACGTGAGGATGTTTACCTTGACCAAGACGGCGCTGTCGTGGGCCACTTGATGAGCGACATCGCGCTGGCCCGAGAGTGGTGATGTCTTCGTTGGGGAACTCGAGCACATGTGATAAGAAGGCCGTGGGCGTAGTCCACCGAACCCTCATGTAGCCCTTCCCAAAAGTCGACCATGCACCGTGTCGGTCTCCTTGCATGGAAATGCAACCCGCGTGCAGACCTCAACAGAAATCCGTCTTCCGTCAAGGTGGTGGCACTTGGTAGGCGCCTGCAAAAAGTGCGCAACTTGAGAGAAAACATATGAAGAGTTACCCTCGCACCATTAAGTTAGGCAAAATTAATTATTACCTTCAGCTGGGGACTGGACTTATCATTTTTGGAACCGCAGCTACTTGGTGGGGGCACAGGTTTCTCTACAGTAGGCGGGGGCATCTGGCTCTGACTCTGGGAGATCATCGCCATCATCTCGGCCCTTAGGCGCTCCTCACGTGCCATCATCTCCACCCTCATCTCCTCCTCACGTGCCATCATCTGCACCCTCATCTCCCCCCTCATCTCCTCCGAGATCTCCTCCTCATTGCTCCTAAGCGTGTCCTTCAGCGCTCCGCACGTGCCTCCCATGTTCTTGATCCTGGTACTGCAGCAAGCATCTTGGAAGTAGGACTTCTTCGTATGCCCCGACCCTGCGGCAAGCACCCGGCCCTTATGGTCGGGCTTCCCGATCGCAGAGGATAGGATGTCATTTGACCCTTGGCTAAGAAAGGTCCCCTGCTCTTTCCTCTGGCTTACCTCCTCCTGCAAGAAGCGAGTACGAATTAGATCTGAAATACAGTAGGAATGGTCTACTGCAATGTAGTAAGTTTGATATCTTACGATGGTGGAGACGATTTGCAAGGTAGTGGGGTTTGGTACTACCAGCTGCCCGTCCGCGGTTTTCTTTGTCCTCGCTAATACCCAGTCACGTGCCCGCTCCTCACATATGTGCGAGTAAGGCATCGCTGTCCCGGAGTTGGCGCACTCCTCGGCTAGTCGTGCCCATTCTGTTTTCTTCCCTTCGTAGCCGCCTAAACCGAGGTGGTGCGCATGCGTGTTCAGCCTCTGGGTAGCAACGTTCTTCCGTCTCAGCTCCTCTGCCTCGGGCGTACTCTTGATCCTCGTGAACTCCTCCCAAACATCGGGAGTCATGGACGGATACCTCTCGAATGGTGTATGGCCTTTCAGCACGTACTCACTGTGCATGTAGACCCTGAAGTGCCTCAGAGCCACACCCATCCTCTTCAAGGCGTACCGCCTGGCATTGTTTTCATCCTCCTCTTTTATAATCTATTTTCCCTTAACCTCGTCCCACAGCCGGTTCTTCTGCTCGACGCTGACCTCCTTTCTCCAATCCTTAACCGTTAAGGGAACTCTCTCCCTCACAAGTTGCCCGAGGAATGAGCGGTATCGCCCCTTACGGTTGGGAGGACCCGTGCAAACGCCCGTCGCATTGAACTGGAGAATTTGCGGCGTTCTCCCTGTGGCCCCTTTGCTCGGTCCTTCCTCACCTTACTCGGCCCCTCGACATTTCGAACTTGGCTCGGCTCGACACTTGGAAGTTGGCTGCGCCCATCAGGAGCACCTTCTACTCTTTCTGGCGATGAGCCGATGCTCTCTAATTGCGACATTTTGAGTTTTCCTATCTAACATGGACAAATATTTGACATGAGATAAAGCAATTCGTAGCTATTATGTGAACTTCACAATAAATCATCCAAGCAACAGGTCAATGGATAATTCATAGCATGTCATTGTTCTAGCATATTGCGATGGAAGTAAATGAGATGAGCGAATGATCTTCAAGAAAAGGCTATATGTTGAGCAACTAAATACGCATTTAACGATAACTCCTAATCTCTAAATAGGTTTGGTCCTAATCCCATTCGAGGATATGTGGTTCGGACAAGTTCTGAGCCGTTGTACAACTCGGAGAAAATTTGTGACATCTCGCCGTTCTCCGGATACACGTCTCGACAACACAGCCGAGAGGGTGTGTATCCAGAGAACACTAGGGAGACACTACCAAACCTACTCGTGAGTTGTACAACAGTCAGAACTTGCTCGAACCACATATCCTCGAAGCTATCAAAATCGTGGACAATTCGAGATCGCTTGCTTATAAATATGTCATTAGGCATATTTATAAATAAGCACTCTCGAGCACGGAGACGAGGTTACATAACCTAAACTCTAACATATCTTTGAGATGAAAAGGAAAATAATATGCAATTATAATTGAAATAGCTATCTCAAGAGTCTAAAGTTGCATAATAGTATGACGAGTACAGAAGCACATATGACAAAATATTGAAAAAGGCATCAAAACATACTTTGGGATATTACAGGTGCTACTTTGGGATATCAAAGTCTGTTGATTGCTACTTTGATATAAATGAAACATGTAAATTATATCATAACATGTCTTGCTACAAGCAGAAATTTCAACTATAGAGTACATTAATGCATATCTAAATCCCCGCCAAAATGCTGTTGCAAATTTTGCCTATACTTGTTCATAAAATCTAGCTTGTAAAACTAAAGTTTTGTAATTTACTTGGTGCTTACATTATCGCATATGTTCACCTTATTTTGTAGAATAAAATGATTGCTACAATAAAGTTATAGATATAGTAGAGAAAAATGAGATTGCAAAAAATGCTTGCATCTTTCGAAATGATCCTAAATTATTCCCTCTGTCTCATGAACCATATCAAAATTGCTAACATGGTTTTTCTGGTTGCATATATTATAGGCGTATAGCCTTTAACTAGTTGATTCTATCTTGAAAATTGAACCTACTCTTGATATGTTAAAAATTAAGTCTGTTAAACTCCTGTGGAGCAGTAAATTGTTATCAAGTTGTCATACATTATTGCATATTTATTCACTAATTGTGCTTAGGGCTAGTGCTTATGAAGAAATTGATGACGAAAGCATAGAAAATTTCGTAAACATCATCAGAAATACATTTTACCTTTCAAGTTAAATAGATAAACTAAATGTGGAGATTTTGCAATTGAAAACATCATTCCTGTAATCTTACGGTTCTTAGGCAAATTGTTGTTTGAGTTAACTATCTAAATATACAAATTTGGATGTCCTATTAATTCTTTGTACCTTGAGCCGCCGTGGGAGGGAGGCGCCATGCGAGGGGCTTGAGCGGCCGTGGGAGGGAGGCGTCGCGCGGGGGGCTCCGAGCCGCCGTGGCGTCGTGCCGTGAGGAGGAGGGCACCGCGCAGGGGAGCTCCGAGCCGCTGTGGGAGGGAGGGTGTCGCGCGGGGGCTCGAACCGCCGGCGGAGGCATGTGCCGTGGGAGGGAGGCGCCGCGCGGGGTGGGGGCTCGAGCCGCCGTGGGCGTCTTGGCCGTGGGAGGGAGGCGCCCGCGTGGGGGCTCGAGCCGCCGGCGTGGGAGGGGGAGGCGCGCCGTGGGAGGAGTGCGCCGCGCCGCACCGTGGGAGGGGGAGGGGGTGTTGCGCGGGAGGGAGGGCGTGGGAGCTAGCTAGCTAGGGCAAAATGAGACAATGCGCAACTTGTCCATAAATTCAGATTTAAGAGTGAGGGAAATATTAATTGTGTCGGTTCCATACACAAAACCGACACAAATATCAATCGAATACTATCGGTTGGAAAAAAACCGACACGAATATTTCTCTACTACTATCGGTTTTTCACAAAAAACCGACACAAATATGAACTTTTACAATACTATCTGTTTTTAAGAGAAAACTGACACAAATATGTAGATCTCTAATACTATCGGTTTTCAATAAAAAAAACGACACAAATATTAATTCAATACTATCGGTTTTAAATTAACAACCGACACAAATTATAAATAATTACTATCGGTTTTTCATTTAAAAACCGACACAAATATGAACTTTTACAATACTATCGGTATTTAAGAGAAAACCGACACAAATATGTAGATCTCTAATACTATCGGTTTTCAATAAAAAAAACCGACACAAATATTAATTCTATACTATCGGTTTTGTAGGAAAAACCGACACGAATAGTACTATAACAAGTTTTGAAGGAAAAATTGACACAAACTATTACTATCAGTTTTCCTGTAAAAACCGAGACAAAAAGTTCTCTCTTACTATCGGTTTTAATTTAAAAACCGACACAAATGTAAACTTGTATAATACTATCGATTTTCAAGAGAAAACCGACACAAATATGTAGATCTCTAATACTATCGGTTTTCAATAAAAAAACCGACACAAATATTAATTCAATACTATCGGTTTTGTAGAAACAACCGACACTAATAGTACTATAACAGGTTTTGAAGAAAAATTGGCACAAACTAGTACTATCGGTTTACAAGAAAAAACCGAGACAAAAAGGCCTCTATTACTATCGGTTTTCATTTAAAAACCGACACAAATATGAACTTTTAAAATACTATCGGTTTTTAAGAGAAAACCGACACAAATATGTAGATCACTAATACTATCGGTTTTCAATAAAAAAACCGACACAAATATTAGTTCAATACTATCAGTTTTGAAGAAAAAACCGACACTAATAATACTATAACAGGTTTTGAAGAAAAATTGGCACAAACTAGTAGTATCGGTTTACAAGAAAAAACCGAGACAAAAAGTGCTATATTACTATCGGTTTTCATTTAAAAACCGACAGAACTATAAACTTTTACAATACTATCGGTATTTAAGAGAAAACCGACACAAATATGTAGATCTCTAATACTATCGGTTTTCAATAAAAAAACCGACACAAATATTAATTCTATACTATTGGTTTTGTAGGAAAAACCGACACGAATAGTACTATAACAGGTTTTGAAGGAAAAATTGACACAAACTATTACTATTAGTTTTCCTGTAAAAACCGAGACAAAAAGTTCTCTCTTACTATCGGTTTTAATTTAAAAACCGACATAAATGTAAACTTGTATAATACTATCGGTTTTCAAGAGAAAACCGACACAAATATGTAGATCTCTAATACTATCGGTTTTCAATAAAAAACCGACACAAATATTAATTCAATACTATCGGTTTTGAAGAAAAAACCGACACAAATATCAATCACTATTGGTTTTCCACACAAAGCATGATGAAGTCTGATTTCGTAGAATTCATTGATGAAAGAGTAAAAAGGCCACAGCTTTTACACATATAGTTGGAATTATTTCAAATTTTGCAGAAACATACTTTGGGATATTACAGGTCTTTTCGAAAAAGAATTTTCGAAAAAAGAGTTAGCACTAAAAGCAGATGCAAGAATTCACTTTGTAAGCATGATTCTAGCTAGCTTAAAGACTGCAAAAGTCAAAACTTATGCAAATAAAGTCCAGGTTTTTCCAAATTTTTCGTAAATAAACTTTGGACTAGTTAGAAGCTTTCCCAAAATAAAAATATGTAAACAAATTTTACGATATGTAAGCGAATGACCAACTAGTAAGTAGATTTCAAATATGTCACAATGTTCCATGAGAGATTATAACCGCATAACTTTACCCAAACAAAAGGCACGATAAAACATATGTCTTAAACACTAATGGCTTAAAGCAAATGAACAGCATGATAAAATGAACAAACAATACAATAGTTCCTTTAGTTACAGTATAACCCTTCTTGATGATCTACGCGCACGTAATTTCTTCGATGTGTGTCGTCATCCCCGCTAAGATAGGCCCCATCTGCAAATGGAGGTATTTCATCGAATTGATTGTATTCTTCTTCATCTACGACATTTTCGACACCGGCTTGCTGTGAAGGACAACGTGCAACCTCGGATTGGCCGGATCACGCACATAGAAGACTTGATTTGCTTGCTTCGCAAGTACGAACGGACCATCTTTATAGGCGAGTCTGCTTAGATCCACAAGAGTAAAACCTCTCTTGTCGACCTTCACTCCATGTGTTAGTCCCACCCACTTACATCGGAATAATGGAATTTGGTATATTCCGTAATCGAGCTCCCAAATTTCTTCGATCATCCCATAATACGAGTACATTGCCGTTGAGGATCCTCCTTTTGAATGATGTACATCAGAAAAAGCATATATGCTTACACCACTGTTTTGAACAGTACTCTTTGCATCTTGACTTTCAGTGTAAAAGGTGTACCCATTAATATCGTACCTCTGCCATGTCTGTATATTAAATCTAGGTCCGTCAGCCAACCATTTAACATTCTCACTAACAGAGAACTCTACCGTTTGTTTGAACCATGTAACAAATCTATCGTTGTGTTCTCGCATGATGGAAAGCTCATCCATATGTGGATTCTCTTCCCGTAATATCAACTTATGCTGCTCGATGTACCCTGCAACTTCTGTGCTCTGCTGCAAGACTGTCAAATGCGATTTTGCAATACATATCAAACCGTGGCCTCGTCAGTTTCGACCCCACGGTTCCTTTGCCAGCAAGTCTGCCCTCGTGGCGAGATACAGGAACACCGATTGCTTGTCTTTTCCCGAGATAGTCCACACAAAACTCAATAACCTCTTCAGTTCCATAACCTTCCACAATACTACCCTCAGGCTTCGACTGATTCCTCTCATAGGACTTTAATATACCCATGTACCTCTCGAACGGATACATGTAACGTAAGAAAGCGGGTCCACATATCTTAATCTCTCTAACAAAGTGAACAACAAGGTGGACCATGACGTCGAAGAACGACGGTGGGAAATGCATCTCAAGCTGACATAAAGTCTGCACCACCTCCCTCTGTAAGTTATCTAGCATGTCGGGGTCAATAATTTTGCAGGAGATCGCATTGAAAAAGTAACACAGCTTAGTGATTGCAAACCTGACATCCTCTGGTAGAATATTTCGGATTGCAACTGGGAGCATTTGGGTCATCAAGACATGGCAGTCGTGGGACTTCATGCCCAATAACTTCAAATCATCCAAGGACACAAGCTTCTTAATGTTCGCATGAGTAGCGGATGGAACTTTAATACCATGGAGACATTTGCAAAGATCCTCTTTCTCCTTCTTGGACAGGGTGTAGCATGCAGCGGAGATATACGGACCTTTTCCATCCTCCTCTCATCACTTTGCAAGCTGGGCCCGATTCCCATGTAGGCCATGTCGCGACGAGCATTCACACCATCCTTTGTCTTTCCGGTATGTTGTGGGATACCAACCAAATTGTCGCAGACATTCTTCTCAACGTGCATGACATCAATACAATGCCGAACATCTAACTCCTTTCGATGCACGGTAAGTCCCAAAATATTGACCTCTTCTTCCAAATGGTCCTAGAACGAATCGATTTCTGGCTCTTTCCGTCATGAACATCGATATCCTCTACACGTGAATATACTTGCCTTCCACTCATAGGTCTGCGGTGCGAGCGGACTTCCCTCTTCCCATCAAATTTGTCATCCATCTTACGGTATCGATGACTTGAGGTAGAAACCTACGGTGACCCATATACAGTTTTCTTGGAATTGGCGATCATAGGCTCTCGGTCTCCTCTTCACAAATAGGACACGCTTTTGCTCCTTTCGTACTGTAGCCCGCCAAATTACCAAGAGCTGGGAAATCATTTATGGTGCAAAATACCATAGCCCGTAGGGTGAAATGCTCTCTTCTGTACGCATCCCACACAATGACCCCGTCATTCCACAATTTTACCAAATCCTCGATCAATGGAGCGAGGTACACATCAATATCATTTCCCGGTTGTTTGGGTCCCGAGATTAGTAACGACATCATGATATACTTTCGCTTCATGCACAACCAAGTAGGGAGGTTGTAGATACACAACAGAACTGTCCACGTGCTGTGACGACTGCTTATGTTACCAAACGGATTCATTCCAACGGTACTCAATCCAAATCTTATGTTCCTCATTTCGGCACCAAACTCCTCATGTTTCCAATAGATGTTTCTCCATTGAGCCGAATCAGCAGGGTGTCTCAGCATGCCATCTTCCTTTCGAGACTTATAATGCCAACGCAACAATTTTGCTTCTCTAGGATTTGCAAACAACCTCTCCAGACGGGAATGATGGGCAAGTACCACAATACCTTGGCGGTGCACCTTTAGTGACCTCTTCACCTCGTTGCTCGGCTCTTACGCTTCTTGTCGTTACGCTTCTCCTTTTGTTTGTACCGAGGCACACCGCAAACCGGACAAATGTGCAGCTCTCGATGTGCGTTCACGGTACAAGATGCAATTATTTGGACATGCATGTATCCTTTCTATTTCCATTCCCATGGGACATAGTAGCTTCTTCGCTTCATAAATGCTTGTTGGCAACTCGTTTCCCTCCGGAAGCAGATCCGATAGAAGAACTAGAAGTGCATTGAAACTTGTATCTGTTCAACGGTGTTTTGCCTTCAGTTCGAACAACGCAAGGACCGAACCCAACTTGGTGTATTCTGCTTTGCAACCTGTGAATAGTAGTTTCGCATCGTCTTCCATCAAGCTTTTAAACTTTCCAAACTCTCTTTCTGTGTAATTACCCTCCACATCCCGCAACATTTGCTCCAAATTCTCCTCCTCAAACATATCAAAGCGCAACTCATCATCCGGTTCCACCGTGTCTTCATTGCATCTGGCAGGTACTACTGTCTCCCGTGATGGATCCAACATGTGTAATTCCTCACGAAGCCACTCGAATCAGGTGGTCCTCAATTTGAGCTGAGTTGTTAAATCTTCTCTGATTGGTGCAATCAATGCAAGGACAATATATGGAGTTTACACCCCTCCTCACCATGTCCTCTTCGGCAATTTTTTTGAACTCCTTAACACCCTCGAAATTCAAAGACTCATACGACTTTTTGCATACATCCATTCCTTACGGTTCATCTGCAATTAAACTTCACACAATAAATTAAGCACAAACTGGAGCGACAACAAACTAGCTATTTGAAATATTGAGACATCATTTCAGTTAATATTACCTTTGCAAAATAGATGACAATTTCCTGCAACATATATGAAATATGTACTCCCGATCGATACCTAGATTCTTCCCTGGTTTAGAGCTTCCAATTTCCTAGATAAGAGACATACATTTTTAACATGAACAATGATATCAAACAATCTAATTATATAGTGCAGTAGCCTACAACGAAACAAAACAAGGGTACCAACGATGACTCCTAATCTCTACATAGGTTTGGTCCTAATCCCATTCGAGGATATATGGTTCCGACAAGTTCCTAAGCCGTTGTACAACTCCAGAGAAAATTTTGGCAGCATCTCCCCGCTATTCTCCATATACATGTCTCGACAACAGGTCAAGAGGGTGTGTATCCGGAGAATATCGAGGAGACGCTATCAAATCTCTACTCGCAGCTTGTACAACACACTTCGAGAACTTGCACGGCTACATATCTTGAACTGCCCAAAAACGTGGACAATTCGAGATCGCCGCTTATAAATATGCCATTTCGTTCGGTATATTTATAAACAAGCATCCTCGAGCAGGAGGCGAGGTTTCGCACCCTAAACTCTAGCATTCATCGGTGTGACAATAATAATTCCATATTAACATCAAAGCACTACAAATTAAGATAATTAAATACATGTGTACATGCTTGTGAAATAAAGGGTGTGAAATCTGATAGGACATACACAATACCAGTGCAATCTAAACTTTCTTCGTGACATATCAAAATTACATAGTGCAAAATTAAAGGGGTTTGAAGGAATGCTCACATTTTGAAGAAAACCACAAATTATGCAAAATGAGGGGAAATCTCCTCAAGTTAGGGCTTCAAATTTACCCTCTTAACACCCACCCTTGAGGATTTCAAATTTTCTCACCCAAGTATTGCTTCCAACCACGAATATGAGCTATTTTTTTGGTGGCGGAGAAACCTCCTCTGGAACAATAGCAGAGAAGAGTTCACTCGAGTGGTATAAATAACCTAACGAGGTACATCACTATCGGTTCTCATATAAAAGCGATAGTGATGTGATCATCACATCACAATCGGTTCTTATAAGACAAGCGATAGTGATTATCATAATCATCACAATCGGTTCCACATAAGAAGCGATAGTGATGAAGCGCATCTACATCACTATCGGTTCTTATGTAAGAAGCGATAGTGATGATAATACACATCACTATCGCTTCTCACAAAAGAACCGATAGTCTTTTGTGAGAAGCGATAGTGATGTGCATTATCATCACTATCGCTTCTTACATAAGAACCGATAGTGATGTGTACGTGCTCATCACTATCGCTTTTTATATGAAAACCGATAGTGATGATAATGCACATCACTATCACTTCTCGCATAAGAACCGATTGTAATGTTCCTAGTGCTACATCACTATCACTTCTAACCTAAGAACCGATAGTGATTATGATTAATGCCTCTCCTAAGTCATCTATCACAATCGTTTCTTCCTAAAAACTTAAGAACCGACACAGATGAAGCGATAGTGATGTACCATTCTGTAGTAGTGGGTCCTGGATCTGTCCTCAACAGTGACGAACAACCATCGGGCGGCGATGAAACACGGAAAAACCTCGACGGCGCGGCGAGGAACAATGGCGAGCTTGTACACAGTAATGACGGTGACTCTGGCGGCGATAAGCGGGGCTATAGATGCGGTGCTAAACGGGGATCTCGACACGACGGTCGGCGGCTTTTATAGCACCCCGGAAGGCGCGCCAAACACGGACGCCAAAACAAACGTGGTGGCGACGCGGCGGTAGAGTCCATCTCGGTCACGGCCAGGACAACGACATCTCCACCGCACACGTGTCACAATCGGACGGTCACCAAAACGTGAAACGTGGCGGAATCTTGAGCGTCCATGTCGGATTGATCCTGCGGCTTAGAAAGGCTAGGGTTTCCCGATGAAATCTCCTCCGTTTGATCGTGATCCAATGGACCACGATCTTGGGTTTCTGGCGGATGGGCTAATCAGGTCGAACAGATTCGCACATCATTGGGCCCGGCCCATTACTATTCAACTAATTTCCTCGGATTTTCCTTTTAAAATAATTACAGAAATTCATTTAATTAGTTTAAGGAAATAAAAATATCAGGAAAAATCCAATAAAATTCTCATAAATACTTTGAGGTATTTTGAACTCAAATAAAAAAAATTTGGCAAAACTTTATATTATCTTTGCATATATTTAATTAATTTTCACAAAAGGCCAATATACATATTCTGAAATTAATTCAAATAAATTCCAGAAAAATCCAATAAATTCCAGAAAATCACAAAAGGCACAAATGAAAATAATATTAAAGGCAAACTTTGGGATGTTACACGCTATACCCTTTCCTTTTTATTGAGTATCCCTTAACGTATAACTTTAAAGAGCGTCTTTTAAGTCGACCCTGCATGATTCTACACCTCATTCACACTTTTTTAGTATCTTTCCTCTCTCCTTGGTCGAGCATGCTCCTATTCATTGTCAATGTCTTCTACTCACTGCCTCGAAGTCGGTTGAAGCGGATCCAATACCAACCCTATAAATGCAGCAAGTGTACACTTCATGCTGTAAGAAAGAGCCATTGCAGTTATGCTGGCCTTCGAGGAAGGTCTTAGTTTTGCTGCTAGTTGTCGCAACTAGTTATGACCCTATTGGACAAATCTCCCAGGCATGAGACCTGCTCTTCCATTTCGGTCAGAAAGGTGCAAACAACCATCCATGTGATGATAGAAACTGCAATACCAAAGACTTCCACGCCCCCCTCATTCCCTATTTCTTGTATATTGCTACTTGCTATGCTTCCTACTTGTCGGCCTAATACGCTATCTTATCAACTTTTATTCTGTAATATTTTATTCTGTTATATATTCTTTTATATACAAAATGTGTACAAGCAATTGAACTAATTGGAAAACAAGCCCATCTTTCACAAAAACCTATCTGCTCTTCCAGGTCCAATTGAACCTACATATTCAAACCAGGTGCTATCACTTCCTTGTTTTGAGAAGCTGGTCTGGTCTAATTAATATTCTAAATTGAAAAAAGGTATGGGATATTGACTAGAAATAGTGCCAAGCTAGCGTTATGTGATCACTACATCTATCAGTTGCATTTTTAAATTCATATTCACTGCCATTGATATCGTGCCGAAAAGTGGTTTTATTGATACCAGAAAAATAAGTTTCATCGTAATCATGTTGGGTCTCTACGTGAACCCTTGTACTACTAGCCTCGTTTTATATCTCACCACCCGGTTATTCTCGATTTCTCTTTCGGATAAACACCATTTATATTCAACTAGGAATACTTTAGGAGTGCGAGCAACTGGCCCAAACACTTAGCTCTGCTTTAGCGAGAGCAATGTCAGGACCTGAATATGCAAATCTAGACCATATGTGTATATCGCACTAGTCCAGAATCACGCTAGTGCACACAATGATAATATAAATGTACTATCTCAATCATACACAACGGAAATATAGTAAAAGAAAATATTTGTTGAATAAAAGATAGTTGGCTGACCTCAAGGTCAACCTTACATTATTAGGCCACGCAAGGCTTAAACTCTAAGAAAAATTACAGTAGCGGAATGAAAAACTACATAGATGATCCTTCAATATACCATAGGTAACTGATACAGTTCGCTCCCTATTAACTCACCTCTTCGTGAAACTCCTCCTCTATGGCAGGTATAGACTTCTTCAATTGATAGATTTATTATAGTAAGGTAAGTACATAAACCACTCAATAAGTTATGCACAAAATGTAAGTTTACTATAATTATATGTAAGGCTTATTCTAAAGAAATGGTTGATATGGCTATTTTTGCAGTGAAGCAGTATTTTAATTGGATACAATAAATAGATTGAAATGACAGTAAAACAAATAATAATAATAATAAAGGTTTGAAGTATTTCTCAAAAATAAACTGGAACACAATCTAAACCAATTTCCATTACTTTCATCGGCATAGGACCTCCCTTTCTCAAGCTTTATTTTATAAGATCCAACCCTTGATTGAAATTTTTGAGCATTGTCTATAACCAAGAACATAGCTATCCAAATAGACTGACATACTACAGAGGTTATATGTACACTTTATCCATAAGATATGATCAATCTCTTATTATCATACAATTACAAGCTTCTTTAGTGTGCAACAAGAAGATCATAATAAAACCTTTCGAAAACTCTATCCAAACTTATACATTCTTTATAAGTCTAATCTCACTATTCCTCTCTTACACGGAGCAGAAGAATAAGATGGACTGATCATTGGACTAGGAACAAATACTATTCAAGATGTAGAGCCACTACAACACACACTTTTCCTAACCGCATACACAGCTTGGTTATCCTTCTGAGATGTCATATGTCAAAACTTGGTAATTTATTGAGTTAGGTTTGGCTCATAAGAAACACGTGATTATATGATTAGTCAAGTTCAATGGCTTACAAGGTTAAATTCTTAATTGACCAATACAAGACTTAAAATTAAATCTCAATATCCAACATCAAAAAGATTCATACATAATCCTCAACCCAAATGTCACACAACATCTTACCACTCGCCTCAATCTAATTTATTTACCGCCCCAGTTGATTATTGCGCAATACATACCATCAACAACTTAACACCATTGTGTGACAACACATGACACACCTTTTTCATAAACATCTTCTATATATCATTAGTCAAATTTGAGTTTGCATTCCAAAAATAATCAGTTATTTGTGGCATGGCTAAGCATACTAAGCACGCTCTAACCAACCTACGTTGGTATTTATCAGCAACCAACTAAAAATTATCCATTCTAGGGTATCAAATAAATATAGCATAGCAAATGACAAGGTATGTATATTCAAATGGGTTAAATAATTAATTCACAAATCACTTAAAAATAGTTATACATTGAAATAACATGCAAAAGATTAAAACAAAATAGCATTTGTAAACTAGGTTTAACATGATCAAAGCACAACTTGCCTTAGAACAATTCTTCATCTTGATCTGAACCTTGAATTTGAGTTAACTCATCACGTTTGAACACTCTCGAGTCTCGACACTCCAATGTCTATGCAAAACGAACGTAAAAAAGACAGCACAAACTCCAAAAATCAAATAAAATACATTAAAGTGTTTCAAGTCAGGTACTTGCACTTTGATACAGGTACTTGGGCTAGACGGGATGGGTTTCGACTCAAAGCCTTCACCAGAATTTTCAAATACTTTTCTTTTTGAAGCTATAGAAAATGCATATAGCTTCAAATAAATAACAAATAAATTCAAAAAAAATTAAAAAATTATATAAAATATTTAGAAACATATATAACTCAAACAAAATATTTTTGAAAAATTTTCACTTGAAAATTAGTTATATTAAATCCTTTTCAAGTGAAAATTTTTCTTGGCCATAATATCTTCTCACATGTACTCCGTATGATTGACTCAAATCATTGACAATTGGTGCTATCTGTGGGGAAGATACACTTTCGTGGCTGCAAGGCCGCCCTATGGAGTCTACACTCGACGAACGGCTTTATTATCATTGAATATATCAACCTCAACCAACCCTCCACAACTCTGTTTAGCTGCCCTCATCGCCTCCCTGCACTTTAGCAAGCCTTTCGCCATACCCAGCTCATCTTGGTTCGCATCCTCTTCCTCTATCCCCTCTCCTCTCCTCTATTTCTTCTTCTCTGACCAAATCAGTAGGGAAAGATGTGAAGAAGAGCAAAGTAGACAGAATTTGGAAACCTGTGTAAGTAGTGAGGAAGAAGAGCATCTATTGAAGGAGATTTGTTGCTTGGGAAGAAAAGTCGAGAGAAAGAAGGTGGTGGAGTAATGTGTGGGTGAGAGTAGTTTGTTAGATTTGCCAAGGGAGAGTAAAAAATTAGTACTATATTTTAACTTGTGGACATGTCAAGCTAGGAGTTTGGGTTCTTCTGTGACCATTATCATACTAATATGTATTGCATAATACATGTATTCCGTTGGTTTTCACTAGATAAAACACATCCTTCGACTCTGGTCTAGGTGCCTTGAGCTCGCCGTGACTTATCGGAGCGATACGACAACCTTGAAGTATATGCTGCAACTAATTCCAACGTAGAGGTGGGCACTCGAGTCAGGCTTTTTTAGACCGGCTCGAGACACGGTGGGCACGCCCAGTCTAAAGCTATGCCCGACACGATGTGGGCTATGTCAGGCTCAAGAACTGGGCACGATGGGTGGCACAACCATTTGATCCAGGTTCGTGCCAGTACGGCACAATGCAGGCATGCCGACATGACGAGACACGCAGCAGGATGTGGGCATGCCGAAATGGCCAGACACGCAGCACAACGTGGCACGGTGGCTCTGTCGCAGGCCCACGACAGGTCACGCCGACTGCGGCAGGGAGGTGGGGCACTGGAGCGTGGGGGAAAGGAGAGGGGTTTACCTGTCAACGCCGCCGACCGCATGCCAAGGTCGCTGCCCACCAAGGCCCCTAACGCCTCAACCCCTCCGTCGTACTGTGTCTGCCATGGCCAAGCCTCCGCTCCGCCCAACCATACCACCTTGCGGTCTCGCTTCGGTGCCTCCACCGCCTCTAATCCACCCTGTCATGGCTGTGCGGCCTCGGCACCTCTGCCACCTCCCGCCGTGGCCATGCACCCATTTCTCGGCCCCTCGGTCGAATCACTTACATGTAGAGGCCTCCTTTGGCGAGGACAAGCACGTGACAGCGGGCTAGAGGAAGGCCCTCCCGATCCCGGAGAAGTTGGTGACAAAGCCGAAGAAGAGGAACACGTAGGCGAACCCGATGACCCAAGGCATAACGAAGAAGTCCAGCATGAAGGTCACTGACCTGCAGAGCGTGATGCCATGGACGCACCCAGCAGCATGGACGCCACCCCTGTCATCAACACAGAGAGAGACAGGCAAGAGGGGAGAGAGAGCTGAGAGAGATTGAGGGACAGTGCAAGAAGTTGCTCTCTCTCGCCCGTCTCTCTCAATCTCTCTTACCTATCTCCTTCACTCTCTTTCTCGCCCATTACCCCCTCTCTCGCCCATGTTCAGCACATCCCCTCGCTCTTTGTAACTGTTTAAGAATAAATAAATTTTAGTTCTTTTTCCCCTAATATTTGTGTCCACTGCTTCAACTTCATACATCTTCGACTCATTTCCTCTTGTCACCCAGTACGGCACGACGCCCACCTCTATTCCTGCGTATGCCATGGGTTCCTTGACCCGGGAGAACAAGAGAGTTTGACCCGGGAGAACAAGAGAGTAGGAGCAGTATCTAAGAAACTGATATGCATCCCTAAGGCTCAACACATTGCAGGGGCAGAATGCAATATCATAAAGGCAAAAAATTCAATTGGAGCGGCGAATGTAACAACCAATTTGGTTTTTTGCACTCTTTAAGTGACTACTCGCAAGCTCCAATTACGACCACAACAACAATTGTCGGTGACCATGATCACCGAGAGCCCATGCCTTCATCAAAATTAAGTAGTACTCAGCCAGACCCCTGTCTTAGTATCCCCTGGACTGGGAGAAGAATTACTTCTATATTTGGTTGCTACAGTGTTAGAACTAGAAATTTTTTAATAGAGGTGCACAATTCATACGTATAATTTTATAGTGTTGTGAAATAATTTCGTATCATCATAAATTCAATATATATTTAAAATTTACTAAAAGTATAATACAAATAGTTCTAAGGTCTTAAAAATCCCAAATCACCAAAATCAAAACAAATTCAATCAACAAATTTAGCCTATTGAAAAGGTGAAATTTTAAAGTTTCTCAATTTTTTGGGGGTGCCAGGGCATACCCGTAGGGTGGGCATTTTTAAACCGAAACGGAAAAACCGAACCGATTTAACCGAACATTTCGGTTTTTTCGGTTTTTGGTTTCCGGTTCGTTTTTTATTTTGGTTGTGTTCGGTTTTTGGTTCGGTTTCCGGATTCCGAAAACCGATTTTACCGAAAAACCGAATCATGTCGCTCACGGAGCTCACGGAGCGCAGTTCCATACTTCCATCGGTTCGGCACTTCGGTGTTCGGCCCATTAGCCCATTCCCCCGAATCCCCAATCCTATCCCCCCGAAACCTGAAGACCTAATCCCCATTCCCTCGAATCCCCGATCCAATCGATACTGCCCAATCCGGAAATCCCCAAATCCTCCGAGGCTCCGACCGTGGCCACCGCCTCGACGCCTCCAGCCTCCTCCCTCGGTGCCGCCCCAAGGCCCCCGGCACCTCCTCGACTCTTCCCGCGGCGGCTGCCCAGACGCCTTCTCGCTGCTGCCCGACGCCTACAGGCTCCTCCTCGGCGCGCAGAGAGAGCCAGCACCATCCGCAAGAATGGCTACATCGTCATCAAGAACGTCCCCTGCAAGGTATCCATCCAATCATCTGGATCCACTCGCCGTACTTCTGTTAGATCTGCGTGTTAGTCCTGCCGTCTCGAATGTTGTTGCGTGTAGATGTGCAATTTTGTTTTTGGCTGCGAGTTGCTATGGTCTTCGATGGAGCGATTTGGATTAGTGTTGGACAATATGATTCAAACAGAGTGGTGCGCGGTCTTGTGATAAACGTCCAAAAGAACATCTTAGCTATGACGTGCAAAGAACAACTTACCCATGTAATGTATGATGTATATCCACTGTAAAGTTCAACAAAACAACATATTTTAAGCATCTTCGCATAAAAACAATTCTGACCATCGTACTGAAGTGATCTGGTTTCTTGTGCTTTTCGAGCAAAGCTTCTTGATCTCTATTTTCGGACAACAGATTTTGCCATATATGTTGATCTGTGCTCAATAGGCCAATGCTAGGTTTGCATGTAATTCGGTTAACCGAAAAACCGAATTAACCGAACCGAATTTGTTCGGTTAATTCGGTTCGGTTTCTGTCGCAGTTCGTTTTTGGTTCGGTTTTCAGATCTCAAAAACCGATTTTTTAAAAAACCGAATAAACCGAACCGAAATAACTATATAAACCGAATGCCCACGCCTACATACCCGGCACCCCCCACTGGTTCCTCCCATGCGTTGCTACACCACAAGCAATTAGTGCAACATTGTTCATGGAACACAATGAAGTTCTACAGTCGGTATGATGTGTTAATAAAGCTTTATACATGCTAAAGGAGCACTACCTAAAGTTTAGAAACTTTTTATGGCCTTTTCAGGCCTTTGAGGAAATTATGATATTATTTTTAGATGGACGAGATTATCATGCCATCTAAATTCTCTCTAAGAGAGGTCCTCCTAAATAGGGCAAGACGCATGACTATGTGGTTGGTCAAACATGGGGAATTTGACCTGCATTTCATGTCTCGAACGGCCATTAAATCTTGGGTCTTGACATATTTTTGTCATTGAATGAATAAACCCTAAGCTTATTCAAGGTCCCGATTACGAGTACCACACAACTAGTGTACAATGTGCTTCAATCGGTTCTTCAGATTAAAAGGCATGGGGACTGGGGTGTTCTTAGTTTCACCTATTAGTGAAGCTTTTAATGGTCAATCTAGTTAAACTCTGCTGTAACTAATGTAAGGCAGAGCACAATGTTTTACTGGTTGGCTTTTGAGCACTAAAAGTTCTTGCGATTCGCTCACTACTCATGAAAGATAGTCCTCATACAAACATGAATCAGGTGAAATTTACGGAGGAATATGTAGATCCTATGCTTCAAATAAAACAGTGGACGAAAAACCTTTCGACAAGGTTTCTTCAAATTTGCAGCCCTCCATGATGCTAAAATGTTGGTAATAAAGTGTGTTTAGTGCCAACTTCACAATAGGTAAACACACCAACCGGCTAGACGGCTTGAGCCAAAGAACTCCCCTCAATATTTTGGACTTTTCGCACCACGCCTCTTCAAAGCCATAAGCGAAATACCCTTTTCGCACCACTCCTCTCTACCCCTGTGTCGCTACTCCACATCGTCAGCATCGACGATTTACCGCTACTCATTCCTCCTCTCCCATCCCCTCTCAGTGCACAGTGCACCGTTGATCTCTCTGCCGCCTCACCATATTCTTCCATGTCTCAAACAGCTCACCTCAGGTGACCGCCTCCACCGCCCTCCCAACACCTAACTCGCTAGTCACACGTGAATCCCCAACCGCCTACTCCACCTATTGCCAACTTCCTTCCCATCGGCATCGGTGCCACTACCATCTCCACCGTTGGTCCGCCGCATTCTACCCGAAATCTAAGGTGTGAATACTTGTGAAACCTGAACCTAACTCTGGTCAACCTGAGCCCTAACCTTGCCAGAGAAGAAGATGAACTCACTGGAGAGGATGTCAACACCGATGCCAAAGCACGAATCGTGAGGCAAATCATAGGGTAAAAAATATGGATGGTTTTTTGAAAGAAAACATTCAGTGATGCTTATCAAATCCCTTCGTGTAATAATCATCGCTTGATAAAAAGGATGTTAGCTATCCTAGGCTAGCAGTTACATTTGTAATTATTATAGAATCAACATTTTTGAAGAGTACATAAAGGACAAACAGCAGACGTATACCAACTCAGGCCGTGCATGCTCATCACGGTTTTAAATTTCATTTTTGGATCATATCTAGGTGGACAAAATCTGAAATTTCAGCCGAAATCTAGAATTTTAGTCAAAATTTAAAAATCAAATTTGAAATCCATAACTTTTTATGAACTCTAAACCAAAATTTCAACCGAAATCACCAAAATTTTGATGATTTTCAACCTCTGTGAAATAGTCCCCCGAGGCTAGAAATAAATTGGAATAAATATAAAAAAATCATGCATGATCTATATTTCCTATCTGTTTGAATGCAAAATACTAAGTATTTGAACATAAATTCCCAAGTTAGAGTTTAGGCTGAAATACATCATTTAAAGCCGAAATCCAAGTTAGAGTTTAAACTTAAATACATCATTTAAAGACAAAGTACAAGTTAGGGTTTAGGCCAAAATATTTCATTGAAGGCCAAAATCCAAGTTAGAGTTTAGGGTTAGGCCAAAATATAATTTAAGGCCGAAATCCAAGTTATAGCTTAAAGTTTAGGCCGAAAAACTTCATTTAAGGCTGAAATCTAAGTTAGAGTTTAGGTGTAGGGTTACTTAATTTGTATATGTTTTTTTACAAACTTTTCACATGCATTGCTTATAAAAGGCATTACAATTTGCTACAAAAAGTTAGTGTGAAAAATGGTCCAAAAATATGAAAATCTGTCCAAAAACCATGAATATGAGCGAGACTGATTGAAATTTATCGAAATTACTGTAGTAAACCCTAGTTTTCAAAAAAAAATTTATCCCACCGAGATTTGTAATCTTGACTCGAACCAAAATTCGAAATCCCAACCAAAAATTTTAAAATCTCGCCGCGATTTTGAACCTGATGCTCATATATTACCTAATGGCTTGCACCGCATAAGCCATCCTTTCTCCCAAGAGTGAGCTGGCTGGCTGGCTGGTAACTAGCTGTACTGGACAAGTCCATCTAGGCGAGAATCCCAACGAATCTGCTCTACAGATGCTGTACGGTCTCCAGCTAGTACGTACAGGGCCGGCAGGTAAAGCTGCACGTAGTGATCCAGGCGCAATAGCTACTCCCTCGAGCTCTTAAACTTTTATAAAATTTTAGCAGTTAATATTCATAAATATTTAAATTAGATACATAAAAAATTATACTGTAGAAAAGTATTTTTATAATATTATAATTTTATTAGATTTTATGAATATATTACATTCTATTTTGTAGCAATATTCAAAACGACAATTAACTATGACTCTGATTAGTAATACGAACACGATGAGTAGAGTTGAATGCCATATGGGCCGGCGGGCTGTGCAGCGATTGGATGGGGAGCAAGGCCTCCAGTATTTCAGATGTTCTAATGTTTGACCCACCCCGAGCTTTATTTCGTTTTGTCAGTCTGTCACACGGTGCGCGCGCGGTCGGTCGGACAGTGCCGGAGGCTCCGGAGCCAGGATTGGTCCATGAGCTTGCGCTCTCCCTCTCACTCTCCCTCCAAAGTTGGTACCCTAGTAGCACTTGTATAGTGCCTATGCTAACGGTACGACGGCAGTACACTCGCTTATCAATTAAATGAGAAGATAAGTATGAATACAACACTTAATAATAAAAGAGAAATTTAGAATTTTAAATGAATTTAGAAAGAAAAACGAAACTAAATGGAGGTCGAATGGGCGAAAACGGGCTCCCAAAAGATTTTAAATCAAGAAAGAGAAAGAAAAAAGAATTTTCTGATTTTAGATTATTTTTTTTGCAGCTTCCACAAAGAGCCTGCGTGCTCTCTCGGGCTTGACCAGTATGAGGAGGAAGGCGGGGTGGCCACCGATCGCAGATGGGTAAGATCAGTGCGGCGAGATCGTCGACCTGCACCGGCGCATGGGAGGAGTCACTCAGTTGCGGTGAATTTCACGGGAAAGATGACGGTGATGGCTTGGGTTACTTCCAAAATCCGCGATCTTTACGGGAGGGAGCACTTGAGGATTTACGCAATGTGATGGGGTGGAGGAGAGCTCACGACTTTTATAGCCCGAAACAAGCATATTTATGGAAACCATAATTTGGGATCAAATCAGTTGGGAGAAAATTTTGGCAATAGAGCACGAAATTTGGGGAATTAACACCATAGATGGAAAGAGGAGATTTGGTGCGGGATTGATGGAGCTTTGGAGCTTTTTCTTGCTTTAATGGAGGAGGAAGAGAAGAAGCTTCTGCAGTGCCGGGTGCTGACTAGAAGAAGCTACTGGTGAGTTGCCTTCATTTTTTTAAATATAGAAGGATTTTTGAAAAGATAACACGTTAGGTTAAAAATTCTAGAAAAATTCTCAAAAAACTTTCGATTATTTTGTACTTAATAAAATTATTTTCAAAAAATTTAAATTATGAATTTGCCGAGACACGGCGGTCTGAGGTCGTGACCAAAGAACCTCGCTTGGCGTCGGCAAAAGGCACCGATGGCGACAAGTGGAGCCATTGCAGACTGCGTTCTCCGGCCGTGTTGCCCCATCTCCGAAAGGACGGGGATGTCGCCTAGAGGGGTGAATAGGCGGATTAAAAACTTTAGCTTAAATGCGTGGAATAAAAATTTGCGCTAAATAAAATCTCCGAGTTTCTGAACAATCCGGAGTGTCCGGATATTCAATCCGGATACTCGGATAGTCCGATCCGAGGGTCCTAACCGGAGTGTCCGGTTATTCAATCCGGATACTCGGATTATCCGACTGTCGGGTTCGAGGATTCGGATACTCCGGATTGAGGACTTCGAATGGAGATTTTAAATCTTTGCAATTTTTCAACAATCTACTTGAATACAAAAGATCTAAGTGCTATCAGGTACATGGGGATGATGAAGATCTAGAGCCAAACACAACAATAGAGTAGATCGGGCAATTTCAAGATTCAAAATCAAATACTAAAACAAGAGTAAGAAGCAAACTTGGAGACGATGATTTTTCACCCGAAGTTCGGATCCTTGAGGGGATCCTACGTCTCCGTTGAGGCGGCTCGGTCACACTTGAGCCGGGGTCTCTTTCAACCCTCTTCCTCCCGGTGTTGCACAAATGCACTCGCCGGTCTTCACTCCTTTGATTCCTTCCCTTACGGAGGCGGAACCGGCCTTCACAAACTTCCCACGGCCAACCACACAAAGCTCCGGTGGCTCGTAGGCGACCTCCTAGCCGTCTAGGAGTCCTCAACCTCCAAGAGTAACAAATGCTCACGAAGAACAAACTTGGAGATGAAATCAAGTGCTCAATCAACTCAAATCTCACTCCCCAAACTCTTCCCAACCCTTCTCACAAGGGGATCACTTAGATCTAAGGGTAAAGCTCCTCAAAGCCCCTCACACACCCTCAAAATCCACTCCAAAAGCTTCTCCAAAAGCTCTCTCAAAAGAGGAGGAAGGGCTATATATAGACCTCCCAAAAACTAGCCGTTGGGGGAAATTGGTTGCGCACAATCCGAGTCTCGGATTTCAATCCGGATACTCGGATTGGTGAGAAAGGCTAACAGAGAGACTCAATCCGGAGAGTCCGGATGAATATCCGGATACTCGGATGATCCGGATAGTCCGGACTAACTCCGGATAGTCCGAATCAGCCTGAGCAGCTCGGCTAAAACGAGCATAACTTTTGACTCGGACTCGATTTCAGAGATTTTGGACTCTCCGAAAGCTAAGAACGAGGGCTACACAAATAACAAGGTCTCACTATCCAAAACTCAAAGGATAACCACAGATTTCACAAAGAAATCAAGAGAGACCTACAACCCTCACTTTCAAACAATACCAACACCACTCTCTTTCTAAGATTCACAAGGATGGATCACTTGAGCACTTGACACATCTAAAAGTCATTCGACATCGCATCCCTCTTAATAGTACGGCAATCCTTAGACTCAAATTAAATCAAAGATAATATAAATCTAGAACTAGTCACTTGTCGTCTTCTTTCTTGATGTCGATGCATGAAGACCTTCACCATATAATTGATGACATCTTCGCCTTGTCCAACTCGACTCGATTCACCTCATGAGACTCTCGTCCTATCAACCTTGACTTGATCATCCTCTCGACGATCTCCACGCCAAGTTGCTCTTGACTTAGTCCTCACTCTTGGTGACACCGCCGTCTTGTTGACCTCGACTTAATGATCATCCTCCAAGATACCTTGGTCATCATACACAGACGGGACCTAATTCTTTCTAAACTACTCATGAAAGACATTAGTCCCAAAAGCTCAATAGATATGAATAGAGTTGATATTTGTGAGCGAGTTGATTACAACAAGTGTTTCATATAAAGAAGCACAACACAAAATAGAAACACTTGACATAAGAAATGTTCTCTACTAAGTGCATCACGATGAATATGTAATTGATCTATATGCACTAGAGAGATATATAATTGCCAATATGATGAATCAATTAAATCATGGCAAGGATCACAGACTTTACTTAAATGAAGCACATGATAGAATATACACGAATTGTACATGTGCAAATAATATTTGGAGTAAGAGTAAATATGTGATCCAACACTAGATAAACTTCACTAAGAGAATTGCATGAGAAGATATACAAATAAAACATGCATGCACCAAGTCAATCTATAGCAATATGAAGTTTAACTCTAGTTAATACATGCATACCATAATGAACTCAAATGAATATATATGCACAAATAAATATGACATGAACCAATGTGCATATATATAATCAACATGCTACTTGGAGTTCACTATGCATTTGCACGAAAGGAATGCAATAACAAATATAGAATAGATACCAAAATTGCATACCTTATCTTTGCTTAACCTTCCTATTGATTTTCCTCTAAATAGATGAGACTGATACTCAACTAGGCAATAACAAGTTAGTCTCATAGCAATATAATCATATTAGAGGTTTGTCATTTGCTAAGCACTAAGTTAAGCATTTACTTAATTTACATAGATTGTCATTATGAGTGTTTGTCATTAATCACCAAAATAACATTCATTAATCACCAAAATAACATAAGTGCCTAGATGCACTTTCAATCTCCCCCTTTTTGGTGATTTATGACAAACCTATTATCAATTGCACCAAATGACAATATTAAGATATTTTAACATTAAAACAAGCATAAAGATACAATAAGAGATCATACTTACAAATCATCCCTTTTGTCAATCGATTAGGGACAATTGATAAATCCATAAATTCTCCCCTTTTGTCATTAATCCCAAAAGGTGCTTAAAAGATTCTTATTGTTTATTCAATAAAATCTGTTCTCCCCTTGATTGCACACTCAATAAAAGATTAGGAGAAATAAAATAAAGATAAGGAGCTAGTAATAGGACAATAATATTAAGCTCCCCCTAAATCTAGGCAAGATATGATACCAATTATTTCCAAGATTTAGGTAATAGATTTTTCTAGTTATACCAAATTAAAGAAGTCATGATTCTTAGGATATAAGTGATGCTTAAACATGACATACGAATATGATTTCACATATTCTTTAAACATCAAGATCATATAGCAAATTTATATAATTTAAGCACATGCTCATGATCAAATCAAATTCTAACAATCAAGATCATATAAAGAAGATTGCACAATAAGGAATTGCTTATATGATCACAAGATGTATACAAGATCATGAATCAAGGTTGTATAAGAAAGATGCACTTTCATGATCAAGAATTTCATAAACTTATCAAGGGCATACCTCTTTGCAATGTGTCACCCATATGTACCTTTTAGTTCTTGATAATGCCGAATGCAAGTTAGATGACACTTCAAAACAATTTAGGATTAGAGGATACCTCTTGAAAGATACCAATTAATCATATCAATTGAAAAATACAACACCATTTAGAATAACACAATTTAGCATAATGGTGTGCACAGACATTATTGAATATGGTCGAAAAGAAACACGCCCTTTGTCGATTCTTGTTCACCGCATGTTCGAATTGGTCATGATCACCGCGCCGGTCTTAGATCCTCGTACTATGGAGCTCCTCTCCATTTCCTTCATCCCACCGTCGAAGATGACCCCTTTTCCAATACCTTGAACATCAATAGACAAGCACACGATTTTCGGGAACAAATATCTTTTAATTTGACCCAAGTTAGTTTGATAATGTCTAAGTACAACATGCATGATATATATGATATACAAGACAATACTCTTTGCATGCAATTTAAAACAATTCAAGATATCAATTAAAGATTTTATTACACCACTTTATAATGAAAATATTTGAAACTCATTCAAATTTAATCTTGACATCCACTTGTAAGAGAGACAATGAGTAAAACACATTCAAACTCACTCTTGAGCTTACAAGAGAAATTTTCTCTTTTCCATAATAAACTCGAAGTTATGCAAGAGAGAAAACAATTTTAGGCTAAGTTACAATTAAATCCAATTTCCAGAATAACTTAGCCAAAAGATGCACTTTCATTGGAATGAAAACTTAAATAGATATGCTCCACTTAGAAGCTTGGAGCAATGAATAAGTTCACTTAGTTTTCATCTTGAAAGGCTTGCCAAGATGCCAATTTAAAACTCTTAAAATCTCAAAAAGATTCAAATAGCAGCACAAAGTCGATTATAACTTTTAAACCATTGCTCAAATACAAAAATCATCAACGCGGAACAGATCCGACTCGAAATCCTCTTCGAGGGCTATGAAGACTGAATATTGATTTGAGCAAAGGAGAAACCACAAAAATAGGATGAACAAGATATTGCAAGAAAGTATAGATAGCAATTTCAGAATTTGGGCCGAGCTGTACAACCCGGATACTCCGGTGTTTTTGATCCGGAGTGTCCGGATAATCCGGATACTCCGGATATATTACCCGGATACTCCGGGTTGTTCAGCTTCATCCCTAAAACTGAACATTTTGAATTTGGATCAAATCTTGATCAAATGAAGTCCAATAGCCATAAGATTTTGCAGAAATGATCCATGAACATCCAAGAGACTTTTTCCAAAAGGATTTTCTCAAATATCACCCTCCAATAAAAAATTAGATCAAAAGAAGCATTGGAGGTTTAGTTTTGACACTAAGTCAAATAAAGTTAACAATCTTGCAAATGAGTTCAAATAAATTTGAGAATTTTCAGATATGAACTCCATATGTGAGAGAAGGTTTTCCAACAAGGATTTTCAATAAATAAATTTCATTTCGAGAAATATGATGAAAGATGCATATGAAACACACAAAAGATTAAGATTTTCACAAAATCCTCAAAATGGAACCAAATGAGTTTTGAATGGTAATATGCACTTATATGGCTTCATATGATTTAGAGAGATGTTTATAAGCCTATTTGCATAATCAAATCCATTCAAATCGTAAAATCCAACTTAATGCAAGAGTATGCCAAATAAGATCGAAAGAGAGAAAAAAGGCATAACTATTTCAAATTAAGTTGAAATTATTTGAAATTAGGCATAAACATTATTTAGACTCCCAAGAAACTTTTCCAAAAATAATTTTCCAAAAAGGAGTCTCCAATCAAAAGATATGACAAATTTTGCTTTGAGGGTTTGAAAAGAAATTGAATTTTCGCCAAATGTTCAAAATGCATTCCGGATTGAAATTTATGGAGATTTGAACTTTCATAGCTTTGTATGAGTTAGAAATACTATTTCAATCCAAGATATGCAAATAAATCCAATTCAAATAGCGAAATCCACAAAATGCAACAACGGGTCATTTTGGGTGAAATGGATGATTTTGGCCAAATTCAAATGGCTATAACTTTTGAACGGTTGGTCGTTTGGAAAAACTTTGAACTAAAGAAATGCTTAAAATGACCAACCCTATGAGTTTTGTATTGACCACTTTTTCAAACTCTAAATAGATTTTGCTTTAGAAAAATTTGAAGTTAAATGCAAAAGCAAGATCACAAAGATCTTTTTAAGCCAAAGTTTGACTTTTAGCTTCTAGCCAAGGGTTAGATACTTGAAAACATTTGAAATACATTTGAAAACATTTTAGAAGACTATTTTCATAAGATTTTGCATTTCAAACAAATATTTTGCTTTTAACCCTTTTTGAAGCAAGTTAAATAGGAAATAGTTTTTCATAAAAAGCCTTAAAATACAACTCAATTTGGATTTCATGCAATTTCAATTTCCATGGCTTAGAAATGATTATCAAGATGGTTTCTAGCCAACATTTATAATGAAATCCAACTTGAATGCTAAGATTTGAGCAAAATGCTTGAGTAAGCTATTTTAGTTCAAACCAAAAACTTTTCGGTCTAAAATTGATTTCAATATAGAATTTTCATTTTGAAAGCTTGTAAAACATTTGAAATACATATTAGAATACTTTTACAAAGCTTTTCACAATTTTGGGCCTTTTAAACATAAGATTTGACTTTTGACCAAAATGGTCCTTTTGAAATAGCTATTTGTAAAACAAAGTCAAATATTTCAATACAAGATTCAAATGAAGAATAAGATGAGATATTGAGATTTGAATTTTGTGTATGAGTCTAAGATACCATTTTGAACCAAGATACTACACAAGATCCGGTCCAAACGGAGAAACTCACTAAGTGCAATAATATGACAATTATGGGTCAAATATAGTTTTTCGGCGAGTTTCAAAATCAAATAACTTTCACTAGGTTGGTCTTTTGAAAGTCTTTTGAACACAAGAGTTGTTAAGAATGACCAACTCTAGGATTTTCGTTTTGGAATTACTTTCAAATTCATTTTACATTTAATACTATGAAAATTATAAGTTTAAATCCAAAACAAGATACTACTATCTAGATTTTGATCATGAAACTCATTTTCTTTTCAAAATGGATTTTGTGAAGCCAAAACCTTTGAAAAACATTTCAAATATATTTGTATACATTTTGCAATTAGTTTTCACAAGAATACTAATAGTATACAAACTTTTGACTTTTGGCTAAATGGCTTGATTTTGAAAATATATATATTTGCACTTATATAAATATGGGCACATGTAGGGATGTAATATACATGGTTATGATTTAGCACTCCCCTTAATGTGCCACTATCCCAAACTTACTCAAGATTGCAATCGAACAACTAATAAGCATGAGCAAGCATATAATCAAGCAATCTAAATTGATTTTCATGAATAATGCAATATAACCTACACAAGGCTATAAGCTATAAGAATCAATTTAAATACTTGTTACCCGAGATGTCATTGGTTTATGATTGAAGTGAATGTCTTCAAGCTTGGCTTCTTTTTGCACATGATGGAATCATTCTCTTGATAAGCCAAAACTTCCAATGCATCTCCAAGCACCTACAATTCTTTTAGGCGCTTTTTGGTACCCAATTTTTGTTGGGTCCAAAAATGTTAGTCACAATAGATTTAGGAACCCAAATGGCCCTAACATTAATAGTCTTAGGTGAACTATCATGACTAGCAATGGATTTGCGATTGTTATTACTCCTAAGCGAATTATTGGAATTGAATTGAGGAGGCTTAGGAGTTTTAGCATTTTTAGCAAATCCATTTCTAGTTTGATCCTTTCTAAGCACATAATAATCATTACAATGCAAGGGCTTAGAAGATCTAGCAAATCTAGCAAATGGTTTGCTATTGTTATTTTTCCTAAGCACATGATCAACATGATTTTTCTTGGTCTTAGGAAGTCTAGCATTTTGAGCAAACACATTTCTAGATTCATTTCTCCTAAGCAATTGAATATCATAATTTTGCAAATACTTGGGAGAATCGACAAACTTGGCAAACACATTGCCATTTTTGTCTTTCCTAAGCAAATAATGATCATTGACAATAATTGGCTTAGGAGTAATACCTTTGGGACAATCCTTACCGATTTTTTCCGACAATTGTAGCAAGTAGGCTTTGAGCGTTTCTTCTTCTTCTTGACTTGCTCTTTGTCGGTTCGCCTCATTGTTGATGGTTGTGGCTTGATCTCCACTTTATTAGGGCACACGGAGGCGAAGTGTCCCTTCTTGTTGCAAGCAAAGCACTTGATGATCTTCGAGAGTCTTTCGTTGTGCCTTGTCTTGCTAGTCTCCCTCTTGGAGATGTAGCCGAGTCCTCGCTTATCTTGAGGAGCCCTTGGCTTGCTCAAGATCTCGTCGAGAACGGCTTTTCCCTTTACGCACTTCTTCAAGTCATTTTCTAATCTAATGACTTGGGCCTTGAGCTCATTGTTTTCCTCTACAAGATTAGTCTCAACATGCATAGAGGAAGTGGAAACATTTGAATTTGAGCAACAAGGTAAATCATTGCAAGAGGTGGGCATATTAATTTTAGATGAAATGCTAGAATTAGAAATTAAGCATGGCATATCATCAATTAAATCACATGTAATTCCTATGTCCACCTTAGGCTTATGAATTTCTTTGGAAAGGAGGGATTCATGATTTTCTTGAAGCATATTATAATCATTTCGAAGTGATTCATGTTCAAACTTCAAAATTTTATATTTCTTTTTCTCCTTTCCAAGACATTTGTTGAGCTCCTCTAGCAAATTCATAAGTTCATCATAAGTGAGCTCATCATCATCATCGTCACTTACCTCATTCTTACCTTTCGCCATGAAGCAACGGATTTGTGATGGAAGAGCATCTTCATCGTCACTTGAGGCGGAGGTTGAGGTTGATGGAGATGTCGGTTCTTCATCACTTGAGCTTGAGGTGGAGCTTGATGTTTCATCTCCCGACATCTCTTCCTTAGTGCAATCCTCAATAGAAGTGGATGATTCAAATAGTTCTTGAAGCTTTATCCACATTTCATGAGCGCTCTTGAGATTGCATATTCTATCAAAGATTTCATCGCTCACAACACAAAATAAAACATTAGTAGCTTGAGCGTCGAGATGTAGGCATTTCCTCTCTCCTACAGTTGGAGCAACTTCATTCAATGGAGAGGAAAAGCCGACATCTATGATCCACCATATTTGGGGGCTCATGGATTTAAAATGAGAAGTCATAATTAATTTCCATGAAGCATAATTTGTGCCATCTAACACAAGTGGATCATGAGAGTGCACTAATCCTCTAGTCGACATCCTTTACTCTCTAGACGGTTAAGTCTAATAAAAGGAGAGACCTTGCTCTGATACCAATTGAAAGGACAGGGGATGTCGCCTAGAGGGGGGGTGAATAGGCGGATTAAAAACTTTAGCTTAAATGCAGCGGAATAAAAATTTGCAGCTAAATAAAATCTCCCGAGTTTCCTGAACAATCCGGAGTGTCCGGATATTCAATCCGGATACTCGGATAGTCCGATCCGAGGGTCCTAACCGGAGTGTCCGGATATTCAATCCGGATACTCCGGATTATCCGGACTGTCCGGGTTCAGGGATTCGGATACTCCGGATTGAGGACTTCGAATGGAGATTTTAAATCTTTGCAATTTTTCAACAATCTACTTGAATACAAAAGATCTAAATGCTATCAGGTACATGGGGATGATGAAGATCTAGAGCCAAACACAACAATAGAGTAGATCGGGCAATTTCAAGATTCAAAATCAAATACTAAAACAAGAGTAATAAGCAAACTTGGAGACGATGATTTTTCACCCGAAGTTCGGATCCTTGAGGGGATCCTACGTCTCGGTTGAGGCGGCTCGGTCACACTTGAGCCGGGGTCTCTTTCAACCCTCTTCCTCCCGGTGTTGCACAAATGCACTCGCCGGTCTTCACTCCTTTGATTCCTTCCCTTACGGAGGCGGAACCGGCCTTCACAAACTTCCCACGGCCAACCACACAAAGCTCCGGTGGCTCGTAGGCGACCTCCTAGCCGTCTAGGAGTCCTCAACCTCCAAGAGTAACAAATGCTCACGAAGAACAAACTTGGAGATGAAATCAAGTGCTCAATCAACTCAAATCTCACTCCCCAAACTCTTCCCAACCCTTCTCACAAGAGGATCACTTAGATCTAAGGGTAAAAGCTCCCTCAAAGCCCCTCACACAGCCCCTCAAAAATCCACTCCAAAAGCTTCTCCAAAAGCTCTCTCAAAAGAGGAGGAAGGGCTATATATAGACCTCCCAAAAACTAGCCGTTGAAATTGGTTGCGCACAATCCGAGTCTCGGATTTCAATCCGGATACTCCGGATTGACTGAGAAAGGCTAACAGAGAGACTCAATCCGGAGAGTCCGGATGAATATCCGGATACTCCGGATGATCCGGATAGTCCGGACTAACTCCGGATAGTCCGAATCAGCATTGAGCAGCTCGACGAAAACGAGCATAACTTTTGACTCGGACTCGATTTCAGAGATTTTGGACTCTCCGAAAGCTAAGAACGAGGGCTACACAAATAACAAGGTCTCACTATCCAAAACTCAAAGGATAACCACAGATTTCACAAAGAAATCAAGAGAGACCTACAACCCTCACTTTCAAGCAGTACCAACACCACTCTCTTTCTAAGATTCACAAGGATGGATCACTTGAGCACTTGACACATCTAAAAGTCATTCGACATCGCATCCCTCTTAATAGTACGGCAATCCTTAGACTCAAATTAAATCAAAGATAATATAAGTCTAGAACTAGTCACTTGCAGTCTTCTTTCTTGATGTCGATGCATGAAGACCTTCACCATATAATTGATGACATCTTCGCCTTGTCCAACTCGACTCGATTCACCTCATGAGACTCTCGTCCTATCAACCTTGACTTGATCATCCTCTCGACGATCTCCACGCCAAGTTGCTCTTGACTTAGTCCTCGGCTCTTGGTGACACCGCCGTCTTGTTGACCTCGACAATGATCATCCTCCAAGATACCTTGGTCATCATACCTGACGGGACCTAATTCTTTCTAAACTACTCATGAAAGACATTAGTCCCAAAAGCTCAATAGATATGAATAGAGTTGATATTTGTGAGCGTTGATTACAACAAGTGTTTCATATAAAGAAGCACAACACAAAATAGAAACACTTGACATAAGAAATGTTCTCTACTAAGTGCATCACGATGAATATGTAATTGATCTATATGCACTAGAGATATATAATTGCCAATATGATGAATCAATTAAATCATGGCAAGGATCACAGACTTTACTTAAATGAAGCACATGATAGAATATACACGAATTGTACATGTGCAAATAATATTTGGAGTAAGAGTAAATATGTGATCCAACACTAGATAAACTTCACTAAGAGAATTGCATGAGAAGATATACAAATAAAACATGCATGCACCAAGTCAATCTATAGCAATATGAAGTTTAACTCTAGTTAATACATGCATACCATAATGAACTCAAATGAATATATATGCACAAATAAATATGACATGAACCAATGTGCATATATATAATCAACATGCTACTTGGAGTTCACTATGCATTTGCACGAAAGGAATGCAATAACAAATATAGAATAGATACCAAAATTGCATACCTTATCTTTGCTTAACCTTCCTATTGATTTTCCTCTAAATAGATGAGACTGATACTCAACTAGGCAATAACAAGTTAGTCTCATAGCAATATAATCATATTAGAGGTTTGTCATTTGCTAAGCACTAAGTTAAGCATTTACTTAATTTACATAGATTATCATTATGAGTGTTTGTCATTAATCACCAAAATAACATTCATTAATCACCAAAATAACATAAGTGCCTAGATGCACTTTCAATCTCCCGATTTTCTTTTCTCAGCACGTAATGTATGGTCCTTTCCTTTTCCAGGACGTTTGTTTCATTTTCCTTGATTCCAAGACGTTTGTTTCCTTTTCCTTATTGATGCTGGAGGTAAGGGAAGGTGCATTGTAGGCCACGAGGATGATTTGAAAAATATGGAAAAATAAACTGCGCTCGCCGACCGCTAGATCCGCAAGGAAAAAAAGATAAAAATTAAACAGTGCTCGCCGGCCGGTGGTTTCGCGAGAAAAAATTGAAAAAAAAATTAAGCAGCACTCACAGACCGTCGGTTCCTTAGATAAAAAATAAACAAAAATTTAGCGCTTTCCGTGCGCTGAAATTAGGCTCTATGGGGCTAGATCCGTAAAAAAGTCTCGAGAAAGGTCATATTCGGAAAAAAATACGATCACAATGTCAGGACAATAAAAAATTCAAGTATTGTTTCCTTGCATGCGGATCCTTCCTGTTTATTTTCTTGTTTGATTCACCCTCCTTCCAAATATGTAGTACATACAATTTTGGCCAGTAAAAAAATTCAAGTCTGGTTTCCTTGCATGCGGATCCTCCTTATTTATTTCCTTATTTGATTCGCTCTCCTTCCAAATATGTAGGTGGGGAGGTCTGTTGTGGGCCACAGGGATGATTAGACACACTAAATAATGGTCATCGGATGTAGGTGAGTAAAACTGAGGAAAGATCTGAGACGTTCATTTTGATGAATGCAAGTTTCTTGGGACGTTTTGTTTGGTGCACGAACATTGGGCCATCTCTAATGAGGTGCATTATTTAGTGTGGACGTAGCAAAAATTGATTAGGTGCATTATAAAGGGGTATAGGCCAATCGAACGTTGTGACGTGTACATGCATGAGGGAAAATCAGATTTGACTGCAGATAGCAACCAAGGCTAAATGGAGTAGACTGATGTACGACTGAGGCCCATTTTTATATTCAGAGATATACATGATTTACGCTGAATCATCACAAGATCATTTTGGCCAGATATGTACACGGGCGTGCATGTGATGTTTCCTGCTCCCTCCGGTCTTCAAATACTCCTCGTTTTGGATATAGTGATAGTCAAAATTTTGAAACTTTGACTATTTATATATTTTTAAATATTTAAATTGGATATATGAAAATTATATGTGTAGGCTTGTCTCAAGAAGTATTTTCATAATATTATAATTTTATTGAGTTTTATAAATATATTATAATAAAAATTAGTAGTCAAAGTTATGTTTTGAAGACCGTATCGATATCCAAAACGATAATTATTTGAAGACAGGAGGGAGTAGTACTCCGAGCAAGCGTGGACAAGCATTAATTAACATATATAGCTTTTCGATCACATGGTAATAAGCCAGGAGCCCACCATCCTGCATATCCAATCGACCTTTTTTGCATGCTAATCCAATAAGGCTGGTAAAATGATGGCTCAAATTCAATAGGTCCCTTGTGAATATGTGATTTCCCTCTGTGCTCATGTAATTTAGTTTCCCACATTTTTAGTTTTCTCCTTTCATGAGATCGTAGACAAGATCGAATCTTCTGGCGATATATATGTGGGCCGCATTTCTTTGACTAACAACCATATAATGTTGATGTGCTCAAAAAATACAGACCATGCACCCTCCATTTTTTTTCGTCCTTATCAATATTTTATTAGCATAGTGACTTTCTCCTTTTGCACTCATTGCATGTGAAAATAGTGTTCATTTTCTCTGGCTAGCAGCTGGCAAACCCCAAATCAGAGGATATGCAATTGCATCAGAATGCGTTAGCTACCAAGCTTTGCTGATAAGATCGATTCAGAGCTGCATGCTAGCTAGATCTCACTGTTGATCAAAAGTAATCGCATACCAGAAATCGGAACCTTTTGATCACCTAGGATGGATCAATCACCAACAAGAAATCACTACATAGACATAGAGTGGACTTTGTATTTTACCCCTCACAGCGTATACATGTGACTTCAACCAGGGCCGTACCGACCGGGGATCAAGGCGCTAGGACACCTCCTACCCCCGATCACACCATGAGTACCCCGTAGCACCTCCTTTTCATCGTGGGGTATCATCATGCCGTTGTCATAGAAACTGGCCAGAAGATTGAAACTTAGAAGCTGATTTAGCACACCCTAAATTTATATCCTGAGTCCGTCACTGACTTCAACATCCCTTCGTAACTTCTTGTAAGATATTTTACCGATAGAATCAAAATAGTACTAATTTAACGTAAATTTTAATACCTCCAGTAAAAAGGTCTGCTCTTCTATGGGAGCCGTTTTATGCCAAACTTGGCATTTGGACTCTAGCATCTTCCCCACCTCGATCCCCCCATATATATGCTACACCTAGCTTACTAGCTAACTTCTTCACCAGCAAACACAAGCTCTGAAACGCACACACTCTCCAGTCAAATCACATAGAGAGAAGCGCAGAGATCAAGTGGTTAGCGAGAGAGAAAGAGAGAGAGAGGAAGAGCAGAGGGATGGAGGTAAAGGAGGTGGCCATGGTGGTAAAGGTGTTGCTGAGCCTGTGCTGCGTGGGGGCGTGCTGCCTCGCGCTCTACCTCTACTACATCGTTTGGGTGGTGCCGCAGAGGGTTCTTGCGGAGTTCAGGAGGCAAGGCATCAGCGGGCCGCGCCCGTCGTTCCCCTACGGCAACCTCGCCGACATGCGGGAGGCAGTCGCAGCCGCGAAGGCGGCGCGGGTGACGTCGGCACGCCGAGGCGGCGGTGGCCGCGACATCGTCCACGACTACCGGCCAGCCGTGCTTCCCTTCTACGAGAAATGGAGAAAAGAGCACGGTACGTAGCCACCTCAACTAGCTATACCTTAAATAACTTCACTACTCGTGCAGTGTGTGGCATGAAAGTATATATGGTTTCTTCATCCTTTGATACATGCGTGATCCTTGCTTTGTTCTGTTGATGTTAGTCTTCTATTTTAATTTGCTAAGTATTCTAACGTTTTCTTAAAAGAAAAGTCTTTCCGCTATTCACCTCCCCGATCGAGAGGGAGATCATGTGCCAGAAGGGACCAAAAATTAACCTCCTCAGGGTAAATATGGAGGAGGAGGAGTAGTAATGTTGATTTTACTCATGTCGAATGAATGCGTTCGTCAGTAGCTAGTGAACAACTAGACAGTGAAAATAAGAAGCTGCGAAATTAAATGTTTGTTCATTGAACCACTGGATACTACATAATATAGATTGATAGATGCCTATATGGATTCCGAACCTCTAGTCTAGGTCTAGGACTTTTAAAAAATATCAGTGAATTAACAGATCATGGGTCATGTAGTAGTACATGTTTAGTCCAACTATTTATTCATTACCGAGTTGGCCGCTCTGCCGGCATATATGTAGCAACAAAAAAAATTACCACTTTTTTATCTGCTGTCATCAAGTGCCATCCCTTTCAGGACCCGGCAATGATGAGCGTCTAGTTGAGCAATATTAAATTACTTACAAATAAATCAATCCATCATTCCATCTTGATGTCGATCTTACGTTAATTCTAGCTGTTGCAATGTTAACAGCTAGGCTAAACTTCTGTGGGTGTCCAACTCATGCTGCTTAAGTTATTCTTTCTGTTGCCGTTACTGTTCGATAGCAAGATATATTAGGTGAGCTGGGCCAGCTGGCCATCACCTTGTACAACTCCTTGGACTCTAGTACAACGGAGAGATGTAACAAGCGTACAAAGATCTAAAAAGATTGAATCATAAAGAAAGCTGAAAATGAGTCTAGATCCTATCCTGTAGTTTTAGCACAATGCAGAGTGACAACATAGTGGGGAGATAGGAGTCGTGTATACATGCACCGTGAGCAACTGTGCTCCCCCAAAAGTAAACTCGAGAGGATCTACAGTGTACAGACTGGGTCAAGCGACACCGACGTCTTCGGTCTAGCACACATGATTTCTTTAGCATATAAGTATACAATCATCTTATTACAATTTAAAAGTTAGTGTTACGAGTTTACAACGATTCCAACGATCTTGATAAACTTTTCTTCTAAATTCGTCCGTGAGTAAACTGACCTTTCTTGGTGTGAATGCATGCACTACAATCTCTTGCAGATGCGCGTATGCCCCCACCATCTGCAATTGCTTCTCGGTGCATGCATGCACGTACAACAATCTCTTGCAGATGCGTGTATGGCTGTATGCCCGCTCCATCAGCAATTGCTGTACGGCTGGCTGGGGAAATTGGCATATAACCCTATTTAATACGTAGTAACTAGTAAAACTTAAACTGTGACCTCTGCCTGTTGGGCCAGCATACGTCGCTAATGCTTAATTTCTGATACGTTAAGGCGTTTAGCCATAAATTAAGGGAGGATATGCTTTTGGTTTTGATTTTTTTTTTCTTAAATAGCTAGCGCACCAGCACACAACTGTAGTCAATGGTCAATGGCGCAACATTAATCACAATTCACAAGGCCATCCAGAACATTTTTGTACAAACAAGTCACATCGCAATGATACCGCAGCGAAAAAGAAGAGACGTTAATTAATTGCGGATTATCCGAAGGCCGCAGATAGCAGTAGCACACGATCGATCGAGACTTAAACAATGCATTTAAAAAAACATACGGTACATCGTCCTAATAGAATAAGGTGAGTAGCAGGAGCTATTGATACGTTGAAGATATTTCCGATAAAGAATATATATATATATATATAAATAAATAAACAGATTATATTAAATTTAATGTGCAGTAAAAGTAAAAGTGAGCTGCTCCAAACCCCAACACATCACACGTCGGTTAGATCAGTAAGCAAACATAGTTCCATCTGTTCCCGACCGGGAGACCCCTCCCTCGCTTCCCCACGCTCACAACAGCAAGATCACTGGTGATCCAGCACGCGTCGAGCTAGCGGATATCCGGGGCCGGGCGAGCGCGTCCTCGTTCGTTGCTTCCACCGGTGCCGTGCCGCGCGGCGTCTGTGTCACCGCCTAGCTTGCTTTTGGCCATTGACGGGCCGGGGCCGGGGCCAGCGCGTCGAACTGTTGGGATGTGATCCCGCGCGAGAGCGACGGCCGGGGGGTGGATGGCGACGGGGATGGCGTCCACTGCGACTGCGGACGACTGTTGATGCCCACCGTCGTGTCGGTTTCCGGCCACCCCGCCGATATTTTCCAATAGGAGTTCTCGAGAGTGACCAGCAAACCCTGTAGCACGATCCATGATGTTTTCTCAAGTTGGATCTTGACCGCGCGTGCACGGCCATTTCAAGTCGTGTAATCAGGCACTTTACTTGTTAGTAGGCATGTTTGTTTTACCTTTTGATTTTGATCATAAAAACAGAATAAAAAATAAACAGTTTGGTTCTAGAATCTGATTCTCACAATTCAGTCCACCTATATATACTAGAATCCACAGTTCACTTCATATATGTGCTTTTGGATTCTAGCTTTTGGAGAATCAACTTCTCTACAACCACAATCTAGAATCAACTTTTAGATAATCCAAAGCTGAAACAAACATGCCCTTAGTCTATATATGATGAAACTTGGCATGAAAAGCGATATTATCATATCAGATTGACTGGCGCGTGATGAAATGAATACTAGCTGTGTTTTTCGAAAAGAAGATATGAATGTGGTTACAATATGAACTTAGAGGGTAACTTGCGTACTCTTTTTCTAAGAAAACAAAAATGCTACATTTTTCTTAACCAACTATTCAATATAAACTATAATATTCTAAACTAGTGGGCTTTATTTATAGATTATCTCAAATGTTTCGTATTATGGTGAAAATATTATTTGTCGTCCTAGTTGCTACGGTATGCATGCATGCATGCATCCAGCCTTCAACTCCATCCCCATCCATATTCTCGTTCTTATTCTAGTGTAGTACGCTGTTAATCGTACAAGGTGAGCTACTGGAATTGAGGTCAGTTTACAGTTCTCCCAATTTATCTTGTAAGAATAACAGTTTGTTTACACGAAATATAGCATGAATAGATGTCATCAAATGTATTTTCATTATGTAATTTTGTATTTATCAACACATTAGTACAGATTGACAGTTATTATGGACCAATTTTAAGTAGGTGGGTAGTACTCCCTCCGTCCAAGTAATAAGGCATATTTCATTTTGGCGTATAGACCAAGAAGATATTAAAACGACTAGATTACCTCTAATTATTATCACTAAGCACTATATTCAATATATACATGTAGAGAAAATAAAGTAAAGCTAGATATTTATGGGGGTAGAGGGGACATCACATTAATTTTACATTGAAATATAAAATACACCATATATTTGTAGATAAAATCATTCAAAAAATACGCCTTATGAATTTGGACGGAGGGACTAGCAGACAAAATACTACAGTAGATTAGTATTTCCTCCATTCATAAAAGAGTGACACCCTAGAATGCGTGTAGTTAGAACATATTCATTTTGACCAATGATATTATCTAAAATGTTTGATTTGGATATATGAAAATAGCTTGAGTGCATTTGTAAAAAAATTACTTTCATGATTTTACACTTGTATAACTTCTTTTTATATATGATACAAAATTTATTGGTCAAAGTGACATCCCGTTGACTTTAACAAGTCAAAAACGTCACTTTTTTTGTGACTAGAGAGAGTATCTTAATACTCACTCCGTCTAAGTTTACAAGGCTTATTTTTTTGAATAGCTTTATTTATAAATATAAGATTTGTATGTAGATTTAATGAGATCTTTCCTTCTATACCTCTATTTATTCTTTCTCAACCATAAGGACTTATTCATTACTACTCACACAAAGTATTATCTCTCATCTTCCAATTCGATTAAGTGGGGACATCTAAGTCATTTTCTCAAATAACTTTCTCAATTTCAACGCAAACTTAATCCTTGTACTCAACTTTCCATGGTTGGACTCCTGTCCGCATCTATTTACTGCTTGACGAGATCCAAACCTGGCCCAAACAGAGATTTAATCTAGCGTGCAGCTAATTTTAGCACCTGGATTCTATGGAAATAAAGAAATGGTCGTATTTTCGACAGCCGATATCAAACGGTACAACAAGTGTTCAACCACACAGGATGTCACAAATCGACAAAGAGCATTTCAAGAGCAAATTTCACTTGCCTAGAGACTGGACATCACGGGCGACAAATCTTTTGCCTCATCTAGGTGTCGCAAAAATGTTTTTAGAGTGTAACTTTCCTACGCTCCTTTAACTTTATACTGCTTGCTTCCTTACTTTAATGAATGGCAGAGTTCGGCCGGTTTTCTTCAAAAAAAAATTTAGCACCGGGTTTCAGTTTGCTTTTGAAGGCGCCACCGAGCTTACGATGAGCCTGAGCTGTCCGGTTTTACTCAACTGCAGGTCCAATATTCACTTACTGCATGGGGAACGTCGTATTCCTTCACGTGAGCCAGCCTGACGTGGTCCGGGACATCAACCTCTGCGTGTCGCTGGACCTCGGCAAGAGCTCCTACCTCAAGGCGACACACGAGCCCCTGTTTGGCGGGGGTATTCTCAAATCCAACGGCGAGGCCTGGGCTCACCAGAGGAAGATCATTGCGCCAGAGTTCTTCCTGGACAAGGTCAAGGTATGAGCATCATACTGCCCCCCACAACCAGCTATTAGTTTCAATTGTATCTGGCTATGAGAGGTGCACACAAGAAATTAATATGGCAAAGCAAAAAAAAGAAAAAGAAAAGGAATCTTAAGGCCCAGCATGATTCAGATGTCGCTCACACCATAGCTATCAAATCAGAAATGACAGCGACAACTTTGTTCAGGTAGGCTTGGGTTGCAGAGAGAGATTTGAAGGCCACCAGTGGATAACCTTCAGAGGTTTCAGAAAGAAGGGCTGGCATTTAAAGCTATTAGTGGATCTCAAAGTTTCAGGGCGAAATAAAGCTGCGGGTGGGTCTATACGTTGCCGCTTATCAGCAAACAGAATTCAGAATGACAGTTCAATAAGAGAGAGAGCAAGGAGCAAAAACTGCAACATTCTGATCCAGTTAGACAATGCATGATAAGAATTCTGATTAGGACCACTCCCAACAGCAAAACTACAGCATTCTGATCCAGCTAGATAATGCGCGATAAGATTCTAGTTAGAACCACTTTACAGTAACAATGCATTTTTCTGAGCGATTTATCACAGTAGTCTAATTGTGTGGATTTTTTCTTACTGTCGTCAGTAAATTAGAATTCAGATATTTAAGAACAGCATACAGCTAGACAACCATGAATGTAACATGCCAATCTGACTACTGATTTTTCACATACCCAGGGCATGGTCGATCTCATGGTAGATTCTGCGCAAACACTGCTGAAGTCATGGGAAGAGAGAGTTGACAAAAATGGCGGGGCCATAGACATTAAGATTGACGATGACATAAGGGCCTATTCTGCAGATGTGATCTCTAGAACATGCTTTGGAAGCAGCTACATCAAAGGAAATAAAATCTTTTTAAAGATCAGAGAACTACAGAAGGCAGTGTCCAAGCCAAATGTGCTAGCTGAAATGACTGGCCTAAGGTTAGCGCAAAGAAAAGAAAAGAAGTGCTCATTAGAAAGTAGAAAAATATCACAAGTATCCATTTTCTTCAGTGCAGGAACATAAATTAAGATTGTTATTTATCAAAAGGCACATTAATTTAAACTGACCTGCACGAAATAAAATGTGAATTTTTGCAGGTTCTTTCCTACAAAGAGGAACAAGCAGGCATGGGAGCTTCACAAACAAGTGCGCAAACTAATACTAGAAATTGTCAAGGAAAGTGGAGAGGACAGGAACTTATTACGCGCAATTCTTCACAGTGCAAGCAGCAGCAAGGTGGGCCTTGGCGAGGCAGAGAACTTTATAGTGGATAACTGCAAGAGTATATATTTTGCAGGATACGAGAGCACAGCTGTCACAACTGCCTGGTGCCTAATGCTCCTTGGACTGCACCCAGAATGGCAGGATCGGGTGCGAGAAGAAGTGCAGGAGATCTGTGGGGGCCAGCCAGTAGACTCACAGTCACTTCAGAAAATGAAGAATGTATGCTCCTCTCCTTTTTCCCCTCTTCAATACACGCAGTTTCAGAAATTCAGTGTTTTAATCTTGCGAAAAATAAGAGATCATATTGTGAGCTGAGCAGTGCACTAGTGAACTCTTTTGTCAGTAAATTGAGAGCTCTTTTACAGTGGACTAAAATCAATATAAGCCGTTCATTCCTTTGAATCTAATGGTTGAGATCAATTTAGATCTAGTTATACTACCACATGTAGTATTGATAGTAAAATTGAAAGAGGGGTAAAAGGGTAAAAAATTCCGTTATACTATCTGTCATCTACGGTAAAACACGTCCTGTGATCCTGATGAATGACGGATGAATGGATAAGAAGTCTTTGAAAATCAATAGGTATTCGGTGAATCCAAAATTGTAAACGAATTAGGAAAAATCTAAAATACCCCTGATAAATGGATAGAAAAAGTCTAAAATACCCTTGAGAATGGATGGTTAGATTTAATTCCTACTACCACTACTTACTACCTATGTAGTCCACTGTAAAATTTCTCTAAATTGAACTTGAATTTGTTACAATAGCTCACTAACTTCCTGATCCCCTCTGCAAATGTAGCTGACAAAGGTAATCCAAGAAACATTGCGGTTGTACCCAGCAGGTGCCTTTGTATCAAGGCAGGCCCTTCAGGAATTGAAGCTTGGGGGTGTACACATACCAAAAGGTGTCAACATATACATCCCTGTCTCCACAATGCACCTTGACTCCAAGCTGTGGGGCCCTGATGTGAGAGAGTTCAACCCAGAACGCTTCTCCGATGCTCGACCCCAACTACATTCGTACTTGCCATTTGGCGCTGGTGCTAGGACCTGCCTTGGCCAGGGATTTGCTATGGCTGAGCTCAAGATACTGATCTCTCTCATCATCTCCAAGTTTGTATTGAAGCTATCACCACACTACGAGCATTCTCCAACACTGAAACTCATTGTGGAGCCAGAGTTTGGTGTGGACCTCACCTTAATGAAAGTGCGAAGTGCTTGTATAGACTAAGAGGGGCATGGTGATTTGGACATAATAATGTCAGTGCTCATACTGGGTGATGGAAGGAAAATTGTAACCTAATGAATGCAGATTGAAAAAAAAAGTACAGATACAGCTGCATATAATTCAGGCTCGATCTTTCTCATGGTCTTGTTCAGAATTCAGTAGCAATATGTTGAACTAGAGAGAGGTGTCAAATAAGTAGATGGTTTAAGTCAACATCATATGCAAAGGTGGAAACAAACATGCAGCTGTTATGATGTGGGTACCAAAAGGCAATATATAATAGAAACATTAAGGAGTTAAACGCATATACAAGAACCCAGTTGTTTGTTGAGCAAAAGGCACGCAGCATACCTGTCACATGAACATAACTCAAACCTCTCTCCACCTTGCAACACCAAGTGAGTGAATGGATCGTCATTCTTTTCTCCCCACAGGATCATCAACTAAAGTTAACAAGCCAAGGAAGAGTTAATATCACAAGGCAGTGCCAGCGTTGCCGAATATTAAAGCTAACTGAGCATGATCAAATACTACAGAAAGTTCCTATTAAAAAAACTACACAAAGAGATTGGGCTCAAAATGTTTCACAGAAAAGGATATACACTCGATATATAGGATGATGGTAATACGCAGCTGAGGCTGTACAGCCCAAAAGGTTGGTTTTGTCACCATTCGACATGATGGAAGTGACAATGCCTTCAACCGTAAGCAGTATCCTAATGTTAAAGAATTGTGCATTAAAATGGTGAGAAAGGCAGCATAAGTGCATAACACACACCAATAGCAACAAACGCGTGAATGATTCAGAAGTAATAAAATAGGAAAGATAGCCACACGAGTGCATTCAACAGAAAATTATGTCCAGAACTAGTTTACCATAGCAATGACAACAAGCCATATTAGAGTCAACGTGAATATCGTTGCACAACATTCTGAATAAGATTAACTTTTACATAGCGCTGGAATTGAAATCAATCCAACCCAACAGCTCAAACCAGACAAAGAGCCTCAGCCCGACACCAATTTCACAACAATGATAAGAACATTAAGTGCTACCAGGGGCATCCTCAAAAACTGTGTGGCGTAGATGAGCCCCACGATCTGGCCCTTCAACGACTTTGTTTGCCCATTTCCTGAAACTTCAGACATGCTCCATCCCCTTGGCGCAAGAAAGCGATCTTCATTCAGTATCGCCAGTGCATTTGCAAGAAGCAAAAAACCCTCCAGAAACGTCCACAAGCCCATTTCTGCATATCATAGCTCTGTTAGTTCGAAATTTGCTTCTTACATGCCACCAGTCATCAGACCATCGTAGCTAAAGTAATAGGTTACTCCATATTCATGGATTGAACGTAGCAAAAGGTAACATTATCCTGAAATATGAACATAACGGGGCAAGAAGATATAGCGAAGGTTACTCCATATTCATGGATTGAACATAGCAAAAGGGAACATCATCCTGAAATATGAACATAATGGGGCAAGAAGAGACAGCGAAACATACAGTAGCATCATACTAAAACCAAGAAAAACTCTCAATTAAGCAGCTTGCCAAATGCCAATAGTATAGTAGTCCAAGTAGCAGAAGCTAACCACACTTAACTAACATGTGAAGTTGACATGTGAATAAAATGATCAAGCATCACAAACAGTTTTAAGAAAAACAAAATGAACATGTGAGGTTGATCTAATATGGACCTGATTTTTCAAGCTCATTAAACTATATACACATTTTTAGCACTAGAAGGTGAACTATGTAAGGAGAATTCTTGCACAGTATCAATCATATTCATCCAGATCAACTATTACACAAAGAGTTCAGCACATGAAGCTAAGAATACCTTGATGATGTTCAGATATTGATGAAGATCACCCTGGAAAACCTAGCAGCATGGGCAAGCAAGGAAGACAAGCTAGCTGTCAACCAATAAGCAAGTAATAGAACTGCTAAGAAGAACAAATAATAGAACTGCTGAGAAGTTTCTTGTTGGAATTAAAACTTATGTCCTAACTACTCTTGTTCTGTGCTTGCACTACTGAACTGTTTCAGCTATGCCTCAGTACAGGTACCTGTGTTGAACTACATTTTAGACTGTTACCTGCTTTTGCGTTGTACTAAGTACTAACACGAAGTGTTTCACTATTGATTTGGTAGCCAGAAAACCCATCATACAGAGTTTTCTTTGGCATATTAGGTTTCAGAAACTGAATAACCGATCAGTTTGCGTATTTATAAGGCATTATGGCGTGATGAAAATAAGCATATGTCTCATTCTCATGTGAAATATTTGTTTTTCAGCACAAGGAATTTTCTAAAGGGAAAAAAAGGTAGTGAATGAACTTCATAACAACACTGGAACCTTCAATGTATTGCGGGCCGTACAAGGTTTAAAAAAGGGGATAAAACCATCATTATCCTGACCTGCTGGCAGTGGTGGAAGGAACGAAACAATAGAATCTTTCGACAGGCCTGGGCAACTCACGACCAGATCCTCCAGTTTATCAAGGATGTTGCTGCTACCTGGGATTCTGCGAGGGCATCGCATCTACACGATCTACTACAAGGACAGCCTTAAAGGCGTGCTGTTGTTCTTTTTCCCTTTTCCTCCTCCTTTTCCCTATTCTTTTTCTCCCTTCTCTGACCTCTCCGTCTTACTGTCAACCTCTCGGGTGCGATCTCTGCGCCCCCTACTTGTACTCTTCTCCATCTTCCAATATATTTAATGGCGTTCGCCATTTTTCAAAAAAAAAAAGAACTTCATGACAAGAAAAAACAGAGTGACACTCTTCTTTCCGTAGGAGAATCGTACCAAAAGCTTAGGAACTTCAACAAAGCTTGAAATGGTACATGAAAACATCTGTAGAGAATGACCTATATTAGATGTTCTCAGACTTATGAAGTAACTAGTACCGGTGTACAACCATCTAGAGTTTTGCCTATCATCTGTAGAGTTTAATGTACTAGTTACTTATAAGTTTTGCCTATCATCTGTAGAGTTTAATGAACTATTTCTGTCTACAACAATGGAAGCTATAAACCTGTGGCCTCCATGTGCCAAATTATTGAAGAGCACATTAGATAAAAAAAAAAGAAACATTCTCAGACGTTACCATTGAGGGATTTTTGTTATGAGACTACCGCACTGTAATGACAGACCATATATACCACATACCACTGTTGGGCTCCTTATGTTGCAACTATGTGGAGATCTCGATAGAGATGTTAAGCTTAGGGAATGCTCAACATATTGCAATTTTGCCGCTTCAATCATTAGCTACCAATATCTTGCGTTAGGATTGGGAAGCATTAGGAAATCAGTCCTCAGATGGGAATTCCACCAGAGCTACTAAAGCAATGCTAGGAGTAAGTAATCTCTCCTTCTCTAAACTTTTTTTTTTCTAACTAAGCAAAGAGCAGTGGAAAATCCCAATAGTAAACAACGTTAACTAGTATGTACTCATATGAGCAGGAAGATTCAGATTAAGTCAACGAGACTATAGATCCCAAGGGTCCTCCTGGATCAAAGCTCCAACACAACCATGTTGAGCTCTAAGCTGACTGCATTAGATTGCATCATGGACAAAGCAGGTATGAAGAGGGAATACTAATTCAACATCAACTTCCAGTTCAGTGAGCACAGTGACTCAATTGGACCATCAACCAGGCAATGGTTGAAGAGCTCCCGGACGGCAGAGATTTAGAGGTACCAAACAAAATTGAAGCCGTTAAAGCTTGTATAACTATTTCGGTGGAGTATTGAACATGAGCATATAATCGAAATCATAGGTACTAGAATTATTTCTAGGTTTCCTTGTAGTGGTCCAGCAAGTATTACTTTTGTTGTTCAGAAAACTTGTGGGAGTCATTGGCCCTTACGGTTTCCGATCAAACTGAACAGACCAGTACATCCAGAATTAACACCAAATTACTGACCAATTGCTTATGTCAAGTCCGAGCCACAATTTTTCTAACAATTGAAGGAAACTACCAGTTTCTAAAAAAATGGCCATGGTTAAAAACTATCCTGGTACCAGTTTCGTGAACCCTAGTTACTTGGCAGCAAGTGCGGCGTACGCTCGTTTCATTAGCATCTTAACCTGTCATTTGGGAAACTTCACAGCAAGGGAAACTTCACAGCAAGGGAAATTGGGAAAGAATAAGGATTTAGGAAACTTCACAGCAAGGGAAAAAACAAGAATCCATACCTACGGTTCCCGCACGAACTTGCAGATCTGAACCCTCCTCTTCCCCAGTGAAGTCTTTCGGCGGCTCCTTGCTCTCCCTCCTCTCCCAATCAGCAGATCTGGACCCTCCTCTTCTCCTTCGTAGGTACCTACAGCAACAAATCTAAGACAAAGCAAAGGAGGAAGAGGAGGAAGAGAGAGTTCACAGCAGAGGAGGAAGAGGAGGATGCGAGAGGAGCCGACCTGAGAGGAGCCGGCGCGAGCGGAGGCGCTGTCGCGAGAGGAGGCGCGAGTGGAGGCGCTGGCACCGTCGCGAGAGGCCCCGTTGCGCGAGGAGGCGGCGCGAGTGAGGCACTGGCGCCGTCGCGAGAGGTCCGTCAGGCGAGGAGGCGGCGCGAGCGGAGGCACTGTGCGAGAGGAGGCGACGCTTGTGATGCGACGGGGAAAGTGAGCCCGACGCGAAGAGTCGCGGATTTTTTCCGCGTGGAAACGGGGTGGAATGGGCCAAGAAATCCTCGTCCGGTGGGCTTCCAAATGCTGAAAAGTAGCCCAGTGAATTTTCAACCTAGGGAATAGCCCGGGATCCCGGCCGGGATTTGGGCTCCCAAACAAACCCTAAATGAAGTCGGAAACGACATTCAAAACCCAAGTGCGAAATGATTTTAAAAACACACACACAATGCTACAGTGATTTTAAAATTTTCGGTTTCAAATTTGCTTTTTAAATTTCAACCAAATATCTGAAATCTCACCAAAAATTCATATTTCGGCCGTTTTCGAGATGTGATTTGAAAACGAAATTTAAAACCTTGATTCCTACCAACATGGATGTGAAGAAAACAGAGGAACGGGAAGGAACGAAGATGCTGGCCATCGCTCATCAATTGGCCAATAAATCTAACCGCTTCTACGAAACGACGGTACGAACAGAATAAAGGCAATTTATCTTTAGACCACAAAAGGATATGATACATTTCAATCAGATCGAGGCTTGGGCGTGAATTCTTCATACAAAAATACTTCTCTAATTAAACAAAACAAAGCGAATGACTAGTCATCGGTTACTCAAAATTCTAGCATTGAATTTATATAGAATCTTTTTACTTACTCTTACTCGTTCTTATTATAATCATAAACTATAACAATCCTAATCAGCTACCACCACTTCTGCCCCAACCGCACAAGACACCACTATGCCATGGCAACAGGCCCCTGCCAGGGAGAGGGACGTCATCCTGTCCTTGATCCGAAGGGCAACCTACGTGGATAACCATAGGAATTAAATAATATGTTCAATTATATTTAAAAAATAATGTGATTTTATTTATTAATTTATAAGCATTTAAGTTTTTTAAATATAACTTCAAAAATTGTATCCAAACTTATAGATTCATGTTAGTCCCAACATATAAAAAAGAATAGATTTATAAACAAAATAATGTATTTATGATTTTAATCGAGTCTCCATGGGGGCTCGTAAGGGGAAGGCGATCCCATCCTCATCCCACTAGTACAACAGAGGCCAAACCCTATTCCCCATGCAAGGAGATCAACCCCCTCTCTCGCTTGCCCCCACCCCCATAGGAATTTTCCCACGGGCCCCATCCTACGAAGAAAATTGCCATTCCTACTCTCTCTCACTTGATTCGTCATCTTAATCATCTACCATCTTCCTAAGACCAAACATGCCACTTATAATTGTCTTCCGTCCCATTAACACCTTTTGTAACACTCCGGCACAACATGTACTCAGAATGTTACCAAAACGATCACAAATATTAAAAAAACTCCAATTACACAAAGATTTCAGTAAGCATACTAAATAAAAATCTCACAACTAGAACAAACCATAATCACAAACATGGGCATAAATACATAACCAACCATGTAACATTAATCCTATGCATAAAAGCCATTAGAAAAGCATTCTATCAAATAATTTCAGCAACGATGGCATCACATAATTAGCTCAACAATTAAGCTCAACAAGTAACACAATTCTAATTACGACCAAGATAGCATTTAATCAACATGATCAAATAGAATACATCCATAAGATAAAAAAGGATCCATGATTGAACAACTAAATTATTCTCTTTGTGAAATTGCTCCAAAGTTGTTTATTATGAATGGCATGGATATGTAACGTGGTGAAGCTAAGTCCCATCCCTTCATGACGTTCTCAAAGTACCTAAAACATTAAATAAATAAGCGTGAGTCCAAAACTCAATAAAGTACATCATACAAGATAAGATACGAGAAGTTACTCAAAAGCAACATATAACACTTAACCACATTGTTAATCTCATATGCAATGCACTATATTTCCACGCTAAAAAAATACACCATTCATAGTTTATATCGATATATCTTGAGTGCACATCCGTCGGTGTCACACCCTTTTCTTTCCCTACCATCTTAGTGGAGGGGCCTAAAAGTAGGTTTCACTCCTATTCATCTCCGTGGATGGGACTACTTGGTAGGTCTTTCAATAGAGTATTCCGAATTAGTCATATGTTCGCATATGACTTTCTCACCGACCTGACTAGAATTCTTTTCATGACATGAATGCAAATGATGCAATATAATAACTCAATTTCACATTTGCCATGGATCATCTTTACAAGTATGGAGCACAAGTAATACCAACAATTGCAATAGCTCATATAAATCATTAAGATAGCCAATTTCACAATAAACACAACATCTCATTTCAAGCCACCTTCAATTGTACGATATATTTGCCTCTTTATCATGTGAAGAGGAGGGGCATGACCTTGAAGCCACACCAGGAGTCACACCACCTACAGTAAAAACATCTCCTCAAAAATATGCCACAACAGTACAAACACAAAAAATAGGCCAGTTTTCTTGATCGTAATACTTCAGACGAAATACCCGTAGGAAGGGGAGACAACCGGCCTCATGATCGCTTTTACGCGAGAAAGGGGGACCAACAATTACACAACTACGCACCATTCTCGGGATAAACTACACTTCTTGACAACCAAATACCCTCTTGCTGTCCTAATAGTCAGAACGCCGTATATTTTAACCCAAAAGCCCAAAAATAGGAATTAAAAGACTTTATATAACCTACATAAAAAACCTGCAATATTCTAGTTATTCATCTTTTTTAATGACTTTATCTAATTTTTTGGATTCAACCCAGAAAACCGATCTGACGACGGACTGGGCAGTAGGCTTCACAATTTCATAACTATTTTTATAAAACTCTAAATTAATCAAAAAATAATATTTTTGAAATCTATAGGAAATTTTCTAGCTATCTTAGTTATTAAAATTATTTATTTCGGTCTCCAATTAGCCCTAATCTGCTAATTACCACGGCTGCTGTTAAAGTCATAGATTCTGTACAACAGTGCTTCAAAAGGCCATAACTTTTAAACCACTTAACCAAAATTTATTTTCTTAGTCTCTAATTAAACTTAAAACAATTGTCTACAACTTTTACAACAGCTAACCCCTCTAAAAATGACCAGAAATAATTTGAAACTTAGATCTAAATTCATAATCAGCACTGCACAAGTCTAGATCCAATCCTGACCTACAATCACCCAGATCAAACCTAGTCTTAATAATAAAATAGCAAACCCTAGAGGAATAAAACTAGATTATACCCTCCAAAACCCATATCAACTAGAAAACAATTTTACCTTCCCACAGACCCGCAAGATCAACGCAGAGATGCGGAAGGAGGGAGGGAGGGTGCCCGGGAGAGGAGGAGGGAACTGCGGCGCCAAAAGCAAAGAGGGGGTACGGCTACTGTAGGGAGGAGGTGGGAGGCGTGGGGAGAGGTGGGAGGAGTGGGCTAGAGTTTTACTAGGAACCTCCCCCCACATGGGCCAAGAAACCAAACTCTGATGGCCAAAATGTGCCCACAAGGACAAAACAACCTATAAAACCCCATATTTCAGCACAAAATAAAAAATAACCAATTCAAATATTACACCTTTTGTCCTTCTCTTACATATCTACAGGCAGCAGCGCCACCGCCACTTTGCCGCCTCCTTCTATTATTAGAGATTCTAGTGAACCTAAATCCTAAATCGGTTGAACTTGAACACTAGTTTTATCAGACCATCGAAGAAGTCAAACCCTAAACCGGGTGAACTTGAACTCTAGTCCTATCAGATCACCAGACAAGTTGAAAGTCTTGTTAGCCTAAGCACGGAATGTGGTGCAAATTCAATGGTAAGGAATGTGATTTATTTTATAAGATCTTTAGTTAAATAATATTTAACAATTATATTTAAATTATAGAGTAATATGTTTTTTATCAAATAGAGTAACATTTAACCATACAATTCTATCTATATATTTTTTGCACAACAATTATTAAAACCGTGGAGATTGAATAATTCTTCTCACTACTATATAGACGTAAACAAACATCATATAGTTAATTTAACTAGATAGTTAGGTTTCTAATCTTATTTTGCTATATATTAGGGTCTAGCATATAAGTTCATAGAAACACATATAAACACACATTTGGATATAGCAACGTCAAAATTTTATATCATCTCATCAAGAGCTTGAGAAAGGAATGCACATGTTACATATTTTTTATATACACTCTTTTCAAAATTGCATAAATAAGGTTTTAACCACTAGTTAAGATAAACGATATATGTATATAGCTTACGCTAATTTCTCTTCTTGGCTCTATTTGTGCTTAATTAATTCAATTATACAAAAAAATCTAAACAGTAGAAAAGTGTATTCTTATTTTTTGTCATTTTTTATATGGAACAATAGCATGTAACTTACTATGTTACTCACTTCGTCTTGCATTATGAAAATACTTATATTTAGCTACATTCAAATGATATAATAATATTTTATTTTGAACGCCCATTATATGTCCGCCACCGTTGGGTTGTAAACCACTATCCTACTGTCTAATTAGGGAATTTGTAATTAAACAACGAAGGAATAATCTAAGGGTTGAACAGTTAGATTCCTACCCACTCAACATAACAGATCATCTAATACACCGAAATCTCGCAGATACCCCAAACCAAAGCATCAAAGGAAGCCTATAAACTTTTAGAAACAAGATTTAGATCAGTTTGTGCAAAGAAAACCTACTGGTCAAGCGAAAACCAAAGGAGAGGAGAAGAGAAAGAGGGTGATAGGCAAGAGGTGGGGGCGCTGCCTGCACGATGTTGTCTCCTCCGAAGGCACCACTGTAAACTTGTGATGCAAATGAGTTGGGCTGGGTTTCCCTCGGATGGCTTGAGCTGTATATGATAATTTGCGCATCATAAAATAGATCACATATGGGCCCATGAGGTCATGAGTAACATTTCTTTTTTCATTAAAAAAAGTGTAATTTTTTCCCTCTGCCAGAGAATTCATGAATAAATTATATAAATGCATGCATGGGTGGCCCTGTAGTGGTTTAAGGGTGTTCATTGTTCTGTTGAACACCTAAATTTTCTTCTAATACCAATATATATATATATATATATATATATATATATATATATATATATATATATATATATATATATATATATATATATATATATATATATATATATATATATTGACAATTAGATAAAATATATCATATTTGTACCCTCAGTCGATTTCATCGCATTCCGCACCTCCACTCCCCAATTCGCCTCGAAAACCACTAAACAACACCCCATCCTTCCTTTTCTCGGATTGGCCCATTGACCCATCCAGAGACACTCTCAAACCCCAACATATCCCCTCCTGCTTCTCTTTGTACATGTCTTTCTCCGACTCTATCGCTCCATACCAAAATCGACAAACCGGGAGGCGCTGGCACATTAGACCGAGGGGCAATTGGCCACCAGGTAACTTGGCAAGAGGCCGAGAGCGGCTCTAGCCTCTAGCGGGGCTAGGAGTAAGCCCCAACCAGCGGCGACGGTCATCTATAAGGAACAAGCGAACAACAACAGTCACCTAACACTGCTGATAACCAAAAAAGGGAGAGAGCGGCGGCAGCCTAGCTGGCGAGGTAGCAGGCACTAGGCCGAGACCACATGCGCATACCAGATTGCGTCACAACACTGGAGCATCCTGAAGCATTTTGTAATTTCTCAATAATTTGTATTTTTTTACTACTGCGGACCTTATTTTTTTTCTATTAAACAATTTTTTTGTCAACTTCAAATACCCATTGCCGATCCATCACCCAATAACAAAATAAAGTAGCTAGCTTATTACGCCACAACGCCAATTTCACGCCCTGGCATCTGCTGGTTGCAACAATCGTGCAGGTGAGAGCATATATATATACGCCTGGCGGGTGGCGGCGCCGGAGGTAGATTCAGGAAACCTTCAGGTTAATTACGCTCTGCTTACGAAAGCATATATACGGATACTGGTTCATCTCGATTGCACAGAGAGTGGAGAAGTTGATGTGGCACACTACGACGATGAAAGATGACACGGGAACTATAATTACTACGAGGCAAAACACGCAACGGGAAGTTAGCAGCGTATAAACCGCGTCGATGGCGCGCAGCTGTCGAGCCGTAGCTTTTTTGCGCAGACATTAACAATCTTTGGCGCGTCGTTGCGTAACCTCAGCTTTTAACATCCAAAATTTGTTTCTAAACACATACTATTATTTTACAATTTTAAAATGATATTTTACTATCTTTATCTTTCATACATCTCCTTTTTAATTATTTCTAATGCCATTTACTACTTAGACTAGAACAAAACACAATATACAAAGATATAATAAAAGAAATTAATATAGCCGTCTAAATAATAGCGCGAGACCAACACAGGGAGTACCTCATAATTCATATGATGTACCTGGCCACTTGCGTTCGGTGATCGACGGCGCACACGCGACGGCGACGGCGGCAACATTTAGTCAAATCGGCGAACGGTAGTTTGGCCCCGCCGACAGCCCACCTGTGTCAAATCGCCGTGCCCACAAAACGCCACAATTCGGTAGTTAACGGTGCTCACAACGGAACCTTACACGATTCCATCAATGCCATGCACAAAATTGTGAAAATACATATTGAAGAGGATGGAAGTATCCACCGAAGGTGAAATATGATTCTTGTTTTACCCAAACCGGCCCAAAATTGTTGGGTTCCAAATTATTCAGTTATAGTGTGCCCTATCAATGTGCACCATGGCTTTAGTGCTTATTACAAATTTAACTGGTGACTTGCCTGACTGCAGTGTGTCTCTGTGCTTGTTGCATTGAGGACGCACAATGTAGAGTGTAGACTGTGGGTTACGCGGCCCCTTCCTTTTTGCGAAACACCCTATATTCTATATAAATTACATAAAAATCGAAAGTTTGTGCGAGTTTGTTAAAGAAAATAACCTCAGCCACCATATGTACATAACTTAATAAAACAGGAGACTATGTCCCACGAGCAGCTGCATGGTCATTGTTTACCCTAACGTGGGTGATCACTATTGAGAAACAACAGGACTTTTGGTTCTAGTTGTTGAGATAAGATTGGATTCTATTTTTAGTGGGCGAATCCGAATATATTGCTAATGGATTATTACTATAAATATAGTACCTCATGTTACAGGAGAATCAATTTAATAAAGATAAGAGAGTTTTGCTTCCCTATATTATGTGTGTTCTTTGTGATTGTTCTGACTATTCTATTGGTGCATTATGATTGATATACGGTGGTCGTCATCGTTTTACAACAATCGCCGCCCCTATCCTCTGTTCTCTCTCCACCAACATGTTCCCCACTCCGACATCTGGCCTTCCCCAATGCTTGCGCCAGCGCTGCCTCGTTGCTCCACCTCATCTCCCTTGCATGTTGTCGGCTGCCTTCCTCTACTGTCCCTTAAACATAACTTGACTTTTACCTCGTGGCTAACTACCCACTAGGCACCATCCACCGTTAATTTTTGCAATTACATTGCCACCGAATTGTAGGCATTCATTACAAACTTTTACAGCTTACCCAAGCAACTAATTCTCACTTCGGAATGTATGAATTTCACGCATGGTGAAAGATCATATTAAGGTTTATCCATGTTGTGATGAGTTCTTGACTTGATTCGAGCATGCGGTGCTTGAGTTTGATTTGAATTCTATTTCGAATTTGAAACAGTTTGAGGTGCTGTCAATGTCGGGTGGCACTACCAGCTTGGTAGAAGCAGTAGTGCCGGCCAGATGACACTACCAGCTTAGGATGGGCAGTAGTGCCGGCCCTACGGTAGCATTGGCCGTAGGAGCAATAGTTTTTTTACAGAGAGGTGTTCCCCTAGTTTTAACAAAGTGGCACTACCGGCGTGTTAGAAGCGATAGTGCTAGGGGAGCGGCATTACCGACTCAAAGGCGCGGTAGTTATTTTTCAGAGTAGGTCTTTGTTGAGTTTCAGAGATATCGGCACTACCGTCCATGGGGGATGGTAGTACCGACCGAGTGATACTACCGGCACCAAGTTGGCGTAGTACGATTTTCTAGCGAGATGTGAATTGAATTTTATTGATTTAATTGCATATATTTGTAAACAGTGCTATATGACGTGTTTCATGTCTGTGTGGTTGTAGGACTCCGAGGCTAAGTCATGGTGAGACGAAGGTAAGATCAGGACTAGGCTAGTAGAACTGAGATCTAGAATGGTCGAGGAACACTGGAAGATGATCAATGCTAGAAAGTGGTTGTAAGCCAGAAAAACAAGGAATCAAAACATGATGCACCAGTGATGGACATGATGGTCAATAGCATAGACCGGGAATAGGTTTAGGAAGGAGTTAAGGTCCAGAGTGGTCAAGGAAGCTAATATCGCTATAATGAAGCAGAAAAGGACACGTGGCAGCCAAAGTGACTTGGACCTGCTTGCAAGCGAGGACGATTCGAGATAGTTCGAACGCGTAAGAGACTTAGTGGTAAGTCATTGGGGCCACGTGAAAAGTGCGAAGCATGGCAATGTTTCGAGGAGAAGGAAGACCGATTGGGGCAAATTGATAATTTGTCCAATACGACGGTTGAGACAGTTTGAAAAACTGTGGCGGTGGCCTAAGTGGTTTATGTCACGCCAAAGTGGTGTTAGATGTAAATTCAAACTCGCGGAGTGGATTTGGTGTCAATGTAATGGTCGTTTTGAGAAGTGTGTTTGTGTAAGTGTAAAACCCGTTAGGGGTGTTGGGTTTCAGATTAGCCTATGTAAATGTGAATGGTATCCACTTGTAGTGTCCAAGTTTAGAGTTAGAGTTGCCTTCAATATATAAAGAGATGTAGTGGGAGGTGAGGACTTGAGACCTTAAACTTAGTCACTAGGAGTGTTACAGTTTTCCACAAGATTTTGGTGTTCTTGTGTGAGTGTGTAAGTGCTCTTTGGAAGCTTTGCCCTCAAATGAGAGGCTTTATAAAACTCTCTTAATGATTTGAATGCAAATCATTTCTTTGCTGAAATGTTTGCCTCAAGTTTTGATTATTTTTTTTTGCTCTTGATCTTTTCTCGTGGTTTCTTTCTTAATTGATCTCATGCTACTAAGGATGTATGATTGATAAATGTATCATCTGTAGATCATCTTCTTAATCATCTAGGTAAGTTTCTTCTTGATCAACCAAGTTTCTTTAAACAACCGATTTTTGAGTTGAGAATGCAGTTCTTAAGGTAGATCTTGATCCTGTTGATTTTGTTAGATTATTATGGGATGGCCCATAATTAATTTAATAGAAATTCCAAAAGGCCCATTAGAATACTAGGAGTCATGAAATTGGTTTAGTACCATATGGGTAATTGAGAGAAGGTTTGACCAACTTAAATAGTTGAGTTGTGTGTCTCTCAATTAGCAAGGTGGAAAAGGGTAAAGGTGTGCCACCTGCTGCTGCTGCGAGCCGAGCCGAGCCGAGGCGAGGCGTGGCGTGCGTGCGAAGTCGAGTCGAGTCGAGTCGAGTCGAGTCGAGTCGAGTCGAGTCGAGGCGAGACGAGACGAGACGAGACGAGACGAGACGAGACGTGGCGTGGCGTGGCGTGGCGTGGCGCGCGGCGCGCGCGCAGCCGATCCGGACGTGATGTCTTGGGCGGGAGCGGTTTGTTTTGCCGTTTGATGAGTCAATATGACCGAGAACGCAGTGATTAATGTGACCGATGAATCGCCGCCGATTACTGTAACGGACGTGGTTGATGGTGGCATAATGGTCGTCGATTCTCGTGCGGCTACCGAGTTGATGGTCGTAATGGCGGCTCGCCCGTTGCATGTCGCGAGGCTATATAAGGAGAGCCACTACCGTGCTTTTCTTCACTGCAGAACTCTCCCACGCAGACTCCATTCATCCTTTGTTCTGCTGTCCTTTGCATTCTCGCCTCTGTTTTGCGCGCACAAGTAGCAGAGGGAGCAGCCTCGGAACCTCGCCCTTCTTGAGATCTTGCTCGAGATAGAAGGCCGATAAGGTTTTGGGGAGCGACCACGTTGCTTTCGAAAGGTGTTCTGAAGCGCATCGCTTGCGCAACGCGTCTCGCGACCGCATCAACCTCTTCATCGCACTAACGCTTCACTGCGACAACTCGTGATCGTCTACCGACCGTCATGGCGAACGAGATGTTACACTGCGCTGTGCCAGCGGTGGCACCGGCTCAAGGGTATATTAACTTATACCGTGTTTTATTCATGCCGATTTCTTGTTCATTAGTCTTTGCGTATGAGATAGATAATTTGTTATCTAGTACCTTTGGCTTTGAACAAAAAATGCATCTTTGTTTAATCATGATTTACGTAATTCGTGGATTAAAATATTGAGAAAATTCCTAATATTTCCAACAATCCAAAACCTTATACTAGGAATTTTACAACTCTGGTTTATTTGCGCGCTTAAGCCAACTATATTTGTGGCGCAAATTACAAGCGTTAGCGCGCCAAGATGATTTTGTGGTTGTTGCCATGAGCGTGTATCACGTTGCGCAAGGCAAACCACGACTGAGTGGGCTCTCTCTCGAGCGGAGAGTGCCTTCACTACGCGGATAACTTGTTCAGAGGCACCGTGATTAGTGTTCTTGGAGAAAATCTTGTTGATGTGTACATGATTTTGCCAAGTGGTAAAGAAATGTGGGATGCACTTGAGGCAAAATTCGGCAGAATTCGGAGTCTCTGACGCGGGCAGTGAACTCTATGTCATGGAGCAGTTTCATGACTACAAGATGGTTGATGACCACTCTGTAGTAGAACAGGCTCATGAGGTTCAAGCTTTTGCGAAAGAACTTGGGAATTTTACATGTGCATTACCCGACAAGTTTGTGGCGGGATGCATCATAGCGAAGCTGCCACCTTCTTCGAGGGATTTTGCCACTACTCTAAAACACAAGAGACAAGAGTTCAGCGTTGCTGGTCTCATTGGGTCTCTAAATGTTGAGGAGAAAGCGAGGGCAAAAGATATACATGGGAAAGAAAGTTCTAGTGCCAATGTGGTACAAAAGAAAATCTTTCAATTCAACAAGAAGAATAAAAATAAGTCTGAAAAGCCTGAGAACAAGAACAAGGCCGCTCAAACTACTAGCTTCAAGAAGAAGAAGAATAAAGGAAAGGGAAAGCGCTTTGTCTTTAATGATGCGATCATTGGGCAAAGGATTGCCACGATCGCAAAGACAATAAGCGAGAAAAAGTGCGCTAACGTTGTTATTGGTAATACTGAGGAGGGAACATCCGGGTATGTTTCAATACCTACCGTTCTATCAGTATGTCGTTCACCTGATTGGTGGATTGACACGGGGGCCAATATACATGTTTGTGCTGACAGATCCTTATTCTCTTCTTACCAGGTCGCAGGGGCTACCTCCGTGTTGATGGGGAATGGGTCGCGAGCATTTGTGCGTGGAGTCGGCACGATTGACTTGAAGTTTACTTGAGGAAAAGTCGTGCGATCGAGGAACGTGCATCACGTGCCGTGATAAATAAAAACCTTGTCGTGGTCTCTATTGTGTAGAGATGGTTTTAAGCTAGTTTTTGAATCCAATAAATGTGTTGTTTCTAAAATTGAAATTTTTATTGGAAAAGGCTATGAGAGCGGAGGCTTGTTTCGCTTGTCTTTGACGGACATGAATAAAATTGTGAATCATGTTTGTAATCATGAGGCGATGTTTGGCATTCACGACTTTGTCATATTAATCTTGGTTGCATGATGCGGTTAGCCAAGATGAATTTAATCCCAAAATTTACCCAAGTCAAAGGTTCTAAGTGTCAAGTATGTGTGCAATCTAAGCAACCTCGCAAGCCTCACAAGGCGGTGAGGCGAGAAATTTGGCACCGTTAGAACTAGTTCATACCGATTTATGCGAGATGAGCGGGAGTTGACAAAGGGTGGTAAGAGGTATTTCATGACTTTGATTGATGATTCTACTAGATATTGCTATGTGTATTTATTAAAGTCAAAAGATGAGGCTTTTCACTATTTTAAGATCTATAAAGTGAAGTGAGAACCAACTTGAGAGAAAAATCAAGCGGGTTAGGTCGGATCGTGGTGGAGAATACTTTTCTAATGAGTTTAATTTATTCTGTGAGGAACATGGAATAATCCATGAGAGGACGCCTCCTATTCGCCCCAATCAAATGGGGTTGCCGAAAGAAAGAACCGTACTCTAACCGAGATGGTTAACGCCATGTTAGAAGCAGTGGGACTTTCAAGGAATGGTGGGGTGAGGCTATATTGATTGCTTGTCATGTCCTAAACAGGTTCCTACAAAGAATAAAGAAATCACACCATTCGAGGAATGGGAGAGGAAAAGATTAAATTTCTCTTATTTACGTACTTGGGAAATTTGTTTGGCTAAAGTGAATGTGCCTATCCCAAAGAAGCGTAAACTTGGACCAAAAACCGTTGATTGTGTCTTCATTGGTTATGCTTTTCACGTAGGATATAGATTCTTAATAGTGAAATCTGGAGTACCGATATGAATGAAGGTACAATTTTGAGTCCAATGATGCCACATTCTTTGAGGACTTATTTCCTATGAAAGAGACACTTAGCTCATCGGCCAAGAATCTATCTTCTCTCCTAAACCTTCCACTCCTATACAAATTGAGCCCATTTTGAGGAAAATCCAATAGATGAGGGCAATGAAGTAACTCGTAAGAGTAAGAGATTAAGGACTACAAAGTCTTTTGGTGATGACTTCATTGTATATCTAGTGGATGATACTCCAAGAACCATTGAGGAGGCTTATTCATCGCAGGGCGACTATTGGAAGGAAGCGGTCAGTGAGATGAATTCCATCTTGAGCAATGGAACTTGGGAAGTTGTTGAGCGTCCATATGGGTGTAAACACAGAGGATGTAAGTGGGTGTTCAAGAAAAAGCTAAGGCACGATGGTACGATTGAAAAGTACAAGGCAAGGCTTGTGGCCAAGGGTTATACCGAGAAAGAAGGCGAGGACTTCTTTGATACTTACTCACTGTTGCGGATTGACTACATTAGAGTACTCTGTCTTTGGTGCCTCCTACGGTCCGATCATTCATCGGATGGATGTAAAGACGGCTTTCCTTAATGGAGAGTTGGAAGAGGAAATCTATATGGATCACTGATGGATTTGTAGTAAAGGGTCATGAAGGAAAAGTGTGTAGGTTGTTGAAGTCTTTGTATGGCCTTAAGCAAGCACCTAGCGATGTACGAGAAGTTCGACAGAACTTTAACATCTCTAAACTTTGTTGTGAATGAAGTGACAAATGTGTGTATTACCGCTATGGTGGGGGTGAAGGAGTGATTATGTGTCGTATGTTGATGACATCTCGATCTTTGGGACAAACCTTAATGTGATTAAGGAAGTCAAGGACTTCTTGTCGAAAACTTTGAAATGAAAGATTTGGGAGTAGCGGATGTCATCTTAAACATTAAATTGTTAAGAGAAGGTGGCGGTGGGATTACTCTTGAGCGGTCCCATTATGTGGAAAAGGTGTTGAGTCGCTTTGGCTATAGCGATTGCAAACCTGCTCCAACGCCGTATGATCCAAGTGTGCTATTACGAAAGAACCAACGAATAGCAAAGGATCAATTGAGATATTCCCAAATCATTGGTTCATTGATGTATTTAGCTAGTGCAACAAGGCCTGATATCTCGTTTGCTGTGAGCAAACTAAGCCGGTTTGTCTCAAACCCGGGAGATAATCATTGGCATGCTCTTGAGAGAGTAATGCGCTATCTAAAAGGGACATCAAGTTATGGAATTCACTACACCGGGTACCCTAGGGTAATTGAGGGTTATAGTGATTCAAACTGGATATCTGATGCTGATGAAATAAAAGCCACAAGTGGATATGTGTTCACATTGGGTGGTGGAGCTGTTTCTTGGAAGTCTTGCAAGCAGACCATCTTAACGAGGTCTACAATGGAAGCAGAACTCACAGCATTAGATACCGCCTCTGTGGAAGCCGACTGGCTGCGTGAACTTGTGAAGGACTTACCGGTAGTTGAGAAACCGGTGCCTGCTATTCTTTTGAACTGTGACAATCAGACGGTGATTGTCAAGGTAAACAGTTCTAAGGATAACATGAAGTCATCAAGGCACGTTAAGAGGCGTTTGAAGTCTGTCAGGAAAATGAGAAACTCCGGAGTTATAGCGTTGGACTATGTCCAGACGGCTAAAAACTTGGCAGATCCTTTTACAAAGGGACTATCACGGAATGTGATAGATGAAGCATCGAGGGAGATGGGCTTGAGACCCACATAAAGTCATGTCTTAGTGGTAACTCATCCTATTTGATCGGAGATCCCGTGAATTAGGATGTTGAGACAAGCTAGTGATGGTGAGAGAGAGAGTACATCAGACTTAGCCCACTCCGTTTGAGATGTAATAACTCTCCTATTCTCGTATGGCGAGTTAGTTATACCTTAATGTATTCCGAGTGGCTTTGATAAGCGAGAGATGTTGTCCTACTGAACATCTTATGAGGAATACACCTATCTGAATTCGATTGCTAGTCACGTCTATGAGATTGGGTGATCTCTAGAGGCTCATGAAAGGCTAAGGAGTATGACTTATAAGCTCCAAACCGAGGATGCATTTAGCGACCTAGTATCGATAAAGGACTTTGGTGAAACTTGTTCGCACAAAACTGTCAATTCAAGGCATAGTCCATTGTTCAGTTGTGGATGAGTGTAACTTTTGTTCTAGATGGAAGTTCAACTTAACAGTCTCCATCGAAAAACTGGTATATCAAACTACATTGGAACTGAGAGTATTTCAAATGTGCCTTTGAAATTTGGTGGGGATTGTTAGATTATTATGGGATGGCCCATAATTAATTTAATAGAAATTCCAAAAGGCCCATTAGAATACTAGGAGTCATGAAATTGGTTTAGTACCATATGGGTAATTGAGAGAAGGTTTGACCAACTTAAATAGTTGAGTTGTGTGTCTCTCAATTAGCAAGGTGGAAAAGGGTAAAGGCTGTGCCACACGCGCGCGGCGCGCCGAGCCGAGCCGAGGCGAGGCGTGGCGTGTGCGAGTGCGAGTCGAGTCGAGTCGAGTCGAGTCGAGACGAGACGAGACGTGCACGCGTCGCAATGCGAGCCGATCCGGACGTGATGTCTTTGGAGCGGTTTGTTTTGCCGTTTGATGAGTCAATATGACCGATAACGCAGATGATTAATGTGACCGAATCGCCGTCGATTAAGCGTAACGGACGTGGTTGATGGTCGCATAATGGTCGTCGCCATCGTAACGGCTACGAGTTGATGGTCGGTAATGGCGGCTCTCGCCGTTGCATGTCGCGAGGCTATATAAGGAGAGCCACGGCTGTGCTTTTCTTCACCTGCAGAACTCTCCCACGCAGACTCCATTCATCCTTTGTTCTGTTGTCCTTTGCATTCCCGCCTCTGTTTTTGCGCGCACAAGTAGCAGAGGGAGCAGGCCTCCGGAACCTCGCCTTTCTTGAGATCTTGCTCGAGATAGAAGGCCGATAAGGTTTTTGGGAGCGACCACGCGATCGCTCGAAAGGTGTTCTGAAGCGCATCGCATCGCAACGCGCGTCGCCTTTGCATCAACCTCTTCATCGCACCAACGCTTCATCTGCGACAACTGTGATCGTCTACGCCGACCGTCATGGCGAACGAGAATGTTCTGCCTGCGCCTGTGCCAACGGTGGCACCGGCTCAAGGGTATATTAACTTATACCGTGTTTTATTCATGCTGATTTCTTGTTCATTAGTCTTTGCGTATGAGATAGATAATTTGTTATCTAGTACCTTTGGCTTTGAACAAAAAAATGCATCTTTGTTTAATCATGATTTACGTAATTCTGTGGATTAAAATATTGAGAAAATTTCTAATATTTCCAACAGATTTGAGGGATTTTTCTTGAGTGTTCTTGCTTTCTGTAACATGTGGGAGAACATCTAAAGTTATCTTGACCATTAAATCTCTACGAACAAGCACAGAGTGAAGATTTAGGTTTTTATCCGGTGATCAGAATCTTCGAGCTCACTGTTTGGCCAAAATACCCTATTCCAATATAGACGCGTTTTGTTTCATAATGCAGGCCTAACAATCTGCTACAGTAAGAAAGGAAGTGGCGGGTACAGTCAAATGTTTGGAAACCAACGAGATCAGCATTAAGCAATGACTTCAGGATCTCATCCCTTACGGGCAGCGTCCTATAGATTTCTGAGGAGGGGAATGAACTGTGGAGAGAGAAACCAAGCTTTATTCGGTGCATCATCTTTCTCAAAAATGTTGGGAGAAGCATGAGGTGATAATCATGAACCCAGACATAATCATCATCTGTCATGAAAGAGCACTTGCGAGAAAGAAATGAATAGTTTTACATGTCATGAAAGAAGAATTTTTGAAGTATTTAAATTTTCACATGTACTCCTTATAAAAGGCATTACAATTCTTCACAAAAAGTTTGGAGCGAAATCCTGTCCAAAAAATCAAAACATGTCGAATTTGTGCTAATTTTGGTCCAAAAGGCCGAAATTTCCCGAAATCACTACAACAATTTGAAATTTTTAAAAATTTTATTCCGCCAAAATTTAGAATCTCGGCTCCAGCTGAAATCCGAAATGTCAGCAATATTTTGAACTTTGAGGGTGGCCACCCCCACAACAGCCACTTATTGTTTTATTACTGTTTTCCGGGTCAGCATAGTTAAAAGCACGCACATGGGACGACTGGGACCAAGCAACCGATGAGAACGAAGCAGCCCTGCCTGCGTGCTCCAAGTTTCCTTCTTCCCGTCGTAGTTATGTTCTTGCTAGCTTGATCCTGTCGCCGTTGTGAATTATGACATTTCTGCGACGGCCGCCGGGCCCGGGCCTTTACCATTGCCGGCCGGCCGCTGAATTGGTAGCTTCAGTCCGGTCCGGACCTCGCGTTTTGCTTGACGATCTACAGAAATGCCTTTATTCCTTTGCGTACCGCCCAAACTCCAGACTTGTCGTCGTTCCTCTCCGTTGCCCGTCTAGATGACGACCGACGAGACGGGGCGGTACCAAATATACAGTAGTTGTGCCTTTCACGATAAGCCATGGCGCCGAGCGTTGACAGGAGGCTGGAAAAGGCTGTGCTTTTGGACGAAAAGAATGGCTCCGTCATTTGTCGGCGCAAACGTACAGTTGTGCAAGATGCTCCCTCCTTGTTAAACGGATGTTCGGCACTAAGGAATTCTGGATACACGTTTTCCCGGGGCTCGGACATGTGCGGTGCTCGTTTCTTTAGCGAAACAATGCCGCACCGTCGGTGCCTAATCCGGCTCCTAAATTTTTTTCTTTCGTCTCGTCAAGGCAAGGAGCAGGGCTTTCCAATAGGGATATCCATGCATGAGTCCACCGCAACACATGGAAGAACACATGGAAGATTGGGAGGTGGTCAAACAACCTACTACGATAGGACAGTAAGATTCACATACTCGATCTATCGAGAAACTGGACAAAGTGCTAAAATAATTTTTTTTCCCCAAAGACTGATATTCACTCGGGGGGAAAAAATAGCACCCAGCAAGTCGCAACACAGAGGATTAGCAATTCAATGGCAAATGTATCACAGTCTAGTCTGATCTAAAAAGAAAGATGCTTCGTACTAAAACGCTCATAATCGGAAAAAAAAACGTTCATTATAATTTTGGTGAGCTCCAAAATTGCCTTATTTCGAAATAATGTTTTGAGTTAGTAATAGCAACGTGAATTGTGACTTACCAACCGTTGGCTAGTCCAATCGGCATGGGTACGTGGCATTTTCATCAACTGCACATGGATGATTTGATTTTTTTTTTCTTTCTATATGTGGATTTTTGTAACTAGCCAATTGGCCTGCATAATTGCATGGTTTAATATAGTATAGTATAACTTTATGTGAATATAAATTTCAAAATCTATATTTTGCATCTAAATGTGAATTTAGGATATTTAATTTCATATTTAATTAGCAAATTTTATTTTTGAGATATCTCTTCTTAAGTGTGAAAAAGAGAATTGAAAGGTGGGTTCATCGAGGAAATTTACATTTTTAACCTTTGAATTAAACATAGTGCTACCTATTTCTTTTTTTTTCAAATCAAAATCAACTATTGAATCTAGGTTTTTAAAATTAGGGTCCACCAAATAAAGGGTTAGATGTTTATATATCTTTTTTAAATTAATATGTCTCTAAGACAACTAGTGATCTAAGACTTTAAAATTAGGGTTCACCAACTTAAGGGTCGGATATTTTTCTTTCTTATGAGAATTTCTAGTATATTTTTCTTTTTTTAAGCACTTATAAAAGGATTGTCATTGACTTTTAATATACTACCACCATTCATGAATAGATAACGTTTTAGGATTTTGCACTTCAACCAAGACAAATGTACAAAATACCAATTACCCTCTAAGCAATGCTTCAATGCTTTTCTTCCTAATACAAGTTGCACAAATCTTGAAGCAAGCGAAGGGGTAAGTAATCACCATCTACCTTTTATTCATGCTTTAATATTTGTGCAACTGTAAAAAAGAAAAGCATGGAAGCACCTCTCTTACTCTATTTTATTAGGCTATTTATTACTATTGGTTAGTGTGTATTACTCTAGCCCATAGCATTAAATGATCTTGGAAATAGTCGAAGTGGAAGCGTATATAAGAAAAAAGAGTGAAAAGTCATCACAAAATTGCACAATGACATGTATTTATGAGCAAAAATTAAATGTTAGAATGACATATATTGGGGAACTGTGGGAGTAATAGATAGATTAGATTCCAAGATCCCATGTGTTGGATAATTCTTAGGGCGTGTTTGGTACGGCTCCAACTCCACCAGATTCATGGATCTGATGAAGCTGGGTATTTGTAGCTCCACAGATCCGTGAAGCTGGATCTGTGGGTATATTAAGAGTGTTTAGGTAGGTCATTTTATTTAATTTTAGAATAAAAATATAAACTTAATTTTATTTATTTTAGTCTACAAGATTCAGATCTGAGGTGGAGTCAGAATCTAGAGCTCTACTAAACATGGTCTTAATGTAGTTGCACTAACAGGTCAAATAGGCTTTGAATGGATGAACTTGGTTAATAACTTTATCTTCTCATTGGGAGTGACTAGAGAAGGATATAGCATCTAATCGTCCATCCCGACTCAGGCAGCTCTTTCCTCCTACTCCTCCCTCTCCCTCCTTTCTATTTGTCACCTTAGTTGTCTCCTCTCCTCTTTCGCTATGGCCACCGCGCCGGTTGCAGCTATGCACGCCTCCTCCGCCGCTCTTGCCCTTGCCTCCCTTGCGGCTAGCAGCGAGCTCACCGCCTCGCCATACCGCCGACTCCCCCTCCCCCATTGGCCACCCCGTCTAACCTATTATTCTCTCGGGCCTCCCCTGAGTATCCCGTCCTTCTGCACTTTCCACCACCCTCTGCCATTGCCCATCGCCCGCCATCACGGCCCACTGTCGAGCCACCACTGCTTCAGCCCCTTACAAATAGGGGGGTAGTGAACCCATCGGCAACGGCGACGCCATCCCCGTCAGCCATCAACGAGAGAGATTGAAAGTGAGCGAGTGACAAGAAGAAGATTCGAGAAAGCTTTAACAAGTTTCAGATTTTGTAACTCAATTTCAACAAGTTTCAAACCCAAAGTTTCAAGAAATTTCAGCGGGTTTCATAAGTTTGAGCGAGTTTCAATTGAAAATTTTCAATAAGTTTCATAAAAAAAAACAAAGGGCAAAAAATCCCCAACATGCTCACTAGTGGTCACTGAGCTTGCCTTCGAGCAAAATCCCTATGTGCTCACCTGCGGTCACATGATCGCTCGCTGCGATAGCTCCGTACTAGCCATTGGCCTTCTGCCAGCCATCGAGCTCATCTATGGCTCCCCACTCACCGAGTCGAGCTGAATAACATCGGCCATGCTTTGACCACAATCGCCACCACGCTCGTTGTCCACAGTACACCGTGTGCTTCCCCTCAGCCACCGTGGCTTCAAGCACGCTCGCCGCATCCCCTTTTAATAATCTCTACTCATTGCAGTTGCACCCACAATTGGTTGCGAGCATTGTTTGATTTGGAGAGAGATAGGAAGGTGAGCACTTGATTTTGGGAAAACAAGAGAGAGAGATGGGATCATGAGCACTTGATTTGAAGGAAAACATGAGATAGATGGGAACAGAGAACTCAATTTGGGGAAACAGAAGAGAGAGAAAGGTAGAAGGATTTACGCATCGGAGAGAAATAGGAAGATTTTCCGCGTATTAAGAGAGTGATGGGAAGACGAGCACTCAATTTGGGGAAAATAATAGAGAGAAGTAGGTTTCGGTACTGTTTATACACATGGCAAGATTTGATGTCACATGGCTATTTGACTAGAACAACACATGATTGTCCCGTCAAAACTAAATCTAATAGTATACCATTCAATGGTTTTTCCAGCACGCAAAAAATGAGAGGTTAACTCCGAGTTTCCGAGTCGCCGTGACGTTCTCCTCCTACCTCTATAAAACCCGACCCGAGCCTCACCTACGTTTTACGCGCTCCAGAAATATTTCTCGCATTCTCAAAGCCTAACCCCGAAAAAAAGAAGAGAAAAACACCGGGAATCCAAGCGATGGACACACCTGCCGCGAAGGCGAAGCCGTCGCAGTCCATGAAACCCTCGCCGTCGTTCCGCCTCCGTAACGGCAGCCTCAATGCCCTGCGCCTGCGCCGGGTGTTCGACCTCTTCGACCGCAACGGCGACGGCGAGATCACCCTCAACGAGATGGCGTCCGCGCTCGACGCTCTCGGCCTCGGCGCCGACCGCGCCGACCTGGAGGCCGCTGTCGGCTCCTACATCCCCGCGGGCGCCGCGGGCCTCCGCTTCGACGACTTCGAGTCCCTCCACCGCGCGCTCGGCGACGCGCTCTTCGGCCCCATCGTCGAGGAGTCAGGGAAGGAGGGCGAGGGCGACGAGGGGGACATGAAGGAGGCGTTCCAGGTTTTCGACGAGGACGGCGACGGGTTCATCTCGGCCACCGAGCTACAGGCAGTGCTCAAGAAACTCGGCCTGCCCGAGGCGCGGAACTTGGCCACGGTTCAGGAGATGATCTGCAACGTCGACCGCGACCGCGACGGCCGCGTTGACTTCGGCGAGTTCAAGTGCATGATGCAGGGGATCACCGTGTGGGGCGCTTGACGCGGCGCCCCCGGCGTCCGGCCTTCGTCTTGCCTCTCCTGTGTCATGTATGTACCTTGGCATTGCAGCGGTGCTTGTGCTCGCCAATTCTTGATCGTGCTGTGGTTTCTTTCTATTCCAGATCTTGACTTTATCCGCTTGTAGTCTTGAGAGTTTTTGCGTTACAACTTACAACCGTGGCCACACGTACATTTTATTTATTTTATTTCTTTTTTTGTTAATCATTGATTTATTTTATTTCTTTTAGTAGTGCAATAAGAACGTTGACCAGCTTCCCCACACAAGCGCGTTGACATATTAAGGGACTGTTTGGGCCTGTGCTTCAGTTTTGAGCCAAAAACCTCTCTAAATAGTATGGTTGCAAAGCATCTGAGAAGGTAAGCTACACCAAAAGTACCCCAAAACTATAGTTGTTGGGGATGAGCTTTTCAGCTGTGGCTTCGCTCGACTGCCTCCCACATCACTCGCTCTGCCTCCCCGCTCACTCTGTCTCCCTCTGTCTATGTTCAAAACCTTGGGGTGTCTTAATCTAACTTACGTAAAATTTTATGATATGTGGGTATCTGAATATTGAAATAGAAACAATGAAAAATATGAGAATGTTTCTTTATTAGTGTCGGGACCGGATTTCCAAATCCGAACCCTCTGTGTATAACCTGTGCTAGTCCAGGAAAAGCTAGCACACACAGTAGAAACAGTGATGACAACACATCCATATCACGAATCAAATAATATTACTTAAGCAAAAGAGTATTAGCCTTATGGTCAATTATTACAAATAAGCAGCATCATAGTTTGAGTTCAATAAGAAACAGCGAAAACGAAATAACAAAAGCAAAGTAAGTAAGCCCATCCATTTGCCCAACAGGCAATCGACTGGGGTTCGCGTCCTAGCATTCCAGATCAACTTCGTCGTAACCACAAGCGTAGAAATCGTAGTCAGCTTCAGCTTCTGCACACTCTTCTGTGGAAAGTTGGGGATGTTGCAAGGGTGAGCACAAAATGTACTCCGCAAATCTTGGAAACATAATGCATAATAACTATATGCAAGGCTAAACAATTGAAGGCATAATATGGCTCTTTTAGCATAAAGCAAAGTTTAACTGTAAATACCAATAGTAATTTCATAAAGCATCATTTGAACAAAATGTAATTGAATAGTAATTGAATTTGATATGACAATTAAATCAGGTTCCATCTACCTGACTGGCTCCATCTGCCAAACCATAACCCAAGAGTTCTATCTGCTCTCGGATTCCCAAACCATCATTTTCCTTTAAAACAAAACCATGAAATCTACAATGTGTAAGCGTACCTCGCCTGCCCTTGACCGTGGGCACGGCTACTTAAGTAGTTTTAACTCTGCAGAGTGTGTACACTTTACCCACAAGACATGATCGACTCTTGTTGCCATGCACTTAACACACTTCCTTTGGTGTGTCGGCAGAGAGATCATGACAAGGCTTTTACAATGCACAACCCCACTATTAACCTCGCCGCTAAGGTTTCACATTGTTAGGGTTCTAGCCCATCGATCTGAAGCCCCCTCTTGCGCCTGCCAACATCTGGCACTCACCAACTGGCGAAGCTAATAATGAGACGCATAAATTATTTAGCCAGGTCGTACCCATATAGACTTGTGGTTGTACGGTAGTGCTCGGTCCATGGTAACACACGCTTCGGTCCTTAATTGACTAGGGCGAAACATTCACATACCAAGGTCTCGTGCTTTCTGCACCCGCCAAACATCCATCCGCCCCGGTCTAAACCATTTCCACTTTATTTCATTTAAATCACAGCAGCAACACCAATTGCCGCAATTTCACAAATAAGTTTGAACAATATTTGAAATAATTCCCATAGTGGCACAGTACCGAAACGCTTAAGTTGGACTAAGCAATTCTACCGTTCCATGCTAATCTACTGATTATCACCAAATAAAATAGCTAGTATATATCATCTAGGGTGTAAAAGGTTCGACATGATCAATAGCAATGAGGGTATAGCAAACTGGAATTTAACTATACTCTAGAACTATGTTTAAAGTACATTGCATAAAGTAAGCATGCATAATTTAAAACAATATAGGAATTTTGTAAAATTTGGGGATCAATATGTTCAAGGAAGACTTGCCTTCGCTGCTTCTTGCTGGTTCTACCTCTAGTTGTTGATTCGGCTGATCTTCGACTGCGTCGTCTACACGCGAAACGAGAGAAAATAAATAAAACAAATTCAAATAAAATTTAAAAATTGAAAATAATGGTACTGGAAGATAGATCTTGAATTTAGATGAATTTAGAAATTTGAATCACTGGAATCGGAGCTCGAACGAAGGAGAACGAGCTCCTGGAAGATTCCAGATCAGAAAAATCAGAAAAACAGAGAGGCTGACACGTGGCAACACGTGATTGGCTGGATTTTTGGATTTTCTGGAAAATCGAAAAAGGAAAAAGAAATGCCGACTGACAGGTGGGGCCCACGAGTCAGAGACTCGGTCCACGGTGAACCGGGTGCACCGAGGCGGCTCAGGGTGACGCGGCAGACCGGCTGAGGTGGCATGCCACGCAAGAGGCTAGAAGGCGGCGTGGCGACCACGCGGCACCACGTGGCGGCCGACGCGCGCGGCCGGCCGAAACAAGCAGCAACACCGCGCGCGCCGCACTAAGACGAGGCGAGTGCGGACCGATCCGCCCATCCACGCAGACGCATCCATCGGCCGAGGCGATCGGGACGGCGGGAGGCAACGCGTGGACGACAGCGACGTGGAGCGATCTGGGGCGTTGGCGCAAGATCGGACGGCCACGGCTCATCGACGGAGAGCGACGGCGCGAGGCGGCGGCGCTGGCACGGGGAAGGCCGGAGACGAAGAAGACGGCGCGGCCGAGGCGCAAAACGCGACGGATCCGAGGCGGGACGTAGGGCAAAGGAGAGAGGGAGACGCGGGGAACTCGGCGAGACCAAAACCAGGCTCACCGGCGAGGAAGAAAAACGGCGGAGAAGCACGTGGGCACGGCGAGGAACTTCGGCGAGCTCGATCTCCTTGACGGAGGCATCTCGGGCGGCAAGGCTTCAGGCGGCGGGTGCAGCGCGAGGAGGCGAACCTCGGGATGGGGTCCTCGGGGCTTTAAATAGTCTCGGGAGGCGCGCAGAACTCGAAAACCGAGATGGCGACGGCGCGGGATTGACGCGGTTAGGGTTTCCGGCGGCGGGCGCGGACGCAGCGACATCTGACCGCCCACGTGCGCGCATCAGGCGGCGGCGCGGAGAAATTTGCGGGCGGGCGCAAGGCAAGTAAGCAAGACACGATGGCGGGCCGGGCCGAAGGAGGAGAAGGGAGCGGGCCGCGCGGGAGATGAATTGGGCCGCGAAAATAGGTCGGCGGAAGGATTCAGCCCGAGAAGGAATTTTGAAATAAAAGCATTTTTCGAATTAACAAAATTCCATAAATTCAAATAAAAGCAAATAAATATCAAATAAATTCAGAAAAATCTCTAAAAATACAGAAAAATTCCTTGCAGCATAATGAAGCCAACAAAAACTGAAAATCTTTTGTTTGATGAATAGATTAGTCAAATTAAATCTTTTTACAAATATAAAAAAAATTCATATTAAGCTGAAATTAATTCAGAGAAATTGCAAATGGTGAATTTTGAAATTCAAACATTCTAAAATCCAAATTTTGGAATGTTACAATTAGCCAAGCGGCTGTAACAGAAATATTCTAGTACAAAATGATCTACGTGATTGCAAAAGGCTAATCACAAGTTACAGGTGATGCTAGACACTGGATGCTTGATGCTGTTGATTGCGGGATGAATCGATTATTCTTTACAACGTGAATTGGCCCCCTATTTATTCTTGATGAAGAGGCGACAGGTGAATTCTAAAAGATGTCTTCCTGTCAAACAATACATTCTCGCCAAAGGGCGCATTTTCTAATGATAACTCACAGGTGGTTACGTATTTCCATCAGATAATTGTCCGCACGGAGGGTTGTGCGGGAAAAACCGCTTACCCCGACCAGTTTGCTGGTCGGGATGGCTATATCGCTGGTCAGAGGCAACCAGTGTGAAGCTAAGTTTGATCATCTTGGACTGAACTGATCGGAGATCTAACCGTTTGAATAGAGATAGACTTTTGTCTTTGAAGAATTATGGACTCAAGTATTAGAGGCCCTATTTACCAGCGCATAGTAGCAAATTATATAAAAAGAGGGTCTAAAAAGGAAAGCAGGGCCCTAATCCTCGTCACACTCCTCGCCCCGCCGTCTCTCTGCCTGGTCGCCTTCCCGACTCCCCCACCCCCCAAAAGCTACAACTGCAGCAGCCAGTTTACCAAACGGCATAACAAGAAAAGCAACAGCCGCTTTACAGCCCAGTAAACCAAAAGCAGTTTTTCAGCCCAGCCGCAACCCCTACAAACAGGCCCTAAGTTTCGCCATTTGAAAAGGTTCTTTTAGTAAAAAAAATGGTGGACAATGAAGCAAAGAACGCTACTGCTCATTACAATGTTCTTCTCTATGTTCCTCTTCTGGGCAGAAATTTGACATACCATTTGGTTTTTCTTCTGAAAACACTTGCACTTGTTAATACCAAGGAGACACGTGCACGAAATAGAGGGTTCACATGGGCCACTTGCCCTATCACTCATCACTAGTATAGTAGTATTAAGCACATGAAGATTGCGGTACCAATCAAAAGAAAACCAAGCACATGTTTGCATTGTCTATCTATTACGTGTTTTGCTTTCAGTTCAGTTTATCACAGGTCCTCGAGCGATGTTTTCTTTTGATTCTGCAGATTATGAAGCATTGGAAGATCGGACGAGGAGCAATCACAAGATCCGTAGATTGTTTCAGGCCTTAAATTTATAGGGTTGTGTTAGTTTCGGTCACTATAGGGAATCAGTGTGTTGGTCAGAATGCAGGCAATGACTTGGAATTTCAGTGTGCTCTATCTTTGGTGGCTTTATGCTTCACTGATGTAGCAATTTAGGTCTTGTACATCTGTTGTCTGTGCCTCATTAGTCTGATAAGCATTCTATATATCAGAACATGGGACATGTATCTCATCTTTTTTCGTTAATTAAAGTTGTAACTACTATGCTTGGTTACTGGTACAATGTGATTTTCCTTATGTATTGGCGTACATGTGTTAGTGTTAGCTTCCTACGGTGATATGTTTTTAGCAAGAAAGAGCATATATTCAGCACCTGTCAGTTTTTGATAATTTTAGAAAATCGACTTGTTCTCGAAGTTATATGTATGAGGAGTAATAATCAATGAATAAGATGGTGTCTTTGGATCTCCAAAGCAAGCGCCAATTAGTGGTGTCTTATTGAGGACAATCAGCGTGAACTATCCCAATACCCGATGAATATTTTACAATTAACTAAATGTCAATAACTTTTTCTGTTGGTTAGACTTTATATATGACTACTAGTTGCGGTGTCATGTTATTGGGATAATGAAATGTTGTGGTTGTATGTGTTTTCTGTCATGATTGACATTGCCAGTTTGTTTACATTGTTGTTACTGCCGGACTGGAAACCATGTGTGCATTATTGATTTACATGTTGGTGGTTCAAAACAATTCTGGACCTGATTGACTGGACGTTCTTTAAGGGTATGTTTGATTAGTGGGATGAGGTTAAATGGGATGGGATAGTCCTATACCATTTGATTCTATTATTTTGGGTGAATGGAATGATTCAGCGTCTATAGGGAATATTTCTTAAATTTGTATCCCACTATCCAGGACGGGATGGTTCCATTCAAGTAACCAAACACATAAATGATTTTTTTCTTGAACCATCTCATATATGTACCACTTGGTACAAGCAACCAAACACACCTTAAATTACAACATACATGAATTTCCATCCATAAACTAAACTGAAAGACCATGTGGAGGTCTATCCATGTTGTGATGAGTTATTGAATTCTTTTGAGTATGAGGTGCTCAAGTTTGAGTTTGATTTGAATTCTATTTTGAATTTGAAGCAATTTGAGCTGCTGCCAGGTTTGGTGGTACTACCAGCCTTGTGGGAGCGGCAGTACCGGCCCCGCGGTGCTACCGGCCAAGAATGCGGTATCTGTTTCACAGAGAGGTGCTTTTTCTCTAGGGGTAAGACAAGTACGATACTACCGGCCATCTAGGAGCGATAGTACTGGGGATGCGGTACTACCGGCCTCCGGTGGCGATAACTATTTTTGAGAGAGTGTCTCAGGGTTTTTGAGGGCGAGCAGTACTATTGGCCAACTAGGAGCGGTAGTACCGGACTTGCGGTACTACCGGCCCTGGGTGGTGGTAGTACTAGTATCGGGTTTTCAGTGAATTTGTGCTTAATGTTTGCATTAATTGTTGATTAATATATATTATTGCGAACAGTGCTATGTGATGATTTACTTATCTATGTTGGTTGCAGGACTCCAGGGCTAGGTGTATCGCAAAAGTATAGTAAATGTAGGCTATGTCAAAGAAGGTTTCTACGGTTATTTTGCATAAAAGCGAAGTTGAATAGAATATCAAGCAGTAATTTGCAAACAAAATTTATAAGAGCAAGTTTGACTGATAAGTAATTAAATAAGAATAGCATAACATATAACAACTCACAGTCCTTTATGAATGTGAGAATCGCACCAATCTTTTGCCAATCACTGGCATAATATTTGGAATAAAAACTTTCTAACAAATATCTCCAATTCAAACCATTTTAAAAATACCTAAACTTCTAACTAGTGTCAGTTCATCAAGTCTCCTATAACCGCGGGCACGGCTTTTCAAAAAGATTTAAACTCTGTAGAGGTGTACAACTTTACCCACAAGTCATGACTTTTTCTTTTTGCCGCTATTTTCACTCTCCTTTGCCGTGTGGCCAGAATATTCATGACGAAAATCATTACATATCTATATTAAATATGCACCAGTCTGATGATGACAAACCCTTACTATAGCGGCAGAAGATATTTGTACATCCATTGTACTCTCAACAAGCTATTCCTGTTAAGTCCCCACTTCCCAATGTTCTATAGCGGTGGAAGATATTTGTACAATGTTGTACTCTCAATAGTTCACTCCTGTTGAGTCCTCACTTCTCCATCATAGAAAGGCGTACACTGTTGTGTCGGTAGGCGTTATTCTCAACACATCGGTGAGGGCACCCCTTCGAGCAAACCTATCCGGATTGTCCGCACTACTCCAGCCTTCCAATATGCAAAGTTAAAGTAGATAACTTAATTGATTTAAGGCTATCTCATACAACACTTGTGGTTGTACGGATATCCCTTGGATTATACAACACTACGTTTCTTAATCCGACCTATGCGATAAACTTCCCTACACTACGTACAAGTCATATACACATCCGGCTATTGCCAATAATTGTCCGCGTCAAAACCATATTTTTATTTTTATTTTTACTAAAATATCAGTAACCTTTAATGTCAAATCCAACCTCTTTAAATTATAAGAATCAACATGACTCATCACTTAACATCCTAATACTCAGCATGGCCAAGCATGATTAGTGAGTAATCGCGTATACCCATGTTAACATTATGTATTATCTAACCTTATTCTAGGGTTATCAAGGTTCACATGTCAATAATTATTACGGAAGCTTCATCAATGTGGGTTATATTTACCATTATCACAACATAGCGAATTTACTGAAAATACATGCATGCGTAAATATATTTGATAAAACAAAATTGAAACACTGGGATCAATATGATCGAAGGGGGTGCTTGCCTTGCTCGTTGATTTCAGTCGTGAAGTCAAAGTCAACTGTCGCAAAATCTGGAGTGTTGGAGTCTATACATCGTTCGTCACAAGGCAATAGCAATAAGAAGCAAATAGAATCAAATAATACCAGTTTGAAATGAAATTACAGAATTATGTTACTCTGGATTTTATAAATATTTAATATTTGGGTTTGCGACTTTTAGGGTTATTTGCTATAGTTGTGGATTTTCGACATTTAAGCCTGCTACTAGTCGTCTTTGAATAGAAGTTTAATTAATGAGAAGTTTAAATTTTCACTTGCTGTTACAAGACAGAAAACACATGTTTTTGCAAAGGTTTAAGTTCTGTTTTTCTCAAATTTTGACGATTAATTTCATTATCCATATTTACTTAAATTTTCCAATCGAAATGATCCATCTTATGATGAATTTATGTGCAAACAGTGTCTAAACTCTTTTATTTTTACATAAACAGAGAGTATATGATTTTAGGAAATTTTAGAAACTTGTTTCACAATTTTTAGAATTTATTTGCAATAGATATGACCATTTGAATTTTGTATGCAATGGAAATTAACCCATTTATGAATTAAATTCAAAATAAGTTTAAATCTAAATGTTTTTTTTCATATTTAGTTATGATATCAGGAGCATATAAAAAAAATTCATCAAATTTGGAGTCTAATTGTTCACATTCAAATTTAAATTTAACTTCTTCACAGAGGTCAAGATTCAAATATTTTTGCATATTTGGAAACTACATGATTTTTGATGAATTTAGAAACTTGTTTCACTGGATTTGGAGCTAGATTGCAAAAGATATGAGCTAATGAATAGTATCGGTTATAGAAATTCCAAAAAATTAGAAAATACACTTTCTCGACTGGAAAGTGCCATTCTCTATTTTTCGGATTTTTGAAACAATTCACGCCGGCTGACAAATGGACCCCATGGGTCAGAGGCTTGCTCAGCTGTGAGGGGTAGGGGCTGACAAGGGGGCTCGTCTGTCGGCGAGACAGAATAGAGCCAGCGGAAGCCGAGCTTGCCGACGGCAAGGGGAAGCCAGAGCTGGGGAGTGGGTGGTCGTTAGATCTCTATGGGAGCTAGAGGGCCCTAGGGAACCGATCGATTGGGGAGAAGAATGGCCGGTGGTGGCCGGCGACGAGAGCAAGCGGCGGTGGAAATGGCAGCGAGCCGCGAAACAAAATTAACGGTGCTTAAGCTCTATAACCATAGGGGAAAGCATCTAGGAGGTCTACTAGCTCCATTCTTATACCTTGCTTACGCAGAGGATGGCCGACGAGGCTTGTCACCGTGCGCTGGCTTTGGGGAAGATAGGGTTAGGGGAGGTGGCAATGACGAGGCTCCGAGCTGGAATTTGGGTGCGCATTGAACTTAGAGCTTGTTGAGGGAACTCTGGACCAAAACAATTGGACTCTCACTCACCGAGGTGCTTCAGTTTGATTCGGCGAAGCTCCACGGTTTCACTAGCAATGGCGGCAATGGTGGGTTTCGGTGGTCCTAGGCTTTGGTCGAGGGGAGCAGATGAGTGAGAGGTGTGTGTGAGAGGCAACGCTGGGTGGAGCTTGGCTTAAATAGCCGAGAAGGGGAGGTCGGCGCTTTGGCAGGCATGCTAAGTCGACGAGGAAGGTCGGTTGTGTCATCGTGGCAGGGAAGGGGAGAGCGGGTGCATGCAAGAGTCGGGTGGGTGCTACCATGGGCTGTCGTGGCAGAAGATCTAGGCGGAATCGCTACCGCGACAAGATTCGGTCAGAGACGCAGGCAACCGGGGAAAGGGAAAGGAGAGGGTAGGCCGACTAACCGGTGGGACTAGGGAAGAAAAGGGCGCTGGCAGGTGGGGGCCAAGGAGCTGCTACAGCTGCCAGGTGGGCCAGAGGACCGAGGGGCACAGGGAGCTGGCAGGTGGGCCCAGGATAACAGAGAGAGATAGAGAAAATCAAAAAGGAAAACTGGGTTTTTGATTTTCTAGCAGCAGGGCTTTCCGAATTATTTGGGCAAGTAAACATAGTTAGAAATTTTTAAAACTTTTTTCATATGGTCCTGAGGTCATTCTTATTCTATTATAAAAAATTTAGAAGATGATAAAACATGTACAATTTTATGCAATTCTGACAACGCTGCTGGGTCATTTTTGTGGTTTCCGTTTTTGTTTTTTCAGAGATACTAAATGAGGTTAAATTATCCAGATAATTTTATTGGAAAATTCTAAGGTTCTGGGGAGGATTCTGTAAAATTTTCAGACCTTGGTCATGCTCATGTATCTTTATAAAAATCTGACAATGTCTCTGTTTTCTTTTCCAAATCATTGTTTTTTATTTTCAAAAGGCATTAAATGACTTCAAAATTTTCTAAACTTTTTAGGGGGTGATATGATGATAATTTAGGTTTTAAATAAATTTTCTCAAGATTTTATTTTTGTTTAATTTTGAAATCTAAAAATCGAGACTTTACTTCTTTAACCATTAAAAGTTTTTCTTTAAACAGTAAAAATTCCAAAAAAAATCAATAAACAGTAAAAATTCAACTCAAGGCTAAAATTCAAATTTAAATTTTAAAATTTTCTTTCCTTTTATTTTGAGGCTGTTACAACATGGCAGACAACGGCATGGACCGAGACTAGATTCAGAGAGGAGTTGAGATCCAGAAAATCCGGTGCCGTCATGGTTACATTTACATTGTTGTTACTGCCGGACTGGAAACCACGTGTGCATTATTGATTTATATGGTGGTGGTTCAAAATAATTTAGGACCTGATTGACTGGCAGTTCCTCAAATTAACATACAGGAATTTCCATCCATAAACTAAACATACCACCAACCTTAAGTACATAAGAGACCATGATTTTTCGAAACAAAACCACAGCTTATTTGGTATTACCAAAATTACAGCAATCTCTGCAACTAACGTAGCTAACTGTACTAGCACAACCTTAGGGACTACATAAACATAGTGAAAATTAAAAATTACATTCATCACTTACATGGTAGAAATCTTACATTGCTCATATGAACTGCTGCTTATCTCTAAGCCGTGCCATTGCTAGGCTTTGGAGGTAAGAAGGGCTCCCATCCCACCATCCAAACTCGTATTTAGGGTATGGAGCTGTCCATTTCTCAGGCTGCTCAAATTTCAACTCAAGAGGGTTAGAAGCCAATGCCTCCGAGTGTTTCTGCATCGAACTGCTCCGCTAAGACCCTGTCTAGCCTCAACTTCATGAAACTGACAGCAAAGGAGGAGAGAGACATGAATATCATTGAGGATTTATTACTGCATGAATGCTATTTAAACTGAGAAGTAGACAACCATACTATCAGAAACTATAAGATCAATATCCATGTAGATGCTGATTATGTCAGTGATTGTTAGGCTCATGACTATTCAGATGGATAGAAGCAAGACAAATATGGTCGTGGTAATTCACATCGTGTCGGCACAACATGACAAGCCAACAAAACAATGGGATGCACAGTCACAGCATCCTCTTAGCGGTATCGTGTACAATTTCATGGTCCAATAAGGTTGTCTCTTGTCTGTTTTTCTTATGTTTCTTTTTCACTAGCTTTCCCATCTAATCACTATGTTCAGGGATGCAAGCCACTCATGACTAGGTCATAGCCAATTAGTGAGTCATAGCCAATTAGTGAATGGAGAAAAAAAAAGACATTTCGAGGTGCTACCATCCCAACATTATCATGAGACATGACACAGAAACAGATCCAAGCATCACAGCAAGATATAGGAGGGCTAAATCCAGGTTCACTTGAAATTTCAAAGAAATGTCGAGTCAAGAAATACGTCGGCTTCATTTAGATAACAATTTGTACTTTTGCACTGCAACAGGAATACAGAATCCTGGTCAAATATTAGAAATATGCCTGATGGAACACATCAGAGTGGAGTGCCACACCCTGGACGTGAGCTTCCAGGTAATAGTGCTAACATCAGTCTTTTTCCACTGAATATAATGTGCTCAAACCTGACTAGTCACGTTACCTAGGTGTTGGAGATAGACACCATCTTTGGCCAAAGATACGCAGGGTTACCTCACGACCCGTGAACTCTCCGTAGAGCACTAAAAGACGTGCTTCGGGAGGTTCCCTCATGCCTTCGGACATGCTGCGAGAGGCTCCCGCATGCCTCTCTGGGCGTCTACAGGATACTCCCATATCTATACGGGCGTAACGCGGGAGGCTACCTCATGCCCCCGCGGGCATGCTTCGGGAGACTCCCTCATACCCCCTGCGGGCGCTCTGGAGGAAGTACCCAGGGGTCTTCAATTCACCAAAGGGGTCTCACCACGCCCCTTGACCATAGGGCACTTGGCAAGGCTCCCGGTTCACTGGGCACTTGACAAGGGCCCTGGCCACAGGGCGCTTGGCGAGCCCCGTGGCCGTAGGGCGGGGCACTTGGCGAAACCCCTGACCGCAGGGCGCTTGAAGATCAGAGCCCTCCGCCCCGGGGTAGACAATGTCCTTCAAGCCCTGTGATCATACTAACTCCCGGAGAGAAAGTCTCGCACCACCGGGAGGTTTACCCATCACTTCGCGATGGGTACCCCCAGCGAGAGTTCTTACGAGAGGTGCCCCCTACCTTGCTAACGTCTACGGGAGGCACCCTCCTACTCCGCGGGCGTCTACGAGAGGCATCCTCCTACCCCGCGGGCGTCGGGAGGCACCCTCCTACTCCGCGGGCGTCTACGGGAGGCACCCTCCTACCCCGCTGGCGTCTACGGGAGACGTCCTGTGGGATCCCGGGATCAGAGGCCTGCCCCTACGAAGTGATGACGTGGGATCCGCTACCTTCACCCGAGAATGACTAGAATGCCCCCGGTTGTGTTTTTGTAGTAGGGGCAGAATGGTACTTTGTGTAATAGGCTGGGCGCCTGTAAAACCCCGCTGTAACCCACTCATGAAGAGGACTCTCATTGAATACAAAACTAAACTACTGGTGTGTCCCTCGGGAGCCTGGACCAGGAGCCCCCTCCCTACTCCCCCCGGGGAACACACCGACAGGAGTAGGGCGCTTGCTTAAGCGCCCGAACCTGTATAAACCCTTGTGTCCACTCTTCCTCTCTCGGACGTAGGCCCGTAATACGGCCCGCGTCCACTCCCTCTTGTGTCACGTTTCCAAACATACGACACTAGACATGTATAATTCTTAAATATGAACTTTTCTGAAAGGGAATTCTTTAATCTGAACTGAAGTAGTCATTTTTCATCATCCCTCTTTTTCTCACCAAGTCAGCATATTCGAAGGTTGCAACTGAAGCAAATGTAAGTATGTTGCAGGATCATGAGTGAGGTAAAGTGTCACTTAAATCCGCATTTGAAGTGGACGTTTCTTTGCTGACAATAAACACATACGACTAGCTGTCCAGCAGTGATCAGATGCGTATTGCAGACACGAGCCAATACCGGCTATAAGAGTATGCATGGTGTTGACATTTGCAACAGAATCATACATGATTGCATGTTTGATGTGCTTCATAACAATGGCATATGGGCACGGCACCCATGATGAAGCAACCAATTACCCGCAAGTCGCAAGTACTAGCGGGCAAACATGCATTGGCTTTTTCACATCCATAGCGGACTCGACTAGGAGTAATTAGTATTGATCGAACTTGCAATTGCATCGATGGATGGATACAGGTCAGGAACTTAATTACGTGATCCAGTTGCCGTCTGCGGAGACGAGCGCGACAGCGGGGCGCTTGAGTCGCTTGGTGATGTTGGGGAACCTGTCGAGGAACTTGGGCTCGATCACGAGCCAGAAGTCGCGATCCTTGTTGCGCTCCCCGTAGTTGCGCAGCTTCTCCGCGAGCTGCTCCTCCTCGTCCAGCATGAACTTGGCGTTCGCCGCCAGGAAGTAGTACGCCTTGGGCTTCTCCTCCTGCCGTCCTGCGCACCCAAACACCACCACCACAATCACCGTCTCATATTGAGCAAGCAAATTGTGCGCAGTGAAATGTGAAGGAAGGGAAGCGCGCTATTTACTTGCTCGGGATGCTTGGAGGAGCCTTGCTGGTCGGAGTCGACGGCGACGGCGCGGCGGAGGCTCCCGAGGCGCCTCGTCAGCGGTGTTGGGAATTGGATACTCAAAACAAGCAAGAATAGAGAAGATAGCTGAAAAACAGAGCACTAACTTTTAATACTACTGTTTCTCGTTCGTCTCATCAAGGTTACACTAACACATGCATTACACATAAATTTATAGGCTTAATGAACCGACCTATACACTAACCGACTTAAACAAGATAAGTACTACTAATTTTTTCTACATGCAAGCTAACGGACAAACAAGCTCCAGCTCATCTTCATAGTCAACTTGACTTCACCATTTACCAGTTCCTTTATAGCATGACAAAGAGACTTCTAGTAAAAACACAGCTTGGCAGTAGCTAAACATGCATGCCGACTTAATACTTACTACATCCATCTACACATCTAATTCAAAGTCGGTAATCTTTTGGCATAATTATCCAGAGAAAAATAAATTGATTCCAACAAGCGGGTAGGAGACGGCGACGGCGTGGGGAGGCCGACTACCAGCAGGCGCAAACCCCGCGTGGGCATGGGGGAAAGCGGACCGGGGCGGCTTTAGGATCGCGCAGGGCCGTAGGGACAGCGTCACAGGAGCCACCATTGGCTCAGCTCGGCTGGGCTCGGCGCGGTGCCGTCGATGGAGTCGAACTGAACTGAGCTGAGCTGTTTCTGTTTGCATGGAAGAAGATAGAGAGGAGAGGAGAGGACCGGATCAGCGGAAGAAGAGAGAGCCTCCTTATCTGGAGAAGGGGCAGGTGCCGAGTCGGCAATACGGGTGCAGTGGCCTCGGATTCGGTTGGGTATAGTTTTTTTTGTATTCTAAATTTTCTCCTTTGAAATTGGAGTGTGCAATATCATTAGTGAATTTAAAGTGAATACAGAATAGAATTGATAAGGTACTTAAATTTTTTTTTTGTTATATATCACGCGAAAACAGATACCACATATAGCACACATATAGCAATGGTTAATCAACCTTATAAATTCAACATATAATAGGATTATCGTAATTTAACGAGCCATTTTATCTAATAATCCAACAAAGCGGCAAAAGTATTCTTCTAATGTGGCATTCTCTCTCCCTGTAGAAATTTGAAAAGAAGACATATCACCATATATTTCAGTCGGTAGAGACTTGGGCTATTAGGCATTTAGGCTACGCCAAATTGAAGCTACTAGAATACGGTCCGTAAATTTCTGAACATCCGAATATAATTTTTCAAAACTATCCGAGAATGTAATCAGAATATCCCGACCAACGGACAGTGATCTCCTGAATCCGACGAATATAAATATCCTAATTAAGCTAATGTTATATTAACTAGCAAGATGGCATGCGCATTTGCGCGTGCATCATTTTTAAAGTATGTTTAAATGATTTGATAATATATATGTGATTTTTTTTCAAAAATAGATCAATACAAAACACAATTTGTGATATTTTTATATTGTATATTATAGGAGATAATATATTTACTCTGTTTCTCAGTACTTATCACATGTGACCGAAACTTTCTTCTACGAATACTTTCATAGAAAAATAGTAAACATAGCATAACAAAATATTTTCTATTCATATCATCATCTCTTAATTTCATTATTACAATGTTTGTCTCTTTTTTCGGTACTTCTTTTATTGCACATCATATTGCTCATACCGGTATAACTAAGTGATCAACTGTCGATGTATCACCCTCTTAGTCTCTTTGTTCCGTGGATATCCACCAAATAAAGAGTTATAATTTTTTTTTGAGAATTTTAACTATATTCTATATTATTTTAGCGACTATAAAAAATGTGTAATCGATTTTTATTACATAATAGTTAATAATATATATATATATAAATCAAATTACTTACCTTATTTTATTTCCCCCCTTAAATTATCATATTTCTAAAATTGTAATTCTGAATAAAATGAAAATTTATATTTTTCACTTAGTATGGAATTAAAAAATAATCCCTAATTTCCTTTTATTTTTATTCTTATGTTACTTATATTTAATTTCGAATTTCAAGTTTTGATTTAGAATTTGTATGAAAATCAAATGACTAATTTCATTTTGTTTTTTTATTCCGAATTTATGTTATTTTTTATTTAATTTTGCATATCGGTTGTACTGTAGAAATCGTATACAAATCCAACTACTATTTTTTATATAATTTTTATTCTGTAATTTAGCAATGTACATGTTTAATTTGGAATTCATATGAAATTTAAATGGTAGATTTTTATTTATTTATTATTCTAAATTTCTGTTATTTTTATTGTTCTTAGTATGGGCTCTTTCTTTTAATCTAAGCCATTGATTTTATTTTTATTTAGTTTTGCATATTAGTTTTGGATTACAATTGATAATACAAATCCAATTGCTAATTTTTACCTAATTTTTATTCTGAATTTTAGTAATGTACGTATTTTAATTTATAGTTCATATAAAAATCAAATGTCTAATTTATTTTTATTTTTTATTCCGAATTTTTGTTAATTTTTTGTTGTACTTCACATGGACTCTTTCTTTTAATCTAAGCCGTTATAATTCGGATCTGCTAGATAGACGGTTAAACGTTTTTTGAAATAGTAACATCAAATCTAATGGCTATTATAGTTCAACTTAGTTAAGGTTCACTAATTTAAGGGTTATATGTTTTGCTTTTTTATGAGAATTTCTAGCATTTTATTTTCTTAATAACTCTACATGATATGCTATTGAAGCGCCGTAAGACCGGTCTTGACCCCATGACCCAGTATAGGATGGGCATAATGCCTTCTGATGAAGCCCACTATTACCACATCAATTTGTTTCCTTTGATCAGGTCGGTGCCATACTTGGTGTTGAATCTATCATAGACGAACCAAGAGATAAAAAAGAACAAATCTAAGGAATCTTGATTTTGTGGGAGTTAGATTGGGAGATCAGGAGACGCACTCTTCCACGTCAAGAAAGAAGCAGTGATTTCTGTTTTTTTTCTGGCTACGCAAGTAAAAGGATTCGAAGGGCGATCGAGCTCGTGCAACGTTATTATTTTCCCGTTCTTTTCTTTCCTCGGGAGCACTTGGTCGGGGAGCGCCAGCAGACACCATGGCGTCCAGGGGATAAGCCTATATACAGTAAATATCTTGATTTATTTATTTCTCGACAAAACCGATCTACTTTTAGGGAGTTCTTAGAAAAACCAAATCAAATACAAATTAGTTTTGGGGCTGCGTGACTTTTATGTTATGGCGGAATCAACATGAGGTCATTTGTATTTTCTTTAATTGCATGCATTGAGTCACATCGGTGTGTATTGTCTGTATAAGGGCAAGGTGCGTCCAATATAATGTCAGAGTTCATGTGCTGATTTGTTGGTTATGATTTACTAATCAAAATTATAATTAGGCTTAATCACGCATGAGATCCAGATGCATTGATCAGCCCCTGCCATGTAAGTTTTGTCTTTTATTTTGATTTTATACTACAAAGTAATATATATATATATCTACTCAATACCATCTAATGGTCAATATGATGCATTTTTAATTAGGGTCCACCAGATTAAAGGCTAGATATTTTGCTTTTTTGTGAGAATTTTTAGTCTATTTCTCAAAGATCCAATGGCAGTTGTAAATAAAGCCCACCAGATTAAGAGCTAGATATTTTGCTTTTTTATGGGAATTTCTAGTCTAACTCTCATGGGCTTTATTTCTAGTCTATTTCTTAAAGATCCAATGATAATTGTAAATAAGGCCTATAAGATTAAGGGCTAGATATTTTGCTTTTATTGTGGGAATTTCTAGTTTATTTCTCTTTTTTCTTAGCGACTCTCATGAGCTTTTAATATATAATAGATATACATATCCATACAATAAGACCAACTTCAGAGTTTTATTGTATTATTTGCTTCATGGGATATTTTTGGTAATGAATTTAATCATCAAAACTCAACACAAATTTTTGTAATGAATTACTAGTAACGGATATTACTTAAAATGTATCTATACTTCACATCATATGTGGTAAGCTTTCAGCATCACAGCCTTATAAATTAAAAACAACAATTATCCCTCTCATGCAGGCTACAGCTCAAAATCTCTACGAAGAAAGGGAGGAAAAGGACAAATTTGTTTGGTTCATCTTACTAAGTAGAGTCTAACTGCTGTCCTAGCAAATTTAACATGGCAAAACAAATTACATGTTCATGAATAGCGATGGGGAATAACAATTTAACCGTGAATAGCAATGCTCATGTGCAACAGCCAGTTCTACCAACATCCATTATAGATCCAACTACATAATCTAGTTGTCTGAGCGATTTGGGTTTCATACCTTCAGTTTGGCAGAGGAAGACACACACAAGGTGAAGGAGAGGAAGAAGCCTAGCTAGGAGTGAAGTGATATGCAGGAGCGGAGACTGGGATCTGGGAAGAAGCCCATCACTGTCGCCATCGACCGGCCTCCGGTTGCTGCCCTCCTCACTCGCTCGCTCACCATCGACTGGATGACGCCTTCCCCTCGCTTGCACACCTCCGGTCACGGCCTTGCTCTCTTGCCTCCTAGGGTGTTGCTCGCTTGCTCGCCGTCGAGAGGATGCTAAGGAGATGGGAGAGCACTTGCTCGCCTCCTGGGCGTCGTCCACGATGGGAGAATGGAGAGAGATGGGAGGATACTGAGGAGTAAGGAGGATATGGGACACTAGCGGTTGTAGAGAGATGACGCCTGTAGGACCGCGACGGGATGGCACTTGGCACTGTCAGGACTACGGCGGGAGGGGCGGAGGGCGGTGGTGCCGTGTATGTGTGAATGCCGATGGGAGGATCAAAGGAGTTAGGGTTGGGCCAATGTGCTATTGGGTCAAATGCAGACATCCGGTTTATGTTTTTGAGAATTGTTCGGAATACTCTCGGAATATCCTAAGCCGACGGATAGTGATCAACCGAACTTGATACCGAATCCGAAACTAATACAAAATCAGGCAACTATCCAAAATGACCATCCGAATTCAAGCCGAACAGGTCAGTAATTACCGAACCAATTGCACCCTAGTCGGCGGTGCATGCCATAGCCAGCAAGATGGCTTGGTTGTGAATTGGGTATGGGCTGGGCCATCGCATGGTTCATGACACAATGTTAGGCTCTACCTCTCTAGTTGGTCCATCAGGCTATAAGGCTCATGGCTGTGATTTGTGAATGTTATGAAGTTATCAATATTCAAGTATTCATCACCAGGGCCAAACCGATCGGGGAGTTTCCCAAGACTAATCTTGATGCAGCCTTAGATGCTCGTTCAGGATGTGGTAGATGGGGTTTTGTGGTGCGAGACGGCCGGACACGGTGATTTTGTATTGGCGAGTGCTGGACGGCTACCACATCTGAAGGGTGCATTTTATGTAGAGGCCCAGGCGTACATTGCTGCCATAGAGAATGTAGCAATTTTGGGTATGGGACGTGTAATCATGGAATCCAATGCAGCAACCCTTGGTCAGTGCTCTTAAGGGGAATGATTACGATCTCTCTAAAGTTGGTGTCCTAGTGAAAGAAGCGAGAAGTCTTAATTTGTTCGTCGAGTTCTGTTAATCTTGAATTTTCGTTCTGTCGAAGGGAGTATATTGGTGGTCCATTACATGGCAAACAATGTGCCGCGTCAGTCTTTGAACACCATTTGGGATGATCAAAAGCTCCTGTTTGTGTACTTGATCAGGTGGCCAACGATTTGGCTGTGCAGAAGGTACGATTGGAACGAAGTTTTTCGTCTAAAATAAGTGTTGGCTCCTGTAAAAAAACACAACTGTTGGCTAAAGAACTGGTATGGTCACTGTGCTGGCCACATGTAGTACTATGTATTCATGTGTGATCGACTGGCGACTGTACAGACAGCCCTATCCTATTTATGCTTGGCCTGTTCATGTATGCCAGCTGCTTAGCTGCTACGTACATACTTGGAGGTATCCTACACTCGTGCTTTCATTCTCAGGGCGTACCAAATAGACCAAGACCTTCCGTCCAGCAGCTTGCATGATCACTTGCGTCGAGCTGGAATTTACTAATTAATTTGGGAGCATCATGCATGGTTGGGGACCTGGGGCTCAAACAGTCAAACGTGTTGGGAAATCACGTGGCCCAATGAAAAACCCACGATAGCCCCTTAGTCGAAACCCTAGGTGAGCGCTATATAAGGAGGAGGGGGGTCCCCCTATGTACAAGAATCACAAAGCAATAAAGAATTCCGTCGTCGCTCCCCATATACCTATGTCTCTCTCTCTTCTCCAATTTAGATCTGTTCGGGAACCCCGGACTATTCGATAGCGAGGTTCCTTAACACGTTATCAGCACGAAGCTCTACGGTGATCAGTTTTGAGATGTGAGAAAGGTGGGTTTTTCGGCGATTGAATCTAAACGCTTGTCGTTTCTATGCATGCATCTATCCTACGCATCAGATTCTGTTTTCGTCTCGTGGCACGAAGCTACAGATGGCTAGAAGCATGTTTACTGTTCATGAATGAGAAAAAAACGACGACGCCAAAGAAGAAGCGCCGCGACGGCCGTCGGCCGTCAGATCGGCTCGCTCGCTCGCGCTGCCGCGCGCCGCCCGCCCGCCGTCGTCGCCCGTCGCGACCTCGCCGCCGCAAGACGGTCGGCGCAAGACGGCCGGCGACCGCGCGACGCGGCGCCTTGCAGCCTCGGCCTCGGCTCCACTGCCCCGACGGCGACGGCGGCCTCGCCGTCGCCGCCTCGATCCGCGAAGCCACCTCGGCCTCATCGCAGCCGCCGCGCCCACCGGCCTCCTCCTCCGCGCGCCGTCCTCGCTCCAGCTCGCGCCGTCGCTTCGGCACCGCGGCGCCACGCCGCGCCGCCGGCTTGGTTTTAAGACGCAACATCGCCGCCCGGCGCCCGGCCTCGGCTCGCAGCCGCCGCCGCTGCGTTCGCCGCTCGATGTAATGCCGCCGTCGCCGCTTATCTCGCCCGCATGACGCTCGGCGAACCGCCTCATGGAGAAGGCGAATGGCGAGCGAGCGCGCGAGCGCGCGCGCGAGGAAAGCGGACGGTGGCACGAGGCAAGTGCGGCGAAGCAAGACGAGGCGTGGATCAAGGCGGGCGCGAGGCGCAGAAGGTATGGCGCGCGTGGGAAAGCCTAGCGCATTGCGCGCTTATGGGCTGGGGCAAGGCCCATATACCCGATCGGCCAGAGAGAGAAAAAAGAGAAGAAAAGGAAAAGAAAACGAGAAGAAAGAAAAATTTTTTTGGAAAATTGCTAGAAAAATCCAGAAAAATATTTTGTCTCTGGTTTTAATTTTCCAGTATTATTTTCTGCATTTTTTTAATATCATTTATAAGATTTGAATCCATTGCTTTATTTGTATACTGCAATGCATAGCAATTTATTTTCCGCTCTTTATGCTTTTTGCAACCTTTTTCTATTACATTACACGCAGTAATCTAATGTCGGAATTTTTGAAAACATGCAGATGTCCGGCATCGTGAATCGTGAGTTTGAAGAACTGGCCCCGCACGGTCAGAACTACCTCACTTGGGCATCGGACGTGAAGATCGTTCTTGGGGGCAAGAAGCTCCGCGCCGCGATTGGTCTAGGGTCCTCGCAGGACGCGAAACCTACTGCCGAGTAGAACGATCAAGCCCTGTATTTTCTCAGGCACTATCTATCAGCCACTTTGAAGAACGAATACATGACTGAGAAGAGTGCACATGAGCTTTGGACTGCACTTCAGAAGCGGTTCGAAAAGCTCAAGTACACCATCTTGCCCCAAGCACAGCAAGATTGGGTACGCCTGAGGTTTGCAGACTTTAAAACAGTCGCCGAGTACAATTCTGCCTTGCATAGAATTTGTACCAATCTCTCCCTATGGTTGCAAGAAGATCACTGATTAGGAGAAGATTGAGAAAACTCTCTCCACCTTCCACCCAAATGCTATCCAGAGTGCACGCAGCTATCGTCAGGATGCATACAAGGAGTATAGCGAACTGATTGATGTAATGCAAGTTGCGAAATCGCAAGACGATGTTCTACGCAAGAACTATGTCTCGCAGCCACCTGGACGAGGCACTGGCACAGAAGTCAATGCCAATAGATACAAGGTGAGAAAGCCCATTAATAGAAAGAAGGGCAAGCAGGGTGGAAAAGAGAGAACTCAGGCCAAAGGAAAGTCCAAAGCCCTAGTGGAAAAGGATGACAAAGAAAAGGCACACGCCAAGCCGTATGGACAGCAGAACCAAACGTGCTTCAGGTGTGGCACTTGGGGACACTGGTCGAAGATATGTCGGGAATCCAAGGAATTGATCAACGCATATCAGGCTAAGAGGAAGGCAAAAGAAAACGCCCCCGCAGAGGCGCACTTCGCCAACATCGGTGATAATGATGCCATGGATGAAGATACCCTTCTTGTCTCATCCTCACAGAATAGCCTGGACATCGACGCTGCAACCAATATTATGGCAAATGAAGAGAAAACTTCTGTCGATAACATAGAAGCAGAAATTAATGCATATTTTACAGATTCTGTTTAATGCATAATTTTTTTTTAGATAATGGTTGTTAGCATTTTCTTTTGAATAATGAATTGTAAGCTCTAGAAGAGCATACTTCTCTCATGAATAAATATGAAATTTATTCTTTATTCCAGTATTCTTCAAATTTGCAAGCAATATTTGGATTATTTTGCCTCTATCTGATTAGAATTATATTTATTTTATCTAGAAATCGTGTAGCTCCCAAATAGAAGAGATATGCATTGTTGATAGTGGCACAACAAATACCATCTTAAGAGAGTCTAAATACTTCCAGTCGATCACGAAGAACGCTGGAAAGATTACTACGATCACAGGAAGCGACTCATATGTAATAGGCTCAGGAAGAGCCACTATTATATTGCCTATGGGTACAACTTTGGTAATCGAAAAAGCCCTTTTGTACCCTGAATCAACGCGCACTCTCTTAAGCTTCAAAGACATCCGCGCCAATGGTTTTCACGTAGAAACCAATGAAGAAAATGGCAAAGAATACTTGTGGATTGTGAAGCACACAGTATCTGGAAAAATGGTATTAAAAAAATGTCCCTCATATGAATCTGGGTTGTACTACACGAATATTCACGCACCCGAAGTGTATACTTCCTTGAAGACTGTTTTTAGAAGCTCTAAGTTTTTTCTTTATGGCATGGTAGATTAGGTCATCCTGGTCTTAGAATGATGAGAAATATAGTGAATAACTCACAAGGTCATGGCATTAATGTTAAAAATTTCCCAAATCATGAAGATTTCGTGTGCCCTGCATGTGCCACCGGGAAATTAATAACAGACCCTCTGTCATGAAAGTGCAAAGTGAAATCCCTGCGCGTTCCTGGAACGCATCCAGGGGGATATTTGCGGCCCGATTCAGCCCTTATCAGGGTCGTTTCGATACTTTATGGTGCTCATCGATGCTTCCTCGAAATGGTCGCATGTATGCTTATTGTCAACAAGAAACCATGCTTTTGCAAAGCTGATCTCGCATATCATAAGAATTAAGAATGCTTTCCCTGATCATCGCGTGAAGTCCATTAGAATGGACAATGCCGGAGAATTTACTTCAAACGCATTTGATGATTATTGCACGGCAACAGGGATAGCAGTTGAGCACTCCGTACCGCACGTCCATACGTAGAATGGGCTAACTGAAGCACTAATAAAGAGGATTAAATTCATTGCTAGACCGCTTTTGCAGAGTTGTAACTTGCCCAACACTTGTTGGGGACACGCAGTCCTGCACGCAGCAGCTCTCATCAACTTCAGACCTTCGGCCTACAACATCCATTCTCCTATGCAACTTGTGCACGAGATCATCCCGAAGATCTCCCATCTCAGGAAATTTGGGTGTATGGTATATGTACCTATACCACCCCCTCAGCGAACTGCAATGGGCCCTCTCCGCAAGTCTGGGATATACGTTGGTTATGGGAGTGCATCCATAATCAGGTATCTGGAACCCATGACTGGGGACTTGCATACAGCCCGATTCGCTGATTGCATCTTTGACGAGGACCGTTTCCCGTCATTAGGGGGAGGAAATCAACCTTTGGATGAAAAATACCGGGAAATCATATGGCATTCCATCGATCCCGCACATGACCCCCGCACTAATGAAGCAAATCAAGAAGTCCAGAAGATAATTGATTTGTAGAATTTAGCAAATGAACTGCCTGATCATTTTTGTGAACTGAAGGGCGTGGTTAAGTCGCATGTACCCGCAAGAAATGCACCAGAGAGGGTGAAAATACCAAAGAAAATAGAAGGTATCCCACATCCTGTTCAGAGGCCTCAAAGAAAAAGAAAAGTAAATCTGGCTCCTCAAACCCAAAGTACCCGGAGACGTATGGAGAAAACTGGATGCGAGGACTTACCACAACCAATTACGAAAATACCCCAAGGAAAGAAGGGGAGCCATTTGAGACCTGGCACTGGGAAGAAGCCAACAGGAAAGGCAATCCCAGACTTGAATCTTCCACTGCAGGAAGCCGCTGAAAATAATGTGTGCGCACACATAGGCGATGAAAAGCTAAAGGAACTTGCTCTTACGATAGGGAAAAGCAGAGAAGAGCAAGTAGAAGTGCATGAAGCACCCCATGAAGAAATGGCCATAAACTTTGTAATAACAGGAGAATCCCTGAATAGAGCAACAGCCAACGTTGATGCATACTTCGCAAAGAAGATTGCCTCAATCATTGATCATGATCTCGAGCTTGCATCTCTCGCAGAGTGCAAGAAAAGGCTAGATTGGGAAGAATGGAAAAAGGCAATCACTGCAGAATTAGTCTCTCTGAACAAGAGAGAGGTGTTTGGGCCCGTATGCCGCACACCTCCCATATAAACCCCTGTAGGTCACAAATGGGTCTTTGTTCAGAAGAGGAATGAAAACAACGAAGTTGTAAGGTACAAGGCAAGGCTTGTAGCTCAAGGTTTCACTCAACGTCTTGGAGTTGATTATGAAGAAACCTATTCTTCGGTCATGCGAGGAATTACCTTTAGATATTTGATCTCAATGGCAGTCAACTTGAAGTTGAGAATGAAGCTAATGGATGTTGTCACAAAGATATTTGTATGGAAATTTGGATTCGAGATATACATGAAAGTACCTAAGGAATTCCTATCCCGAACCAAGATGGAGCAAATAGAAACACAGACAATGTGAAATTGGAGAAATCTTGTATGGGCTAAAACATCAGAAGAATGTGGTACAATCGCTGAGTGACTTTCTCGCAAGAAAGGCTACACAAACAAATAAGATTGTCCATGTGTGTTTATACAATGATCCCGAATGGATTCTCAGATAATCTCCGTCTATGTAGATGACTTGGACATCATTGGGACAGATGAAGAAATTGAAGAAGCATGCTCATACTTGAAATCAGAGTTTGAAATGAAGGATTTGGGTAAAACCAAGTTTTGTTTAGGCTTGCAGCTTGAGCATGTCCAAGGAGGAATCTTGGTACATCAATCAACTTACACGCAGAAAGTGTTGAAAAGGTTTGGCTTTGAAAAGGCATATCCTGCAAAGACTCCAATGGTCGGAAGGTCACTCCAAGCAGACCTAGACCCGTACAGACCTAGAGAAGAGGGGGAGAAAGTCCTGGGAGCAGAATTCCCATATCTAAGTGCAGTTGGAGCGCTCATGTACCTTGCGAATAGCACCAGGCCGGACATTGCGTTCGCTGTGAATTTGCTAGCCCTGAGACAAAGGCGTAACCCACCAAAAGGCATTGGAAAGGGATCAAGGATATTTTCCGTTACCTCCAAGGAAGCAAAGATCTTGGTTTGTTTTTTAGAAGAAACAATGAATTGAATTTGGTTGGCTACGCCGATGTCGGGTACTTATCGGACCGCATCATCGGCAAGTCCCAAACCGCTATGTTTTCCTATGTGGAGGAACGGCAATTTCTTGGAAGTCGCCTAAATGACACTCGTCTCGACGTCGACAAACCACTCGTAAATCATCGCTTTGTATGAAGTATCTCGTGAATGTGCATGGCTCAAGAATGGTTTACCACATCCAGAAGTCATGTGGCTTGAACATTGAGCAAACTCCCACGATAATCTATGAAGATAATGCAGCTTGTGTTGCCCAAGCACGATGGGTTATGTGAAGAGCAATCTCACGAAGCATATCAACCCCAAGTTCTTCTATGCTCACGAATTGCATAAGATGAACGAGATCAAGATATTGCATACTAAGTCATGTGAAAATCTTGCAGATTTGTTCACTAAATCACTTCCAGCATCTACCTTTGAAAGGTGCATTAAAGGAATTGGAATGATGAGACTTAGAGAAGTGCAGATTTCAGGGGGAGATATTTCACATACTCCCACATGAATCTCGAACATGAATTATGAATACCCAACATGAATCTCGAAGATTAGCAATTGAAGTTGGGTGAATTGTACTCTTTTTCCTTAGCAAGTTTTTCATGAAGTTTTCTTGCATAAGGTTTTAACGAGGCAATTCGTGCAACATAGTAAGCGTATGCTATGTACTCTTTCTCCAAGTATTTTTCCCACTGGGTTTTCCTGGAGTTTTAATGAGGCATATGCATCTCGCGGCAAATGGCCCAAGAGGGAGTGTTGGGAAACCACGTGGCCCAATGAAAAGCCCACGATGATCCCTTAGCCGAAACCCTAGGTGGGCGCTATATAAGGAGGAGGGGGGTCCCCCTATGTACAAGAATCACAAAGCAATAAAGAATTCCGTCGTCGTTTCCCATATATCTGTGTCTCTCTCTCTGTTCTTCAATTTATCTCTGTTCTTCAATTTAGATCTGTTCGGAAACCTCGGACTATTCGATACCGAGGTTTCTTAACAAAACGTACTCTGGGCCCGAATGAACTTGTTTCTCGCGAGCATGCATGCACGCATGCATGGCTAATTGTGTGTGATCTGTTTCCTCTCAAAAAAAAAAAAAGTGTGATCTGTCAATGACTGTCATCGTCCCTGCTTGCCGGCCGGCGCTTGTCTGTCTTGTACTAATGATTCTGGTGTGGCGCTGCCTGCTGCCTCTGCTACGCGCGATGAGCTCGAGCATATGGGAACATGAACACTGTGTACATCAGTATTTATGTGTTGGCGCCGCTGGCTACTTGGATTTGCTTGTTGACTATCAGCAAATCGGCCATGCGATCGAGCGTGTACACCGGCTTCCTTTCTTGGCAGAATCCGCAGGAGAGACTATTCAAAGAGACCGACTGCGCGCATGTCTGCATGCATGTGAATTGGCTCATTGGCTGCTTGTTCGTCCAAAGAAAAACATGGTTACACTTGCATCGTCTCAGAAAAAAGAAAGAGGTTACATCACATGCACCGCACTGGCTGGTTCCCCTGCATGTGATCCGATTTCCATGGACCGTATTACGTCCTCAAAATCGTTCATACAGCGTGACGCGAGTGAGTGCGTTCTCGGTTGGGTTCCTTGCCTGCCTCACCTTGCGTCAGAACAAAGCTGAATCACGGTGTTTCGCTCGCTTTGCTTCCACAGCTGACTTCGGTTCTCGTTGATGCAACCTTCACTTGCACGCCGGTATACGACCGCATGTAAGTCATGCGGTATCATGAGAAATTTTACAGTGCATTATATTAGTATTATACTGTAAGTAATATAAATTATATCTAACTATTGTTTTGTTAAGAGTCGTAGTACTCTATTATCAGAGAAAATATAAATAAATAATAAGTAATTTGATTTGTTAAATTAAAAAAATTATTCATATTAAATTTAGTGTACCAGAATCTGATCCATTCACACGCAACAGAGACCAATGCTGCAGTCTAAGGGCATGTACAGTGATATAGACGACAGATGCACGTAATATACCTCTATATCATCTGTAGACAGCACTAGAAATAGCTTATACAATGGATCGTTTATATAGTTGTCTGTAATGATCTCTTATCTAATTAACAGACTGTCTATACAATGGTATACAAAATGAAAAGCTATCTATAAGATCACCTGTTAAATAGTAAACAGCTGCTTTCTCTCTCCTCCACATCATCTAAAATCCTACGCAGCATAGTCTTATAGACAGCTAATATGTACCATTGTACATGCTCTAAAGCGCTCTCATTGGCGAGGATTGGTACGGGCCCCCATGCAGCAGGCAAACGCGACCGTTGCTTCCTTATCGCCTAAGCGTCTCGCGGCAAGTTGCCACTGCAAACAACTGGTGACTGGTGTGGCTCATTAGTGGACATTAGCTGATGCCTGATGCTTCAGGCAGCATTGCTAACTGCTTTCAATGTGGCAGCAACCAGCCAACCATGCAATGATATATAGGGATCGATCGAATATCTTTACGAGTGTAAAGCATACTACTACTTTCTTCAAAGAGAAACGTAAAGCAAGTTTGCCACTTCTACTTGCCAGTAGTAGTAATTTAGTACGTACGCGAAACACTGTAAGAAAAAAAGTTGATCACATTCTAAACGACATACTCTGTTTTTTTTGCTAGGCAAAGACATTATTGATACATCAATTGTACAGGAGCTGGTGTATGACGCATCGACCGTCGGCGCGCAAGGAAAGGCTGAATGATTAGGAGCAGGTGAATGCGTTGCCCGTCGGTGGAGGCAAGCGAGGATGCGGATTGGCAACGCCCGTTCGCTCGCAGCAAAAAGCATGTTGCTTTGTGCGTGCCTGTCAGTTGAGCAGCAAAATGGAATGTTACGATCCGTGAGACTGCATTTTTGTACCCAACGGCGCCACGATTGCTTCCAACATTAACGCGCGTTCCTTCACCGAAATCCAACTATCATCTCATGCCACTCCTTATCTCAATGACATGTGGCTCATTAAGACAATAAATGTATTTCCTAAAATTCTAGCTATTGAAGTGGTATAGTAAAAAATATCTCTAATTATTATGGGTAGCATAAGCATGAAGGAAGCATGGGTTTAAACAAGAACTATACCGCAAAGTGTAGACTTCACCCAATAAAGTACCTACTACATACATCGAAGTGTGTCAAAGACAGAAGCGGTTGTAGCTAGCAGTACTAGTACACTGGTACCACCTAATCCAGGGTTGCTTGCGAAACTTTGGCCTATTTAGCCTCCATCTATTTTTTTTCTCTCTCTTCCAAATAAAATTATAAATCTATCCATCTTTTTTACCATAGAAATACCGACGACACATGTACGCTCCCCTACAATGCCTAGTCGGCAGGAGGGGAGCTACAATGCCGATGACCTACCACTGTATGAGAGTGTTGTAGATGACACGTATCGTTTGTCGGTGTTTTCACGGTTGAGACTTGAGAATAATGATATATTTATAATTTTATTCGAAACAAAGATTAAAAATAAAAGATGAAGTTGTGGGAGGGTCAAATACACGCAGGCTTCTCCTCTATCGCTGGTATTGTTTTGTTCCAGGCCGTTAGCTTTTTAACCGCCTCTCAATCTCCTCACATGGCATCACATGAGGTAGGCCAACGCTTTTGAGACCTATCCCAATCCTACAAGCAATAGCGACATTTCTTTCTGGTGTTCGAGATAAAAAAAAGCTGAACCCCATCACAAGTTCTTTTCACATGCATGTCCGGGCTTACAGCCAGTGCAGTGGGGCAGGGTGTTCCATCAGAACCCAACTCACTGTCTTGATGAAAAGCACATTATATTCGCGACGCAATCTCGTTTCGATCGGCATAATAAGCTCATGTGTTAAACACAGTGAAGTTAATTACTAGCCATTACATCGAGACCTAGCTTGTTGAGTTGACCTCGATCTAGATCTCATTCCATATCATCACACCGAAAAAATCAAGATGCCACTTCAGAAATGTACTAAATCTGAAAGAATTGATCTAGCGTACATGTTAGCAAAGGAAATTTGCTAGTGTATGTATGAGCCTAATATCAAAAGGTTTGTTGGAGACTTGGGTGTAGTCCCTCTATTCAAGTTTATAGAACGTATTTTTTCAACAATTTTATGCATAAACATATAGTATATTTCATATTTTAATATAAAAATTAGCATAATACTTAATTTATACCTATAATAAATATCCAGATTAACTATATATTATCTATATGCATGTATTGAATATAGTGATCAGAGATAAGTAATCTAGTTATTTTCAATATCTCTTTAATTTATGTGTCAAAAAAAATATATCTTAAAAATTTGGACGGGGTAAGTATCAGTAACTGAGATATACTTCTTTTCGATTGACTACTGAAGCGCTAGGCACGACGACAATATCTTACTGGAGAGTGGAGGCCATACGGACAAAATAATAATGGGAATAAAATCAATCAATGTTAAAGGCCAGTTTCCTGACGTTAAGCCGTTAAGTCTGAAGTAAAGATTCATCGGCCACTGCGTCAGTGCCATTTTCCCAATAGAAACCAACTCTGTAGGTACACGAGTAAACAAAAGAGCGAAACATGGCGTGTGCGGCCGTGCTGCGCACCACAGCGAACGACTTTCCCAATTCACGTTTCCAGTCCCACCTGGATTTGCTGTGGCTGGGAGGGGATTCTTTTCTCTGACCCAGTTCCTCCACCATTGCATGAGAATTACGGCACACTATGTCACTATTGCCGTTACAGGTGTTATCGCTAAAATCCATACGAAACTACCGGATTGGAGAGAAACGGGTGTAATGAAAAACATTACTCTCCCGGTTGATTTTTTTTTTGGCATGTACAATAGTACATATCAGCTGTCTTTAAGACTATATCATATAGGATTTTTAGATGACGTAGAGTAGAAAGAAAGTTGATGTCTATTATTTAATAACAGACGGTCTTATAGACAGCTTTCTATTTTGTGTATCATTGCATAGACAGTCTATTAATTGGATGAGAGACTATTATAGACAACTATATAGACGATTTATTGTATGAGTTATTTTTAGTGCCGTCTATAGGTGATATGGAGATATATTACAGACAGCTGCCGTCTATACCACTACACGCCTTTAGATGTATTTTGACTAGACACATAGATTAATGAAGTTTTAAGATTGAGAAAGACATCAAAGATGATGACTAGAGTACTCTTTTACCAAGTGTTTTAGAATTACAAGACTAGTTTATGTAGTAAGTCATGTATAATGCTTCGGAAAGAGAAGAAAATAAATAGGGACAAAAGAGAGAAAATAGCATTAAAGATCTATACATTGAGAGCATCTAAGCTCCCTATTTGTATAAATTATGCTTATCATATAGGTTTTGGTGTTGATGACTAAAAAAACGATACTCAGTGAAAACCGAAAATAGTCAGATTTGATGATCAAGGCTAAGGTGTTTTTCTAGTTTCTGGCTTGGGAGTTGATTCAAGTCATATAGTTAAAATCACCGTACTATTAAGAGGGATTATGCATAAAAAATAATCTTGGTTCATATGCAAAATCACTAAAATTACTTGGAGCATAGTACTTCTCATGTTTCTCACTCAGAAATCTAGAGCTTTATCTTGTTAGCCAAAACAATTTCCTCTAGACCAAACTCCATATTATTCAGGTGCTCAAAGATCCTAAGTTCTAATTCTAACCGAGCGTATACCATGTACGCTGGACCGATATTTTCGGTCCGGCGCTAAGAACTTCCTTCACAGAGCGTACTTCATGTACGCCAGACCAATTTTTGATGATCCGGCGTTATAAATTCTCTTTTGATTCTTTTTCAACCAAGTATAACTATGTTCGTCGGACCAATCTAAATTCTTTCTTAAAATTAGTCTGACATAAGTTATATTTTCACTCTAAATAAAATTCTAGTCTATGTTACAATTTATTTTAACCAGAAATATAAAGTCTGATGCAGACCAGAATTCCTTGTGTACGTCAAACCAAATTTTTCGGTCCGGCGCAAACTTGTTTCACTCTGATAAAACCAGCAGTTTTTCCATGTACGCCGGACCAACTTTTTCGGTCCGGCGCAAACGCTATCTGCTGATACTCAAAAGAAACAAATCGTGTGTACGCCGGACCAGCTTTTTGGGTCCGGCGCAAGCATTGTCTTTCTGATATCAAGATCAAACAAATGGATGTGTATGACGAACCAATATTTTCGGTCCGGCGTAAGTGGGTCATTCTGAGCACAACAGTGCTTTCCAATCCTATATACCCCGGATCAAAATTTTCGGTCCGGCGTGTGTGTATACTTTAACTTATGACTCATATACCTTAAAATTCTTATAAAAAGGGCAGCAGTTGACCTACCCCATCTATCCTACCAACCCCAACGGGCAAATGGCAGGTGTAACGGTTATCTCTGTTCAGGACCTATATATAGAATGCCTGGGTTCACAAAATACACAGAGTTTTGCACATTCACCTCTTTGATATCCTGACCATCTTTGACATCATTCAAACCATATAAAACTCTTGATCTTTAGAATTCCTGAGCTTCATTTTCATCAAGAGTTTGAGCTTCAACTCAGAAAATCACAAACATTCATTCTGAACATCTAGAGTACTTGCTCCAAGCTAAGTTTAGGTTGCATCCAGCTACTGAACCAAGAGACATGGCTTGTGGATAGTCTATTACTCTTGGAACTAGCTGTTCCTAGATGGTTGGAGAAGTTGTTGGTGCGACCTATCCAACAGAGATTGTGGAGGGCCACCATTACTGTGAAAGGTTGTGACTCACCTCACTGGAGTAGTGAAAGACTCAAGATAGTGAAAAAAACCAAAAGCTATTGAGATTGGCTGTTTGGTGGAGCAATACTTCTGAGGAAGTGGTCTAATAGGGACGTAGGAGTGATCTCTGAACCTCGGTGGAAAATCATTGAGTTCTCCTGTTTTTATTTATCATTGCTTATTATACTCTTATTGTTTCTCATTCGAAATTCTCTTCCTTACAAAGTTTTCTTGAACAAGTGTTGTACTGGACTTTTATACTAATTGCTTTCGTTTAAATTATTAAGAATTTTTTTTCATAATAATTAAAAAGTTTTAAAGTTGCCTATTCACCCCCTCTAGGTCAACTTGATCCTTACATACATACCTTATAATTTTTAATAAAAATGCACACCAAATAGGGTTTATAAAAATCAACGGATTAAGTATTAGATAGGGGAGAAATTACTGTAATAAATTTTCAAAATACTTAGGCCTTTTGTGCATGGACTCTCGATATTTACTGTTGAGTCATATCTTGGAGATATACCCTAGAGACAATCAGAGATGATTATATTTTTTTATATTCATGGTTTATTATCTTGTTCCTTAAAATATCATTATTATTTATTAGGAAGTATGTGACTTGTCTGTGAAACTCTATATATATCTTTGTGATGATTATTCTAAAGTGATCCCTAGACGATAAACATATGATGACACATATAATAGGTTAGCATATGTATTGATTGATGATCATATTTCACGAGTCATGGATGTGGAGATATCAAACCAATAATATGGACATACGTTAGAGAACATGGAGTTTGATTGACCCACCTTAAGACACTGCGAGAATGTTGTAATCTTACTTGTCATCAGTGGGTCTCGTATACAATGTGTATGCTATATCCTTAGACTTGAGGTTGACGTATATAGTTGAGATGTGTAATGACTTACTTAGGGGTTATCAAACGCTACTCTGCAATTGGGTAGTTATAAAGGTGGCTTTTGGGTTTATCGTAGAGAATGCTACGAGAAATGGTCGATAAAGATGGGATTTGCCCCTCTATACAATGGGAGATATATCTCTAGGCCTCTCGAGTGGTCAGATTCCGAAAATATATGACCATGCTACTCGCGAGCTATGTAATCGAGAAAGAGTGGTCGCGCTAACTAAGGGCCTGTTTGTTTTAGCTTTTGATTCTGGATTCTGGTCCCAAAAGCAGAATAAAAAACAAACAGTCTGATTCTAGAATCCGATTATGACAATCCACCCCACTCATATACACTAGAATCCACAATCCACTTCATATGTGCTTTTGGATTCTAGCTTTTGGAGAATCAGCTTCTCAAAAACCACAATCCAGAATCAGCTTTTAGAGAATCCAAAGCTGAAACAAACAGGCCCTAAACAAGGAGGACGCATACTCGCTTTGAGTTTGACCGATATCATGAGGCAAAGGAAATGCATATAATTAATTATTTTTAAGGTTTGTCCGATGTGATCTTTACGTATAATCAGGAGTCAGTATAATCAGGAGTCAGCATGTCCTGCTAGGGACCGCTATCGCTTAATAGTTAAGTAAGAGTACTTGAGCTATGTCCAAGTATACGAGAACCTATAAAGTCGCACGTTTAAAAGGTTGGGACTTAATTCGGACGGTGATTCGAATTCTGATGTGCTTCGAGTTCTTAATGGTTCTCTAATATAGAGACCCATTGTGAGGCGTCTATATAAAAGGAGGGGTGGTGGTTTTAGGGTTAAGAGGCACCAAAGGAATTCGAAAATTTCGAAATCATAGCTGCCACACATTCTTCGACCAAAACCATGCAACCGACGCTAGTACTCTAGTGCGTGGCATCCCTGTCCCGTTCGTGTGGATACCTTGGAGGTGTTGCTGAGAAGTTTCAACGCTAGAACGATCCACAACCTGTGACGATGACGATCCACAACCTCTGACACTCACAAAAAACTGTTGGAGGAAGCGTTAGGCTAATACGACTACAACCGCATCAACGTGCTACATCGACTCTACATCCGCTACAGGTCTACACGTTTAGTGGTAATTATGCGATCTATAACTTGAAGTGGTTACTTAAGTAACGTAGTAAAAAAATTTAAATTTATGCTACAGTACATACCCGTTCCTTTCATCCTAATGTTGGTCAACTCGGCCTCTACATCCGCCATGTGTCTACACGCTTAGTGGTAATTATGCGATCTATAACTTGAAGTGGTTACTTAAGTAACGTAGTAAAAAAATTTAAATTTATGCTACAGTACATACCCGTTCCCTTTCATCCTAATGTTGGTCAACTCAGTTCCTCTACATCCGCTACAGGTCTATACGTTTAGTGGTAATTATGCGATCTATAACTTGAAGTGGTTACTTAAGTAACGTAGTAAAAAAATTTAAATTTATGCTACAGTACATACCCGTTCCCTTTCATCCTAATGTTGGTCAACTCAGTTCCAGTTTGTTACATTATGCCGTGCTATATAATATGATAGATAAATAATCTTTCAGATTTGTAGTGCATAATTTTCATGACCTCCTCCGATGCAAAATAAAAATTTCTCACCTCTTTCACGAACGTTTGTTTGGTTATTCGACGTGGTCTGGCTCCGTTTCAGGGTATCCATGAGTTTCCACGAGGCCATCAACAATATTCCATGATGGCCCTGATGCACACTGCACACCTCAATTAGGTTTAAAAAAAATCGAATCATATCTTGAAGGCGACCGAAATCCAAAATTTTAGAATTTCAACCGAAATTCGCACAAAATTCAAAACGCAAAGTTGAAATCCGGTAAATTTAAAACCGAGAAAACTAAAATTTCGGTAATTTTCAATCGCCTATGAAATGGTCTCTTGAGGCTAGAAAAAATTAAAAAATATATAAAAAAATCATACAAGCATTTATCTACATTCCCTATATGTTTGAATGCAAAATACTAAGTATTTGCACATTAAATTCCCAAGTTAGGGTTTAGGCAAAAATCCAAGTTAGGGTTTAGGCCGAAATACAATTTAAGACTGAAATACGTCGTGTAAGGCTGAAATCCAAGTTAGGATTTAGGCCGAAATACAAATCAGGGTTTAGGTCTAGGCTGTAATCCAAGTTAAGGTTACATTATTTGTATATGTATTTTTTTACGAATTTTTCAATTGTATGCCTCATAAAAGTCATTACAATTCTCCACACAAAATATTGGTGTGAAATCCGATCCAAAATCCATACAAACCGACGAGGATTAAAAGTCTGTCACTTATTTGACCCCTCAATTATTCGTGACTATACTTTATTAGTGAACCTACAATACATAAAGCCCATAATATGTGGAACTAAGCTCATCTTTATCCGAACGGTTAAGTCTTCGACCAGTTCAGTCAAGATGGTCAATAACTTTGCTTCAAATTGGTCGTCCCTGACAAATGAAATCGTCACTCCGACCAGTGAAATGATCGAGGACAAGCGATTACCTAGCACATGTCTCTGAACAGAGAGTTATCTGACAGGTATACATAACTGTCCAGAAGTTATTTCTGAAAAAGACATCCTTTGACGAAAAGACATCATTTGACGGGAAAACACCTCTCGATTACATGACGTCTCCAAGAAGAACAACTGTCGCCTCTTTAACCAGGATAAATAGAGAGTCAATCTATGCTGTAATTTGTATACTTTATAGAGCCGCTTAACTAATAAAGAAGCAATCCCATACACAATTTTCTCATCTTGTTTACTAGGAGCCCACGATTATATTTTTTTGTAAGTTCGATTAAGGGACCTCTAGTCTTCAACATCGACACAAACTAGTCCAAATCACCGAAATCCTGCAGAGATTCATCGGAATTACTGTAGTAACCATAATTTTTAATTTTTTCCATTCAGCCAGAATTTGAAATATCATCTCCGATTGAAATATGAAATTTCGCCAAAATTCACCAAGATTTTGAACCTTGCACCTCACAACCTCAGCGACAGAGAGCATTAGACGGCCATATACCATCTCTTATGCCCCAAGGAAATCGTGCGCAGGGGAGACATCCATGTCATGCTTTTTGCAAAAAAAACCCTAAAATCCCGAAATCATGTAGATGTCCCCCATTGTTTTTTTTTTTTGCAAAAATAACACGTGGTTCTGCATATTTGCCGACCTTTTTTTTGCAAAAAGAATCTCAGATCAAAATTCGTACGATACGATGTAGCGTGCGATTCTATCTAGTACTAGGTATATGACCATCGTAGTAGCAGGGACCCAGCTCGCCGTTAACTGCGGTCTGGGGAGTGTTGACTTTGTGCCGCTCTGGTTTTAGCCTTTTAGGCACGTCGATGCTGACGATGCATGCGCAACCTTACATAACAGTGACACGGACCAGTGGGCTCAGGGCAATTAACCACGCTATCACTGTAGTAGTACCACAAACCAGCGAGGAGACCGACCGCACGGACCAAAATTTAAGGCCAGAATTTTCACGAGCCAGGACCGAGAAAAGACTTCGGCTGGCAAGCGAACGGGTGAGCGTTCGGGCGGCAGGCACATGGAGCCGTGCGGTGGACGTGGTTTTGGGAGTCTTTGGTCTTTTTGGTATTTGCTTATTTCATCTTAACAAAATTATAAATTTAATCTCTTTCTCAATCACAGAACTATCTCACCTAGTACGATATAGGACCGTAGCAGATCAACTGCCGCTATATTGAAACTGACCTGCCATAGTGTAAGAGGCTAAGAACGCGACAGTAGGTGCTTGCCACGCGGTGTAGAGGAGACAAGTTTACGATTTCTTTCAAATATGGTCAGACGAAAACAAAGTTGCGCAAAGAAAAAAAAATGTTTCACCACTTTTCTAATTCTCTTGCAATTTTTTTTGCAAGCCTAACACTTTTTCAAATGCAATTGCAAAAATAAACTAGTCCTCAACCACGGAAATGTCGACAAATAACACACGTCATCTGTCATGCTCCCACATCGCAGAATCACCTACCGAGCTCCTAGATCTCGATAGCTTCGATGGCTTGCCGAGCTCAAGGAGCTCGCTAGGTGCTTCCACGACGTGAGAGTGCGGCAATTAGTATGTATCGTCTGCTGACGTTTCTATGATTAGAAATAAAGTTATTTTTATAATTACACTCAAGAAAAAAAAAAGCTATATTTACACAGATAAAAAGTTTGACAGGTGTTCAAGAAAAGTGCCGAGTTCGAAAAAAATTGTTTCCGGTTCAGGGGTGCACGGGCGCAACAGCACGGTGCGTAGTGATTAGTCTGGGCGGCACGTGGGCAGGGGCGCGGGCTCCGTAGTCCGCAGGTAGGTAGTAGCTGAGGCGGTGGAGAGGAGATGCGACTATGGCAGCGTCGCGGCGTGCGGGACCCTTCGCGCGGGCGGGGGCGTGTACCGTTACGGAAGGCGACGACGGCAGTACGGGTCCTTTTCCGGAGACCACGAATCATGGCGAGGACGGCTTTTACCCACCCCGTGCATTGCTAGAACCTTCCCCGCCAGGATGCAGTAAACTGCATGATGGATTCCTGCTAGTGCTGCTGCCTTTCTCCAATTTGTTTCCTTCTTTTGTTTTGTTGATATTTTTCTAGCATAAAGCTTGGTGAATTATCTGTTGCGCTACAAAAATTCGCATATTTGACGCACCATAATTTAACTTCCGTAACTTAACATGCGATGCCGCTGAATTTTTAGAGGTAATTTTGTGTCCTAAACTTTTGCCCAAGCTAATTTTTCACGACATTGCTTAATTCTGGCTATATTTTACGGATTAATTCTAGTTGCTTAACGACTCTGAATGTTGGACATCCTAGTTGCATTTTAAATTTTTGAAGAGTGTAACGTCCAATAATGAAAATGCTTATGTTACCAATTCCAAAATTTCGACATAGCTGCCGATCAGATCTATTATATGTTAAAAGTCTACGAGACATCTTTTAGAGTTGCTAATAAAAGAAGAAATATTCTTGAAATTCTCACAAACAACAAACATTTAGCCCTTGATTTGATGGTCCTAATTTTAAAGGGTTAGATTTGATAGTTGACTTAGAGATATAATAATCTTTCTATATCCGTACTATTTATACACTTAGAGAAAGGTCTAACCATCCATTTTGGCGGACCTAAATTATAATGGTTAGATTAAAAAAAATCGTCCATATCAACTATAATCCAAATTAATAAAAATTTAGAATAAAAAATAGCAATTTGATTTTCATATGACTTTTGAAGCAACATCTATAAATAACTAAAATTCAATATAAACTAACGTCATAAATAAATAAATTTTGGAATAATAATTAAATAAAAATTGGAAATTTAAAGAAATGGATACAATTCAAATTAACTAAAATTCAGAATAAAAATAGAAAATATCAATTGATTTTCATACGAATTCAAACCTAAAACTAAATAGAAATCTAAGGCAAGTACGATTAAAAAAAAGAAAATTCAGAATAAAAAGTTAAAAATGATTAGAGATTTGATTCGAATTGTACTTTAATCTACTGTCAATAAACTCTATATTAAGTACTATTTTCGTAATATAATTATTATTTTATTATTTTATTTTGTGACAAATAGACTAAACATTTTATTAAAAAAATTGTTTGTGGGATTGTACGGATTGCCGACTAGTTGAATGGAAAGAATATCCTCGCTCCATCTGCACATGAAAGCGCCTAATTCCTCGAGGGCACTCTGGTCCATTGGCCCCACCCACCGACGCAGACTCTTCCTTCCTAGAGCATTCAAACCCTCGAGCGCACTCACGTGATATTAAATCGTTATAAATAATTTAATCAAAGTACATTAACGTAGTCAATAATTAATTTACCATAAAATATGATTAATCGGTCGTTTTTCGATTAATCATCTTTTTCCCGTTTAACCATGAAAATATCTTATTTTTATTTACTAAGTACAATAAATTAGTATATAATATTATGTCATAATGTTCACAGCATGTATCTTTTAGATAAAGTATAAAAAATGAAATGTAAAACTTGTTTTGTAGAGTGATAATTTATAATAACTTTAAGTAACTAAAATATTTATAATTAATTCTAAATATAAATAAATATATTAATATAAATATATAATTATCAGTAAATTCCGATTAATAGGCAATGCTAGATTAATCGCTTATGGTACGCAGTACTACTTGAGTCCGTGGAGCATACCACTTTTCACAGCACTGCACAAAACGCTACGCTAGTGGCAAGCATGGTTAACAAAACCGCGGTAAATCGCTCGAAAACTCTCCGGTACGAGAAGTAAATCCACTCGGTTTTATCGACCAATTTCAATTTCAAATTCAAAAAACTCAGAAATTTTGGAAAAAAATATCCAAAAAAATCTCTAAAATTAGTATTAATTGCTTTATGACATCTGGTGTGAATACTTTTTTGGAAAAAAAGAAGAAGTTTGGAGACGTTTTTGAGCCATTCAAAATGTAAAATTAGAAAATCCAAAAAGAAATTAGAAGTATTTTTAGTAGCAATATTTGCTTCAACATATTTTAGTAACAATATTTTTTCAATTATATTAAGTAGCAATATTTATTCAAGTATGTCAAGTAGCAATATTTACTAACATATTTTAGTAACAATATTTATTCAATTATATTTAGTAGCAATATTTATTCAAGTATATCAAGTAGCAATATTTGTTCGATTATGTCAAGTAGCAATGTTTGTTGAAGCATATTTAGTACCAATATTTGTTCAATTATATTTAGTAGCAATATTTGTTGAAGTATATTTAGTAGCAATTGACGACACCCGAAAATGGTACTATTTGTTCAAGTAGCGATATTTGTATGTACAGAAATTATCTTGTTGTGGCATATTTTAATATGCTAATGTTATTCAATATTGAAAAGCTTACTTCTTGTTGTATGCATGCATAAATTACCAAAACTTTAGTATGAAAGTTGTACTTTGTACCACTAGTTATATTCTGTACTTATTTTGTTGTACAACGTGCAATTTGACACAAGCAATTTCTTGCAAATTATTTACACAAACAATTTGTGTAAGGTATTGAATGTAAATGGTGTTGATATGTGAATGGTATTGGTATGTCATTATATTAATGCCTATTTTTGCATTTGTTTGATTGATATGTGAATAGTATTGAAATGAGAGATTATTTGTTGGCATGTTATTGCTAAATGCCTACTTTGTAACTTGCAATTGTCTAAAATATAGCAAAGATCGTGTTGAATCTTTTCCATATTTAGGAGATCATACTGGATTTTTTTTCGTGTTTTTAAGTATTTTTATATATTTATTACATTTTCCTTATTTTTTTTGGCCTTTAATGGATTTTTACAAATTTTACAATATTTTCTTTTTCAATTTTTTTACATTTCCCCCTATTTTTTCAACCGTCATTGGTTTTTGGCGGTTTTCGAGCATTTTCGAGCGGTTTTTGTTCATTTATCACGAAATTCGATCATCGGTTTGATTATATTTTAAAATGATTTGAATTTCCGTATCGTTCGGTTTTCGATTGGTTTTTCACGGTTTTTACTACAGCAGGGTCATCCTCGATCGGTTTTGTTAACCTGGTGGCAGGCTCAGTAAATACGCGCAAACGACACTGTCAATCTCCCCGGGTCGGCTTCCGCCATTTAAACCCTGCCTTCCCCACTTGTCCCTTTATCTTTCATCCATTTCCATTCGCTCCCCACTCTGCTGCACTGCAACTCCCCCAGAAAGAGAGAAAATTACCGATTAGTTTTGAATTTTCGATCCAATCGGCGCGGCGCCGGATCGGATGCGGGAAGCGGAGGCCGCCGCTGCTCGATCTGGTCAGGCATTCGTTTCCTGCGATTTTTTCCACCGTGTTTTATGCCGAGAAGTTTTTTGTGCGGTTTCCGGGGGTTGCTTGCTTCGGCTCGAAGCGTGAGGGAGGGGGTCTGCGCTGCGAGCGGGCGCTGTCACCTCTAGATCCACTTCCTGTCGCTTGGGTGCTTGTGAATCGTGGGGGCCTGGAGCTGGATCTCTCGAGCTTTGGGTTTTGGATTTTGAAGGCTTGGATTTGGGGTTTTGGATCCGGGAGTTCCCGTGGTTCCGAACTTTCGATCGGTGAGAGGCTTTGCATTTTTCATTAAATGCGGCCAGTGCTTGGTTTGGTAGCTCAGGTGAAAGATCTGTATTAATGGTGCTAGAATTTACTTTTTGGGTTTTACTCGTTTTGCTTTTTTAGTTCTCTGATCTGTGTTTGTGAGTGTGAACTGTGAACATGGAGGCATGAATTCGAGCATTTGGTGTTTGGTTGAGCTCATAGCATATGGTATCAGTGTATTCTGTACCTTGATCTTTTAGTAGTATAGTTTTGTGTGTGGTATGGGATCATAATGAAGCTGACTTGGAGTGGGTTTGTTAGTGCATGTAGAATCTGTTTGCTCTACACTTGATTACTACCCTGGTGTGGAAAACGACTGGTATAATCTGTGCGTCGGAGCATAGATAAATTATGGATGTTAGCATATTGGCGTCTGTGTCCTTGGAATTAACTTCATTTTTCTCCCTTTGGCATACGTTTGCTTTTGCAGGGTCAGTGACTTTGTGCTTGTCTTCCTGTTGTTTGCAGGGCTTTGAAGTGGATGAGGAACTGAATTTTGTTTTTGAGAAATTGTGGTGTAGGAGTTGGTAGCTATTTGAGCGTTTAGTCGCTCGTCAGAGCTGTAAGCAAAATGGAGGGGGGAGTTGCTAGCAATGTGGCGCTTGATTCTGCATTCTTCCAAGTATCCTCGGCCCACAACAGGTCAAATACGCGCCAAGATACTTTTTGTTGAATTTATGTAACACTCCTATCTGTTTCACCATGAATTGGGCTCAAGAAGTTATCTTATAATGCGCTTATATTTTTGTCGCTGCATTTGGTTGAAAACTGGTGTTAATGTGTATGCCATACTGAGTCTTTTATTATTCACTTCATATAAACCTTGACTCAGCCCATATTGTGAAAATTTTCCTTGGGCAGGTACGAGGCAATTGCTTGTAGTAAAGGGAGCACAGTATTGGTAGCATCTGGTCCTTTTGATCAACTAGTCCTGCACTTGGAAGATGCCAGAAAGTTCCAATCTAGTTCATCAAGTGGCTCTTTTAAGCTTTTATCGGCTGGGGATGTGAAAGGATCTCCTTGGTTCACAAAATCCACCTTAGAGAGGTATTTCCAGTGGAAAATTTTCTAATTCCTTATGTTTCTTTCAGTTTTAATCATGATTAAATTGAACCTCCCTACCAGATTCCTGCATATCATAAATTCGGCTGATGCCTCGAAATCGGCGAATGGAATTTTACACGAGATGTCACAGCTGGAGGAAACTAGAAAGTTTCATCAATCTCTCTATTCTAAGGTATCACAAATTTGCGCAATAATAATAAACAGAGACTTAAGCTATGTTCACTTGAACATTTGATTGCAGATGCCATTAATAATAAAATGCTTTTGTTTTGTAGGAACAACAAAGTCTTATGAGTGGTGCTATAACAGGTACTTTTAAAGAAACATTTGTTTCTTCCATTGTTCTTTGCACTTGAACACCATCACAATCTTTTAATTTATATACACTATGGCATTTTCTCCCTTTAGTTTACCTGATCCAGTTTTAGATTTTTAAAAACCATTTTAGTGCTATGTGGGCTTTATTCTTTACAAACAGTGTAATTGTACTCTTAGTGGCTCATTAACCATTCCTGGTTGAAATCATTCTTGTTGTTGAGCCTGACAGTTGATGAATCGCATTCTTGCTAGTTGCTATAGACAACCATCCTTTCATAGGGCTCATGATTCTTTTGCTCATCACGAAATGAAATTGTTATCAGCTGCAAATTATGAGAAAAAGCCACCCTTCTACCAGATGCTTTGAGTCTAGTTGATAAGTTGCAATTTCAAAGCATTCATCTACAACTCTACTAACATGTTCGCGCTGTCACACAAAATGCCAATTTTTTTTCTTGTGTTGCACAATATGGCCAAACTTCCCACAGGAAGTCTCTTAATACAAACAGGAAGCCTTTTGGCAGATGCTATTTGCTCTATGGGAGAAGTTTCGCACTTGCACATGAAAATTCTCTATTAAAAAGATAGCACTAAAATTTGTAGGGGGGCTGTTTTATATCCTTGCATGATATTTAGTTACAAGCAATATCTATTACATGGCAGAGCTTCATATGATATTTTCCTTGTTGAATTTCTTATTCTGGCTTATATTGGTAGAGTGCTAAGTTTATGATGTTCCATCTTTGCAGGAGGCTTCTTTAGTACCATTGCCATAGCACAACAGGTGATTTCCATTTGTGCTAGGCCTCAACTGCTTTACGCTTTTGTACATTTTTATGTTTACATGTGCTTACGTTTTATTTCTTAAAAATCATTTTCAGGGAAATGTTGGTCCAAATTCCTCTGAGGCTACAAAGTAAAGTCTTTGCTTTTCCCTGCTCCTTTATTTTGCCCATCTTTTAGTTGACGCTTTCTATAACTGAATATGCAAGGAATGAATTGCTTCGAGCATTGGATTTGAGGTTGACAGCACTGACAGACGAGATCTTGGTCTTATTGAATCGAGCAGTTGGCTCCAATTTGTCGAATAAAGAAATATCTGATTTATCAGCTTTCGTTCAGCATTTTGGGACATCGGAGTTTAGGTATGTTGCAAAAGGATTATACACTTGAGGCTGCTAATTTTCGTACAATCAGAAACTCCAAATATCGCTGGTAGGCCACAGGAGTGTCCTCTACCATCTATAATTCCTCTGTTCTCTTATTCTGACATTCTTTTGGAAAACTGGCCAACTTGTTCTCTTTGAACTAGCCTGCTTTGAGATTATACTGTTATGTCCTCCAAAGTCTGTTATTTCTTTTTGTTTATGTGATACAAGAAGTTAACTGCTTGCGTTTCTCATTTGCTTTTAGTTGGTTGATGCGGTGCCTATTGTTGATCCCGGATTGCCAACCCTCTGAGCTCCCTCCACAGCAGACTTGTACTGCTGAGAAAAATGACAAGAGCGAGAGTGCACTTGAGACTCGTGATATCAGCTCTGAGACCAATATCCAGAGGCCTATTACCAGTAATGTCTCCCCAGCAAAGCTTGCACAAATTGAGCGTGAAATGTTGACTGAAAGCGATGATTCCCCCGAGTCCAGTGATGAAGGTGAGGCTGTTGTTGAAAGAAGCCGACCTCTCATTAGATCTGCTTCACCTAGGAGGTCTGCTTCTCCAATGCGAAGGGTTCAAATTGGGAGATCAGGATCTCGTAGATCAACAGCAATTGCCATCAAGAGCCTCAGTTACTTCCCTCCTAGCCAGAGAATTCCTTTGGATAAAGATGATGAAAGTAGCAGCTGCAATGGTGAAACTGACCAGCCACCAAGGAAATCTGACAATAACGTGAGAAGGATGAGTGTGCAGGATGCAATTAACCTTTTTGAGAGCAAGCAGAAGGATCAGAATCTGGATTCTCAAAATAAGAAAGCTGGCTTGGTTGCTACCAAGTCTGTATTGAGAAGGTGGAGTGCAGGTATGGGTGATTCTTTGAAGAGTAAATCAGAAGAAAAAGCGTCAGATTCCACATCTCAAAGTAAATCCAACAATATGGCTTCAGATACAGAGAAGAATGAAACTGAATTGCAGGTTGAGCCAGATGTGGCACCGAGCAGTATTATTGCACCTGAGGTGGGAAGTTTCCATGCTGATAGTCATGGCATTACAGTGTCAGAAATGGAGAGAACGGTGTCATCCCATACTAATATTTCTGCAGAACAAACAAAGTCTGGGCAGGAGGAAAACAGTGATAGGGCAATGGTCTCTTCTGAGTGGAACCGCCAGAAGGAAGCCGAACTTAATCAAATGTTAATGAAAATGATGGAGGTCATGCCTGGAAAGTTTGCAGGTGCTAATGTCACTGCTGCTGGGCTCATTTCCACAAATGAGCAGGAAGGTGGATTCCAGGGTCAGCATAGAGAGAAGCGAGATTGGAAAGTTCGATCTGAGAAAGGTGGTAGGCGACCAGCAAAGGAGGCAAGCACCAAGCTCTTGAAGGAAACAGTTGGGCAGAACAAAGCAGCAGTGGCCCCAAAAATTGGCACCGGAACTGAGAAACGTAATTCACCTGTTCCACAAAAGGCACGGAGAAATTCGTCACCTCCAGTCTTGCCAAAGGAAGTGACGTCAAAGACAACAGCCAAAAAAAGTTCACCGAAACAATCACCTGCACCTGCTACCCGTAGTTCATGGTCAGGTGGGTCTTTAACTAAAGCAACTACTACACAGAAAACTAAAAGCTCTCCTGGGATGGTTTCAACATCAACACCAACTAGCCGGAGAAGGGCCCCGACAGCACCCTTGTCATCTCAGGCGACTTCAAAGGTGGAAAGAACCCTTCAACCAGTGAAGAACAAAAAAGAAACTGTGACTGCCACAAAGCCAGCCATTAAGGGACAGGAAGAGAAAAAGATTAGGACAGCAACAAAGACTAGCAGAGTGGCTAAAAGATCACCTGCTTCAGAAGAAAAATCAAGTGCAACGACGAAGCCAAGCTTGTATAACAAGGTCCCAAAGAAAAGCAGTGTTGTACCGGTAGAGTCCAAACCCTTGAAGAAAGCCACTGGGATTAGTCAAAGTGTTGGTTCTGGTGCTGTGAAGAGTAAGGTGCCACAACTTGATGGCTCTTCAAAAGACAGTGGAAGTGTTACCGAAGCTGAAGATAAGGGGCAATCTCCTGTGATAACGGAGCCAACTACTAAGGTACTGGAGGCTGATCTTGCTCAACCAGCACATGATGTTGATGAAAATTTAGAAATTTTGCTCAATAATGACTTAAATGTTGAAAAAACAGAAAAGCCGCCCTCGAGTTTAACCACAACAGAAATGGGCTCCAGTGACCAGGCTGAGTCCTCTGCCATTGAGGTCCAGCCTCCTGACGAGGACATGGGCATCTCATCAGATGCCTGGGTAGAAGTTGAGCATCAAGAAGTTGCTGATGTGGTTAAAAGAGTAGTGACCGAGGACGTAACCTCACCAGCATTTGCACCATTGCCATCTTCAAGCCCGAGAATCCGTCATTCATTGTCACAAATGTTGCAAGCAGATAGCAATGAACCAGAAATTATTGAGTGGGGAAATGCTGAAAACCCACCTGCAATAGTTTTTCATAAAGATTCTCCCAAAGGATTCAAGAGGCTTCTAAAGTTTGCTCGGAAAAACAAAGGAGACAACAGTACTAATGGTTGGGCAAGCCCATCAGTAGTTTCTGAAGGAGAAGATGAACCAGAAGAATCAAGAGGTGCTAGTGACGGTGTAAATTCGAGCAGGAGAACTTTTGATGGTTCCAAGACTAATAGCATCTTATCAGGTACCTTTTCGAGCCATAATCCTGTGGGAGCTTCTGCATCCAATATAGTTTTTGTAGAAGAATCGCAATATTGATATAGCTTTGCTGTTTGAGCTGTTAGATATTTGCACCCTTGGTTCCTTTCGAAATGATTTTACACAGCGCAACTTAAACTTATCCTGGCACCATGTAGCATCATATGATGACAGTATGAGCACGGAAGAACAGTAGTTCATTTTCTTTTCTGCTTGCCTGAATTGTGTTTTAGGTATGCATCAGTTTCAGTTATGCTTAAATCTAAAGCTATTCTTTTCCAGTTCAATCAACCACCAGCAGCTTCAACGCCACCAATTTGGATAAGCTACGGGACAGGCCTGGAACTGCAATGTCAACTAAAGGTTAGTTTTTGCCAAAGAAAAAAAATAGAGATTATGCTCACTTGTATCTACAGCAGGGTTTCAAAAACCTTTTTTTCGAAAATCGGTAGAAACTGAAGAAGTTTGAATTCAATTTTTTTTGAACTCGGTGGTCAAACAACGTAAAAAAACGAAAATCGAGCGGTTTTCAATTTTCAGCACACCGAAGGAAAACTGAAAAAAAAAAATCCTTTTTTTTGAAAAAATTACAAAAAAATCCCAATTAATCTATGAAACACTTCAGAGAAATTTAAACAATTTTTGAAATCATTTATTGCTTCTAAAAAAATCCAAAACACCATTTAATGAAAAGGAAAAAAGATATTGTCAGATTTTTTATAAATATTTAAAAGATTTATTTCTGAAATTTTAATGTAACCATAACTAGTGCCAATGATCATGTACTAAAATTTTCAGAAATATTAGGCTTCATTTAGTGCCCATATAAAATCAAAAACAGAAAAACATATACAATGATAGCAGCACTTTCAGAATTTTTAAAAAATACACTTATCCGATCATCATCTGCAAATTTTACAACATTATAATTACGTTAGAATATCACACAAAAAGTTTAAGAAATATTAGCCTTTATTTTGTGCCCTTAGAAAATAATAAATTGAAGAGCATATATTCTGATAGTATAACTGTCAGATTTTTTTTTTAAATACACAGGTCTGATAATCATCTGAAAATTTTATAGCATCATTAGCATTGCCTCAGGACCTCACACAAAAAAATTTAACACTTTTTGCTAAATTTTTTCAAAATTTTTAAATTTGCATTTGAACTCCACGGTTTACTGAGTGATTTTGAATTGCGAACCGGCTCGAAACGGTCGGTTTTCATGGTTTTCGACGGTTTTGCAAATCCTGATCTAGTCTAATAAAAGTGCAACCATCGTTTATACATCCGTGTCACTTTGTACTACCAGCATCAAGATCATTCTTCTCCCTCTCAAACTTCCGGAGCAGCAGATCGAACGAGTCGAAGCTTCGATAGCATGCCCTGTTAGCCAGGAGATACATGGATAGTCGATTCCTCCCTGCTTGGAGGTCTACTAGTTGTAAAAATTGTTTGAGATTGATTGATTGTTCGGACGGAGCCAACCTGTTGTATTTGTTTCTGGTATCCTGCTGTATGATAAGAGCCCCTGCCTACCCGGCGACCCAATGTCATACTTTGCTTATGCCTTTCTGTACATTTTTATTTTCATTTTTATTTTTTACAGTTGCTGCGAGCTGATTCAGATGACCAGTATGTTTGCATGTTGTGACGACTGACAAGGTACTGCTGAAAGATTTAGTTGCACTAACAGTTCGTTGTGTGAACCTGTGATGCAGACAGCAATTGCTTGAACTGTTCTAACGTCCAACGAGCGTACTGTGACTTGTGATTTGTGAACCTGTGATGCACTCGGACTGAGGAAAACTCAAAAAAAAAAAAACCCCAACTCATTGAGCGCGTCGAGGATCAGCGTGAAAAACGCTTGCTCCGTTGCCCTCACTCTGTAGCATGCTCAACAGGACAAACGCAGTTCTGTATTTCTCCTACTTCTGTAGTCGCAGATACACAGTTGACAGTACACAACCCATAACACGGACACATTGTCAACATACAGAACTGGCATTTATTTAGCAAGCATCCGCATGACATCCATCGCAGGAATTGGTTCAGAAGATATCTGAAACAGCTATGCAGCAACTGGTAAAAGGGAAAACCAAATTTATTGGTCCGTATACATCACTCGCGTAAACGGAGAAACCAGTGGATCTCAATCGAGAACGCTTTTGTATTGACCGGCAGATGCATTATTGAGATTGGGAACTGCAGAGACAGTTTTGACATGAAGATGAGCATCTCACTACCCTTCACTTGTCGACAGCTTCGATAAGTGTTGGCTCATAGTGATCAGGGCCCTCAAAACCATGAAGATTCATGATTGTTGCTGCAACATTGGCTAAGCCGGCATCCGGAAGGTCTTTCCGTAATCTAACCCCTGATGCAAGCCCGGGACCTCCAATGGAGATTGGGACCTGCAGATGGTTTCAGTGAGAGTGAGAGCTCCAAAACAGGAACGACGGTCTGCTAGAGCCTACAAGTACGGCATTCCATTTGCATGTAGCACAGGGTATATGATAAAACAAGCATATCTGTAAGTGCACATACTGGATTCAGTGTGTGTGAAGTAAGGGGTTGAACATTTCCGTCTTTGTCACGAAGCGGTTTCCCGGATTTATCTCTTATCACCATGTCCTCGGCATTGCCGTGGTCAGCAGTGACTACAAAGATGCCGCCTACTTGCTCAATCGCATCAAGAATAACCTGAATGAGTGTGTCCATCGTGAGTACATCATTTCAAACAGTGGAAAAGATATGTGCAAGACTATGCATGGTTAATTGGTGACCTATGAATTGGTATGATCTATCAGGAAAAGAGAGGACTTCAAAGATAGATACCTTAACGGCTTCGTCAGCTGCCTTGCACCCAAGGATGGTAGCTTCAATATCACCAGTGTGACCAACCATATCTCCATTTGGGATGTTGACCCTTACCTACAAAATGACGACATTAGTATTTGGACTGTTATGTTAAGTAGTTTGTTAACAATTATCATCGCCTATCTATCTACAAACATGCATGATTTATGAGCTGATTGCTGTTTCTACCAGGGATCATAATTTGATAACTACCTGATCAAATTTGCGACTCAGGATGGCATCCCTTGCCTTCTCTGCAATTTCCACGGCCTTCATTTTTGGCTGTACATTAAAGGGTATACCAGTGTCACTTGGAATTTCTTTGTATTCTTCCAAGTTTGGGTTGAAGTAGCCAGATCGATTTCCATTCCAGAAAAAAGTGACATGACCAAATTTGACTGTCTCGCTGAAAATTAAAAATGAAAAGAGGCGAGAGTTAGTAGCATGCTCAAGTACCAGACTATTCAGAGCAAAGACTTTTGACAAGACAAGAGTACAGTGCTGTACCTGCAAGCATAGGTGCGTATGCCATTGTGCGCTAAGTACTCACCAGATGTTCTCTCTATCTCTGGGGGAGCAACAAGATAATGACTTGGAAGTTTTAACTCTCCATCATACTGAAGCATACCAGCATAGTGAATCTTCGGGAATCTGACACGATCAAACTTGTCAAAATTCTCGTATTCTAGTGCCTTTGCAAGCATCACCATTCTATCAGCTCTGAAATTAAATGTCACAACAGCATCCCCATCCACTATAGGGCCAACAGGTTTTCCGGTTTCATCAACAATAACGAAGGGAGGTAAATACTGGTCATTGGACTTTGGATCCTCCCTGAGCTTTTTCACAGCTTCAAGGGCATTTTGAAACTTGTGGGGGGCTTCACCAAGAACCTGCGCATCCCAACCACGCTTCACAACTTGCCAGTCATTCTGCAAAATAAACACACCTGTCAGTGGAGATATGAATGACAACAATTGTCATGTTTTGTCATATTATTTCGATTTACAAAAATAAAGCTTTGCACAAATTTGCAAAATGAAATTGCAAACAAGATTCAGCAACTAATTGAACATTATTTTCTATGTTCAGAAATGTAACTAGCATATGAAATGTAATTGACTGATCTGCAAAGCAATTGAACTCTCTGAATTGAAATGCCTAACATGTATACCTCATAACGGTCCATTGTAACATACATCCTGCCTCCACCAGATGCAATTCTTGCATCCACTCCCTTCTCCCGTAATTTAGCAAGGTCATTCTCAAGCATTTCCACAAATTTGACGCTGCTACCATCCAATACATCACGGCCATCCGTAAGGATATGAATCCGTATCCTTTTCGCCCCATGCTCACTGGCCCCTTTCAGAAGCAACTGCAAGAGCCAAAACATTAGCAAACAGCTGTATAACTGACAGGCAATGTTTGAACTTTGCTTCGAAAAATGGCATCAACCTGCAGCTGATCAATCCTTGAGTGCACTCCTCCATCGCTTAGCAAACCAATGAGATGAAAAGTACCATTCTCAAAGGACTGCTGGATGTACTTAAAGCCTTCCCCCTCATATATCTTCCCAGAGGCAAGGGCCAAATCTACCAGTTTTGCACTGCACGATTTTACCATCTGATCAGTAACTTGGCATAAGTTATTGTCCGCCATTTTGGGATGGTCATGCAATATGTTGGTCATGGTATCACAATTTGATTCAAAGTAAGTTGAACAGTATGCCATATACTGTCGAGGAACACTGATGTAGAAATAGTCAAGATCTAGAAAGCTTGAATTCAACAAAAAGCACTTTCCTGTACCAGTAGATTGTGTTGAGATATATACTGTGCTAACGCCCACAGCCCCATAGGCCGTAGTATACTGTATTGATGATGGCCAGTATCAATGGGTGTTACAACTGGATCTGCCACCTTGATCAGCGAATACAACAAGTATCCTTATGATTGGTTCATTAAAATTTTACAGTGCATTTGAAATCTTATGTTAGTTAGGCAAAATACTCAACACGTATGTCACTAGTATGAGAATCGTTGCAGGTACAAGGGGCATCTGAATATGATATCGAGATACACGAAACAGAGTGGCAGTGTTACCCCTGGGCATATATCTGGCCGGCTCCGAGCGCATTGTGGCCGACCTCGCTGTTACCCATGTCATCATCCGTGGGCAGCCCTACCGCTGTTCCGTGAGCTCTGATGACCCTCCATCTCTCCGGAGCGCCCTGCACGTGCCACAGAGACACACATGGAAGCAGAGTTAACAACGATCATGCATCTCTCAGCGTCATCTGAGAACGCACAGCCGGTCAGCGAAAGTAGGTACCTTCTTGAGGGCGTCGAGGGAGGCGGTGCCAGCGACGTGGATGCAGTTGAACGGGTCGGGCGCCGCCTCGCCCCAGCCGTCCAGCACCACCACGCCCACCACCTTCCCCTTCCCCAGCCTCGGGTGGTCCGCCAGCTTCCACGGCCTCCCCTCCTCCGGCGGCCTACGCGCCATGCCAATCTCGTTCGATCAAACAGCAGGAAGCAACACGGGCGTATGGGTACCCGTGCGCGACGAAATGGGCAGAGTTTTGGTGGTTTCTGGCCTTCTGCGGGAGGAGTTGAGGTGTTTCGGTGCTCGCTGCGTTTCGTGGGGATGCCATGCTTCGTTTCTCTCGAAGGGTCTGGGAGCGACGAGGCAGCTGGGGAGATGTACAGGTGTAAAGAAGACTTCTTTCTTTATTTCTTTCTTGCTAATAACAGGAAAAACCATGCTAAAAAAAATCGATCCGAACTGGTCAACTCGGTTCGACCGATATACGATATTAGATATGGTATGATAATTTTTTGATTTTTGGGATACAGTTTTTCGGTAAAAACCACGAGTAAACCGAAATAAACCGAATACCGAAATAGAAAAAAATACATGTATAATTAGATAAAGTAATGGTCAATTGTGTATAAAGTATAGTTTCACATGGAAATAATATCACTAGATTTATTAAAGTAATGGCCAAATATGTGTAATATTTTTGACTAATGTATAATTAGATAGAGTAATAATCAAATGTGTGTATTAGAAACCGTATCGATGTTCAAATGACAAATAAAAAGGGACAATTCACGCTAGTTTGATAAATATGGTATTTATCGATACCGAACCGAAATATTATGGTATTTATCGATACCAAACCGAAGTTCTATTTAATATATTTAGTATCATATTTTAATTACCGTATTTTTTAAAAACTGTATTTACCATTTATACCGTATACACAGCCCTAACCCTGTGAACTACGTGACAGTATGAAGCCGACGCATGGCCCGTACGTAAACTTTCATCTCTGAGCTCTTCACGTAAGTGATCTCGGCCTCTTTTTAGGACGTACGGCTATTTTTAATTGGGCCTTTTCTTTCGTTAAAAAGTAAAAAAAACTAAAGTCTAAATGTAAAAACTAAAATGATAAAGTCTAAGACACCATTTGTTTATGCCTTTTTTCTCTACTTTAAATGACAAAGAGTCAAAAAAAAAATAAACAGTGACTTTCAAATTATGATTTTTTTAAAGATCGTAAGCCTCTGTATAACTGAAAACCAAAAACTATCGGAGCGATATTTTTTTTGGCTTATTAAGAGTTAGTTTTAGACTAATATCACTAAAGTTAAGTAAAATTATTCACCTCTCCCATGCGTAAAATGCGGATTGCTTTTAAAAACCACGAGTAAATCGAAATAAACCGAATACCAAAATAGAAAAAAAAAATACATGTATAATTAGATAAAGTAATGACCAATTGTGTATAAAGTATAGTTTCACATGGAAATAATATCACTAGATTTATTAAAGTAATAGCCAAATGTGTGTAATATTTTTGACTAATGTATAATTAGATAGAGTAATAATCAAATGTGTGTATTAGAAACCGTATGGATGTTCAAATGACAAATAAAAAAAGGACAATTCACGCTAGTTTAATAAATATGGTATTTACCGATACCGAACCGAAATATTATGGTATTTATCGATACCAAACCGAAGTTCTATTTAATATATTTAGTATCACATTTTAATTACCGTATTTTTTAAAAATCGTATTTACCATTTATACCGTACACACCGCCCTAACCCCGTGAACTACGTGACAGTATGAAGCCGACGCATGGCCCGTACGTAAACTTTCATCTCTGAGTTCTTCACGTAAGTGATCTCGGCCTCTTTTTAGGACGTACGGCTATTTTTAATTGGGCCTTTTCTTTCGTTAAAAAGTAAAAAAACTAAAGTCTAAATGTAAAAACTAAAATGATAAAGTCTAAGACACCATTTGTTTATGCCTTTTTTCTCTACTTTAAATGACAAAAAGTCAAAAAAAAATAACAGTGACTTTCAAATTATGATTTTTTTTTAAAGACCGTAAGCCTCTGTATAACTGAAAACCAAAAGCTATCGGAGCGATAATTTTTTTTTTGGCTTATTAAGAGTTAGTTTTAGACTAATATCACTAAAGTTAAGTAAAATTATTCACCTCTCCCATGCGTAAAATGCAGATTGCTTTTAAGCTATTTAAACTAAAAAACTGATTTTAAGCTATAAACTAAAAAGGCCTAAACCTAAACAAAGAGGTCTTTTCAACACACTTTTTCAAAAGCCATAAGACTCAGTCGTCAGAGTGATGTTTTTTTTGCTTATTGAGGATTAATTTTAGATTAACAACAGTGAAGTTAGGATAAAATCATCCACCTCTATCATGTATAAAAGTGATATGCTTTTAAGGGTGCATTTGGTTGGGTGAACAAGGAGGAACATGTACGGGGTGATCAAGGATAGATCTTGATACATGTGTTTGGTTGAGTGTATAGAACCATCTCGTACGTGACGAAGTGGTACAGATTCTAGAAAAATTCTCCAAATATTATGTACCAACTCGTACGCCCAAATCGACCGAACCAATCGGTACGAGACGCGCTCATCCCACAAGCGGGAGTTCGCTCAATTATGAGAAATAAAATTTTAATTAGACTTATAAATTTTTATCGCAACAATTGTGAAAAGGTAAACTCACCACCCCTTGTGACAAAGATTACAATACCAACCTCATCGCTCCGATCAGCATCTCGTGTCATTCCAACCAAGCAATCAAACAAAATATTGTATCATCCCATTCAGGGAATCAAATACCCTCCATCTCCATGTACCATTTCTTCCGGAAATCATCCTATACCATCCCATCCTATTTATCTTTGTTCATCCAACCAAACACAACCTAAATTACTTAAGGCAAAAGACCAACTTTAAATTATAAGACAAAAAGTCTAAGAGGGAAACAAACGTATCCCCTTAAGCCCCGTTTCCCGTTTTGGAGACGATTCGTCGGCACATGAAATCCAGTCGTTTGGAGGTCCGTAAGGCTTAATCCGTCCTATCGAGGTCAACAACTGGGCCGTGTGAAGCGCTAGAGGCCCAAAGTGGGAAAAGAAAAGCAGAAGCCGGAGCGAGGAGTAGAACCGACGATCGGCCGACACAAATCCGCTGCTGAGGGGCGCGGAAACCGCAAGATGCCGGCCCTCCGTCCTCGAAAGCCCATCAAGACATGGCCTCCGAGGGATCGGGTGGACGCGCGCCATCACTCCAACGACGGGGGCGACGTCCGCGAGCGTCCCCCGAATCCTACACTCGGCGGGCGAATTCCCGGCGCCTTTTCGGTAGGCGCGCGCGCCGTACGCGGAGCTCCGGCCGTCGAGCGGTTCCTGAATCCTCTGATACGGGCTCGCGCGGCTGATTGGTATGCGGAATTGCGGATTTCTCGTGAGACCATGCGATGGTCGAAAACTTGGGATGAAACTATCGTCGTAATTGTAACTCCATGCTTGGTTTGGAAAACTGGTCGCTCCCAAGGATGGGTTAAACCCAAAAGCTATGGGTAGACCAGTGGCTGACCCGTTGGTCGTACGATGTGTACATTGGCGTGTGACATCAGCAGCGAATCTGTACTCTTTCAGCATGCTAGCCCACTTCAGCCAAAAGTCCAAAGTCCAGCATTAAAACCAATTCCACAGCTCCACTTATAGCAAAAACAAAGGGGGGGAAAACGATTTGGCTGAGTTCATGCAGCTTGTGTGTCTTGAGGAACCTCGCTATCGAATAGTCCGGGGTTCCCGAACAGATCTGAAGTGGAGAACAGAAAGAGAGAGAGACACGTGTTTAGGGAGAGCGAAAGCGGAAATTCTTTATTGCTAATGAATTCTTCTTGTACATGGGGACCCTCCTCCTTTTATATAGCGCTCTCTAGGGTTTGGCATAAGGACCACATGGGCTGCGATGGGCTTTAGGGTTTCTCAACACTCCCCTTGGGCCCTTTTCGCGAGATGCATATGCCTCATTAAAACTCCGAAAAACCCAAGTGGGAAAAATACTTGGAGAAAGAGTACATAGCATACGCTACTATGTTGCACGAATTGCCTCGTTAAAACCTTACGCAAGAAAACTTCATGAAAAACTTGCTAAGGAAAAGAGTACAATTCTCCCAACTTCAATTGCTAATCTTGAGATTCATGTTGGGTATTCATAATTCATGCTCAGGATTCATGTGGGAGTATGTGACATATCTCCCCGAAATCTGCACTTCTCTAAGTCTCATCATCCCAATTCCTTTCACGCACCTTTCAAAGGTAGATCTTGGGAGTGATTTAGTGAACAAATCGCAAGATTTTCACATGACTTAGTATGCAATATCTTGATCTCGTTCATCTTATGCAATTCATGAGCATAGAAGAACTTGGGGTTGATATGCTTCGTGAGATTGCTCTTCACATAACCCATACGTGCTTGGGCAACACAAGTCGCATTATCTTCATAAATTATCGTGGGAGTTTGCTCAATGTTCAAACCACATGACTTACGGATGTGGTGAACCATTCTTCCGAGCCATGCACATTCACGCGATGCTTCATACAAAGCGATGATTTCCGAGTGGTTTGTCGACGCCGAGACAAGAGTCCGCTTAGACGACTTCCAAGAAATTGCCGTTCCTCCACATAGGAAGACATAGCGGTTTGGGACTTGCCAAGATGCTGGTCCGATAAATACCAAAGATCGGCATAGCCAACCAAATTCAATTCATTATTTCTTCTAAAGAATGCATCGAGGTCTTTGCTTCCTTGGAGGTAGCGGAAGATGTCCTTGATCCCTTTCCAATGCCTTTTGGTGGGTTCTCAGACTGCATCGAAGCTAGCAAATTCACAATAACGCAATGTCCGGTCTAGTGCTATTCGCAAGGTACATGAGCGCCCAATTGCACTCAAATATGGGAATTCTGCTCCCGGGACTTCCTCCCTCTTCTCTAGGTGCAGTATGGGTCTAGGTGCGCTTGGAGTGACCGTCAGACCATTGGAGTCTTCGCAGGATATGCCTTTTCAAATCCAAACCTTTCCAACACTTTTCGTGTGTAGGTTGATTGATGTACCAAGATTCCTCCTTGGACATGTTCAAGCCGCAAGCCTAAACAAAACTTTGTTTTACCCAAATCTTTCATTTCAAACTCGGACTTCAAGTATGAGCATGCCTCTTCAATTTCTTCATCCGTCCCAATGATGTTCAAGTCATCTACATAGACGGAGATTATACTGTAATCCATTCGGGATCGTCAGTATAAACACACATGGACAATCTTATTTGTTTGTGTAGCCTTTCTTGCAGAGAAAGTCACTCAGCGATTGTACCACATTCTTCTGATCGCTTGATCCATACGGTGATTTCTCCAATTTCACACTCATGCATGTGTTTCTATTTGCTCCATCTTGGTTCGGGATAGGAATTCCTTCCGGTACTTTCATGTGTATCTCCGAATCCAAGTTTCCATCAGTATCTTTGTGACAACATCCATCGACTTCATTCTCAACTTCAAGTTGATCGCCATTGAGATCAAATATCTAAAGGTAATTCCTCCCATGACCGGAGAATAGGTTTCTTCATAATCAACTCCAGGACGTTGAGTGAAACCTTGAGCTACAAGCCTTGCTTTGTACCTTACAACTTCGTTGTTTTCATTCCTCTTCCGAACAAAGACCCATTTGTGACCTACAGGGCTTATATGGGGAGGTGTGCGGCATACGGGCCCAAACACCTCTCTCTTGTTCAGAGAGACTAACTCTGCAGTGATTGCCTTTTTCCATTCTTCCCAATCTAGCCTTTTCTTGCACTCTGCGAGAGATGCGAGCTCGGGATCATGATCAATGATCGAGGCAATCTTCTTTGCGAAGTAGGCATCAATGTTGGCTGTTGCTCTATTCAGGGATTCTCCTGTTATTACAAAGTTTATGGCCATTTCTTCATGGGGTGCTTCATGCACTTCTACTTGCTCTTCTCTGCTTTTCCCTATCGCAGGAGCAAGTTCCTTTAGCTTTTCATCGCCTATGTGTGCGCACACATTATTTCCGGCGGCTTCCTGCAGTGGAAGATTCAAGTCTGGAATTGCCTTTTCCATTGGCTTCTTTCCAGTGCCAGGTCTCAACTGGCTCCCCTTCTTTCCTTGGGGCATTTTCGTGATTGGTTGTGGTAAGTCCTCTCGCCCAGTTTTCTCCAGACGTCTCCGGGTACTTTGGGTTTGAGGAGCCAGATTGCCTGCTCTTTTTCTTTGAGGCCTCTGAACAGGTTGAGGGATACCTTCTATTTTCTTTGGTATTTCCACCCTCTCTGGTGCATTTCTTGCTGGTACATGCGACTTAACCACGCCTTCGGATCACAAAATGATCAGCAGTTCATTTGCTAAATTCGCAAATCAATTATCTTCGGACTTCTTGATTTGCTTCATTAGTGCGGGGTCATGTGCGGGGATCCGGTGGAATGCCATATGATTTCCGGCATTTTTCATCCAAAGGTTGATTTCTCCCTAATGACGGAAACGATCCTCGTCAAAGATGCAATCAATGAACCGGTCAGTATGCAAATCTCGATCATGGGTTCCAAATACGATTATGGATGCACTTTCATAACCAACGATATCCGGACTTGCGGAGAGGGCCCATTGCGTCACGTGAGGGTGGTATAGGTACATATACCATACACCCAAATTTTCTAAGATGGGAGATCTTGGGATAATCCCTTGCACAAGCCGCATAGGAGAATGGATGTTGTAGGCCGACGGTCTAAAATTGATAAGAGCTGCTGCGTGCAGATCGCGTGTCCCCAACAAGTGTTGGGCAAGTTACAACTCGCAAAAGTGGTCCGGCAATGAACTTAATCCTCTTTATTAGTGCTTCGCTAGTCCATTCTGCGTATGGACGCGCGGCGATGAGTGCTCAATCGCTATCCCCTGTCTTTGTGTAATAATCATCAAATGCCTTTGAAGTAAATTCTCGGCATTGTCCATTCGATGGACTTCACGCGATGATCGGGAAAGTATTCTTAATTCTTATGATCTGCGAGATCGACTTTGCAAAAGCATGGTTTCTTGTTGACAACAAGCATACATGCGACCATTTCGAGGAAGCATCGATGAGCACCATAAAGTATCAAACGGCCCCGACAGGGCTGAATCGGACCGCAAATATCCCCGGATGCGTTCCAGAATGCAGGATTTCACTTTGCACTTTCATGACAGAGGGTCTAGTTATTAATTTCGATGGCACATGCAGGCACACAAAATCTTCATGATTCGGGAAATTTTTAACATTAATGCCATGACCACGTGAGTTGTTCACTATATTCCTCATCATTCTAAGACCAGATGACCTAATCTACCATGCCATAAAGAAAATAATTGAGCTTCTAAAAGCAGTCTTCAAGGAAGTATACACTTGGTGCATGAATATTCGTGTAGTACAACCTGATTCATATGAGGACATTTTTCTAATACCATTTTTCACATACCGCGTGCTTCACAATGCACAAATATTCTTTGGCATTTTCTTCATTGGTTTCTACGTGAAAACCATTGGCGCGGATGTCTTTAAAGCTTAAGAGAGTACGTGTTGATTCAGGGTACAAAAGGGCTTCTTCAATTACCAAAGTTGTACCCATAGGCAATATAATAGTGGCTCTTCCTGAGCCGATTACATATGAGTCGCTTCCTGCGATCGTAGTAATCTTTCCAGCGTTCTTCGTGATCGACTGGAAATACTTAGATTCTCTTAAGATGGTATTTGTTGTGCCACTATCAACAATGCATATCTCTTCCATTTGGGCGCTACACGATTTTTAGATAAAAGAAATATAATTCCAATCAAACAGAGGCAAAATAATTCAAATATTGCTTGTAAATGAAAGAATACTGGAATAAAGAATAAATTGCATATTTATTCATGAGAGAAGTATGCTCTTCTAGAGCTTACTATTCATTATTCAAAGAAAATGCTAACAACCATAATCTAAAAATAATAATGCGATTCATGCATTAGCGGGCTCTGGACTTTCCTTGGCACGAAACTTCTCTTTTCACCTTGCTCGCCTTCTTTCTATGAATGAGCTTTCACCTTATAGCTATTGGCATTAACTTCGTGCGGTGCCCCTTCCAGTGGTCGTGAGACATAGTTCTTGCGTAGAACATTGTCTCGCGATTCATAACTTGCATTACATCAATCGATTCGCTATACTCCTTGTATGCGCCCCGACGATAGTGCGTGCACTGGATAGCATTAGGGTGGAAGGTAGAGAGTTTTCTCAATCTTCTCCTCATCGGTGATCTTCTTGCCACATAGGAGAGATTGGTACAAATTCGTGCAAGGCGTAATTGTACTCGCCATCGCTCAAGTCTGCAAACCTCAGCGTACCCAATCTTGCTGTGCTTGGGGCAAAATGGTGTACTTGAGCTTTTCAACCGCTCAAGTGCGGTCCAAAGCTCAAGTGCACTCTCCTCAACCATATATTCATTCTTTAGAGTGGTGAGAGGTGGTGCACGAGAAAATGCGAGCTTGATCGCTCGCTTTCGGCAGAGGTTTTGCGTCTGCGAGGACCCTAGACCAATCGCTGAACGGAGCTTCTTGCCCCAAGAACAATCTTTACATCCGATGCCCAAGTGAGATAGTTCTGACCGTGCGGGGCCAGTTCTTCAAACTCACGATTCACAATGCCAGACATCTGCATGATTTCAAAGTTCTGGTTTAGATTACTGCGTGTAATCTGATAGAAAATGGTTGCAAAAAGCATAAATTGCAGAAAAATAAATCCATATGCATTGCAATATATTAAATAAAGCAACGGATTCAAAAATATAAAGAAAATTCATAAAACAGAGAAATAGAGCAAGAAAAATTAAAAACAGAGCCAAATAAATCTTCTTGATTTTCTGGCAATTTTTCAAAATTTTCTGCGATTATTCTCGCTATTTTCTCTTTTTCTTTTCTTTTCTTTCTTCCTTTTCTTTTCTTGCACCGGTGGTGGTCTCGGTCGCTTTCTCTTTGGGCCGTGCCTTCATTGTTTTATTGGCTGCGTGGCAATTTGGCCCGCTGGCCACATGGGCCTTCACCACCGAGCGAGCTATTTCATTGTGGCGGCTAGGGTTTCCCAACCCTAGCCGCCATTTTTCATGTCTTGCGCCGAATTTGCTACGGCCGCCAGGAAGGCGTGATGGAGCTTGGCCGGAGGCTTCGGTACGGGGCTGGCCGGCCGTGCGCGCGAGCCGGCGGACGCGAGATGGTCTGCGAACTGTCCGGTAGAAGCGCGGCGGCGCAACTCGAGGCGCGCGCAGCTGGGCGCGACGGCCGGGCGTCGGCCGCGAGCCGAAGCGACCAAGGCTTGATGCGCAGATTGAGGCGCGGCGGCCGGGGCGCGGCCGCGAGCCGAGCGACCAAGCGCTGGCGGCCGGAGGCGTCGGCCGCGAGCCGAAGCGACCAAAGCGCGGCGCCATTCGTCGGCACCGCAAGGCCGCCGACCACCGGGCGGCGACGCGGGCGCGACTTCATGCCGGCAGCGGTGCGAAGGCCAAGCCGGTGATTCGTGGGCGAGGCCTAGGTTTGCGCGCGCGGGTCAAGACGGCACGCACGCATGCCGAGGAGCCGCAAGGCGGATTCTGCTGCGACGGCGGCGTCCGGCCGGGATTGAGGAGGCGCGGCGGCAAGACGAGGCCGAAACCGAAGCGGTGTGCACGAAAACGACGGCGGGCCCGAGGCGCCCGACGGTCGGGCCCGAGGCGCCCGACGGCGAGCGCGGCGACGGTGCCGAGCATCGGCGGCGGCGTTGCGAGGTCAATCGCGCGCGGTGGCGATCGCCGGGCTTCATGCGACGACACGCGGACCGAGACAGAGGCGCGATTGCCGTGCATGCGTTGTCGTGGTTTTTTCCTCCTCTTTTCGTGATGAACGGTGAATTCATGTCTCGTGGCTTCGTCGAGACGGCGAGCGTTCTTCGTGTAGCCGTGCCACGAGGATAGATGCATGCATAGAAAAGAACGATTAGATTCAAACGCTAATCCCACCTTTTCTCACCTTTTCAATCTGATCTCCGTAGAGCAATTCGTGCTGATAACGTGTTGAGGAACCTCGCTATCGAATAGTCCGGGGTTCCCGAACAGATCTGAAGTGGAGAATGAAGAGAGAGAGACACGTGTTTAGGGAGAGCGAAAGCGGAAATTCTTTATTGCTAATGAATTCTTCTTGTACATGGGGGGACCCCCCTCCTCCTTTTATAGCGCTCTCTAGGGTTTCGGCATAAGGGACCACATGGACCTGCGATGGGCTTTAGGGTTTCTCAACAGTGTGATCCTTCGTTCCTGTGCTGCTTTCCGTATTTCCCACGGTATATCAAGTGGAGGCGCACATGTGGCGCCCATGAGATGAGCAACACAAGCACAATATGATAGTACTGGAGTACGTAGTATTCATATCGGTAGGTATTCTTAAATTCCCTTTGTTGTTTCTTTGCCCTCCCTTGCCGTAATTACATGGAAAGGTTTAGATCCGCAAAATTGTTCCTTCTTCTGGTCGTAAGGTCTCCCACTTTTTGCGTGCCTCGTGCGACGTCGTATCCCAAACAGCGCCCAAACTGTATTTGTTAAACGAGGAAAAGAAGCTAATTTCACAGTTCAATGATGGTTAGTTTGTAGGATCGGTCGAACTACCAGGAAATCTTGTGCTGCTTATAAGAGAAGAAACGTACTAGTCGTTTGCTCTGTTTAATTGGCGCCACATTTGCTTTGCAAGATGTGATCCTCCTATTGTTGGTTTACTACCAAAAAACCATTGCAGTGTTTGATAATTCAGCTCTAAGCCAAAAACCAAGCAACAAATGAACAGAGCACCCATAAGAACGAGTGTTCTTTTTTGTTTCAAAAATAATCCATATAATACCATAAACTTTGCATAAAAGTCCGTCCATTAACTTAATATGAAATCAGACACTTGACCCCCCAAACTTTGCAATCCATTTCAAACAACACCCCAACCCGCTTTGGTATAGTGCTATTGCTTGCGTTGCGCAATGAATGAGCGGTTTTGCCACATAGAATGACATGTTGACAAGTTTAGATGAATAACATATAGAGCCATAGAGAGGGAGGGAGCTACAGGGATCGCGCGATTAGCCTCTATGCGTCCCACTTATCATTACCTAATTTGGCCAGAGTGTTATCATACATGATAAAATAATCTACTTACATCGTCATATGGACAATACTACCTTATGAAATCGGAGTAGAGTGCTATTGAAATGATATAGATTTTTTCTTTTCTTTTTTTACTTTTACCCCCTCTCTGTCTTTCCTCTTTGGACACAGTGTCAGTCTATAGCAACAGTCGTGCACCTAGGAAGACTAGGAAGAGGGGAAAGAACGGCCACTCCCGTGCTCTCCTCCATTTCACTTGCAGAGCCTGCCACCTGCCAAGGCTCACTAGATTATGTGACCTGCCATTGCCATGTGCTATGGTCAGGCCAATCCCTGGCTTCGGTTTATTCAGGTCTTCAAGTTTTTTTATGGAGCAGGATAGTACTTCCTCTGTTTTTTTTTTTACTTTCTAGGTTTTTGCACATCTATCAAATTATAACTATAAAATATTACATAATATTTCTTTATTAGATCATTTATCGCTTTTTAGATAGTGTATTATTTTTGTCTATAATAATAAATAGCCTTCGAAACAGCTAAAGAGGTAAAATATATAAGAAAAGGATGATAGATACAAAATTTGAAATCTAGTGTGACATTTATCTATAGAGACGGAGGGAGTATCGCCAAGCTGTGTCCTTACCTGTTAACACCAAGTTAATCAACAGATAGAATAGAAAAAACTAACGCATATCTAAGTAAGCACGCTCTTTACAGTTGTTAATGGAGCGAGACTTGGCTCTCGGGCAGGTGAAAAACTAACGCGTATCTCAAGTAAGCACGCTCTTTGCAGTTGTTAATGAAAGCGTCTTGATCTTGACTCTCGGCCAAGTGGGAACCATTCCATAGGCGAGGACTGTCCGATCGACGCATCGGACAATCTGGACCATTCTATAACCAGATAAACAGTATTTTTGTACAATAAAAATATGAACATTTTAGCCAATCGGAATGTCCACGGGGACTGCTACTGCACGGGAACCGTTTCCCGGGCATGCAGTTTAATTTACGGCGCGGGCTCACATGCAGACACACGTACACCTAGGCCTAGGCGTCGGTTGGCCTCCTGATGAATATCTCCTGCTAATGATCAACATCACACGACCAGACGACATGCCATGCATGCAGATTGCAGAGTCAGTCACTTCTGCTCCGTTCCTGACACGTGGGGAGCTACGATTGGCTCCGCTACGTATTTCGAAACTTTAATCGTCGTCTGCTACGTGTTATCGTGTACTTGTGGCGGAATAAAGAACTTCATGTGCTGGTTGGGGAAGCAGATCCTCTGCATAGCCTAACGGCCGGACATAATATCACACAAGCGGACGTGCTCTTGGGAAGAAAGACGCACGGTCCATGGATTTCAGCGTGACGCCGCGGCGCCTTTGCCTTTGGTACCGTGCCTGCTACGGTTGCCTGTTGGCCTGGCAGTGGCAGGGGGAGTAGAGCGCCAAACTTGTGCGGCGTCTCGTTTGGTTTCGCCGCGGCGGACGGGAATACGTACGTGCGTTGGGTGTCACTCAGTCTTTCCATGTCCTTTTCGGTGAACTGTCTCCTGCTCCTCGCACAGCGCGGAGCACGTCCGTTCGGAGCCAACGGCTGCTGGCGGGGAGGAGAGAGCTGTGTGGTGCGGCGCCGGCGGGGCACAAATTTGTGCAGGCAACATGACAGCTTTTGGAATCTACCTGCAGCTAGCTAGATCCCTATGCCTGAATCACTGACCTGCAACGTGTTAGTCCGGTTTTCTCTTTGCTTGACTGGATTGCAGCGTGTTAGTTGGATGAAATATTTACAAACAGTACACGGCTGGTTTAGACTTTAGAGTGCATAGTTACTTCCAAAATGATCAGGGATCATATTGTCCCAATGTGCATTCATTGTGAGGACGACGACGGCAGGGCTACAAAATTCAACCATTAAGAGGTAGTACGAGAAATAAACTTTTCTAAATTACCAATTTGCGGGTGTATATGTGCACCGGAGCTAGTCTGGCCATTGAATCAAATCATCCTGTCCTCGTTTGCGACTTAAATGGCTCATTTTTTTGGATGGACGGAGATTAGGTCCAATCTCTACGGTTTAAGACGAGTATTTTAGTACAACTTCCTATCAATCCGAATGAATTAAGATATAGTCCTTTCCTATCCAAACAAACCATTAAACAGGAAAAGTGAAGCAAGGGCTATGATGAGCAAACAAAGTTGAATCCACATAGTCCGTCCCCTTCTTAAGCTTTGTCCTATATTATCCTGTGCCATCCTCTTAAAGACTTTAAGGGTATGTTTGGTTGTCTGCACCACCCTAGCCTGTCCCGTACGAGTCATCCAGGCTAGCCTTGGCCTGCATGAGTGGATGCAGGTTGAGTTGTTTGGTTGCTTGTTTATGCATCTCATGGGCCTGCATTAGAGAGAAGCCCAATTTTTATGTTTCCTTCATCCTGTATGAGTGGATGCAATTGCATCCACCTGGCCTGGATGAACAGAAAACCAAACACTTGTCTAATAGATACAGTTACATCCACTCATACGATTCAGGCACCCATGCAGGCAACCAAACACACCCTAAACACATGATTACCTGGGAAAATGAGAGTGGTAGTATTTTTTGGTGCTTTTTCAAAAAGCACCAATGACCTTAGCTTTTCTTAGTGCCTGCATTAAAAGCAATAAAAAGAGAAAAGAATGAAAAAGAGTTATTTTCTTGGTAGCACAAGTATTCAGACTATGACTCCTAAATAGAAATGTGGTTTCACCTCACATCGTGTCTTGTTGCTTGGTAAGGGAAAGGTCATGGAATTGTCGGCCAGTAGATAGATGATCTAGCTGAAGCATTTATGGTGGATGGCTGGATGCTGAATGTTTAGTGAATCTAGCCTGGACATGTTGCTGCTCTTCAACAGGGAAAACATATGAACAGGGGAGGAGAGATCCATCGTCACCTTCCTTGACTTTACTCAGTTGCAGTTCCTCTCTCCCTCTTTTGATCTCTCTTCCAGGCACTCTGGTTAGCCAGGAAAAGGCATGCAGCACCACAGTCACTATGTAACACAATTACACAAGGTGGCACTAATTATTTTCAGGTCAAGCTTAGTGAACGTTGTTGTTGTAAGTAGCATTCAATCGGAAGACAATGCACAACACGTCATTGTCATCAAATTTAAACGGGTCGATAATAGTCGTTCTCGTCAAAATCCAAACTAAGCGACTACACGGGAGGTGTTGGGCAACCTGATCCTCTGTGGCGGTGCCGCTGTGCGATAGTTGTGTTGTTCATTTTGGACGCTATGCATTTAGAATCAATCAAAAAGAAATTTTTACACTCCACTGCAAATTGTACAAATATTGGATATATCACTGATATATGGGGCTCGAACCTACAAGTCAGTATGACAAGGGATAAAATATCCGGGATAATGAAAAATTACAGCGTGAAATAAGGAGTTGTTATAGTAATTACATGTTATTCTAGCTATACTAAACTTAGGTTCCAAAATAGCAGGCTAGATGAGTTGATGGGTTGAATTGGCCATACTTGAAATTTTAGATTAACGTAGCTCCAGACATGAAAAATGAAAATTGATTGCATTAATATTGTTTTGCACCCCACTAGGCATTATATGTTTAAGCATTGCTTCATTTCTTTTTATCTACCTCGATTATCTGTAAGCTATCCAATTTTTCAAAAAAAAAAGCTATCATGTCTTATTTGTTATTTATTATGTTACATAAGCTATCAAATTGTGTCATTTTATAGTTTGTTTCTTGCATACCATTGGTATAATTTTGAATATATAACTGGTCATTATTCCTAGCATTTTACTGTAATTTTTTTTTACAAAAAGTTTATTACTATAGTTGATGCTTGCGATTTACAAGATACGAATTAATAGATAATTAATTGTATGAGTTGCAACATGAGCTCTCTGTCGTTATTAGTGTTACACATTTGTTCACTTATTGATATGCAAAAATGTATTTATTATAGTGTCATTAACAAACTTTCTGATAGTCAAACATGAATGATACTCTAGTAAAATTGCAAAGCATGCATAACTCAAGATATTTTGTGAGTAAATAAAAAATAGACATATATACTTTTCTAACTAAAATACAAATGCTTTCATAGAGAGAGAACTAAATAACTGGCATGCGAAAACCGTTTTAGGGTTGGAAGTGAATTGAAACCCTGGAACTGCCATCAAGATCAGCAGCCGCAGCAGATCCCTCTACCATCGTCCCCACCACCGCTGATCTCATAATACGTGAATCAGTCGCGGTAGTTAAATAAACAGAAAAGCAAATTGAGATAAAATCTCTAAAGTGAAAAAGCGGAAGAAATTATTAAGCCAAAAAGAGAGAGACGCAGCCAAGGGCGTATTAAACGTTTTATTCCTTCACGGCCCCCGCACACATACATACATACACACTTCTCCCCTCCCCTCCAATCCTGTCTCCCTGCGACGCGCTGGGCTGCTTATTCTTCTGCCCTCCCTCCCCTTGCTTCTCGCGCACACTAACCGATCCGAGCACCCGGGCCCAAATCGCGAGACCCCGATCGAATCGAGGCTATTGGGGTTCCGAGCCATTGGCCGAATCAGGAGACATTCATCTGCGCTGCCGCGTCGTGGCGGTGGCGGTGGTATGATCAGTAGAAGACGAGGAGGAGGAGGCGGCGGCGGCGGACGAGGAGGCAGAGATTGTTATTAGAGTGGTCGTGGTGGTGGGAGGAGGAGGCGATGAAGGCGACGGCACCGCCGGCGAAGAGGCGGAGGGGCCCGCGGATGGCGGTGCTGGCGCTCGTCTTCTGCTCGCTGCTCGTGCCGATCGCCTTCCTCTTCAACCGCTTCCCCGCCGGTGAGTTTTCCTCCTCCACGCTTGCGCCCCCTCGCCCCGCGCGCCGAGAACCTCCCCGGATTTTGGGAATGCGGTGGCGCCGCGGCGTTCCGGATCGGATCGTCGCCGTTCCCGGTGGATCTGTTCCGGGAGCGTTGTTTTGTTATTTGTCGTATTGGCGGTTTTGTTGTTATTGCTGTTCTCTTATTGGGGATTTTGTTGGGCTAGTTTCCTGATTGGTTCGATTTCCTGATGCAGTGTATGTGACAGATGAGCGCCCCCAACAGGTAACTCACTTTTTTAAAAAAGAAAAACTCATATGGATTTTACTGTCTATTTTGGACAGATTTTTTATATGAAAATGTTGACGGATGGTTTGTTCTGATTCTTGCTATTATACGTTGTTTTCTTTTTTTGGATTTAGGAGATTAATTTGCCCTCATTCGATCGCTTGGGGGTAGAAAGGGGCGGCGGTGTAAATGAAGCAAGGCAGGAGGGTGGTGGTGGCAGTGGTGTGGATGCAGAGGTACAGGTTAGTGATTTTGTAATCTTCTGTTATGTAATGATGGTGATTAATTTGTATAACTGCGTGTGGTTTGCTAGCTTGGCGGATGTTGACATGATCATGCAACGTGAAACTGCGTGTATTTGTCCCACGGCTTTAGTGTTTGGTTTTTGCTGTTGTTTGTATTGTCTGCCTTTTAATGTCCGGAACTTAATAATACTAGAGATGCCTACTAGCACGACTGAAACTAAAACCTAGATGATAATGTTGAATATCATAATCTTCATTACTATTTCAAATAGCAGTTTTGAACTTTGGCTCTGCATTTTCACATTTATTTGGTAGGCCAAAACATCTGTAGCCACAAGATGTTAAAATTAACAAGTTATATTATTGGGTGGACATGCCTTCTCATCTCCCATATTCCTCCTTTCTGTTTCCTAATTTTCTCTAGCATGTTTCAGATTCTCAGTTGGCTACAGCATAGTTATTAAGTTGTAAAGCCGAGTCGGGTTGCCATGCTCCCGACTTGCCAACTAGTCGCGACTAGTCCACTACTACTTGATGATTGCTTCTACTACTACCTGCCTTCTACCGGTACTACTAGCCCTACTACTTGCCGCTGCTACTGCCCCCTCCTCCCAAAACACACACACACACACCCCTCTTCTTCATGGCGCCAAGTCGACAGGCTAAGGCGCTCGACTAGTGGATTCGAGGTCCTCTAATCGTGCTACCAGGCCGACTTGGTGACATCGTGTGGCTTGATAACATTTGGTTACAGGCAGCAAAGAGCCATTCTATACTAGTCATGCTCCCCCCCCCACCCCCCCACACACAAACTGATTTAGTGATATATTTCATTTCTGTTAGAATTTATTTTTAGTTTAAGAAAATTTAATTGTTATGCTAGATAAACAAACACGCATAACGATGAGTGAGACACTATAGAGAGGGGGCACACAAAAAAATTTGAGCCACCAAATCCAACAGCTACAAACCACACATCCACAGGGCCAGTGAACAAAGTGATATGGCATAGCAATAGTAAATTTAATCTCTCCTCCAAGGCTCCAACGTATTATTTTTTTCATGATTATGAACTACGAACTCTGGAAAATATACGGCTGTAGAATCGGTAAATACATCTTTCTATTTTTATGAATAATTACTGCACTGGATTACAGCTCCATACGTATTTTGAAATCCCTGACACTTTCCCCTTATCCTGTTTTTCAGGATGCGCTCGAGAAGATTTCCAGGGGCAGTATAGACTCACACCACCAAATTGACCCTTCCAGAGAAAGCACTAAACCAAAAGGTATAGGTTAGTAATGGCAGCAGCACTACCCAATTAACTTTGATTGAATCTATGAGAATGCCCTATTCAATTAGTACAGGAATGCCATTTATGTAATTTAACTTTAAGATGTACAATAATTTTTTCAAAACATTGTAGGATACCTGCACTTTGCTGGACTGGCAATGAAAACTATTTGGCCTTTAACTCTAATTTGCTGCAGTACTTCGCTATCTGCTCTATTACTTGTTTCAAGATTCACATTCGTGTGTAGCAATGTACAAGCCTTTTTACTCCTAGTGTGTAATGCTCAATTCTAAACAAATACCAGTGTCTTTACCTAGTACATAGTAATAATTGGTCAGAAGTTGCCTTTTCTCAAGGTCAAGCTATGTATGAGTTGTAGTCCATCTATTATATAGCTGTGTTTCTTCTGGTGTACTCATGTTTTACTTGACTTTGTGCCCATACCGACTCACTATTTGGCACTGTATGCAGTTCTCCCCCCTCCAAAAATTGAACAACTGAAGCCAGAAGTGAAGCCAGTACCAGTTCCAATACAACACACAAAAGTATGGTGACTCTTGGCTTGTTTATTCTTTTCTGCACAAATGATTGATTACAAATTGTGCTTTACCTTTTGAAGCATAACTTCATTTTCTTATTATATATACTTACTCTCTCTGAACTTAGCTCAGGCTGTAATTTGGCTGTTTTTTTAACGATAAGTATATTGATACATTACATTTGAATAAACATATATTGCTTCCAGGATGCTAGTGGAAATAGCAGGATGAGACGGTCCAAGGTTCAAACTGCTGATGAAGTGGAAAAGGCTAAGGCCTGTCAACTTGAATTTGGGAATTACTGTCTTTGGTCCATAGAACACAAAGAAGTTATGAAAGATGCTGTTGTGAAAAGACTAAAAGATCAGCTATTTGTAGCCCGATCTTACTACCCAAGCATTGCCAAACTTAAAGGAAAGGAGGCACTGACTCGTGAATTGAAGCAAAATATTCAAGAACATGAGAGGGTTCTCAGTGAATCCATTGTTGATGCTGATCTACCGACCTTGTGAGTATTTATTCTGCATGCTTGTCATTTTTGGCCCCATTGCATGGTCCATCTTGTAAGTTGAAACTATGATGAATTGATCATTTTGCATTGCATGGATTCTTTTGCACGCATAATAAGGCTGAAAAATCCAACTTTTGATGAATTCTATTCCAGTGTTCCTCTGTCATTCCTGTTGCTACACACACACATATTTCCTTGGTGTAAATATTGAATTTACAGCTAAGTTTGACCAGGAAAGAATTTTCCAATCATGACTATACGCTGTTTTTTTAATAATCGAGTAAAACTTGGCCTTTGCTTTCAGTATCAAAAAGAAGATAGAGAAGATGGACCAAACAATAGCAAGAACCAAATCATGCATTGTGGATTGTAACAATGTCGACCGAAAGCTTCGCCAGATACTTTATATGACGGAGGATGAAGCTCATTTTCATATGAAGCAGAGTGCGTACCTGTACAACCTTGGTGTTCACACGATGCCAAAAAGTCATCATTGTCTTAATATGAGATTGACAGTAGAATATTTCAAATCAACTCCATGGGATTCAGATATGACTCCTGTCCATAAGTTTAACATTCCAGACCACAGGCACTATGTCATATTATCTAAAAATGTACTTGCAGCTTCTGTTGTCATCAACTCAACTGTTAGTAATTCTGAGGTATGAGGACAGTTTTTACACTGTTAAGCTGGTATAACATCTTCTGGGCTTTGCATTGCTGATGTTCCTTTTGGCCTTTTGCAGGAGACCGGAAATGTAGTCTTCCATGTACTAACCGATGCTCAAAATTTCTATGCCATGAAGCACTGGTTTGCAAGAAACTCCTACAGGGAATCAGCTGTCCATGTCATAAACTATGAACATGTTGTTTTGGAGAATTTGCCTGAGTTTAGCACACAACAGTTATATTTGCCTGAGGAATTTCGTGTTTTCATCAGTAGTCTCGAACGACCTACTGAGAAGACTAGAATGGAGTATTTAACAGTATTCAGTCACTCACATTACTTTATTCCGGAAATATTTAAAGATTTAAAGAAGGTGATTGTTTTGGATGATGATGTGGTTGTTCAACGTGATCTCTCTTTCTTGTGGAATCTTGATATGGGAGATAAGGTCAACGGTGCTGTCAAGTTTTGTGGCCTGAGACTGGGCCAAGTAAGAAACCTTCTGGGTAAGGCAACATATGATCCCCAGTCATGCGCATGGATGTCTGGGGTGAATGTGATTAATTTGGACAAATGGAGAGAATATAATGTTACAGAGAATTACCTGCAACTCCTGGAAAAGGTTGGTTTTGTTCTCAGCCCATTCCTATTTCTAATTCTAAAGCATGCCTTCATGTCTAGTATTTTGTTTTGTTCCATTATTTCTAGATCTTGAGTTGCTAACTACATGAAATAAGGAGCTTAATGATTTGCTTGGGTGCGTTTAAGTTTGTCAGTCTCAAATTTTGGAAAATATATGATTTGGGCCCATGAAACTTGTATGAAGTGATTACCTTATTATTATTATTTTTACTCTTATTTTGGTACAGTTTCGAAACAATGATGATGAGGCCTCTCTGCGTTCTTCAGCTTTACCGATAAGCTTGCTTTCCTTCCAGCATCTTACATATCCTCTTGATGAGAGGTTGACTTTATCTGGACTTGGCTATGACTATGGAATTGAAGAGGAAGTTGCCCGAACTTCTGCATCGTTACTGCATTACAATGGTAATATGAAACCTTGGCTTGAGTTGGGTATACCAGACTACAGGAAGTACTGGAAGAGGTTTCTAGCACGAGATGAAAGATTCATGGATGAGTGCAATGTTAGTCCATAGTACACTTGAACCTGGGAACCAGAACATTTGACGGTAGATTGTTGTCTACTGCTGACTGCTGTACTATATACCAAGAGGACGAGCACTTCCAATGAAAAAAACCAGGAAAGCAGTTATTAGCCATCAATTTTGACAGTGTAGATCCAGCACCATCTGTTCATTGAATTAGTGAGCTTGATGGTTAGAGAAATTAGTCTTAAGTTGAAGGATAATGCAGTAAACAATGATGATGTGTGATGTGAGGCTTCAGGTAATGGAAGTATCACTCTCCATCTAGATTACGGGACAGGATGATCGGTGGTGGGTTGTGGCACCTTTTATTGAAATTGGTGCCGTACGCATCATCCATGCAGGTTAATACTTTTTCTTTGTTAAATTTTTGACCCCCTTGTTTTGTCCTGTCAATAAGGGCGGCATACACAGGCTAAATTCAAATTCTTTGTTCTTAGTTGCACATTGATGGAAAGTATATTTTGTTGTCAGAAACTCATCAGTTACAAAACGAGGTTGGCAGATGTTTGGATGTCCTTTGAATATTATTATGCTTTTTTTAGATAATTATCATGTTTTCGTATATTGAAATTGGTGTGTTGGTTTCATATGGAAGATCATGGTGAGGACTGCGGATCCTGCGCGCGGCCTTTGAATTGGTCTCCGTCTACGATTTATGATTTCCATTCATGTGCTCCTCTATAGTGTATGATGAGTCAAGTTCCAGTAGTAATGCACTGTATGCCAATGTTCGAGAATTAGCTGTTGAAAGTTAAAGTGCACTGGGATCATAAAGTTGCCATAGGTAAGTTGACCAAAAGAGAAAAGCTCTACTACGGCATCTTAATGATCGGAGGAATTGGATAACAATTCAAAAGAGAAGTTTAACGACAAAGGAATACAGCAGACGTAATGGGATAAACTTGGACGCGTCGGAGCATCGGATTACACGAGATGAATTCACCGTGGTCGACCGCTGCACCCGCCATGTACCGCTTCTTCCGCTCGGTAATTTATTTTAGATGTGTGTTTTTTACCTATACTAAAAAATTAATTCGAGGCTCTACGTCCCTCAAAACACAATTAACACATTGTTCCATTGAATATATGTACCTATTTTTTTTATAATTGGTGAGCATCCGCGATGAAGCGAGGCGGCAACGCTACCAATTCTTCCACTCGGTAACGATGTTCATAGATTGCGTGGGCGTTCAGCGTAGCGCGTCAGGGTGATTGATTGATGAGCAGTGTTTCAATATTTTCCTTTCTAATACAAGCTGTGTAAATTTTAAAGCAAGTGAAAGGGTAAGTAATCACTATCTACCATTCATTCATACTTTAATATTTATGCAACTGTTAAAAGGAAAAGTATTAAAGCATTTCTCTTGATTGTAAGTTTGCAATCACGCCAAGAAGAAAGATACAGCGCGTGTTGGTGAGCCATCACCTCCGTTGAACAAGGAAGATTTTGAATGTATAATAAACTCTATTAATTTGGTCGGTGCATCCGAATTCCAGACTGCGCGAACCCGGTGCTCGCACAGAACCGATCATCGTGCCTCAATTTCTCCAAATATTCTCATATATATCCAAAAAAGACCGGATCCGAGTGCTAAGATCAGCAGGTGCATGCGGGCCCACGACGCGGCGGCAGCCCAAACGCGGAACCATACCAGACGTTCGGGCCGTGCTGCGCCGTCACGCCCAAGTTGCTACGGCGCCACGCGGCCGAGGCGGGTTAGATGCGGCCTGCCCCACTGGCCTACGTGGGACGGGAACGCAGAGGCACAGCTCCGCAGTTGCACTGCACCGAACAGCCCAGAAGCTACCTACCGCGCTCTGCCCGCAGAAATGTTGCTGTATTTAGCTGCTTTCACTTCATATTTCGCATTTTTAGCTCTCCTGATTATACATTTCTACAAGTAGCCTCATGCAGCAGCTTAGGACCACGATATTTTGTGTTTTTTTTTTCAAAGTAGCTCGGGAAATATTCGGATAAAAATAAGAACTGTGAGAAACAAGCAACGGGAATTTGTAGTACTAACTAAATTTTTTAACTGTAGTAGCTCTCTAGATGTTTTTTTCATGAAAATGGCCGTTCTCGCGACGAAATTACGGAAATATCCCCACGAGCTAAATTCAGCGCTCACGCACCCCTGTTTTTTTTTTATTTTCAGCGGTTTGGGACCGCTGAAAATTTCTTTATTTTTAATTTCCAGCGCGGGAGCCAAGGATTCAAATTTCGTTTTCGGATAAAAAACCGCCCAGGACCGGAATCCGAAATTTTGGTGAAATTCGGATATTTTGGACAAATCTCGTTTGAAATTCAAAAACCAAAATTCAAATCCGGTTCGTTTTGTACCGAGAAAAAACGAAATCAGGCGAAAAATACCGAAATTCGGGCGAAATATCCGAAATTTTGGACTTTTTGCAACGGAAAAAAAGTGAGTCAAACGATGTCTGCAAATTTTGAAATTTTTTTTGGAGAGTATTAACACATAGATGATATTTTCATAAAAATTTCAGATTATTCTGAAGTCTGTGGAATTTTTAAACATTCAAACATTGCTACAGTCCTGATTAAACACTGACCAGCAATTTTGAACCGAATGCAAAATGGTTCAAACCACGTTATAAACATTTGAAATTTATTTTGCATGGTTATGATGTATCTGTAATGCTCTCATAAAATTTTCAGATCATGATCAAACTATATGAATTTTTAAAAATTCGAATAGTACTACTGTCCTGTTCAAAAGGTTTACCGGTAAATTTGAACAAAATGAAATATTATCTAAACAATGCTAAAAACATTTGAAATTTTTTGTGGATAGTCCTGATGTAACATTAATATTTATTTAAAATTTTTAGATGATGATCATTCTCAAATAACGTTCTAAAATTCAGACAGTGCTACGTCCTGATAAAAGCCTGATGATCAATACATAGATTTGATTTAGCAATTAAAAAACGTTTAAATTTTTTCAAAATTTTACAGAAGGGTTATAAGGAAGTTCTTAATATCTCATAAACATTTTTAATTATTATCACACTCCAGTGAATTTATAAAATTCTTACAAGACACAGTACCATTTATGTTCTGTTCTTTTTGATTTTTGAAATATAATATAACAAACGAAGTTCAATGCTTACATAGATTTTATTGACCAAACAAACAAAGTTTAATTTTTTTTACAATTTTATATAATGGTAATAAGGCAATTATTAATCTCTCAAAAAAAATTTAGATCATAATCACACTCAAGAAAATTTATAAAATTCTGACAATGTAACTGTCCCAATTATGTTCATTCTGTGTTTTATTTTGTAAGGATAACAAATTAAGTTAAATTATTATGAAATTTTTTATGCATGATCCTAAGATACTAAAGATAGTATCATAAAATTTTTATATAATTATAAATCTTGTACAATTTTATAAAAATCTGACAGTGTTTTTGCCAAAATTTTAAAATGTCTCAAAAATTAGGTTTTTTAACAAATTTACATAGGAGATGACTTTCCTAAGGGTTATTGGACCAAATCCGGCAAAAAAAATGAAATTTCGGCGAAATTTGGGGTTACTGTAGCAATTTCAAAATTTTTAAAAGTTTTTTATCCGGCCGGTAGTTTAGATTTCGGGGTGGTCCGAAATCCGAAATTTCTGCAAAATTTCACCGAAATTCGACAAGATTTGGAACCTTGGCTGGAGCCTTCTAATTATTTTTTTCCCGCGATTTCCAGCGGTATCGAACCACTGGATTATTTTTTTCTTCGACTGGTTTTTTCAAAGAATGTCGATTCAAATTCCCCAATTTTGCAGCAATTCACCTAATTAATATTGGCCGATCAAGACTACTTAATTAGCTAAATATCCTGAGGCCCGATTGCAGCGGTGCCTAAAAAAACGAAAAAACACTGCTCGCTGAATATTTCAGTGGGCTACGGAAACAAATATTTCAGTGAACGGCACTCGCTGGATAATTTTCAGCGCCCGTGCCGATCGTCCCATCTAGACTCAGTTTTTTACCGTACTAGACCCCTGGCTATTTTTTTCTTGCAAAAAGGTCAGTTGTCGCATCCAACGCTTGCGTTTCGGTGGAAAAACAATAATAATTTTTTTCAGTGCTCCACTGCTGCAAAATTTCCACTGCAAAAAAAAACATCATGTCACACCCACGGAAAGAAAGATTCCTTCTGGCCCCAACCACGAGAAATAATAGTGCGCGCTCAGTTCATTGAATTCCCACTATACTGGGCTAGACTCGCAAATTCGTCGGCACGACAGCGATCTACGAAAAAAAATTACAGCAGTAAAAAATCTTGTGCAATCCAGCAGACTACCCAGGGTGCAAAATAAAAAATTGCTGGAAAATAAAAAACCGGCCGAAGAAAAAAAATGACAGTTCGGTACGTTGGAAATTGCGGGAAAAAAAATCAGCAGGCTCCGGCCACTGGAAATTAAATTTAAAGAAATTTTCAGCAGCCCCAGACTGTTGAAAATAAAAAAAATTCACCAGTGCCCGAGCGCTGAATTTAGCTCCTCAGGGCTATTTCCGCAATTTCGTCACGAGAACGGTCATTTTCGGGGAAAAAAAAAGCATCCAGAGGGCTACTACAGTAAAAAAAAATTCAAGTTAGTACCACAAATTTCCACTGCATGTTTCTCACTGTTCTTATTTTTATCCGAATATTTCCCACGCTACTTTTTTAAAAAAAAACACAAAAAAATTCGGGTACGCAGCCCTTGCAGCGCCGGGCAGCCGCTGCATGCCCATGTCGCGGTACAAGCCGCTGCATGAGGCTATTTGTAAAAATGTGTAATCAGGAGAGCTAAAAATGCAAACTATGAAGTGAAAGTAGCTAAATACATCAACGGTGGATGGGTCGTTGGATGTTAGGTTTGGTAGGGACGGAGGCACGGGGAAAGCGCCGCCCGCTTGGCCGAGACGGCATCACCGAGCTGCGACGGGAAAAATGCCCAGGCAGCCAGAGAGAGAGAGGGCAGGGGCGCGGTGGATTGGACCCGTCCAGTACTGGGCTTGCTCGTTGCTGGACGGGCGGCCTTCCACAGGCGGAGCGAGGCGGTCAGCACCAGCGTTGCTGCGCGTCTTGGCCATCACACGATAGTCACACTTCGACAGCCTCTGGTGTCATGTAGCCGGGTCTCACTCTCACCTGTATGGCTGTATATAGCTCATCTAGCACATGTTGTGGTCTCCATGGATTCTACCCGATCTTTCGCACAAGCAGTATCTAATGCCCAACCGTGTCGTATATGTCGTCCGGGCTTCTGACGCACGAGATCGATTCTCCTTTACCTACGGCATGTTTGCCTCTTTCTTCCAAGGTGTTATTAGACTATGTCGTCTCTCCGTTGTACACATAGGATGTTGGGAAGTGTATAGGAAGGAGGATTTGCTCCGTTTATCATGGATTCATGGCTGAAAAGGTGAGTTTTCGAACAGGAAAATTGAATCGTGTTGCGACGACATTTCCTCACCTTAATTTGCAGCACGGAATATGTGTCTTTCTATCTCCCCCCCCCCCCCCCCCCCTCTCTCTCTCTCTCTTCAAATGTGCATTACTCCATGCCGGTCAGTGTGGTTTGCCTACATTTTTGTCTGATGGAAAGGCGATACCACACTTCTTTTACGGGCTTACGAGCCTTGCAATTTTTACTGCTTCACCAGGTGTCCATATTGGTCATAGATGTCGACCTCCAGTGCGAGCGGTGTTACAAGAAGATCCAAAAGGTTGTACGCAAACTTCAAGTTATAGCTAGTTAGACAATCATCCTAAATCTTCTTCTAGTTAAACTAGATCATTAGACATCAGAGCCTCATTATGTTATGGTTATTGCTGGTTAGCTCAGTTCACCTGGTGTTATTCCATGCGCGAAATGACAAAAATCGGAGCAGGAGGACATCAAGAGCGTCTCCTACGACGCCAAGAACAACAAGGTCACCATGTCTGCCACGTTCCACCCGGACAAACTCTCCCAGAAGCTGAGATGCAAGGCCAGCAATGTGATCAGGGACATCAAGATCCCTCAACCTCCAAAGCCAATACAACACCTGAAGTCCGATTCGTCACAGAAAAAGTCAAGGCTAACGAGAAGAAGCAGCTTGACACTGACAAGGGGAAGCCTGACGAGACCAAGAAGCCCAACGACTACAAATTACCCGACGACAAGAAACCCGAGGAGAGCTAGCCAAAGCATATTGAGCCGGCCGCCGCAGCGACGTCGACGAAGGTGTTCGTGCAGTTTACGCCGGTGTGCAGAATCTGCTACCCGTGGCCGCGCGGTGACCCGAGCCACTGGCCGGCGGCGCGTCCCCAGCAATGGCACTGCAAAGGCGTGCCACTGCCTCTGCCTGTGCCGGTGTCTAGCAACCGCCAGCATTGCGACAGCTGTTCGGGCCCTTCGCGTGCGGAGGGTGCGGAGGCAGAGGTGGTGGCGCATTTGGGTGGGCGGCGGCGGCGATGTGTTGCTCCGGGACGCCGTCGAGCAGAGGGTGCAAGGGCTGCCGTGTTGTGTACGTTGAGAAGTTTCCTTCCGAAGAGTACCCACAGAGTTCGTGCGCCATCATGAAGATGGTGATATTTAGCCCCCTTTTTTTCTAGTGTCTGATCTGTCGTCCTGTTTGCTTCGCATTTGAGCCATTTTTCTTAGTAAAGCAAACCCAAGTAAGATAAGATATGGACGTGTGATTTGCTAGTTGATGCCGAAAGGTGCATCCGTGCATACAAACCTCGTCGTTAGAAGCAGCTGATTACAGACCTGTTAGGCTGCTACTGTTTTGATTTGGAGCCCCAGTGGGGGGCAAACACACACGACTACAATTCAAGATGAAAATCTTCAAGCAATTCAGAGAAGTGAATTCAAGTTACCATTCAAAACCTTACCACCACCGGTTCATATTTAAGACAACGTATACCAGTAAATCTGGGAATTGCAACAGCCAGTAAGGTTCGGATATTTCAATATCTAGCTTCTGAGCCTCAAGGACAAAGAACAATGGCTTTCAGACAGTTCAGTCTTCTATCACTGAACCCCAAATTAACAACTATGTCTAGAAAGAAAGCTAGATCTCAAGACCTCCTTATTTTATCGTAATTCTGGAGATAATTTGAGTTATTGCTATTGATTTATACAAGCGGCCGCCAGAAGGTTCCTTCTTATGTTTTTTTAGGTTCCTTTTCAATAGCTAAGGTGGCTCTGCTCAATACACTTACGGAGCAGTACTAGAATTTTAGACACATGGATGGCACCGTTTTTGACCAAGCATTCGGATAGAACAGCTACCATCTGACCGACGAAACCAGTTAACTATCATGCACTCTACGACGCTTCTCTTGGGGTTGCTTAGATCCATCATTTGCAGTTGCTAGGGAATCAGAGGACTCGGTTTCTGAGGTTTTCTGGTTGCCACCTACATGCGTCAAGTTTTCTCCTAATTCCGCAGACCCAGGGTTATCTCCTGTTCTATTTGGATCCAAGGCTGCATCACTGTCCTTGCTTGCAGAATGGCTCGGATCAGATGATGGTGTTGCTGCATCTCCCGAGAATGGATCCTGCACCTTCTCTGTGCTGGATTTACACTGCTTTTCAAACATCATCTGCAGATACTTTCCTTGTTCTTCAATTCGCAACTGCAATTTTCTCTGAATCTGCAACAGAGACATGGAATGGAGTTCAGATTGTGTAGGTTTGATTTGCATATACATTGAGAATGCCCTGTATCTGTTTATTTTGTCACGCCACATTCCTGTAGTCACAATTCGGTTCATGGCCGCAAACAAATGTGGGAAACGGACCACTTTTCAGTCTCACATTTGTTTGTCCAAGTGTAGCAAGCTTCTTTTCCTTGAGCATTAGCATGAAACCTAGAACAAGTCTACATGATTAGTACCTCAAGTTGTTCATGAAGGCGTTTCTGAACTTCCATCTGAAGGCGCAGCGCTTCAGTAAGATCCATGCTCCTATATAAGAAACCCAACATTGTGCAAGAGTGTTAATAATTCATGAAGTGACCGACAAAGCAAGAACACACACTTTATCATGTAGTCAAGCCTCAAAACAATAATTTCTGGTCCAACATAAAAGTGAACACATAATGGGCTCAATATGCATCATGATAATTCCAACACCAGAAGAGGGCGGATTTGACAGATGCATCTACAGTTACAGCAAGATCTACATTTAGAGCATAAATGACAAACAGTTTTTTTAATTGCGCGTTACGTATCAGAGAATAATTGCAAAAAAACACACTTTTTTTGTTATGGCTACAGGTAACCAAGGTTTCGAAAGAAATTTGGACCACTTTCTAGGCAATTCACAATGCTCACCAGATCTTTACTGAATGGAACAGTATGCAAATCCAAGGATGCAGATGTCTCGGCCAGGAAGGCTGGAAAAGCCAGAAAATGGACTGATTCTAGTGCCAGTAAAACTTGCTTGCCCAAACACACTTTAATACCATCATGAAAAAAGAAGGAAAGCATATTCCTCATGTAACCAATTATACCTGCGGAAGTTCGCCAGTAACCTGCAATCTTAACAATGCTAGTAACCCCACCATAGTTTTTTTATTAAAGACGATATATTTTAGTTATTAAAGACGATATATTTTAGGAAGAAGTCCATTTGAACCCTCTAAACTACTGCCTGAGTCCACAAATCAAACCCCAACTACAAAAAACAGGGTATTTTGACACCCTCCAACTCTCAAAATCGTTCAGTTTTTCACCTCTAGGCTGATTTCATCAGTGGTTTTCAACACATTGGCAGCCACATCACTAGTTTTTTTTGTGTAGGCAGCCACGTCAGCGTTGAATCACCTCTTAGTAAGCTATACATACTTCTTAATGAAAAGTAGCCCTATGGTTCATGATATTTTTTGGGGGAAAAGGTAGGTGGGATACTTTGCTAACTTAATCATGTTGAGTTGATTTGAAAGTCACGTCAGCGTATCCAAGCTTACTGGGACGTCATATTATCGAAAACCAACCAAAAGCCAGAGTGGCTTTGGGCAAGGGTGTGATTTGCCTGGTTTTGATAGTTGAAGGGGTGTCAAATGCTCGGTTTTGGAGTTGGGGGTTGATTTCCGAACTAGGGCAAGAATTGAGGGGGATAAAATGGACTTATTCATATATTTTATTACCCTGGTATCTGTTTGCAAAATTTAACAATGAGGAGATAGCAAGCACTTGCCTACTTCGAAGTAATTCTTTATATTTCATTTTAAAATCATGCCTGTAGGTAAATAAAAATATACACGGACATCAACTCTTTCTCAAGGTAATTATTAACTGTTAGTTGGTGATACGAACTGTCATCTAAATATAACTAAACGCCTCATCTTAGCCTTGATAAATGTTGACACACACACACAGAGTAAACTACTATCGGTTAGCGCCAAGAGATATAGATAGTGTGCCAAAATGCAATGGAACAAGAGATGTGAGGAATAATATTATTCACTCACGTTTTCAGGTCCAGAGACAACTCATCAGTAGTTGACCTTTTTTCTGTTGCACCTGCATAATGAGTTATATAAAGGTTAGATTAATGTTAACAGTAGACATTAATTACAATATAGCTGCATGCCTGCTTTTTGCAAAAAAAAACAAGAATATTGCATCACGAGAAGATGAAAGTTTTAAAATAAAAAGACAGCCCTAGCCCTTATCATGAAAATTGTACTCAACTCATTATCATGAAATAAAGGTATTCCAGTATGTAAAGAATTTCTATAATCAAAATGCAAGTGAGAAAGAATCCAGTTGAGATAAACCTTCAGACAGGTCTGGCTTATATCGAGCTGTGCGGTACTTCTGCAATACAAACCAGTTCAGATAAGAAAGTGAAAACTAAAGTTTCTTGTGGCAAGGATACTATGTAGACAGCTAAACAACAAACCTGCAGATGACTTTTGATATGATATATTGTCAAACCATAAACTTTCATAAGCTTGAGCACGCCCTTAGGAGTAGCTTCTGAAGGTACAAGACAAAAAAAAAAGACAAGCATTAGATTATGCCAGAATAGGATCCATTACCTAAAATCATTTAAGGGAAATTGACAATACAGCAGACAGCAGGCATACTTTCACTACCGCCGAGCTGATTTACAGCATCTACAAAACATTCATGAAGTTCCGGGGTCCACCTCATTCGTTGTTTAGCTGCAGATGCATTGTTGCTATTGGGAGGACTTGCGACAGGACAAATCTCCCCACCATGAGATGAAGCTGACTGGTTGACAGCAGGTTGTGATGGAGCCAAGTTAGAAGACTGAACCATGGACTACAACAAAGGAGGCAAATAGACATTAAGTCATGAAAAAACATACGGAATCAGCTTACGTAAAGCATCACAGTGAGAATTAGAACAAGTAACATCATGTGATCTTTTGTTTGCTATTTTTTCCAAGTTGAACATTCTGGCAACTATAACTACAAATTAAGGGACTAAACCATCTCAAAATTAAGTGGACCTCAGAATTTTATTTTGTGCAAAAGAAAAGAACATCACTTAGAATTTCCAGTGGCAACCATTCGGTGTCAAGAACACAAACATTCATTACAAGAATCTAATGTGATAGCTCAAATAGTCAATCTAATAACATTTATAACCCTCTTCAAACCACGGAAACAGGAATTCATTGCTGTCATCGTCAGCATCGGTCCATCACTTTAACAAGACATATCACAGATAAGCTTAAACTTCTATTAAAATGAATAGATAGTTTACCTACACAATGTTATGTGTTTCAACAAGAAAATGGCAAGGGACAGAAAAAAAAGAACACATTCCCTCCACCTATTGAATTATGTCACTGGGAAGTCGAAACTTCTCACACTTTAACCATTAACATACATAAAAGCATCTAGGCTGGCCACATGAAAATGATACTGGTTACCGTGTAGATTTGCTGTCAAAAGAACTTTCATAATGTCATAATTTTGTAACCTTTTGCTGATAAGTTATAGTAAACAGAAAGGGTATTTCTAAACTACCAAAACACAAGATGGATCTACAACTTTACACTTTATGGTATTGCAATTGCATACCTTTGGCTGGGAATCAGTAGCTGTTGCATCTAGAATGTCTTTCCAATCATCATTCATTATCTCTTCCCACCATTCATTTTGTTTAGCAATCCCATCAGATGTCATATTAGAACTCCCGCTCAGGATTTGATTATCAGAAGTAGTCGTATTATCTGTGTAATCTAGCAAACCATCCACAGAAGCTGGGAACCAGGTTGCCTCAGTGTGTCCTCCAGGGGTATTATTAGAAAAAGACTGAAATACTTCAACATTCGATGACTGAGAAATAAAGGGAGCAACGATAGACTGCCCCTCATGGTTGGACACAGAGACATGTGGACTAGCAGAGTATCCTAATGTGGCTGAATATGATGGTCCGACAACACCAGTTCTTGGGTGCAAAGTCGCAGACTGAGGTGCACTTTGATGCAAGGGCATAGAATCATTTGGCAGTTGCCTCGGCATCGGAATATGCTGGCGATTACGAGGCCTTGGGAAGTTCTCTTTCAAAGGTTTTGGCAGAATAGGTAAAGAGGATGAAATTGCTCCAAAAACTCTGTTGTTTTGAGATTGCCTCCAGTCAAACTTCCTCATTGAGAACAGTGCACAAGCTTTGTTTCTTCCCCATAAACTGCTTTGATATCTTTCTACAGGGCAAGCTCACCAAAAGTGTTAATTCATTACTCTGTCGATGGTTAAGAAATGAAGACTTAGAAAAAGGGAGCTTAGTGTGAGGTCGTATAAAAACATTATAACTGTAATAAACATAGGTGACTGTAAATAATGTATCAAACACACATTTATGCATCCTGGAATTAATCATGAGTAAGCAGTAATTTAACTAGTGTCATGTGCATCACATATGCAGAAAACAAGAAACGGCAGCCTCATGAAATGTGTTAGCACTTAGCAACATGGTCATCAAGTTGCAAACTTTTGTACACAGGTGCCCAAAACATATTAACATATCAATAAATATCTCCTTCGACTTCCTTCCTGAGATTCTTTTTATTTATGCCAACTCTGACGGTAGATATTATGCATAAATAAATTTGAACAGAACTATCAATACTATGGCATAGGCCTTCATTTATGAGTATTAACAATGTGATGCTTCTAAAAAAAATGCAGCAACTATACTTGACAGCTCCTAGGAATCATTCAGTTAATACTTTCTTTGAAGCTACAAACTATCATCTTTCTGCATAGCACACCCACATGCAAAATCTATGGGGAACATGATGCCATAATGATGCTCTGATTGGCACCAAGCCACCGACCCTGACCCTCTTCCTAATATCAACAACGTGACTTTTATCCACAGTTTTGAGGCCTCATAATTCCACATCAAATGGTCAGCTTGTTGTTTAGTGTTTATTACTCCCTCATCTAAGTTTATAAGGCGTATTTTTTGCATGGTTTTGTCCATAAATATAAGTATTTCATATTCCAATGCAACACTAGTGTGATGCTCCCTCTATACTCCTAATAAATATCCATCTTTACTTTATATTCTCTACATGCATGAATTGAATATAGTGCTTAGTGATAATAATTAGGGCTAATCTAGTCATTTTAATATCTTCTTGGTCTATATGCCAAGAAGAAATATACTTAGAAACTACCATCTTTCTGCATAGCATACCCACATGCAATATCTATGGGAACATGATGGCATGATGCCATAATGATGCTATGATTGGCACCAAGCCACCGACCCTGACCCTCTTCCTAATATCAACAACGTGACTTTTATCCATAGTTTTGAGGCCTCATAATTCCACATCAAATGGTCAGCTTGTTGTTTAGTGTTTATTACTCCCTCATCTAAGTTTATAAGGCGTATTTTTTGAATGGTTTTGTCCACAAATATAAGTATTTCATATTCCAATGCAACATTAGTGTGATGCTCCCTCTATACTCCTAATAAATATCCATCTTTACTATATATTCTCTACGTACATGCATTGAATATAGTGCTTAGTGATAATAATTAGGAGTAATCTAATCATTTTAATATTTTCTTAGTCTATATGCCAAGAAAAAATATGCCTTATAAACTGAGGAGTATACAATATGTGGCGCTGTAGTCAAATAAGCAAACCCATCTTGGTACATATGTGCCATTAACTCACAGGATGGCAACCACAGCTTAAGCCCGACAACCTCGTCGCTGGACTAAACCCTAGGGGGCAGGCAACTGTTTCCCCACGCGCGTTGTTTTTTTCGGGGGGTGGGGTGGTGTACAATTACAACCATCACAGTACCCAATAATTCTCCCTCGACGCTTCCCGGTTAATCCTACTACCACACCAAATCCCCCATCATTTTCTGTACTGTACCACCATCACAATTCGCAGGCATGTGTACTACCTGTCTACCACCGCTCCCCACCAAACTCACCTAGAAGGCTAGAACCCATCCCGCATCCCCCAGGCACCCGCCCGCTAGCGCGCGCTCTACCACTTCTGTTCCATCGACTCCGACGATTCCAATCGGGATCGCCTCGGCGAGACCGATCGCGCCGATGCGAGCTAGGAAGCAACGCGCGATCGAGAGGAGAGGAGAGATTGAGGGGTTGGGGGATTGGGGAGCGATGGAGTGTGCGTACCTGGTGGGAGGCCGCGCCATCGACGCGACGCGGTGCGGCTTTGTGGGAGGTGAGGTGAGGATGGGGAGGGGGTAAAAAATCTGGCTGGGGCGATCGCCTTTTTGTTGTCGCGATGAGGAGGAGAGAGACGCAGTCCGCGCGAACGGAGAGTGAAGAACCCGTGCGTATACGAGGAAAACTAAGCAAATGTTGAAAACTCTTAAAAATTATATCTTCAAAAATTCGAGTAGTTCTAATAAAAATACCGCATATAGGGAAAAGATAAGCTTTTTTGCAATGCAAATTTTTTTGGGACTAAACTCAATCTCATTCGCAAGAAAAAGATAAATTCTTAGTGAACAGTGTTCGGTACTATTCACTTGGAATTCATCATTTTCACTCCTCGCAAATGAGTTTGAATTTAATCCTGAAATTTTGCATAGTTAAAGAACATCGTCTCCTCTGCATATAGTTTTTTTTGAACTTTTTTGAAAACTTCAAAGATATGACTTTCACAGTTTGTAATATTTATATAGTTTTCACTCTTTATATCCCTAAACCTAGCGCTCACAAGAAGAGAAAACACCCACCACCAGTTGGTTGGGGAGATGCACTGTGTACCCCATGGGAGGGTGGACTTTTACGGATAGGCCCCTATAGTTCTGCCGTGCAGCCAACTTGATAGCTAGGATGGTCCACGGGAAGGTGATTAAGACAACGCAGTTATTCATAGTTTTTTTTTCTAAAAAAAGTAATCTGGTTTATATTTACATTAATACTAATACAACGCGAGGACATAGCCACAACCTAACTTTTACGAGCCTAGATGAGACTTCTTTGTACTTAGCTCAACAATATGTTATTTTGTACTTTCCTTAGTAACATGAGGATCTTCGATGGAAGCATCATTTTCATCTAGGTGAGTGGAACTGATAGGAGGTGTGACGCCAAAACTTACCATAAACTAAGTAAAACCAAGAAGACACTCATCGACGATAGGACAAAAGGGGCATAGAACACCGAAGTATCAATATGTCTACACCTATATAGTATTGGTGACAATGCTAAAGGAGAGGAACCGATGACGGATGTGAAAAGAGAAAACCATAGTTCCATGGCGTTGGACGGCAAGATGTTGAGCTTAGAGTATGGTAAGAAAATTTGCTAGTTGTGTTAAGCTTTTTGTTGGGCTGATAAAAAAGCTTGAGCTTATTCGACTAGTCACAGTTTAACATTTATCGGGGCTAAATCAATTTTGAAACAAAATATTTTTCCTGTTACTCCAACGAATCAAGCTTAGCTCGATAGAGTTCTCGTTGATAGCCAGTGTACATGCATACGGTTACACAGTACCGTGTAGGTGTACACGCACAGGACTCTGGAGATTAGCATGCCACCGGCCAGAAGATCAGCACAACACCAATTAGTGTGACAACGGGCGCGAGTTTGACAACTCCTTCTCTCGCCACTTCTTTCTCACCCACGGCATCGCACTCCGCATGTCGTGTCCATATACTTCTCAACAAAATGGCAAGGCCGAGCGTATAAATCGCACCACCAATAATATTATGTGCTCTCTCATGTTCCAGGCTAGCCTTCCTCCCTCCTTTTGGGTAGAAGCCCTCCACGCTGCCACCTATCTTCTCAATAGTCATCCCACCAAAACTTTCAAATTCTGCACTCCTTTCCAGACTTTTTACTGGGTCCCTCCCTCCTACTCGCACCTTCGGGTCTTTGGGTGCAAATGTTACCCCAATCTGTCCTCCACAGCTCCTAACAAACTCTCACCCCGTTCCACCTTGTGTGTCTTCCTCGGTTATCCGTCCGACCACAAAGGATGCCCGTGTCTTGACCTTTCCTCCAATAGAATCATCATCTCCCGCCACGTCTCTTTCGATGAATCCTCCTTCCCCTTTGCCGAGGCCCCCTCAGTGCCTCCAACTAACGATACTCTTGATTTCTTATCTGATGTTGGCACTGCACCTCTGCCCATCGGTACTAGAGTTATTGCAGGTACAGGTCCAGGATTTGCCACACCTTCTGTCGTGGCCTTTGTACGCTGGCTGGTGTCGCCTGCACCCCGCACACCTGCAAGGCCCCCAGCCTCACCTCTCGGCGGATCACCGAGCGTTGGTTCCTCTAACTCGAGCTCCGAGCTACCTAGCAGAGCCGACGGCGTTGCTCGACCAGTGCTTCGTGCCAGCCCCGACCACATGCACTCCGGCTATGGTGTTTTTCTCAGTGGCAACCTTGTCTCCTGGTCCTCGAAGTGTCAGCATATGGTTTCTTGATCTAGTGCAGAGACAGAGTATCGTGCTGTAGCTAATGGAGTTGCTGAGGTTTGTTGGTTGCGTCAGTTACTTTTGGAGCTACACAGTCCACTTCAGCAGGCTACCATGGTCTATTGCAACAACATCAGTGCAGTCTATCTCTCCACCAACCCGGTTCAGCATTAGCGTACCAAGCATGTAGAGATCGACCTGCACTTTGTTCAGGAGCGTGTTGCCCTCGGCGAGGTGCGCGTGCTTCACGTTCCGACGACCTCGCAGTACGCGGACATCTTCACCAAAGGCTTACCGACGTCTGTGTTCACTAAATTTCGGTCCAGTTTAAACGTTCGTGCTTCTACTGTTCCAACTGCAGGGGAGTGATAGCCAGGCGTACATCCAGACGTACATGCATACGGTTACACAGTACCATGTAGGTGTACACGCACAGGACTCTGGAGATTAGCATGCCACCAGCCAGAAGATCAGCACAACACCAATCAAGGATTACTTCCTTCTTTAGCCTAACTATCTTTGGCATGTATCTTAACTAATTCTCTCTGTAATCTTTATATACATATGTGGCTGCAATACAAAGATTCATTGCATGATTATCTCGTATACTCTACGCTTTCACTCGTGCCAAAAATTCTTACCTAGGCCTAGGTGTAACCATGTTTTGCTTAGGTCTAGTCTATACCCCTTTATAATGCACCTAAGCATTCTTTTCTACGTCCACCCTAAATAATGCACCCCACTAGAGATGGTCCAACCTTCATGCACCCAGCGAAACGTCCCCAGAAACTTGCCTCCATCAAAATTAACCTCTCAGATCTTTCCTCAGCTTTACTCACCCACATCCAATGGCCATTGTTTAATGTGTCTAACTCATCCCTGTGGCCCACAACAGATCTCCCCTCACCTCCAGCATCATCTCAAGAAAAATGAAACAAATATCCTGGAATTAAGGAAAAGAAAACAAACGTTCTAGAAAAGAAAAAGACCATATATTACGTGCTGGAAAAAGAAAACCGGAAGACAAGGTACTATACTAGTTTCAAAAGGGATAATAAGATAGTGTCTTTTTCTATATTATAGAATTCTTAAAAATGATGTGAATTGTTTTCATCCAACGAACAAGTGATGCACACACTTAGTAATCTTACTTTAAATTCCATGACAGATATCACAAAATCCACTATCCACAAATCGAATTTTATTTTCTTTTCTTACAAAGCGTTCGAGTTTTAAACATAAATCCCAAGACCTAAATAGATTACATAAGTGTCATAGCATTTAGCTTTCTATCATCGCGAAAAAAATAATAATCTAAACATAGAAATACGATTTCAAGGCCCTTTAGAAGCGCAAAAGTTCTTCTATAAAGCATTCTTTCAAAATTTGTTTTCAAAAGGGTTTATTACAAAACCACCCTAAGCCCAACCAATTAAACAAACTACAAGATCCACCGAAAGCAAAGCCGCCAATGGCGAAGCCGAAGAAGCCCCGGGCCCCCGCCCCAGATCCACCCACCGCCGCTCGCCTCCCATGGCACCTCCCCGCGCCGCCCCTCGCCACCGCCATCCTCATCTCCCTCGCTGCCCTCCTCGTCCGCGCGCTCGTCTCCATCGGCCCCTACTCCGGCCAGGGCGCGGCGCTCAAGTTCGGCGACTAAGAGGCGCAGCGGCACTGGACTCACACTCTATCTCCCATCCCCCGACAGGTAGCGCAACACCTCCGACAACGTCCTCGCCTACTGGGGCCTCGACTACCCGCCCCTCTCCGCCTACCAGAGCCGCTTCCACGCCCTCCTCCCCAACGCCTCCCTCCCCGACGCCGTCGCCCTCCGCTCCTCCTGCGGCTTCGAGTCTCCGGAATCGTACGCGTCAGCTTCGCTAGCTTCTACTGCTCGTAATGTGTAGAATAGTGTGTCTGTTGATGTATTGTTAAGTCTTTGCGCTTTGTTTCCTGTAGGAAGTTGCTGATGCGGTGGACGGTACTGTCATCCGATCTGGTGGTATTCTACCCGGTGGCGCTGTGGTTCGTGTGGTCGTATGCGAAGGGCGGGGTTAGCTGTATAGGGAAGGATAGACGAGAGGGTTGGAGGTGGCTGCTCGCCATGGTTCTGATCAACCCCTGTTTAGTACTAATCGATCATGGACATTTTCAGGTAGGATTGTACTAACTATGTGTCTGCATTGGAGTATGGCAATAGTGCAGATTGCATTGTCCATTGTGTTACATTTCATCCGTTGGCTGATAATAAGTAGTTGTTTTGTTTCATTTTAACTGCATTAGCCTCGGACTGACGCTTGGATCGATTGCTGGTGTTTTGTCGACGAATGAGCTTGTTGCTGCTGCTCTCTTCACTCTTGCAATTAACCACAAGCAGGTTCCCATCTTGTCTGGAAAAGTATTTCCTATTCATAAGCTTTATCACCAAACATGTAAATACACTTTGTAGAGAGTGCTTTGCCTTTGCAAACCCACACCAACCCAACAATGAAAAGGAGGGGAGTTCCTGGGGTGGATATACTAATAGGCAATAGACTTGTCACTGTAAATGACAAAGTCTGTGCTCATGATCCATCTGGAAATTGAATCAGCAACAAACAAATCTATTAATTTATCATCTGTTGCCTTGGAATGCTTGGATCCCTGTCGTTGGGGATATGAGAGATACACAATTCTGGACTCGGTTTTGTCATATATCTCCCCAAAATTTCCAATACGGCAATAGGCTATCATATTAATGAGGCACACATATAGGATTGGTGCAATATTAGTCCTCTACTTTTTATGCCTACTGACTCAATTACCAACTAGCTCAAGTTGGAAGTGTAATGGATAGCTAGAAAAATGAGATTGGGAGGTGACCATGATTACATTCTGCCACTTATTTTGATAAGAAATAGATTTAAATCATGACGTGTCACCTATCGGTCTAATACAGTCATGCGTGAACGTCAATCTACTAAGTTCTTTGTGATGCATCCACATAACTAATCTGAGACATCTTCTCCCCATTCATATCCATATTTTTCAAACGTAGTGTTGCATCCTAAATATCCCACTTTTCCCTATATGTCTTATATATGTTTGATGTGTTGCAGATGAGCCTGTACTTTGCACCAGCATTTTTCAGCCATCTTTTGGGGAAATGCCTCAAGCGAAAGTATTCAATTTTTGAGGTCATGCACCTCGATTTTGTTGTATTGGGAATATTTGCTCTTGTTTGGTGGCCATATTTGCATTCTTACGAGGCTGTCATACAGGTAATGGTAGATGTACCCTCCTAGTTACTTTTGTTCCAAGCGAACCACAATCTATAGCTGAATAAAATCTAGTAGGATCTGTAACATTTTTTTTCATTGAGCTGGTGCTATTCCTCAACATGAAACTCGTTTTATGTATAATTTACTTCCCTATTTCCCTGCTTGCCTAGCAATATTAAGCTTGTTATGTGACCTATGTCTGTCTTATCAGGTGATATCTCGACTAGCTCCATTTGAGAGAGAGGTATATATGAGGATTATGTTGCAAATTTCTAGTGTAGCACTTCAGTTCTTATCAAGTGGAAGAGATTGTTTGCGATAAAACCGCTGAAACTTGTAAGTCTATCTGCTACCATCCTAGCTTTCTTGCCTTCATTTGTTCAGCAAGGCAAGTCACCAGGTAATCTTGGCTTCTCTATGCTTTGTTGAACAGCTCGTTTTCTTTCTATCTATTCTCATACCAAGGTATTTTCAACTACTTAGTTGATAGGTTCTCTGTTTTATTGTAAATATATGCTGTTTCATTAACTCATGCTTTCTATTTCTTCAATTTGCAGTTCATGAGAAATCAATTTTGCTTCCTCTTTTACCTGCAAGCCTTTTAGCGCTACAAGAGCCTCAGCTATTTGGATGGTTCACATACTATGCCCTTTTTTCAATGTACCCTCTTGTCTGCCGTGATCAGATTCTTCTACAATATATAGTTGTTCTTGGCCTCTTCTTTCTTATCTACTGCTCACCTGGTGGAAGCTACGGAAAGGGGGTGAACATTCCATCTGAAGCAAAGGCAGTTCTGAGTCTGCCATTGTTATGCTCGCTCTTACTTCACATTGTACAACTGCAAATAGAGCCTCCGAAGAGGTATCCCTTCCTCTTTGATTCACTCATAATGTTCATTTGCTTCTCACAGTTTGTTATTTTGAGTCTGTACACCAATTATAAGCAATGGATGTTGGACTTCTGTTATTTTGACCCTGTATACCAATTATAAGCAATGGATGTTGGACTCCCATTCTAAATCAGTGGGCAGGAAGAAAGATCTATGATTGAAAATTTTGACAGCTAATTTTACAGACAATAGTCACTATACCATTGTAACCTTGAGTGTGATCCTCTGTAATGAAATTGATTCATTTTTAATGAAATGGATGGAATGTTTCCACATTGAGCAGATACAGATAAATTTCTATATGATCAGAAATTTATGTGTAGGAATGATAATCTGTATGATCACTGGCTCACGAGAAACCAGAATGCAAGCAATATGGACTCGGAAATAGCTTTTAATTTGCACCATAACAGATATTATTGGCCGTCAGGAAATGCACTTTTAACGAAATTTGTCATGCTATTTTTCGAGTTGTCGAATCCTTGAATTACCCATTTTTTAGGAGTGGGGACAAGCAGCTATTGTAGTAATGGTAGTATTTACAGCCCACAGAACTCGAGTTCAAATCCCAGGCAATCCTTGTGACAAACTGAAGTGGGATAATTCATACTATACCACTCCATTCGTTGGCATTTCAAGAAATACTACTCGTTGTCTCAATGTCATATGGGTCTAAGGGTTATATGTCATCTTTGGAGTGGTATAGTATGAATTATTCCGATTGAAAAATCCACGTAAATAACCCACCCACCCTAGTGTTGGTGCGAATCGAACTATTCTGGCATGCTTGTTTTGATTTTTGTGTCGACTTGTTATGCAAATTGTCAGTGGAAATACTGAGAACTGTTTGTTCGGTGGCCTCAAGTGGTACAGCTATTCCATAACTGACAATTAGTAGCACTCTAGAGGCTGATAGGTTTGCTCTTGTTGCTTCTTCTGACCATACATTAGAACGTCACCATCCAAAATCACTCTAAGAGAGTGCCAAATGCATCAAGCACAAAATAAAAATTCTTCACATCTCTACATATCCGTCAAGCCACTTGCTGAGGAGGAAGAAATTAAAGGTCACAAATCAGCTACTTTGGTTCGATCTTGGATTGGAAGGAATATCCCCCGCTGTAGTCGAATGAGTCGGTGCTCATGTCCTTGTCCTTCTTTGGGAGAGGATCATCGTAAGGATGGCGAGGAGCGCCCTTTGAGACGTCGAAATCCGTCGCGGACGTCGAGGCAGACGTCGAGGTGCTGCTCAGCCCCTCGCTCTGCAGCATCATCTCGACCTCCTTGACGACTTCGCTCATCGGCGGCCGGGCTCCAGCCGCCTCCTCCAAGCACCTGAGGGCCAGCTGGACGAACTTGCTGAACGCCGCGAGATGGTTGGTGTTCATGATCCTGGTGTCTGTCATGTCCTTGAGCCCGCAGAACTCGCTGTCGCTGATGTCGAACGCCCTCTTCACCTCGCGGACGATGTACTTCCCCTTCTCGATCGGCTGTTTCGCGATGACCAATTCAAGCATGACTACACCGAAGCTGTAGACATCGCTCTTCTGGGTCAGTTGCTGAGACATATAATACTCAGGATCCAGATAACCCTGCAGGAGAACAAAAGGAGGGGGAAAAAGTGTCAGATTCACCGGAAGAGTCATCGGCAGCGACGGATGCAACAATGCGCGCACTCATAGTCTGAGAAGTCGCTGATGTGCCATGACATGAGCGTACCAGTGTTCCTTTCACTTGGGTACTGACGTGCCCCCTCTCGCTGTCCGACACTAATTTGGAGAGGCCGAAGTCGGCGACCTTGGCCGTGAGGTGCTCGTCCATGAGGATGTTGCTGGACTTGACGTCCCTGTGGATGATCGGCGGGTTGGCGAGCTCGTGGAGGTAGGCCAGCCCGCGCGCCGCGCCGAGCGCCACCCGGAGCCGCTTCTTCCAGTCGAGATGCAGTCCGCTCTTCCCTGCAGTTTTTGTTGCAAACAGCTTCAGCGGCGGCCAGAGGACACCGTACCGTGCGTGTTCCGGTTTGGTTCTTACCGGAGAGGCTGTCGCGCAGCGTGCCGCTGGACATGAACTCGTAGACGAGCATCTGCTCGCCCTGCTCGAAGCAGAAGCCGACGAGGCCGACGAGGTTCTTGTGGTGCACCCGCGAGAGCAGCTCGATCTCCGTCTTGAATTCCTGCCCGCCCTGCATGGACCCCTGCTGCGCCCTCTTGATGGCGACGAACTGCCCGGTCGGCAGCATGCCTCTGTACACCTTTCCGTACCCGCCGTAGCCGAGCTCGTTTGCTTCCGCGAAGTTGTTGGTGCTCCTCTTGAGCTCCTCGTAGGAGAACCACCTCGCTCCTTTCAGCCGCGGCGCGCCGCCCCTCTCCTCGCTTCGAGCCCACGACGCTGCACCAGTTGACACATCAGGTCTCATTTGTGTCAGATGAACACGGCGACAGGTTCGGTTTTGTCAGGGGAGACTACGTACCGAAAGGCCCGCCGAGCTCCTCCCTCGCCTTCTGCGCTCGTCGCCTCTGCACGAGCGCGTAGACGGCCGCTCCGACGAGCGCAATGACCAGCACGCCGCAGCCAACCGCTATCCCGATGATCACGCCCTTGCTCTTCGACGACGACCCGTTCTCTGCAACCATCCACCCATCGACTCAGTACCTCACCACATAATGAAACCATTGATTCGCGCGAACACACGGTGGAAATCAAGCACGCGCTTCACTATTTCAGCAGTGTTCTGAACCTGGAAAGGGGTACGGGGAGGCGATGAAATAGTAGGGACCGAACTCCTTGGGCGGCTTGAAGGTCTGGTTGCTGAGGTCGAAGCCGATGCGCATGACCTCGGAGCGGTTGAAGTAAGGCTCACCGGAGGGGAAGAGCTTGACATGGACCTGCATGTAGGAGTCGCTGTTGAAAAAAGGATCCTGCAGGTGGACGGAGCCCGGGGTGAGGTCCAGCTTTGTCCACAGCTTGCTCTCCAGCTCCTGGAACACCGTGCCGTTGGTCACGTCCCGGAAGAAGGGCGCGCGGAAGTACATCTCGCCCTGGTACGGGTACGCGCATACGCAGCTCTGCGGGCTCATGCTCTGCTCCGACGGGCACGTCCCTGAGAAGCACTTCACCAGGCTCGTCGAGTAGGGCGGCGACGGCGCGCGCTGCGACACGTTGCAGTACGACGTGTTCGGCAGGTGGTCGCACACCGGGTTCCCGACCAGCCTGAATGAACATGGATCAGGAGGAGTTTGTAAGATCACAATTTAGTAGGATCGCTGTTGTTTGTGAACTGGAAGTGATCACTCACGCGAGGGTGCCGTCGTAGCTGGAGGTCACCGTGACGGAGTCGAACTGGTTGTTCTTGAAGCTCACGATGCTCAGCTCGCTGCTGATGCTCTTGCCCATGTCGAGGGTGCCATTGAACCCGTTGTCGTCTAGGATCCTACGAAGAACGTTGCAATAAGACATTGTCAGTTTTGTTACTGCATTGCAACGATCATCAGTTTCTGGTTCTATCCAGAACATGTGTGAACTTACACTTGCTGCAACTGCGGGCTGCTGAACAGCCTTATCGGCACCGGGCCGTAAAGCCTTCCGGATTGTATGATCCTTGATGGGCATCATAAGACCATATCAGGTTTGGTTACATGAACATATGACGTGAATCTGCAAGGTTCGAGAGAAACTTACAAAGCTGATAGCTGTGGCAACCTCCAAAACCATTGTGGGCTCTCGGAACGATCAAATGTATTGTTGCTCAGATCACTGTGGAGTAATTAGACCATAAGAATTTTCAGATCAAGCCTGCATTGTGGCGGTTCAAAAGCAGCAGAAATCTTGTGCAGTGCTGATTGCTTACACATAATTGAGAAGAGTCATCCCAGATAGATCGGTCAATGGTCCGGTAAGCTGGTTGTTGGCTAAGTTGCTGAAACATGCCAATAATTTGTTCAGTATGAATATAGCTTTTCACATTGGTACTAGTATGTGGTATTCAGAAGTTCTTGAACAACTTACAGCTCGTTTACTTTAGTGAGTTTATTCAGATTTGCGGGAACTGGGCCCGAGAGGGAATTTCTATCCAGTCGGCTGTCCAAGCAAAACATAGAAAGAGACCAAGGATTCATATTCGGGCCCATCCAACAAAACAAGAATTGTGCATAGTTTCGTCTGAAAAGGACACTTACACTACTTCAAGTGTAGTAACAAACCCAAGAGAGTCTGGGATATTCCCGGTGAATTTATTTCCATCGAAGAGCCTGCACCAAACATCTTAAGGTGTCAGTGCATGTTGCCAAACCGAAAAAATTCTAGAAACAGGACATCAGGAGCTCACAGATGAATCAATGTCATCTCAGGGCTGAAGAGAGCATCTGGTATTGAATCAGACAATTGATTCTTATTGAAGTGGCTGCAGAGAACCAGAATGATATGGTTAGTGATAAATTCCATTTTTGATCTCTGCTTGTGGAATAGCAATGAACATATTTCTTAGGACCTACAAGTGTTTGGTTTTGATAAGCTTATCTAGACCCATTCCACCATTTGTCGAGATTGGTAAGGGACCGCTCAATTGATTGTCGGCGATGTCAAACCAATAGAGATTGGAGAGATTTCCAAGAGAAGCTGGTATTTTTCCAGAGAACTGATTTGAGTTCAAAGCCCTGAAATAGAGTTTGATGTCATTCTTTATCTGCAAAGTTCAAACACTAAACTACAAAAGCACAGTATCATCCGGATTTTTTTTAAATAATACATTTTATAAAACTAATTGCGACATTAATACGCGGGAATTTTTTTTTGCAAAAATAATGCTCCGTCGCCAAACCGTATGGCGAAGTACGAGTAACCGCCAAACCGTACGGCGAAGATAGTAATTTCGCCCAACGATTTGGCGACATCAGCTTAATTGCATCATTAGCGCTATTGTCGCCATACGGTTTGGTTACAACTAGTAATAGGCTATTACTAGTTGTAGCCAAACCGTATGGCGACAATAGCGCTAATGACGTAATTAAGGTGTTGTCGCTAAACCGTTGGACGAAATTAGCTTCTTCGCCGTACCGTATGGCTATTACTCTATTGTCGCCATACGGTTTGGTGACAGAGCATTACTTTTGCAAAAAACAAAAATCCCGCGTATTAATGTCGCAATTAGTTTTATAAAATACATTATTTAAGAAAAAAATCGTATCATCCGAGCAGACTCCTAAGTCCTACAGCAATGAGCGATCCTTACATGTAGGACAATTTTGGCAGACTTCCTAGCTCATCTGGGATGTTGCCATGAAAGCTGCAACCGGCCAGAATCCTACAAACAAAGTAAGCAATACATAACATCTATGAAGGGCGAAGGCTGAAATCTAAAAGAAGGAAAAGACCACGGGACACATTCAGAAATTACAAGGTCGTAAGCTGCTTCAAGTTTCCAATGGTCGGAGGGAGCACGCCGCTAAGGTCCTTATTGAATGACAGGTCCCTAAACACACACACACACACACACACAATTGCTCATTATTCAGCGATGCAAGCTGCAAGAACAGAAGGTTTAAGAAATTATTTAGCCTGACACTGTGCTGCTACATACAGGGATTGCAGCTCGCTCAGTTGCCCTATGTCATCAGCTAGAGCTCCTTCTATGCCCATGGTAGACAGTTTACTGAAATAGTTGCATAATGGTAAGTAGACTTAACAGAGTGTTTAATGAATTTTTCTGTTGTAGGGAACTTACATGGAGATCACTTTATTGTTACTGCATGTCACTCCTTCCCATGGCGAATCACCGCATGGATCATCGGACTGTCCCCAGGTTGGCGGCGTGTTCTGCCACTGATCCATAAACGCTCGGAGAGCAGAAGCTGCAATCAACTCCATGGTTCATTTCTTACTTCAGGTAAAGCTACCACATGGGAGAATTATTACCGTTCCTAATTCTTGATAAATAAATGTCACAAAGCAGCTCAAATTTCATAAACAATATTTTTTTCACTCCTTGAAGATAACACAATCATGGATACATATCTCCTCTCATGCATCAACGAAAAAAGAGCAAGCTCGCTATGCATGCCTATCTTTTCTTGTGAAAACTAAGAAAAATATTTTAAAGCAAGTGAATTTAAGGTTGAGTCATGGTGCTCACTGTCCTGGCTATCTGTCACGCCATGGCTTGCTCGGACACACATCGAGAGCACCACCACCGCAGCAAGAACCACCCCTCTCATCCTTGCGCTGCATGCAGGTACTGCAGCCTCCATGCACGAACTGCGCCGAGCTCGCAGGCCGAGGTGCGGTTTTAGGTCGCCCAGCCACCTAGCAAAAGCTCGGGGAGGGCCAGACAACCACCGGCACCACAACCTTATCCCATGATGCACCTCATGATGGGACGTGCATTCAAGAAGCCAAAATGATAAGACTGGAAGTTAGAGAGCAGAGGGGGAGAAAGAGAGGGAAAGATATAGAGGGAGAGCCAAGGAAGGAAGGAGGTGGCAACGACTTGACTTGAAAGCAAGCCAAAGCTCCCCAGCAAGCACTACTAGCTAGCTAAGCACGAATAAGTCGTCCACTCGTCCCCCTCTCACTGTCTGCGGAAGACACCACGCGAGTAGTCAGAAGGGAGGATACGGCCTCATGAACATAACCCTTGTTCTACGGCAAGTCCTCGCACAGACACAGAAAGCATTGCAAAAATATAAGATCAAACGAAAGACAGGTAGGGATTTTAGCGTGAAAAACCCTTTCAGAAAAAACGGTGTGCGCACAATAGCTATATCACTATATAAAGAGATGTTTACAATAAAACTCTTACTCTTCCTGAACTACAGAAATATATTTACTGTGAAACATAATAGATTTCGTGTAGTAGTAGATTTAAGATTGAGTAGAAAATAAATTCATATCAAACTCAAGTTCAACAATCTTCACCTTGAGACGAATTCCTCTTGTAGCCAAACTATAACGCGAATCTCCTCGAAGCAAATCATTATGAACACCTTGTGCGCCAAAAGTTCAAAAGGACTACTAAGTGATATTAACTAAGTCTGAGCAAAGCCCAAACTTATCGGTTAGAATTGGCTTTGTCAACATATCAGCTAGAAAGGAAGTCTGCAAACTATTGTTGCTTTGTCTACTACAGAAACTGAGTATATGGCTATTTCTGAAGCTTGCAAAGAATTTAACGTGAAAAACCCTTTCAGAAAAAACCGTAGATGCATAATGGCTATATCACACTATATGAGGAGATGTTTACAATGAAGCTCTTACTCTTCATGTAGACTATAGAAAAATATTTATAATAAAACATAACAAAATTCGTGTAGGAATAGATTTGAGATAGAGTAGAAAATTAATTCATATCGTATTGAAACTTAATACACACAGTGCACTGGTGCTAGTTCACGTCGTGCACCGGTGCTAGTTCATGTCGTGGACTCATGGTGCCTAAAAGTTTGTTTCTTGGGACTTAAAAGGGAGATGATGGAGTGCTTAGTGACGATGAGGGGTGTGATTCAAGGTACGTAAAGGGAGGCAATTAGTTGAGGATTAAACAAATACTACCCATGATTGACATTAATCTTTTTCAGGAACTTTTGCACTGGAAAAAACGTAGCAAAATCATGGCTTGTTTCAGAAGCAAGGTTAATGAAAAGGCCACCTGCAATGCTGCAGGTCATATCATGTTTAGTTTGGAATAGTAAGCCAGGGCAAGACTTAGTATAAGTCGTCGGACTGTGACTCGCTGATGTTAGCGTGTGCAACGACAGTGAAATGAAATTGATGCTGCAGCGAGGTGTAATAATGCAAGTTACAAAAACACACGATAAAAATATAGGATCAAACGAACATGAGATATATATTTTACGTGGAAAATCTTTGCGAGAAAAAACCACAGGAGAAGATATTTACAATGAAGCGCTTGCTCTTATCCTAAGCTACAGAGTTATATTTATAGTGATATATAGTAAACTTCGTGTATGAAAAAATTTGAGACGAAGTAGGAAACGAATTCGTATCACTCTCAGCTACAACGTAAAGATAAAGGACAGCCAGTTAAAGTTAAACAGAGGTTGATCTGACATGGTTTTCCATGATCTTTCTCGCACGGAAAAGAGCTAATTAACTCTGGTTACTATGTTCATACTTCTCAAAATATATCTTTCACTTAAAGAGACTTTCCCACATATACATGAAGTTACATCAATACATGAAGTTACATGCATCAATCTATTGTCTAATGTGTACTAAGATTTGTAGGTATTTCTCTCCCCACTCCTCCCTCTAGGGTTAACAAAACCGTCGAAAACCGCTCGGTTTTCGCGGTTTTTGACCGTATTGCGCCGGCTCGAGATTAAAAACCGCTCGGTAAACCGGTCTAATTTAAAAAAAATCAAAAAAATTGAAAAAATTTATACGTTGAAAACCGCTCAAAAACTGTTTTTTTAGGAACATTCAATTGGTCGGGTGTTTTTTCGCGAAAAACCGCGGTTTTTAGTTGAAAACCGAACGTTTTTCGATTTTTTTTCAAATTCTTTGATTTCTTAACCCTACAGTTTCTGACGGTTTCCAAGCGATTTTTGCGGTTTTCACGGTTTCGGTTTTGTGAACCCAACCTCCCCCCTTTCGCACCTCCTATTACTCTTCATTCCCTTATCCTCCTATTCAAGGCCCTCTCTCTCTCCCTTAATCTCTTTTTCCTCATTAAAAACCCCACCCGTTGTTGCCGTCTGAGCTGTCGTCACCAGAAACCCTGCTTGCCACCATCGCTGTAAGTTCAAGCTCCATTAGTTTTGGTGATTGGTTTAATATTAATGTTTAATCATTGTTTAATGACAAATCTAATCATTATGAAACTAACATATTTTATTAAGCTATATTCTTATTAGTCTCATATTTGGATGGAAAATGGAAAACCTAAGGTATGCACTTGTATTCACTTTATTATCTTAATGCATACTTAGAATTCAAGTTAAAATATGAACTCTTCCATTGCTTTAGTCCAAATATGTGCATTATGTTCCTAATTCATATATTACATGAATGCACACATCTAGAGGGAGTTTATAATTTAACTTGTTGTTTCAATAGTATTGATCCATGTCTTATTGCTAAATAACATATAAAGGATCAAGACTTTGAAACAATCATTTGAGTATATATAACTTGTGTAGTTGTAGTATACTCATGCAAATATAGAATAAACTCATATGCAATCTAAGATTGATTATGTGTATATTGATTCTATGATCAATTTGCTATATGCACATACTTAATGAAGCTTATTCTATAGTTGATGGTCTAAATATATTGATCCCATTTCCATCACTCAAACATATATGGATCATTACTAACCATCACATTGAGTATATGAAACTTGAGTAGTTATATGTACTCATGTCAATTTAAATGAGTTTAAATTGAGTTCGACTGTCTTTCAATCAATCAAAGGATATTTCATCATGTGTTGATGGTGTTCCTTGTTGATTAAAGACAAGCGAAAAGTTCTTGAGTATAATGAAGCATTAGTTGCATCAAAGTATTCAAGACAACAATTAATCATTCAAATTGATTTGATTTGTGCTCAATCGATTTTAGAGGCATCTATTATGTGTTAATGGAGTGCGGTGATGATTGAGACAACCGTATTTGTTGGACTAACAATCTTCTATGAGTTGTGAAGTAGGTTGAGTCCAAGATAATGAAGAATCGGGAAGAAGAAGAAGTCATCATGTGTTGATGAGCTTCAAGAGGTGATCCCGAAGTAAAGAGAAGAGCTAGAAGGTTAATCATGTGTTGATGACCAAGAAGAAGAGATGATCCTGGAGAGAAGATGATTGGAAATCATAGAAGCTCCAAGTGGATCGTATGCGGCAAAGGTATAACTAGATAGGCTAGAGTGTCTAGTTTAGATCGCCGTACTATTAAGAGGGGTTGAGTCTTTTAGCTTGAGCTTCATTATGTGTTGATGAACTCAATCCGGTTCACTCTAGCTCACTCTCTTGGTTTGGTTTTTGCATGGAGCTAACCATTTGGCATGTGTTGCAAATGGGTGAAGCTCGTGTGTTGGATTTTGCATGAGCTAAGAATTTGCATGTGTTGCAAATAAGGGAGCTCATGTTTGCTTCTTTATTGAATCTTATTTGATTTGGTTTTTGCATGAAGCTATGGATTTGCATGTGTTGCAAAATGGGAGATAGCTTATACAATATTGTTTATGTGGTTATTGCTTGGAGCTAAGTTTTGCATGTGTTGCAAAAGGAGAGAGCTCAAGCAATTTGGTTTAAAGTAGTTGCATGGAGCTAGAGATTTGCATGTGTTGCAAATAGAGAGCTCATGCACTTGAGTTTGAATTGTGGTTTGCATGGAGCTAGAGACTTGCATGTGTTGCAAATAGAGAGCTCATGCTTTGGTGTTTTAGCTTGTGATGGGATCATGTGTTGATCATCAAAAGGCTAAGCTTAGTTTGTGTTTTGAGTTTGCAAAATATGTTTTTGCAAAATGATTGAATGGATTTGTTATTTGCAAATGTGTTTTGCAAATAAGCTCGAAGTTATGAGTTTCGATCCTAGAGCATGTGTTGGCATTTGCAAATGTGTTTTGCAAAGTGCCGGGATCATGTGTTGATCCTTACATGGTTAGGAGGATTGATCTTATGGGTTCGTGGTTTATTTGCGAATATATTTTGCAAATAAGTTGGAGTTGTTATTTGCAAATGTGTTTTGCAAATGAACTTAAGGTTATGAGTTTCGATCCTAGAGCATGTGGATAGGGTTTGCAAATGTGTTTAGCAAATTGACTTGATCATGTGTTGATCATCACATGGCTAAGATGATTGAACTCATAATTTCTTGGTTTATTTGTGAATGTGTTTTGCAAATAAGTTGAGTTTAATGCGATTCTTCGGAGCATGTGAATAGGGTTTGCAAATGTGTTTTGCAAATTGACTTGATCATGTGTTGATCATCACATGGCTCAAAGAATCAATCATTATTGATGTTTGATTTGAAGAGAAAAGTTTTCTGTGAAAAATCTAGTCCTGTTTGGAAATCCGGCACTACCGATATGTTAAGGCCGGTAGTACCACTGGGCCGGCAGTACCGCTTATGGGAGCCAGTACTGCTGCTCGGTCGGTACTACCGCCATTGTGCGGCCGGTAATACCGGAGGTCCGGTACTACCGAGTGATGACCGGTAGTCTTTTTCCAGAAGAGCGGGTTTTGTGTTCGGTTGAAGGCCGGAGCTACTGCGGTAGATTGGCGGTACTACCGGAGGTGCGGTAGCACCGGGCCCAAGACACCGGTAGCTATTTTCCAGTGAAGCGTGTTTCTGGAGTTTGCGCTGAAGTCGGTAGTACCGCCTGTGTGGTCGGTACTACCGCTAGAGCGGTACTACCGGGCTTTTGCCTACGGTAGTACCGGGTTTCCTGCGCAACAGCTAGTTTTCTTAACTGTTGGCTGGAGGCCGGTACTACCGGCCCTATAAGGGCGGTAGTACCGGAAATGCTGAGTTTTGCCCATTTTTGTCGGGACCGGATCTCCAAATCCGAACCCTCTGTGTATAACCCGTGCTAGTCCGGAAAAAGCTAGCACACACAGTAGAAACAGTGATGACAACACATCCATATCACGAATCAAATAATATTACTTAAGCAAAAGAGTATTAGCCTTATGGCCAATTATTACAACTAAGAAGCATCATAGCTTGAGTTCAATAAGAAACAGCGGAAACGAAATAACAAAAGCAAAGTAAGTAAGCCCATCCATTTGCCCAACAGTAATCGATGGGGTTCGCGTCCTAGCATTCGGATCGCCTTCATCATAACCACAAGCGTAGAAATCGTAGTCGACTTCACACGCACACTCTTCTGTGGAAGGTTGGGGATGTTGCAAGGGTGAGCACAAAATATACTCCGCAAGTCTTGGAAACATAATGCATTATAACTATATGCAAGGCTAAGCAATTGAAGGCATAATATGGCTCTTTTAGCATAAAGCAAAGTTTAACTGTAAATACCAATAGTAATTTCATAAAGCATCATTTGAACAAAATGTAATAGCATAGTAATTGAATTTGATATAACAATTAAAGCAGGTTCCATCTACCTGATTGGCTCCATCCGCCAAACCATAACCCAAAAGTTCCATCTGCTCTCGGATTCCCAAACCATCATTTTCCTTTAAAACCAAACCATAAAATCTACAATGTGCAAGCGTACCTCGCCTGCCCTTGACCGTGGGCACGGCTACTTAAGTAGTTTTAACTCTACAGAGTGTGTACACTTTACCCACAAGACATGATCGACTCTTGTTGCCATGCACTTAACACACTTCCTTTGGTGTGTCGGCAGAGAGATCATGACAAGGCCTTTACAATGCACAACCCCACTATTAACCTCGCCGCTAAGGTTTCACATTGTTAGGGTTCTAGCCGCCTAATCTGAAGCCCCTCTTGCGCCTGCCAACATCTGGCACTCACCAACTGGCGAAGCTAATAATGAGATGCACAAATTATTTAGCCAGGTCGTACCCATAGTACGGTAGTGCTCGGTCCATGGTAACACACGCCGGTCCTTAATTGACTAGGCGGAACATTCACATACCAAGGTCTCGTGCTTTCGCACCCGCCAAACATCCATCCGCCGGTCTAAACCATTTCCACTTTAATTCATTTAAATCACAGCAGCAACACCAATTGCCGCAATCTCACAAATAAGTTTAAACAACATTTGAAATGATTCCCATATTGGCACAATCACAAACGCTTAATTTGGACTAAGCAATTCTACCGCTCCATGCTAATCTACTGGATATCACCAAATAAAATAGCTAGTATATATCATCTAGGGCGTCAAAGGTTCGACATGATCAATACAAATGAGGGTATAACAAACTGGAATTAGCTAAACCTTAAGACTATATTTAAAGTACTTTGCATAAAAGTAAGCATGCATAATTTAAAAACAACATAACATTTTCATAAAATTTGGGATCAACATGTTCAAGGAAGACTTGCCTTCGCTGCCTCTTGCTGGTTCTACCTCTGATTGCTGATTCGACTGATCTTCGACTGCGTAGTCTACACGCGAAACGAGAGCAAATAAACAAAACAAATTCAAATAAAATTCAAAAATTGAAAAGAATGGTACTGGAAGATAGATCTTGAATTTAGATGAATTTAGAAATTTGAATCACTGGAATCGGAGCTCGAACGAAGGAGAACGGGCTCCTGGAAGATTCCCAGATCAGAAAAATCAGAAAAACAGAGAGGCTGACACGTGGCGAGACGTGATTGGCTGGAATTTCGGGTTTTATGGAAAATCAAGAAAAGAAAAAGAAATGCCACTGACACGTGGGGCCCACGAGTCAGAGACTGGGTTCACGATGGACCGAGCTCACCGAGGAGGAGAGAAGCCGACGTGGCAGACCACGCTGACGAGGCGTCCACGCGGCGGGCTAGGGCTGACGTGGCAGCCACGCGGCTACCGACCGGCGCGTATTGGCTGAACGAGGCGGCGCCGACGCGGCGCAGACACGAGGCGACGCGGACCGATCGGGGTTGTCCACGCGGCGGGCATCGGGCGGCCGGGGCAGATCGGACGGCGGGGAGGCAACGCGCGAGCGACGACGACGTGGAGCGATCTGGGGCACTGGCGCAAGATCGAACGGCCACGGCTCATCGACGGAGAGCGACGGCGCGACGCGGCGGCGCTGGCGCAGGGAAGGCCGGAGGCGAAGAAGAAGGCCTCGGCGGCGCACGAAAACGCGACGGAACGCCACGGGGCGTAGGGCAAAGGAGAGAGGGAGACGCGGGAGTTGGCGGGACCAAACCGACGGCGAGGCTCACCGGCGAGGAAGGAAAACGGCGGAGAAGCGCGCGGGCGGCGGCGGAACTTCGGCGAGCTCGATCTCCTCGACGGAGGCGACTCGGGCGGCGGGGCTTGAGGCGGCGGTTGCGGCGCGAGGAGGCGAACCTCGGGATGGGGCCCTCGGGGCTTTAAATAGCCTCGGGAGGCGGGCGCGGCACGGACGCCGAAAACGACGCGGATTCGGTTAGGGTTTGGCGGCGGCGAAGCGGCGACGCTGTGCATCCGAAAGCCAAGACGCGTGTCGCCCATCAGACGATAGCGGCGGGGCGGTAATTGGCCGGGAGGAAAAGCGGAGCGGGCCGGGCGAAGGCACGAGGCGGGCCGAGCGGAGAAGATGGGCCGGACCGAGCGGCGGAAAACTAAACGGTCCGGCGAAATTCGGCCCAGGAGGATTTTTGAATTAGAAATCATTTTTCGAATTTAAGAAATTCCAGAAATTCAAATAAAAGCAAATAAATTCAAATAAATATCAAATAAATTCATAAAAATCTCCAAAAATACAGAAAAATTTCTTGCAGCATAATGAAGCCAACTAAAACTGAAAATCTTTTGTTTGATGGATAGATTAGCCAAATTAAATCCTTTTATAAAAAGAAAATTCAAATTAAGCTGAAATTAATTCAAAGAAATTGCAAATGGTGAATTTTGAAATTCAAACAATCTAAAATCCAAATTTTTGGAATGTTACAATTTTGCCCCCCAACGGCTAGATTTCGTGTGGAGGGCTATAAAAGGATGCCAAGGGCTGGCATATGAGCGTGGCTGGTTCTATTGAGGTTTTGGGTGAGGTGTTGCATGTGTTGCACACTCACATTTGGTTTTTAAGCTAAGAGTGAGCTCTAATTACATGTGTTGCAATTAGAAGTGGATTGAGGGCCTCTTGTGCATGTGTTGCACTTGAGGAGGATCCTAGTGCATGTGTTGCACTTAGGAGATCACCATTGTCATGTGTTGCACTTAGTGAGGTTCAAGCGGAAGGCTTGACTTGTTACTCTCGGAGGTTGCCGCCTCCTAGACGGCGTAGAGCGTCGTGCGCGGTGAGCTTCTCAATGGAGGTTGTGAGAAGTTCCGGCAAAGTTTGTGAAGGTTAGAGCTCGCCTACCCGGGAGGGAAAAGGAGCTACCTCTAGTGGATTCGAGGTGGGTGCTCAATTCGTGGAGCCGGTCCAATGTATTTGGGCTAACCTCAACATGGATTAGGGGAGATCGGCAAGTCTCCGAACACCACGGTGAAAAGTATTGTGTCTCTTGTGCTTGCATTGTATTTGTTATTTATGTTCAAGCAATTTATATTCTTAGAATTAAATTGATTGATTGCTTGTCTTTAGAATTGCATATTCTTGTTAGAGATACTAGTATAGTGCCCTGTCTTCCGGTTTCCTTTTCCCAGCACGTAATATATGGTCTTTTCCTTTTCTAGAATGTTTGTTTCCTTTTCCTTAATTCCAGGATATTTGTTTCCTTTTCCTTGAGATGATGCTGGAGGTGGGGGGAGATCTGTTGTGGGCCACAGAGATGAGTTAGACACATTAAACAATGGCCATCGGATGTGGGTGAGTAAAGCTGAGGAAAGATCTGAGAGGTTAATTTTGATGGAGGCAAGTTTCTGGGGACGTTTCGCTGGGTGCATGAAGGTTGGGCCATCTCTAGCGGGGTGCATTATTTGGGGTGGACGTAGAAAATAATACTTAGGTGCATTATAAAGGGGTATAGATAATTAGTTAGTGCACATAGTGAGCCTAGTTGATTTAGGCTTTAATTGTCAAAACCTTAGTTTATCGCTTCCGCATTAATATTTGTTAAGGTTTTAATATTAGGATAATTAGGGGTGAATTGCTTTGTAGAAATTAGCGAGAGAAATTTAAAAGCCGCCTATTTACCCCCGTCTAATTGGCATCCTCGACCTTACAATCGCCAAGCCGCCGAGAAACCCCCACTGCCGTGAGGACACTAGAAACCTCAAGGTTTTTGCCGTCGCCACCTGCTGGGAACTCACTACCGCAACCGTTGGAGCTTCGCCTTGCTGTCAAAAACCCCCCACAGTTTTTGGTGACACTGCCACCGTCAAAGCTCCGCCTTGTCGCCAGAAACCTCTTTGTTTTCGATGTCACCACCGCATGAGATCCTTTTGTCACCTTGCAATCCGTCGGAGCCGAGAGAGGGAAGGGAGAGAAAAGAGATGAGAAGAAAGAGAAATGAAGAGGCTTTTCTATAAAATAAATGTGGTTGGTGGGGGAGAGGCATGAATCTTGACGTGAGCTATTTGTCAAAAAGTTGCAAATAACTCTATGTATATGTGGTTTAGTATTTCCGCATGTATAACTTATATTATACCGGGGAGAATTGGCCAACGCTCAGCCGTGCCACGTCACCATTTCCGCGAAAAAATCCTCCGAAAAATTTGAAATTGTTTAGATCCTCCTGTCGGTTTTTCATAGAATGGACTAAAAAAATGAAATTACATTTAGGTCCCTTCATGATTTATTTCCCAAAAAGGAGTCCATGGTTCGACAAATTCGCCGATGACTCCTAGCAACCCATTTTTAAAAAAAAAACTTGAGAAAACCGAAATTACGCAAAAAAGAACTCGCGGTTTCGCAAATTAGCCGACGACTCCTAACAGCCCATTTTTTTTAAAAAAACCTAGAAAATCAACATTACATTTAGGTCCTCCCGCAGATTCGATGACTCTGCAAATTCGTCGACGAATTCTAGCAACCCATTTTGTTTTTAAAAAAACCCTGAGAAAACCAAAATTACGCAAAAAGGAACCCGCAGTTTTGCAAATTCGCTTGTGACTCCTAACAACCCATTTTTTTTAAAAAAAACCTGGAAAACCAAAATTACGTTGAGATCCTCCCGCAAATTCCCCGATGACTCCTAGCTAGCATATTTAAAAAAAAAACTGAGAAAAACCAAAATTATGTTCGTGTCCTTATACCTTTTTTCATAGGTAACCAACCGCCAGACCAAACTTTTCACCGCACAAAAGGACCTATGGTGCCGCAAATTCTCCGATAACTCCTAGCTAGCACATTTTTGAAAAAACTCCTGAGAAAATACAAATTTACGTTTCGGTCCTCATACCTTTTTTTTTCCAGAAATAACCGTCAGATCAGATTTCGCACGGCGTAACGTAGCGCACGTCCCTGACTAGTTTCGCTTACGCTGGGTGCAGTGAAAATCGATAAGTTAAGTGAAGTGAACTTCTTTTTTACCAACTGGCTCATGCGTTATTAAATGGGAGACATGGATTTTACGTGAAAAAACATTTCGAGAAAAACGACGGATGCACGTTGGCAAATATCACTATATAAGGAGATGTTTACAATGAGGCTATCCGTTCTCTTCTCTCGTCTTGGTTGCATTTATTGAAAGACCATGTAGAGGTCTATCCTTGTTGGTGATAAGTTATTGACTGTATTTGAGCATGTTGTGCTTGAATTTGAGTTTGTTTTGAATCCTACTTTGAATTTGAAGAAATTTGAGGTCTTGTCAGGTCAAGGGCGGCACTACCGGCCATAAAGGAGAGGTAGTGCCAGCCAGGCGGTACTACCGGCCTAGGTTGGCGGTAGAGCCGGCCCTGTGGAGCTACCGGCCTTAGGAGTAGTAGTCTTTTTACAGAGAGGACATAGGCAGCACCACCAGCCATCTGGGAGTGGCAGTACGGGGGTGCGGTACTAACGGCCTCCAGTGGTGGTAGTTATTTTCCAGAGAGGGTTCTGTAGGGGTTGATCAGTGCGAGCGGCACTACTGGCTAACCAGGAGCGGTAGTTACGGGGGGTGCGGTACTACCGGCCCTGGGTGACGGTAGTGCCGATTTTATTGCGACTTGAGCTTAATGTTTGCATTAATTATGATTAATGCATATTATTATGAACAGTGCTATGTGATGTGTTTCTTTCCTGTGTTGGTTGTAGTACTCTGGGGCTAGGTCATAATAAGGAGAAGACGAGACCGGAACTAGTCTAGGAGAGCTGAGGTCCAGAACGATTAAGGGACGTTGGAAGATGACTGAGGTTAGGAAGTGGTTTCAAGCTAGAGAGACAAGGAACCGGAGCATTAAGCACTAGTGATGGACATGGCGGGCAACGGCATGGACCGGAACTAGGTTCAAGAAGGAGTTGTGGTATAGAACGGTCAAGGAAGCCGATGCCGCCATAGTGAAGCGAAAAAGGACACGTGGCGGTCAAATGACTTGGGCTCGCTTTCAAGCGAGGATGGTTTGGGGGAGACCGGATGCATGAGAGGCTTGGTAGCAAGTCATTTGGGCTACGTGAAAAGCGTGAAGCATGGCGATGCTTCGAGGAGAATGAAGACTAGTCATTGGGGCAAATTGGTAATTTGTCTAATACCGACGGTTGAGGTAGTTTGGAAAACCGTGGTGGTAGCCTAAGTGATTTAGGTCATGCCAAAGTGGTTTTGACGCAAATTTAGGCTCACAGAGCGGATATCGTGTCAATGTAATGGCCGCTTTGAGAAGCGTGCTTGTGTGAGTGAAAAGCCCGTTAAGAGTGTAGGGTTTCGGGTTAGCCCATATAAATTTGGATGCTATCCACTTGTAGTATCCAGGTTTAAGGTTAGGGTTGCCTCCACTATATAAGGAGATGTAGTGGGAGGAGAGACTTGAGACCTTAGACTTAGTCACTAGAGAGGTTTAGGTTTCCCACAAGATTTTGGTGTTCTTGTGTGGGGTGTGAGTGCTCCTTGGGAGCTTTGCCCTCAGGTGAGAGGCTTTGTAATCCATCCTCATGTTCTGAAATAAAGATCAAATTCGTGCTCAAGATTTTGCCTCATGTTTTGATCTACTTCTTGCTTTACTCTTGATCTTTTCTTATGGTTTCTTTCTTGCTTGATCTTATGCTGCCAAGGATGAACGATTGATGGATGTATCCTCTGAAGACCATCTCCCAATCATCTAGGCAAGCCTCTTCTTGATCATCCAAGTTTCTTCAAGAAACCGATTCCTGGGTTGAGAAGGAAGATTTTGAGGTAGATCTTGATCTTGGCCATTTGGGAGAAATTTATTTTGTGTTCATGCTTGTTGGCACATGTGGGAGGTTATCTAAGATCATATTGATCATTAAATCCACAAGAGCAAGCTCATGGGTTTTTGACCCGGTTTTGGTGCAACCTTCGATTTTTTTTGAAAATGTCAAAACTTTTAATGTCAATCCTTGTGATTGAAGGTTGGAATAGGTTCTTGACATCCTTAGGAAGGTGCACTCAAAGTTTCATGAGTTTTGGATCATTCAATTAAAAGTTACATCAATTTTTGATTTGAACTCGCGCTAAAAATACTATTCATCACCATGTTTTTACTGTTCGTCCGGCACTACCACTACAGCAACACAGTAGTACCGGGGTTACTGTTCATCCTGGTTGAAAGCATCTAGACCCTCAATTTATTTTGATTTTGGTAATTAATGACAATCGTGATTAAAGGACTATTTTTTTCCTTTGAGATTATTGAAAATAGATTGGTCCTAGATATGACACGCAATGATGCATGGAAATGAAGCAAAAAGAATATCAATGTGTCAAGCTAAATTACCAAGGTATAAAATTAAGGACTTTTTCATAGCTTTTGCCGATCTTGGAGTTTTGGAGAAAGTTCAGGTTACTAGAATAGGTACTGTACTATTAAGAGGGGTCTTGGCTAGTAGTTTGATGTTGATTAACGTTTAAAGGCTCAAACCATGCTCACTTGCATTCGTAGATATTTTGCATTGATTTTATTTGAAAATTTCAAAAGTTATTCAGAGTGGCCGGTCATACCGGCCAAGCGGTAGCACCGGCCCCATGGCCGGTGTGATTTTTTTTAGAAAAGGTGTCTTTGCCTATTTCTGAGGCCGATGCTACCAGCCAGGTAGGCGCGGTGCTACCAACCAAGCGGTAACACCGGCCCAATGTCCAGTGCGCTTTTTCCAGAGGGCACCCACTTTTGCCGAGCATCGGCTTAAGCCACGAACAAACTAGAGACTTTTTAGACCCCTTAACCCATTTAGCTATATTTATTTTGGCCTCATCGTCTTCAGATGAATCACTCAACCTGTACCCAACAAGGTTGACCTTGGCTTTGTCTTTATCCTTGTTATTATTATTATTTCTGAACTTATCCCTAAAACCTCTATTATCGGTAAAACGGCTTTCTTGAGCCAATACCCTATGCAACAGGTGACTCAAATCATTAAATTTTTGCTCGTCGAATTTTCCTTCAGCTGGGGAATTAACCCTTGGAAAGCTAAATTGGCTAACTGACTACCAAGCAAAGCGACACTAAAACACCGAACACCGATTTCTCACTTCCCTAAATCTCTTAATATAATATGTAACCGATTCCTCAAACTTCTGGCGGACAGAACTTAAACCTAAGCTCTAAGCTTCCCGAGAAAAAGTACTCGTGGAACTGGTTTTCCAAATCGATCCAGAAGTTGACCAAATTCGGGGGTAAGCTTGCGAACCATGTAAAAGCAGCTCCTGACAAAGATAGTGGGAATAACCTAATTTTTAATCCGTCGAACTGAGCAGCTTCACCGTATTACGTGATAAAACACCCGACGTGCTCCAAAGTGGTGATGGTGTCATCCACTGAGAATTTTACAAAATCAGGAACGTTGAAGTTATTAGGATAAGGCATCCGATCAATATAATTAGGGTACGACTTCCGATAGCCTATAGCCTTCCCTTTATGATGTATGCCGAATTGGTCTTGCAATACATCGGATATCTGATCGGCCCAATTCACGTTTGCCAATTACATTCATAACTGGCATTTTGCCCCCTGAGCATAAGCTCGGGTTGATAGGTCACTTGAGCCAATGGGAGTTGATGAGGCTGCTCATTGCCTACATTGGTTCTTCTAGCAATCGACTCTGGTACTAGAACGAATTGTTCTGAGTACGTCACAACCTTATATGGAGCCATATTCCTCTGCAGTATTGTCTTGGTGTACTGTGGGTGCCTAGGGTTTTCAACTGGCTATAGAACCGATGTGGGAAAGTGTAAAATAGAGCTGATAGTGGTAAGTAGGCTAATGCATCCAACTTAGCAGCATCGATATATGCTTGATAATGCACAACCCCACGTGTACGAAGATCTCGTGGCAATATTATGGTCAGCTGGGTTGGCATCATGGTAAGAGACAGAGTTGTAGACGATGGCTTAGGCTTGGCCATTAACACTGGGTTCTGCATGCTTGGCGCTATCGAATAGACCGAGTAATTTGGCAGGGGCCTGCATTGCATCGAGCAGGCTTCCAATCGATGCCAACTCTTGTTTTATAGTCTTAACACTGTTAGCAATTATCAGCTTAAGAGTCGTTACCAATGCCGATGATTGATTGATCAAAGTATGGTGTACAGATTGATTAATCATAGCAAATAATTCAGCTTGTGCAGGCATATATCGACTTATCGATGTATCGGTAGTCGCCGTATCACCGTGGGGATTGACCGATGGCAATGCGGTCTTTTGGGTAATGTCACGTCGAGTCTTTTGATAGCAACTCAACATCAACTCGAGCGCGGCCTTCCGATCCTCGATCTCCTTGCGCTTTTCTGGTGTCAAATTGTCCAACGTTGGGACGATTATAGCTTCCGTGTTGAGATCGAACGGCGGAATCAATTTTTCGGTAGAAGACATTGTGTCCCACTGGGCATGTTAAAAGTGTGTTGGATCTGAAAAATATAACGACGGATTGATCGACTCAAACACACGCGAATGCCGGGTTCAAGAGGTTCAAGGCATGCCAGCTGATTTGATCCTGCAATCGGCAAGATGGATAGAAATTACGCTCAAAGCCGATCTAATGTGATAATTGGCAAGAATCTAAACAACTATTCAAAGCTGATTAAATTGCAAGTAACAGTAAGTCTAAACAGCTTTTTAGAGTTGATTAGATGGTTGATAAAGGTAGATTTTCTCGAAAAAGGCGATGCGCAACAAGATCAGAGAAAACCAAACCTGGTGTAATCGGGGAAGATCAACAATCGGTGATGCGAAATTTTATTGATCAACGACTACTCCTAGTTGACAGGAAAAGTAGATAAAAAGTAGATGCGAGTTGTTTGATTGATTGTTGGATGATCCTCCTGCTTGCCCTTGATCCCCTTTTTATAGTGTATAGGTCGATCGTATCCTTTTTCAATGCGTTGCCAGCCATGATCTGTATAGGTCTTTGTACAGATAAAATTCCATCTTTGAATCAACATCGGTTACTATTCTATCTTCAACTTAACCTCTTTCCTTTTTAACCGATATCGGTCAGAAATACCCAATTTTATCCTCAGTCTGACAAGTGGTCATACCTTGCCAAATTCTGGTGTAAACACTTTCCAAAGCTTTGTATAGACTTAAGCAATCCCTTAGAGCTTCGTATGAAAGGCTTAAGTCCTATCTTGTTAGTCATGGTTTTGAGATGGGTAAAGTAGACAAGATTCTGTTCATCAAACACCAGAATTCTTATTTTCTTCACGTCCAAATTTATGTGGACGATATCATCTTTGGTGGCTCTTCGCACTCTCTTGTGTCTCAGTTTTCAGATGTGATGAGCACTGAGTTCGAGATGAGCATGATGGGTGAGTTGAACTACTTCCTCGGCTTTCAGATCAAGCAGATTTGGCAGGACATTTTCTTGCATCAAGGCAAGTACACTCGAGACATCCTGAGACACTTTGACATGTTAGGTGGGAAGCCGGTGATGACTCCGATGGCCACCACTGCTGTCCTTGAGCCTGACGAGGATGATGAGCCAATTGATTAGAAGGACTTCAGGAGAATCATCGGCTCCCTCTTGTACCTCACTATTTCGAGGCTGAACATACATTTCATAGTGTGTCTGTGCGCTCAATTTTAGGTTTCTCCTCGTGTCTCTCATTGTCAAGCGGTGAAGCGCATCTTCAGGTACCTTCGAGCTACTATTTTTTGAGGAGATACCTTCGAGCTACCATTGACTATGGTATTTGGTACTCTTTCTCTTCTTGTCTGTCCCTTAGAGCCTTTTCAGACGCAGACTTTGCTGGTTGTTGGATAGATAGGAAGAGCACTTTTGGCACTTGCCAATTCATTGGTACTTCTCTTGTTTCTTAGTCGTCTAGGAAGTAGTCCGGAGTTACACAGTCCACCGCTGAGGCCGAATACATTGCAGCCGCTAGTTGCTGTCGTCAGGTGCTTTGGATGAGATCGACCTTGCGAGACTTTGGGTTAGACTTAGATAGTGTTCCACTTTTATTTGACAACACTTCCATCATTTTCATTGCTATGAACCCAGTGCAACATTTTAGGACCAAGCATATAGATATCCAATATCACTTGCTTAGAGATCATGTGGAGAAGGGTGATATATTGCTCCAGTTTGTGGAGAGTGACCATCAGATTGCCGATATCTTTACCAAGCTTTTGGATAGCTCTAGATTTGTAGCCTTGAGGGGAGAGCTTGGATTTGTGCCCTTACGGCATCTCTTGAGTGGGAGTTGGTTTTTTATATTATGTATTATATATGTTTACTTCATGTATATATTGCTCCAGTTTGTGGAGAGTGACCATCAGATTGCCGATATCTTTACCAAGCTTTTGGATAGCTCTAGATTTGTAGCCTTGAGGGGAGAGCTTGGATTTGTGCCCTTACGGCATCTCTTGAGTGGGAGTTGGTTTTTTATATTATATATTATATATGTTTACTTCCTGTATTTTCTTTTTTTTTCATCTTCTGGGTGTTTTTGGGTTTACTCTTAGAATTCTGAGTTCACTACACTTAAACTTCTGGCATACTTTGCATGAACCTCTCATATTATGCTATTGGTTGCTATCATGCACAATTAGCTGTTATCTCTACTCTCTAGGTTGAGTTTTCTCGCAGTCTTATAAGTCTAGCAGGTGTTGGACCCCCTGGGTAGATTGGGTCTGTGTGTACTCTCTAGCTTGGGTTTTAGAGTCAGCTTTCCTATGTTAGTCATACGGGGAAGATGATAGTAAATCTAATCCATAGTATTCTCTATCTTTTCTAAGTTTAATAGCCACCTAGCTTGCAGCTTCTCGGCTTCCTTTCTTCATTCTATGTTTTTGGTTTTTGTCGAGTTCATTTAGAAATTTTCTGAGCTTAATTCTACTAATAACTCAACTTGAACTAGAAATTATACTTAAAATTGATTCACTTGTTGAGGTAGAGTTTAAGAAGCTTTTCATGCATTGCATATAGACTTTATTTTATATTTTAACGAGCTTTGTCTATTATGCAATTAAGCTGTCATTCATGATATGCACCTTGCTACTCTTCTGGAAATCATTGCTAGCTTAGCCATGTCTAAGTTTATTTTGGTTCATCATGCTAAGCTTGTTAAAAATGATAATTGAGCTTTAATGAAAATTTGATGAAACTTGTAGCTTTTACTTACTATGTTTCCTCACTAGGTGCATATGCCATGATTTAAGAAATCTTGGATTTTTACTAGAGTCCCTATAGTAGCTTGGGTGAAGCTAGATTGATCCATACTAAAGTCCTTCACATGCTCATGAATCTAAGTGCTAAAATGGTTACTTTACATTCACGAGACTGCTTCCCATTGTACTTAGGATGAACTTGAAATGTATCATGTATGACTAAGACCATCTTTTAAGAGTCCTTCTTGAGATGGTCGACTATGGCACGAGTCAATAATTTTTTTTAAAAAATACAAATAAAAAAGAAAAAGTGGGTAAAGAATGCAAATAATATCAAACATTTTCAACCCACTTTGTGCGTTAAAATAAAAATTTGCATTAAAAAGATGATTGAGCATGAAGGATCTTTCATGCACTTATAACTTCCCCAAAGTATTGACTAGGTTGAACTCTAGATCATCTATTTGATCTATTCTATGCCCTTGCTTCTAGTTTGAAAATTATGCTAAGTGTTGCACTTGTTGAAATCATGCAAAAAAATGGCATTGTCTTCTTTGTGCTTTCTAGCAAAGATTCTTACAATTTGCACTTGGATATGTCTTAGATTAGCATAATCTGAACTTAAGTAGCTTGGTAGCATAATCTTGAAAGCTCTTTAGGATGCATTTCATACATACATATTGATAGATGGAGAAAATGCCATCTTGATGCCTATATTGCCAAAAGGGGGGAGAAATTGTAGAAAAGGCGTCATCAAAAGGTAATAAATGTAAATGCATCTTGGTTCTTATGATCATAGTGAAAAATTGTTCTTTCTTTGGGTTATAAGCATAATTGAGCTTTTTGTGAGTTTTCTTGGATTTTTAGAGCTTTTGTGGAAACTTGTTCTTTCTCTTAGCTTGCTCTAATATCCTTCCTGCCAACTTGAGGTCCAGAACGGTCAAGGAAGCCGATGCCGCCATGGTGAAGCAGAAAAGGACACATGGCGATCAAGTGACTTGGGCCCGCTTTCAAGCGAAGTCGGTTCGGTGGAGACCGGACACGTGAGAGGCTTGGCAGCAAGTCATTGGGGCCACGTGCGATGCTTCAAGGAGAAAGAAGATCAGTCATTCGGGTAAATTGTTAATTTATCCAATACTGGAGGTCGAGGCAGTTTGGAAAATCGTGACGGTGGCCTAAGTGGTTTAGGTCACGCCAAAGTGGTTTTGAACTTCTTCTTGCTTTACTCTTGATCTTTTCTTGTGGTTTCTTTATTGCTTGATCTTGTGCTGCTAAGGATGAACGATTGATGGATGTATGCTCTGTAGATCATCTTCCAATCATCTAGGCAAGCCTCTTCTTGATCATCTAAGTTTCTTAAAAAAAATCGGTTCTTGGGTTGAGAAGGTAGATTTTGAGGTAGATCTTGATCTTGGCTATTTGGGAGCAATTTCTTTGGAGTTCTTGCTTGCTAGGACATGTGGGAGGTCATCTAAGATCATCTTTATCATTAAATCCCTACGAGCAAACTCAGGGTGAAGTTTTGGTTTTTGACCCGGTTTTGGTGCAACCTTCGATTTTTTTAAAAAAAGGTTAGAACTTTGACGTCAATACTTACGAGTGAAGATAGGAATAGGTTCCTAACATCCTTAAGAAGGTGCACACAAAGCTTCACGAGTTTTGGATCATTCAATCAAAAGTTATATCAATGTTTTTTTGAACTCGTGTCGAAATTACTGTTCATCGTCATATTTTTACTGTTTAGCCAGCACTACCGCTATAGTAACCCAGTAGTACCGGGGTTACTGTTCATCCCGTTACTACCGACCATCTAGATCGGTAGTGCTGCCCCAGAGCTAATTTTCTCTGAAAATTTGTTCTTCCATGCATATTTGACCTAGTAAGGCTTTGGCTTAGTTTTTTGGGAGTAAAATTTGAGTTGTGGTCGTTCACCCCCCTTTGATCGTCATTTCCGATCCTTCATTTATGTCCACAGAGATATTTTTATAGTGGAATATAAAGGACTCCATTTATGAGTAGAACTCTAAATTAGAGTAGGAAATGAAACCGAAACTAATTTAGATCATACTTTAATAATCCCTTTAGACGAATTCACTCCTGTAGCCAAAATATCAAAACCTCCTCAAAATAAGTCTTCATGAAGAGACCTTGTGCCTCAAAAGACCAAACTAATTTTAACAAAAAGACTAGAATAGTCTTATGCTTCTTGCGAAGCAAAATTGAATAAATCACTTATGATCCAAATGCTCAATCATCAAACGGCGTAAACCCAAAAATCACTTGTGGTGCTCAATAGATAGCAAAGAACTCATATTATGGACATCTGACATGCTCTACCTAGAATACAAAATTTAGCAAACAATGCTCATCAAAAGAGCAACTTGCACGTGTGGCCATCATGTACGTCAAACTGCTAACTCCGAAGGTAATTAACTTCTATGACATGGTTGAAACTATTCCTACAAAACTGTCATGATAAAAGGAACTCTCGTGACATTAATGGAGTATGAATTACAGTAAACCCCTCATATCGAGCTATGACCATTGAACATCGCTATAGTATACACAAAAAAGCAAACTCCTCCTTGCACATCAATCATTTATCTTGAACTAATATTGGAGCAAAATCTTCACAGTTAAACAATAAAACTCTAGAGAGTATGATGCTAGCTACCATCAGGGTGTCATCAAATTCTTGAGAATTAATGTTGCCATCGATGTTGTGTTGTGTAGGTGCTACCCCTAGGAGTCACCTCCTCTGAGGGGCAGCAACATGATTTTGAGCTCTGATACCACTTGTTACAAAACACACATAGATGCACGAAGGCAAATATCACTATATGAGGAGATGTTTACAATAAGGCTATCTGTTCTCTTCTCTCACCTTGCTTGCTTTGCTCTATTCTATGGACTACAGGTACATATTTATAGTTGAATATAAAGGATTCCGTATAGGAGTGGAACTCTGAATTAGAGTAGAAAATAAAATTGAAACGAATTCAGATCATACTTTAACAATCTCCCCAAAATAAGTATTCATCAACAGAACTTGTGCTTTGAAAGTCCAACAGACTAATCTAAACAAGAAAGCCTAAAATAGTCTTATCCAAATGCTTTTAATGAAGCCAAATTGAGAAAACCACCAGTAGGTCTAAACACACAGCTATCAACAAAGCAGATGAAGAAATCTAGGTATTCAATAGTTTATAATCCCAGTAAAGTCTGAGTCTGTGCAAACTAGCTTTCCGATCTAAATACTTAATCATCAAACAGCGCAAGCCAAAACACCATCTGTGACGCTTAATATATAACGAAGAATTCATATCATGGATATTTGACATGCTCCACCTGGAACAAACTGTCGACTTCTAAGGTAATTAAATTCCATGACATTGTTGAAACTATTTCTGTAAAATTGTTAGGATGAAAGAAACTCTTGTGCCATCCATAGAGTATTAAACTACAGTAGTTCCCTCATATCGAGCTATGACAACTGGACAACATTGTAGTATCCATACAAAAACAAACTCTTTGCACTTCAATACTTCATCTTAAAATGATATTGGAGCAAAAACATTCACTTTTAAATAATAAAACACTAGAGAGTATAATTCTAGCTATCATCAAAGTGTCACCAAATTCTTGAGAATTAATGTTACCAAAACCTTCATAATGGTCGCACAAGTGATCCAAAATTTGCAATATATCCAAACGGTGATTGAACGCAATATTCATTTGCCTCCTCAACTGACGTTGATTTTTTTTCTCAAAGTCTTCTCGATGAAGCGTAGGTCAAATTAACTCATTGTATTAAAAGCCTATAACTCCACATTAGACTCTATATGTGTGGATCTCGCCGCAATAATCCATAATATATGATGGATTATTGAAGAATTCGTCAATAATTAATCCCGTATTGATACCGCCAATAATAGGCACAACGTCCTTAATTACAATGAAATCCACTTCCAACAGAAGAAATATGATGATAAATTGTAGCAGAAGATTATTGACGGAGATGACGTAGAATGATGCCTAGGCATGATGCCAGGTGGCATGGGCGATGATGTTAGACAAATTGGTGCTGGAACAATATCTGGGTAGAGCATAGATCAACGCTCAGTATAAAGTCGAGTAGTGAAACAGAGTCGAAGCGAGTTGAAATCGCTAGTGAAGACTATTGAAATTATCATGGTATGATTCCTTACGTGACAGGGATTTATTTGTACACCAGCATGCGAACCTCCACCTCGAGGCAGCACCCATACAGCTTGACGATGTTCCTGTGGTTGATGTGGGACAGGATGAGCATCTCCTTAACTCCTTCTGCCTCTCGTTTGCCAGCCTAGTTTTCGTGTGGATCATGTACACGCAGGCGTGCTGATTATCAGTATGAGAACACCAACGGTAACTCCAATTGCGATCTTCCACTCAAGCTGGGATTTGTTTTCCTCTCATGTTCCGTTGTAAGTGTTGCCTGTTGTCTTGTCAAAGCAAGCGCAATAGAATCCTCCCAGAGTGTTGACACAAGTACCAGGAACAGAGCACGCGTACTTTTGGTGGATTGAGAGGGGAGTAGATTTGTGGGCTAGTTCAGAAATTTTTGTCTTCGCACTCGTTGATATCTTGGCAGCCATTGATATCTTGGCAGCCATTGAGGAGGTAAGGATTGCCATCGTAGTCAGCGCAGTAGTTGCTGAGGTAGCCTTGGCCTCGGCCAAACTTGGAGTCGACGCACTCGCGGATGGCAGCCCTTGATTGTTTCGCTGATGTCGCGCGGTTGGCCGTCCCAGAAATTAGCCTCCTCACGGGAGGCAGCAGCTAGTGTTTAAACTCGTAGCTCTCGTACCATTTTTTATAAAACGTGCGGCAAAATTATAGCATCAAAGGAACTGAAGACATGGATTTTACGTGAAAAAATCTTTTCGAGAAAAACTACGGACGCACAAAGGCAAATATCACTATATAAGAAGATGTTTACAATAAGGGCTATATGTTATTTTCTCTCGTCTTGCTTGTCTTTATTCTTGCCTTTACTATATTCTATATATTACAATGGCATTTTTATAATGGAATATAAAGAACTTCGTGTATAAATAGAACTCTGAATTAGAGTATGAAATAAAATCGAAACAAATTCAGATCGTATTTTAACAGAGGACGTGTTAGGGTTCATCTTGTGCGTGATGTGAAGCGTGACTTGTGAACAGTGTGGTTGAATTGTTTAGTGAGCGGGCCCTGTCATTATACTTTCCTTGCTCCATGGTTTTGTGGTTGTGGTCGACGGTTTCATCTGACTTGATGCTCATTTTCTCTTCCCATTGAAGCCGAATTCAATGTTGATCGGGATGGATATATGAGACATCTTTTAGGGTATGTTTGTTTCAGTTTTGGATTCTCTAAAAGCTGATTCTAGATTGTGGTTTTAGAGAAGCTGATTCTCCAAAAGCTGGAATCCAAAAGCACATATGAAGTGGATTTTGGATTCAGTGTATATGGGTGGACTGGATTGTGAGAATCGAATTCTAGAATCAGTTTATTTGTTTCTGATTCTGCTTTTGGGACCAGAATCCAGAATCAAAAGCTAAAACAAACAGGCCCTTAGTCAGAGCAGTGAACGGGACTTGGGGATACCGCAGCCGCAGTTTCCATGCGCTGATCTAACAGGTCTATAGTACCAACCAGGGTTCATCAAACTGACAAAAAATCACTCGAAAATCATGATTTTCGACCGTACCGAGCCGTTTTGATATTCAAAACCTGTCGGTAAATCGGTTTAATTAAAAAATTCAAAAAAAAATATACGACGTAGAACCGGTCGATTTTCAGCCAAAACCAACTGGTTTTCTATCAAATCGACTGGTTTTATGTCAAAATCGTGTAGCAACGCCGCAGTGGTTAGCAATTACCAATTAGCCGGTCTATTTTCGGTCAAAACCGACCGATTTTTTGTGAACTCCGGTTTATTTTCGATTTTTTTATTTTTTTCAAAAATTTCGAATTCTTAACCTTTCGATTTTTGACAATTTTTGACTTGATATTTTCGATTTTCAAACGGTATTTTCAAAATCGGTTTTGTGAACTCTGGTACCAACTACCAAGGCCAAAATATTTCTAGGTAAACAAACCGCACTCATTAACTGATGCGTTCAAAGATTTGCGTTTGATGAAAATATGAGAAGAAGCAGAGCAAATTGTTCGACAGTAATCGCTTCGGTCGCAAATAGTTATCATTTTAGACATCGACACGGTCCCTAAAACTCAACTTTAGCTATTAATTTCTATTGTAATATATTTAAAAATCTAATAAATTATAATATTATGGAAGTACATTTCGAGATGAATATGCATATATGATTTTCATGCATCTAATCTAAATATTTAAAAGATATTAATAACTAAAGTTTTAAAAATTTGAGAGTATGTATCCTAAATCGACCTGTTTTTACGAACCGTCGCGAAATTTTTGCTGTATTAGCTCCCTGTTCATTCGTATTTTCGAAAGTAGCCACCGAAGCGATAAAATTGCAGAAATAGCCCCCTGGCCCACGCGTGCCGTGACCTGGAGCAGCGACATAATTTCTCCGCAATTTTTTTCCCCGCCGGGCCCACCAAGCCGCTGCCTGGAGGAGCGGCTCCGGCCATAGCGCGCAGGATGGTGGGGCCCACCATGTCGCGACCTGGAGTGGCGGATGCCCTCTGCGCTGGCCCCACCTTGTCGCTCCTCCACCGTGCGGCTCCCTCCTCTCACCTGCCAGCTATTTTTTTAGCCGTTTCGAAGACGAAATTTTTCGGTTTTTTAGCCGTTTTAAATGACAATTTAACGGATTTGGCTACTATCGCAACCGAATTCTATTTGTAGCCCCTAGGACGGCGATTCCGCGGACGGCAAGCGCTGCAAAGGATTGTCGCGATCACCAGGTGCTCGCTATTCTGCATTGACTTTATTCGAAAATTCATTGTTAAAAGTCAGTGTTAAATTTATGTAAAGTATGAATTATTACAACCTAGAGTTATTTTGTCGGTTTCTAGAATTTTAGAGTTAAGTAAATTCAAAAATTCATATTTATCTGTGATAATCTTAATTCTTATAGTGTTGTACAAATTTATTTGTCAGTTAATAGTTTTGATTAAAAAAATCAAATTTTGTTGTTTGTCATTCTCTTTTCGGTGTGCGATAAGTTAGAAGAAAAATTATAGTAAATTATTGAATAAAACCCGACATTGATATTACGAAGTGCAGGGATACAATATAGGTACATGCCTCATAAAACTAGGATACAACGCAGGTATACATGCCTTAGAAAATTCATAAAACTAGGATACAACGTATTCCATAGTTATATGCCTCTAGTGAAGGACTAAGTAACAAATCCATTCATTTTATGGCCATGGTTGTCGAAATAGACGGTCAAAACAAGGATAATCGTATATTGGTGGCAGACGAGGTACTACGTATGGATACCCGAGAGGGCTTGATGGAATATCGTCGTCAGGATTTGGAGGACTCCGAGGACGTAAGGTTCGTGGGCTAGGTGGCATGAAATCGTCATCATCATCGTCATTTATATGGTTTTGAGCTAAACCTCTTGTTGTGGTGGTTGAACGTCCTCTTGCATTGTTTCTTGAACAGCCTGTTGTAGTAGCACTTGAACAGCCTGTTGTGGTAGTTCTTGAACGTCGAGGTCTAGGTGATACGAAATCGTCGTCATCATCATTTGCATAGTCAGGAGCAAGCCCCCCTGTGGTGGTGGTTGAACGTCCTCTTGCATTGTTTCTTGAACAGCCTGTTGTAGTAGCACTTGAACGGCCTGTTGTGGTAGTTCCTGAACGTCGAGGTCTAGGTGATACGAAATCGTCGTCATCATCGTCATCATCATTTGCATAGTCAGGAGCAAGCCCCCCTGCGGTGGTGGTTGAACGTCCTCTTGACCTCAAGTTAGATCCTCTTCTGCGTCTTCTGCGCGAACCAGGCATCACACCCCCGCTGAAGAGCATGTACATCGCAAAGAATTCTGGGATATCTTTGTTCAGCAAATCTTTATCCTTCGGGAATGAATAACACACAAGACGAGCATACAAATTAGTTAACTTAGAGATAATGGTAAAAAGATTTGTTGGGTGAACAAATATGAAATAACTAACCTTAATATGCTCTGCATACTGATCGGGCAGCATCATTACCCTGTAAAGTCTCGTAGAGAAACCAATAGCAAAAGGGTGGTCGGCTAGTTCGCACACCCTGAAATATGTTTGACGCCACTCTTGCAAGTGCGCCTTGAGGTCGTCGACGTTCACAAGGTTAAGGGCGGAGGTTGTCACGTTATTCCTCGATAATGTCGGATGGCACTCTTGCAATTTGGACAGCACCTTACTTAGGTCCTCCTCCTTGAACGGATCATCCTTCCCATTATGTGTAACCTTCAACGTGTAATGTAGGACTACGCTGCTCATTTGAGGTGTCCACGAGAAAGCTCTGCTAGAGGATCCAGCCATGGAGAATTCTGAGTGGGAGCTGTGTATGTCCCTGGGGTTTGGCCTTTTGTAGACTCGACGGGGTGGTGTATGGACTTAGTGTTGGAAGTGTGTAGTCAAGTCGGGCTGAAAAAGCAGTCATGCATGCAAAGTGTCAGTACTAACAAATATGTTGTGCACTAAAGGATCACTTTAGAGTTAAAAGTAGGTAGTGAGTGGTCACTTCGGACTGTGCGATGTGCGGTGAGTGCGTACTGAGTGTATCGATGGGCCATACACTCCTAGAAATATGTATATATGTACTTTTATCTATAAAAAAATATACACTCATAAAAATGCGTATCTATCTACATCTTTTTGTAATAAACATGTTTTTCAAGTGCTTGATGGTTTGATGTTGAATGATGGATTCCTGTATAAACGGGATGCGCTTAGTTCTTTGATTTACTAGGGGATATAACCAACGGAGACTGAGCTTCTCAAGTTCTTTTGTAGTCCAAGCAATACAAGCTTTGCTGATTACTTGGATTGGGTCTCCAGCATCTATGGTCCTAAGAAGAGGAACCTCCCTAGAGAATGAGATACGAAGGCATAGTACCTATGACTTGTCTACTGGGCCTGACAAAACTGGTACGTATGACTTGTCTACTCTGTCTGACAAAGCTACACGCCCGTGAGTTGTCTAATCGCCAAGAAAAAAATAGGTGCACTGGATTTGTCAATACAGTGTAAGAAAGCAACAAGCATCGTTCATGCATGGCAGTAATCTGGACACGTTGGATCTGAAATTTTGGTCGGTTATTTGCTCTTACTACACAGTTATGTGATGATTTAGGGTGTTCGCGCTAATAGATTTTATATGATAAGCAAGTTGTAATTTGCGTATTTTTGTGTATTTTGGGTACCGTATACAGAAGTAAATTTCTGGACCAATTCAAAATTTGTGTTTGGACGAGTTGTTTTACGGTCCAGTTTTGCACGATATTTTACGGGCTGCCGAACGAGAAATCCAAAATCAACATATGGCACTTTACGTTCTGCTTAGATTTTGGATGTTACAGCAATAGAACTACGATACTGAAATAGTACGTGAGGTACATCATTCTTACACCACTTCGAACGACATCCATGACCAAGTTTGTGTCCTCAGTATGAAACAAACTACTTCGCGAGTGCTGCGTACAGTACAACAAGGATAGCTACGTACACAATCTTCTCCAACCACTTCACATGATCTAAAATACGCTCCATCTTGAACACCAACACGTTCAGCCTCTGCTCGAGCATAGGGTCGAGCCTCTGCTCCATAGCAGCCTGCAGTCTCTGTGGTCCTGTGCTTGGAGGACGCTCCATCGAGGTGTCTATGGTGTCCGCCCATTGAAAATATTGGCATCCTCTGGACTATGTGACGAGGTACACATGCATTGAGGCCGTGAAAAGAAATAAGATCTCTCCGAACAAATAGACAACTCTAACATTAAAGAAACCATCAGCCCAAGAATAAATCGAACTAACTTGTCACTTACTGAGAAAAAAGGGCATTTATAGAACACCCGGCCTTTATTTTCCTCCGTGTTGGCGTAGAACACGTTAGCTTGCACATGGCAGTTTGGACAATCGAGCTGCCTTGCAGTGGCAAGAGCACGAGCCCTTCGATTTTCTGAGCTCGTCGTTTGAGACATGGCCTTTGCAATGAAGGAATGGGATGAGGATGAGGATAAGAGGAAGCGGAGCTGGTATGGAGGCCTATTTATGGTGAAAATTACTGCTGCACATTTCTCCCCAGATGAAAAAAACAGCGGGCTGGGTCCGCTGAAATCAGGAATAAAAATAACAAATTCGTATAATCTCCATTAACTACTCATTACACCAACTTGTCCTATTTCACGTACTACGCAATACTCTACTACTCTCATGTCATGTCATATTATTTATGCAATTTTGTCGTTATGGACGTTAGTTTAAAAATATTAATGCGGGAAAAATTGGCACGAAAAAGTTAAAAGCATTGGGCAGAGTGTTACAACTTGTCACTGCAAAAGGTGATGGATGCTTTCCTTTTTGACTACTCGGCCTGACAAAGCTGATACCTGTGACTTGTCTAATCAGCCGGGCAATCGTGAATTGTATAAGCTTGGTGGACCGTCGCCTTTATCATGCCAATGGGGAGAAAGCAAAAGATCATATATTATGGAAGCAACATACCATATTGACATAATAAGAAGGATTATCATTCTTAAAGCAGTACGAATTGGCCGACATCAATTACATATACGCACTTTAGTACAGTAATAGAACCGGTCGCTGACTCGTAGCTCAACTCGGATCTGTTCCCCGCTTTCGCGGACGACAGAGTTGGTCTTCTGGGAACGTGAACTGGTCAGGCTCGTGTGTCGTGCTCCGTAAGTTGTACTGTGTTTCTTGTGATGGTCGAGGAGCATCGACAAGCTGGCTGGGTCGCATGTGTGGCGTGGCCAACATGTCTTCCACCCACCCAGGAGGCTGCATTGCAAAGTTATGTTAGTGCCGTGCTCAACAGTGAGTGAGTGCAACAAGTACCTCATAGTACATGTAATACTTACCGATGTTGGTCGCTCGGTCGTGGAGTGTTGTGCCCACTGGGAGAACTCGTCCCTAGAAACCTGCACCCATGTATTGTTAGCACGCCTCCGTGTTGGAGTTCGCTACAACTGGAGAAACATACCTCCCATGTCGACCGCACAGATGATGACCCCGCACCATATTCGTCGGTGTAGTACGGGGCGTAGTTCTGGCCCAACCAAGTTTGCTGAGGAGGGTGCTGCGGTAAGCGTGGCGGCGCGAAGCTACCCCAAGCCGAGCTTGCTAGAGGCAGGTCTTGAACTGGCGTGTCCACCTCGGAGTGTGTGTAGACATCAGGAACTGTACTTGTTGACGGTGCAAGGAGAGTTCGATCTCGGCGCACGGCCTGCAAAATAGCATGATATGAATAGAAATGTTAGGTAACTCAGAAAAAGATAGGTTCAATAGGAAGTAATGACTTCAACGAAATATAATGTACCTCACGTGCCGGTTGCGTAGACAAACCGTGCCTGCCGTGGGGGGTGTAGGTCTGCCCGAATGCAACATCCTGAGGTAGACATAACGGCGCGGATGCACCCCGCCCTGAACTTGCCGGAGGCAAGTCCCGATCGAGCGAGTCCGGGTCCGAGTATGTGCTTACCTCGGCAGTTGGACATGGCGGCGACGGAGTACGTAATTCATGTTGCCGTCGAGATGACGATGGCAGAAGAGAGTGACCCTCCCCTGGGCGCTGCTAAAAATACATGCCATGGCGAATAAAATTACATTGCGTAAGTATTACGTAGTTTTTGAACGAAAGTTAGATGTCATACCTGCGTGTCCTAACGGCCAGTCTGAGCTGAAGATGAGCGAGCAAAGCTCGATCGTCTTTCGGCAACGCTTGGTCTCGACGATCTAGGAGAAGGAGGTTGCGCGCCTGCGCGAGCACCCCGTACGGCGATGTCGCTATGACGGCCGCACGTAAAAGTCCTCACGATGCCCTTTGCATCATCCAACACCGAACGGAGTACCCCTAGCAGGCCGGGAACGGTGTTGCGTTTCCCTTCTCGTAGTGCACTAGAAGCCTCGTCAACTATACGGCTGGCACGCTCGAACTGCACGAACAAGGAAAATGTTGGTTAGGCGTGAATACAAATATTAATTTAACGTACCTTCCGCTCGTACCGTGTCATCCTGCTGTGATGCGCGGTGCAGAGGGTGGCCGAGGCCCAACTGGTCCTCGTGCGTGACCTCCTCGGGCCTCAGAGGAGCGGGTCCAGTAAGTCTACCACGCGTGCGTGGCACGTACCACTCCAGGTACGCTACGTACGACTTTGGGTTGTAGGGTCGATTCTCGGCCACTACTTGCGCTGTGGCGGACTCCTCCCACGCAGTGGTCCACGGTAACTGTGTGAGGTGCCAGTCATCGCTCTGTTGGCCCTTCCGAGATTGCCTGGAAAGAATAAAATTTGTAAGTTATGAACTCGGATTGCATCCGACAGGCAAGTAGAATATCGTACAATTGAATATTACGAATTGCACTTACCTGTGCACTTTTTGTGGCAGAGGTGGGCCAACTAGAGGGGGGATTTCCTGATAGAGGCCGAACTGCCGCATCACTCGGGCAGGGCAATGCGGTTCGACCATGTGACAAAACACTATGTGGCATGTTGTCAACCAATAGTAAATATCCTGGCCGCACTGCTGTGACAATCCATGCGGCGCCGTAGCGAACAAGAAATGCGAAGTCCATGGTTGCCATATGATGTCGTCCTCGTGTAGGGTCTCGAAGTAGTTATGATACTCAGGATAGACTCGACGAGGCCTCTCCGTAGCCCATCCGAACCGACTGGCCGTCCACCGTGTACCTATGGTAGGCCAGTCGACCGGGTCCCCACCCTCACCGTAGAATGGAGCCTCTAATGGATACGGGTGCACGGGCTCCTTAAAGTACGGCCGCCCCACAGGGAAGTGCTCCCAGGACCATATCTGAAGCAGATAGTAACACACTGCAAGCACGGGCACATCTCCCGTAGTCTTTAGGCATGCTTCGCACAATCCCCTGTATGTCGCGCAAAGCACCGCTGATCCGAAGCTAAACTGTGGCACATCGTTCAGCTGGGCGTCAGCCAATGCCTCGACGATGTGGATCAAGCTGGGGTACACGGAGTCTCCCTACGTGGAAGGAAATAACATCCAGCCGAACAAAAACAACAGGTACGCCACAAGGTGACTCCGTACTACAAACCCCGGCGTATCAGCGGGACATTCCACGTATCGCCGAAGCCAGGACTGTGGAACCCCCCGACTATTCTTCGGGATTGGATGACCGAACTGGTGCTGCAACCTTACCCTCCAATCAGGCCACTTCGGTTGCGGGACTATCGGCCTGCCCCTGATAGGTAAACCGTAATAAGGGTAACATCCTGCAGGGTCACCGTCATCTCCCCCTAGCGGAAGTGGAAAGTGTGGATGTCCGGCCTCCAACGATCGACGAGGGCAAACAGCAGAGCCCCATCCAAAAAGAAGCAGCGACCAATGTCCATCATCCGTGCGAACGGCAACAGACCTGCCTGCCGTAGAAGAGGGACGTAGCACTGATCCAAGGGCCAGTGGACGCTTGGACCCCTAAGAACGAACGGTGGTGGACCGTCCCCCGTGAGCCAGGCACTGCTACGATGTTTCCCATCGTATGATGGGTCAAGGAGAGTCTGTGCGTGTCCAGCGATAACCTGCAGTGAGACAATAAATGACATGAGTTAGATGTGCGAGTAGCGACATAAAGCAGTAAACGTCATAACATGAAAAACAACAAACCACATAACAGCACAGTACATAACCTCAAGGTACATGGCATTAGCTTGCACATCGTATTACATAACGTGCATTTACATTGGTGAACCAAGAATAAAATGACATGCTAGTACTACAATCACAAGTCGTAATACATTGTCACATGTTACTACGGACAACTCGACGAACCCGCCTTATTAGGGCAGTTCCTCACTGTATGACCTACTACCCTGCACAACCGGCACCTCCGTGTAGCAGGTGCGTCTCCGCGCTGACTAGCGTCCACGTCGTTATGGATTCGTCGTGACTGCCAGCGGCCACGACCACTCCTCTTCAAATTATCATTCTGGCACCAAGTCACTTGGCCTGGCCACAGCTCCCTGTAATGCATGTCCAGTCCGTAGGAGTTGAACTCCGAACTCCATATCCCGAACAGATGGTCGGTGCTAAAGTACTCCGATATGTAGGGTGCGGATGACTGACGGAGAACCGCGTATGCTGCATATACATGGGAGCACGGTTTGTGTAGCAGTTTCGGCTTGTTGCACATGCAAGTCTCTATATCGCGTATTGTGCACACTTGTTTACGATAGCCCCTGCAATGGCCATCCACGAACTTCTACCGCAGATGAACTTCAAATTTTTGCCTAACTCCATCCATGGTGTGCGCAATGTGCGACCGGCCCTTCTCAATTTTCTTCTCCATGTAGACGTGCAGACGTTCGGAGAACTGCTTCCCCTCATCCAGGTGCCTCTTAGCATTGATTCCTCTATTCACGAAGTATCCAACGGTTCTGTTCTAGGTCTCCTCCACGATGGCACTGATTGGGAGGGACCGGACACCCTTCAGAACACCGTTGTAAACCTTCGACATGTTTGTTGTCATTATTCCGCACCTTGCGCCGCTGGCGGTGTCATGGAGCGAGGACCACTTCTCGGCTCCGAGCATGGAATTGCACCCACTGGGAGAAGTTGTTGATCTGGGCCTCTGCTTGCTCCGTCGTGTGCTTCGAGGTCTCCTCATCCAACACTCTCCAAATTGCCTCGAACTTCGCCTTTGGTTTTGCATGCAGAGCCTCTTGAATGTCTTCATGACTTCCTTTGTCGCGAATGACTGTGCAAGTTCGTCGCGATATGCCTCATGCACCATCGATTGATGACATCATTCCATTGGTACGGTGGCTATGTACCTCCTTGCATGGTGCTGATAGCCGACATTAGCCCAGCATGCCTATCTGTGATGAGGCACACGTTCGGGCGGTCCTGGACAACCGACTGCTTGACATTGGCAAGAAACCACAACCGACTAGTCGTGTTCTCGCTTTCCACAATCGCATAGGCCACCGGAGTAGCTGGTCGTTGGCGTCGTGGCATCGCCATCGATATGGTGCACTTGTACTTGCGGATAGGAAAGTACCGCCCATGGTCAAAACAATTGGCAAAGGCTTAAACCCCGAATGGCTGGTCCAAATGCCCAAAACACACGGTCCAGGATGAAACAGTTTGGACCCTTCGTGGGGTGTGGTCTCTCCATCTTGTTGATGTAGGTCCCCTGATTGGCTTCAGCAATCTGGTGAAGCATCCGTGGGACAAGGTTGTACGCCTCTTCGTACGAGCCGTACATCATCTCTATTACTTTCTTCTTCGCTCGCCACACCTTGCCATAGCTAACAGGATATCCCACCATGTTAACCACGTCAGCCATTAGTAGCTTCGGGGAAACGGTGACGTCCGCCGTGACTAAGTGAGAAATCAGGCTGGCCACATACGAGGACGTCACATTTCTGTGCTTGTGTAATGGCTCAGCAAGCACACAACTGTGATCCGTCAGTACGGTTATTCTGAAGCCCGAACTTACGGCCTTCAATCTCTGCGCACGGATCTTACCGGGACACTCAGGATCCAGGCACTTTACAATGTACGTATCCGGGTTTGACCTATACACCCGGTACGTGCGGCTGATGTTCACCGCATATCTTGCAATTGTTTGCTGAGCGGCACTCTTCGTAGGGAATCTTTGCCCTACGAGTAGAGTATGTTGGTCGAAGGCCCAACCATGGCTGTCTTCGTTCGGCAACACGAGGGAAGACATCGCCAAATCATCGAGGCGTGAAGACACATAATCCACATCAGTGGACACAATGCCACCGATGGGAGCTGCATCGTCATCTTCACTGCTATCTGTGTGGACGTCCTCATCATCGTCGGATGTTGCTACGTCCTCCAAGTCTTCTAGGTGCTCGTGGCAGTCAATGCGGGCGAACCACCACTGCCCGATGTCTTCGTTTGGGTGAAATTCATCGGCAGTAATGTCCTCTCTGACGCTACCACAAGGACTAGAGGTTTCTCCTCTATCCACAAAGCGCACATACAACATCGGGCGACGGTGTATCTGCGCCTGAGGGTTCATCACAATTTGCATATATTGCCCCCACTGTGAGCTGCCCGCGATCTTGCAGAGCGCCCACAAATAGTCCGTCGAACCAGCCACAGCTCTGGCATGTAGGGCTTCGATTACAAGCTCCTTTCGGCAGGTCTCCTCGTCAAATGCGCTCCGCACGCACCTACGGAGCTCGCCCAGGTTCATCTCCATTAGACCCGGTGCCCGGATCACCTTCCATTCGCAGTTCGAAAGGTCCACCCCACATGGACCATCTCGAACAACGCCGTGCCATAAAACACGAACAAATCATGCATATCTGCCATTTAGTACCTACCATAACAAATGACTCACGCCCATTATATCCAAACGTATAGTTTGTCAACTCTGTAAAAACTAGTACGATAGAAAATGCGGCCATCATTGATTTTCACGTCATACTGTTAGCGTAATTGTTACAGTTATGCATACATTGTGCACTATTACTACTATTGTACGCAATACTAAAACTTTCATATCCTGCTGGTACTACACTAATATTATCATATTCGTAATACTAGTTTTTTCGCTAAATTACGTCATTATTTACGTCATGTATAAATATTTTACGTCCTCCTAAATATAATATTATTGACCTCACATGTACAAATGCCGGTATGCCATGTATTATTAATTCCAATAAAATCACAATAAATACACACCATTATTTCGCTGGTATCATCGATTTATTTCTTGTTCTGGCGTGGAGATAATTATTTTCTGCGATTAGCGCGTCAGCAAACAAAATTGAAAAAATGGCGTTATGCAGTAGAATCCGGTAGACGGGGAGCGCGGGATATTTTTATTCAATTTGAGTGATGCGGATCCGCCGACATAGTTTTTATTTTTATTCAGTTTGTGGACCCGGCCATTGTTTTTCAAACGGGAAAAGCGTGCGGTAATTTCAGCGATTCGATAAGTCGGAAATTATCGTGCACGCTTTTTCCCGATGAAAAAACAATGGCCGGGTCCAAAATCCGAATAAAAATAAAAACTATGTCCAAATAATCGAGACCGCCAAATTGAATCCAAAATATCCCGCGCCCCTCTCGCTGGATTCTACTGCATAACGCCATTTTTTCAATTTTGTCTGCATCGCGCTAATTGCGCAAAATAATTATCCTGTCGGGCTAGAACAGTAAAATAAATCTGATGATACCAAGCGTAAATAATGGTGTGTATTTATTGCGATTTTATTGGAATTAATAATACATGGCATACCGGCATTTGTACATGTGAGGTCAATAATATTATATTTAGGAGGACGTAAAATATTTATACATGACGTAAATTTTTTATACATGACGTAAAATATTTATACATCTACTGTACAACGGCCATTTTTTAAATTTTGTTTCAGATCGCGCTAATCGCAAAAATAATTATCTCTTTGGCTAGAACAAGAATAAATTCGTATAATCTCCGTTAACTACTCATTACATTACATCAATATAGTAATTTCACACACTGCTACTTGCACTAACATCACACCAACTTGTCCTATTTCACGTACTACACAATAATCTACTGCTGTCATATCATGTCATATTATTTACGCAATTTTTGTCAACACAGACGCTATTTCAACTTTCTAAAAATAGGAATGCGCAGGGATCTAATACAGTACAAAATTTCTCATTTCATCTACTGCTCGTTGTAGTAATACTGAGGTCTCAAGTACTATTACTTACACTAATTTCGTACTAATTATGCTAATATTCCAATATTATTATAATATTATCCTCGAAGATTTCATACTAACCTTCCTGAAGGTGTGCTCAAGATCACTAAAGCCGAAACAGCGTACAAAATAATCTTAGTAAACAATACCTGCAAAATAAAAAATCAGAATCAAATACTACGTAACAATATTAATCTAAACATAAATACCAGTAAATTATAGACAACGACTAAATGCCAGTAAATTTCAGATTCTCGTTTCTGCTTGTTTTTTTCTGACCCTTCTTTCCCCTGCCTCTCCTCCTTGCGCTCATGTTATCTCAAAGATCCTCAAGAACTCCCGAACTACCTCGCTCTAGCACTGGTTTCTTACTCTCGCCGACTATCTGATGCAAACCATCGCAGCGGTCCTCTTAAATAGCAGGAGAATTGAGAGCATGCGCAACAAATGCGGACGCCGGTCGATGCTTTCGGTGCATGGAGAGGACGGATGGAAGTGATGTAAAGAAGAATCCGATGCTATATTCTCCGGGACCCCGTGTTTACAGCTTGACTTGTGGCTGAGGGGGCCGAGCTGAGAAGTTGTGGCTCAGGCGCGTGGAAAGGAGGCAGGCGCGAGCGCCCGGGCGCGAGGGAGCCACTCCTCCAGCGTGCGGCAAGGTGGCCCCCACCGCACGGCGCTGCAGGCGGCAGCCGCTCCTCCAGAGAGCGGCACGGCGGGCCCCACCCCCTGCGCGTCAGCAGCTCTTCCAGGTCGCGGCAAGGTGGGCCTGGCGGGGAAAAAAATGCGGAGAAATTATGTCGCTGCTCCAGGTCGCGGCACGTGTGGGCCAAGGGACTATTTCTACAATTTTATCGTTTCGATGGCTACTTTTAAAAATATAAATGAACAGAGAGCTAATACAACAAAAATTTCAACCGTCGCAGTGTGGAGACGAAAAATACATGGGGCTGTGAGCGGTGAGCCTGTGAAAAGAAATGCCAAGACCAAGTGGAATCTCGCTATCTATGGGGGCCTTATCTGTCTACAGATCAATAGTCTGATTGGGCTAGGGTATATTGAAGTTTGGGCCGCTCAACTTATTCCCCCTCTGTTCTCTCAGGTTAGTTACCCATCAGGGTCCACTCCGGCATGTCATGCCGTTCTCTCCTAGTCTCGTAGCTTGGGTCTTTCTTTTTGTTGTCACAACATCTAGTTCATCCTTCCTTCCTTCCCCGGCGCTGAACACCGTCGACTAGCACTGTGGGGAGGGCATCGAGAAGAATAAATGGAGCAAGAAGAAAGAGGATGGCAGAGTTATTCTTTTTATCTTTATTAGAGGTGGGCATCATGGCAGGTTGGGCTGATTCGGTACAGGTTTATCGTGCTTTGTATCTGAACTGTGCTGGGCCATGACGGCCCGTCGAGCCCACCGTGTTGTGCCCTGCATGTTCAGCTCGCTTTCGACGAGCCTAGGCACGGTCTATTTACGCTTCGTGTCGTGCCAGCTCAGATACGGCCCATTTGCACTATTACGACGAGAGGAAAGGAGCCGAAGACGTGTAGAGTTGAGGCAGTGGATACAAATATTATAGAAAAAAGAATTAAAATTTATTTATTCTTGAACAGTTACAGAGAGCGAGGAGATGTGTTGAACATGGGCGAGAGAGGAGGCATTGGGCAAGAAAGAGAATGAGGGAGACATGCGAGAGAGATTGAGAGAGACGGGTGAGACAACTTCTCTCTCAATCTCTCTTAGCTCTCTCCCCCCTCTTGCCCGTCTTTCTCAGATGTCGACGACGGGGGTTGTGTTCATACTGCTAGGTGCATCGCTCATACTCTGCAGGTCGGTGACCTTCATGCTAGGCTTCTTCTTCATGCCCAGGGTTATCGTGCCCGGTTCTCAGAGCCGGCACAACTTGTGCTACAGTATCGTGTTAGCACGACACGACCCACTTTGTATCGGACTGAACTGTACCTACCGTGTCTCGAGCCGACCCAAAAATACCCGATCCGAATGACCACTTCTAATCTTTATAATACCACCAGATCTCACTGAGCTGGGGATTCATCTTGCAAAGCTTCCATAGCTTCCTAACACTGGTGGGGTCATCCAACTCCACGTGTTTTTAGGCAGGCGTTCACAAGCTTTTCCGTGGGATCAACGGACGTTAATGCTGTACCTGCTTTCGTCAGCCAACACGACGCTACTAGCAGCAGTACATCAACCCACGGAGCGTTGTGGGGACGGCAGCGGGCGGGAGAGACGAGCCCACGTAGAATCCCTATCCTCAGACGTAAATCCACCGGTCCAGCACGTGAAGCCGAAGCAATGGCATATAGTTCCTCCTGAGTATTTTTTTTTCAAATAAAACTTCTCATTCGAAATTATTCGAAGGTCTACTATTTTTCTCAGTAGGCGTAGCAGGTGACATATATTACATGTCGTGTCAATAGAGCTAGGTATGTTGTTTGCACCTCGATAGCCCAGATGACCATGGCTGTAGCGCCTGGCCCATCGTGTCAGCAAAGCTACCAAGCACTCTCGGCTCAACAGGCATTTACCGAGGAACGATTGCTCAGAAGGCCCTTGCTAAGGAGCACCTGCTCTGCAGTCTGCAATTTCAATAATTAATTTAGCGATTAGGGATTAGTAATTGATTGATTAATTAATTAAACATAGTGATTAATTAGTGTACTTTATCAGCAATTTTCTACCGAGGAAAGAGAGCTTGACCGAAACTTGTCGTTCTCCCACGGTGCGGTAGGCCAGGCGTGTACCGTTATTTTACTGCTCGTGGCTTACCGCAGTATCAAAACGCGGCAGGCGATATGTGGTACATATCGTTTCTTTCGTGGTCGGGATCAGGGAGGAGATAAAATTTGTAAATAATTTTGAAAAGAGGCTAAATTTGATGTGTGTGTGGGGAGAGCACAGCAGGCCAGGTATGCCATGGCCTCCGTGAAGACATCCATCCATTAATCCTCGACGCGGTTTGGATAGTCCCACCTCGATCGTGAGTCCAAAACCAAACGTCCAGTCGAACCCTGTCTCACACGCCGTTCCTGCCTGCCTGCCTTGCACACGCTCACGGAGTCACGGCTCACTTTCTCCCTCCGGTGCTGCATGGCTGCACCCAGCTGTATAGACTTCTTCACCAGCATACGTCCACGCGACTGCGCGAGAGCTATCCATGCATGGCCAACAATAAATCCGGCTCAATTAGCGCGTTCACGTCGAGACAGCTGGGGATTAGCATCCAGATGGCGATGGCACTTTGGGTGGGGGTGTTGGGCAAGTTAAAAGTCTAATAGTAATTTAAAAGTCAGTTTGTACAATAACTGTCTTTAAAGATTGTATCTAGATGTTGTGCAATAACTATCTTTTCTCTCTTATACATAAATAATATACCTATGCTCCCGTGCAAAACTGGCTAAGCTACAAGCCAGTTTGTACAATAACTATCTCTAAAAGTTGTCTTTAGATATAGTGCAATAACTAATTTTCTCTCTTGTACATAAATAATCTACCTATACTCATGTGCAAAATTGGCTACTAAATAAGAGCCAGCTCTCTTCTCTCTCTCCTCTTTTCTCACTCCTCCACATAGACCAAAGCTGATGTGTACAGGTTAAGAGCCAGCTGACGTGATCTTATTGTACATACCCTAAATAAGAGCCAGCTCTCTTCTCTCTCCTCTTTTCTCACTCCTCCACATAGACCAAAGCTGATGTGTACAGTTTAAGAGCCAGCTGACATGATCTTATTGTACATACCTTTAGATTAGCTAACGACAAGTAACAACCACAACTGTTTTCCGGAAAGTCTGTCGTCTCTACGCCTTATTCATGTAATTATAACACGGGGCTATCTAACCATTTTTAAATTTAAGTCAAATTTTAGATATTCCGAATGCTTTTGTATTCATGTAATTATAACATATCCTCTTTACACCCTCGCCACCACCGGCTGCTGCATCTACGGCATTCCGCTCTCCCTATTAACGGAAAACTATCTTAAGATCATCAGAGGCATTTTTTTCTTTGACTTGCCAGGATGACCCATCATATATGTCTCTAAGCCTATCTATGTTAATTGTCCTTGTTGTTGCCGCCTAGAGCTGGGAGTTGAACCGTGCCGTACCGGTACATCACAGGCCCAATGGGTTTTGGGTCTTGGTGTGGCGTGTCAGTCCGACTGGTCTTCGATGAGCCCAAGCGCGTCGTGCTGATTTAGGCTTTGTTTTGTTGGACTTGTGAAGTCATGGACACCATCATCGTCGGTCCGTCTCTATGAACGGCACCAAGGGCTAGGAGCGAGTGTCGACTTCTGGTGAGGATCCGATACACACAATTATTTAAGAAAAAAGAATTACATTTTATTTATTCATGGGTACAGTACAAAGTTATCATTAAAAACCTTACACACTAGAGTGGGATTCTCTTGGTACAGAAAAAAGTACCGTAACAATATGCATATATACTAGTTACTCCCCAATGTCGAGATTGTTATGTATTCTAAGTAAACGTACGCCTGATGTGATGACGTCGATGACCATGTGAGGCAAGTGGGAAGACGGTCATGCACGGTATCGTAGCCGCACTCAGTGAGCGGTACGACGGAGTGTCAGCTCGGTACGTGCGCTCAATGTTGATGAGCATGTACTCTCTTGTTTCTATTTTTCACCTTTTAGCATCTTCGTTGTCTCCTATTTCTCTGCATACGTACGAAGACAGCATGCTGTGGTGTCGCAGCAGGAAACCATATCGTGTACTGTGCCTGCTTCGAGTCCATCGGGCCTGTTTCATGCCGTGCTGACCCAAGCACGACACTTCTGTGCCGTCCATCGTGCCCAATCGTGAGATCCGGTACGACCCTGTCATTTATACCATGCCAGTCTGACCCGTGCGCATGCGCACTATACTGTACTTCAGTTAATATCATGCTACGGGCTGGTAAAAAAAAAACCTGGCCCCGCCCAGTGTCTTCACGCCGAGACTTAATTGGTCAAAGCACAAATCTTGGCACAACAACAAAATCGATCAGAATTTGGCGAGAAATTTGTTGCTTGATCATTAGCGATTGCGATTATGTAATTTTTAGTGTTTTCGGTCTGGAGTAGTTCGCACTCAAAGTCAAATACCGAAACCAGATTTGCTTAGAGGCGGGTTGCACAAGCAATAGGTGGGGATTGTGTATATTCATGAGATCATCATTCTAGAAAAAACTAAGGGCAACAGAGCAGACTAACATTTTGGTGTTTTTCAAGGACATAGGGGTACCCCTGCTTAAATTAAACAAACGTGATTATAACACACCCCAAAATTTCATTGTTGTGTTTGAACTATGAAAGAAAAGCTATAACTTGTTAGAGAAAAAGGAAGCAATATTAACTATGGAAGGAATTGGCGAGCTCGCAGGAGCTTCAAACGTTGTAGGGCTCGTGGACCGTCGGATCACCATCGTACGGTCGAGATCAAGTAATTAATCAAAGTGACTCGATTAGCTTCAACAAGAAGGTTGCTCCACTCTGCCCAACTTACCAATCAGAAAGTAGAAAGTGCTAGCTTTCGACTCCCAACAACAAAGTTGGGATGGTTGCTTAGTCCCATCGGCCATCGGGCTCCCGTCACCTTGCCTTGTAAGAGAGTCATCCTCATGTGAATCCTCCGGTGTCATCTTAGCAGCGAGCTACTGCTAATTGCCCTTCCTAAACATGAGAAGGGCTCGTGCAGTCGTGCGTTGTCTCCATCGCCTTTTATAGCTGTGTGCAACTCATTTCCAGCAGTGTCACTAACCAAATCCAGGTGCTTCCAGATGAACCGATTAGGCACTAACGAGAGACCAATTGATGGAGGCTGGAGCAAGGTGTCCTGCAGGTGGCGCCGAGTACGGTTCACCGAACGCTTTCCTCCTTCATTGCCTCAAATAAATTTGCATGCATGCGCACCTACAATGTAGTAGTACATCTCTATTATACTGAAACACACTAGTACAAATTTCTTTACCCAGGGACTCCCTAGCTCTGAAATGTTCTAAAATCAATTTGTTGCAGAACTGCACTAATAATGTAATGCTGAGCATAATCAGGAATGCTTAAAGAAATACACACCTGGTACTACAAACAGAACACCTGTGACTAAACAAAGGCAAACCAGCCGAACTTGCTTCGGTCTGTGATTTTGTAATTGTGAGTACCAAACATCCCACGACGGAATTAAAACTGTTCATGTTCCTAAACCGAAACGACCTAGATCAAACAAACAAGCTGATCTCGTAAGCATCCGTCGCTATCCCCGACCCAACATTGCCAACAAAACACTACGACAGCAGCGTAGTACTCTGTACTCCACCCTATTACCAAACAAGCAAACAGCCAAGGTACTAGTACCAGAGATGCACCCCCATCTCCATCCCAAATATCCCACATTCCCACTCTAACAAATCCCACTTCCCCAGCACCGCCGCGCACGCCAAAAGCCTCCTCCCTTCTCCTCCTTCCCTTCCATTCCAGGTGCTCCTGTGCCATTGCAAGAATCGGTAGGGATTTGTGGGAGGGGAGAGCGGTGGGATCACCAGGTGGGCGGCGGCGGGGGGCGAGATGAGCATGTACGGGAGGGACCCATGGGGCGGGCCGATGGAGATATGCAACGACTCGGCGACGGACGACGACCGGAGCCGGAACCTAGACCTGGACCGGGCGGCGCTGTCGCGGACGCTCGACGAGACGCAGCAGAGCTGGCTGCTGGCGGGGCCCGGGGACCAGGGCCGCAAGAAGAAGAAGTACGTCGACCTCGGGTGCCTCGTCGTCAGCCGTAAGCTCTTCGTCTGGACGGTCGGTGTGCTTGTCGCCGCCGCGGTGCTCGCGGGGCTCGTCGCCGGGATAGCCAAGGCCATCCCCAGGCGCCACCGCCCGCCGCCGCCCCCCGACGATTTCACCGTCGCGCTGCGCAAGGCGCTCATGTTTTTCAATGCCCAGAGATGTGAGTGCCTTGCTGTCTTTGGGTTGCTTCCCCCTTTCTGTTTCTTGTTTTAGATGTGGCTGTGTCGGAACGATTAGATTTTTATTTGTTCGCGGTGGTGCTGGGTTAGAAATGGTGGGTTTTTAGGCGTTTTTCGATGTTACTATTCAGGAAGTTTAGGTTTCGATTTGGGATTATTGTGCCGCTTGAACCAAACTCTCACGATTCGATTTTTGACAACCTTTTTTTCTTGGTATAATTGGAAAGATCGGGTTTTTCGTGGTGTTTCTGGTGGTTTTGTGGATGCAAAGTTTCAGCATTTGGGGTTTCTTCTGATGGCTTGGAACGTCTGTTCCAAAGATAGCATTTTTATGCGTTATTGGCTAGTTTTTCTGTGTTCCATACCTGAAATGGGAGAGGCCAGTTGCCTTTAAACCCTTTATATCCTTCAGATCCATCCTTAAAGATGGCAAGATCGCATTTTGAAGTGTGGTCTCCCATGTGAAAGACCGCATTTTGATGATCTATTCGTTGTGCAAATTTGCTGCAGCCGGAAAGCTTCCGAAGCACAACAATGTACCATGGCGTGGTAACTCGTGCATGAAGGACGGGCTCTCGGACCCAGCAGTCCGGCGAAGCCTCGTTGGTGGCTACTATGACGCCGGCGACGCTGTCAAGTTCAACTTCCCAGCTGCTTTCTCCATGACCCTCCTTAGCTGGAGCGTCATCGAGTACAGTGCTAAGTACGAGGCTGTTGGGGAACTTGGCCATGTCCGTGACACCATCAAGTGGGGGGCCGACTACTTCTTGAAGACCTTCAACTCCACGGCTGATACCATCGATCGTGTGGTTGCACAGGTAACACAACTATGCAAACATGGATGCAAAGGGAGTACTGTTCTTTTCACGGGACCATTGCTGATGTGAATTTTGTGGAGGGCACAGGTGGGTAGTGGTGCAACGTCGCCCGGCTCAACTCAGCCGAATGATCATTATTGTTGGATGAGGCCAGAGGACATCGACTACCCACGTTCAGTGGTCGAATGCGACGCTTGTTCGGATCTTGCTGCTGAGATGGCTGCGGCATTGGCCGCAGCATCCATTGTATTCAAGGACAATAAAGCTTACTCGCAGAAGCTGGTACATGGTGCTACCACCCTCTTCAAGTTCGCAAGGGATAATCGTGGGAGATATAGTGCAGGCGGTTCAGATGCTGCAAAGTTCTACAATTCAACCAGCTACTGGGATGAGTTTGTGTGGGGTGGTTCGTGGATGTACCTTGCAACAGGCAATTCATCATACCTGCATCTGGCAACACACCCCAAGCTTGCAAAGCATGCTGGTGCTTTCTGGGGTGGTCCAGACTATGGAGTGTTCAGCTGGGACAATAAGCTCACTGGTGCACAGGCAAGTGTTTTAGTTTTGCTTTGTTTAATTAAATGTTAGGGACATTCCCCCATGTTGGCCCATTGGCATTTAGTTTGGTTGATAATTGTCAAGCAGATTCCGTATCTAACATGCTGACCGTTAGAATATAGGACTATCTGTTGCATCACCTATTTTCTATATAATACACCAACTTGCAGTAATAATTTAGTGTGGAGTCAAGTTGCTCTGCCGTATGTTGAGTATTAATTATTGTTGAAATATAGGGCATTGACGATTATAGAGCGAGAGGTTCGCTACTTGGTTGATATACTAAGGGTCCTGTTGGTACACTTTCAGTGTTGTCCTATTTTTTATCTTAGGAATTTCTTGACCTTAAAACAGGACTGTCATAATAACAACAATCTTCAGCATGGAACCTGCATTTTGAATCAACTGGTTGAGAAACCCACTTCGTTATTGTCAGATAGATGCATATGCCTGCAACTAATAAAAATACTATTATTTACTGTCCTGCTGTCTGGCATGGATTAGTTTTATTTTTTTCTAATCTGTTTGTTTGAGGCTTTGAGCCATGTGACAGTCGAAGTAAATCACTCTTCATTAGCTATACAGAAGGATTCCATAAATAGAAAAGCTATACAGTAGGTTTCAAACTTTGTGTCATACAACATGGTAGCATTTTTGTGTAGAAGGACAATTCCTGACCTCCCAAGAGCTAAATGATGCATCGGTAAAAGTCAACCAAAATGTGTTCTTTGCAGCATAGCAGTAGTTGATTAAAAAAAAGATACATTGAATAATTACATGGATTTGACATGTCTATCTTTCTCTACTTATTGTGTATTGTTCTGGCATTCCAGGTTCTTCTGAGCCGCTTAAGGCTCTTCTTGAGTCCTGGGTATCCGTATGAAGAGATCTTGAGGACATTCCACAATCAAACAAGCATTGTCATGTGCTCTTACCTTCCAATTTTTAAATCTTTCAACAGAACAAAAGGTTTGGGCTTCAACTCACTAAATCACACTATCACCTGTTGATTTCATAGAACAGTTTACTGAATATTCTTGCATTACAGGTGGTTTGATACAGTTGAATCATGGGAAGCCACAACCTCTCCAGTATGTGGTCAACGCTGCATTCCTTGCTTCTGTGTTCAGCGACTATCTTGAGGCTGCAGATACCCCTGGGTGGTATTGCGGCCCCCATTTCTACTCGATTGAGGTTCTTCGCAGTTTTGCAAGGACTCAGGTAGGTTTCCAGCGTTCAAATATCAGAATGTTGTGTTTCCATTAGTTGTAAGTTATAACTCCAGGTACTAATTTACTACTTCTGTCAGATTGAGTACATCTTAGGCAAAAATCCTTTGAAGATGAGTTATGTGGTTGGGTACGGAAACCATTACCCCAAGCGTGTTCATCACCGTGGTGCCTCAATCCCCAAGAACGGTGTTCACTACGGTTGCAAAGGAGGGTGGAAGTGGAGGGACACCAAGAAGCCAAACCCTAACATAATCGTCGGAGCTATGGTCGCTGGCCCTGATCACCATGATGGCTTTAAAGATGTCCGCAAGAACTACAACTACACGGAAGCAACCCTAGCGGGTAATGCTGGTCTAGTCGCAGCATTGGTAGCTTTGTCGGGTGAAGGCCATGGGGTGGACAAGAACACTATGTTCTCCGCTGTGCCACCTATGTTCCCTTCACCCCCGCCGCCTCCAGCACCGTGGAAACCATAATTGCTGCGAGTATCTTACTCTTTCTGTATACTACGTATTTAGATTAGTTCTTTTTTTCCTGTTCTCATACTGCTGTGGAGATTTAACAGTGAAAAAGACTGCATCACCTTTTTTTTTCCAGTGCTGTATAATCATCGTGCTATGTATCGACTATGCTGTAGTATGAAACATTGTGTTCCAAGTTAGTAATGGCTGCCCCCGTGGTTTGTGAGAACTTTCGAGATCTGACTGCATTTTCTTGATATAGCGTGAGGATTCATCTAGGATGATACGAAGGTTTATTGAATAGTGTTTTTATGCTTAACTGTCAATATAAGTTGTATAAATATTTAAGCAAAGGAAAAGATAAGTTGTAATCATATGTTATTTATTTATGTTTTTATATTTATGTAACTTTTAAATAGTGATGTATATGAAGCACCTCTTATGTTTATTTTTCCTACTTGATTTGTACTTAGCCGACATTCATCTTTTCCCTAAAAAAAATTGGATATCTTTTGCCAATTGAGAGAATATTTGTGTTTGCATCGGATTTTAACAAGGCATGATGAAATTGTCAAGCTAAAGATTAGGGGGATTTGGTCGATATCGGATAAAGGAAAAAGGTTTAATTTTGGATTATGACCGATATTTATCCAAAATTGAGTAATTGTCAGAGTTAAAGTCGACACGGATCACCAGCGTATGGGAGATAGACATTGTCGACCGATAGCTATAAAAGATGGTCGTGGGCAAGCGAGAAAGACACAATCAATCAAATAACTCGCATTTATTATTTTATTTGCCTGTCGACTAGGAGTGCCTCTTTTGTAATTTGATATTGATCAATAAAGTTGTGCATCGCCGATTGTTGATCTTCATTAATTACGCCAATCAGGTTTGATTTTTCTCCGATCTTGCTGCGCATTGCCTTCTTCGGAAAAGATCTACCTCTATCATCCGATTAGCTCTAATCGGCTAATTAGACTTATCGTTACTTTAGATTCAATCGGCTTTTTAGCTGTTTAGATCTTTGTCGATTTTCTTGCTAGATCGGCTTTGAGTATATTTTTCCATCTATCTTACCGATTGCAGGATCAAATCGGTTGACATGCCTTGAACCGTAGAACCTGGCGTTCTTTTGGTGTGTTGCGGCCGATTAACCTCTCTTCATGTTTTTTGGTGCCAACACACTCTTGGCACGCCCGGTAGGACAGAGAAGATGTCTTCGTTCGGCAAGTCGATCTCGCCGTTTGATTTCAACACTGAAGTTAAAATCGTCCCTACATTGGACGATTTGACTCCGCAACAGCGCAAAGAGATTGAAGATCGGAAAGCTGCTTTGGAAGAGATGATGTTGGGGTGTTATCAGAAAACCTGACGTGGTATCACTGAGAAGGCCGCATTACTGACGGTTAACACTCTCGGCGACGCAGGAGTCACGAATATCCCGGGGAATTAATATATCCCTGCACAGGCTGAACTTTCAGCTACGAGTAATCAGTCTGTGCATCATGCTTTAATCGATAAATCATCGGCTATAGTTACGACTCTTAAGCCAATAATAGTCAATAGTGTCAAAACAATTACTCAAGAGTTGGCATCATCTGGAAGCTTACTCGTCCCGATGCAAGCTCTACCGAATTATCCTTTTTGTTCGTGGCCCAAAATACTCAAAACATTCTAGCAGACCCAAAGCCGTCGGCTGCGATTCAATCGTTGACGATGATGCCGATGTCCTTTCTAGCAGTTTTGCTGGGAGAGGGGAGAAGCGTTGCCATCACCCTACACTTGCTCGATGGAACATTACCCTCATGACGATTGGCCAAGACAATCGGTGAAAGATAGATTATCTAGGCCAGTGCAAGATTACCACGATAGAAGTAATAAAAGGCCGATGCATGAAAGAATCTCTCCAACGAATCAAGCTAAGGCATAGGCAGAAGAGTCGGGCTCTGCAATGCAAGAAGATCTGGCTGGTAGGATACATAAGCCAATCGAGCCCAAACCTAGATGGTGTCCACCGGGTCTTAGTTGATCTTAGCGCAGACGACTTCAAAGGTTAAGGACCCAAGAAATCAGAGAGGCTAAACAAGAAAAGCAAAGGGACTGAGCATTCAATGAGCTTCAGCCGATGAAAACTGTTAAAAAAGAGTGGAAAAAGAAAGAATCGGTTGAGGAAGAGTTTGATTATGCCGACGACATAGATTCTCCAATGATCTGAGACAATACTCCTCCAATGGACATCAATATGGTGTTCACCCTACCAGTGGAGTTTAAAATAAAGACTGAATCGACTAAGGAGACCTTCGCTCAGCTATGTTTGGGTGCTCAAGTGAAAGCATCTAGGCCCCTAACTCCTTTTGGGTTTTGGTAATTAATGACAATCACGGTTTAAGGACTAATATTTTCTTTGAGAATGTTGAAAATAGGTTGGTCCTAAGATTGGTGAACAAGGAAGCATGAAAGCAGCACAAAAGAAGATCAATGCGTCAAGCAAGTGACAAAGGTATAAATTTAAGGACCTTTTCCTAGCTTTTTTGCCGATCTTGGAGTTTGGAGAAAAGATCGGGTTGCTAGAAGTAGGGCCGTACTATTAAGAGGGGTCTTGACAATTATCTTCAAGTCATTTAATGTTTAAAGGCTTAATTCTTTGCTTGAGATCATGCATCATGTCAAACTAAGTTTCTATTGAAAATGTTTGAGATCATGTGTCATGTCAAACTAAGTTTCTGTCGAAAATTCTATGATTTTTGAAGGGAAGTTTCTAGGAGCCCGGTGCTACCGTGAGAGCAGTAGCACCGGGCCCCAGAGTGGTGTGTAAAAACCCGAGAAGGGTAAATTTGGGGGACCTAGCAGGGCGGTGCTACCGCACATGGTAGCCCGGTGCTACCAGGCGAGCGGTAGCACCGGCCCTCTGGAGCGGTGTGAAAATTTCAAAAGGGCATGTTTTTGGGCATTTTGGCCTTTCGGTGCTACCACCCATGGTAGCCCAGTGCTACTGGGCAAACGGTAGCACCGACCAAATTGCCCAGTGTAAAAATTTCAAAATGGTGCATTTTAAGATATTTTGGCAGTCCGATGCTACCGCCTATGATAGCCCGTGCTACCGGGCGAGTGGTAGCACCGGCCAAAATGTTCGGTGCAAAAATTCCAGAGAGACACTCTTCTGGCCGAGCAAATTTAAAAGGAGCCCGGTGCTACCGGTCCTAGTTGGGCGGTAGCACCGAACCCTCTGCACAACAGTCTCTGACAGTGCATTTAATGCACTGTTCCAACCGTTGGGTTGGAGCCCAATGCTACCAGTCCTACATGGGCGGTAGCACTAGAAATGCCGACTTGAACCATGATTCGAGCTCCAACGGCTAGTTTAGTTAGTGGGGCTTATAAATACCCCCTCACCTGCATTCTAGAGGGACTCTTGATCCTCATTGATGATATTTGAGCTCTAGCAAGTCTTCTTCACTCTTTAGCGCATTCAATTCTCATTTGTGAGAGTGAGGAGTCTTCTTCACTCTTTAGCGCATTCAATTCTCATTTGTGAGAGTGAGGAGCAAATTTGAGTACCATTTAGTGTTGAGCCTTTAGACACTCAATCCGACCTCAAGCAAGCGTCAAGGCTTATTACTCTTGGAGGTTGCCGCCTCCTAGACGGCTTGAAGGCGTTCGTGCGTGGTGAGATTCTCGACGGAGATTGTGAGAAACCCCGGCAAGTTGTGAAGGTTGGAGTTCACCTACCCGGAGCGGGGAAAAACTACCATAATGATCGAGGAAGGCTCAAGAGGTTGGAGCCGGTGTCGAATATCTAAATATGGGGTATGATCACGTGCAGGATGCGCGAAGGATATTCCTAACGACATACAGAGACTCCGGATATTTCGGGCCCTATTATGTGGGATAAGATATACGCGGAAAGGATAATTCCATATTAGAAAGGACTCGATGATGTTCCCGTTACGAGGAAACCAACTCGAGTACGTCTAATATTCAGGGAAGTTTGGATATGCTGCGAAGATCACGTGACGATGCATTCCTCATCGGCTACGATCTCGTATTCCAAACCGTCTACAACTCGACTTGAGGCCGGGCTACCCCGACTATATAAGGCCGAGGGTAGGGGTCCTTAAGGGAGGAGAGGAAAAGAAGGAGAAGACTTGGAGTGTTTTTGTGCAGAGCAACCAGGAGTCGATGGCCTGACGCTTCGTCAACCTCCAATCTTAGCTTAGCCTTAGCATGAGTTCAATCTTCCTTGTAACTAGGGCTAGACACATTGCTCTGTATTCCATCCACCACATACATATATCATCCATACAGGAAGTAGGTTGTTACTTCACCGAGGGGTCCGAACCTATCTATATCGTGTGCCTTCGATTTTGTGCTTGACTCTGATAACCCGAAGGTACTCAAAAGTATAAGTTTATAATCGATTTCTAACCTTCGACAGTCAGCTTGAAGTTGTTCAAATCACCTCAACGTGGATTAGGGGAGACCGGTAAGTCTCCGAGACCACGGGATAAAATTCTTGTGTTCCATTCTCTCGTGGTTTGCATTTCTCCTTCTTGTGCACAAGTTACATTTATAGCAATTTGAGTATATCATTTGTGCTTAGAATCAATTCTTGCTCATACTTGAATTTTTGGAGCATTTAGTGATCGCTAGAAATCTTAGTTTTAATTTGTCAAAATTGTAATTATTGATTAGTGATTTTATTAATTGCAATTAGAGTTGAAAAATTTAGAAACATCCTATTCACCCCTTCTAGTCGGTTATCCTTGATCCTACATCAAGATGCAGTCTTCGAAAAAGTCCAAGATGCTCATCGGCATCTTAAGCCGTTATACTTGAAAGGGCACATTAACGACTAGCCGATCTAAAGGATGCATGTGGATGGCGGAGCGACAGTTAACCAGATGCCATACACCACCTGCAAAAAATTGAGTAAGTCAGTGAAAGTTCAAGCTCCATTAAGTTGGTTTTGATGTTAATGACAAATCTAATATTGAGACTAACTCTTTTGATAATCATAACATTGATTAGTCTCAATTGTTAATTAATGACAAATCTTTTATGAGACTAACTCTTTTGTTGAGCTTAACTCTTATTAGTCTCTTTTGGATGAAAAAAATGAAAATATCAAATGTATGCATTCGAGTTTATCTTATCATATTTTGTTGCATTCTTTGATGTCAAATATGTTATAATTTTATTGATAAATCTAAATGTGAGACTAACGTGTTTATTGAGTGTATTTTTGAATAGTCTCATGAAAAAGAAAAATAGAAATCTAAAAGATATGTATCCAATGCAACTTTATTATTTCTAGATACATTTCTTGGATTAGAGATAAATGGTGAACTCCACCATTGTTTTAACTTTAAGATGTGCATTTTGTTTCCGTCTCTATATATACATGAATGCATACATTAGAGGGAGTTCATGCTTTACCTTGATGTTTCAATGGTATTGATCTAATTCATCTTTCTATATCAAGGATCATTACTTTGAAACAATCCCTTGAGTATATTTTACTTGTGTAGTTGTAGTATACTCATCAAAATATAGGATAAACTCAAAAGCAATCTCAAATTGATTATGTGCATATTGATTCTAAGTTCAATTATTTATATGCACATATATGCAATGGAGTTTATTCTATAATTAATGGTCTTAAGAGTATTTATCCCTTTCCACCACTCCATATAAATTGGATTGTTACTTTTAGATTCCATCGAATTTAGTATATGAAACTTGTGTAGTTAATATATACTCATGACAATGTAAATTGTGTTCGGTTGCCATTCAATCAACAAAGAACTAGTCATGTGTTGATGGTTCAATTTGTTGATTCTAGAGCAATCGAAAGTTCTTGTGTATATGAAGCATTAGTTGTATTAGTATACTCAAGGCATAATTAATCTTTCAATCATTTATCTTTCACTACAACATCTGCAATTTTCACCAACAGCCATATTAATTACCAATAGTCCTCACATATAAAATAGAGCGGCGTCCAACAGTCCTATTGGCGAATACAATACCAACAATACTCTCTTGGTTTGATTATGTTATGTTCGATAGCACTGTTAGCTATGCTAGTTAGTGCCAGGCTAAATCATTTACCTAAAATGAATTTTCGTAAAAGCAATCTATACATGACAGTCCTTTTGGAGAGGTTTGCCCAATACCAAGATGGTTGTTGGCTAGGATCTGCACGTACATGTTCAAATTTATCTTACGTTATTATCTCTAAATTAAACAAAATCACTCACTTGAAAATTTTAAAAATCACTCATGTAATTTTAATTCCAAACTACTAGAAAGTTCTTTTAAATCTTTGATATGAAAATTTTCCAACAAAAAAATTGAAACATAAAAAACTAAGCACATTATGCTTAGGAATTGAAATAGAAACCTCAAATAGTACAAACAAATATCACTTTGCTTAAAAAATCGCACTTAAACAAAAGTACTGCAGTCTTTGTGATTATTTTATTACTAGAAAATGAATGGCCGACCGCCATGTTTGAAGGTTAGCTAGAAGCCCATAATCACGTGAAACATTAATTACCTTCCATTTAGGCCCATTAATTTTTAACCTAATTAACTGGGGTGCACTGCTTCCATATAAACCTTGCGCTACCCATCTGTCAAAGATCCCTATGCCGCCACCCCTTTGACCCTACGATGAGCGAGGCCGACAACCATGGTAGATTGAGAAGGTCCAATGTGCAGGCGCCCATCGAGCTTGCAATGGAGTTGCTATGCGATGTCAAGTTCGGATGCTCGACGCCACGGCCACAATGTCGGCAGTGAGATTAATTGACTTGAAGAATTGGTGGAGGTGCAAGGAAGCCATGCACCCATGCTATGTCTTTTAAGCCATCGTGGATGACGACAAGCAATTACTTCGCTGCACAACTTGTAAGCAGTATACACCCTCTAACTCGTTGATTGTTCTAACTTTTTAAATAATCAATCGATTCCATCAATTTGCAGGTGTTGGTTTGTGTCATGTTCCAAGATGATCATGTTAACCTCCCAAGTATCAACTGATTTGGCGGGTCATCGATGGCGATCTCTTCATGATGTTCTCATGCCGAAGTTAAAGCTACAAGCTAGGTAGAAATATTTAGTCATGAGGTTGTATGTGATGTATCCATATTCTAAACAAATTATTTGCGTATGAGATTCCTTTTCTTTACGAAATATTCTGAACTTCCAGTTTCTTCGTTATGCATGGTGTTGTACTAACTTATTCAAAAGAAATATATTGCAGTTTGAACATCCAGTTTTAATATGTTGGTAAGGATTTGCATGGATGCAGATGTGTGGATGTCAAACATATAATAAAGGCCGTGAGATGAATGTGCTAATTCTCACAAATTAGTCCAAAATTCGAACCATAAATGGCGATTGAATTTAAAATAATTGTTTGTAGCTGTTGGTAAACATTGAACATAACCGACAGTGCAATCACAGGTGATTAGGCCGTGAAGTGTTTGAATACCTATCCGACTCCCCAAATCTCCAACAGTTAGCATCGTCAGCAAAAGAGAACACCAACATGGCTATCGGCATTGGATGTCCTTCCCCGACATAGCAGCACCGACAGGGAATCTCCGATAGTTGGCTGTCGGCGAAGTACATCGCCGATAGTTCTGGTACTTTTGCCGACAGTTTTGGGCTGTTGGGGTTTCATTGATCTGTTGTAGTGTTTGAGTTGTGATCAATCATCAAAGGATCTTGGGAGCATTCATTATGTGTTAATGGAGTGCAATGATGATTGAGACAACCATGTGTTTTGGACTAACACTTTCAATGAGTTTGAAATAGGTTAAGTTCAAGGTTTAGAAGGATAAATAAGACAAGTACGTCATCATATGTTGAAGAGCTTCAAAAGAGGATCCCGAAGCTAAGACAAGGGGAGTTCATCATGTGTTGATGAACAAGATGAAGATTCCAACATGGAGAGAAGATGATGGAAATCATAAAAGCTCCAAGTGGATGTGCTAGAGGCAAAGGTATAATTAGCTAGGGCTAAGGATATGTTCCTAGTCTTTTACCGGTCTCAGTGTTTGGATGGGAGACCGGGTTGCTTGTTAGGTGCCATACTATTAAGAGGGGTTAAGTCTTTTAGCTTGAGCTTCATCATGTGTTGATGAACTCAATCCGGTTCACTCTAGCTCACTCTTTTGGTTGGTTTTTGCATGAGCTAAGTATTTGCATGTGTTGCAAATAAGGGAGCTCACATGGCTGAAAGATATGATCTTGATTGCTTTTGTTTGCAAGATTTAAACTTGCAAATGTGTTTTGCAAAATATTGGTGTTCATGCATTTGATATTGGAGCATGCGCTTAGAATTTGCAAATATGTTTTACAAAATTATTTTGATCATGATTTGATCATCACATGGCTCAATATTTGATCTTATTAACTCTCTTTAGCTTGTAGTCACACTCTCTATAGTCTATGTGAGGGATTTCGAGAAATCAGATTTTAGACTTGAATAATTACATTAGAGTCTTTATTTTTGTGATATTTAAAAATATCTATGGTTTCTTAAATCCTGAAAATAGGTATAGATTGTAGCCCTCGTGATAAGCTTCGCATAGAATCAAAAATCACTCAAATCGGAGTTCGGAGTAAAAAGCTATGACCTTTTTAGTACCTGAATGAGTGGTAGCATCGCCCCTAGTAGGGCGGTAGCACCGGTCCGGACGGTGCTACCGGCCCAAAGGGCGGTGTAAAAAGTCCATAACGAGTGTTTTTAGCCCGAGAAAAAGATAAATGCCCGGTGCTGCCGCCCGAAGCCCGGTAGCACCGAATTTTCTAAGTAACGGCTAGTTTTTCTAGTCGTTGGCCTAGAGGCCGGTGCTACCGGCCCTAGTAGGGTGGTAGCACTGGGTTTACTGCACTTTTTGCTCGTTTTTACCCCCAATGGCTAGTTTTCTTGAGAAGGCTATAAAAGGAGCCTTGGGGCTAGCATTATGTTGTTGCTCACCTTGGAGAAGGTTTGTGGGAGTTGTGTGCATGTGTTGCTCTCTTCTATTTGGTTTTTGAGCTTACAGTGAGCCCTATTTGCATGTTTTGCATTTAGGAGAGGATTGAGAGCCTCTTGTGCATGTGTTGCACTTGAGGAAAGCCTTATGCATGTGTTGCACTCGGTGATCACCCTTGTGCATGTGTTGCACTTGGTGAGGATCAAGCTAGAGGACTTGACTTGTTACTCTTGATGTTTGTCGGCACCTAGACAGCGTGTGGAGGCGTCGTGCGCGGTGACCTTCTCAAGGAAATTGTGAGAAGGCCCGGCAAAGTTGTGAAGGTCGGAGCTCGCCTACCCGAAGGGGGAAGAGCTACCACTAGTGGAATCGAGGCGGGTGCTCAATTCATGGAGCCGGTCTAAAGTGGTTTAGGCTTGCCTCAATGTGGATTAGGGGACACCGACAAGTCCCCGAACACCACGGCAAAAAGTATTGTGTCTCCTTATGTATGCTTGCAATTCCTTATTTATATTGTTACAATTTACATTCGTAGATTTAAATTGCTTGCTTGTCTTTAGGATTGTAATATATTGTTAGAGACATAATTAGCTAGTGCACTTAGTGAGCCTAGTTGATTTAGGCTTTAATTTATCAAAACCTTAGTTTATTGCTTCCGTATTGATTATTGTTTAGGTTTTGACATAGAGATCAATAGAACATGTATTTAGTGAGAAGAATTTTTAAAGCCGCCTCACCCCCCCCCCTCTAGTCGACATCCTCGATCTTACAGTCTGATGAGTGAAAACTAACATGGTTTTGAATGACTTCACAGGCGATCCCACTTAAGCTAAGGGTGTCATGGTGACATAGTTGACTGTCCCCAGTAAAACATTACCAACTGCGTTCTCTGTAATCGACGCCAAAGGCAATTACAGTGCACTACTTGGGCGTGACTGGATTCATGCAAATTGTCGTATCCCGTCAACTATGCACCAGCTACTTATCCAGCGGAACGGAGATGAGGTTGAAGTCGTTCCAGTTTAGATGCGAATTGGTAGCATGAGGAAGCCGAGTTCATATCAGGCAAAGTTTTGAACGATTGTGATTTCATTTGCATTAGTAAAGTGGGGTTTATACCGATCAACGTAAGGCTTAGCACCTTTGATCGAACAAGTGAAGTTTTACGTCGATGGAGTCCAAGCAAACAGTAAAGACCTTATAAGGCAAAATGCAAAGCTATCGGTAAATAACGGATAGCTATGAGGCCATTGAAGATTTCCAAGAAATCGAGAAGTTAGGGCAAGGGTTTACATCGACTGACTTGCTCGAAGAAGTCGATATAGGAAATGGTGATAGGAAGAGACCAACTTTTATTAATGCAAAATTAGATGTGAATTATAAGGATAGGTTGGTCAAAATCCTTAGAAAATATAAAGATTGATTTGCTTGGGAATACCACGAAATGCCTGGATTAAGCCGACAACTTGTAGAGCATCGGCTACCTACAAAACCAGGCTATCGATCGTTCAAACAGTCCCCTCGGAGGTTTAATCCTTCCTTATATAATGTTATAAAAGAAAAAATTGAACGGTTACTAGAGGCCAAGTTTACCATGCCTTGTCGATACGCTTAGTGGGTTTCTAACATCGTTCCTGTGATGAAGAAAAATGGAAAATTGAGGGTATGTGTCGATTTTAGGGATTTAAACAAAGCTACGCCAAAATATGAATATCCAATACCAATAGCCGCTATACTTATTGATGCTGCATCAGGAAATAAGATCATTAGCTTTCTTGATGGCAATACCGGGTATAATCAGATATTCATGGTAGAAGCCGATATACCAAAAACAACATTTAGATTTCCTGGTGCTTTGGGATTATTTGAGTGGGTTGTGATGACTTTCGGCTTGAAAAATGCTGGTGCTAGATATTAGAGTCATGAATTTAATTTTTCATGAATTGATCGGCTTTATTGTGGAGATTTGCATCGACGATGTTGTGGCAAAATCTACAGAAAATATGCAACATCTAGCCGATTTAGAAGCGGTTTTTAAAAATACAAGAGCACACGGTTTAAAGATAAATCCTTACAAGTGTGCTTTTGGTGTGTCAGTTAGACAATTTTTAGACTTTATAGTTCATGAGATAGGAATTGAAGTCAATCAAGAAAGAGTAAAAGCTAAAGCCAAAACAAAGTTGCCGACGTGCAAAAATGAGTTGCAAAAGTTAATCGACAAAATAAATTATTTACGCCGATTTATTTCAAATCTTTTAGGTCGTATTCATGCATTTACCCTATTGTTAAAATTAAAACATAATCAGGAGTTTGTGTGAGGAGCCGATTAATAAAAAGTTTTTGATAATATCAAAGAATGTTTGACTAATCCTCCGATTGTGGCCTATTAATTCCTCTTTACATTTTTTGAGTCAACGAGTTGGAACGAAGAATTTCGAATTCCACATGAAAAGAATTCAATTTGCACGTAAATCAAGAAACAACTTACGCGTCCAACCGGGTCTGTAGTTGTTCGTGTTGGATATCCAGCGCATTGTAGACAGGAGGAAACCAAAAACTGAAAGAAAAATAAGCAAGCGGGACACGGAGGAGCATCCTAGTTCTGCGTTCGGCCAAGACTAAGGATATATTTGGTAGAGTTTCAGATCTTAGTTTCACCTGAGATCTAAAACTTGTAAGCTTGTAAATTAAGTTTATATTTTTGGTCTAAAAATTGAAAATATGATTCATCTAAACACTCGATCCAACTTCACGATATAATGAAGCTAAAAATACCCAGCTCCATCAGATTCACGAAACTAGTGGAGTTAGAGCCTTACCAAACATACCTTAAAAGTGTTTTGGACAGATGTATTGGAGTAGGCCAAGACGTGGGAAAATATATGAAATTGCCAAATCGCCGTCCAGATCCGGGCCGACTAATGTTTCCAGCCCATGAGCCCACATGTGATAGAACTTATGTAGACGTACAGCCCAACAGCTGCACACCATGAAGGTTTCCAAGACTTGAGCTTCCAGGAACTACAGAAAGGATAGCAAAATGAAGTATGAACTCTCTCTCTCTTCCTCTAAACATATTCTCCTCGGACCCGGTTCGGGAACAGCTTCTACGTAGCTTCTATTTAAAAAAACTTATTATTTACTGAGCGAGAGAATTCTGATAACTTCTTCTACAATCAGAAGTTACCTTCTACGTAGAATTAGAATCCAACTAGAACCTAATTCTCATTAATTCCTGCTTATTCTCGCCGGCACGATCCAAAACTTAGAAGTAGCAGCCGATCAGACTCGATTCTCACACAATCAAAAACAGTTTATACCATAATCCGTAATCCATAGTCTACAACTCTCTCAGTATATAAAACAAGAAAACAACACGGTCTCTCTCTCAAAAAGAAAAACGAAGTATGAATACCTGTGCACACGTTGGTATCCATGTCACAAATGCCGGCATGAGACGAGAGTCAAGACGCGCGCATCGATTCTGCATCGTGGGGCACGAAAATGTACGTGGGGCGTGGTCTTGGCGACGGGCCTACGCAACCCAAGCTACCGGCGGAGCGCATCGATGCGCACAGGAGGAAGGACCACAAACATTGCAGTCGTACGAGCGCTAGTACGAGTAGCATACACTTTAAAAGAGATCTAATACTGTCTTATTTTAACTTAAACAGTTATACATCGAGAAAAAAAACTGATGCTTTAGATTTTTCAAAAATACTATTTAAAAACAATACACTAAGTAAACAGTATGGCTTTGTCGGACAGCGCTAAGCATCGAGAATTACTTAAGGATCTATTTGGTTTAAAGACAAAAGATGGACAGGATAAAGCCATTCACCGTGGTAGAGATAAGTCATCTAAATTCATGTTTAGTTGAAGGGATGAGAAATAGATATGATGAGCTAAAATTTTTGTATGGTTGAAGCGATGAGAAATAGATAGGATGAGCCAAATTTTTTGTTTGGTTAGAGGGATAAGAGTTAGATAGGATGAGAGTTCAAATTTGATTGGTGCAATGAAAGTTGAATAACCTTATTCAGTCAATTTAGAGGGATAGTCTCATACAATATTTTTGAGAAATATTTTTAAGAGTTTGATACACTTATCTACTCATCTATCCACCTAAACAGTTGAATGGATACAAGAAGATGAATAGAGCTATCCCATGTATATAATACCCTTGTACCAAACGCACCTTAAGTTGCTTAAACTAAAGTGCTTAGTTTAGTCTTTATTTCCTCGGCGCCCATGTCTTCTTTAAAGATTTTACAGTTGCCGTTGAGGCTGTACAACCTTTCCCGTACACATACACTACTCCGGGGAGACCACGCCAAAATGGCAAGGGCACTGCCACTGCCGCACGAAACCCCAGCCCCGAGGAAATGAAAAGACAAAACAACAATAGTGGCATAGTGCTCTACTCCGCTCAGCTCGGCCGCTGTACGGTAACGCGACAGATGTATGTCGAACGTGCAGGGTGTACGCGGAGATCAAGAACGGGAACAGATTACTCCCTCGTCTACGTTTAGTAAGTTTATTTTTTAAATAATTTTATCTATAAATATAAACCGTATTTTATATTCTAACTGTATACTCTTCGTAAATATATATCTTTACTTCATATTTCCTGCATATTTCATATTTTCTACATACATGTATTAAATATAGTGCTTAGTAATAATATAATTTTTAATATATTTTTGATCCTATGTCATAAAAAAATACGACCTAAACTTGGATAAAAAGAGCAGCAATTTGTTTGAATCGGACTAAATTTGTAAAAGAAAGTCGGTCAAAGAACAAAAAAAAAAACGAAGCTTCCCGCTCCGCTGCAGCTGCCGCTTGGAACCGGCGAGAGAGCAACCCCCGTGCCGCGGACGGAATCAGCACGTCGTGCGCGCAGCGCAGAAACAGACGCGCGCGGCACGGTATCCGACGCCCTATTTTGAATGCTGCCTCGATATCTGCGACCAACGCTCCAACGAAACAAGCAAGCAAACATGGGATGGGAGGTTGGGTTGGTGAATGGATTTACTAGGACGCCTTCTGGTTTCGGTTTCTTTTAATGAGAGCCCGACCCAGGTAAGTGAGCAAGTAGCCCCGTAATTAATGGGTTTCCCGCGGGCCTAATCCAACCTGGTCGACAGCAGCTCCCTCCCTTTCTTGATACTAAATCTTATTCATAAATACATATAATTTTACAATTTTAAAGTTATATTTTACTATTTTTTCCTTTTTAACACTTTCTTTTTAGTTATTTACAATACTATTATTTACTATCACGAGATTAAAGAAAGACACACTATCAAAAAAAATAAAATAAAAAGATAATACATTCTTGAATAGTTATACTTTAATAAAAATGTAAGAACATCGGAGCGGTACTTTCGATAACCTTTCGAATTTGGTCGGCGCCATGGGTTCTCCTGTCGGTACGTCCTGCAAAAACATTTTGATTCCATTTTCTTTGTGTGCTGCTACGTGTACCAAAGAGACCCTGTAATCAATCATGATTGAAAGGTGGGTCCACCGTCCTAACAAAATTCGAAACACACGAGTGAAATACTGCTATCCAAGGCTGAGTTGCTGATTCCTATATATAATTTTTAAATGTTTTTTGCTAAATTGCGAACTTTCGCTGGATTCACATCCTTAGTATATACATAGGTGGGCATCGAGTTCGATTTTTTTTGGACCGATCTATAGCACGACAGGCATGACTATTTGGAACGGGCTCGTGCCGACACAACACGTCGCGGACACGGTAGCATGAGGGGGGCACGGCATCACAATAGGAGCACGGAGGCACAACAAACATATCACGGGCCTGTGGTAGGGCACGGAGGCGTGTGGCAGGGCACGGAGACCCCCGACAAGAAGGAAGGGGAGGGCTACTTGCCCGGCTAAACCCATCGCCGTGCCAGGCTCTAGATATCAGATATATAGACTTTATCCTATTAAAGAGCAGCCTATGTTAATGTTGTCGCATATTATTTGGATGACGACTACGTCCTAAACAAAAGTGTCATAAAGTTTAGGCCAATCGATCGGGCACACATTTGAGAGGCTAACGTTGCACGTGTACTTTGAGGTTATTACTGACTTTAAAATAAAAAGTAGAATTATTCCATCACCCTTAACAATGCATCAGCTAACACGACTACCATGAAGCATTTCTTACCGTGCCTAGAGACTTATGTTAGAGGTTTCGTACTCCACTAGAGATGCAGATGCCACGTCATTAATCTCATTGTGCAGGCAGGTTTGCATGTAATAAAACCTAATTTGGATAATATATGCGACGCTATCCAATTTATTACACGTTCGACTGTAAAGTATGTCTAGTTCTTATAGTTCTGTAAGGTTAATGATAAGTCATCAAGAAGATTCAACCTTAATATGAAGGCTAGATGGAACTCTACATATACTATGCTAGCATGGTGCAAGGACTGCGAGCACATTATCATTGTCTTCGTCAATATCAATAATGCTTCGTGGGTATCACTACAATACCGCCAACTTGCTATTTAGCAAAGATTAAATCATCACCAAACCCATGAGCATAACTTAAATCAAAATTAGGAGACTAAACCAGAAATCAACTACAACCCCATTGCAGTAGAAAAAATGGGGAGGGAGTCATGTAGTCAACCACTGGAGGGAGCGTAGGTGGTGGAGCCAGGAGCTCGACGGCCCAAGCTAATGGTGGCGCCCAGCGGCCTAGGCGAAGAGGTGCCGAGAAGCCCCTGCACCGATGGGCTGTGGCGGGAGGCGGCTGAAGAGGAGAACCGACGCAGGGTGAGGCCGAGGGGCCGCGGCGCGGCCCGACAGGCCAGCCACGTGGAGGAAGCAGGCCCGCACGCGCATGACTGCTAGGAGGAAGGCTGGCGGTGTGAGCAAGAGAAGAAGAAGGGAGGGGAAATAGGAGGATAAGAAGAGAAGAGAACAGGGAGGGATTCAGCTGGATGGGGGAAAAAAGAGGAGGGAGGAAAGATAAAAGGGAAAAGAGAAGAAAAATGAGGGAGGAAGAGAACGAAAAAGAGGAGAATAGAGGAAAAAAAATAGATATGTATATTTTTGAACATCATAAACCTCAATAAACAAAATAAGAACTCACTGTAATATTAGAGAATTTAAAGAGAGGACGTATAACAGCGAATGAATAAATAAAGAACCATCTAAAAGCCCCATCTGCCAGAATAATTAAAAATAGGAGATAATGCCCTATGCAAATTAAATTACTAACCAAAGTCTCAAAATACTATGTATACTAAAATGCACCAAATTAAAATGCGATCAATTAATAAATCCTAAATTAAAGTAACCAATTTCAATCAAGTTAAGAATGGTTGAAAACCACAAAACACGCTATAATTTAATTGTCACATGAATTTAATATTCTATGATTTCAGAAATCGAATTGAATCTAGGAGAAGACCACCTTCAGAATCTGAGTGAGGCCAAATATTTCAACTCTATTATAGGCAATTATCTTTTGATCATAGTTGTGAAATGCTTTTAAAATGTTTTTAGATATACATATATGATATCATTAATGCATAGGAAAAATATCTTTCAAAATGAAAATCTAAATCGAACGCGGTTAGAAAGATGGTATGGAGATGAATTGCTTAAATGGTATAAATATTGATATGTTGAAATGGTTCATCCAACGAAAGAAGTTAGTGATGTATTTATATATATACGTTGGGTAGAGGGTGCTGATGAGAGGAATGTAGGCTGGTGAGGCCCTCTAATAGGCTATAAATATAATGATGAACTACTACACTCGGGCAATGAACGTATATCCAGTATCAACCATAGTATGTGACATCGGTCAGAAAAGTTTTTCCTATGAAGGTGTGATGATCTCCACATTGGGTATAAGTAGTTAACTAGTGCGCAAATATGGTAGGGCGGAAGGCTCGGAGAGACACACGATTTGGAATGGCGCTATGTTTGAAGCCACATGTAGAGTTTCTGTCGACAGGTCGTCGGAGCACAATTGTTAGCTATGAGTCAGGCGGGACAATTTGGGAAAAGTGTCTCTGGCTCAAGTTAGCAGGGTTGGAGATCTAATACTGGAATAATGATAACATTTCGGTGCCTCATATGACGGGGTCACTATAGGTAAAGTGATACAAACCTGCGTAGGGTTAAATCATGAATTCATACCTGTCTTTTGGGTTGGATGCTAGGAAAGCTAAGTCTGTCTCATATATGAGTGCTAGAAGCTAGTTTTATAATTAAAATACACAACCCTTAAAGAAACCCAAAAATCTAATTTCAGTAAAAATGTGAAATCGAGGAAAGGTGTTACTTGATGAATATATCCATCTCCCCCGTGCGCGAGAGGAGGCGGCAGTCCTGTGTAGGGATGCTAATGGCTTGGATCGGTTCAGATTTTTGGATTAGGCCAGTCCAAAACTGTAAATAGATTGGACTCATTTTGGATCTATAGCTATTTGTACCAGATTTGGACAAGATTGAACCAAGTTTGGATCTTATGTTTTTCTACTAAATCTCTCACCACTAACCAAGTAAACCAATTGATATTGCTTTGAGTATAATGTTTTTTTTTGTTTTACATACTTCAATACCATATTATAAATTCTAACTTTTTAACCTATGTTTTCAGAGAGATATGTAATTATAGACTTAGTTTTATCACTAGATATTACACCGTAAATTATCAACTCATCAAACAAACAACAATTTGTCTAGGTAAAGATCCAAATCAAGGCACAGACTTTCATTTGGGCCTAGACCGTCTGGGACCTCATTCTTTTTGGATCAGACTAGATACAGATCTATAAAAAATATTAGGCTTGAACCAGATCTGTGCTGAGTTTCGACGCATTAGCATCCTTAGTCCTGTGCACAGCAATGGCGCGGCGCGGCAGGCTGGGCATGCACGCAGAAGATTCGCTGCAGTGAGCTCATCGCTGATTATGTTTAATTAACTCAGAGCAAGGTGAGGCGATCGATGGTTGATCCTAATCTAATCTTAATCCACATGCCAGTATTACAAATTTGTGCAGTGGTCCGCTGCCGCGGGGGCAATCCGGGGGGCAAATTGTAGATGGGACAGCACGGCGCGCACATGCCGGCACATGCACCCGCTGCGCACGGCTCAGCCACGGCCACTGGACCAGTCCTCACCTTGCTTATCTTACACTACCATGCACACTTGCATATATAGTTGCGTGCATTTGTGAGTTGCACGGTCTCGTTGCATGCCCGGGAAAACAAAACAAAACTCAACAGTGCCTGCACTGTTCAGCAACATGGCAGGAAAAAACTGTGGGCACAGATGTGGGGCGGAGGATGACACCTGGGCCCGGGTGGAGGCCTGGGCCCCCGGTGTCTGCGAGCTAGCGTCCTTCTCGTCCTTGTCCTGAAACAAGAGCATGCATTCGCATATGGTGTGATAGGTTATTATTGCTAGTAGCAGGCAGTGTCACTGTGCAAGACACAGCTATGAGTTAGTGAGATGCTGGCAGTACTACAACTCCATTATTACTATAGACTAGCAGTTTGCTGTGGCTACTAGATCTATTGGTCTGTGCTTTGGGTTTGACTGCACTACTGCACGCAGAGGGAAAGAGACTGCACGCACGTGTACCGCTGGATAAAATGTGACTATCCGATCCCTCGAAAATACTGTTTAAAAATATCATATCAATTTTTTTATATCAAACACTATAGCAATATGGTGTAGAATATGTCGTTGAACAATTCAGTCCGTTCGCTGATTTAATCGAAGGATCAAGAAGTAAGGGCGGCTTAAGTTACGTACCCTATTAAAACTATACAGAACCCTATCCGCATGTAGATGGTGATCGTCGATCAGATTGTGAAGTGTTCACTGTTATAGCATCTAAAATTTACTTTTTACAAAATTAGCCCCTTATGCTTTTTTTTTTGCAAATATAATCCCGCGCACGAGAAGGGCGAAAATTACCACAGCACGACACGTGGCGTATTCCGCAGCGCCAGAGTGTGTCATGCCACATAACCTAAGCGCTAGAAATTGTCGTCGTGGCAACTGGCTACCACCGCGGCATGCAAGCGATGTACCGCGGACCGAGGGCGTGGTAACTGAATTTCCGCGAAACGGAGGTGTGACAATTCAGTTTTCCGTGGTGTGATGGCACGGCGATTTAGTTTTCCGCGGTGTGGTGGCACGGCAACAGTGGGACTCGGCTCTGGACGCGGAAGCTGCTCCTCACGTGCGGGCTAAGAGATTATATTTACAAAAACTTTATAGGACTAGTTTTATAATAAATAAATTTTAGAAGGCTAGATTAGTACACAGTAAACACATCCCAGATTGCATCGAGCATTCGAGCCCCTTGTGTTTTGCGTGACCCGTAAGGTTCCCTGCTTGTATACTCATTTGGAGCTGTAGGGAGGTGCGTTTGCTTCTTCTCTAGCTCCTCGGTGTTTGAGCCCCCTGCTTTACTTGTGTACAACCCAGGGTTCAAAAATCCGTTTTAAAAAAAAACCCGTTCGAAATTCAAAAATTAAGAAAAACAATTCGAGAATCGTTAAAAACTGAAGGGTTAAGAAATAAAAAAATTTGAAAAAAATCGAAAACCGTTCGGTTGTCACGAAAAAACCATACCGACCAATTGAATGTTCCTTCAAACCTACTTTTGATGGTTTTCGAGAGGTTTACGTCACATATATTTTTTAAAAAATTATTTTTTAAAAAATTAAACTGTCCTACCCAGGGTTTAAAAAACCGTCGAAAACCGGCCGTACCGAGCCGGTTCGGTAATTAAAACCGTTCGGAAAACCGGCCAGATGAACAGTAAATCCAAAAAATTTGAAGAAATTTAGCAAAAAGTGTCAAAAATTTTGAAATGTTTTTTGTGCGTTCCTGAGGTAATCCTAATGATTCGGTAAAATTTTCAGATTATTATCAGATATGTACATTTTTTAAAATTCTGACAGTGATACTGTCACATATACGCTCTTCAGTTTTTTATTTTCTAGGGGCACAACATGAAGTCTAATATTTCTTAAACTTTTTTTTTATGTTATAACGTCATAAAAATGATTATGTAAAATTTTGAGATGACGATCAGATATGTGTATTTTTTTAAAATTCTGAAAGTGTTATTATCATTGTATATGCTCTTCTGTTTTTGATTTTACATGGGAAATAAATGAAGTCTAATATTTCTAAAAATTTTAGTACATGATCCTTTGGAACTATTTATATTTTCAGTAAAATTCTAGAATATAATAAATCATTTTACTATTTATAAAAATCTGACAGTGTATTTGTTCCTTTTCATTAATTTCTGTTTTAGATTTTTTAGAAGAAATAAATGATTTGAAAAATTGTAAAAATTTCTCTTAGGTGTTTTATAGATTAATTGGGATTTTTTTTGCAATTTTTTCAATTTGTTCTTATATTTTCACTATTTTTCCTTCTATCATCGGATTTCGATGTTCCGTTCATGTAGGTCGAACATGTCATTTTTGCGACAATGGAAGAGTGACGAAGCTATGCTTATGCCTACTCCACAACTTCAATTTAAATGCATTATAATGTAAATGGTGTTGATAAGTAAATGGTAGTGAAATTGCAAATGATTTTGCTTTGTAGTTATGTAAATGCTGATTTTTGCACTTATGTGATTGTAGTATTGCAATGAAAGATTATTTATTGATATATTATTGCTAAATACATAACTTACAACTTCTAATTCTCTAAAATATAGCAAAGGCCATGTCGATTTTTTTCCAAATTTAGGAGAGATCATTCTGGAATTTTTCATGTTTTCACATACCTTATTTATATATTTATTATATTTTTACTCAATTTTAACCTTCCCTGTATTTCTACAAATTTTACAATATTTTTTTGCATTTTTTCCAAATTTTCCAACATCGGGCGGTTTTTGACGGTTTTCTCCAAAAACCGCTCGGTTTTTCGCGAAAACCGAGCGGTTTTTTCTTTAAAAGCCGCGGTTTTCGCGACCTCGTTCGATCAAATTTCAAAATTTGCAAACCGTTCGATTTTTCACGGTTTTCTAACGGTTTATTACGAAAACCGGTACCGCCGACTCCGCGAAAACCACCCGTGAAACGGTTTCGTGAACCCTGGTCCTACCGATCGATTTTGAATCTAACGTCGAAAACGGCGGTTTAACAATTGCCTGTGCATGTTCAGACTTCATACCACTTTACAGGCTTTACTTTATGAGCCTTGGCATCCTACAGTGTAAAGTTTTGGCAGGGAAGTTTTTGGACCGAGCCCTCACTTTTCAAAAGTTCTCTTTGCGGAAATTTTGGCAAGTTAAGCTACCAAACGGCAAACGGTGACTGAACACTGCTAAATAAAACAAAAGTAAATTTTGCTTCGAATAACCTTATGTTACCAAAGTGTCACAAAACATAAGATTTTACACAAATTATCACTTAACATGAGTTTTTTGAGAAATTTTATCTGCATTATATACTACGTATAAAGTGAGTAGTTAAAATTAAATCTAGTTATTGATTTGTTAAAGTATTTCTATTATTTTATAAAAATATAAATAAATAATAGCTAATCTAATCTATTGAATCGAAATAAGTAATAGCTAATCTAATATATTAAATTAAAAAGAACTAATAATACATGTTAAATTTACTTTCCGTTACCTTTCGTTGCATATCGCACTAGGGCCTGCGGGCAAGAGCAACTCAGCAGTCCACACTAGGGTTCACAATATCATCAATAATGGCTTGAATATCGCGATTATCGGGCGTATCGAGCTGGCTCGGTTTCTAAAACTGCTCAGTAAACTAGTGGAATGCAAATGCAAATTCAAAAAAGTTGGAAATATTTATCAAAAAGTGTCAAAATTTTTTGAATTTTTTTATGTGAGGTCTTGAGGCAATACTGGTGATGTTATAAAAATTTTAGATTATTATCAGATATGTGTATGTTTTAAAAATTATGACACTACCATTGTCTTCGTATATATTGTTCTATTTTTTATTTTCTAGGGGCAAAAATGGAAGTATAATATTTATGAAAAAATTTTGTGTGAGTTCCACAGAAAATTATAATGATGTTGTAAAATTTTCAGATGATGACCAGACATGTGTATTTTTAAAAATTCTGAAAATGCTACTATCTTTCTATATGCTCTTCTATTTTTGATTTTCTAGGGGCAATAAATGAAATATAATATTTATGAAAATTTTAATTAATGATCCTTGGGAACTCTTTATGATACTATTAAAATTTAAGAGCATGATAAAGTTTGAAAATTTTATAAAAATCTGATAGCTTTTGTGTTCCTTTTCATTAATTGTGGTTTTTGATTTTTCGGAAGTACTAAATTGATTCATTTTTTTAAAAAATTTCTATGAGATGTTTTTTAGATTGATTGTGTTTTATTACGATTTTATGCAAATTTCCACCATTTGTTTTTCAATTTTCCCATTTTTCCTTTATTTGTTTTCCATTTTCATTCGGTCGCCGATTTTTCGTAAAAATCGCTCGATAATCGTTGAATACCGGTCGATAATCGACCATATCGGGTGATAATTGAGATTTTTTGTCCTGACTTGACCGTGATTTCCTATCCGTTTGACTTCGCAAATTGTTCAATTTTTTGCGATTTTCGACGAAAATCGGTACTGGTGGGTCTTCGATTTTCCACCCTAAATCGGTATTAATAACCGTGGTCCACGCTGACCTGCTGTGCTGCCTATACACCCCTCGTCCCTCGTCCTCTCCGCGTGAGTGAGAAACAGAGCGTTCATGCCTCTTCCCACGTGCAAGGTTGCAGCGGAGGCGCGTTTTCTCACTTCATCAAGGGAGCGCGCGTGGGGCAACGGTTTTTCTTGGCTAGTTCGGCAGCGGCAAGGGCGACTCGAGGGGAAGCGTAGACATCAGTGGAGCACAATTTGAACCCTAGGTTGGGATTTCGGGTCTTGTTGGTTAGGGTTGGGCTAGAGGTTAGGGGATTGAACATCTTGGTTGCAAAAATTGGTAAACAGGATCATGCAAATTTTTGTGGGGGTTGGGATTGTACGCCTTAAATTTTGGTCGATTTCGGGCATATAGCACACAAAACTTTAGTCTAAAGTCCGTTTGGCGTCCCGAACTATGAATCAAACATTTGACCTTTCAAACTTGGCAATTCGGTTTAAGTAACACTCTGATTCGGTTTCACGTAATGGTATTGCTTATGTGGCGTGATGAGTAGAATGTTTTTTCACTTAAGATGATACACTAGGCAAGTTTAGATAAATAGCAAGTGGAGCTTACAGGAGCTTCTCTTCAAATCAAAATAGAGAGAAAAGGAGCTACAAAGGCCGACAATCATAGAAGTATGATTGGGATCTGCGCGGGGGAGAAGGGTAGTGCACCCACCCTTTCATTGATGTACCTTGATAAAAGTACCCACTCATTGTGCTATACGAGTAATATCACTACAAGAAGCCAGTCAGTGTGTTATTTTAACAGATTGCAAAGTTTAGAGGGTTAAATATCTAGTTTTATACTTTGGGATGTTGAATTATTTTGATTAATGTTTGGGGTACTTCATGGACTTCTTCCTCCTGATTACGTGCGATTTACTTGTAGGGAATGCGAGATATTGAACCTATTGTGTGTGTGTTTTTTATCTTACAGGATGACTGAAGAGTTCGGATCACTGGGGTTCTTCAAACATGACCTTGGATCGAGAACTGATGTTATGGAGAAGAAGATGGAGAAACACAAGATTTGCTATTCCAATTTGGTGATGCGCAGAAATTTCAAAGCCCCCTTTTTTATTATTCTTTTACTTTTGTTGCCCACATCAAATGTTTTGGTAAACATAGCTCGTATGCAAGGGAAATTTTATTTGCCCCCTCTCTCAGAGTGCGAAAGACTAGGCAAATGACTCATGTCATTTGTCGCTGTCTAGTTGCTTGAAAGACAAGCAAGGACGTAGTAGGCCGGTCGATCGCAGTAGGCGCCGGGGCGTGGCCATGCTCCCGCAGCTCGAAAGGAGGTATTGAACTCGGCGTGCTCACCAAGACGTTGCGTCTGGTTGAGTGTCACTTTTTGCGATGCTCTCTCCCTCACTAGGCAGTACTTTCTCTCTCGCCAGGCACTGTCGTAGCTCAGCAAGGACCTGCCACACTGCCCTGGCGCGGCAGGCTGCCGCCTCCCCCGCTGCAGCCCTCCTTCCAAGCATCACTGGCACGACAAGGGACACATATCACATGCCGCGCAATCTGAGCTCACAAAGGGGCCAATTTCGCAATTTTTACCGAGAGGATACCAATTTTGGCAAAAATACAATTTAGGGGGCTAGAAAATCGAACACTTCTGTTTTTTGTTGGTGTTTTAAGGAAAGAAATATGCAAAGGTATGTACACCGTACACATGGAGTTATAATTCTCTTTTGGTTTATAATTGCAATGTTATTGTGACCATATGAACCTTTGGTAATGACACACTATTTGGGTGGAGTCATGTTATAAAAAAAACTCACGTTCTCATTTCTCAGTTATGAATGTGAAGTCACATTCTCATTTCTGTTTTTCTAAACCTCCAATGTGGATGTTTCAAGCTGCTATGCAATACGTGCATTCTAATCATTCAGTTTGTTATCAGATTTGACATTGTTTCGGCTATTCGATGAAGTTACAGATTCTGGAAAATATTACTCATGACCTCCTCGCACGTGTATGTAGACATCGTTTTTACTATAACAGGTGCATTGCTCAGTTGGATCGTTGACAAAAACATACTTTACTGACTGTAGCAAGGTTCGTTCCATAATAACAAGTTGTTGCTTATTGCCACATAATCCATGCTACACTGACTCGCATGGCCAAAAGCACGTACTCGACAACATCAGATTTGACATTGTTTCGGCTATTCGATGAAGTTACAGATTCTGGAAAATATTACTCATGACCTCCTCGCACGTGTATATAGACATCGTTTTTACTATAACAGTTTGCATTGCTCACTTGGATCGTTGACAAAAACATATTTACTGACTGTAGTAAGGTTCTTTCCATAATAACTAGTAGTTGCTTATTGCCACATAATCCATGCTTCACTGACTCGCATGGCCAAAAGCACGTACTCGACAACATCACACCACATGTCTGCTTACATATACCACATATGCTGATGGTCGCCGTCGTGGCCGCCGGCGACCGTTCACGGCCCTGGAGTCCACATGATGTAGGAGCTGCACACCATGCTCCTCTGCTCACGCCGCCGTGTATTGCTTCTGCTGTCCAAGAGCAGGCCGATGTGTCCTTTTATTAATTCCCTTGCTCGGTTGGTTGCCAGTTGCCACCGTCGACCAAGGATTCAAATTTCGTAAAATATTGTCCTGGACCAGATTCTAAAATTTCGGTGAAATTCAGGTATTTTTGGATAAATCTTGTTCAAAATTCAAAAACAAAAATTCAAATGAGGTTTGTTTTCTACCGAAAAAACGAAATTTCGCTGAAATATTCCGAAATTTTGGTAAATTTCAACTGAACGAAAAATAGTTCAAACGATGTCGAAAATTTTCTTTCAAGGTTCCTGAGACATCAATGATGTTCTCAAATGTTTAAAAATTCAAACATTGCTACTGTCCTGATAAAACACTAACCGATAAGTTTGATTCGAATGAAAAATGGTACAAACCACTTTAGAAACTTTTGAAATTTTTTGTGAATGGTTATGATACATAATTAATGTTCTCATAAAATTTTCAGATGATGATCAAGCTTCATGAATTTTTACAAATTCGGACAGTGCAACTGAAGGCTAACCGACAAATTTCAACCGAATGAAAAATAGTTCAAACCATTCTAGAAAATTTTGAAAAATTTTATAGATAGTCTGGATGCATCACTAATGTTTCCATAAAATTTTCAAATGATAATCAAACATGAAAGAATATATAAAATTCTGACACTGTTACTACCTCGTTTATGCTAATTCTGTTTTTTATTTTTAAAAGATAACAAATGAAGTTGAAATATTTTATAACATTTTTTGTTTGATCCTAAACTTCTTAAGATAGTACCATAAATTTTCATATCATTAAAAAAACATAATAAAATTTATAAAATTCTAACAGTGTTTCTACTAAAATTTTAAAATGTCTCAAAAAAATAAGTTTTTGGATAAATTGTCATCAAAGATCACTTTCTTAAGGGTTATTGATGTAATTGAAGTCAAATCCGGCCATAAAAAACCAAAATTCGGAATCTTTTCATAAAATTTCGCCCAATTTAACCGAAATCTCGCCGAAAAAAATTAAATTACTATAACATTTTCAAACAAAAAAAATCGGCCAGTAGTTTAGGTCTGAGGGGAATTTAGATCCATGCCGTGGACTGCTGATGGGAGCCCAGCATCTGCAAAACCTAGTGTTTTGTGACACTTTGGTAATATAAGGTCATCCAAAGTGAAATTTACTCATAAAACGACTCATAGAAGTATTACAACTGTACAAGTTACAAATGTGGTGTTTGACTTGTACAGTGATAAGGGAGGGGTTTCTACGCACGGAGGTTTCACTGTTTCAAAGTTACACAATATTAAAGAATGAACAAAGAGTAGATACACAATACTAAAAAATAAAAAAGAGTATATATTGATTATTTATCCTTTCACTTTTTTTTAATAGTTGTGCAACTTGTGTTACAAAGACCATGCATAGAAGGACCACTCGGCTCATAAATCACACTGACAAATTTCAACAACAGATGTTGCGCATAGACGATGGCCTTCACGTGGCAACATCGAACAGACATTAACACAACCTAAAGGTTAAAAGCATTTTGCTTTCGAAAGCGTGAAGAAAAAGGAAAAAGTAAAGGTAAAATAAACCTGTACTACTTACTAGCTAGTCTACTCGTAGTAGTACTATACAACAACGTACAGTGCCATGCTGCTTGTGTGTGGAGAGCATGCACATGCTGGCTTGAGAAAAATCGATACGAGTTGGGGGCAGCGGACCGGGCCAAGGCACGTCCGGATAAAGGCTGGGGCGCACTGGCACAGGCCACATGGGTGTGACTAAGCCTGACAGGGTGGGTCCCCTTCCATGGGTCCACCTCTCATGCCACCTTTCTACCCAAGTGTACCCGGGTCAGACCACCATGCTCGATCTACCGTACGTACGTATACGTAGTGGTCGTAAAGCTTGCCTGCGTGAAACATACGGACATGAGAAGATACCTCATGGTCAACTCCAGTGCGTGTACGTATTGGACGTGTTTGTCTCCCAGCCGTACATAAAGCGTGTTACTACTTTCCCGGCACGAGTTTTACTACCAGTAAATGATTATTTTACTTCTTTGAGCCGGTCCTAAATAAACTCTCGTGGATCGTATGACTGTATTAGCACCTCCTGTACTGAAACGAGCCAAGGAGTCCAAAACTTGACAGACATCGCGATCATCAGGTACCAATGTGCACGCTTGAAGAATCGATCCAGCGTTACTTATGGGCAAAGATAGGACAAATGTGGCCATAATCACTCGATCTTGTCCTAAGGTGCATGCCTTGTGTGATTCATGTAAGCTTGCTTTCAAGGTTTGCGGCTCATGGACCATGCAACAAGTTGGCATCAAGGTGCACCAATCAGAAAGATCACCTTACACAATGCTTAACAAGCCCCAAGATCGATCATATCTGTCGTGCAAAGATTCAGAAATGCCATGTAACTTTGTCTTCTCTACAACTAAACACAGTAGCTGGAATGTATGCATCCATGGAAGTGAGTAATTGAGGGGCAAATCACGTGGATAATTTTCTTTCAGTGTCTTTATGTAGAGCTGTGGACTAACACTACTACAGTAGATTCATTGAACAAGATGAAAATCAAAGGAGAACAAGAAATGGCATCCTTTGTACTGGTGACCTGCAAGGCTGCAACTGCTGGGAGGGAGCAAACCACACTGGCTGAGGTAAGATCAGACTATTCTCTTGATAGGACAACATGACCAAGTAGGAGCATGCGATCTTGCACTAGTAAAATACTTCAGAGACCACCGCCATGGCCATGTGCTCTTCTCCAGCCTCTGGGCTGCCCTTGTCCATTACAATATATGCATCTCCTTGCAGCTTGCAGGTGATACTAGTGTAACGGGTGATCTCATCTGTAGCTGGTACTAGCCTTCAGGATTAACCTCACATTTAGTAAACCTGGAGCTGGTGGTTGCAGTAGTACATTAAAGAAATTGGTATCATCAGTTGTGTTGATGGTAGTAGTAGTAGTAACTGCTAAGTACTGTCTAATATAATTAGAGGTAACACTGGATTACTTGTATATATTTATATGTCTCACAACACTGCATCTGCTGCTTCTGCTGCTGCTGCTTTTCTTAGTCAAGGCTAATAGCATCTTCTTCTCTTGCGGTTTAATAGAGCTATCATGAAAAAGGGCCAACAAAAAAACAAAGAAAGGGAGCTAACACTATGCTGACACATTTCACACCTTGTTTTTTCCTGTCACAACAAATAGCAAAAGGAGGAGAAAGAAAACAAAAATAAAAAAAGAAAGGACAGCATAATTAGATAGGTGAAAGGTTTAATATTTGGGAAGCATAGTGGGAATAAAGGAAGGTCTATGTGCTTACTATGATCAGGCTGGGGGTATCACTCACTTCCATCGCGGAGAACTTTACATCCCGATCGCTCCGTGATCGGAGGACAGCCTGCTCATTGCATTCATCAAATCATTTCGCTCATATATAGATCACAAAATGTACAATTTATTCAACGCCCGCGAAAAGTAGTCGCATATCATCATACCTGGACATGGGGAAGAAGTAGGGTCTCGGAGAAGGGATGTCCAACGCAGAGGGCAGGAGATGGTTAGTGCCACCGCCGGCATTGGTACCGGTGCTGACACCAACATGGGACGCACTGCAACCACTTGAGGCGATCTCCGTCGCGGTGGCGGTGAAACAGTCGTGAGCGAATGAGGCCGACTTGGTTGGGGAAGCAAAAGGGCTGTCCGGCAAATTGTGCTCCACACTGCACAACATGCATGACAGAAACAATAATCAAGCTTTGAGCCACCGAAACAGTTGCAACCCTTCAGCTTCGTACGAGTATCAGATCATGAAAGCTAAGTCTGAGAATAATAAGCAGGCAGAATGATGATGACGGTGTGTTTAGTGCAGTTAAATCTACCTTTGGTCGCTATCGGCGTTCGGGCTCGCCTCGCCAGCAGATTCCTCCTTATCGCCTCCTCCGTTGACCGCCTTGCTCTCCGCAGCGAAGCCGCTGCTCCCCTTCAGTTGCTCACCTGTTAAGGCCCAAGATCAGTGACATTTGCATGAACTTGTTTTACTGACAGGTAATGGGCAGTTCGATCACGGTAATGCATACCAGATTCAGGCGGCGACTCGACCACGGTGATAGCTACGGGCTGGTTGGTGGTGAAGGCATTGGCGATGGGCGTTGGCAACGTCACTGCTGTTGCGGCCGCGGCGCGTGACTTGAGGTCGAGCAGCTGGACGCCCATCAGGCGGCGGCTCTGGAGCTCGACGGCCTGCTGCTCCTCCAGCTTCCGCCGCAGCAGCAGCTCGTTCGCGCTGTTGGAGTGCTGCAGCATCCTCGCACCTGACAAGGAGCACGCAGAAAATCATCGATAAGCGCTAGTTCGTTCTAACGCACCACGTCACAGATCAAGCAAACATCGTAGTAGAGACACTTTGAGGCAGGTAAAGATCGAATCGTTTTACCGAGTTGGTGCAGATCGAATGGGTCCCTGGCGTCTAGTCCGGTGGGCGTCGTGCAGCCGGAGAAGTCACCTTGCTGCTGCTTCCTGCCAAGCGAGGAGCAACAACTTAAGCAACCAGGTTAATTGCATGAACGGATGCTGTAGCTGTTGCAAGAAGCAAAAGGATCGAAGTGCTGTTGCAAGAAACAAGTTAAGCAACCATGTTAATATGCATGCTTGCCTGTACTTGTCGGGGACCTTGCCCTTCTCCTTGTAGGGCTTGACGAGCACACGGGCGTCGCAGATGAAGTGCGGGTTGCCTTTGGCAAGGATCAGCTTCACCGTCTCCGGGTACACGAAGGTGACGAACCCGAACATGCGCTTCTGCTGGTACGGGATGCGCACGTCGTGCACCGGCCCGTAGATGCTGAAGCGCATTGCCAAGAACATCGAGCGTCGATCAGATCGCGTTCCAGCGATTCAGCCATGAAAGAAGCATCACATTAGCATGTGTGTACACACACCTGAAGTAGTTGGAGACGTCCTCCTCGCGGAACGTGCTGTCGGCTGGGAAGGTGAGGTAAATCTGGCGCGACCCCGGGTTCATCATGCTGGCGAAATCGGCGCGGTCGAGGCGCGGCCGGCCCATGAACTTGTGCGCCTCGTCGCCGCCGCCCAGCATCAGCGCGGCCGCGGCTGCCGCAGCTCTGTACGCGCGCGCAGGGTAAAAAAGGTTGGAGCTTTGGAGCGTATGCTTCAAGCTTGTTGGAGTTGGGAGGTTGAAAAAGGCGGTAGTACCTTTGGTTGTCGTTGTGCTGTTGCTGCAGCAGGAAGCTGAGGCACTTGCTGGCGGCGGAGGGCGAGCCGGGGAGGGAGCCGGTGGGGGAGTAGGGGAAGGCGGCGGGACCGAGGCGCTGGCTCTTGGAGCGGAGGAGGAAGTCCTGGCACTGCTGCTGCTCAGCGGCGGTGGCGTCCATCTTGGCACCAGCGAGCGCGGCGGCTTCGTCGGGGAGGACGCCGTGGACGAATCTGCAGCTGCTGCCGTTCTTGCAGAACCCGCGCGCGTAGTAGAGGCATGGCTTCCACCCGAAGCTGTCGCCGCCGGCACCGCCGAGGCAGAGCTCGTTCACCGACGCGCTACGGCGGTGCCCGGGGCCGCCGTTGGCCCAGCCGAGGCCGTACGGGAACATCCCGCCGCCGTCGCTTGGAACGGGACTCCGGCACTCCCCGCCGTCGAACGCCGGGAGCTGGAGCGCCGGGTTCAAGCCTCCGTCGTTGAGGAACGCGAGCTGCTCCTGCAGCTGGAAGTCGTCCAGGAAAGCGTCCCTGGCGTGGGGAAAGAAGGGCGACGCGGCGGCCGCGCTGTTCACCGGGCTAACCAGCTCCTCCCCAGCCCCCACCATCTCCTCCGCCGCGACGCCATTGCTCATGCTGTTGCTCCTCGAGAACACCGGCGCCTGGGCCCACGACGACGGCGAGGACACCGACAGCGGCGATGGCGACGAAGCGGCGCCGCGGCCGGAGTTCTGCCGCGAGAGCACGAACGGCGTGTGCCCGGCAGCCACGGCGGTCGGCGTCCGGGGGCTGGACGCCGGGGGCACACCCACGCCGAGCTCCTTGAGCGCCTTGGCCATGACGCTCTGGAGCAGCGCCTCGGGGCCGAAGGCAAGGCGTATCATCTCCTTCTCGCCGTGGTCCTGGATGAGCAGCAGCCCCATGATCTTGGCGGCGTGGTCCGGGTCCAGCGCCTGGATCCGGGAGAACACCACCTTGGTCGCCTCGTAGGCGTCCATGGCCGCACCCAAGAAACGCCCAAATTTTCTCTCCTCCCTCCCACCGCAGCAGCAGCTCACGGGCTTCTCGCCTTCCCCTCACACCTTTGCCCAGCGCTTTCTGTTGTCTAGCGTTCACTTACGACCGGCCTTAAGTACACGGGAGCTAGCTAGCTAGCTCGATACCTCGATGCTACTACCAGTATAGAGCACTAGTGGTAGCGGTTAGACGAGTGAGGAGAGATGACTAGTTCTTGGCCTGGTCCGGTTGCTCGGTAGCCTCCGCTTCCCGGAGCAGCGGCACTGAGCCACTGAGACTGAGAGCAGCAGCTACCATTTCCCAAAGGGTTGGTGCTTAGTTGCGGCCTATCGCCACGCTGCACGCCCCACGCTCCCTCTATTAAGGACACTGGCCTTTTCTCTCCTTGGGGCTGGGGTTCTCGGGCTCGGGACTTTCTAGCGTTGCGAGTGGCTCAGTGGAGCGGTGTGTAAATTTCTTTCAGGGTTCTTGTTGCCGTTGTTAAATGTGAGGAGTCCCTCCAAAGAGGAAATGGCTGTTCAAATATGTGGGTGGCCTGAATGCCTGTGGTGTGTGTGTGTCGGATCTTGATCTCCCCGATTCGCCGTTTTTGAAACCTGATCACCGCCATGCACCCAGAATTAGCTTTGTCCGGATCTTTGGTTCTTGCTCCCTCCCTACCCTGCGTTTGCGTACTACCGCCTATTTGGCATTAGTATGCCATTTTGCTGTGTGTAAAGTTGCTTGATTTCTTCTTAAGTTAATTTTTGTGACCACTGAATTTGCGTAGAGGTTGATGTACTGTATTATTGAAATGTTGATCTAATAGATAGAAAGAATATGACTTCACGTATAAACCGCACGAATGACTTCGCAGTATCGCGATTATCGACTATATCGAGTCGGTAGGGTATCTAATATCGGTCGGTAAACCGGTTAAATTAAAAATTTTGAAAAAATTTATGCGACGTAAATATCGCGATAATGGTTGAATATCATTTGATTTTCGACGAATGTCGAGTGAAAATCGCTTACAAAATCGACCGCCGAAGAAGTCAAAGTTCACAAAATTTTGAGTGATTATCGTTGAAAATTGATTTTTTTAAAAAAAAATCTTCAAAAAGTTTGATTTTGAAACCCTTCGATTTCTACCGATTTTCGATCCGATTTTCTCGATTTTCGAAAATCTTGATATGGTCGATTATCGCGATATCGATGTTGTGAACCCTGGATTTCAGTGCATTAGCTTGCAAAATAGAAGTGATGCTTTTTAGCCTTTTGTCATATTCTTTTTGCAAATGTAGTCCCTTTCGAGCGGAATTGCAAATATAGCCTCGTTCCAACCGTGGAACGTAACTCCTGTGCTCCCCTGCCGCGGGAAGAGACCTCACAAGCTCGTCGGCCGCAGCAAGTCTCCCCCTATGACAGGCACGAGAGGTACGTTTCATGATCGAAATGAGGCTATATTTATAATTATATTCGAAAAAAATCATATTTTCAAAAAAAAATACGGCAAAGGAGAAAAAAATTGATCACTTCTGCAAAATATAGCAAGCAAACAGCCGCTTTTCTAGCTGTGTCAGGTGATGGATCCAGTCACATTTCTGAGAAGATATTTTGATTGTGATGGGATAAAGTAAATAGTAATATAAACGAAACACGATACTGCTTTCATCAATCATCATCATATTCAAATCATCGATTGTATCCGATACCAAATATTTTCGAAACAATGTCTGATGCCAATTATAAGCCGATGATAACATCAGCCAGGGCATGCTACGACTAGTAGCAGCAGCGCAACAATTTTATACCCAAATAGTTCATTTGGCCTTGTTTTATTTTCACAAAAGAAACACATAATTTTGAGTGCTGCTAAGTTGTACACCCACTTCTTTGGCATTTTATTACCCATGTGTTCTTTCTAGTGTTCACTGATGCCGCTATCAGATAGCACAACACGGATTTTTTTTAAAAAAAAGGAAAAATAATGACGCTGTTCGACGCAAAACCATAGTATTTTAGTGCCTTTCAAACTATTTCTAAGGAATTTAGTCTATTACATACCTCGATGCTGATGATTAGCTACAATTTCGACCATGCAATTTGTCAGGGGTAAGCTGGTAACTGGCGGTGCTTTTGGCATCAAAGAACCATGTAGTTGCTCATTTTGCTGTTCCATTGGTTATTTGGTTTACCTATGGGGAAAATGTGATGGTTCTCAACTCTCAACATTTCATACACCAGGATTTATTTTGCGTGGGATACACCAGAATGTCTCACATTGTTCTGTACAATTTCGAAAGTAGGGCGGAGGCAACACAAAAGACGAGAGGTTCTATGCTTATATGTTTGATTTTTGTCCGTGCTTTGCTTCAATCTTTGATGCATGATCCACTAAAAAAACATTTGTGACATGCTTTGTCAATGAAGGTGGAAAGACATACCTACTCCAATATGACATGAATTATTTCCAATAATGCAAAAAGGGAATACTTTTAGGGTGCCCAAGTAGGGGTGAATCCAACAGGCCAGCTCAATCAGAAGCTGGAGCCTACCCTCCACGCCAGCACCAGAACCCCCTCCCCCTAGTCCTCGTCGACCACCGATAACCCCCCTCATCCGACGGCTATAGACTCGGTGAGAAACAAAGAATTAATTGGTTATAGACTCGGCTATCTCACCGCCTATTTTCATCACATTTTTCCCATGGCATCCTATTTATATTAACAATTAGTTGGTACTATTGATCCTCAAGTACCATATTCTTTCTATGACGTCTATTGAGTTTGATTGATATATAACTTGTTACTATGGTCATGTACTTGTATGATTTTAATTCAACATATATTACTCTATATATGCGTGCATTATTCGTATATCTTTATCCGTTTTCGACCTGAATCCGTCACATATTCGTATCCCGAATAACCCGGATCCGTATCTGGCTAGCCCGTATTCGGTTCCGAATCCGGGAAAAAAATATAGACTAGGATACGAAAAGAACAATATCCGCTCATATTTTTCACCCCTAGTCGAAGCCCACAAGGCCCAACCGGGGCCTAACAAGTGACCTTATAGATCCAACACAAGTATCCAACCCATGTTCTCTAAATCTCTAAATCCACAAATCCAATCGATTGATCGAACAAGAATAGAGAGCTGAGTATGCACCTGGTGCGTGGCGATGCAGCGTGACGAGGAGAAGCCGGGCCCGAGGGCGGGCGGCGCGGCCGACAGGCCAGTGGAGAAGGGGAGGAAGGGGTCGGGGGCCAGGGCGATCGGGGTGGTTTGCGTGACTACGTGAGGAGTAGACCGCCTCTAGCGTCGCCGAGGAGCCAAGGCCTGGGTTACTGCTAGTGGCGAGGGAGATTTGGGAGGTAGCCAGGGATGAGCAGGCGAGGTGGCACAGCGAGGAGCCGATTGGCCGAGACGTCGAGGGGACAGAGGCCTTGGGCATCGTCGTGGAGGGACCATTCGTCGTAGAGGAACCGAGGCACGGGTTGCTAGGGTGAGCCGCCGGTAGCCGAGGGAGAACTAGGAGTGGGACCAGGAGGGAGGAGGTGGTAAGGAGGAGAGCCAAGTGAGCGAGTGAGGACAAATGATTAGTGAGCGAAGCAAATAGCTGAAGAGCGAAGACTTAAACCGACATACCGAGTACTATGTTGCCGACCAAGGGACTATTGTGTCGCTGACATAGGGAGTGAGGGACTAGTGTGGTTGTGTTGCACTTCTACCGCCTACTGGTATTTACTATTTAGGTTTTACATTTTATAATATAGTTTACAATACGATTATAATTTACTAGTTAAGTGCCCGTGCGTTGCTACGAAAATTCTCAAACAACCTTATTAAGAGAAGTTTTTCAAAGCAACAGCCAAGTTGGTTGATGAGAAAGATATGTATGAAGCGAACTTGTTAGCTACTTAAGAGTGCTTCAAATTATCAGTTAATCATTCATGCTAGTATAATTTTAAAAAGCCTCAACATGATAGTACAACGGCAATTTTAAAGAATTTGGTCTTTTTTCTTATTTTCTCCTCCCCTTTTATCTCGAGTGCAGTCTTCTGCATCTTGTAACTTTAAACTTTGCTTTCTATCCTCATAATTTAATCACAGCTTTAGCTGTCTTAAAAAAAAAAGAGGAGCCATGGCCTCCTTCCATATTGTTTCTTGCGCCCCCCTTGAATCTTTTGTATTGCTTCTTTCTCCTGTGTGTGTATGAGCCTTCCTCTTCTTTGTCTCTTCCTGTGTCTCTTCGTATGTCCTCTATGATGGAGATGAAGATGGTCTTTTATAGGTGGAGGAGAAGGCAGCCAGGCATGTGAGTGCTCAGCATCTATGATACAGTGACTTGTGATATCCGGGATTAGCACGTGATTTGATTATGCAATTCTTGCCTTTTAATATATGCATTTCCATCCGAATGAGATACAATGAAATAGGATTTTCATGTTATGGGATATGGTGAGTATGTCATTCCATCCAAGCGGGATATGATGAGGAAACTCTTTTATTTATAAGAGATATGAATAAAATCCTTCCATTTTAAGGAGATGTGATCAGTAATATTTTCATAAAATAGAGAGAATCCAGATCGGGTGGGAGGCGGGCTGAGCGAACAGAAAGAAAGGGAGGTGGGAGCGGGCTGAGCGAATAGAAGGAAAGAGAGGGTACGAAGAACGGACCGCTGCCACCAAGTCGTAATTAGAAGTAGTAGAGACATTTTACAATATAGTTTTTAAGTGCTCAACAATGATATGCTAGATTACCTGGTTACTTCATGCTCAATTGTAAGTATTTATTATTTACTATTTAAGTTCTATAGTAGTAATTTAGTTGTATTATTTGTTGGTAGATTTGAAATAATAAAGAAACAAACTTTGCGTAATGATTTCATAAGCATTTCAAATAGTACTTCCGCAATCGATGGGACCAGGAGAAGTGAGGAATTTCACAGATGTCTTGATATTTTAAAAGTTGCGTGCATGATAGTTGAAACAAAAAAGGTAGAACTTTCCTGTGGGTATATCGTCTTATTAAGTTGACATTGGTCCTTCCAATAGCAACGACGTCGGTTGAGAGAACATTTTCGGTAATGAATATTATCAAAACATATTTGCGTAACAAGGTAATAAATATCATGCCATGCTTGCTTTCTTGTTATGCTTCTCTTTTATTAATCTATGAATTTCAAATGCACTAAACTATATTTGCTATGTTTGTCTCAATTTAGCTTAGTCATTTGAGGCTTTGAGTCCACCCTCTATTTTCGTCCTAGATTCATCATTGTGGCCAAGTATGGCACGTGCTTCTTGCCTCTTGAACCTTGCATATACCTGCTCACCATTTGAACCTTCTTGAACACTTTTTGAAAGCAAGAACTTCACGTGATTTTTCACATGAATTTTACACAAAACAAATTCACGCATACCAAGCATAACTTAATATGCTCTAGTATTTTGTTTAGTAGAAACTAGAAACTATGCTCAACTATTGGGGACTTGGGGTACGTTTAGATTTGAATGGTGTAGAGTGTAGACACTAGACAGAATGCATTGCGCATGTTGCTAGAAGGGTTGAAATGTTTTTGAAACAAGGAGAAGGATGTAAATGAGAATACCGAATATGAGTGGCATCTACTGACTAATCTGATCCGTCCAAATCCGATGCGATGACCAGGATTAAAGTTTCTCACTACCATGCATCTTTTAACTTACCAATGGTTCCTGTTCGGACGCAACCTCCTGGCAGTCTGCAAGGTACTGTGAAAATTCATGTGCTCTCCCTGCATCTCATCACTGGCTCTGGATGTACATCCGTCACATATACTCTGGTACATTGGACGGCAGAGGTAACCCCCCATGCACAGTCGCACTCGCACACACATGGGGTGATTGCCGTCGCGGACTTTTGGACCGAGCTTGTTTGTTTCCTCTTCGACTTTTCCCCCCTTTTCTTTTACCCTACTGTTTTTTTCCCTACTGTCAATTGGTTGTCTGGCACTACACACGCGTGAGCCCAATCCTGTAATCTTTTCCTCGTTACAAAATTGCAAATGTACCAACTTTATTTTTTTACAGGCTTAAGGACATATCCGGATGTTAAGAGGGCTTGTTTGGAACGCGGTAAATTCATAAGAGTTATATACGAAGCATAACAATCTATTATATATTAAAAAGTTGATGATAAGTTTTTTTTACAGCTGCTAGGAAAAAATAGATATATGCTAAAAACTCTCATAAAAAAAACATTCGACCTTTAAATTGGTGGACCCTAATTTCAAAAGCTTAGTTTGATAATTGTTTTAGAGATATATTAATTTGCAAAGGATTAAAAAACATCTGACCTTAAATTTGGTGGACCCTAATTTGAAGTCTTAGATTTAATAGTCGGTTTAGAAATACTAGACAGGGTCGCGCGCTACGCCGCGCCGTGCAAAATTCGGTCGCGTGATGCTGCGACGCACGAAATTTGGTCCGGCGATTATTTTAGGGAAAAATGGATCTGAGGATATAAACGTGAGCTCGTTTTTTCGCCGAGGTTTTCTAAAAAAATATGATAGCTTGGAGTCATCGACTAATTTGTAGCACCACAGGCCATCTTTGTGCAATACGGAATCGATAAGAGTCGTCGTCGAATCTGAGAAAACATATTTTTTTGCGTAATTTCGTTTTTCTCGATTTTTCTTAAAAAAAAATTGGCTGCTAGGAGCCATCGGTGAACCCGGGGATCGCTAAGATCCGTTGGCGAATCCGTGGAACCGCGGGTTCCCTTTTCTCTGGAAAAAAGGATGCGAAAACGTGTATCTTTTTTTTGCGCAAATCCGATTTTCTTGGTCTCTTTCTTAGAAAAACGGTTGATTGATAAGAGCCGTCGTCGAACTCGTAGACTACTATGAGTCGTCGGTGAATTTGCATATAAACGTAATTTCATTTTTCGAGTCAATCAAACTAAAAAACATCTTTGGAGACCTAAACGTAATTTCATTTTTTCCGCCGTCGAATCCACGGACTGCTATGAGCTGTTGGCGAATACGTAGATTTGTCTGAAAAAACTGCGGAGGGATATAATTTTTGTGGGAAAAAACTATGAGAGGGATATAATTTTTGTGAAAAAAACGTGGAGGGATATAAACATAATTTTATTTTTCGAGTCAATTCAACTAAAAAACGTCTTTTGGGACCGGAACATAATTTCATTTTTTCCGTCGTCGAATTCACAGATTGCTATGAGCCGTCGACGAAAAAACCGCGGAGGGATATAAACGCAATTTCATTTTTTCGGGTCATTAAGAAAAAAAACGTTTTTAGGATCTAAACGTAATTTATCTTTTCTCGGGACTATTTTGCTAAAAACCGGCGTGAGGACCCGAACGCAAACCGCGGAGGGACCTGAACGTAATTTTTTTTCGCGTCTATTTTATTAAAAAACCGACGGAAGGATCCGAACGTAATTTTCAATTTTGCGGAGGGGCTTTTCGCGAGGCCGGTGACGTGGCATGCCCCAGAGGTCGGCAATCTCATGCGCTTTAAAAAGAAGTATACATACATTACTTTGAAAAAAAATTATAGATATCACTACATTTAATTCAAAGGTTGAGATCGTAAATTTGCTTGATGGACCCACCTCTCAATCCTTTCTTTCATGCACAAGGAGAGAGGTATCAAAATAAAATTTGCTAATGAAATATGAAATCAAATATCCCAAATTCAAGTTTATATGGCAAAATATAAATTTAAAATTTGGAATTGTGTAAAGTTACACTATATTGCACCAAACAGTGTGATTGCACAGGCCAATCGGCTGTTTTGTAAAAGTTCCTGCAAAAATCTTTGTTTCGTGTAACATCCTAAAAATTTGGTTTAATTAAGTTTTTATTGCTTAAATGTGCATTTATGATTTTCTGGAATTTATTTGGATTTTTCTGGATTTATTTGAATTAATTCTTATTTCAAGTTTATTGCTTTTTATTCAAATCTATTTAAATCTGTGCAAAGTCCAAATAAAGTTTTGCCAAAAATATTTTATTTGAGTCCAGAATGTCTCAAAGTATTTTTGAGATTTTTCTTGGATTTTTCCTGATTATTTTATTGCCTAAAACAAATTAAATGAATTTCAGGAATTATTTTAAATGAGAAATCTTTTAAAAACCTTGTGAACAGTGTTGGGCGAGCCCAACACTATGCGTTGAAACTGCGTCGGTGCGGCCCAGTTGGCCCATGAGTGGAGGTGCGCAGCCGCGACCCTTGATCTTCTATCGGACGGTCAGGAGCCACCGCGTGTTAACTCAAACCCTAAGATCAGCGTCCGTTGGATTCGCATTGGATGGTTTGGATTAAGTGGAGCGGAAAAGGAAAGAAATTAATTGCCGCCGTTAGATGTAGTATCCGAGCGGGATTGTGCCACGTCTCGGGGAGATCTCGTCCGTTGATTGAAGATCGGATGGACATCGGGAGTTCGTCTCCGTTGCGTCGCCGGAATCCGAGTTCTCCGCGAGTTAAATCGCCGTCGTCGACTTGGGTCACCGTTTGCGCGTCGGCGAGTGCTATATAAGTCGCCGCCCGTAGGCCTTAGGTTCGTCGTTGTCTGCCGCATCGTTCCGCTGAAGCGCCGCCGCCCGTGGAGCCCAGTAGCAACTGCTAGATCTCGCCGCAGTTCGTGGGTGCACCGCCGCAAGTTTTGAACCGGGAGCGTCCCCGTCAAGCCGTTCTACGCCGCGTTGGTTCCAGATCTGGGTTCACCGAGAAGCTGCGCGTCGAATCGGTAAGGTCTCATCGCCGGAACGTCGTCGAATCGCCGTTGAGCACGTCATCTTCTCCAAGTCCGGTAAAAGTCTTGTGGCGGCGTCGCCATTGCCGACGGGTGAACCGTGAGCCGTCCGATCTGTAGCGGAGGGGTGAGGTTCCGCCACGTCGCGAATAGTTGGGGCCGTTCGATCGTGTCTCTGCGGATCAGATTGAACCGTGGGGGCGACCAACCAGATCATGCCGCGTGGAGGCGCAAGCGCCGAGGAGTCATGAGCCGGGTTCGTCGTGGACCAGCGCGACGCGGTGGACCGGGTCTATGCACCGAGGCCACGCGTCGGCTTCTGATTGGTCCGGTTCAGCGCTGGCGTCATGCTAACGTCATGATGACGCAATAAATCAGTTTTCGTTTTAAAAATAAATCTGTTAATTCCGAATTTCGATTTTCGATTTGAGATTTATTTCAAACTTCAAAAGGCTATATCTTTTGCAATTTAACTCGGATTTGAGTGATTCAAATTTCTAAAAATTTGTAAACTTGAGATCTATTTAATGGTGAATTTTATTTGATTTTTGGAGTTCAATTGCTCTCTGTTTTGGTATTTATTTGTTTTTCTCTTTCGGTACGCGTAGACGTTGAATTGTGCGACGCTTCGGAGGAAGATCAAGCAACTCAAGAGCAAGTTCCAGAACCAGATCAGGACCTATTCCAAGGCAAGTTGTGCTTTGATCATGTTGAACCCATGTTTATAAAATTGCTATATTTGTTTTACCCTATTGCATATGTTTCAAATATACAATTGTTTCAAATTAGATTGGGATTAGCTAATATACCAGATTGATCTACACCCTACCTTGTCATTGTATGCCATGATCCATTGTCACCCTAGATTGGTTTGATATGGTTGATTAGTAATTATGATCAACATTGGAGGTTTAGACCGTATTAGTTGCTTAGTCGTGCCACATCATCACATGTATCAGAATCATTGATAATTAATCTTGGTTAATGGAATATGGAACGATATTATGAACTTGTGTGTCATGTGGGATCACACGATGAGATTGAGTTGTTGTGACGAGTCATGTCACGCAACGATGTTGAATTGTTGATGGCACGTGGTGCTTGGTAATCAACTGGGTGATGATAATTTAGATTGGGGCAAGTGGCAAGGGGCGAGGAGGCCAAGGTGGGCCCGATGGGCAGAGGGTATGTGGATGTCTTGCCTTGATCACACTAAGAACTTAACCTTGCAAGCCTTTGACCTGAGTCAATCATGCAACCACATGTCTGGTATGGGCCAGTTTAGCTGAGTAATTTGCAATGTCTTAATTTTGGTACTATTGTGGTCGGTGTGAGTTCCCGAGTTATGGTGTAATTCACATGGCGCAAGAGGGGGGCCCTGGATGTGGTAACCATCCACCGATGTTGAAACCTTAGCGGATAGTATCGGGTTAAGACAGAGCATTGTAAAGGCTTTGTTATAATCACTCGCCTTGGTGGTGTTTGGTTGTATCACGTGGGTAAAGTGCATAACCTATGCAGAGTGTGAAACTATTCGGATAGCCGTGCTCGCGGTATTGAGCAATACTCGGGAATTACAGTTAAGGGTTAGCATAATTAATTGGACAACATGGTTGAGATGGCGGAAGGCCATATGGAAGATGGAATTTGACTTAGGATTGGAAACTTGGTTTACTTAAGAAATATTGAATTTATTTATTTACTATTGATATTTGTTTTACAGTCTTTACAATCTATTTACTGTATTTGTTCATAAATGCTGCTTATTGCAAAATAGCCATGATAGCCTATCCATTGGAATAAGCCTTACATATAGATACATAGAATTGCATTACATGCGCAACTTGTTGAGTGCTTTAAGTACTCACCCTTGCCAAACAACAATAATCAACAGTTGAAGAATCTACACTGTGTTGGAAGAGGAAGTTCGGAAGACACGAGTCATTAGGGTCCGAGCCTTGTCGGTTGCTGTGGTGAACCGATGAGCTATCTACGTTTTCTATTTTCATTGCTTAATCATTAGTTATATTTTCGGTCTTGCCTGCGTGGCTTAATAATGTAAGTTGGTCATAAGATCATACCTTTAGTTATATCAATGAATGAACTATTATTCTATTATCGTTGAGTATGATGTGATATGTACCAATGTTAAGTCGTGTGCACTAGCGTTGATCCCGGAATAGTGCGGTAAACACGGTGGGTTCGAATCGATGGATTCGGTCCTTACAGAGGTGGTATCGAGCATCTTGTTGTAGGTCTTGGCTCTAGATAGTATGGAGGTGTCTTGTGTGTGTCCAAACTATTTTCTAAAAGAAAATCTAAACTTGACTAATAAAACACTCTCGACTCATCTCATTCTCTACTTCTCGCCTTTTACGAATTTACCGCTTTTCTTGGCCGTTTTGGGTGGAGCTCTTATTCAAAGTTCTTGTGGAGCAGATGCCGATTGTTCCGACCTTCGAGGAGTCAGCTGGCGGCTACGCAATGGAGCTGTGGAGAGTACTTCAGACGCTTGGGGGCTTTTATCGTCCGCTTTACCGAGGAGGCGGTGGTCGATTAATGGTGTACACCGGGATTTATTTGCAAGTCGATTATCTACGCCGAGAGACGAGGAAGCTAGCGGGCCAATCAACGTCTCTCGCGAGAAGATTCTCGTACGAGGTTGCAATTCAGGAGGTTGCCCGACTTGCTCTTCGCCGTGTCTGCCGCGACTACGCCGACGAGCTTCACGACTCAGTGTTCCGCCTTCACCCAGACGTTCAAGCATGCCGACGCCGACGGATCGTGGAGAACGAGTGTGCATCTGCGGTACACCTTGCGGAGTTCGCCCTTGCCCGGGAGGATCATATGAGAGAGACTACTCGGAGCCGGAGGCGTATACGAGGCACTCAGTGGCGAGCAGAGCTTGAGGTGACGTGCTTGACCATCGGGATGATCACCGAGCTGGGAGAGTCCCTAGAGGCGGTCGAGGACGAGCTGGAGCGCGTGACTCGAGAAGTTAAGGAGCCAGCAGAGGAGTCCGAGGAGGATCCAGAGGAGCGAGAGTGGGAGCCAGAGGGGAGTGCAGACCCGTTGTTGCAAAGGACCCAGTAGTAGGTCACCAGGATAGGCTCCCTCCTATGCCCGCTCATCCGCCGGTGTATGCGCCAGATCAGCCTCAGCCAGGGTGGCTGGATGAGTGAGTGTCAGCCTTGGAGCTGTGTTGAGACTCGAGTGTGAGTCGCGTCTTTAAGTTAGTCTTTACCTCTTTAGTTGACGTTAAGGTTTTGTGTTTAGTTTGCTTCTTTGTAATGCTGAGTGTGCAGTATGTGTTGCAAAGCTTGTAGGCTTAAATAAGCAGCCATACCAAGAATAATAAAGAATTATTTCAGTTTGGGTATAACCTATCTCCCCGCTTTAGAAAGTCTTACTTCTTATCTATGCTACATCTACCGTCCCTAACCTAAAAGGCAATCATCAGATGGTGAATACTCGAGGGAACAACGGAGCTTCAGGAGGTGGACTGCGCCAGAACGACAACACCAACGACAGAGGCAGCCCTCAACCACCGCCAGTGGACATGCAGAACCTGGGAGCATTTCTTGCCGCGCAGACTCAACTAATGCAGACTATGATGCGCAGATGCGTGAGATGACCAACGCAGAGCCCAAACAACAACAACCTCAGAGCTCGAACAACCATGGTGGACCCCGACCTCACTCAAAGCTATCAGTTTTATGAGGACTCGACCACCAACGTTTTGAAATGTGAACCCTTTGGAAGCCGATGGCGGCTTAGGACAATTGAGAAGAAGCCGCACATCACACAATGTGAAGGAAATGAGAAGGTGCTCTCGCTCTCATCAATTGGAAGGAACCGCCATGAGAATGGTGGGAGAATTCTTGTGCGCTCATGGAGCCCCACAAGAGATCACACGGGAGGAGTTTACTAATGCTTTTCGCCCGATATCATGTCCGGAGGGAATGATGGACCTTAAGAAGGAAGAGTTCGGGCTTTGAAACAAGGAGGCCAACCGGTGGCGAGCACGAACAAGTTTACTCAGTTAGCTCGCTATGCCCCCGAAGACGTATCGACAGATAAAGCTAGGCAGTCTCGTTTCATGAAGGGACTAAATTCAGGACTGCAGGTGGGACTGATTACCCACAATTTTCCAGATTTTCAGGAATTAGTCAATAAGGCTTTGATCCTAGAAGATAAGCGCAAAGAGCTGGGTGAGAACCGCAAGCGCTTGATGACTAATCAGGGTGGACGTCCAAACCATCTACGTTTGAGGATGTCACCACAACAATTTGCTAGATTCCAACCACCAGCTATGAACAAGACATCAACCCCTGTACCTTGCCCTGCCAATCAAAATTTTCAAACCCCAGCACAGGGCAACAATGCGCCAGGAGGGAATCAACAGTCTGCCGTGAAAAGATGCTATACCTGCAACGAGCCAGGGCACTTTTCCAATAGGTGTCCACAGAAGGGAGGCATCACGCCAGTTCGTTTCAACTTGGGAACAACACCGGCCAAGGCACCAACCTCAGGAGGAAATCGTGCACCAGGTCAAGTTGGAGCAACCCCGCAATCAACAGTGCGTGGAAGGATCAACCACATCACCGCAGATGGAGCTCAGGAAGCTACAGACGTCGTACTGGGTAAGTTTCGTCAACTCGATTACTGCTACATTTTTGTTTGATTCTGGAGCTTCGCATTCGTTTGTTTCTCAAAGTTTTGCAACCAAGAATGGATTTAAAGTGGTGAATCTTAAGTGTGTGCTCTTAGTCCAAGCCCCAGGATCTGAACTTAGATCTAGCCTTGGGTGCTTGGGAGCTAAGTTGCTTATGGATGGGATAGAATTCCTAGCGAATCTTATCTCGATAGATGCGCAATCCCTAGACATCATCCTTGGAATGGATTGGCTGTCTAAGCATAAGGCCGTTTTGGATTGTGGCCGAAGGACCGTGACTTTGGAAGGCCCTAGTGGCAAGAAAGTAGAGTTTCAAGCGACCGCAGTTCGAGATGGGCAGTTAATGGTCAACAGCGTGAAAGCCATCAGCATGGAAGATGTGCCAGTAGCCAGGGAATACCCGGATGTGTTTCCAGAAGATTTGCCAGGATTGCCACCGGACCGTGATATCAAGTTCGTGATCGAGTTAGCGCGTGTACAAAGACCGATATCAAAAAGACCATATCGGATGCCTACCAAGCGAGTTAGTGGAAATGAAGAAGCAGATTGAGGAACTGCAAGAGAAAGGCTTCATTAGACCAAGTTCATCACCGTGGGGAGCCCCGGTTTTGTTTGTTCGTAAAAAGGACGGAAGTCTTAGAATGTGCATCGATTATCGTGCACTGAATGAAGTAACGATCAAGAATAAGTATCCGTTGCCCAGGATCGATGACTTATTTGATCGATTAAGAGGAGTGAAGTTTTCTCAAGATAGATCTTCGTTCGGGATACCATCAGTTGAAGATCCGAGCGGAGGATGTGCCTAAGACTGCGTTTTCTACGCGATATGGACATTATGAGTTCACAGTCATGTCATTTGGATTGACTAATGCCCCAGCATATTTCATGAACATGATGAATAAGGTTTTCATGGAATATTTGGATAAGTTTGTTGTAGTCTTCATAGACGATATCTTGGTTTACTCGAAGACAAAGGAAGAGCATGCGAACATCTCGAATGGTTTTAGAGAGGTGCGAGAGCATCATTTATGACGCTAAGTTTAGCAAGTGTGAATTTTGGAAGGAGAAAGTAGAATTTCTTGGTCATGTAATGACTACTAAAGGAGTAGCAGTTGACCCAAGCAAAGTGGACGCAGTGTTGCATTGGGAGCAACAAGTCATTACCCAGATCCGTAGTTTCTTGGGAATGGCGGGATATTACCGTCGGTTCATAGAGGATTCTCAACGATTGCTAAACCCCTTACGCAGATTGTTAAAGAAAGAAAAGAAGTTTGCATGGGCCTTGAGTGCGAGAAAAGCTTTATGGAGTTAAAGCGTTTAACAATGACCCCGTATTAGTATCTTGCGGATGTGCGTAATGGATTTGATATATCTTTGCGATGCTTCAAAGCAAGGCTTAGGTGCGTGTTAATGCGGGAAGGCAAAGTTGTTGCTTATGCGTCGAGGCAGTTAAGACCACATGAAGTGAATTACCCAACGCATGATTTGGAATTAGCTGCCGTAGTGCATGCTTTAAAGATATGGCGTCATTATCTCATAGGAAATAGATGTGAGATATATACAGATCATAAGAGCCTGAAATACATATTCACTCAAGCAGATCTGAATATGAGACAGCGAAGATGGCTTGAGCTAATTAAGGATTATAATGTGGGAATCCATTATCATCCCGGAAAAGCCAATGTGGTAGCAGATGCTCTGAGTCGAAAGAGCCATAGCGCAAAAACATTGACAATGGAGGATCAACCAGAATTATGCAAGAAATTTCAGAAACTAAGGTTGGAAGTTGTTCCGCAGGGAATGGTAGCTGCACTGGAAGTAAAGCCAACGCTAGAGGATCAGATTAGAGAAGGCCAGAAGGATGACGATAAAATTTCTAAGATCAAGGTTAAAAAGGAAGAAGGCTTAGCTGTAGATTTCACTCTGGACGAGCAAGGAACCATGTTCTTCAAAGGCCGAATTTGTGTGCCGGATAAAAAGGAACTAAAGCAATTGATTCTTGAGGAGGCTCATGATTCTAAGTACTCGATTCATCCAGGAAGTGCCAATATGTACCAAGATTTGAAAGAGAGATTTTGGTGGCCTAACATGAAGCGTGAAGTGGCTGAGCATGTTGCTTTATGCGACGTATGTCTGAAAGTGCATCTAGGCACTTATGTTATTTTGGTGATTAATGAATGTTATTTTGGTGATTAATGACAAACACTCATAATGACAATCTATGTAAATTAAGTAAATGCTTAACTTAGTGCTTAGCAAATGACAAACCTCTAATATGATTATATTGCTATGAGACTAACTTGTTATTGCCTAGTTGAGTATCAGTCTCATCTATTTAGAGGAAAATCAAATAGGAAGGTTAAGCAAAGATAAGGTATGCAATTTTGGTATCTATTCTATATTTGTTATTGCATTCCTTTCGTGCAAATGCATAGTGAACTCCAAGTAGCATGTTGATTATATATATGAACATTGGTTCTATATGCACATTGGTTCATGTCATATTTATTTGTGCATATATATTCATTTGAGTTCATTATGTGCTTTGTTTTTAGTATGCATATATTAACTAGAGTTAAACTTCATATTGCTATAGATTGACTTGGTGCATGCATGTTTTATTTGTATATCTTCTCATGCAATTCTCTTAGTGAAGTTTATCTAGTGTTGGATCACATATTTACTCTTACTCCAAATATTATTTGCACATGTACAATTCGTGTATATTCTATCATGTGCTTCATTTAAGTAAAGTCTGTGATCCTTGCCATGATTTAATTGATTCATCATATTGGCAATTATCTCTCTAGTGCATATAGATCAATTACATATTCATCATGATGTACTTAGTAGAGAACATTTCTTATGTCAAGTGTTTCCATTTATATTGTGCTTCTTTATATGAAACACTTGTTGTAATCAACTGCTCACAAATATCAACTCTATTCATATCTATTGAGCTTTTGGGACTAATGTCTTTCATGAGTAGTTTAGAAAGAATTAGGTCCCGTATGTGTATGATGACCAAGGTATCTTGGAGGATGATCATTGTCGAGGTCAACAAGACGGCGGTGTCACCAAGAGCTGAGGACTAAGTCAAGAGCGACTTGGCGTGGAGATCGTCAGAGAGGATGATCAAGTCAAGGTTGATAGGACGAGAGTCTCATGAGGTGAATCGAGTCGAGTTGGACGAGGCGAAAATGTCATCAATTATATGGTGAAGGTCTTCATGCATCGACATCAAGAAAGAAGACGGCAAGTGACTAGTTCTAGACTTATTTTATCTTTGATTTAATTTGAGTCTAAGGATTGCCGTACTATTAAGAGGGATGCGATGTCGAATGACTTTTAGATGTGTCAAGTGCTCAAGTGATCCATCCTTGTGAATCTTAGAAAGAGAGTGGTGTTGGTAGTGCCGGAAAGTGAGGGTTGTAGGTCTCTCTTGATTTCTTTGTGAAATCTGTGGTTATCCTCTGTGATTTGGGTAGTGAGACCTTGTTATTTGTGTAGCCCTCGTTCTTAGCTTTCGGGAGAGTCCAAAATCTCTGAAATCGGAGTCCGGAGTCAAAAGTTATGCTCGTTTTCGTCGAGCTGCTCAGTGCTGATTCGGACTATCCGGAGTTAGTCCGGACTATCCGGATCATCCGGAGTATCCGGATATTCATCCGGACTCTCCGGGTTGGGTCTCTCTGTTAGCGTTTTCTCAGTCAATCCGGAGTATCCGGATTGAAATCCGGAGTCTCCGGATTGTGCGCAGCCTGCCCCCAACGGCTAGTTTTTGGGGAGGTCTATTTATAGCCCTTCCTCCCTCTTTTTGAGTGAGCTTTTGGAGAGGCTTTTGGTGTGGATTTTTGAGGGGCTGTGTGGGGGGCTTTGAGAGAGCTTTTACCCTTAGATCTAAGTGATCCCTTGTGAGAAGGGTTGGGAAGAGTTTGGGGAGTGAGATTTGAGTTGATTGAGCACTTGATTTCATCTCTAAGTTTGTTCTTCGTGAGCATTTGTTACTCTTGGAGGTTGAGGACTCCTAGACGGCTAGGAGGTCGCCTACGAGCCACCGGAGCTTTGTGTGGTTGGCCGTGGGAAGTTTGTGAAGGCCGGTTCCGCCTCCGTAAGGGAAGGAATCAAAGGAGTGAAGACCGCGAGTGCATTTGTGCAACACCGGAGGAAGAGGGTTGAAAGAGACCCGGCTCAAGTGTGACCGAGCCGCCTCAACGGAGACGAGGATCCTCAAGGATCCGAACCGGTGAAAAATCATCGTCTCCAAGTTTGCTTCTTTCTCTTGCTTTAGCATTTGATTTTGAATCTTGAAATTGCCCGATCTACTCTATTGTTGTGTTTGGCTCCAGATCTTCTATACCCTCAGGTACCTGACATCATTAAGATCTTTTGTATTCAAGTAGATTGTTGAAAAATTGCAAAGATTTAAAATCTCCATTCGAAGTCCTCAATCCGGAGTATCCGAATCCCTGAACCCGGACAGTCCGGATAATCCGGAGTATCCGGATTGAATACCCCGGACACTCCGGGTTAGGACCCTCGGGATTGGACTATCCGGAGTATCCGGATTGAATACCCCGGACAGTCCGGATAATCCGGAGTATCCGGATTGAATACCCCGGACACTCCGGGTTAGGACCCTCGGGATCGGACTATCCGGAGTATCCGGATTGAATATCCGGACACTCCGGATTGTTCAGAAACTCGGAGATTTTATTTAGCTGCATATTTTTATTCCATTGCATTTAAGTTATAAAGTTTTTAATTCGCCTATTCACCCCCTCTAGGCGACATCCCCGTCCTTTCAATTGGTATCGAGCAAGGTCTCTCTTTTATTAGACTTAACCGTCTAGAGAGTAAAGGATGTCGACTAGAGGATTAGAACACTCACATAATCCACTTGTGCTAGATGGCACAAATTATGCTTCATGGAAATTAATTATGACTTCTCATTTTAAATCCATGAGCCCCAAATATGGTGGATCGTAGATGTCGGCTTTTCCTCTCTATTGAATGAAGTTGCTCCAACCGAAGGAGAGGAAATGCCTACATCTCGACGCTCAAGCTACTAATGTTTTATTTTGTGTTGTGAGCGATGAAATCTTTGATAGAATATGCAATCTCAAGAGCGCTCATGAAATGTGGATAAAGCTTCAAGATCTATTTGAATCATCCACTTCTATTGAGGATTGCATTAAGGAAGAGATGTCGGAGATGAAACATCAAGCTCCACCTCAAGCTCAAGTGATGAAGAACCGACATCTCCATCAACCTCAACCTCCGCCTCAAGTGACGATGAAGATGCTCTTCCATCACAAATCCGTTGCTTCATGGCGAAAGGTAAGAATGAGGTAAGTGACGATGATGATGATGAGCTCACTTATGATGAACTTATGAATTTGCTAGAGGAGCTCAATAAATGTCTTGGAAAGGAGAAAAAGAAATATAAAATTTTGAAGCTTGAACATGAATCACTTCAAAATGATTATAACATGCTTCAAGAAAATCATGAATCCTCCTTTCCAAAGAAATTCATAAGCCTAAGGTGGACATAGGAATTACATGTGATTTAATTGATGATATGCCATGCTTAATTTCTAACTCTAGCATTTCATCTAAAATTAATATGCCCACCTCTAGTGATGATATGCCTTGTTGCTCAAATAAAAATATTGCTTCAACTTCCTCTATGCATATTGAGACTAATCTTGTAGAGGAAAACAAGGAGCTCAAGGCCCAAGTCATTAGATTAGAAAATGACTTGAAGAAGTGCATCAAGGGAAAAGCCGTTCTCGACGAGATCTTGAGCAAGCCAAGGGCGCCTCAAGATAGCGAGGACTCGGCTACATCTCCAAGAGGGAGACTAGCAAGACAAGGCACAACGAAAGACTTTCAAGACCATCAAGTGCTTTGCTTGCAACAAGAAGGACACTTAGCCTCCGTGTGCCCTAATAAAGTGGAGATCAAGCCACAACCATCAACAATGAGGCGAACCGACAAAGAGCAAGTCAAGAAGAAGAAGAGACGCTCAAAGCCTACTTGCTACAATTGTCGGAAAAAGGGACACATCGGTAAGGATTGTCCCAAAGGTATCATCCCTAAGCCTATTATTGTCAATGATCATTATTTGCTTAGGAAGGACAAAAATGGCAATGTGTTTGCCAAGTTTGTCGATTCTCCCAAGTATTTGCAAAATTATGATATTCAATTGCTTAGGAGAAATGAATCTAGAAATGTGTTTGCTCAAAATGCTAGACTTCCTAAGACCAAGAAAAATCATGTTGATCATGTGCTTAGGAAAAATAACAATAGCAAACCATTTGCTAGATTTGCTAGATCTTCTAAGCCCTTGCATTGTAATGATTATTATGTGCTTAGAAAGGATCAAATTAGAAATGGATTTGCTAAAAATGCTAAAACTCCTAAGCCTCCTCAATTCAATTCCAATAATTCGCTTAGGAGTAATAACAATCGCAAATCCATTGCTAGTCATGTTAGTTCACCTAAGACTATAAATGCTAGGGCCATTTGGGTTCCTAAATCTATTGTGACTAACATTTTTGGACCCAACAAAAATTGGGTACCAACAAGTGCCTAGAAGTTTATTAGGTGCTTGAAGATGCATTGGAAAGCTTTGGCTCAATCAAGAGGATGATTTCATCATATGAAAATGGGAGCCAAACTTGAGGATATTCACTCCAATCATGAACCAATGCCATCTCGGGTAACAAGTATTTAAATTGATTCTTATAGCTTATAGCCTTGTGTAGGTTATATTGCATTATTCATGAAAATCAATTTAGATTGCTTGATTATATGCTTGCTCATGCTTATTAATTGTTTTGATTGCAATCTTGAGCAAGTTTGGGTAAGTGGCACATTAAGGGGGAGTGTTAATTCATATCCATGTATATTGCATCCCTACATGTGCCCATATTTATATAAGTGCAAATATATATATATTTTCAAAATCAAGCCATTTAGCCAAAAGTCAAAATTTTGTATACTATTAGTATTCTTGTGAAAACTAATTGCAAAATGTATACAAATATATTTGAAATGTTTTTCAAAGGTTTTGGCTTCACAAAATCCATTTTGAAAAGAAAATGAGTTTCATGATCAAAATCTAGATAGTAGTATCTTGTTTTGGATTTAAACTTATAATTTTCATAGTATTAAATGTAAAATGAATTTGAAAGTAATTCCAAAACGAAAATCCTAGAGTTGGTCATTCTTAACAATTCTTGTGTTCAAAAGACTTTCAAAAGACCAACCTAGTGAAAGTTATTTGATTTTGAAACTCGCTGAAAAACTATATTTGACCCATAATTGTCATATTATTGCACTTAGTGAGTTTCTCCGTTTGGACCGGATCTTGTGTAGTATCTTGGTTCAAAATGGTATCTTAGACTCATACACAAAATTCAAATCTCAATATCTCATCTTATTCTTCATTTGAATCTTGTGTTGAAATATTTGACTTTGTTTTACAAATAGCTATTTCAAAAGGACCATTTTGGTCAAAAGTCAAATCTTATGTTTAAAAGGCCCAAAATTGTGAAAAGCTTTGTAAAAGTATTCTAATATGTATTTCAAATGTTTTACAAGCTTTCAAAATAAAAATTCTATATTGAAATCAATTTTAGCCGAAAAGTTTTTGTTTGAACTAAAATAGCTTATTCAAGCATTTTGCTCAAATCTTAGCATTCAAGTTGGATTTCATTATAAATGTTGGCTAGAAACCATATTGATAATCAATTCTAAGCCATGGAAATTGAAATTGCATGAAATCCAAATTGAGTTGTATTTTAAGGCTTTTATGAAAAACTATTTCCTATTTAACTTGCTTCAAAAGGGTTAAAAGCAAAATATTTGTTTGAAATGCAAAATCTTATGAAAATAGTCTTCTAAAATGTTTTCAAATGCATTTCAAATGTTTTCAAGTATCTAACCCTTGGCTAGAAGCTAAAAGTCAAACTTTGGCCTAAAAAGGATCTTTGTGATCTTGCTTTTGCATTTAACTTCAAATTTTTCTAAAGCAAAATCTATTTGGAGTTTGAAAAAGTGGTCAATACAAAACTCATAGGGTTGGTCATTTTAAGCATTTCTCTAGTTCAAAGTTTTTCCAAATGACCAACCGTTCAAAAGTTATAGCCATTTGAATTTAACCAAAATTCTTCATTTGACCCAAAATGACCCGTTATTGCATTTTGTGGATTTCGCTATTTGAATTGGATTTGTTTGTATATCTTGGATTGAAATAGTATTTCTAACTCATACAAAGCTATGAAAGTTCAAATCTCCATAAATTTCAATCCGAATGCATTTTGAGCATTTGGTGAAAATTCAATTTCTTCTCAAACCTACAAAGCGTATTTTGCCATATCTTTTGAACGAAAATTCCTTTTAATGAAATTCTTTTTGGGAAACCTTATAAATAGTCCAATGTTTATTTCTGGAAAGTTTCAAATCATTTGGACTCAATTTGAAAAAGTTTTGACTTTTCTTCTCTTTGAGTAAAAATCATGCCTACAAAGCAAAATTTGGCATATCCTTTGATTGGAGACTCCTTTTTGGAAAATTCTTTCTGGAAAAGTTTCTTGGAAGTCTAAATAATGTTTATGCCTAATTTCAAATAATTTCAACTTAATTTGAAATAGTTATGCCTTTTTCTCTCTTTCGATCTTATTTGGCATACTCTTGCATTAAGTTGGATTTTACAATTTGAATGGATTTGATTATGCAAATAGGCTTATAAACATCTCTCTAAATCATATGAAGCCATATAAGTGCATATTACCATTCAAAACTCATTTGGTTCCATTTTGAGGATTTGGTGAAAATCTTAATGTTTTATGTGTTTCATATGCATATTTCATCATATTTCTCAAAATGAAATTTATTTATTGAAAATCTTTGTTAGAAAACCTTCTCTCACATATGGAGTTCATATCTGAAAAATTCTCAAATTTATTTGAACTCATTTGCGAGATTGTTGACTTTATTTGACTTAGTGTCAAAACTAAACCTCCAATGCCCATTTTGATCTAATTTTTTATTGGAGGGTGATATTTGAGAAAATCCTTTTGGAAAAAGTCTCTTGGATGTTCATGGATCATTTCCGCAAAATCTTATGGCTATTGGACTTCATTTGATCAAGATTTGATCCAAATTCAAAATGTTCAGTTTTAGGGATGAAGCTGAACAACCCGGAGTATCCGGGTAATATATCCGGAGTATCCGGATTATCCGGACACTCCGGATCAAAAACACCGGAGTATCCGGGTTGTACAGCTCGGCCCAAATTCTGAAATTGCTATCTATACTTTATTGCAATATCTTGTTCATCCTATTTTTGGGGTTTCTCCTTTGCTCAAATCAATATTCAGTCTTCATAGCCCTCGAAGAGGATTTCGAGTCGAATCTGTTCCGCGTTGATGATTTTTGTATTTGAGCAATAGTTTAAAAGTTATAATCGACTTTGTGCTGCTATTTGAATCTTTTTGAGACTTTAAGAGTTTTAAATTGGAATCTTGGCAAGCCTTTCAAGATGAAAACTAAGTGAACTTATCCATTGCTCCAAGCTTCAAAGTGGAGCATATCTATTTAAGTTTTCATTCCAATGAAAGTGCATCTTTTGGCTAAGTTCTTTTGGAAATTGGATTTAATTGTAACTTAGCCTCAAAATATTTTCTCTCTTGCATAACTTCGAGTTTATTATGGAAAAGAGAAAATTTCCCTTGTAAGCTCAAGAGTGAGTTTGAAAGTGTTTTACTCATTGTCTCTCTTACAAGTGGATGACAAGATTAAATTTGAATAAGTTTCAAATATTTTCATTGTCATGTGGTGTAATAAAATCTTCAATTGATATCTTCAAGTTGTTTCTAAAATTGCATGCAAAGAGTATTGTCTTGTATATCATATATATCATGCATGTTGTACTTAGACATTATCAAACTAACTTGGGTCAAATTAAAAGATATTTGTTCCCGGAAATCGTGTGCTTGTCTATTGATGTTCAAGGTATTGGAAAAGGGGTCACCTTCGACGGTAGGATGAAGGAAATGGAGAGGAGCTCCATAGTACGAGGGATCTAAGACCGGGCGCGGTGATCATGACCAATTCGAACATGCGGTGGACAAGAATCGACAAAGGGACGTGTTTCTTTTCTGACCATATTCAATAATGTCATGCACACCATTATGCTAAATTGTGTTATTCTAAATGGTGTTGTATCTTTCAATTGATATGATAAATTGGTATCTTTCAAGAGGTATCCTCTAATCCTAAATTGTTTTGAAGTGTCATCTAACTTGCATTTGGAGTTATCAAGAACTAAAAGGTACATATGGGTGACACATTGCAAAGAGGTATGCCCTTGATAAGTTTATGAAATTCTTGATCATGAAAGTGCATCTTACTTATACAACCTTGATTCATGATCTTGTATACATCTTGTGATCATATAAGCAATTCCTTCTTGTGTAATCTTCTTTATATGATCTTGATTGTTAGAATTTGATTTGATCATAAGCATGTGCTTAAATTATAAATTTGCTATATGATCTTGATGTTTAAAGAATATGTGAAATCATATTCGTGTGTCATGTTTAAGCATCACTTATATCCTAAGAATTATGACTTCTTTAATTTGGTATAACTAGAAAATCTATTACCTAAATCTTGGAAATAATTGGTATCATACCTTGCCTAGATTTAGGGGAGCTTAATATTATTGTCATATTACTAGCTCCTTATCTTTATTTTATTTCTCCTAATCTTTTATTGAGTGTGCAATCAAGGGGAGAACAGATTTTATTGAATAAACAATAAGAATCTTTTAAGCACCTTTTGGGATTAATGACAAAAGGGGAGAATTTATGGAATTATCAATTGTCCCTAATCGATTGACAAAAGGGATGATTTGTAAGTATGATCTCTTATTGTATCTTTATGCTTGTTTTAATGCTAAATATCTTAATATTGTCATTTGGTGAAATTGATAATAGGTTTGTCATAAATCACCAAAAAGGGGGAGATTGAAAGTGCATCTAGGCACTTATGTTATTTTGGTGATTAATGAATGTTATTTTGGTGATTAATGACAAACACTCATAATGACAATCTATGTAAATTAAGTAAATGCTTAACTTAGTGCTTAGCAAATGACAAACCTCTAATATGATTATATTGCTATGAGACTAACTTGTTATTGCCTAGTTGAGTATCAGTCTCATCTATTTAGAGGAAAATCAAATAGGAAAGTTAAGCAAAGATAAGGTATGCAATTTTGGTATCTATTCTATATTTGTTATTGCATTCCTTTCGTGCAAATGCATAGTGAACTCCAAGTAGCATGTTGATTATATATATGAACATTGGTTCTATATGCACATTGGTTCATGTCATATTTATTTGTGCATATATATTCATTTGAGTTCATTATGTGCTTTGTTTTTAGTATGCATATATTAACTAGAGTTAAACTTCATATTGCTATAGATTGACTTGGTGCATGCATGTTTTATTTGTATATCTTCTCATGCAATTCTCTTAGTGAAGTTTATCTAGTGTTGGATCACATATTTACTCTTACTCCAAATATTATTTGCACATGTACAATTCGTGTATATTCTATCATGTGCTTCATTTAAGTAAAGTCTGTGATCCTTGCCATGATTTAATTGATTCATCATATTGGCAATTATCTCTCTAGTGCATATAGATCAATTACATATTCATCATGATGTACTTAGTAGAGAACATTTCTTATGTCAAGTGTTTCCATTTATATTGTGCTTCTTTATATGAAACACTTGTTGTAATCAACTGCTCACAAATATCAACTCTATTCATATCTATTGAGCTTTTGGGACTAATGTCTTTCATGAGTAGTTTGGAAAGAATTAGGTCCCGTATGTGTATGATGACCAAGGTATCTTGGAGGATGATCATTGTCGAGGTCAACAAGGCGGCGGTGTCACCAAGAGCCGAGGACTAAGTCAAGAGCGACTTGGCGTGGAGATCGTCGAGAGGATGATCAAGTCAAGGTTGATAGGACGAGAGTCTCATGAGGTGAATCGAGTCGAGTTGGACAAGGCGAAAATGTCATCAATTATATGGTGAAGGTCTTCATGCATCGACATCAAGAAAGAAGACGGCAAGTGACTAGTTCTAGACTTATATTATCTTTGATTTAATTTGAGTCTAAGGATTGCCGTACTATTAAGAGGGATGCGATGTCGAATGACTTTTAGATGTGTCAAGTGCTCAAGTGATCCATCCTTGTGAATCTTAGAAAGAGAGTGGTGTTGGTAGTCTTGGGAAAGTGAGGGTTGTAGGTCTCTCTTGATTTCTTTGTGAAATCTGTGGTTATCCTCTGTGATTTGGGTAGTGAGACCTTGTTATTTGTGTAGCCCTCGTTCTTAGCTTTGGGAGAGTCCAAAATCTCTGAAATCGAGTCCGAGTCAAAAGTTATGCTCGTTTTTGTCGAGCTGCTCAGTCTTGATTCGGACTATCCGGAGTTAGTCCGGACTATCGGATCATCCGAGTATCCGGATATTCATCCGGACTCTCCGGGTTGGGTCTCTCTGTTAGCGTTTTCTCGGTCAATCCGAGTATCCGGATTGAAACCGAGTCTCCGGTTGTGCGCACCCCCCAACGGCTAGTTTTTGGGAGGTCTATTTATAGCCCTTCCTCCTCTTTTGAGTGAGCTTTTGGAGAGGCTTTTGGTGTGGATTTTGAGGGCTGTGTGGGGGCTTTGAGAGAGCTTTTACCCTTAGATCTAAGTGATCCTTGTGAGAAGGGTTGGGAAGAGTTTGGGAGTGAGATTTGAGTTGATTGAGCACTTGATTTCATCTCTAAGTTTGTTCTTCGTGAGCATTTGTTACTCTTGGAGGTTGAGGACTCCTAGGCGGCTAGGAGGTCGCCACGAGCCACCGGAGCTTTGTGTGGTTGGCGTGGGAAGTTTGTGAAGGCGGTTCCGCCTCCGTAAGGGAAGGAATCAAAGGAGTGAAGACCGCGAGTGCATTTGTGCAACACCGGAGGAAGAGGGTTGAAAGAGACCCGGCTCAAGTGTGACCGAGCCGCCTCAGCGGAGACGTAGGATCCCCTCAAGGATCCGAACTTCGGTGAAAAATCATCGTCTCCAAGTTTGCTTCTTTCTCTTGCTTTAGCATTTGATTTTGAATCTTGAAATTGCCCGATCTACTCTATTGTTGTGTTTGGCTCGGATCTTCTATACCCTCGTGTACCGACATCATTAAGATCTTTTGTATTCAAGTAGATTGTTGAAAAATTGCAAAGATTTAAAATCTCCATTCAAGTCCTCAATCCGAGTATCCGAATCCCGAACCGGACGGTCCGGATAATCCGAGTATCCGGATTGAATACCGGACACTCGGGTTAGGACCCTCGATTGGACTATCCGAGTATCCGGATTGAATACCGGACGATCCGGATAATCCGATATCCGGATTGAATACCGGACACTCGGGTTAGGACCCTCGGGATCGGACTATCCGGAGTATCCGGATTGAATATCCGGACACTCCGGATTGTTCAGGAAACTCGGGAGATTTTATTTAGCTGCATATTTTTATTCCGCTGCATTTAAGTTATAAAGTTTTTAATTCGCCTATTCACCCCCCCTCTAGGCGACATCCCCTGTCCTTTCAATTGGTATCAGAGCAAGGTCTCTCTTTTTATTAGACTTAACCGTCTAGAGAGTAAAGGATGTCGACTAGAGGATTAGAACACTCACATAATCCACTTGTGCTAGATGGCACAAATTATGCTTCATGGAAATTAATTATGACTTCTCATTTTAAATCCATGAGCCCCCAAATATGGTGGATCGTAGATGTCGGCTTTTCCTCTCTATTGAATGAAGTTGCTCCAACTGAAGGAGAGAGGAAATGCCTACATCTCGACGCTCAAGCTACTAATGTTTTATTTTGTGTTGTGAGCGATGAAATCTTTGATAGAATATGCAATCTCAAGAGCGCTCATGAAATGTGGATAAAGCTTCAAGATCTATTTGAATCATCCACTTCTATTGAGGATTGCATTAAGGAAGAGATGTCGGGAGATGAAACATCAAGCTCCACCTCAAGCTCAAGTGATGAAGAACCGACATCTCCATCAACCTCAACCTCCGCCTCAAGTGACGATGAAGATGCTCTTCCATCACAAATCCGTTGCTTCATGGCGAAAGGTAAGAATGAGGTAAGTGGCGATGATGATGATGAGCTCACTTATGATGAACTTATGAATTTGCTAGAGGAGCTCAATAAATGTCTTGGAAAGGAGAAAAGAAATATAAAATTTTGAAGCTTGAACATGAATCACTTCAAAATGATTATAACATGCTTCAAGAAAATCATGAATCCTCCTTTCCAAAGAAATTCATAAGCCTAAGGTGGACATAGGAATTACATGTGATTTAATTGATGATATGCCATGCTTAATTTCTAACTCTAGCATTTCATATAAAATTAATATGCCCACCTCTAGTGATGATATGCCTTGTTGCTCAAATAAAAATATTGCTTCAACTTCCTCTATGCATATTGAGACTAATCTTGTAGAGGAAAACAAGGAGCTCAAGGCCCAAGTCATTAGATTAGAAAATGACTTGAAGAAGTGCATCAAGGGAAAAGCCGTTCTCGACGAGATCTTGAGCAAGCCAAGGCGCCTCAAGATAGCGAGGACTCGGCTACATCTCCAAGAGGAGACTAGCAAGACAAGGCACAACGAAAGACTTTGAAGACCATCAAGTGCTTTGCTTGCAACAAGAAGGACACTTAGCCTCCGTGTGCCCTAATAAAGTGGAGATCAAGCCACAACCATCAACAATGAGGCGAACCGACAAAGAGCAAGTCAAGAAGAAGAAGAGACGCTCAAAGCCTACTTGCTACAATTGTCGGAAAAGGGACACATCGGTAAGGATTGTCCCAAAGGTATCATCCTAAGCCTATTATTGTCAATGATCATTATTTGCTTAGGAAGGACAAAAATGGCAATGTGTTTGCCAAGTTTGTCGATTCTCCCAAGTATTTGCAAAATTATGATATTCAATTGCTTAGGAGAAATGAATCTAGAAATGTGTTTGCTCAAAATGCTAGACTTCCTAAGACCAAGAAAAATCATGTTGATCATGTGCTTAGGAAAATAACAATAGCAAACCATTTGCTAGATTTGCTAGATCTTCTAAGCCCTTGCATTGTAATGATTATTATGTGCTTAGAAAGGATCAAATTAGAAATGGATTTGCTAAAAATGCTAAAACTCCTAAGCCTCCTCAATTCAATTCCAATAATTCGCTTAGGAGTAATAACAATCGCAAATCCATTGCTAGTCATGTTAGTTCACCTAAGACTATAAATGCTAGGGCCATTTGGGTTCCTAAATCTATTGTGACTAACATTTTGGACCCAACAAAATTGGGTACCAACAAGTGCCTAGAAGTTTATTAGGTGCTTGAAGATGCATTGGAAAGCTTTGGCTCAATCAAGAGGATGATTTCATCATATGAAAATGGGAGCCAAACTTGAGGATATTCACTCAATCATGAACCAATGCCATCTCGGGTAACAAGTATTTAAATTGATTCTTATAGCTTATAGCCTTGTGTAGGTTATATTGCATTATTCATGAAAATCAATTTAGATTGCTTGATTATATGCTTGCTCATGCTTATTAATTGTTTTGATTGCAATCTTGAGCAAGTTTGGGTAAGTGGCACATTAAGGGGGAGTGTTAATTCATATCCATGTATATTGCATCCCTACATGTGCCCATATTTATATAAGTGCAAAATATATATATTTTCAAAAGCAAGCCATTTAGCCAAAAGTCAAAATTTTGTATACTATTAGTATTCTTGTGAAAACTAATTGCAAAATGTATACAAATATATTTGAAATGTTTTTCAAAGGTTTTGGCTTCACAAAATCCATTTTGAAAAGAAAATGAGTTTCATGATCAAAATCTAGATAGTAGTATCTTGTTTTGGATTTAAACTTATAATTTTCATAGTATTAAATGTAAAATGAATTTGAAAGTAATTCCAAAACGAAAATCCTAGAGTTGGTCATTCTTAACAATTCTTGTGTTCAAAAGACTTTCAAAAGACCAACCTAGTGAAAGTTATTTGATTTTGAAACTCGCTGAAAAACTATATTTGACCCATAATTGTCATATTATTGCACTTAGTGAGTTTCTCCGTTTGGACCGGATCTTGTGTAGTATCTTGGTTCAAAATGGTATCTTAGACTCATACACAAAATTCAAATCTCAATATCTCATCTTATTCTTCATTTGAATCTTGTGTTGAAATATTTGACTTTGTTTTACAAATAGCTATTTCAAAAGGACCATTTTGGTCAAAAGTCAAATCTTATGTTTAAAAGGCCCAAAATTGTGAAAAGCTTTGTAAAAGTATTCTAATATGTATTTCAAATGTTTTACAAGCTTTCAAAATAAAAATTCTATATTGAAATCAATTTTAGCCGAAAAGTTTTTGTTTGAACTAAAATAGCTTATTCAAGCATTTTGCTCAAATCTTAGCATTCAAGTTGGATTTCATTATAAATGTTGGCTAGAAACCATATTGATAATCAATTCTAAGCCATGGAAATTGAAATTGCATGAAATCCAAATTGAGTTGTATTTTAAGGCTTTTTATGAAAAACTATTTCCTATTTAACTTGCTTCAAAAAGGGTTAAAAGCAAAATATTTGTTTGAAATGCAAAATCTTATGAAAATAGTCTTCTAAAATGTTTTCAAATGCATTTCAAATGTTTTCAAGTATCTAACCCTTGGCTAGAAGCTAAAAGTCAAACTTTGGCCTAAAAAGGATCTTTGTGATCTTGCTTTTGCATTTAACTTCAAATTTTTCTAAAGCAAAATCTATTTGGAGTTTGAAAAAGTGGTCAATACAAAACTCATAGGGTTGGTCATTTTAAGCATTTCTCTAGTTCAAAGTTTTTCCAAATGACCAACCGTTCAAAAGTTATAGCCATTTGAATTTAACCAAAATTCTTCATTTGACCCAAAATGACCCGTTATTGCATTTTGTGGATTTCGCTATTTGAATTGGATTTGTTTGTATATCTTGGATTGAAATAGTATTTCTAACTCATACAAAGCTATGAAAGTTCAAATCTCCATAAATTTCAATCCGGAATGCATTTTGAGCATTTGGTGAAAATTCAATTTCTTCTCAAACCTACAAAGCGTATTTTGCCATATCTTTTGAACGAAAATTCCTTTTAATGAAATTCTTTTTGGGAAACCTTATAAATAGTCCAATGTTTATTTCTGGAAAGTTTCAAATCATTTGGACTCAATTTGAAAAAGTTTTGACTTTTCTTCTCTTTGAGTAAAAATCATGCCTACAAAGCAAAATTTGGCATATCCTTTGATTGGAGACTCCTTTTTGGAAAATTCTTTCTGGAAAAGTTTCTTGGAAGTCTAAATAATGTTTATGCCTAATTTCAAATAATTTCAACTTAATTTGAAATAGTTATGCCTTTTTCTCTCTTTCGATCTTATTTGGCATACTCTTGCATTAAGTTGGATTTTACAATTTGAATGGATTTGATTATGCAAATAGGCTTATAAACATCTCTCTAAATCATATGAAGCCATATAAGTGCATATTACCATTCAAAACTCATTTGGTTCCATTTTGAGGATTTGGTGAAAATCTTAATGTTTTATGTGTTTCATATGCATATTTCATCATATTTCTCAAAATGAAATTTATTTATTGAAAATCTTTGTTAGAAAACCTTCTCTCACATATGGAGTTCATATCTGAAAAATTCTCAAATTTATTTGAACTCATTTGCGAGATTGTTGACTTTATTTGACTTAGTGTCAAAACTAAACCTCCAATGCCCATTTTGATCTAATTTTTTATTGGAGGGTGATATTTGAGAAAATCCTTTTGGAAAAAGTCTCTTGGATGTTCATGGATCATTTCGCAAAATCTTATGGCTATTGGACTTCATTTGATCAAGATTTGATCCAAATTCAAAATGTTGATTTTAGGGATGAAAGTGAACAACCCGAGTATCCGGGTAATATATCCGAGTATCCGGATTATCCGACACTCGGATCAAAAACACCGAGTATCCGGGTTGTGCACTCGGCCCAAATTTGAAATTGCTATCTATACTTTATTGCAATATCTTGTTCATCCTATTTTTGGGGTTTCTCCTTTGCTCAAATCAATATTCAGTCTTCATAGCCCTCGAAGAGGATTTCGAGTCGGATCTGTTCCGCGTTGATGATTTTTGTATTTGAGCAATAGTTTAAAAGTTATAATCGACTTTGTGCTGCTATTTGAATCTTTTTGAGACTTTAAGAGTTTTAAATTGGAATCTTGGCAAGCCTTTCAAGATGAAAACTAAGTGAACTTATCCATTGCTCCAAGCTTCAAAGTGGAGCATATCTATTTAAGTTTTCATTCCAATGAAAGTGCATCTTTTGGCTAAGTTCTTTTGGAAATTGGATTTAATTGTAACTTAGCCTCAAAATATTTTCTCTCTTGCATAACTTCGAGTTTATTATGGAAAAGAGAAAATTTCCCTTGTAAGCTCAAGAGTGAGTTTGAAAGTGTTTTACTCATTGTCTCTCTTACAAGTGGATGACAAGATTAAATTTGAATAAGTTTCAAATATTTTCATTGTCATGTGGTGTAATAAAATCTTCAATTGATATCTTCAAGTTGTTTCTAAAATTGCATGCAAAGAGTATTGTCTTGTATATCATATATATCATGCATGTTGTACTTAGACATTATCAAACTAACTTGGGTCAAATTAAAAGATATTTGTTCCGAAATCGTGTGCTTGTCTATTGATGTTCAAGGTATTGGAAAAGGGTCACCTTCGACGGTGGGATGAAGGAAATGGAGAGGAGCTCCATAGTACGAGGATCTAAGACCGGGCGCGGTGATCATGACCAATTCGAACATGCGGTGGACAAGAATCGACAAAGGGCGTGTTTCTTTTCGACCATATTCAATAATGTCTGTGCACACCATTATGCTAAATTGTGTTATTCTAAATGGTGTTGTATCTTTCAATTGATATGATAAATTGGTATCTTTCAAGAGGTATCCTCTAATCCTAAATTGTTTTGAAGTGTCATCTAACTTGCATTTGGAGTTATCAAGAACTAAAAGGTACATATGGGTGACACATTGCAAAGAGGTATGCCCTTGATAAGTTTATGAAATTCTTGATCATGAAAGTGCATCTTACTTATACAACCTTGATTCATGATCTTGTATACATCTTGTGATCATATAAGCAATTCCTTCTTGTGTAATCTTCTTTATATGATCTTGATTGTTAGAATTTGATTTGATCATAAGCATGTGCTTAAATTATAAATTTGCTATATGATCTTGATGTTTAAAGAATATGTGAAATCATATTCGTGTGTCATGTTTAAGCATCACTTATATCCTAAGAATTATGACTTCTTTAATTTGGTATAACTAGAAAATCTATTACCTAAATCTTGGAAATAATTGGTATCATACCTTGCCTAGATTTAGGGGAGCTTAATATTATTGTCATATTACTAGCTCCTTATCTTTATTTTATTTCTCCTAATCTTTTATTGAGTGTGCAATCAAGGGGAGAACAGATTTTATTGAATAAACAATAAGAATCTTTTAAGCACCTTTTGGGATTAATGACAAAAGGGGAGAATTTATGGAATTATCAATTGTCCCTAATCGATTGACAAAAGGGATGATTTGTAAGTATGATCTCTTATTGTATCTTTATGCTTGTTTTAATGCTAAATATCTTAATATTGTCATTTGGTGAAATTGATAATAGGTTTGTCATAAATCACCAAAAAGGGGGAGATTGAAAGTGCATCTAGGCACTTATGTTATTTTGGTGATTAATGAATGTTATTTTGGTGATTAATGACAAACACTCATAATGACAATCTATGTAAATTAAGTAAATGCTTAACTTAGTGCTTAGCAAATGACAAACCTCTAATATGATTATATTGCTATGAGACTAACTTGTTATTGCCTAGTTGAGTATCAGTCTCATCTATTTAGAGGAAAATCAAATAGGAAAGTTAAGCAAAGATAAGGTATGCAATTTTGGTATCTATTCTATATTTGTTATTGCATTCCTTTCGTGCAAATGCATAGTGAACTCCAAGTAGCATGTTGATTATATATATGAACATTGGTTCTATATGCACATTGGTTCATGTCATATTTATTTGTGCATATATATTCATTTGAGTTCATTATGTGCTTTGTTTTTAGTATGCATATATTAACTAGAGTTAAACTTCATATTGCTATAGATTGACTTGGTGCATGCATGTTTTATTTGTATATCTTCTCATGCAATTCTCTTAGTGAAGTTTATCTAGTGTTGGATCACATATTTACTCTTACTCCAAATATTATTTGCACATGTACAATTCGTGTATATTCTATCATGTGCTTCATTTAAGTAAAGTCTGTGATCCTTGCCATGATTTAATTGATTCATCATATTGGCAATTATCTCTCTAGTGCATATAGATCAATTACATATTCATCATGATGTACTTAGTAGAGAACATTTCTTATGTCAAGTGTTTCCATTTATATTGTGCTTCTTTATATGAAACACTTGTTGTAATCAACGCTCACAAATATCAACTCTATTCATATCTATTGAGCTTTTGGGACTAATGTCTTTCATGAGTAGTTTAGAAAGAATTAGGTCCGTATGTGTATGATGACCAAGGTATCTTGGAGGATGATCATTAAGTCGAGGTCAACAAGACGGCGGTGTCACCAAGAGTGAGGACTAAGTCAAGAGCGACTTGGCGTGGAGATCGTCGAGAGGATGATCAAGTCAAGGTTGATAGGACGAGAGTCTCATGAGGTGAATCGAGTCGAGTTGGACAAGGCGAAAATGTCATCAATTATATGGTGAAGGTCTTCATGCATCGACATCAAGAAAGAAGACTGACAAGTGACTAGTTCTAGACTTATTTTATCTTTGATTTAATTTGAGTCTAAGGATTGCCGTACTATTAAGAGGATGCGATGTCGAATGACTTTTAGATGTGTCAAGTGCTCAAGTGATCCATCCTTGTGAATCTTAGAAAGAGAGTGGTGTTGGTAGTGCTTGGGAAAGTGAGGGTTGTAGGTCTCTCTTGATTTCTTTGTGAAATCTGTGGTTATCCTCTGTGATTTGGGTAGTGAGACCTTGTTATTTGTGTAGCCCTCGTTCTTAGCTTTGGGAGAGTCCAAAATCTCTGAAATCGAGTCCGAGTCAAAAGTTATGCTCGTTTTCGTCGAGCAAAGTCTTGATTCGGACTATCCGGAGTTAGTCCGGACTATCCGGATCATCCGGAGTATCCGGATATTCATCCGGACTCTCGGGTTGGGTCTCTCTGTTAGCGTTTTCTCGGTCAATCCGATATCCGGATTGAAACCGAGTCTCGGATTGTGCGCACCGCCCCAACGGCTAGTTTTTGGGAGGTCTATTTATAGCCCTTCCTCCCTCTTTTGAGTGAGCTTTTGGAGAGGCTTTTGGTGTGGATTTTGAGGGGCTGTGTGGGGGCTTTGAGAGAGCTTTACCCTTAGATCTAAGTGATCCCTTGTGAGAAGGGTTGGGAAGAGTTTGGGAGTGAGATTTGAGTTGATTGAGCACTTGATTTCATCTCTAAGTTTGTTCTTCGTGAGCATTTGTTACTCTTGGAGGTTGAGGACTCCTAGGCGGCTAGGAGGTCGCCTCGAGCCACCGGAGCTTTGTGTGGTTGGCCGTGGGAAGTTTGTGAAGGCGGTTCCGCCTCCGTAAGGGAAGGAATCAAAGGAGTGAAGACCGCGAGTGCATTTGTGCAACACCAGGGAGGAAGAGGGTTGAAAGAGACCCCGGCTCAAGTGTGACCGAGCCGCCTCAACGGAGACGTAGGATCCCCTCAAGGATCCGAACTTCGGGTGAAAAATCATCGTCTCCAAGTTTGCTTCTTTCTCTTGCTTTAGCATTTGATTTTGAATCTTGAAATTGCCCGATCTACTCTATTGTTGTGTTTGGCTCCAGATCTTCTATACCCTCAGGTACCTGACATCATTAAGATCTTTTGTATTCAAGTAGATTGTTGAAAAATTGCAAAGATTTAAAATCTCCATTCGAAGTCCTCAATCCGGAGTATCCGAATCCCTGAACCCGGACAGTCCGGATAATCCGGAGTATCCGGATTGAATACCCCGGACACTCCGGGTTAGGACCCTCGGGATTGGACTATCCGGAGTATCCGGATTGAATACCCCGGACAGTCCGGATAATCCGGAGTATCCGGATTGAATACCCCGGACACTCCGGGTTAGGACCCTCGGGATCGGACTATCCGGATTGAATATCCGGACACTCCGGATTGTTCAGAAACTCGGAGATTTTATTTAGTTGCATATTTTTATTCATTGCATTTAAGTTATAAAGTTTTTAATTCGCCTATTCACCCCCCCTCTAGGCGACATCCCCTGTCCTTTCAATTGGTATCAGAGCAAGGTCTCTCTTTTTATTAGACTTAACCGTCTAGAGAGTAAAGGATGTCGACTAGAGGATTAGAACACTCACATAATCCACTTGTGCTAGATGGCACAAATTATGCTTCATGGAAATTAATTATGACTTCTCATTTTAAATCCATGAGCCCCCAAATATGGTGGATCGTAGATGTCGGCTTTTCCTCTCTATTGAATGAAGTTGCTCCAACTGAAGGAGAGAGGAAATGCCTACATCTCGACGCTCAAGCTACTAATGTTTTATTTTGTGTTGTGAGCGATGAAATCTTTGATAGAATATGCAATCTCAAGAGCGCTCATGAAATGTGGATAAAGCTTCAAGATCTATTTGAATCATCCACTTCTATTGAGGATTGCATTAAGGAAGAGATGTCGGGAGATGAAACATCAAGCTCCACCTCAAGCTCAAGTGATGAAGAACCGACATCTCCATCAACCTCAACCTCGCCTCAAGTGACGATGAAGATGCTCTTCCATCACAAATCCGTTGCTTCATGGCGAAAGGTAAGAATGAGGTAAGTGACGATGATGATGATGAGCTCACTTATGATGAACTTATGAATTTGCTAGAGGAGCTCAATAAATGTCTTGGAAAGGAGAAAAAGAAATATAAAATTTTGAAGCTTGAACATGAATCACTTCAAAATGATTATAACATGCTTCAAGAAAATCATGAATCCCTCCTTTCCAAAGAAATTCATAAGCCTAAGGTGGACATAGGAATTACATGTGATTTAATTGATGATATGCCATGCTTAATTTCTAACTCTAGCATTTCATATAAAATTAATATGCCCACCTCTAGTGATGATATGCCTTGTTGCTCAAATAAAAATATTGCTTCAACTTCCTCTATGCATATTGAGACTAATCTTGTAGAGGAAAACAAGGAGCTCAAGGCCCAAGTCATTAGATTAGAAAATGACTTGAAGAAGTGCATCAAGGAAAAGCCGTTCTCGGCGAGATCTTGAGCAAGCCAAGGCGCCTCAAGATAGCGAGGACTCGGCTACATCTCCAAGAGGAGACTAGCAAGACAAGGCACAACGAAAGACTTTCAAGACCATCAAGTGCTTTGCTTGCAACAAGAAGGGACACTTCACCTCCGTGTGCCCTAATAAAGTGGAGATCAAGCCACAACCATCAACAATGAGGCGAACCGACAAAGAGCAAGTCAAGAAGAAGAAGAGACGCTCAAAGCCTACTTGCTACAATTGTCGGAAAAAGGGACACATCGGTAAGGATTGTCCCAAAGGTATCATCCCTAAGCCTATTATTGTCAATGATCATTATTTGCTTAGGAAGGACAAAAATGGCAATGTGTTTGCCAAGTTTGTCGATTCTCCCAAGTATTTGCAAAATTATGATATTCAATTGCTTAGGAGAAATGAATCTAGAAATGTGTTTGCTCAAAATGCTAGACTTCCTAAGACCAAGAAAATCATGTTGATCATGTGCTTAGGAAAATAACAATAGCAAACCATTTGCTAGATTTGCTAGATCTTCTAAGCCCTTGCATTGTAATGATTATTATGTGCTTAGAAAGGATCAAATTAGAAATGGATTTGCTAAAAATGCTAAAACTCCTAAGCCTCCTCAATTCAATTCCAATAATTCGCTTAGGAGTAATAACAATCGCAAATCCATTGCTAGTCATGTTAGTTCACCTAAGACTATAAATGCTAGGGCCATTTGGGTTCCTAAATCTATTGTGACTAACATTTTTGGACCCAACAAAAATTGGGTACCAACAAGTGCCTAGAAGTTTATTAGGTGCTTGAAGATGCATTGGAAAGCTTTGGCTCAATCAAGAGGATGATTTCATCATATGAAAATGGGAGCCAAACTTGAGGATATTCACTCCAATCATGAACCAATGCTATTTCGGGTAACAAGTATTTAAATTGATTCTTATAGCTTATAGCCTTGTGTAGGTTATATTGCATTATTCATGAAAATCAATTTAGATTGCTTGATTATATGCTTGCTCATGCTTATTAATTGTTTTGATTGCAATCTTGAGCAAGTTTGGGTAAGTGGCACATTAAGGGGGAGTGTTAATTCATATCCATGTATATTGCATCCCTACATGTGCCCATATTTATATAAGTGCAAATATATATATATTTTCAAAAGCAAGCCATTTAGCCAAAAGTCAAAATTTTGTATACTATCAGTATTCTTGTGAAAACTAATTGCAAAATGTATACAAATATATTTGAAATGTTTTTCAAAGGTTTTGGCTTCACAAAATCCATTTTGAAAAGAAAATGAGTTTCATGATCAAAATCTAGATAGTAGTATCTTGTTTTGGATTTAAACTTATAATTTTCGTAGTATTAAATGTAAAATGAATTTGAAAGTAATTCCAAAACGAAAATCCTAGAGTTGGTCATTCTTAACAATTCTTGTGTTCAAAAGACTTTCAAAAGACCAACCTAGTGAAAGTTATTTGATTTTGAAACTCGCCGAAAAACTATATTTGACCCATAATTGTCATATTATTGCACTTAGTGAGTTTCTCCGTTTGGACCGGATCTTGTGTAGTATCTTGGTTCAAAATGGTATCTTAGACTCATACACAAAATTCAAATCTCAATATCTCATCTTATTCTTCATTTGAATCTTGTGTTGAAATATTTGACTTTGTTTTACAAATAGCTATTTCAAAAGGACCATTTTGGTCAAAAGTCAAATCTTATGTTTAAAAGGCCCAAAATTGTGAAAAGCTTTGTAAAAGTATTCTAATATGTATTTCAAATGTTTTACAAGCTTTCAAAATAAAAATTCTATATTGAAATCAATTTTAGCCCGAAAAGTTTTTTGTTTGAACTAAAATAGCTTATTCAAGCATTTTGCTCAAATCTTAGCATTCAAGTTGGATTTCATTATAAATGTTGGCTAGAAACCATATTGATAATCAATTCTAAGCCATGGAAATTGAAATTGCATGAAATCCAAATTGAGTTGTATTTTAAGGCTTTTTATGAAAAACTATTTCCTATTTAACTTGCTTCAAAAAGGGTTAAAAGCAAAATATTTGTTTGAAATGCAAAATCTTATGAAAATAGTCTTCTAAAATGTTTTCAAATGCATTTCAAATGTTTTCAAGTATCTAACCCTTGGCTAGAAGCTAAAAGTCAAACTTTGGCCTAAAAAGGATCTTTGTGATCTTGCTTTTGCATTTAACTTCAAATTTTCTAAAGCAAAATCTATTTGGAGTTTGAAAAAGTGGTCAATACAAAACTCATAGGGTTGGTCATTTTAAGCATTTCTCTAGTTCAAAGTTTTCCAAATGACCAACCGTTCAAAAGTTATAGCCATTTGAATTTAACCAAAATTCTTCATTTGACCCAAAATGACCCGTTATTGCATTTTGTGGATTTCGCTATTTGAATTGGATTTGTTTGTATATCTTGGATTGAAATAGTATTTCTAACTCATACAAAGCTATGAAAGTTCAAATCTCCATAAATTTCAATCCGGAATGCATTTTGAGCATTTGGTGAAAATTCAATTTCTTCTCAAACCTACAAAGCGTATTTTGCCATATCTTTTGAACGAAAATTCCTTTTAATGAAATTCTTTTTGGGAAACCTTATAAATAGTCCAATGTTTATTTCTGGAAAGTTTCAAATCATTTGGACTCAATTTGAAAAAGTTTTGACTTTTCTTCTCTTTGAGTAAAAATCATGCCTACAAAGCAAAATTTGGCATATCCTTTGATTGGAGACTCCTTTTTGGAAAATTCTTTCTGGAAAAGTTTCTTGGAAGTCTAAATAATGTTTATGCCTAATTTCAAATAATTTCAACTTAATTTGAAATAGTTATGCCTTTTTCTCTCTTTCGATCTTATTTGGCATACTCTTGCATTAAGTTGGATTTTACAATTTGAATGGATTTGATTATGCAAATAGGCTTATAAACATCTCTCTAAATCATATGAAGCCATATAAGTGCATATTACCATTCAAAACTCATTTGGTTCCATTTTGAGGATTTGGTGAAAATCTTAATGTTTTATGTGTTTCATATGCATATTTCATCATATTTCTCAAAATGAAATTTATTTATTGAAAATCTTTGTTAGAAAACCTTCTCTCACATATGGAGTTCATATCTGAAAAATTCTCAAATTTATTTGAACTCATTTGCGAGATTGTTGACTTTATTTGACTTAGTGTCAAAACTAAACCTCCAATGCCCATTTTGATCTAATTTTTTATTGGAGGGTGATATTTGAGAAAATCCTTTTGGAAAAAGTCTCTTGGATGTTCATGGATCATTTCCGCAAAATCTTATGGCTATTGGACTTCATTTGATCAAGATTTGATCCAAATTCAAAATGTTGATTTAGGGATGAAGCTGAACAACCCGGAGTATCCGGGTAATATATCCGGAGTATCCGGATTATCCGGACACTCCGGATCAAAAACACCGGAGTATCCGGGTTGTACAGCTCGGCCCAAATTCTGAAATTGCTATCTATACTTTATTGCAATATCTTGTTCATCCTATTTTTGGGTTTCTCCTTTGCTCAAATCAATATTGGTCTTCATAGCCCTCGAAGAGGATTTAGTCGGATCTGTTCGCGTTGATGATTTTTGTATTTGAGCAATAGTTTAAAAGTTATAATCGACTTTGTGCTGCTATTTGAATCTTTTTGAGACTTTAAGAGTTTTAAATTGGAATCTTGGCAAGCCTTTCAAGATGAAAACTAAGTGAACTTATCCATTGCTCCAAGCTTCAAAGTGGAGCATATCTATTTAAGTTTTCATTCCAATGAAAGTGCATCTTTTGGCTAAGTTCTTTTGGAAATTGGATTTAATTGTAACTTAGCCTCAAAATATTTTCTCTCTTGCATAACTTCGAGTTTATTATGGAAAAGAGAAAATTTCCCTTGTAAGCTCAAGAGTGAGTTTGAAAGTGTTTTACTCATTGTCTCTCTTACAAGTGGATGACAAGATTAAATTTGAATAAGTTTCAAATATTTTCATTGTCATGTGGTGTAATAAAATCTTCAATTGATATCTTCAAGTTGTTTCTAAAATTGCATGCAAAGAGTATTGTCTTGTATATCATATATATCATGCATGTTGTACTTAGACATTATCAAACTAACTTGGGTCAAATTAAAAGATATTTGTTCCCGGAAATCGTGTGCTTGTCTATTGATGTTCAAGGTATTGGAAAAGGGGTCACCTTCGACGGTAGGATGAAGGAAATGGAGAGGAGCTCCATAGTACGAGGATCTAAGACCGGCGCGGTGATCATGACCAATTCGAACATGCGGTGGACAAGAATCGACAAAGGGACGTGTTTCTTTTCTGACCATATTCAATAATGTCTGTGCACACCATTATGCTAAATTGTGTTATTCTAAATGGTGTTGTATCTTTCAATTGATATGATAAATTGGTATCTTTCAAGAGGTATCCTCTAATCCTAAATTGTTTTGAAGTGTCATCTAACTTGCATTTGGAGTTATCAAGAACTAAAAGGTACATATGGGTGACACATTGCAAAGAGGTATGCCCTTGATAAGTTTATGAAATTCTTGATCATGAAAGTGCATCTTACTTATACAACCTTGATTCATGATCTTGTATACATCTTGTGATCATATAAGCAATTCCTTCTTGTGTAATCTTCTTTATATGATCTTGATTGTTAGAATTTGATTTGATCATAAGCATGTGCTTAAATTATAAATTTGCTATATGATCTTGATGTTTAAAGAATATGTGAAATCATATTCGTGTGTCATGTTTAAGCATCACTTATATCCTAAGAATTATGACTTCTTTAATTTGGTATAACTAGAAAAATCTATTACCTAAATCTTGGAAATAATTGGTATCATACCTTGCCTAGATTTAGGGGGAGCTTAATATTATTGTCATATTACTAGCTCCTTATCTTTATTTTATTTCTCCCTAATCTTTTATTGAGTGTGCAATCAAGGGGGAGAACAGATTTTATTGAATAAACAATAAGAATCTTTTAAGCACCTTTTTGGGATTAATGACAAAAGGGGGAGAATTTATGGAATTATTAATTGTCCCCTAATCGATTGACAAAAAGGGATGATTTGTAAGTATGATCTCTTATTGTATCTTTATGCTTGTTTTAATGCTAAATATCTTAATATTGTCATTTGGTGAAATTGATAATAGGTTTGTCATAAATCACCAAAAAGGGGGAGATTGAAAGTGCATCTAGGCACTTATGTTATTTTGGTGATTAATGAATGTTATTTTGGTGATTAATGACAAACACTCATAATGACAATCTATGTAAATTAAGTAAATGCTTAACTTAGTGCTTAGCAAATGACAAACCTCTAATATGATTATATTGCTATGAGACTAACTTGTTATTGCCTAGTTGAGTATCAGTCTCATCTATTTAGAGGAAAATCAAATAGGAAAGTTAAGCAAAGATAAGGTATGCAATTTTGGTATCTATTCTATATTTGTTATTGCATTCCTTTCGTGCAAATGCATAGTGAACTCCAAGTAGCATGTTGATTATATATATGAACATTGGTTCTATATGCACATTGGTTCATGTCATATTTATTTGTGCATATATATTCATTTGAGTTCATTATGTGCTTTGTTTTAGTATGCATATATTAACTAGAGTTAAACTTCATATTGCTATAGATTGACTTGGTGCATGCATGTTTTATTTGTATATCTTCTCATGCAATTCTCTTAGTGAAGTTTATCTAGTGTTGGATCACATATTTACTCTTACTCCAAATATTATTTGCACATGTACAATTCGTGTATATTCTATCATGTGCTTCATTTAAGTAAAGTCTGTGATCCTTGCCATGATTTAATTGATTCATCATATTGGCAATTATCTCTCTAGTGCATATAGATCAATTACATATTCATCATGATGTACTTAGTAGAGAACATTTCTTATGTCAAGTGTTTCCATTTATATTGTGCTTCTTTATATGAAACACTTGTTGTAATCAACTGCTCACAAATATCAACTCTATTCATATCTATTGAGCTTTTGGGACTAATGTCTTTCATGAGTAGTTTAGAAAGAATTAGGTCCCGTATGTGTATGATGACCAAGGTATCTTGGAGGATGATCATTGTCGAGGTCAACAAGACGGCGGTGTCACCAAGAGTCGAGGACTAAGTCAAGAGCGACTTGGCGTGGAGATCGTCGAGAGGATGATCAAGTCAAGGTTGATAGGACGAGAGTCTCATGAGGTGAATCGAGTCGAGTTGGACGAGGCGAAAATGTCATCAATTATATGGTGAAGGTCTTCATGCATCGACATCAAGAAAGAAGACGGCAAGTGACTAGTTCTAGACTTATTTTATCTTTGATTTAATTTGAGTCTAAGGATTGCCGTACTATTAAGAGGGATGCGATGTCGAATGACTTTTAGATGTGTCAAGTGCTCAAGTGATCCATCCTTGTGAATCTTAGAAAGAGAGTGGTGTTGGTAGTCTTGGGAAAGTGAGGGTTGTAGGTCTCTCTTGATTTCTTTGTGAAATCTGTGGTTATCCTCTGTGATTTGGGTAGTGAGACCTTGTTATTTGTGTAGCCCTCGTTCTTAGCTTTGGAGAGTCCAAAATCTCTGAAATCGAGTCCGAGTCAAAAGTTATGCTCGTTTTAGTCGATTTGCTCGGTCTTGATTCGGACTATCCGGAGTTAGTCCGGACTATCCGGATCATCCGAGTATCCGGATATTCATCCGGACTCTCCGGGTTGGGTCTCTCTGTTAGCGTTTTCTCGATCAATCCGAGTATCCGGATTGAAATCCGAGTCTCCGGATTGTGCGTGTGACTGCCCCAACGGCTAGTTTTTGGGAGGTCTATTTATAGCCCTTCCTCCTCTTTTGAGTGAGCTTTTGGAGAGGCTTTTGGTGTGGATTTTGAGGGGCTATGTGGGGGCTTTGAGAGCTTTTACCCTTAGATCTAAGTGATCCCTTGTGAGAAGGGTTGGGAAGAGTTTGGGAGTGAGATTTGAGTTGATTGAGCACTTGATTTCATCTCTAAGTTTGTTCTTCGTGAGCATTTGTTACTCTTGGAGGTTGAGGACTCCTAGACGGCTAGGAGGTCGCCACGAGCCACCGGAGCTTTGTGTGGTTGGCCGTGGGAAGTTTGTGAAGGCGGTTCCGCCTCCGTAAGGGAAGGAATCAAAGGAGTGAAGACCGCGAGTGCATTTGTGCAACACCGGAGGAAGAGGGTTGAAAGAGACCCGGCTCAAGTGTGACCGAGCCGCCTCAACGGAGACGTAGGATCCCCTCAAGGATCCGAACTTCGGGTGAAAAATCATCGTCTCCAAGTTTGCTTCTTTCTCTTGCTTTAGCATTTGATTTTGAATCTTGAAATTGCCCGATCTACTCTATTGTTGTGTTTGGCTCCAGATCTTCTATACCCTCAGGTACCTGACATCATTAAGATCTTTTGTATTCAAGTAGATTGTTGAAAAATTGCAAAGATTTAAAATCTCCATTCGAAGTCCTCAATCCGGAGTATCCGAATCCACGAACCGGACGGTCCGGATAATCCGAGTATCCGGATTGAATACCGGACACTCGGGTTAGGACCCTCGGATTGGACTATCCGAGTATCCGGATTGAATACCGGACGGTCCGGATAATCCGAGTATCCGGATTGAATACCGGACACTCGGGTTAGGACCCTCGGGATCGGACTATCCGAGTATCCGGATTGAATATCCGGACACTCCGGATTGTTCAGGAAACTCGGGAGATTTTATTTAGCTGCATATTTTTATTCCGCTGCATTTAAGTTATAAAGTTTTTAATTCGCCTATTCACCCCCCCTCTAGGCGACATCCCCTGTCCTTTCAATGTCAGAGGGTAAAAGCTATGCATCAAAGACCCGCTGGTTTGTTGCAGCCGTTGAAAATTCCGGAATAGAAGTGGGAGGAAATCGGAATGGACTTTATCACCGGTTTACCTAAAACTCAGAGAGGTTACGATTCCATTTGGGTAATTGTGGATCGTCTAACCAAGGTCTCCCATTTTATCCCAGTAAAGACCACTTACTCAGGAGATCGTTTAGCAGAGTTGTACATGTCAAAAATTGTATGTTTGCATGGAGTGCCCAAGAAGATTGTGTCAGACAGAGGTACCCAATTTACCTCAAGATTCTGGAATAAGTTGCACGAAGCCATGGGAACTCGTCTGAATTTTAGTACTGACATATCACCCATGCAGATGAGATGGTCGGTGAAAGAGTAAATCGATTTTAGAGGATATGTTGAGAGCTTGTGCTTTAGCTTATGCTACGTCATGGGATAAAAGTTTGCCATATGCAGAATTCAGTTACAATAACAGCTATCAAGCTAGCCTGCAGATGTCACCGTTTGAGGCGTTGTATGGACGTGCTTGTCGTACTCCATTGAATTGGAACGAAACAGGAGAACGTTTGGTTTTCGGGCCAGACATTCTCGAGGAAGCCGAAAGTCAAGTCGCAATGATCAGAGAGAGGTTGAAGATAGCACAGTCAAGACAGAAAAGCTACGCAGACAACCGTCGTCGAGATTTGAGTTTCGAACCAAAAGATCATGTGTATCTCAGGGTTACCCCTCTTAAGGGAGTTAAAAGATTTCACGTTAAAGGGAAGCTCGCGCCAAGATATGTCTGTCCGTTCAAGATTCTGAGCCGTCGAGGAGAGGTGGCCTATCAGTTAGAGTTGCCTCAGTCATTGGCAGGAGTGCATGATGTATTCCATGTGTCGCAGCTTAAGAAGTGTCTCAGAGTACCAACGAGCAAACCCGTTAGATGCAATAGAGTTTGCAAGAAGATTTGACTTACAAAGAGCAACCAATGTAATTTTGGATGTTATGGAGCGCAAGACTAGAAACAAGTCTATTCGCTTTGCGAGTTCGGTGGAGCAATCATTAGAAAGTGAAGCCACTTGGGAGCGAGAAGAAGATTTGAAGTCGAATTCAGAACCTATTCTCTAGTTAGCCACGAATCTCGGGGTCGAGATTACATTAAGGGGGAGGTTTGTAACATCCCAAAATTTGGTTTAATTAAGTTTTTATTTCTTAAATGTGCATTTATGATTTTCTGGAATTTATTTGGATTTTTCTGGATTTATTTGAATTAATTCTTATTTCAAGTTTATTGCTTTTTATTCAAATCTATTTAAATCTGTGCAAAGTCCAAATAAAGTTTTGCCAAAAATATTTTATTTGAGTCCAGAATGTCTCAAAGTATTTTTGAGATTTTTCTTGGATTTTTCCTGATTATTTTATTGCCTAAAACAAATTAAATGAATTTAGGGAATTATTTTAAATGAGAAATCTTTTAAAAACCTTGTGAACAGTGTTGGGCCGAGCCCAACACTGTGCGTTGGAAACCTGCGTCGGTGCGGCCCAGTTGGCCCATGAGTGGAGGTGCGCAGCCGCGACCCTTGATCTTCTATCGGACGGTCAGGAGCCACCGCGTGTTAACTCAAACCCTAAGATCAGCATCCGTTGGATTCGCATTGGATGGTTTGGATTAAGTGGAGCGGAAAAGGAAAGAAATTAATTGCCGCCGTTAGATGTCGATCCGGCGGGATTGTGCCACGTCTCGGGAGATCTCGTCCGTTGATTGAAGATCGGATGGACATCGGAGTTCGTCTCGTTGCGTCGCGGAATCCGAAGTTCTCCGCGAGTTCGTCGCGCGTCGACTTGGGTCACCGCTTTTGCGCGTCGCGAGTGCTATATAAGTCGCCGCCCGTAGGCCTTAGGTTCGTCGTTATCCGCCGCATCGTTCATTGAAGCGCGCCGCCGTGGAGCCCAGAGCAATCGCTAGATCTCGCGCGATTCGTGGGTGCGCCGCCGCAAGTTTTGAACCGGAGCGCCCCGTCAAGCCGTTCTACGCCGCGTTGGTTCCAGATCTGGGTTCATCGAGAAGCTGCGCGTCGAATCGGTAAGGTCTCATCGCCGGAACGTCGTCGAATCGCCGTTGAGCACATCATCTTCTCCAAGTCCGGTAAAAGTCTCGTGGCGGCGTCGCCATTGCCGACGGGTGAACCGTGAGCCGTCCGATCTGTAGCGGAGGGGTGAGGTTTCGCCACGTCGCGAATAGTTGGGGCCGTTCGATCGTGTCTCTGCGGATCAGATTGAACCGTGGGGGCGACCAACCAGATCATGCCGCGTGGAGGCGCAGGCGCCGAGGAGTCATGAGCCGGGTTCGCCGTGGACGGTAGCGACGCGGTGGACCGGTCTATGCACCGAGGCCACGCGTTGGCTTCGATTGGTCGGTTCAGGCTGGCGTCATCTTGACGTCATGATGACGCAATAAATCAGTTTTCGTTTTAAAAATAAATCATTAATTCGAATTTCGATTTTCGATTTGATTTATTTCAAACTTCAAAAGGCTATATCTTTTGCAATTTAACTCGGATTTGAGTGATTCAAATTTGTAAAAAATTGTAAAATTGAGATCTATTTAATGGTGAATTTTATTTGATTTTTGGAGTTCAATTGCTCTCTATTTTGGTATTTATTTGCTTTTCTCTTTCGGTACACGTAGACGTTGAATTGTGCGACGCTTCGGAGGAAGATCAAGCAACTCAAGAGCAAGTTCCAGAACCAGATCAGGATCTATTCCAAGGCAAGTTGTGCTTTGATCATGTTGAACCCATGTTTATAAAATTGCTATATTTGTTTTACCCTATTGCATATGTTTCAAATATACAATTGTTTCAAATTAGATTGGGATTAGCTAATATACCAGATTGATCTACACCCTACCTTGTCATTGTATGCCATGATCCATTGTCACCCTAGATTGGTTTGATATAGTTGATTAGTAATTATGATCAACATTGGAGGTTTAGACCGTATTAGTTGCTTAGTCGTGCCACATCATCACATGTATCAGAATCAATTGATAATTAATCTTGGTTAATGGAATATGGAACGATATTATGAACTTGTGTGTCATGTGGGATCACACGATGAGATTGAGTTGTTGTGACGAGTCATGTCACGCAACGATGTTGAATTGTTGATGGCACGTGGTGCTTGGTAATCAACTGGGTGATGATAATTTAGATTGGGGCAAGTGGCAAGGGCGAGGAGGCCAAGGTGGGCCCGATGGGCGAGAGGGTATGTGGATGTCTTGCCTTGATCACACTAAGGACTTAACCTTGCAAGCCTTTGACTGAGTCAATCATGCAACCACATGTCTGGTATGGGCCACCTAGTGAGTAATTTGCAATGTCTTAATTTTGGTACTATTGTGGTCGGTGTGAGTTCCCGAGTTATGGTGTAATTCACATGGCGCAAGAGGGGGGCCCTGGATGTGGTAACCAGTCCCATCAGTGTTGAAACCTTAGCGGATAGTATCGGGTTAAGACAGAGCATTGTAAAGGCTTTGTTATAATCACTCGCCTTGGTGGTGTTTGGTTGTATCACGTGGGTAAAGTGCATAACCTATGCAGAGTGTGAAACTATTCGGATAGCCGTGCTCGCGGTATTGAGCAATGCTCGGGAATTACAGTTAAGGGTTAGCATAATTAATTGGACAACATGGTTGAGATGGCGGAAGGCCATATGGAAGATGGAATTTGACTTAGGATTGGAAACTTGGTTTACTTAAGAAATATTGAATTTATTTATTTACTATTGATATTTGTTTTACAGTCTTTACAATCTATTTCTTGTATTTGTTCATAAATCTTGCTTATTGCAAAATAGCCATGATAGCCTATCCATTGGAATAAGCCTTACATATAGATACATAGAATTGCATTCTGTGCGCAACTTGTTGAGTGCTTTAAGTACTCACCCTTGCCAAACAACAATAATCAACAGTTGAAGAATCTACACCTGTGTTGGAAGAGGAAGTTCAGGAAGACACGAGTCATTAGGGTCCGAGCCTTGTCGGTTGCCTGTGGTGAACTGATGAGCTATCTACGTTTTCTATTTTCCGCTGCTTAATCATTAGTTATATTTTCAGTCTTGCCCTGCGTGGCTTAATAATGTAAGTTGGTCATAAGATCGTACCTTTAGTTATATCAATGAATGAACTATTATTCTATTATCGTTGAGTATGATGTGATATGTACCAATGTTAAGCTGTGTGCACTAGAGTTGATCCTGGGAATAGTGCGGTAAACACAGTGGGTTCGAATCAGTGGATTCGGGTCCGTACATTTCGGATGGGAAGTCTTTCTAGTAAATAAATATACATATATTTCAATGTGGCTAGTGGCTTGCGCAATTACGCGACTAGTCCTATTACACTTTTATTTATATTTCTTACCTTTCTAATTATGGTTTAAATTCGGTTATTCATGTTTTAATTGAGATGTATTTTACATGACAAATAGATTATGTAAAAGCACATTGTCACAGAATACTATTACTCTTTTTGGTTACAAATTCCTCTTATTGTGGGAGGAGGGAAGTCAAACATTTTTGTTTTTGACAAATAATATATTTTTGAATGCTCCCTCAGTTCTTTTTTACTCATCGTTTTAGATATTGACATGTTCTCTAATATATGTGTTTAACCATAACTTATTTCTATTAGAAAATATAATGGTACCGAAGTACTTTAGATGAAAAATCAAAACAGTTTTATGCATAATGGTGGTCAAAGTTTTCAAAATTAACTGTACACGTTATAGGATGAAAGTAATTAAAAAAGAGAGGGAGTATTTTATGTTCAATGTGCACATGCACCTCGTAGTTTTATCGGTATTCGGTTCTTCCATGTTATGCACCGCTAGTCCGATGCATTGAAATATTAAATCCCACTGGTTATGATCATGAGTCATGACACTTAAATTATTCACAGTTTGTTATGGCTTGCTATAACTTGTTCTAGAAATTGATACGACAAATCACATAGCACCCATTTGGAAAGAGCCCAAAATAACTGAAGTCATATGAAAAATTTAAAAAGAAAAAGAAAAGGGGCTTGGAAACAAAAGGCTAGCTCATCTGCACGTACTTCTCATGCATCAGATCTTCTTATCTCTTTTTTTTTGTTCAAATCTAATCCTCTTCCGAGTTAAATTGCAAATCTAACCTCTCTACCATGCTCCCCTACCGCAGGAGCCGGATGCTAGAGGCAAACGAGCACAGGGGAGCTGGCTTGCCGTGGGAGTCGGCCGCGGGAGACAGCCTGCCGCGGCTAGCAAGCGTGGGAGGCCGCCTCTCGCGGTAGGGTAGCACGGAAGCATATTGGAGGAGCTAGATTTGTAATTGTGGTCAGAAGGGAGGCTAGATTTGAAAAAAAAAATTTAAGTGAGCTAGAAAAGTCATCACTTCTAGTATAGTCGCAAGGTTACTTTGTTCCGTACGATTTTTTTTCTTTGAGTAAGGATTATCTTCTATTTTATTTTTAAATTACCAAGTAGTATTAATACATATCACTAAGTATTATCATATCATGGCCACTGTAGTCTAACTTGAATTAGGGCACGCCAAATTAAGAGCAGGATGCTTTACATTTTTTGAGAATTTCTAATATATTTTTCTTTTTTTCTAATAACGTATAATGGTCGCTATAGTTTTGCTCTAATTAGTATCAGCCTAATTGTAAGGCCCCCATTTTTGATAATTAATACCAAAAATGGATACCATGTGCATTCAGTACTAGTCCCATGATCAGTAGCTAGTACGCACAAATACAAATTGATATCACAGTCATACACAAACTTTATTATTACAGTGGAAGTAAGTACATAATATTCTTACAATACCAAAAGTAAAAACATATCAGTGGAGATATTTTTCTTGTAGTATGCCTTAACCCAATATCCCTATAGGCAATTGACAAAGAGAACCCTAGTAAAATTCATCGTTCATATCCCCAATTCCTGCGTCATAAAATGTATCGTCGGGGAAATATGTTTCTTCACCTAAAAATATCAACATAGGCAAGTTGAGTACTTACGTACTCGCAAGACTTTTGCAAAACCTATTATACATGCAAGCCAATTCAAAGGAAATGCTCATGGTTGCTTTGGATAAAGCTAATTTGGAATGTAAATACGGAATAGTAAATTGCAAAAATGGAATTTAAGTAAAAGCATCTTAATACTGAAAGTAATAGAACATAAGCATAAATAGATTTTATGTACCTGGGTATCATGACCATTTTCAAGAACCAACTTCTACCATCACCCAGTAGAATCCAGATTTTATGAAAATAAAAACAGCTAACTAGTGCTGGCGCACCAAGATTCACATAACCGCGGGAATGACTTTTCAAAAAGTTTCACACTCTGCAAAGTTGTACAGCTTTACCCACAAGTAATGATCAACCCCTTTTGCCAGGTCAGTGACACACTTCCTTTGGTGTGTCGGCAAGGAGATCATAACATAACCGTTATATTGTTTAACCCTACCTTTGCACCAGCCCGGTGACGTCAAACCCATACTATGGTGTAAATGTTTGCACAGTCACTGTACAATAATGATTAAGCATATCCATAGTATGGCATTCACCGTTGTATCAGCAAACGTGACTCCCAACACCTCGGTGTGGGCGCCCCTCCGAGCAACCAGTCACTGAAGAAGCTCGTACTACCCCAGCCTACCAATGTGCAAAGCTAGTTTTAAGCAACTTAATAGGTTAAGACTGTCCCATACCAACACTTATGGTTGTATGATAATTCTTGGGTTTAACGAACACGTAGTTCGATCCTTAATCCGACACGAGCAATAGTCTCCTCCTACACTACATACAAGTCCCTTGTACTCCCGGCTATTGCCAATAATTGCCGGTATCAAAACTATAGTTTTATTTTCATTTTTGATCAAAATATCAACCACAATTAAAGGTCATACCCATTGAATGTCATATCCAACATTTTTAATCATGTCATGATTTTATATTTATTTAAGCATGGCTAAGCATGTCACTAAATGTGAGTAACCCAGATGGACATCAAATAATGTCTAAGCTATTCTAGGGTTATCAAGGTTCACAAATCCATACTTATCAAAGAAGTTCTATGTAACTACAGGTACAACTACCAATACCACAAAATAGCAGACTTTAATAAAAGTAACGTATGCAATAAAACATTTAATGAAAACATTTGTAAATTTGGGATCGATATGATCAAAAGGGTGCTTGCCTTGTTGATTATCTGCGTAGTCGAACTCTTGTTCGTCGTTGACTACTCCGGATTCGTCGGGTTCTACACATCGTATAATAATAACATAACAAATAAATTTCAATAGGGCCAAAAAGAAATCAGATGGAAAAATTCAAATAAAACAATTTCATAAATCAGGGATGGTTACATGGATCATTTTATCTCTATTTCTCAATTTAAAGGTTTAATTTATTTATATTAATATTGACTTACTTATTCACCATTTGCAGTGTTTTAAATATTTTACATGGTACACCCTAAATATTTTTGCATAATCAGGTTCCTAATAGAGCATGGAGTCTAAAAAAATTTGTTTCATTCAGTTTGGGGCTAAATTGTAAAAATTCTATACATGGCATATTTCAAATTCTTTCTTTAAATTTGAATCTGAAATTCAAACAGAGTTCATTTTATAATATTTTTGCATATTCTGAATCTACATGATTTTATATGAATTTATAAATTTATTTCATAAAATTCGGACAGTTAGTTCAAAAGATATTCAAGTTTGAATGCGTTCGGTTTTGATAATTCTGAAAATTAGAAAATTTGCTAAAAACAGAAAGTACATTTTCACTTTGAAAACCCGCTTTCCTTTCTCGCACTGCGCCGGACCGAGGCGCTGACAGGCCGGGCCCAATTGGCAGCGAGATGCTTGCGCGCGGTGCGGCTGACGCGTGGGACCACGCTGTCGATCTTGGCGAATCGACCGCCGGCCCGCTTGGCAAAGATCACCGACGACGCAAGAGGCGATATGGAAGGCCCGCATGACAGAGGCTTAGTCTACGCGTCTGAATGACAAAGTGGGCCCACTCGTCGGTCACCCGAAGCAGGGAAGAAGATTGCGAAGCTCGCCGACGACGAGGGGTGGTCGAAGAAGTGGAATGGGTTCCACTTTCACGCTCAGCGTGCTTGCGCGAACCTAGGGGTGGTGTCACTTCGGCTAGGGGTGACCGGAGACGGCGTGTCACTATGAGGGGGGCGGCGACGGACATGGCTGGCGGTGAAACGGCAAAACTACGGTCTTCCGGGTTTGAAGATCACCACAGAGAGTATTAGTGTGACACAGGGATTCTGTTTTTAGCTTTCATTCAAAGGAATGGGCATCGAGGAGGTGTTCTCACCGTGCGACTGCGGCGACGGCGGAAGGAGCTCGGCGCGAGGGCTCGTCGGGGAAGAAGACCAAAAATTGGGGTTGCGGGAAGCTTCAGGATGCTAAGAGGGTGCTTCGGGCGAAGTGGTTCGAGGAATGGTGCGGAGGAGAGTGAGTTTGGGCGTTTTCCCCCTTTTCGGGTGTTTGGCCGGAGTTGGGGAAGAAGGTGGAGTCTAGCGGCGATGAGGTGGTTTGGCTCGGTTCTGAGGGTTCCAGAGGAGAGCACAAGTGCCAGCGATGGCTTTGCGACACTTAAATAGATGGCGAAGTCGGCGAGAACAGGATTTGAACGGGGGGAATGCGGTGGCTTGGGCGAGCTTTCTTGGCTGAGTTCTGGCGCGAGAGAGAGAGCATGTCGGTTGAGACAGCAGGCGTGGCGTGTCCAAGATGACATGCAGGCGACCTCGGGCGGCGAGTTGCGGCGGGGAAGCGACAAACGGAGAGGCGGCGCGGTGCTCGGCTGGCTTCGCGCGAGAAAACGGAAGAAGAACGGAGAAGAACGACTGATAGGTGGGGCACGGCTGTCAGCAAGAGAAGAAGAAGTCGGCAAAGATGACAGCTGGCGATCCGGGCCCACAAGTCAGCGAGAGGTTAGGGTAAGACTCAGGAAAATTCTGGTCAGCTCGAGGTAAACCCCGAGTTGAGGTTAACAGATAATTTCAAGATTTTATGAAATTTTTTACAGAGGTCAGAAAGGACAATAAAAGGGTCTGGTAAAATTTTCAGACAACAATTATGAGTAAAAGTATTATTAAAAATCTGACAATGCACTGTTATAGATTTTGGCTGATTCTGATTTTTATTTAATTGAGGGTTAAAATCAGCTTATTATTTTATAAAACTTTTTTAGAGTAGTTTTTGAAGTATAATTCACATTGGGTAAAATTTTCAGATTTTTATATTTGATATTTGATTTCTAATAATTCTGACATTGCAATTTCCAGCTTTTCTGATAGTCTATTTTTGAATTTCTAAAATTAACAAATATAGAGATAAATTCTTGATATTTTTACCAGGGATGTGTAAGGTTAATATGTCGGAATGGTTAAAATTTTAACCCTATTTAAGGTAAGAAAGATTCTGAAGAAATCTTATGGGTTCAGATTTTTATTTATCTCCCCATGATTACTTTTATCTTTTTAATTTATTGTATTGATCCAGTTCAGTGCAAGTGGCACAAACAGGATCCTGGATGTATCTAGGATTTATCTGAGATTTTTATAAATTTTACTGACTTTAGGTTTTTATCTTTTTACCTTTTACCATTTTACTATATAGGTCATTTGGATTTATTTTAATAGGAAAAAGCCAAAAAGAGTTTCTTTAATCCATAAAAATCAGAAAACATAACAATAAATCATATGAATATTTTTGATATTGTATTTATTATTTTATTGAATTTTGGGCTGTTACACTAATCAAGGGACGGAATTTTTTTTGAGAATTCCTATTTCTAATAAATTTCTCTTTTTTCTAATAACGTATAATGGTCGCTATAGTTTAGCTCTAATTAGGGTCAGCCTAACCAAGGGACGGAAGTTTTTTTTGAGAATTTCTAGCATCTTTCTCTCTTTTAAGTTCATATAAGACGGTTGTCACAAGCTTTTAATATATAACTAACATATTTATTCACGCAACTGTGCGGCTAGATATTATGATACAATTATTTTTGATATGCAACTCTACTTTCAATAATTGAAATATAATTGTATTTGTTATATAACTCTACTACTTATATATGATTAATCTACACCGTTATAATCTGATCCTACCAAAATAAGTGGTAGAGATCCTTCTATTTTTCTTCTGATTAATGTGATAATTTCTATGATTTTTTCTTTCTTACGATTATTGTGGGATTTTCTTGCCCTTAAAATGAAGGAGGTGCATTGAATATCACAAATTGTTTTTATTTATATATATTAGGGTCTGCCTAATCAAGGGCCGGATGTTCCATTTTTAGAGAATTTCTAGCACGGTTGTCACGAGCTTTTGATATACAACTCTACTTTCAATAATTGAAATAAAATTGTATTTTTTTTGTATAACTCTAATATTTATATATGATTAATCTGCACCGTTATAATTATAATCTGACCTCACCAAAATAAGCGGTGGAGATCCTTATCTTTTTCTTTTGATTAATGTGAGAATTTCTAGGATGTTTCTTTTCTTAGGATTATTGTGGGATTTTTGTTTTTAAAACGAAAGATATGTCTTGAATATCACCTGTTGTTTTTATTTATACAGATAATAAATATGTTTGATGTTGAAAACCCATAGTGCAATTGTCAGCGTGCTTCTTGAACAATTGGTTTTCCTTCCTTTTCACACAGATACTTGTGGGTAGCCATGCAAATTCATACTTGGAGTTGCTAATCTGTAGTAATGGCAACATATAAGCTCCATAAGTATATCAAAAAGGTCTATGTCCTACGTCGCACATGTGAGAGGGCTGTGAGATTTTAGGTGAGAGTTGGGAACTTGGGATGGTTGGAGCGAAGGAACAAGGGATCGAACAAATGCAAGTAATGCCTCCTTCCTTCCCTGCAACGGACTGTTCGTTCCCAAGCTAATGAGTAATGAAAGCAATTACATCCAGTGTGTAGGCATGCAGGCACTGGAAGGTACTCAACCTTTTACCATGAAAATACCTTGACGCCTTTAGGCGCCATCAAGGAATGTCTACCCTGTTTTGCGATAGAGCACAGCACGTCTGCAGTTATGGTATTCTTCAGTGATAGTACGTTGCAGTTATTTTCAGTTGACTTGCTCTGGCCCTGGAAAGACCGTCCATTAGTGAAGCAAGGCAAATGCTACGGAAAACAGCCGTCTTCACCATTGTCCAGGCGAATTCATCAATCGCCCGACCGTTGTTCGATCGTATGTCTGCAAGTAGCCAGCCACGAGCTGCAGACATTCGCAAATGGAGATAGAAATTCGCTAAATTGTGCATATAGATATCACTTGACTCAACGTAACAAAACTCTAGTGTAAAAGATAGGTTTTGTTCCAAAAAGTGATGTTGCGCTTCAGTTTTGCATGGTCTTTGCCAGCCAATGGCTCGGCAGGCACCACACATCAAGCGCCCGTGTGGGTAGGGCCGACATGGCCTAAATGACAGGGTCTTGTTGGGCTTGGCATCTAGACATGATCGACAGTATGGTACAATACGTTTGTATGGGCTGTGTTTGGACCAGCACGACACAAAACATGCTCGACGGGCCCGAAGTAGACACGACATATGCAAAGCACAAAATAGGCATGGCATGCGACAGGGCATGATAGCCTACGGTAGCCTCCATGCTTCTCACGCTCAGTTCTAGAGGCCGAGGTTACCGCTAGAGCGGCCGCCCACGCATAGATCTGGAGCTGTGAGGGAGGAAGAGAGGCGAGCGATGGGGGACTGGGGGCAGTGGGAGAGAGGGTGGGGGAAAGGATGAGTGGTGGGGGTGGTGCCGTGATGGGTGCAACAGGGGAGGTGGAGAGGTCGAAAGGGAGAGTTGGAGAGGGAGAGGTGCACGATTGCCTAGAGTGCTGCCACTGCTGCGTTGTGCAACGACTGGGGAGGAGTTAGGACTCATGAGGGGGTGATGTGAGCTGCTTTTGCAACGAATGAGGTGGGCTATTGCTATTTGCGTACTGCCACTGCTATGTTGTGCTGTGCAACGGCCACATACAGCCTACCGACGGATGAAAGAAAGAAGGCAGAGGAGTGGTGAGGGCAGTGCAACGTCTGCCTACACCCTACCCATCCTTTTGCAGTGACAGAACAGAGGAAAGAAAGAAGGCAGAAAAGTGGTGAGGCAGAGAGACAACTGGCAAATGGCAACGTTCACCTCTTCCATTGCTACAAAATGCCACTTATCTCCTCATTTCTTCACCACAATGCCACAAACTCTCTCTTCTCTTTGCTCTCACAAGTATCTCAATGTATGTGGCAAGAAGTCAGGAGGGTGGAGTAGGAGAGCACGCTCTTTCACTCCTAGTCCTTCCCTAGGAGCAAGAAATCGATCCTCGCCAACACTCCTAGGCACGGGAGACTATAGCATGGATTACTATCATATGGACGGTACAAATAGCTTTGACGATGCCTATTACCTTAGTGAGGGTACGGGGTCATCGAACTTCTCCCATCTAAACATCAGCATCGATACATCGGTGTAGCAGCGGCTAGAGTCTCTGGCGGGCAATTGGCATGGTCTTGGAAACATATGGAGAGAAGAGTTAAAATTAAGGATGGGCATGAGGTAGCATATGGCACTTGTAAATATTGTCATGCTAAATTATCTGCATTTTTGGGTAGAGGAATAGGTATCTCAAGCAGCACGCAGAGGCATGCCTAAAGAAGATAGACTGGGTGGAGGCAATGGGGTAATGTCGAGACCTAACTTAACTTTCAGGTCGATAGTTTGGTGAGACATGGATGCACGACCCACAGGTAGTTATGACAAAATTGCTAGATATATAGTTGGATTTTCTAGTTAGGATGAGTGAAAGCTCTAGTATTGAGAGAATGATTTAACACAATTTTTGTCTATAATACTGACACGTCAGTAAGAGAACAACTATGTGTGACATAGTAGAACTCTACTAACTTAAATTATCAAGTTTGAAAGAGAACTTCTTGAAAATTACCTTTTCTTTTGCTTTAATCAGATGTGTTGACTTCATCCCACAAAAAGTCAGTTTATCTTAGTGTTGTTGCACATTATTTGAATGATGATTACAACTCGAACAAATGAGTCATACGGTTTAGGTCAATCGACGGGGCACACACCAGAGAGGCCATTGTGCATCGTGTACTAGAGGATATTCAGGATTTTAAAATAGAGAATAAAATTATTGGCATCACTCTTGACAATGCATCAGCCAACACAACTACCATACCATGGAGGTTCTCACACCACATATGCAGTCCTATATTGGAGGTTTTGTCTTCCACCAGAGATGCATGTGCCGTGTCCTTAATCTCATTGTGCAAGTAGGTTTGAAGGTAATAAAACCTAGTTTGGACAACATATGTGATGTTATCCAATTCACTACATCTTCGACCCCAAGATAAGCCCAGTTTGTGGACTACTATAAGGCTAACAATAAGAGGCTAAGAAGATTCAACCTCGACATAAAGGTTAGGTGGAACTCCACGTATATTATGTTGAAGCGTGAATGAACTATGAGTACATCATAATTGTCTTCATCAATACTAATTCTGATAATTAGTTAGTTACTGAAGCGGATTGAATAGTTTTAGGTCATTACCGTGAATTGTTTAAAGTTTTTTATGATGCAACCACAATTTTATCTGGTGTTTACTATCCTACTTCTTTCTTAATAATCGAGTGGCTTAGGACTATTGCTAATGCTTTCAAGGAAAATAGAAATGACACCCTTCTAAAATCTATTCTTGAACCATTTCAGAGAAAAAAATGAAAATATTTTCAAGTTGTTCCACATATGTGTTGTTTTGCTACTATTTTGATTCTTGGAGAGAATTATCACATTTTAAGGGGGCTTACGAGGGAATTGAGTAAGAATTTTTTTTTGAAGCTTACACTAACATTCACGAGGAGTTTTTTTTAGTTTTTGATAAGTATTTTGAAAATTTTGGTATCAATGGTCAGGTGAGAATGAGTGCTTCAACAATGCTACAAGGACAGCACTGTTCGAGTGCTTCCAACGTGTGGAAAAAGCTAAAAAGCTCGGCATCTAGTGTGTCCTTTGAAGTGCCGAGCAAGTCACAGTGGTATACAAAGTAGAGATCAATTACTACCTCGACACACATTACGTGGACACAGAGCTTGACCTCGTAGAGCGCAATAATGTCAACCTCCTGTTTTGGTGGAAGAGCCACCAACATATTTATCCTATGCTGTCACATTTTGCACAACATGTACTTGTGGTTTCGGTGTCGACTGTCTCATCGGGAGCCACTTCAATATAGTGAGGAGGATACTCGAGCCAAGGAGGTTGTCCCTCACCCCCGAGATGGTTGAAGCATTCCCATGCCTCAAAAGACTAGGAGAGCATAGATGAACGAATGCAACATCAGCTTGAGGATCCGGAGATTGCGGAGGCGATAGCCAACCTAGAGAATCTCAACGTCAACTAGTCTATGCATATCAGTATGTGCACATAGTTACTGTACCGTTTCCATACCTAGAGTACCCCACTTTAAGGTGCAAGGTTTTTAACAAGACATTAACTTTTTATCTATATCCAATAATTAATAAAATTTAGTTCCTCGCCCACCCCTACCCTAAATATTTGTGTCTAATGTCCATTACAATTATACACAATTAATTTTATTTTTTTATTTTCCATAGCATCTTTTTCCCACTTTTTCTTTTTCCTCCTTTTTTTGCATTTTTCCGATCACCTCAACTTCTTTCATTTTCCCTCTCATTTTTTCCCTTTCCCCATTTATTTCTTTTCCCTCTTCTTTACCTTTTCGGCTTTTCCCGTTCCCTTTCTCCTTTGGCGTCGTGTGATCTCCATGGTTGTCGGTACGTTGCCCCATACTATCCACCTCCATCTCCTCCATGCCCCAACTCATGCAGCCAGTGGGCGCTCCTCCATGGCCGCCATGGAGCACGCATCCCCAAGGGCCACAGCCCCACCTCACCATTGCCGCCCTCCTCCAACTTACCTACCCGTCGTCTCTACCTCACTTGGCTTCACTGCCGCCCCAACCTCTCCGCCAGCAACCATGGAGGTCACGGGTCTGGCTATTAGGGTGGCCATGGTCTGGATCCAGAGGCGTCCTCCATGGGCGACGATCCTTCATTACGGCCATAGCGAGTCCCTTGGCGATGGCGGTGCTCATGCACGGTGACAATGGCCCAGCCCATGTGGGCACCACACTGCTCCTTCTAACCCTACTTGCCACCCTACCACTGTGCAAGAGGGGCGGACCTTGGCTAGCAAGGCACGATGGTGGCTTGGTTTGCTAGTGGGATATACTTGGGCTTGCCGGAGACGAGGTGGGGTATGGTGACCTGCACTTGCTGGGGCAGCCAGGCACGATCGTGACCCACGGCCCACCATACCGTGCCGTACCGTACCGGCTCGTCTTGGCCAAGCTCCAGGTCTACGGGCGTATATGGGAGCAAGCAAACTTCGCCCTGTGATGACCTAGGCTACGTGTGTGTGGGGTAGCGTGGATGGTCGTTTGGGTTTCTCTTCGCACGCTTTTTGTCATATGTATGGTGTTGGTGAAAGAAGTTTATGTTGAGGTGACACTTTGTTGTTACCCATCCGTAATGCTCCTAGTTTAATTGGTTGCACGGATCCTTGCTGATGGAGCAGCACATATCACTGCCTTCATTTTCATGCAGGATGGGGCTGGAAATTCACAGCAGAGGGAGAGCCTTCTCTTTCAAGGAACATGTTGGCAATTGACACCACGCCGCCGGCGAGGAGTGTAGTCGTTGATGAAAGGGAGGGACCGTAGCCCAGGCCCCGGGCCGGCTGCCTCCTCCTCCTTTTCACCTGCCCATGATTCGGAATTATCATTTAGTAGCGTGAATAAATTGAAGTAAGGTTGTCACGATCATTTGTCGCACGCTTTAATTCACATATATCGGGATATATGTAGACTGACTTTTTTCCTCTAAAAGCTTATTTCTAATCCAGGAGATCCAAATGATCGACCTGCGCTTTGACTTATTTAGAGCGTGCATGACTGAAACAAGTAAAAAAAAGAGAGGGCTAAAATGGCTTGTCATATAAACTTAAAGGCCATTGCGTCTACAGATTATAGATCTAGAGATCATGAACTCTTGATAGAATATTACCATTGGATCATAGATCAAAGGTCGCCCCCTCTAAAAAAAAGGACATACTAATTAAGAGACGAACGTACTCATCATGCGGCCTGGTCCCCGTCATTTTCGTCCATATCATACGGTACTTTGATTCGAAAATCTTCAGATACAAAAATTAGCGTCGCTTTCTGCCACTAGTACCACGACTATTCATAGACAGGGGATGGATCAAACAAATCTCTTTGATAGATAAATCACTCCCGGCTGGCCTCTCCCTCTCCTGGGAGTTGGAATAGGAGAAGCAACAACGCAGCTGGTCGCAAGTCCAAGATGAATCAAACTGTCGCTATTTTCTAGCGCGAGTGCGACATCTCGCCATGCAATGTGGTGACTAATAATTATTCTAACTTCAGTCATAAGCTTCGTTAAATTTTCTCCGGTCTATTTGCATTGTGATTAAATAGGGCGCTGTGCTTGTGCATCCATGTCCCTAAAAGCCAGGCGTACGGGGGATTTAATTTGGTTGGTTAGATGGTTTTGAGAGGCACATAAGACAAGAACTAGAGTATGAGATGCCAGGACATGGTGGGATATATCGCGAGTTGATACAGCAGATGGTGACTTGGCTCGGCACATGCATGAATGCTGCAATTTTGGTGATTTATTAGAAGGATGGATCAGTGGTCTAGATAAATTTTTACTTAGGATCAGTTAATTAGCGGTTGTAGTGATGTGTAGTTTTGTGCTATGGAATCTATTTAGCCATAAGAATTTTGAATAATTACAATTAGATGTTGATGCCTGTATTTTTATAGGAATTGAGCCTAACTCAGTTGATTGAAGGTGTGAATGTACGTATTCACAACCCAAATTTAGTTCTTTTCGACGTGAATTTGAGTGCCTATTTTTTTTCTTAATAGAAAAAATATTTAATTCCTGTTCGGTGTTCTTATTTTTTTTTATGTCTGGATATATTCCTCTATAGAAGGAATTTTGACCAATTCATAGTTTTAACTAACTATATCCAAAAGTAAAAATATACAAGTGAATTTTAATAAGCCACTGCAATGCTAAATGGAGGATTGGGCTGAAAGTCCAGAGAGAACAATGTAGAACTGCCACGTGAAGTATGTTGTCGTGAGCCCAGTGGTGAAGCTAGGATTTTCTTAGACTAGGCAAGTTTAATTACGGTGAGTATTTGTTCGGGCAAACACAATCACGTTGCAAATAAATCCTCCGGTCCATATCTTCAGCCACAAAAAAAGCACAAAATCCACACAACTCCTACATATATATGAGGTGAGGATCTCGTTGATCGTCAGCTCGTCGTGTACAAGCCATGTTGTGCCATGACTGTCTAATTAAGACCCTAGCTGTGCGCCCCGTTTGCCCGTTGCCCTAGGCCTGAATGCCTCACCATGCACCTGAACACGAGCCTAGACACCCTCACCGTATGCCCCACAGCCCTGACCTAAACCCTACCGCCTAGCTTGTGCCTGTCTCGATGGCATCATTTGATGCTTCTTCTGAGTCAACTATAAATAGGTTGGGTATGTATACTCCGTAAATGGACTAGGATGTTGGCCCTTATGCTTTAATTGCCAAGCCAATTATACCATAAAATGATACATAACCCAATTTACAAAACAGGTCGACAGTTCATCTTCCTCCCGACGGTAGATCCTCCGACCTTTCTTCCTGTTCTTCTTGGAGGTGGCTCCGTCACTGGCCCTCCTACCAGAAACTCCAAGAAGCACTCCTCCACTTCCCGTTGTCTGGCTGGTGCCACATCACTCCCATTCCTGATCTTGCTCGGTCACATAGCTCCAAAGTCTAAGGCCCAAACAGCCTTCTAGCTGCTCCTCCCGGGACAGCGGCCCGGCGAGCCTAGGCAACTACCCAGGGTCGCCAGGAGGTGGCTCCGCCACTGCATGAGCCCCCCTACTAGTTATCAATTCATAGTTTTGTAGATAGGTTTATGAGCAACAAACATAGAACTGCTAGGTGAAGTATGTTGTCGTGAGCCCCCTACTCGTTATCATTCATAGTTTTGTAGATAGATGTATGAGCAACAAACAGGACGGTGCACGTGTTATTGAAAATAAGGTGATACTATTTCATGAGAAGGGTAACTCACGGACACCCCTTCCCTAAAGCATCTCGAAAAACTTTCAAATGATTTAGGAAAACTTTTGATTTGAAACTTTCAAATTATCTAACAACTTCCGATTTGAAAATTTTGAAATGATTAAAAAATGATTCGAAAGCTTTCAAATGATCCCTAATATTTTTTGATTCAATAAAACTTTCAAATGATTCTGAATTTTCAATTGAAACTTTTCCCTTTCAGTTAAAGATTTGAGCTTGCAGCTGGGGGGAGGACAAGTCGCCAGCGCCACTAGGAGTGGAGGTGACATCGCTGGCGTCTCCGGTGATGGCATCGGCGAGCGGCGGCTCACATGGCACCGTGACGATCGGGGGAGAAAGACTTAGGGTTTTGCGGCAACGTGTGTGTCCATGGAAGGGGAAACAACGCAACGGGTTGGGTGGCATGCATGACAGCACGTGCTACCGGCGGGGCGCGAGCATTGGTGGTTGGAGTGGGTTGGCACCGCGGCAGAAGTGGAGCCCGCGAAGTTTGGCGTCACCTTACTTTCTGGCGTTGTTTAGAGTCACGGGTAGCCATGTAGTGGTGTGGATTTCTAGATCCAAAGGCCCGAGCGATGTCTAACCTTGATCCGACGGCCTGAAAGGCTGTCGCGACTTGAGCATCTCACGGGCGTCCGTGATGCAGCAAACATACATCTGCTGTGGGCTTACCAGTGGTACGGACGACATGCACGAGCCGGCCGTTCGATGAGCTCGGAAGCAAAACCATGCTCGTTGGATTACGATCGCAAGCTGCATTGACCGTAAGATTTCTTTCTAGCTAAACTTTTTTTTTTGCCGCCACATCAGCCATCTGCTCCTGTACGATAATCGAAAGACTCGACGAGGAGTTGGCCCCGGACCCGGAGGCACCGACCGGTGTACCGCTAATTAATTAACACCGTTCCATAGGGGGTCAATCGATAAGTGACGACGCCCCGCCCCGCGTGCCGCGAGTCGCGCTTGTTTGCCGCTGGCGCGGCTCTGCCTCTGCGCATGATCCATGTGGACCAGATCCATACGTAACCAATGGGCCCACGCGGGGCCCAATTACAAGGCTCCCGCAGCGGGCCGGGCCCCGCTTCCGTACCGGCCCCTCGCCGGGTTGGGTTGGGTTGGGTTGGGTTGGATTGGAGCAGCAAGGGGTTTTCTATGGCCATGTGTATGACACGCTCTTATCCGACATGGCATGGGGCCTTGGGGCTTTTAATGATGATTATCAAAGTGCCAAGTCCATTTGGTGCTCAATGGCTTTTGATATTTGTACCATGCATCTTTAGATTGATCAGTAGTTACAAGATTTTAAATTTGGCAAATCGATCCGTAATATTGTGAGAGCTGGGGCTTTGGTGGACGGACGTTATCTGGTTGGAGCAATTGCAAATTTGCCGCTTGAAATGGCCACTCTAATATTGACAGTAGTTCAAGTGTTTGCTGCATGTACCAATTCAATTTCTCAATAAAAATTTGATTAGAGAAGGTGTAGCTCAAGGATTAAAAAAATCATGTTATTAAATACGGGAAATTATTGAAGTGAAGATACTCCCTCCAATCATATAAGAAAGTCGTTTAAATATATATGCGGTCCCAAGGTCCCAAGATACGACATGCGATCTCTCATTTTTATTAAAATATATAATAAAATCTAATAAACTTTTAATATTATGAAAGTACTTTCGATACATGCCTACATCCACAATTTGATTTCCATGAATGCAATCTAAACGCTCATAAAATATTAACAACAACAGTTTAAAATGTTTGACTGTACATATCATAAAACGACTTACTTTCGTGACTCGAATCGAGGGAATAATTCGTCTACACAAACTTTATGCAGGTTCTTTTATACGCGAGCACTTTCGGTCTGATTTGCGTTGATGGACATGTCCTTGTACCACTTATGGCCATGCATGCATGTATCAAGTCGACCCTGTTTGCGTTATTGAGTTGATGATGCCGATTAAGCTTACAACTAGGACAAAATCAGCACACACCTACCTCTCGCACTGATGAAAGCCTTCGCAACAGGACCATCCATCATTAGTTATGCTCTCATTAGGCGCAATTATTTCCTCAAAGTCTCCTGCTTTTGTTGACAGTGAAACACTCTCTCGTTGTACGTACTAAATTCTATTACTAGTTTACTACCAATGGTAGGGATGAGAATCACTGTCATCATTTGTGTAAGAAAATGATGGGATCATCCGAGTAAACAATGAGCAACTTTACTAGCTTTCCGCTAATGTCAGCAGCATACCAGATGGAAAACCAGAATGAGATACAGAGAGGCCTTCTCAACTCGTCTGGTTTGAGTATAAAGCATATTATGAGTTACAAAAAAGAAGGTATAAACTATAAAGAGTTATTATGATGCCAACGCTATGTACTCCATCCCTTAGTTCAATTTCATAAGACACGGTTTAATTTGGTGCGGTCTTCAAAGTTGAAATTTGATCGTTAATTTTTTTTATAGTACTTTTTCATAGCTACAAAATCATAACTATCGGAAAAAATTACTTTTAAATACAAATCTAGCGGTGTCACTTTTGTGTCATATAATCTATATATTGATCAAAGTTTGTAAATATAGAATCTCGAAATACGTTAACGTCTTATAAAAATAAAAAGAGAGTGTACTATTAAGGAAGTTGTTGGATGGCTCCTGTCAAATGACAGGATCCGATTTGTCATTTGGCGTAGACAGTGTGTTGGTCCGAACTGGTGAACTAGAGCAGGGATACGGAGATCTTACGACTTACGAGAGGTACCAGCTTTAGGTGCGTTTGGTTAGGCGAAGGAGGATGAATTAATCTGACTCCGTGATTGGCCTCTGCCGTAAATTCACCATAGTGGATTTCGATCGTGATCTCCTGTTCTAAATTTGACGTTTTGGAGATGCAAGAGTGCCTGTGAATGGTTAACTTCCAAAGACGTACCGTACCGAGAATGATCCCAGAGCGGCAGCTGCCTTCCCGGCGTCTCGCCGAGCACGACGACGGCTCGAAGTCGAAAGGCGCGGCATTTCACCGTTGTTTTCGCCTTTACATCACGTCGAACTGATGAAGAGCACGCGAGCGTGGTGGGGCGCGTGCGCGTACGCCGAGTACATGCTGCGCCTTTTAAAGGAGAGTTGAGTTTCGGTTTTATGGAATTCAGGCGAGAGAGGGCGGGGCCCCCTGCTCCTCTGCCAATCGCCTGCCTCAACATGGCCGCCTCTCGTCGTCGTCAGTCACGACTGATTCAGCACCATGTGCTCGTGCCTGGTCCTTGCACATCTAGATGGCAATAATAAAAGTGGAATGCTACTACCAGCGCAGTGAGTGCTCTGCTCTCACGGGGCAACGATTTTTACGTATGCATCCATCCGACTTTTGGGTGCTTTGGTTGGGGCAGGCAGGGGAAAGCATGTCATGTGCACTCACGAAAAGATTCAGGATCCAAGGAGGGAGAACAGGCAGGGGGATGGACGTAATGTGTATGCATTGAGCTGCAGCTGCTCGCGGTTTCAGATGAGCGTGAGCTAGAGACTCGCTTCCTTGTTCCCATGTTCTGTGAAGTGTAGAGATTGAGTTGCTTGTTGTGCTACTGGGTTCGAACTTTCATCTTTATATCATCGCTGTTTACTGGCTCTCATACCTTGTCTGCAAACGTAGGACATCACTTGGTAGTTGGTACCAACGTAGAGTAACATGCCTGTAGTAAGAGGTACTGTTACGTTGGAGTAAAGTTTGAGTAGTCGCTGACTGAAAATGATGGTGCGATGCTAATTCAAGTTCTCACCCTGAGCATGCATGATGACTATATAACATCAAAGGATCAGGAACAACGGTTCATTATTGCGCTTCACTTCCCACTTGGTTTTAATCCATGGATCACACCTACTACAACATTGTTCCAGTTGTTATTAATCCATTTCAAGCTGGTAACACAACATTCATTTCGAGTAATGCTGTCCTTGGCACCTTTTTCCTATTCATGGAATGACACACTAAGATTTTATGCGAGTATTTGATCATTGATAACGTCCATACAAAATTTAAGTAGCAACTCACTGGCAAACCTTGAAAATATTCTGATGCAACCGGATTGTGCACTCGTCTTGAAAAGGGACCAAAATCTGGACAGTGTCGGGCTAGGCTCAGGTTTACAGAATGGTGCCTTGCAGGCTTGCACCATAAGTGGTGCAAGTTCAAATAGTAGCATGCTATCACATGCTCGTGACCATCTCTTCTCCCAGTTCACCTCAATTTTAGGTTACTACAACTGATATGCGTCAATCTCCAACTACTTATATGAATGTGGCAACATTCTATTGGACCAGCACCTTTATAATAAAGAGCCCAATGCATAAGAACTGGTAACATTTTATAGTCCCAACAACAACAACAGTAGTTAGCCCGTGGAGGGGAAGCAGTGGATTTAATAGCAGCTAGACTTGAATCACCAATTAGGCATCTGAAGGTAACAAGATTGCAAGACCCACATGGTGAGTGGCTCTCCTGAGCATGCAGCACCCACTCACGGGCCCGGTGACCCCGGCTTGGCTCCTTCCTGCTTCCTCCGGCCAATTTTATAAGATGTATTTGTTCTTGATTCATAGACCACAAGATATTGAAATGATTAGATTATTTCTAAATACTATCACTAAGCACTATATTTAATACATATGTGTAGAGAATATAAAGTAAATATGGATATTTATTGAGAGTATATAGGGAACATTACACTAATTTTAAATTAAAAAATGAAATACACTATATATTTGTACATAAGATCATTACAAAAATGAGTGGTACTACTGCACGCTATACCGTTGGAATTGATTCCAACGGTATAACATGTTTCACAGTTAAGTTTCATCAGAAAGGTTTCATGTCGTTTCATCTAGATATGTTTCACAGTTAAGTTTCACCAGGTTTCGTAGTGTACGTATAAGTTTCATAACGTTTCAGTTTCGTCAAACATAATTTGATAGATATGTTTCATGTGAAACGTGAAACATATCTATGAAATGTCGTGAAAACTTTAATGTGAACACTACGAAACTTGGTGAAACTAATTTGTGAAAAGTTCATTTGTGCATCAGCAAGTTTCATATCTTATGTATGTTTCGTCAAATTTCAAAAGAAGTTTCCAACAAATATTCATCCGTGTTTCGGTAAGTTTATGCAAATTCCATGTGTATTTCAAAAGTTTCAGTAAGTTTCATTCATGTTTCGGCGAGTTTCAGTAAGTTCCATGCGTGTTATGGCAAATTTCAAGAGAACGTTTGAAAAGTTTCATGTTTCGGTAAGTTTCATGTGTTTCTAGAATATTTTAAGTTTCACTAAATTTCAACCCATGAGTTTCAACAAGTTTCAACCAAAAGTTTCAATAAGTTTCGAACAAGCTTTTCAAGATCAGTTCTGATGAGCTCACCAGACTATGATAGTCTACCACGCCGCCGAAGACCATGCAATACCGCTACCGATGCACCATCTTCTCTAGCTCCTGCCTCGACTACCTTTGCCGCCATGGAGTCGAATGACATTGCCCGCCGCCGAGTCCGTGCATAAAGGTTTCAAGTTTCAAGCTAATTCCAGATCAGATTTCATGTTTCAAGATTTTGGATCAAGTTTCAGTAGGTTTCAAGCAAGTTTCAAATTAATCTTTAAATTTTATAGTAGTTTCAAAAAAGAACTTCAAATTTTAATATGTTTGAAAATCCAACGGTATAGCAAGTTTCACGAAAGTTTCAACCATACATCAAGTTTCATGGAAGATTTCGAGGTCGACTATCAAGCATACATCAAGCCGATTTCCCTGCCACTAGCTTAGCATAGCCAACCCGATCACACAGCCGTATGGATTGGGTGGGTTCAAAGGCATGGGTCCAAACCCTAGCCTGGTGGAGCTGGCCGCGTTGGCGGCGGAGGCAGAGGCGCCAGCACAGCCTCGGGGACATGTGGTGCAGATCCTCGTGCGCGACGCCGACACCACCAACTCCTCGTCGAGCGAGGACGAGGCACCGCTGCCGCGGAGGGAGAGGGGAAGGAGGATTGCAGGCGTGAAGCGCCGCGTGATGGAAGCAGGGAGGAAGGCGTCTATGGCGAGGTCAGCCGTGCGGTTCTGCGGCGTGCGCCAGCGGCCGTGGGGGCGGGAAGCCGTGGAGATCCGCGACCAGCACCTCCACCGCCGCCTGTGGCTCAGCACCTTTGACACCCCGGAGGAGGCCGCCGCCGCCTACGACGTCGCCAACATCCGCCTCCGCTGTTCTAGTGCCGCCACCAATTTCCCCCCGGCCCACCGCTGGCTGCCACCGGAGCCAGCCAGCAATCCGACCGTCTCGCCACCTCATGTACCAACTAAGCCGATTGCCCTGCCACCAAGGCCTAGTACGACATGCTCCGGCGGGCTGGCCGGCGGGATCGAGAGCTCGTGATCCTAGTTTTTTTGTTGGTTTAGAAGCATGTCTTCGTTCTTTTGTTGCTTTAGATGTTGATGGATTCCTATTCTGTTGATTTCCGTTCGTACGGTACAGCGTACGTTAGTTTATCTGTAAAAAAATACATCCGATAAACTCGGTGGAACGGAGTATTTGCTTGTCAAAGCTGCATTCCAGGCAGCAGCAGCGGACTGTCGCGAGTGAATCCAACACACAGGGGAGGGGCAGAGCAAGGGGCGATTGCCCCATGCACGGGATGGGAAAGACGGTGGAACCATACCTTCATTTGTCGTGTCGCTCCTCTCTCTTTATTTGATTCACGGCGCATCTTCAGGAGGGGTAATTCTAGTATGCAACGCGGTAGTATATACTTCCAAGTTCCAAGCAAGCAGTCTTTCCTTCTCGCCTCTGGGTCACCAGGCAGAAATGCAGCAAAACTGGCAACCACCCTTCCCGTCCCATGTGGCTTCCAGCTGGACCCTTCTTCTTCACAGCCGAAATTTTCGGGCAGAGATCGCTGATGGTCCCTTTTAGCTCCATCTCTCCTGCACAGTGCACCAAGGACGCTAATTAGAAGCAGGAAAGATTCCACGAATCGTTTTGAAATGAACTATTTCAGACGACTGTTCTTACGGGAAGGCAAGTTGAGCAAAGGCTCTAGTTTTCCCTGATAAAAGGAAGCTTGTAATCGACTGGATCAAGTAGTTTTTTTTATGAGATGATAGTTGCTTTTTTTTTTCTTTTTTGCTGCCTGATGCCGTAGTGGCACTGTACTGTCCCAAGCAAGCATCTTTCATATTTCACGAGTCATGAGAAGGCTGCAATGCGTCGTGTATTTTTTGCTTTTCCGTTTCAATCTTTAAGAAAGCCCTTTTCTAAGGCAGACTGCAGACAAGTAATTGCAGGACGGCCATGGAGACTTTGAGCTAGATGTGACCATGCCTCGTTGCATTTGTCTCCCATTAGTTTATATTTATATATATATATATATATATATATATATATATATATATATATATATATATATATACATATACATATTTTTGAGAATTTATCAGGTGTACTGGTTTATTTGGTGCAATTGATTATTTGCTCTCTGCATATCAGTAAAATATCACGAGATCATAATAAAATATCACGAGCAAATGATCAATAGCATAAATAAGTAAGGGCATTTAATCATTTATTCCATATTTTTTTTGCCTCCGGTCAATTCAAATGACATAGAAGCTGACACGTGGCTAGATGGCTAGACATACAGATAAACACCCAGCCAACTAGAATTAAGTCCTAAAATTAGTGCTGGTCTTCATCGATTTTAAAGTACACACATACGTGTTAAGTACTGTTAAGCACGTGCGTCTTTTGATTGCGGTAGAGTCAGCATAATAGTACCCGCTGGGTAATACAAATGCAGTGACTAGTGACTGCTACACGTCTACAAATAATCAACAAAATACCCCAGGGCAAAAGGTTAAAGCTAACACGGCAGGATTACATTGGATGATCATATATAATGGATCATGACTTCAATAAAGAAAGGACATAAAGCATAAATCCACACCCAAATGAGTGGATCACCCATTCTAGTAGTTAGTTAGGGATGAAAACGGGTCAGATATCTCCCGTCTGATCCGGAACCAGATCGGGTCGGGACCGGATTTAGGACCAGATTTTATTATCCGGTCGGATTCGGAACCGGATCCGCATACTTGAATCTGGATTCGGGATCAAATTCGAAACATCCAATATCCGGTAAATACAGGATTTGATTCGGATATTCGGTTTTTTCATATTAAGTATCCAGATTTTTCCTATTCGGATATCAGATCAGATATTCGGATTGAATATTCGGATTTTTACTATTCGGATATCAGCAAGGCCCAGCCCATTTTCATCATATTTTTTCCATATCAGCTCATTTATTTTAACAATTAGTTGGTTCTATTGATTCTCAAGTAGCATATTCTTTCTACAACGTCTATTGAGTTTGATTGATATATAACTTGTTATTATAGTCATGTACTCGTATGGTTTTAATTCAATATATGCCATATATACGTGTATTATCCGTATATCTTTATCCGTTTCCGACCCGAATCCGTCACATATGCGTCCTGTATCCGTATCCCGAATAACTCGAATCCGTATCCGTATCTGGTTAGCCCGTATCCGGTTTCGAATCCGAGAAAAAAAAAATTAGGATACGAAAAGAGCAATATCCACTCGTATCAGACCTATTTTCACCCTATTAGTACCACATTTTCACATGAACATACGATGGCAAAAGAAAAACAGTCAGTATACCACCTTTTTTTTTTTGGAAACTGTCCAAGTGTACCACTTTATGATACTAGTATAGTGCCTGTGCTAACGCTACGACGGCAGTACACCCGCTTATCAATTAAATGAGAAGATAAGTATGAATACAACACTTAATAATAAAAGAGAAATTTAGAATTTTAAATGAATTTAGAAAGAAAAACGGAACTAAATGGAGGTCGAATGGGCGAAAACGAGCTCCCAAAAGATTTTAAATCAAGAAATAGAAAGAAAAAAGAATTTTCTGATTTTAGATTATTTTTTTGCAGCTTCCACAGAGAGCACAACGTGCTCTCTGGCTTGGCCAACAAGGGGAGGAAGGCGGGGTGGCCACCGGTCGCAGATGGATCTAAGATCAGTGCGACGAGATCGCCGCACCGGCGCTGCGCGGAGGAGTCACGGTTGCATGTGAATTTCACGGAAAGATGACGGTGATGGCTTGGGTTACTTCTAAAATCCGCGATCTTTACAAGAGGGAGCACTTGAGGATTTACGCAATGCGATGGGGTGGAGGAGAGAGTCAGACTTTTATAGCCCAAACAAGCATATTTATGGAAACCATAATTTGGGATCAAATCAGATTGGGAGGAAATTTTGGCAATAGAGCACGAAATTTGGGGAATTAACACCATAGATGGAAAGAGGAGATTTGGTGCGAAATTGATGGAGCTTTGGAGCTTCTTTCTTGCTTTAATGGAGGGAGGGAAGAGAAGAAGCTTCTGCAGTGCAGGCCGACTAGAAGAAGCTACGGTGAGTTGCCTTCATTTTTTTTAAATATAGAAGGATTTTTGAAAAGATAACACATTAGGTTAAAAAATTCTAGAAAAATTATCAAAAAAACTTTTGATTATTTTGTACTTAATAAAATTATTTTCAAAAAATTTAAATTATAAATTTGCCGAGAGCACACGGACGGTCATGAGGTCATTGACAAAGAACCTCGCCGCGTCGGCAAAAAGCCACCGATGGCGACAGTGGAGCCATTGCAGACTGCGTTCTCCTATTGCTATTGTCCCATCTCCGATTTTCTTTTCCCAAAGACGTAATGTATGGTCCTTTCCTTTTCCAGACGCTTGTTTGATTTTTCTTGATTCCAAGACGTTTGTTTCTTTTTCCTTATTGAAAAAATTAAGCAAAGACTCACTGCATCGTTGGTTCCTTAGATAAAAATAAAATAAAAATTCGGCGCTTTCCGTATACCAAATTAGGCTCTATGGGGCTAGATCCGTAAAAAGTCTCGAGAAGGGTCATATTCGGAAAAAATACGATCACAATGTCGGACAATAAAAATTCAAGTATTGTTTCCTTGCATGCAGATCCTCCCTGTTTATTTTCTTGTTTGATTCACCCTCCTTCCAAATATGTAGTACATACAATTTTGGCCAGTAAAAAAATTCAAGTCTGGTTTCCTTGCATGCGGATGCTCCTTATTTATTTCCTTATTTGATTCGCTCTCCTTCCAAATATGTAGGTGGGGAGGTCTCTTGTGGGCCACAGGGATGATTAGACACACTAAATAATGGCCATCGGATGTGGGTGAGTAAAACTGAGAAAAGATCTGAGACGTTCATTTTGATGAATGCAAGTTTCTGGGGATGTTTTGTTTGGTGCACGAACATTAGGCCATCTCTAATGAGGTGCATTATTTAGTGTGAACGTAGCAAAAATTGATTAGGTATATTATAAAGGGGTATAGACTACTACCAAGGCAATAAGCTGTTCTACTCCTACCCTCGGGAGCAAGATGAACCTTTTAGTAGCCCTATACACTGGCTGGGAATGCGGGTGCAAAAGGGTAGGAATTATAAGAAAAACAAAGCAGAAAGATATAAAAGGAGATTGTTGTAGCAAACACTATTGTGCGCTTGACAGTTCGATTGATCATCATCCGCCGGAAAAAGGGCAACTAAAGTGTGCGCAAAACTGGGCTTAGTGGATTAGTCAGCGATCACCTATGGTGTTATCAAGCAAAAAATTTCTATTCAGATCGTATCTTGTGCAGTGTTACACGAACACGGGTGTCCAACATAAATTTTTTGGACATAGGCAGTGTTACTGGCAAATAGACAAAGGTGCTGGAATCCGTGCCCGATTCGAAAAAAAATACTAGACACCGGACACGGGTGTCAAAAAGTAATTGGGAAGCGGTAAGTATTACCTGAGAAATAGGCATCTGCCAATATTTAAAAGCTGGTAGAAACACCTAGGGAAAACTAGGTTTCATTTTGCAACTCTATTGGAACTTGGAAGTTGGCTCCCATGACAAGAAAATCGACTCCATCTGTCCATCCGTGAAATGATACAGCAAACTTATTTCAGACATGTTTTTTGAGTATTGAGATGTGGTTCCTTGAAAGCAGTAGTTTTGTCCATCAAAGTGAAACAGTGAGTTCTCCCACATGCAGGCCTAGAGTTGCTGCTTGTTTTTTGGGCCTTACGCCCTTGGGTTTCCAATCAAAGGCCCAATCAGAAGTACCCATTCGTCCAGGATAACCAACCCAGCAAGATGCGATGATTTGTCCAATAAGCATTTTGTTACCTGTTGAGCAGCACTAACCCATAGACGTAAGATAGAGAGCAAAGTTCACAGCTTACCTAGAATGAAAATGTGTTCTGAGAAAAGAATGATATATTTGATGAAAAGAATGATATATTTGATGTAGTTTCAAGCTTCCTTCCCTTTTGGAATGGGCCTTTGGGTAAGTTCGATAACCTCAAACAGGATGATTGTGGGACCTTTTTGTAACTGCTTGTGTTTTTGGATGCAGTAAGACGAAACTGTTCACTAGATATGCCAGATGTCTTTGATATGATATGTTGGATATGGTGGGTCCAGATCTTGTCTTGCAACACATCTTAGCAGAAGGAACAATCACGGAGAAGCTACTTGAAAGAGGGAACCTTAAATGATCAATTTACCTTATTTTTAAACCAATTTAGCATACACGTAAGTTGACTCTATCATGGAATATGTTAAGGAACCTCGCTATCGAATAGTCCGGGGTTCCCGAACAGATCTGAAGTGGAGAACAGAAAGAGAGAGAGACACGTGTTTAGGGAGAGCGAAAGCGGAAATTCTTTATTGCTAATGAATTCTGTGTACATGGGGGGACCCCCCTCCTCCTTTTATAGCGCTCTCTAGGGTTTCGGCATAAAGGTCCACATGGGCCCACAATGGGCTTTTAGGGTTTCTTAACACTCCCCCTTGGGCCCTTTGCCGCGAGATGCATATGCCTCATTAAAACTCCAGAGAAACCCAGTGGGAAAAATACTTGGAGAAAGAGCACATAGCATACGCTTACTATGTTGCACGAATTGCCTCGTTAAAACCTTATGCAAGAAAACTTCATGAAAAACTTGCTAAGGAAAAAGAGTACAATTCTCCCAACTTCAAATGCTAATCTTCGAGATTCATGTTGGGTATTCATAATTCATGCTCAGGATTCATGTGGGAGTATGTGACATATCTCCCCCTGAAATCTGCACTTCTCTAAGTCTCATCATCCCAATTCCTTTCACGCACCTTTCAAAGGTAGATCTTTGGGAGTGATTTAGTGAACAAATGCAAGATTTTCACATGACTTAGTATGCAATATCTTGATCTCGTTCATCTTATGCAATTCATGAGCATAGAAGAACTTGGGGTTGATATGCTTCGTGAGATTGCTCTTCACATAACCCATCCGTGCTTGGGCAACACAAGTCGCATTATCTTCATAAATTATCGTGGGAGTTTGCTCAATGTTCAAACCACATGACTTACGGATGTGGTGAACCATTCTTCCGAGCCATGCACATTCACGCGATGCTTCATACAAAGCGATGATTTCGAGTGGTTTGTCGACGCCGAGACAAGAGTCCGCTAAACGACTTCCAAGAAATTGCTGTTCCTCCACATAGGAAAACATAGCCGATTTGGGACTTGCCAAGATGCGGGTTTGATAAATACCAAAGATCGGCATAGCCAACCAAATTCAATTCATTATTTCTTCTAAAGAATGCATCGAGGTCTTTGCTTCCTTGGAGGTAGCGGAAGATGTCCTTGATCCCTTTCCAATGCCTTTTGGTGGGTTACGCCTTTGCATCGAGCTAGCAAATTCACAATAACGCAATGTCCGGTCTAGTGCTATTCGCAAGGTACATGAGCGCTCCTATTGCACTCAAATATGGGAATTCTGCTCCCAGGACTTCCTCCCCCTCTTCTCTAGGTCTGTATGGGTCTAGGTCTGCTTGGAGTGACCTTCCGATCATTGGAGTCTTCGCAGGATATGCCTTTTCAAATCCAAACCTTTCCAACACTTTCTGTGTGTAGGTTGATTGATGTACCAAGATTCCTCCTTGGACATGTTCAAGCTGCAAGCCTAAACAAAACTTTGTTTTACCCAAATCTTTCATTTCAAACTCAGACTTCAAGTATGAGCATGCCTCTTCAATTTCTTCATCCGTCCCAATGATGTTCAAGTCATCTACATAGACGGAGATTATACGTAATCCATTCGGGATCGTCAGATAAACACACATGGACAATCTTATTTGTTTGTGTAGCCTTTCTTGCAGAGAAAGTCACTCAGCGATTGTACCACATTCTTCTTGATCGCTTCACCCATACAAAGTGATTTCTCCAATTTCACTTTGCATGTGTTTCTATTTGCTCCATCTTGGTTGGGATAGGAATTCCTTCCGTACTTTCATGTATATCTCCGAATCCAAGTTTCGATCTGTATCTTTGTGACAACATCCATCGCCTTCATTCTCAACTTCAAGTTGATCGCCATTGAGATCAAATATCTAAAGGTAATTCCTCCCATGACCGGAGAATAGGTTTCTTCATAATCAACTCCGGGACGTTGAGTGAAACCTTGAGCTACAAGCCTTGCTTTGTACCTTACAACTTCGTTGTTTTCATTTCTCTTCCAACAAAGACCCATTTGTGACCTACGGGTTTATATGGGGAGGTGTGCGATACTGCCCAAACACCTCTCTCTTGTTCGAGAGACTAACTCGCAGATGATTGCCTTTTTCCATTCTTCCCAATCTAGCCTTTTCTTGCACTCTGCTAGAGATGCAGCTCGGGATCATGATCAATGATCGAGGCAATCTTCTTTGCAAAGTTTGCATCAACGTTGGTCGTTGCTCTATTCAGGATTCTCCTGTTACTACAAAGTTTATGGCCATTTCTTCATGGGGTGCTTCATGCACTTCTACTTGCTCTTCACGCTTTTCCTATCGCAGAGCAAGTTCCTTTAGCTTTTCATCGCCTATGTGTGCGCACACATTATTTCCGTGGCTTCTGCAGTGGAAGATTCAAATCTGGGATTGCCTTTCTGTTGGCTTCTTTCCGGCTGTGTCTCAACTGCCCCTTCTTTCCTTGGGGCATTTTCGTGATTGGTTGTGGTAAGTCCTCTCGCCCGATTTTCTCCGGACGTCTCCGGTACTTTGGGTTTGAGGAGCCGATTGCTCGCTCTTTTCTTTGAGGCCTCAACAGGTTGAGGGATACCTTCTATTTTCTTTGGTATTTCCACCCTCTCGGTGCATTCCTTGCGGGTACATGCGACTTAACCACGCCTTCGGATCACAAAAATGATCAGCAGTTCATTTGCTAAATTCGCAAATCGATTATCTTCGGACTTCTTGATTTGCTTCATTAGTTCGGGGTCATGTGCGGGATCCTGGAATGCCATATGATTTCCGGCATTTTTCATCCAAAGGTTGATTTCTCCCCTAATGACGGAAACGATCCTCGTCAAAAATGCAATCAATGAACCGGTCAGTATGCAAATCTCCGATCATGGGTTCCAAATACCGATTATGGATGCACTCTCATAACCAACGATATCCCGGACTTGCGGAGAGGGCCCATTGCGATCACGAGAGGGTGGTATAGGTACATATACCATACTCCCAAATTTTCTAAGATGGGAGATCTTGGGATGATCCGTGCACAAGTTGCATGGGGAATGGATGTTGTAGGCCGATGGTCCAAATTGATAAGAACTGCTGCGTGCAGATCGCGTGTCCCCAACAAGTGTTGGGCAAGTTACAACTCGCAAAAGCGGTCCGCAATGAACTTAATCCTCTTTATTAGTGCTTCGCTAGTCCATTCTCGCGTATGGACGTGCGGACGGAGTGCTCAATCGCTATCCTCGTTCTTTGTGCAATAATCATCAAATGCCTTTGAAGTAAATTCTCGGCATTGTCCATTCGATGGACTTCACGCGATGATCGTGGAAAGCATTCTTAATTCTTATGATCTGCGAGATCGACTTTGCAAAAGCATGGTTTCTTGTTGATAACAAGCATACATGCGACCATTTCGAGGAAGCATCGATGAGCACCATAAAGTATCGAAACGGCCCCGACAGGGCTGAATCGACCGCAAATATCCCCGGATGCGTTCCAGAATGCAGGATTTCACTTTGCACTTTCATGACAGAGGGTCTAGTTATTAATTTCCGGTGGCACATGCAGGCACACAAAATCTTCATGATTCGGAAATTTTTAACATTTATGCCATGACCCGTGAGTTGTTCACTATATATCTCATCATTCTAAGACCAGATGACCTAATCTACCATGCCATAAAGAAAATAATTCAGAGCTTCTAAAAGCAGTCTTCAAGGAAGTATACACTTGGTGCATGAATATTCGTGTAGTACAACCTGATTCATATGAGGGACATTTTTCTAATACCATTTTTCCACATACCGCGTGCTTCACAATGCACAAGTATTCTTTGCCATTTTCTTCATTGGTTTCTACGTGAAAACCATTGGCGCGGATGTCTTTAAAGCTTAAGAGAGTGCGCGTTGATTCGTGGTACAAAAGGGCTTCTTCAATTACCAAAGTTGTACCCATAGGCAATATAATTGTGGCTCTTCCGAGCCGATTACATATGAGTCGCCTCGCGATCGTAGTAATCTTTCCAGCGTTCTTCGTGATCGATCGAAATACTTAGACTCTCTTAAGATGGTATTTGTTGTGCCACTATCAACAATGCATATCTCTTCCATTTGGGCGCTACACGATTTCTAGATAAAAGAAATATAATTCTAATCGACAGAGGCAAAACAATCCAAATATTACTTGCAAAATTGAAGAATATCGAATAAAGAATAAATTGCGTATTTATTCATGAAAGAAGTATGCTCTTCTAGAGCTTACAATCCTTTATTCAAAGAAAAGTGCTAACAACCATAATCTAAAAGAAATGCATTAAATGTAATCAGAAATATGCATTAATTTCGCTTCTATATCATCTGCAAGTTTTCTCTTCATTTGCCATAATCATGGCTGCAGATCGATGTCCGTGCTATTCGTGAGGATGAGGCAAGTGGGGTGTCTACATCCATGACATCATCGCCACCGATGTTGGCGTCGCGCCTCTGCGGCGTTTTCCTTTGCCTTCTTCTTAGCCTCGATATGCGTTGATCGCTTCCTTGGATTCTCGACATATCTTCGACCAATGTCCCCAAGTGCCACACTTGAAGCACGCCTGGTTCTCGCTGTCCATACGGCTTGGCGTATGCGTCTTTTCTTTGTCATCCCTCTTCGTAGGGGCTTTGGACTTTCCTTTGGCATGAGTCCTCTCTTTCCACCCCGCTTGCCCTTCTTTCTATTAATGGGCTTTCTAATCTTGTAGCTATTGGCATTGACTTCGTGCGCTGCCTCGTCCAGTGATGCGAGACATAGTTCTTGCGTAGAACATCGTCTTGCGATTCCGCAACTTGCATTACATCAATCGCCGCTATACTCCTTGTATGCGCCCCGACGATAGCTACGTGCACTGGATAGCATTAGGGTGGAAGGTAGAGAGAGTTTTCTCAATCTTCTCTTCATCGTGATCTTCTTGCCACATAGAGAGATTGGTACAAATTCATGCAAGATGTAATTGTACTCGCCATCGCTCAAGTCCGCAAACCTCAGCGCACCCAATCTTGTCGTGCTTGGGGCAAGATGGTGTACTTGAGCTTTCAACCGCTCAAGTGCACCCAAAGCTCAAGTGCACTCTCCTCACCATATATTCATTCTTTAGAGTGGTGAGAGGTGGTGCTCGAGAAAATGCAGAGCTTGATCGCTCGCTCGGCAGTAGGTTTTAAGGCCCCGCGAGGACCCTAGACCAATCACGAACGGAGCTTCTTGCCCCAAGAACAATCTTTACGTCCGATGCCCAAGTGAGGTAGTTACGACTGTGCGGGCCAGTTCTTCAAACTCACGATTCACAATGCCAGACATCTGCATGATTTCAAAATTCTGGTTTAGATTACTGCGTGTAATCTGATAAAAAAATGGTTGCAAAAAGCATAAAGTGCAGAAAATAAATACATATGCATTGCAATATATTAAATAAAGCAACGGATTCAAAATTCATAAAGAAAATTCATAAAACAGAGAAATAGAGCAAGAAAAATTAAAAACAGAGCCAAAAAAATCTTCTTGATTTTCTGGCAATTTTTCAAAAAATTTCTGCGATTTTTTCTGCAATTTTTCTTTTTTTTCTTTTTCTTTCTTCTTCTTTCTTTTCTTTTTCTTCTCTGTTTTTTTTTTCAGCCGAGCGGCCTTCGGGCCCTTTCCTTTTCTCCTGGCCTTTGGGCCTTAGCCCCTTTTCCCCTGGCCTTTGGGCCTTAGCCCCTTTTCCCCGGCACATTAGCACCCGGTGGCTAGGGTTTCAATCCTAGCCACCAAAGTCTGCTTCCTCTCATTTTCTTTGCGCGCCACACGCCGCTTCGCTTTCGCGCGCGCGCCGCTTCCCTTCTTCCTCGCGCGGAGGCCGAGCCCGTGGTACGAGCGAGGCCGGTGGCGGCAGCTTACGCGCGGCCATCGGATAGCGGCCCGGCCGAGTCGAACGGCGCGCGCATGGGCCGGGTCGACGGCGGCGCGTGGGGCGAGCCGGCCGAGGCGGCAGTGGCGCTGCTATGCGCGAAGCCGAGGCGGCCAGAACCGGGCGCCATGGCGACGGTGGGCTACGCAGCAGCGGCCGGCGCACTCGTGGAGGCGGCGCGAGCGCTTCATGAAGCGCGGCGGGCCGGCCGGCCGGGAAACCGAGGCGAGGCCGAGGCGCCGTCGGCGCGGTGGAGTCGATGCGTCGCGCACCACCGAGGTCAAGGGGCGACGACGCAGCCGGACCGAAGCCAGCGCGGCGACGGCGTGGGCGGTCGGCGACAATAAGGCCGAGGCGCGGCGGCGCTTGCTTTTGCGCGGCGACGCCCGAGCTAAAAACGCCTTCGGCGGTGGCGGGCGGCGCGAGTCGACTTCGTCGGTGGGTGGATCGCGTGCCTCTCGCACGGCGCTCCGGCGGCGATGCCGCTGCGGAGGCGCGGCGGCGACGGTGCTTCGAGCACGGGCGGCGGCACTGCGAGGCCATGTGGGGAGATGGCACTGCGAGGCCAATCCTGCGGTGGTGGCAGTGCCGGGCTTCATGCGACGACACGCGGACCGAGACAGAGGCGCAGTGCTTCGTGCATGCGTTGTCAGTTTTTTTTTCCTTTCTTTTCTGTGATGAACAGTGAATTCATGCGCTGTGGCTTCGTGCCGAGATGCTTCGAGCGTTCTTCGTGTAGCTTCGTGCCACGTAGGATAGATGCATGCATAGAAAAAGAACGATTAGATTCAAACGCTAATCCCACCTTTTCTCACCTTTTCAATTCTGATCTCCGTAGAGCTTCGTGCTGATAACGTGTTAAGGAACCTCGCTATCGAATAGTCCGGGTTTCCCGAACAGATCTGAAGTGGAGAACAGAAAGAGAGAGAGACACGTGTTTAGGGAGAGCGAAAGCGGAAATTCTTTATTGCTAATGAATTCTGTGTACATGGGGGGGACCCCCCTCCTCCTTTTATAGCGCTCTCTAGGGTTTCGGCATAAGGGTCCACATGGGCCCACAATGGGCTTTTAGGGTTTCTTAACAGAATATTCTATTTTATATATGTGTGCATACTTTCTAAACGGACTTATATAAGCTTCCTAATTAGAACTCAGGGTCTCAGTAGGACCTAGTTTTCTTCTTCTGCAAGAAAAGTTCTCTCCTATTCTATGGCTCTGTTTGTTTCGATGTTTTCACTGGTTTAAAATCAGAAAAGACAAAGCCGAAACAAACGACTGACTTTTAAGCCAAGCTTAAAAAAACCTAAAACCTTCATATAACTATAACCCAAAAGTTAGATGAGAGGTGCCTTTTTGGGATGAAATCTCTTTGCCACTATAACTCTCCAAAATTATCCACTAAATGCCATCATATATAAACTCAAGAATCCTTCTCCTATCTCCTCATTTCTCCTCGTCTTCTCTCTCTCCCCTGTGTGACATGCCTTCTCCCTCCACTGCTGCAGTCTCTGCTGTCCTCGACCTCCTCCCTCCTCCGCCGTCCCCAGCCTCCTTCCTCCTCCACCGACGACCTGGATCTGACACGGCGTAGGTTGAGGCAGCTGAACCCGAGCTTGGAGCAGCGGGAGACAACAGGATCAGAGCGTGGCGCAGGTAGAGCCGAACTGATCCGACCGTAGCACGGCGGGAGGCGGTCGAATCCGGCGTGGTGTGGGTGGAGGCAGCCGGACCCGAGGGTGGAACGGCAAGAAGCGGGTGAGGCGGCCGAATCTGGCACGGCAAGAGGCAACCAGATCCGCCTCATCGAGCCCCTCAATATATGTTTTTATTTAGTTTGATGAGAGTTCAGAATTGTTATGCTATTTTCAGTCTGATAAGAGTTCAAAATTGCTATGTAGTAAGAGTTTCAAGTTGATAAATAATTATGCTCATAATGAAGTTTGATCTCAAGATTAATCCATGTTTTTCAATACGACATTTGGTGAAAAAAGTATGAAACTTTTGTATTAGATAAATCAGTACATAAGAAAAGTCCTTACAACCTTAAAGGGTATGTCAAACTTTCTAGCAATAAGCTACACTATCCAACCCATTAAAAAGTCAGGATGCCAACCAATATGTCTTGGCTTAAAAGCAGATGACTTAAAAGCTCGTTAAGCCAAAAAGCTAGCTTTAATACAAAAACCAAAAAGCCTAAGCTGAAACAAACAGGGCCTATATATAAGTAGAGCATAAGCGCACATTGTATACACACACTAGAAAATATTAATAAAAAGGATAGAGTTATGGATCTACATCTTGTGTTTCTGTTCTGATCTCGTGTTTATGCAATTTTGATTGTTCAACAATGACCCTTGATACATAACACGTTATTAGCACAAGAGTGCTCTTGAGTGAAGATCGTTCACGCTTCAAAGATTGTTGCATGATCTTTCTTAGTCAATTCAGTTGCTCGAATGATTTGGCATCTCCCTAATTTGTTATTCTTCTAAATCTGGCCGATGTCTCACCTTGAGTGGGATTAGCATCGACCAAACCCTGACCATCGTTTCGCGCCTTGGCATGATCAGTATGGTTTTATTCCTTGGCATGTGTCAGGTTCTTTAGTTGTCGATTCACGCCTTAGCGTAATCGGCTTTTGTGTTAAGCCTTGGTGTGGCTGCCAAATAGATCTAAGCATTGGGCGGGGCGATGGTGTCACTAAATCGATGCATCGACCATCGAATAATGCCATGGTGCGACTGATGTCATACCGTGTCGTGTGCATGGTCGCCAGTTGGTAGACATGACACTCCTTGTGCGTGCCACCGCCATGTGCCTCACCGTGGCGAGGATGTCGGGACACCATCAAGACAACGCCATGGCGTGGCTCACCGAAGGTCATCTTCGTTGCACTATGAGAGTAGGCGGAATGCCACTCGTTAGTGTGGGATGTCGTTGACAATCTCGTTGTGGCGAGATGTCAAACATCGCCATCATTGATCTACCGATCATCGTTATCGCCGCCATGTGTAGGACACGGTCAGATGTCAAGGTCAATGCATTATGCACGTGTCCCGCTGGAACCACCACCGTTGCCATGCCATGAGCACAGGTTGACCAGATCGCTGTTATCGGTTTCTTTGTTGTGTGTGGGGGTTGAGACATTGCTGAGACATTCTACCGAGAAGAGAACACCAGTGACTCACCGTCATCACACTGCCATGCGTTGGCTAGCAAGCGCTGCCTAAGCTGAGTGGAGCTCAGGGCACATAGACTCATGGCCGTGCCATGAGCACAGGGCTGGGGCCGACTTTGGTCATCAGAACTAGAGGTAGCGTTAAACCGAAGAAGAGTCAGGGTGAAGCCGGGGAAGAATTGCCGAGCTGCTGCGCAGCTGTCGGGACCCGAATTTGCAAATCCGGACCCTCTGTGTATACCGCACTAGTCCAGGATCACGCTAGTGCATACAGGCTCAACATAGATGCCATCATAGTCGTACACAGCGAAATATAGCATAAACTTCAATGATTAATAATAACTGTTGTCTTACATGAATAATGCCTCACAGGGCTTAAATAAAAAGTATCAATGAAAAGCATGGAAATAGAATAAACGCAGTATGCTCCAGCTTTGCCACAGTAACCGACGAGGCTCGGACCCTAAGCATTCGTGATCCAAATAATCCTCCTCCATGAATGGCGTAGATTCCTCTTCTTCTGAAGTTGTGGTTGTTGGGGTGAGTACATAAAGCACTCAACAAGTTGTGCACAATAATGCAAGTCTAATATTCTATATGCTTGGCTTAATTCAAAGGAATGGCTTATCATGGTTATTTTGCGAGAAAGCAAAGATTTGAGAACGTTACTGAGAAATAGATTGTAAAGACAATAAAACGAATAACTGTAATAAATAGATTAAGCATTTCTCAAGTAAACCAAGTTCCAATCCTTAATCAAGTTCCAACTTACCATGGCAACCGGCCATCCATCCCAAGTTTTGTTTTAACAAAAGTCTAACCCTTAACTGTAATTCCCGAGCATTGCTCAATACCGCGAGCATGGCTATTCGAATAGATTGTACACTCTGCAGAGGTTATGCACTTTACCCACACGATACAACCAAACACCACCAAGGCGAGTGATCGTAATAAAGCCTTTACAATGCTACACCTAGACCCAAGATCGCCGCTAAGGTTTCAACACTGAAGGGCTAAACCACCACAACAGGGCCCCCCTCTTGCGCCATGTGAGTTAAACCGTAACCCGGGACTCACTATTCACCACGACAGTACCGAAATCTAGGTTTCACAAATTATTCAGCTAGGCTGTCCCATTCCAGACATGTGGTCGCATGATTGACTCAGGTCAAAGGCTTGCAAGGTTAATTCCTTAAAATGATCGAGGCAAGACTTCCACATACCCCCTGCCCATCGGGCCCACCTTGGTATTCTCGCCCCTTGCCACTTGCCCCAATCTAAATCATAACCACCCCAGTTGATTACCAAGCACCACGTGTCACCAACATTTCAATCTAGTTGTGTGACCTCCTCGCCACGACAACTTAATATCACTGTGTGACAACACATGACACACCATTTTATACACATTATTCCATATTCCATTAGTCAAGATTAAGTATCAACATTCGGACACATGTGATGACGTGGCATGGCTAAGCAATCTATGACGGTCTAACTAGCCCATGTTGATTATCAATATTAACCAACTATTAATTAACCATCCTAGGGTGACAATATATCATGGTATACAAATGGCAAGGTAGGGTATAGAGCAATTGGGTATAATAGCTAAGTCCCAAATTTAATTGAAGACATTTGTACATGTCAAATAATATGCAATAAAGTAAAACAATATAGCAGTTTTTGTAATCGTAGGTTCAAAATGATCAAGCACAACTTGCCTTGGAGTAGGTGCTGGTCTTGCTCTGAGCTTGGGTCTTGAAGCGATGAATCTTCCTCCGGATCACCGAGCAGTTCAACGTCTACGCGAAACGATGCCAAAATAGCAAATAAACACCAAACAGAGAGCAACCAAACTCCAAAAATAAAATAAAATTCACCAATAAATAGATCTTGATTTTACAATTTTTTAGAAATTTGAATCACTCAAATCCGATTTAAAATGCAAAAGATATAGCCTTTTGAAGTTTGAATAACATCAAAATACGAAAATAGAATTTCGATTTTTTCAATTATTTTTCTATTGAAAAGATCTTTATTGCGCAACGTTGACGTCAGCACCGACTCGGACCAATCAGCGCCGACACGCCGCTCGGTCCATGGACTCGGCCCACGGACCGCCTCGTCCACCGTGGACGTGGCCCATAACGCCGCGCCACGCGCGCCGACACGCGGCGCGCATCGACTGGCTGCAACGCCGCCCGTGCCGATGCTCGACACGCGGCGCACATCCAAGCGACGATCTAACGGCTAACGCCTAACGCACACGCGCGCGATCTCAACCGAACAAACTCGATCCAACGGCCGACGCTTACTCGAGCCGCATCGCTTTACCGAGACGTGGCGCGATCGCGTGGTTCGACGAAGATCCAACGGCTGATGAAGCTTCCCGACGAAGATGGCAGCACGGCGGCGGTCTGGCACCGGAGCGGAGGACGACGACCACCCGAACGGCGTTCGGCGTGACTCGGCGAGACGGTGGCTACCCGATGCGGCTTGACGCGACGAGCCCGGATCCGAACCGATTCGCGAACGGCGCTTGACGAGACGCAAACTAAAGAAAACGACCGGCGGCGTTATTTAAAATCGCGACGAGCTCTCATCGCACGCGCGACGGCGACTGACGGCGAAGACTAGAGCGACCGAAGCGCAAGGCGATGAGGAACCTCTGGTGCAGCCACGCCTTTATAGCCTCGGCATGCGCTAAAACGGCAACCCTAAAATCACGCGCGCGCGGCGGCAGCGCGCGGATTCGAAACCGAATCGGAGACGATGATCGCGGTCCGTCCGACCGCGATGAACGCTACGATTAGATCCGGCGATACGATCCGATCCGCTCCTTCCAAATCCAACGGCAAGATCTAAACTTACCAAAATAACGCGGCTTATCCCGACCACTTGATCTCGATCCAACGGCTCGCAAAGACTAGGGTTACGCGATGAAGGGATCGCCGATCTTCATCCAACGATCACGCGGCGGCGGCGGCTGGCCGACGGCCGCACCGCGATGGTCACAAGACGATCTTCGGGCTTGGCCCAAGATCGCTCCAAGATTTTTCAAAACCTTTTGATTTAAAATAATTCCGAAATTAGATTAATCTATTTTAAGTAATTAAAATATCGTGAAAAATCCTAAAATTCTCATAAATACTTTGAGACATTCTGAGCTCAAATAAAATATTTTTGGTAAAACTTTATATTAACTTTATCTATATATATTTAGTTTTCACCAAAGGTTCAATATACTTAATTAAAATAAATTCAAATAATTTCTGGAAAAATCCAATAAATTTAGAAAATCACAAAAATGCACGTGAGAGAAATTATAGATCAAATTTTTGGGATGTTACAGCAGCCTTGCACGCACTTGCGCACGCGGGTTGACGTCATTGAGACCACTAATGGCGGTGGAGTGTGAGGAGCCACTGCCACAGCCGTGTAAATTTATAGTTTAAACCCTAAAAGTTTTTTGTTGTTATATTTGAGTCTTTCAGGCTTTATTTAATTACCAGAAATTGTTTAATGTTGTTTTAATTCATAGAAATTAGTTCTATGTTGGAACATTAGCAAAAATTTTAAGAAAATTCTTGGAAATTCGTAGATTCATATTTACTATGTTAGTAAATTGAATTACTACTATATTGCATTATTTGATGATGGTAGCCTTATTGAGCTAATTAATCATGGTTGCTATATTTGTTGATAGGCAACATGAACGATATGATAGACATTATACCAAGCAGAAAGTTTCCAGTGTTTACTGTCAATTGTTTGAACTACATTTATTGGGAGATGGAGGCAAGGCTGCATTTGACATCTAGGGAACTGGAGTATGTCCTAAAAATAGACAACCGAGCTACTGCAAAGTAAAGGGCAAGGGCCATGTCTTCCTCAGGAATCATCTCTGTACTGAACTGTACCATGAACTTGTTGTGAGAGGCCCATATATTTTGTGGGAAGCCCCAAAGGAGGAGTTTGAGGCATTTAAGAGGAGTGTCCAGTATGAGACAATTGAAAGTTGGATTGGTATGAAGATGGTAGATTACACATCTATTGCAACATACGATCAACACAATCAGGGCATGTGTGATGACTATCTGATACGGGCCTAAAAACCATAAACGCTTCAAGTGGTGTTAATTCATTCCTAGTTGGAGAAATACCTGTTAGTGTCGAGAGGGAGGTGAGGGAGGACGGCATGAGAAGTGAGGATGAAGCGAATACTTGTGTGCCATGCCTGACAGTGCATCGTAAACAAGTTTTAAGCTGCGGAAGAAAGGAAGGAGCAGGGAGCCCTAAAAGGTGAGCGTGTGCATATGCAGTTTGTGCGGCCAAGCTTCTGCCATATACGCATGAAGGGAAAGAACTGCTTGATGGCTCAGGCCATGGAGGGAATGAAACAAAAACGTGCATGGAAACAAATTAAGGGCTGTCGCACACATGGAGAGGAACAGGGAAACCATATCTAGATTGGCTCCATGCTAGTACGATTCAAGGTTTAATTCGGTTAGCTAGTTTTCTAGTTAGTTATTTAACTTTTATTGATTTGATTCCTTTGGCTGCGTCCATATAAAAAAGGAAATAACATGATTTTTGCTAGGAGTCCAGTCTGAGTTAAAGTCACATCGTGTGCTAGTTGGTTTCGGCCAAGTTTCAGGGCATATAAGAAGCTAAGGGCCGGTTGTTTTGGGGAGGGTCATTGGTTTTTTAGAAATATAATGCAGAAAACGCCGAGTTCGACACCCGATATCGTATTCATGAGATTGTTTAGCTTAAACTCATCTAGGGTTTTGCTTTGTGGGTTTGATCTGGTGGATCAAATTTGCGTGCTGATCATCACGATCCCTTCTGTTCCTGCGTTGTGGTGCGCTCGGGCCGAAGATAATGTACATAGGTTTGGCGGCAAATTCACCCAAGTTGCTGTCGAATCAACTACCACTGCTGTTGTTCAGTTGGTGAGGAATTACTACTTGGTTTACACGCTAACCAGAAGCTACTTGTTTCTTGTGTTGCCAAGGAGGATCAAGTAGTAGCCTGTTGACCAAATCAAGTTACTACTGACTGCTACTGCTAATTATTTGGTACGTGAGAAGAGGAAGGAAGAATACTACTGATTGTGTGAAGCACTGGCAAGAAGTTACTGTTTTCTAGGTTAAGTACCGTGAAAGATCATGCCAATGCACGTGTGTCCGCTAGTTTACTAGTCGGGCCTTATCACTATCACTGAAGATGAGATGATTCAAAAGACTCTTCGCAGTATTTGTTGAGATAATTGTTTACTTACTTATATGTTGGAGGAAAAGAAATATAAATGCACTACTTAATTGTTGGTGTCCTACTTCAAGCAGAAAGAGATGATGCTATCCAGTTGAGAAAACCACTAAAGAGACAATCCTCTAGGATGAAGGATGTTCCATCAAATAGACATAGGTTCAAAAGAGGGGTCGTAGAGGAGGAATAATGTGCTAAAGGAGTGATAATATAGATCTCCATCAATTGACTGCACTCTTGGAAGTTAGAGTGATTATGTGGTCTATGGGGCTCGGCCAATTGACATCTCCTGCAGATAGAGCACATGGCCAAGTTTTGGTTAAAACTTACAAGTCCCATTGCATATTTATATATAACATTAGTTGAATCATGTGTTAGGATGGTGTTAAGTTATCAAACACCCAATTTTAATTTATCCTTTTAAGATACGGTTAATAAAGTTAGAGTAAATTATAACCTTTAGTTCCTATATATGAATAAAATTTGATTCTAGCTTATTCACTATGTTTGCTTGCATAGTTTTTTATTGATGTTTACTAGCATAAATACTTTTTCTATGTTTTAATACATGTAATTGTTCATCTCCTGCTTATAGAAAAAGTACAATGAATGGAAGGGAAAAGAAAATCTGTCTTCTACATAATTGCACCACAAATACTATCATGAGAGATAGAAAATATTTTTCAGACATTGAGCAAGATGGCTCGCAATGTTCTGACAGGTAACTATGGTAACATTGTTGGATCTAAAAGAGCTTCGGTAGAGTTACCGATGGGAATAAAATTGATCATCAAGTATGTATTATTATTCCTAGAATCAATGTGCACTCTCTTGAGTTTTAAAGATATTTGAAATAATGAATACCTTCTCTCAACAAAGGAAGTGGGATATCAGAAAGAAAATATTAAGAGGCTTTCCGCTTATACCTTCATATCATACTACATATTTATCAAACACGATGATGAATATGTCACAATAAGGACATAACTCAGCGGACCAAATTGTTTCATGACGTTTGAGTCATCCTGGGTACGATACGATGCACCAGATCATACAACATTTTGATAGTCATAGATTGAGGGTTAACGAAATCCCTAATTCATCATACTTTGTGTGTGAAGGTTGTGCTAAAGGCAAGTTGATTACGAGACCCTCGTATCAGAAGATAAGGAACAAGATACTTTATTTCCTGGGGAGAATTCAGGGGGACATATGTAGACCAATGAGCCCATGCTTTGGCTATAACCCCTACCATCCGCTTACCAAGAGTATTCATCTTTCCCGTTAGTGCGTGGGAAAGAACCATGTATTTTCAATCCACGTAGATTCGGTTGTGTTGTGTATGTGCCAATCTCATCACCTTAGCATACGTCAATGGGCCCACACAGCAAATTGGGAATTTACGTGGGATTTGAATCTCCATCAATTCTAAAATATCTTGAGCCCATGATAGGGAAACCATTGAAAGAGAGATACGTTAATTGCACATTCAATGAAAACTTATTCCTAGCATTAGGGGGGAGGTGGGAATGACCCAAATTGGAATGCTGAAAACTATCATGGCATGATAGCAATCTTCATAATATGGATCCACGCACTAAAGAAGCTGAACAAGAGGTTCAGAGAATCATTGATTTGCAGTACCTTCCAAACAAGCTACTAGATTCATTTATAGTTCATAAGGGAGGTTCCTAGTTGTACATTCCAACAATTAATGCGTCTAAGAGAGTAGAGACATCACAGTCTTTGGGTTCTACCTCGGAATCCCCTTCCTTGAGCAAGAAGAGGGGGGACCTCTTGGTTCTAAACATCTCAGACCGTGGAGACGTCCTCTTAAGAGATGACTTGAACATGGGAGAAACTCTATGAACCAAATACGAATAAAAATAATCCAAGAGACTAGACTAAATTGTTTCATGATGTTTGAGTCATCCTGGGTACCATACGATGCACCGGATCATACAACATTTTGATAGCCATAGATTGAGGGTTAACAAAATCCTTAATTCATCATACTTTGTGTGTAAAGGTTGTGCTAAAAGCAAGTTGATTACGAGACCCTTGTATTAGAAGATAAGGAATAAGATACCTTATTTCCTGGGGAGAATTCAAGGGGACATATGTAGACCAATTGAAGGACCGAGATAGTGATCAGAGGGGGTGAATGATCCCAAATAAAATTCCCCCCCAAAATAATCCAGATAAGCCCTCAAAGAAAAATGCTCAAAGGAAGCAAATGAAATGAGCAAGTTGTTCTGGATGGCCGGTGCTACCGTTGGGAGGCCAGTAGCACTGGAGGCCGGTAGTACCACACAATGGGCGGTAGCACCCGGCTTAAGATCAGCTGAAGAACAGCACGACCTTTAAAAGTAAATCTCGATGAATCTTTTGATCGGCTGGACAAAAACTCATGAAACTTGGTAGATGTGATCCTAAGGATGTCAGAAACTTATTCCAACCTTCAATCACAAGGATTGACGTTAAAGTTCTGACCTTTTCACCTTGGAAGGAAGAACACACCAATTTTGAGCAAAACTTAAGAACTTGTGAAAGTGCATCTAGGCACTTATGTTATTTTGGTGATTAATAACAAACACTCATAATGACAATCTATGCAATTAAGTAAATGCTTAACTTAGTGCTTAGCAAATGACAAACCTCTAATATGATTATATTGCTATGAGACTAACATGTTATTGCCTAGTTGAGTATCAGTCTCATCTTTTAGAGGAAAATCAAATAGGAAGGTTAAGCAAAGATAAGGTATGCAATTTTGGTATCTATTCTATATTTGTTATTGCATTCCTTTTGTGCAAATGCATAGTGAACTCCAAGTAGCATGTTGATTATATATATGCACATTGGTTCATGTCATATTTATTTGTGTATATATATTCATTTGAGTTCATTATGTACTTTGTTTTTAGTATGCATGTATTAACTAGAGTTAAACTTCATATTGCTATAGATTGACTTGGTGCATGCATGTTTTAGTTGTATATCTTCTCATGCAATTCTCTTAGTGAAGTTTAATCTAGTGTTGGATCACATATTTACTCTTATTCCAAATATTATTTGCACATGTACAATTCGTGTATATTCTATCATGTGCTTCATTTAAGTAAAGACTGTGATCCTTGCCATGATTTAATTGATTCATCAAATTGGCAATTATATATCTCTCTAGTGCATATAGATCAATTACATATTCATCATGATATACTTAGTAGAGAACATTTCTTATGTCAAGTGTTTCCATTTATGTTGTGCTTCCTTATATGAAACACTTGTTGAAATCAACTGTTCACAAATATCAATTTATTCATATCTATTGAGCTTTTGGGACTAATGTCTTTCATGAGTAATTTGGAAAGAATTAGGTCCCGTATGTGTATGATGACCAAGATATCTTGGAGGATGATCGTTAAGTCGAGGTCAACAAGACGGCGGTGTCACCAAGAGTTGAGGACTAAGTCAAGATCGACTTGGCGTGGAGATCGTCAGAGAGGATGATCAAGTCAATGTTGATAGGACGAGAGTCTCATGAAGTGAATCGAGTCGAGTTGGACAAGGTGAAGATGTCATCAATTATATGGTGAAAGTCTTCATGCATCGACATTAAGAAAGAAGACAGCAAGTGACTATTTCTAGACTTATATTATCTTTGATTTAATTTGAGTCTAAGGATTACCGTACTATTAAGAGGGATGCGATGTCGAATGACTTTTAGATGTGTCAAGTGCTCAAGTGATCCATCCTTGTGAATCTTAGAAAGAGAGTGGTGTTGGTGGTGCCGAAAAGTGAGGGTTGTAGGTCTCCCTTGGATTCTTTGTGATATATGTGTTTATCCTTTGAGTTTTGGGTAGTGAGACCTTATTGGTTGTGTAGCCCTCGTTCTTAGCTTTCGGTAGAGTCCAAGATCTCTGAAATCGGAGTCCGGAGTCAAAAGTTATACTCGTTTTCGTCGGGCTGCCCAGTGCAATCCGGATTATCCGGATATTCAATCCGGACACTCTGGGTTGACACCCTCGGTGGCTGTTCTCAGATAATCCGGAGTATCCGGGGTTTTTTCCGGAGTCTCCGGGTTGTGCACAGCTGTTTCCAACGGCTAGTTTTTTTTGGGACCTCTATTTAAAGCCCCCTTCTTCCCCACTTCAAAGTGGCCGTGATCCCACTGATTAGAGGTTCTATACCCTTGTTCTTGAGCCCCCAAAACACCTCTTTACCCTTAGATCTAAGTGATCCCCTTGGTGAGAAGGGTTGGGAAGAGTTTGAGGAGTGAGGTGCTAGGTTGAGTGAGACTTGAGTTGATTGAGCACTTGATTTCATCTCCAAGCTTGTTTTTCGTGAGCATTTGTTACTCTTGGAGGTTGAGGACTCCTAGACGGCTAGGAGGTTGCCTATGAGCCACCGGAGCTTTGTGTGGTTGGCCGTGGGAAGTTTGTGAAGGCCGGTTCCGCCTCCGTAAGGGAAGGAATCAAAGGAGTGAAGACCGGCGAGTGCATTTGTGCAACACCGGAGGAAGAGGGTTGAAAGAGACCCGGCTCAAGTGTGACCGAGCCGCCTCAACGGAGACGTAGGATCCTCAAGGATCCGAACTCGTGAAAAATCATCGTCTCCAAGTTTGCTTCTTACTCTTGTTTTAGTATTTGATTTTGAATCTTGAAATTGCCCGATCTACTCTATTGTTGTGTTTGGCTCTAGATCTTCATCATCCCCATGTACCGATAGCATTTAGATCTTTTGTATTCAAGTAGATTATTGAAAATTACAGGATTTAAAATCTCATTTCGAGGTCTTAAATCCGAGTATCCGGACTTCGAACCGGATAGTCGGACATTTCGAGTATCCGGAGATAAGTCCTGACACTCGGCCCGAGTCCTCGGATCCAATCCGAGTATCCGGACTCAGAACCTGACAGTCCGGACATTTTGAGTATGCGGATAAAAATCCTTGACACTCCGGACTTAGACCCTCGGGAGATTTTATTTAGCTGCAAATTTTTTATTCCGCTGCATTTAGTTTTAAATATTTTAATTCGCCTATTCACCCCCCCTCTAGGCGACATCCTTATCCTTTCAACTTGATTTTGGACTTGCTCGTGGGGTTTTGATGATCAAAATTATCTTGGATAACCTCCCACATGTCACAGCAAGCAAGAACTCAAGCCTCAAACCCCTCAAGTGCGATCTAGAAGAATGATTCAACTAAGAGCACGAGATCGGTTTCTTGCAAGAAAAATGTATGGATTGCCTAGATGATTGGGACATGATGTGAAGAAGATTCATCCATCAATCAACATCCTCGACACAAGAAGCAAAAGCATTTAGAAGGAGAGGAGGCAAATCCAAAAGCATGTAAAAGGAGGGGAGGCAAATCCAAATTACATAAATGTAAATTGCAAGAATTTAAGTACGAAATTTAAATGCACAAAGTAAATTCAAGCATAAGAGAAAAAGATTTGCATTTCTGGAAGGAAGGTTTACAAAGCCTTAGAACAAAGTGGGCAAAGCTCAAAGGAGCACAAAATCTCTAAAACTTTCAAGAGAAGGAAGGCCACCCCTTCCCCTCTATTTATACTACTCTTGGGCCTCCTACCACCCTTGGATGAGTCCCTCAACCCTAGAGCACTCCATCAAGGGCTAGGATTGACCCACCCACACAGCCATACAAGGGCTAACCCAAAACCCACCAAACAAACTGGGTTTTCTTGCACGGTTTTCAAAGCACACTAACTAGACTCGCTATCCTATCAACTAGACCGCGATCCGACGACCCTCCTTGATCTACGCAGCGTCTAGCTAGCATATTTTCCTTTCCTTGTCTTTAGGCTTGCATCGACTCCGTCTCCGATCATCTTTCGGTGATCCTCGATCGTCTGAACCTTTGACGCTCCTCACCTAGTCTCGGCCATCCTTCGTCTCACCATGATCAACACCCGATGTCCTGCAACCATCAAAAATAAGGAAAACCCATCACATAGCAATGTTCAAAAAGATATGCAATAAAACTCCCAAAATCACAAATTTTGGATCATTGACGGTCATCAGGGCCGGTGCTATCTCCCCCAGGCCGGTAGCACCACCCTACACCCAAACCAGAAAAGATGCTCTTTGGAATTTTCACACCGACCAATCGGTCCGGTGCTACCGCTCGGCCGGTAGCACCGGGCTAACATGGCTGGTAGCACCGGCTTTTCTGATCCCCTAAAAACACCCTCTCAGATTTTTCCACACTGCTCTGGGGTCCGGTGCTACCACTCGGTCGGTAGCACCGCGCTACCATGATCGGTAGCACCGGAAAAAACAGACAGAGCTCAAATTGCTTCAAATTAAAAATCCAATTCAAATCAAACTCAAACCAGAGCATACCAAGCTCAAATTTAGTCAAATACTCATCACAAATATGGGTAGACCTCCACATGGTCTTTCACCAATGGAGCCCATGCTTGGGCTATAACCCCTACCATCCGCTTACCAAGAGTATTCATCTTTCCCGTTAGTGCGTGAGAAAGAACCATGTATTTTCAATCCACGTAAATTCGGTTGTGCTGTGTGAAAGACCATGTGGAGGTCTACCCATGTTGGTGATGAGTATTTGACTAAATCTGAGCTAGTTATGCTCTGATTTGAGTTTGATTTGAATTGGATTTTCAAATTGAAGCAATTTGAGTTGTGTTTGTCATGATCGACTCGAGTGGTTTGGTAATTGCTAAGTATCGAGTAGAATTGTTGCTGGGTCGAGCACCCTGTCGTTAGCTCAACTCGAGTCCTTAGTCTAACCAATTGTTACTCTATATCGTTTTATCGACTTGGTGATGTGGTCGATAGACTTGGTATTGAGTTGAGGTCGATTGACTTGGTATCGAGTTTGACATGTGGTTGAACACTCGATGCAATCGATGCGGTGGTCGAGTTACTACTCAAGCGAGGATCCTACTCGATGGTGGCAACTCGATGAAGTCGATACAATGGTCGATAGTGCCGACTTGTTGAGCGATGCAATTGGATGTTGACTGCATATATTTTTTGGACATTGCTATGTGATGGCTTTTCCTTATTTCTGATGGTTGCAGGACGACGGTGCTAGGTCATGGTGAGGCGAAAGATGATCGGGACTAGGCGAGGTGTGTTGGAGGTCCAAACGATCGAAGATCGCTGGAAGATGATCAGAGATGGAGTCGCTGCAAACCTAGAAGACAAGGAATGGTTGAGATACTAGCTAGGAGTTACTCGGATCAAGGAGGGCCGTTGGAGCGCGGTCTAGGTGATAGAGTAGTTGGTCTAGTTAGTATGCTTCGAAAAATATGTAAAAACCCGGTATGTTAGAGGGTTTCGGGTTAGCTCATGTATGAGTGAGGGAGTCACTCCTAACCTTTGATGGTGATCCTTGGGGTAGAAGGATCTTATCCAAGGATGGAGGGTGACTCAAGAGTAGTATAAATAGAGGGGGAGGGTTAGCCTTCCTCCTCTTAAAAGTTTTAGAGGTTTTGGCTCATTTGAGCTTTTTGCTCACTTTGTTGTGAGGCTTTGTAAACCTCCCTTCCAGAAATACAAATTATTTTCTCTTATACTTGAATTTATTTTACGCATTTAAGTTCATCAATTAAATTCCGCAAACTACATTCTTGTGATTTGCTTCTTGCACATTTATATTTGCCTCCCCTCCTTCTAAATGCTTGTGGATATTGTGCTGAGGATGTATAATTGATGGATGAGTCTTCTTTAGATCATATCCCAATCATCTAGGCAAATCTTGTTTTCTTTCTTGTAAGAAACTGATTTTATATGCTTAAGTGAATCATTCTTTTAGATCGTGTTTGAGGGGTTTTGGACTTGTGTTCTTGCTTGCTGTGACGTATGAGAAGTTATCCAAGATCATCTTGATCATCAAAACCCCACGAGTAAGTCCAAGATCAAGTTCTCAAGTTTTGCTCAAACTTGGTGTGTTCTTCCTTCAAAGTGAAAAAGGTCAGAACTTTGACGTCAATCCTTGCGATTGAAGGTTGGAATAAGTTCGTGACATCCTTAGGATCACATCCACCAAGTTTCATGAGTTTTTGTCCAGTCGATCAAAAGATTCCTTAAATTAGCTTTTGAGTTCGTGTTGTTCTTGGCTCTGTTTTTCCTGCTGTTCTTGAGCCTAGTCATACCGTCCTTCGCGCGGTCATACCGGATTCCGGTGCTACCGGATTCAACCCGGTCATACCGGACTTGCAGGAAAACTTTCACCATTTCATTTTCTCCTTTTGATTGAATTGTGTGTGGGTTTGGTTGGATCATTTTGAGTGGGAAAATTTTAGATTTGGGATCATTCACCTCCCTCTGATCGCCATTCCGGTCCTTCACTGTGTATGCGCCAATCTCATTACCTTAGCGTACGTCAATGGGCCCACACAACAAATTGGGAATTTACGTGGGATTTGAATCTCCATCAATTCTAAAATATCTTGAGCCCATGATAGGGAAACCTTTGAAAGAGAGATACGTTAATTGCACATTCAATGAAAACTTATTCCTAACATTAGGGGGAGGGGGGAATGACCCAAATTGGAATGCCGAAAACTATCATGGCATGATAGCAGTCTTCATAATATGGATCCACGCACTAAAGAAGCTGAACAAGAGGTTCAGAGGATTATTGTTTTGCAGTACCTTGCAAACAAGCTACTAGATTCATTTACAGTTCATAAGGGTGGTTCCTAACTGTACATTCCAACAATTAATGCGTCTAACAGAGTAGAGACATCCCAGGTTTTGGGTTCTACCTCGAAATCCCCTTCCTTGAGCAAGAAGAGGGGGACCTCTTGGTTCTAAACATCTCAAACCGTAGAGACGTCCTCTTAAGAGACGACTTGAACAAGGGAGAAACTCCTTGAACCAAATACAAATAAAAATAATCCAAGAGACTTGTCTATAGAGTCCAAGAGATGAGAATGTCCATTCTAGGAGAAATGTGATTGTTGTTCATCTAAGAAGAGGTAAAACAAAACCCTGTGAAATCACGTGCACAACAAACAACACTAGGACTATGGAAATTGAAATCACATAGTCTGCCATAGTGAGAAATCGTGGAGAGATAATTGATTTAAATGAAGTTCCAATTGGTTTGAATAAGGAGTACACCACAAATTATGTGGATACAGGAGAAATATACTTCAGACAAGTATGTGCTAATAGCAGTTACTTTTCCTCTAAGATTGCTTTTTCATATTGAGAATTCGGATGTCAACTCGAATACTATTGCTGAAATCAAAAGTTTCCCTAATTGGGATAAATGGAAATATGCAATCGAGGCGGAACTAAACTCGCTAAATAAGATCTCTGGACAAATTGCCAAGGCTCCTTGGGATATCATTCATTTTGGTCACAAATGGGAGTTTATGAAAAAGAGGAATGAAAAAAATGAAGTGTTTAGGTATAAAGCGAGTTTAGTAACAAAAAGATTCACATAGAGACCTAGCAATGATTATGACGAAACTTATTCTCGTGTTATGAATGGAACTACATTCTGTTACCTTATATTTATGGCAATAGACATGAATCTGAATATGAAACTCATGAATGTTGTGACTGCATATTTGTATGGTCACTTGATTCAAAAATCTATATGAAGGTTCCTAAGGGACAGAAGATCCCACATGTCAATGAGAATGACAATCATAACATTTGTAGCATGAAATTGCAAAAATCATTATAGGATTAAAGCAATATAGTTGTATGTGGTACAACCTACTTCGTGAATTCCTTCTGATGAAAGGATATGTCAACAACAATGTAGGTCTTATGTGTTCATAAAGAAATCCATGGTAGGATTATGTATCATCTCAATGTATGTAGATTATTTGCTCATCATTGGAACCAATAAGGACATCATCAAAGCTAGCTCATACTTAAAGACCGAGTCCGAGATGAAATATTTGGGTGAAACCAAATTTTGTCTTGGGTTATTGTGAAAACCGACTAAGTTTTCACCTGTAATAAATTGAGCTGTCATTAACGTCAGCCTAAATTTCCGTTAAGATCCTAGAGGATCCACTCAAAGTCGGCAATGGTCAACTTTGAGAGTACCACAACCTAGCATTGATGTCTTTCTGTTTGAAAAACTATGTAGCTTTGGTCGATAGTGTCCAATCTTAATAAAAGAGAAACACAGTAGAAATCGTCGTCAAGATCAGAGGTGTTCGGTATTAGCAGTAGTGCATAAGCATTTAGATTGTGATGTGACCACTTGTATAATAATTTCTATATTTTATTACTAGCATGCAACATTAAAATCACTTGTCATTTTCCTAATATGTATAAAAAGAAGAAGAATATATTATGGACAATTAACACAACAAAAACTAGTTATATATTATGGACAATTAACACGACAAAAACTAGATTACAGCAAACACTATCACTAATATATTGCTTAACCAAAACAAAGACTTAATAGAATATTTAAGGTATGCACCAAAGCATATAACAATGTTTTGGATTCTTGTGCTAAAACATCTCACATTAACTCAATAATATGTTAACACCATACAAATCAATCCGCTAGTTATGCCAAAACACAAGGACTCAATCACATATTATCATAAGTAAAAGTTTTAATTTAAAACATAATACAATCAAATATATAACAAACCAAGCATTTAGTTTATGACAGTCGAGCCATTAACAAAACCAGACGCTTAGCATTTCCATAGTTTCACTTCAAATAATACAAGAAATAATAATTGATTTACAACACAGTCCTGTGCACAAATATTCTACATTTTAGACCCTAAAATTTGTTAAAATTACAAATAAGGGTAAAATATTACACACAAGCCCCTACTCCATTCCCTTAACAAGCTAAGCATCAGTCTAGCCCTTCACCATACAAATTTACACTTCAATCCCTAATAATTAACGTAATTACAAAATAACCCAAAAATTTACATTTTAGCCCTGAAGCTTCCACAAATTTACAATTAAATCCCTATCTTAGCATCTAAGAAACCTCTCGTAGACAACCATATGCCCAGCTAGATGGTAGTAGCTATCAATGCTACACAAGTCACTTCACCATGCAAGGAAGCAAAGCAAACCACCTAGCACCCAAGTGTCATGACCCATGGTAACCTCAAGCATCACTATGTAGTAGTTATTACTAGTGCAAGCATGTCTTAGTTCATCACAATAGCAACAACACGTTTTAATGTTAGTTCATATTAGCTAAGTAGATCATCTAATTTTTTTGGCTAATTCACTAAGTAGATAAACATGCTACTATAGTGCGCCAGCATGCAATGATAGGCTAACTTAACCATTTATCATTGTGTTAACCATCACAAGATAACTGATAACCAAATCTAACAGTCACAAGTAATCATGCAGAGGCAATGATTTATATAAATTTCTGAAAAATTACAAGTCAATAAGCACTACTTCTCAAAGAGCACAAGCTAGAAATAGTGCATCCACCTTATCACTATATTACTTGAAGGCAATGCTTAACTAAGAAACATAAATAATATGTCTAGATCAATGTCGGTAATAAGATCATGACTACACATCTAGAGTATTTGCCAAAACCATCATACTAACCCAACCTCACAAAAGTGTCATGTTACATAAATCTTATTTAAGCAATTGCTTTCTTTGCGGAATTTGCACTCACTAACATTTAATAACTTGAGAACATGAACTAGGTGGCAAAACCTGATTATTTATGCATTTAAGTTCTTTGTGCAGTGTTGGCCTCATTAACTAGCCAAAATACTGGATCTAAGTATGAAATCGGTTTTAGGAATGTTTAGCTGGCCATAGCATCATGATGACCTAATGCAATGCCATGCTGCCTACAATGTCTTATTCCAACAACAGACCTACAATTAACAAATCATTAGGATTGTTAATAAACCATCATGTTTCCCTTGTTACCCTAAATCACGTTAATTCATCTTAATCCGTTGCCACATCTAGATTGCATAAAAATCCAGGAGACGATATAACTATATACACGTATGTATGTGTATCAACTACTACAAAAACATCTAGAGATATTAACAATAAGTAAATATCTTGTTCACAATTAGATAATGAGATAAACAACAGTAAAAGTATTAGTCATTCCCAAATACATCCATATTAGCAAAGAAGTACAATACATAATTATATTACAGTCCTTAAATATTTTCAAAAAATCAAACAAGGACAAATCTATTACACTTCAGTCCAAAACTCTTACAAACATATCCCTGCCTATGTTCATTAGCACCCAAGCAACTCCCAGCTCACATCAGTACACTTGTGCCCTCTCCCCTTCCATTTGTGCACACACAAGTGGAGAGAATGGTATGTAACGAGCTGCATGCATGTCTGCCACAATACCCCCTCACCAGCCCACAATTTACACCCCTCTAGCCCATAGCTCCACAATTCTAACCATTGTTTTCACCACATTACAAAAACCACATAGTAGCTTTCACATTGTCCTTTGTACTAACCTTGCCTCTTCTCTTGCCCTCCCTCTTCTCACCCCCTGCAGCAAAAAGGTGCAAAGCATTAGCTTTAATGTCTTTATTCTCCTCTTGGCATGCAAAGGCAGTAAATGGTAGCTACACATAGTATCTTAGGCATTTAATTACTACATTGATCAGCATTACTAGTAATCTAAGCATATAATATGATCGAGGGCAATAGATAGATTTAATGCAATAGCATGGTTGTATGTCTTAGTAAATCTATCTTTGCAATAAAAAAAATAGTAGCAAGTGATTCATGGATGCACATGCATTCCAATTTTGTCAGCACAAAATGAATCTATGCTAAAACAAGATATGTCAAATTTCACAATCCAATCAGGAATCAGAGAAACATGATTAAATAAGAGCACACTAGTGCATTACACATTTTGGGATCTAATGTATAGATAAATGACTATGCCATAAATGACACAGCATTGTGTGGCTCTAACCTATCGATCCCGGCGGCACCACTTCCACCTCCACACCTAAGGCCTCCTCCCCGCCTCTCTTCCTGATCGTGTAAACATGAACTTCGTGCCTGTCGAACCCAATCCGCTGCTCTCCATACTCATATGTGTATCCGATTAAAGTAATCCAACCCCCTCGTTTACTTCCTCCAAAGGGTTGCTGACGCACCGCCCTCCCCTCCCCACTTTCCCTCCCACCCCGCTGAGTATGCTTACCCCTAGAACACCTCTAGTGAATCATACATCGGCTTCCGCAAGGCACCTCCTCCCTATCGCCATATGGATCCTCCACCTCTAGACTCTACGGCTCTTGCGAAGGAGAAGGCGGGAAGTCGGTTGAGGCGGCGGCGGAGGGGGTGGAGACAGGGTAGCAAATGAAGGTAGAGGACGGGAGAGGTGAGCCATATGTGGCAGTGAAATCGTAGCCCCCGCGGTAGGGTGGAGTTTAAACTCCACGGATAATTCATCGTCATCTTCATCTACGACGTAGTTTCTGGCTTCAGCGTAGGCCATGGTGGGGCGGTGGCAATAGGGTTTAGGTCTAGGGTTTTGGGTGCATGTAAGGCGGGGAGTGGCGAAGGAAGAGGAGCACATGGAGGCGAGGAGGGTGGCATTCTGCTTTCCCGTGATGGCGATGAGGTTGGGACTTTGTGGATGATGATGGTTGGGTTGAGAGGGGGAGGAGACGAGCAAGCAGGATTCGCCAGCACAAGATGGCAAGTAGGCAGTTGTTTTCATGTCGGGTTCCTTAATTCCTTTCCATGGGTAGGATGGGCGGCTCTTTAAGCATCGTGGGGCCACGGTTCAAATTTGTGGCTGGGCTACGGATCTGCCTGGTCGAAACCAGGTGTAAGATCAAAGCCCGTGTGCTTGCACGGAGCCTCACTTGAAACACAAACATTTTATATAATTCTTGTAGGACGTAAATTATTTTTTGTAAATTTGTTTTGTGCTTCAAGCATACTTTAAACCTAGTAAGACCTTTTTTCCATGTCTATGGTTGCACTCCCATAGTCCCATGGTATATAGATGTGTAACAAATTGGTTTACTTGTAATCATAAATCCTAAGTGTCATGGCTATTTGAGTTTATTATATAACTTGTTGCAAGTGGTGCAGGGTTTTTGGCTCGATCTTTACGGTATAGGATTGGAGTTAACTGGACCCGTGCAACCTGATGAATGACACCACCAACCACCATCTCTATTATGACAACCAGCGACACTCGATTCACCCAACCACACGCTTCGATCCCTTTATCTACTCACTCATGTGGAGTAGGCAATCGGAGGAACGACGGAGTCAAGATACTCAGTGAATTCCCAATTCAATCGGGGGTGGAATTGTATCACACAAACCGTAGAACAAGAACATATATTTCTGAATATTGAAGATTTGACTTACAGTGGAGAGACTGACCCTCCTTTTATAGAATTTTTAGGTTGCTACAGTACAGTGGTGCTACAATATTACGTCTGCTATAGTAAGACATGACAAATTGGAATTGAATTCTTCAAAATATCAAGCCGTTTTCCATCTTCCGTTCAAACTTGGGCTGATTTTTTGGTGTTCATTCTTTCTCTTGGCTTCTTTCCTTTCCTCCTTAGCTCACCTTTCGCTGGGGTCCACAAATAATACATTGACATAATTTGGTTCTAATATACATTTGTGCATTATTTCAACCTAGCAACAAAAAAGCACCTGCTATTAGGTAGTACATAATGTTTATGTAAATATATTGAAGATTGGTTAAGGAAAAGATTCACGCGTTAATATTTAATACGACTTAGTAATTATTTTCGATTAATTAAGAAATTAAATAGGAAGATATTAAACGTACACATATCCGTATCAGCAAGTCACTGGTTGGCCATTACTAACAGAGAATTCACTCCAGTATGTATACCTTATATTATAGCAGGAGGGATTGGAGCCCTCCCGCCTGTGCCACGTTAGCACATTCGCGTTGAGGTCCTTCGAAAAATCCAAAATTACAGACAGGTCCTTCTATCATTTTTTTTGCAAAAAGGACCCTGTGGTTCCGCATATTCATGAAGGGGTCTTCCACAGTAAACCAAAATTACAAATAGGTCCTTCTATCTTTTTTAAACAGTACCCATGGTTCTGTATATTCGCGAACGGGTCCTCCACCGGTTTTTTGGCAATCGCAGATAGGCCTTCCACTGATTTACCCCAGAAAGGACCCGCGTTTCTGCAAATTTGCAAGTAGGTCCTCCACCTTTTTTTCACAGAGGACCCCGTGGTTACACAAATTCGTCGACGACTCCTAACGAGCAGTTTTTTTAAAAAAAAACACGACGTATCCTAGTGAGCCAATTTTTAGGGGAACACGAACAAATCCTCTACTGGTTTTTTCCACAAAGAACCTCGTGGTTACGCAAATTCATCGATGGCTCCTAGCCAGCCAATTTTTTAAAAATCTTCGGACCAAATTTCGCACGGTGCAACGTAGCGCGCGGCCCTAACTAGTTAGTTTGAAACTCGAGCATTCTCCAAGTGCTAGTAGCTTCTTTTTTTCCCAAAAAGTTGGCTAGGAAAGACCCCGGTGCATCCAGCATTAAAATCCTACCGAATTAGGTCCTCCTTTAGCTTTATATGCTAACATGAGCCTTTTTTTAGATGGGAAGGAAAGCTGATTTCAATCTGAGTGCTTATCCCGTAAACTATCAAGGACAAAATCAGACATAACACTTGTAGACTTTTAAGTGCTAACTTGTAATGTTTGCAAACGTTGAATGATGGATCATAGATATTCAAATCAGTTTATGCTCATACTAGAGCTGCTATAACAGTAGTTAAAAACCGAGTCTTTTATAAACATGGTAATAATCTCACCTATCATGTATACTATATTCAAAAGGTTACTACAATAAATTCACAACAATACTACAGACCAAATACCTCAAATAAAATCAAGTCACGTCTACAAAAGACTACATTATCCATCTTTATTATATCTTTGAATTATGTCTTACTCTAATCCATAGTAATAAATGACATTAAAAATAAATAAAGGGGAAGGGGGTTAAAAGGAAAAAATGATAAGGAATCACCTCGAAATTGTAGAATGATACGTATTTAGAAACAAAATTTAAAAGCTAGAATGACATATATTCAGAACAGGGTGGGTATTTTTCATCGTAGATTGTATCCAAGCACAAAATAACATACGGGGACACACCACTATACAGAAAAAAATTTATGGCACTAGATGTCTTATAGCATCCTTTGCAAAAATTAGACTCATATCAACTATAAATCTCAAAAAACTAAATCTTTTCTCTCTCCTTCAATATATATCCGTTATTGTTAGTAATCATACGTACGATACCATTAGGGCAAGTACAATAGCAAAGCCAACTACTGGCTAATAGTAAGCTAAAAGCCAGTTTGTACAATAACTATCTCTAAAGGTTGTCTTTAGATGTTGTATAATAACTATCTTTTCTCTCTTGTACATAAATGATCTACCTATGCTTCTGTACAAAGCTGGCTACTAAATAAGAGCCAGCTCTCTTCTCTCTCCTCTTTTCTCACTCCTCCACATAGACCAAAACTGATGTGTACAGACTAAAAGCCAGCTGACGTGATCTTATTGTACATGCCCTTAGACGCTACAACTAAAGCCCATAGCCCGTGAGCCTACAAGAGCGTTTTTACTCAGCCCACATACATCCTTATCCAAACATCAACATTGTGAGCCATCGTTTTCGTTGTTTATTCCCCCTCCACGTAAGACTCGTCTCCTCCGTCGTAACTCGTAACTCCTACAACAGCCTCAGTTCCTGCAGCCGCCGCCGCTGTATCAGGATATGAGCCCCAAGAGCAGCCTGGTGGAAGCAGTAGGCGCATGGCCGTACGATCTAACAGAATTTTACCAACTCTAGACCAACCCGGTGCCTGAGACCTTGCTTTCGCAGTCATCGTCGTTCTCCTCTTCAAATGATAGCAGTGCTACATTATAAGAGGGCTTCAAGTCATTGTTGAGCTCGGCTAGTGTTGTGCCTGATATGATATTGGCTTGAACAATTTCGTTGTACAGTGCTAGCAGGCTATGCAATTCTACCGGGGGCTTGAACTCTTGAAGAGTCAAGCAGGTTTCTGCCTGATGAGAGCAAGCTTGTGATTGATGTCGACAAGTTGCAGTTCCACCTCTAACCTGCCGCGACGGGAGCCTACAGGATTTGGAGGAGATAAGGGTGTAGACAACATGCGGAAGATGACGCCGGTTGAGAGTGCTATAGGCCGCACTGTGCCATTTGGGATAGGGATGGTGGTGTAGATCGGAATTGTTCCTTTCCTCCTCTATGCTCATTTCGAAATGATGATACTGGTAAGTTGAGTTGTGGGAGCGGTTGTTTTCGAGTGTTGCAATACGAAACATCAAATGTTTTAGATGTTCAATAGTTCCTTTGTTATTGCAACAAGTTATAGTTTTTCTTGCAATGCGTCCTTGTATTTGTTGTCCTAGTAGTGCAAATTTGTTACACAATTTTATTATTAATTTTGTACTTGTTGCATTCGCAGTAAAAATTTTTTTATTGCAAATATATAAACTAATTGTTTCGCCTCTGAAATTTTTTTATTACACCAGATTGAATTAGTTGTTGCAACAGTTATGTTTGAATGTTGCTACTTTTTTTCAAATATTGCAACATTGAAACATTAGAATTTGTTTGATTCAGATACCTGAGCTAGTTTTAAACCGTACCTAAGTTTTATACTTTTGGTTTTCATCTAATTTTCAGTGGGAATTTTTATAATTTTATCATTTTTTATGATATTGCACTTCTTTTTTCGTATTTTATTGCATGTATTGTTTAGCGATGTTACGCAATGCGAACAATGAGAAGTTTTCTATATGGTTCCTAATCGTTCTAATATAATCATGAGTATTTGTTTAAAAGAAATGTTAAAGATGGTACCGTACCATGAATAGAAATCTCATCGAAAACCAGCAAAATTTCACCGAAATCTCATATTTCGGACCCCCCCATAAGATTCAAAATCCCCTCTGGATTACAAAAAATTCAAAAATAAAATAAAATGCTACAGTCTCTCGAAAAAATTTAGCAAAATTTCGCCAAATCTCGACGAAATCTCGGGATTTTTAACCAGTTTTAAACTTTTATGGCCGGATTTGGTCAATAACCCTTAAGAAAGTCATCTTCCATGAAAATTTGTTGAAAAACCAAAATTTTGAGACATTTTAAAATTTCGGCAGAAACACTGTCAGATTTTTATAAAATTTTAAATGCTTGATAATGATATGAAAAATTTATGGTATTATATTTAGTATTGTAGTATCATATAGATTTTTTTTCAAAATAATTTAACTTAATTTTTTTCTTTAAAAAATCAAAAACAGAATGAACATAATTGGGACAGTAACCATGTTAGAATTTTATAAATTTGCTCGAGTGTGATCATGATCCAAAATTTTTATGAGAGCTTAAGAATTACCTCAGTACCAGTATATAAAATTTAAAAAAAATTAATTTTTTGTTTGCTCAATCAAATCTATGTAAGCATTGAACTTCATTTGTTATATTACAAAAATCAAAAAGAGAAAGAATATAAATGGTACAGTGCGTTGTAAGAATTTTATAAATTCACTAGGGTGTGAAAAATGATTCAAAAATTTTATGATAACTTAAGCATTTCCTTAGCACCCTTCTGTAAAAATTTCAAAAATTCTAAACCTTTTTTGATTGCCAAAGCAAATCTATGTTTTGATCATCATGCTTTTATCAAGATATAGCACTCTCAGAATTTTTAAAAATTCTTGAAGCTTGATCATCATCTAAGAATTTTATATAAACATTAATGATACATCAGGACCATCCACAATTGTTTTAAACTTTTCCAATGTGGTTTGAACTATTTTTTATTTTGTTTAAGTTTGCCGGTAAGGCTTTAAACTTTTCCAATGTGGTTTGAACTATTTTTTATTTTGTTTAAGTTTGCCGGTAAGCTTTTAACAGGACAGTAGCACTATTCGAATTTTTAAAAATTCATTATGTTTTATCATCATCTAAAAATTTGGGAATATTAGTAATATGTCAGACCTATGCACAAAAAGTTTCAAAATTTTATAAACTCGTTTGTTCCATTTTTTATTCGGTTCAAATTTGCTGGTCAGCGTTTTATCACGACAGTAGCAATGTTTGAATTTTAAAAAGTTCCTCAAGTTCTATAACCATCTGAAATTTTTATGAGAACATCGTTGATGTGTCAGTAACCTTTCAAAAACAATTTCAAAATTTTTCGACATCGTTTGAGTAATTTTCGCTCGATGCAAATTCACCGAAGTCTCGGCAAATCTCACTGAGAATTCGGGAATTTCGCCCGAAATTTCGTTTTTCCCGGTAGAAATAAAATCGGATTTAGATTTTGACCGAGATTTGCTCAAAATTCTGATATCTCAGCGAGATTTCAAATTTCAATCACCGACGAAATTTCATCTAAAACAAAATTTGAATCCTCCTACCGGACACAATTATAGTAAGTTTTTCCCCGCTTAACCCAAGTGGCAGCCGAGCCGCAGCCCGGCGGTCCGGACCCATGCGGCAGCGCTCCACGCGCCGTGACCCCAGCATTTCCCGTCACCGGAAACACAAATTAACCAGCAGGCCACCTCGTCCAGAACCGAACCACCGCAGTTCCCACCCTCTCCTCGCTCGCGCCCGGCGGGTCCACCACCACTCCCTCCCCCAATCAAACCAAACAAATCCGCCACCCACTCCACCAGTTCGCGACTCTGTCCGATCGCTCCGGGGTCAAAGCCAACGGTCGCCGTGAGCCGCGACGGAGATCTCACACTTCGAGCCCGTGCAATCTCATGCCAATTGCGCTGCCCACCACGCCACGCGCCCGATAAGGCCGCGCGCGGCCGCCCCCGCCCCGACGCCCTGGAGCCGGCGCAGCAGGAGGCGGTCAAGCCGTCCCCGACCAACGGCCGCATCCGCTACCGCACGCCCTCGGCGGCCGATCTGCTCCCCGCCGACGACCTCGCTGCCGCCCCCTCCGCCGCGGACGCTGCCGCGGCCACTGCGGCGGCAGCCAGGATGCGGCGTTACTCGGCCGCCGGCGCGCGGCAGCAGCAGGGGGAGGCCGTGGCCGACCGCGTCCACCGCTACCGCGGGGTGCTGATGGTGGTGCTCGCACCGGTGCTCCTCATCTCATTCGTGCTCCTCCTCATGCCGCGCGCGCCAGCCTCCGCCACCGTAGGGGGCTCCGGTGGTGGGCTTCTCGCCACTGGCGGCCGGAGGTGGGGCCCCCGGGCCGTGGGTGGAGTTGGGGACGGATCGAACAAGTATGCGGTGATATTTGACGCCGGGAGCTCCGGGAGCCGCGTGCACGTGTACTGCTTCGACGGGAACCTGGATCTCGTGCCTATAGGGAAGGAGATCGAGCTGTTCAAGCAGGTGAATTGGTTGGGCTTTTGTCTATATATATCTTTAATTATGAAATGTGGGGGCGTTGTTGGGTGGATCTGTTCATGCTATGATCTGATGCTAGGGTGCTCGTAGGGCTGGTTGATCCTGGATTGGCATTTGAAATGAGATGATCTCGTATGTGCAAAACATGAACAGGCAAGGCAAACCGAAATACTAGTCTTGCTACCATAAATAGAATAAAGAATAAGTCCATTTTACACCCCTCAACTTTTCAAAAAGTCCATTTAACACCCTCAACTATAAAACCGGGTATTTAGCACCCCAAACTTAGAAAACCGGATCAATTTACACCTTAAAGCGGTTTTGCTGACATGGATCCAACTTAGGGTGATTTTAGTGGTTTTTGCTATGTTGGCAACCATGTCAACGATTTTTGCTTGTGTAGATCCAATTGAGAAAAGGAATGATGACGAAAAGAAGAAAAAGAATGTATATATAAAGAAAAGGAGTGAGAAAGAGGTCGATGATATTGATGTCAATACCCTTGAATTTGATCCTTAATACTAAAACTCGATGATGTATCTGCCAAAATGGCGAAAACCATCTTGAGTGGGATTCAAATAATCAAAACTGTCTTAGGTTGTAAATTGACCCAGTTTTGTAACTTTTGGGGGTTAAATACCCGGTTTTGTAGTTGAGGGTGTTAAATGAACATTTTGAAAAGTTGAGGGGTGTAAATGGACTTATTCCATAGAATAACTAGTGCATATTATGAAACGGTGAAACCAAATTGTTGCATTTGATGTGGATATCGTTATTTGGTAACACTTGAGTAAATCATTGGAACCATGAACCTACCATCTATGGACTTCCACAATTAGAAGCATATTGAATGATGGAATTTTGCGTGATGCATGGACGATATGTAGATTGTACATTGGTGGTTTTTTTAGGATGTTAAGGATAAATAATACGTTTGGTGCTATTTGCATGAATGCATTTGGCCTTCAAAGGTAGCACAAATCAGTTCATGGAAAGTTGACAACCGTTCATTTGCTTTCACCTATTTTTCTCGTCACATAACATATAAATGAAACTTGAAGTATCTCTTTATCCCTATGACTTATGAATTATGATTCGCTCAAGCTTGTTGGGAGCAGGGCTGTGAAAACCGGCACTTACTGGCCATCTATTGTTGATATCTGCCCAATTAAGTCATTAAGGACCTGGTCCTAATAAGTTGGGGCTGTTCATCTAAACCAATAAATTTTTACCTAGTTATATCGACTATATGGATGATCACAGCTATTTAAGTTTAGTTTATAATTATTCCTGCAACCAGGCACATTGTTGAAGTGTGGAATGTTTTCATATATGTGACTGCAGAACTGGCTAGTCTTTTCAAAAAAGTTTTTTAAAAATGAAGGTTTTACCTGCATTTTGTCCAAATGCTATTCTAGAAACAACATATCTGAATTTGTTTGAATTTTAGAACTATTCAGCGCTGAACTGAATCAGTTATAGAACTGTGAGCAGAAACTGGCCCTTTTATCAGTTATAGAATCCAGGTTGGGAAGTCAATCTAAGCTGTTTGATGCTCCAAAAGTTGCTCTTTTGCCCCCACATTGAAATATTGCATCATGAATGATGAATGCTGAAAAGAAAAGGCTTACTTCAAACTTTAATATTAGGCATTGCTAGCTTTCTACCCTGGTGAGGCTTGTCCTCACTTCTCAAAGAATATATGCATAAAGTTTTTGAGGAGTTCCAAGGATCTTGGAGCTGAAAGAAAATTGTTTTTCCTAGACACTCAATGACCCAATGATCTGTAAATACTCCTGTCACCCTGTCATATATTTGAATATAAACGAACAATTTTCCATGTAGCGAAGAGAGGGAAAATACAATTTATCTAATTTTCACCCTATTTTCCTTTCAGAAAAAACCAGGCTTGAGTTTTTATGCCAAGGATCCACAGGAGGCTGCTGAGTCACTTGTTTCTCTTCTAGAGGAAGCTGAAAAAGTAGTTCCTGTAGAATTGCGTGAGCAAACGCCTGTCAGGGTTGGGGTGAGTGGTGGTTTCCTCTGTTGCATTCTACAGAATTGGAAGCTGAGACAGTTTGAGTTTTCACGATAGTGTTTTCTGGTGAATTTTGATCTTCGAAACCTTACACAGGCTACTGCAGGTCTCAGAGCGTTAGGAACTGAAAGGTCTGAAGAAATTTTGCAAGCGGTAAATGTTCTCCTTGTGATAATCCAGTAGTAGCATGTCCTGTTCCTGTCAAGATTGGGTCATGCCATTTTTCTCATTGTTGTCTCATTTTGATTTTTTTTTAGATACGCCTCTTACTATCTTTTAATTTGTATCATCTAATTGTTGTATTGTTTTGGACCTTTTGGTTATTATTGAATACGGATTCTGCAGGTTAGGGATCTTCTTCGTGACAAGAGTTCTTTCAAATCTCAACCAGATTGGGTCACCGTTCTAGATGGATCCCAGGAAGGTGCATTCCAGTGGGTATGGTTTTGCCCTAATTTATACATATGCTAATGCTCTGTAGCTTTATTTTGTTTCTTTGTCTTTTTTTATAAAAAAATTCAATAAGGTTCATCTGTTCCTGTATAAGTTTTGACTTGCTAATGTTCATAATCACAACTTGTCCTTTTTAAGTTGGAAGAGCTGTCCATATGCTGCTCTTTTGTAACCTTCGTACCATTAAGAAGCAACATGAGTGCTTCTTCTTTGTTTTTGTAGGTTACCATCAATTATCTGTTGGGAAAATTGGGTAAGCCTTACTCACACACAGTTGGAGTAGTTGATCTAGGTGGTGGTTCTGTCCAAATGGCTTATGCTATCTCAGAGAAGGATGCAGCAAAGGCCCCTCAAGTGTCAGATGGTGAAGATTCATATGTGCAGAAGCTGCTACTTAAGGGAACAATGTATTATCTTTATGTTCACAGGTCTGCATCAAATGGATCGTTGCAGTCCAACTGTCCCAAGATTATTGACCTTTTTGTGCTGTTATTTTTCCTGCCAAGATACTTAGCAATTATGCCTAAAACCTGTGATTAGTGTAAAAATATTTGTAGAACATATCATTAGACAGTCTTCACAACTTAGTTATGTTCCTTATAGTAGGAATGACCTACAAATATCTTGTATTTGGATTCCTAGGTCATATAAAACTGTAAATAGAGGAAGCCTGCCGTTATTCTGTAAGTTGCTACCAGATGTTGGCCATTCCAGAGATAGCATTAAGGCAAAAAAAGGTTAAAAACTTGTGGTGTTACTTCAAAATGGTTTACTTAATCTAGAATAGGATAATCGTATAATCATAACTGTTATGTTCAAAGTGAACTGTCGGGGAGGTCACTGCATACGTTCTTCAACCCACTCTCTCTCTCTCTCTCTCTACTTTTAACTCTGACACGGAACAATATTATTTACCAAATTGTGATGAACTACTGTTGTAACTGACATAACAAGGTTGCTTCTATCTAAACAAGATGATTAAGGACCATACATATAACTGCAAATATTGTTTTCCACAGTTATTTGCATTATGGTTTGCTGGCGGCTAGAGCAGAGGTCTTAAAAGCCCGCGAAGGCAATTATTACAGCAACTGTATGTTGGAGGGTCATCATGGTATGGTTGCTTGCTTCTGCTTACTCTTCTAAGCCAAACATTTAAAATTAATATATCTCTTCCTTGTTGCCTGTCTAGAATTTTAAATGAACACTTCCTGTGAATTTAGTGTGATTATGTCAGCATTGAAAGGGCAAACACTCATTTGAAAACAAAGCTAAGCTTACACAGAGATGCTTTTCCTTAACCTTTGTTCTACCCTATGCGGGGTTAGTATCCTGTCCCAAAATAAGCAACATCTTATTGGCTTTCCTGGAGAATTTTACATGCCATCAAGTATTAAATAGAGAATTTGCAGTGTTTTGTACAATGGAGGCCTTGATAAAGGCATGACTGTTCTATTGGCAGATTATGCTTGCAATGTAAAATTTTCATGTATTATATATACATGTCACAGTTTTTCCATAGATGAGAATTTTCGTTGAATGTACTGTGCCAATTGCTCTTTTCTTTGGATTACCTACCATAGTATCGTATTTTAACTGTTCTTGTATTGCAGGGAAATACAAATATGGTGATGATACATTTGAAGCATCAGGTTTGTCATCTGGTGCTAGTTATTCCAAGTGCAGGGCTGTTGCAATGAGAGCTCTTAAAGTTGACGAACCAGCATGCACTCACATGAAATGCACATTTGGTGGTGTGTGGAATGGTGGTGGTGGTGATGGACAGAAGAATCTTTTTGTAGCATCATTTTTCTTTGATAGGGCTGCTGAGGTAATTCTTTTGACAATTAAACTTTCTGATCCATCTGAAGCTGGTTGCTGTTGGCTTGCTAGCTCTTGTCACAGTATACATCTAAGTGTCTCATTCTTTGCTCAGGCTGGTTTTGTAAACCCAAAGGCTGCAGTTGCTAAGGTTAAACCATCAAACTTCGAAGAAGCTGCACGGCGTGTTTGTAAATTGAATGTGAAAGATGCACAGGCGGCCTACCCTGATGTCTCAGAGGAGAACATTCCATACCTTTGCATGGATCTTGTCTACCAGTACACATTACTTGTGGATGGATTCGGTATGGCTTAAGGCAAAGGACGAAAATTCACAATACCTTTATAAGCTTCCTACATATTTCTTATTCTTCTTGTCTGCATTCTTTCAGGTGTGGATCCCTATCAAGATATTACGTTGGTAAAGAAGGTGCCTTACAGCAATTCCTTTGTCGAAGCAGCATGGCCCCTTGGTAGTGCCATTGAGGTTGCATCTTCATCATAGGAAGAAACAGCTTGGCAGTAACTTAACAAAAAAGGATATCTCAGCATATAGTTTTGGCTTAGTTTACCAATCTGGAGTAGTGAGTTTAGATCTTAAGTTTGAACTTAGGATTTTGCCTTGATTCACCATTTGTTATCTATCTTCCATTATATTTGTCTAACCTTATATACATTAACGTATACGTGAGGAATATAGCTTGGAGTTGTTCCGTTTGAGCCATTCTAAGGTCTATTCATTTTGTACTAATGAAGGCCAGATCAGAGCCTTTCTATTTTGTAATTCTTTTGGACTTCGGCGCTGATTCATAAATCTACAGAAAAATTCTGCTTTGTAGGTTGTTTAATTTCATGTCATCTTTTGTTCCCTTTTGCATACTAGGTTAGTTTACTGAGAAGAAAGCACGCCCGTTGCCTTTTTGTTTGACTGGTGTGCAAGAATTCCACTCCTGTTGAGGCCCTGTTTGAAACGCAACGCAGTAATTTCAAAGGAAACATGTTAATTTCTATGTTCCAAACAGGACCCGTATTAGTACAACAGGCAGGGTCATATTTTCGTTTTGCATTCGAAAACCGGTATCTGGTCGGCACCAGTTTTTCGCAAAAACCGACCGAAATTCGGTAAAAACCGATTGGTTTGTGAAAGTCAAACAGGTGGTCAAACATATTAAAAAAAAACCAAAAACCGGTCAAAAAGGTTGAAAATCGGTCAGTTTTCGTTGAAACCCGACGACAGAAGGAAAATGGTGAAAATGCAAGAAAAAATTGCAAAAAAAAGTCAAAAACTTTCAAAAAAATCCCAATTAATCTATCAAACACCTCAGAGAATTTTTTTAAAATTAAATCATTTATTTCTTCTAAAAAATCCAAAACAACAATTAATGAAAAGGAACAAAGACAATGTCAGATTTTTATAAATATTTAAAAGATTTTATATATTCTAAAATTTTAATTTAACCATAACTAGTGCCAAAGGATTATGTAATAAAATTTTCATAAATATTAGACTTCATTTAGTACCCATATAAAATCAAAAACAGAAGAGCATATACAATGATAATAGCACCTTCAGAATTTTTAAAAAATACACATATCTGATCATCATCTAAAAATTTTAAAACATAATTTTAATTACATTATAACATCACACAAAAAGTTTAAGAAATATTAGACTTTATTTTGTGTCCCTAGAAAATAAAAAAATGAAGAACATATATTGTGACGGTATCACTGTCAGAAATTTTTAAAAACACACATGTCTAATAATCGTTTGAAAATTTTATAGCATCATTAGGATTACCTCAGGACCGCACACAAAAAATTTCAAAAAAGTTTAATACTTTTTGCTAAATTTATTCAATTTTTTTAAATTTACATTTGAACTCCACGGTTTACCGTTCGGTTTTTGTTGCCAAACCGGCTCAGCAAGGTCGGTTTCCACGAAAACCAACCGGTTTTCGATGGCTTTTTGAACCCTGACAACAGGGCCCCAAAACCGGCAGAAACTGGTTGGTTCCTACCAGCTTGCGGTTTCCCGGTCAGTGACAGAATGTATAGTAACGAACAACTTAGCTCGCTGCAGGCATGATACACAAAGAATGCTCCTAAGCTTTATGTATCACACAGTTCACAACGTTAAACTTCACAATAGCTTTCCTGTAAACTAGTACTGAAACAAGGGCATCCACGTTGTGGGATCACATTGCTCAACAGAACAACCAAAGAAACGTTGCCAATTTTCATACCCAGCCCTTTCTCCTGAAAGAATTAAGAGCAGTACTTCAATGCTTTCCCTCTCAATACAAGTTATATAAATTTTGAAACAAACGAAAGGATAAGTAATAACTATCTATCATTCATTCATTAATATCTATGCAACTGTTAAAAGAAAAAGCATGGAAACATATCTCAAGAATTAATGAACAATGGTATAGCCTTGACCTCATAGAAGGCCAGAGTTACAGAGTATGTACAGGTCTACAGGATCAATCGATCAGCAAGGCAGTATCCTCATTCTCTTCTTAGTTCTAAAGTATATGTCTTTTTTGAAAGAAAGTCTTCAAATGCCACAGCTGCAACCCTGCAACTCCGGCGCAAACCACTAGAGACAACAGGGTAAACGAGTGCATTCTTATGATTGTCTCTTCATTGAGCCTCTGCATCTCGCCCTCGCTGGCAAAAATTTATGAAATCAGTGAGCATGCAAATACAATTACAGATCTCAGATTGGAGAGAAAATAACTTGAATAGTGCTTGAGAGTCTTACCTCTCATGTAGAGAAGCAATCTCTTCATGTATGAGGCGAGCAGAATCCTCCAATTCCTTCAACTCTCCAACGAAGGACTAGGAAAGACATTTCAAAACAACAAATCTTACAAGACTGCTTTGGAACTGCTGCAAAGACTCCACTAAAATGATGCGAACCGCTAAGGTGCTGTTTGCACTAAGATTCGGTAGATACGGTCAAAATCGGCAATTTTGAGTCAACGAAATATAACCAATGTATGATTTGAAAGAATTTGAAGATATTTGGTAAGGGTGGAGATTCTTAAAGCAAAAACAGGCCGGATTAGGGTCAATACAGATCATATTTTGTAACGTATTGTAATAGGACTCGATCGGCCGATAGGTATAAAAGATAAACATAGGCAAGTGAAAAGAAAAACACGATCAAATCAACCAGCCTGCATTATACTTTCATCTACTTTTATGTCGACTAGGAGTAGTTCTTGTAATTTAGAAGCTCTGTAATCCGATTTTGATCAATAAAGTTGCGTATCGCCGATTGTTGATCTTCATCGATTACGTCCTTAGGTTCGATTTACTCTGATTTTATTGCGCATCGCCTGTTTCAGAGTCAATCTACCTTTACCCTCTGATTAGCCTTAATCGGCTAATTAGATTTACCCCTCACCTTCGATTTGATCGGCTTTCAGCTGATTAGATATAAGCCGATCGCCCTAAGAGATCGGCTTTGAGCGAATTTTATATTTTTTCTTATCAATTGCAGGGTCAAATCGGTTAGCACGATCTGAACCCGACGTTCGTCTGGTGTGTTGTGGCTGATAAACCCTACATCAAGTTTTTGGCGCTAACACACTCTTGACACGCCTGGTGGGACCAAGAAGATGCCTTCTTTCGACAAGTCGATTCCACCATCCGACGTCAACGCTGAAGCAATTATCGTCCCCACGTTAGACGATTTGGCTCTAGAACAGCGCAAGGAAATTGAAGACCGAAAAGCCGCTCTGGAGGAGATGATGCTGGGTTGTTATCAAAAAACCCGATGCGGCATCACCCAGAAGACTGCATTGCCGACGGTCACCGCCCTCGGTGACGCAGGAATTACAAACAGCTCGGTAAGTCAATACGTGACTTCACAAGCAGAATTATCGGCTATGATTGAACAGTCCTTACACCACGCTTTAATCAATCAATCATCGGCTTTAGTCACCACTCTCAAGCCGATGATTGCTAACAGTGTCAAGATTATTGCACAAGAGTTAGCCATATCTGGGAGCCTGCTCGATCCACTGCAAGCACTATCAAGCTACCATATTTATTCAGTGGCTCAAAGCACTCAAAATACGGTGGTTGGTGCAAAACCGTCGGCTCCAATTCCATCGCTGATGCCAACCCAACCCACTATTATACTGCCGCGGGATCCTCATCCTAGCGGGGTCACACATTATCGAGCGTACATTGATGCTACCAAGTTGAACGTGTCGGCTAATTTGCCACCGTCAGCCCCGTTTTACGCCTTCCCATAATCAGTTTTCAAGCCGGTTGAACCTGATAGATACCCGCATTACCCTGAGTCGATTCAACCCAGGAATCCGGCCCCGCACAAAGTGGCAACCTACGCATAACCCTTTGTCCCATTGCCGGAGTCACCGGTTAGAAGGAACAATGGATATGATCAATTCCTTCAATATCCGTCGGCTCAATCTAATCGGCAGCCCAAGCTTCCACTCAAGGGGGAAGAATGCTAATTATGATCATAATTGGCACCACCCTAATACCATATCGGCCAATAATTTTAATTGGACCGACCAAATTTTCGCAGTATTGAGGGATCAATTCGGTCTACAGCCAAAGGGTAAAGTCATCGGCTATATAAAGCCGTATCCCAATTATATAGATCGCATGCCATATCCGAACAATTTCAGAATTCCTGATTTTGCTAAGTTTTCAGAGGATGATTCAGTCACAACTTTAGAGCACATCGGACATTTTATCGCTCAATGCGGCGAAGCAGCTCAGTCCGATGGACTAAAAATTAGATTGTTCCCACTATCATTATCAGGAGTTGCTTTTACTTGGTTTACTAATTTACCTCCAAATTCATTTTATTTTTGGAACGATTTGGAAGGCCGATTCCATGAATACTTTTTCTCTGATAGTCTGGAACTAAGGATTTTTTATCTGAGTTTCGTCCGTCAGAAATTTGGGGAATCGGTAGCAGATTACATTAAAAGATTTAGGGAGGTTAGAAATCGGTGTTTTAGTGTCACGCTACCTTATAATAAATTGGCCGATTTAGCTTTCTAGGGGTTAATTCCTCCGCTCAGAGAAAAGTTTGGTGGGGCAAGAGTTCACCGACTTAAGCCATCTGCTTCATCGTGTGTCAACTCAAGAAAGCTGATTTCCTGACAATAGGGGGTTCTGGGATAAATTCAAAGTAAATGGAAATAATAAGGAAAAGGACAAGGACAAGGTTAATATGGTCGACTACTATTCAAGCGAGTCCACTGAAGACGATGAAGCAGAGGTAAATATAGCTGAATGGGTCAAAGGATCTAAAAAATCTCTAGTCTGTTCTTGGCTTAAGCCGACTAAAAATAAGTCAGGTAAAGTATGCGTTCGACGTATCCAAATGTGATCATATTTTTGATTTACTTTTGAAAGAAAAGATAATACGATTGCCTGAAGGACACGTCATACCATCGGCTAACGTGATCAAGAAATGAAGGTATTTTTCGTCAGCGGATCCGGTCGGCTATTGAAGACGGTTGGCTAAAATTCGCAGATGAGCCAACTATGCAAGTGGACGTTGATCCGTTCCCTATAAATATGGTCCAATGTTCACGTAAGGGAAAAGAGCCGATGCATGATGAGAACCAAAGTGGGCTTGACGTGCCGATGTTCAACCGAACTCGAGTGGAGACAAGACCTTGAAGATCACGATCGGTTCGCTACAAATAGAAGCCGATCGTGATGGCTTGAATTCGAGGACTATCAAGCCAAAGGGAGATTCGCAAGTTGGCAAATGGTACAAAGCGGATAAATCATCACCACAGAAGTCGATAAACAGGCCCAAGCCAACTTTTTCCCAGTTAATAGAGAAATACGAAAGAATGAATAGTCAGCAGTGATATCATACGCGTCGGCTTAAAAATATGTATTGGCCTGAAAACTTGGAAAGGACTCATCAAAGGTGCCTCTTTTGGCTATTTTGTTGGGAGGAGGGAGTAGCACTACCATCGCCATACTCATGTCCAATGGAGCACTATCCCCAGAATAATTGGCCTAGGCAATTGGCCAAAGACAGTTTATCTGGGCCAATACGGGATCGTCCTAGCAAAAGTTACAGAAAGCCAATTCAGGAGAGGATTTCCTTACCAAATCAGGCTAAGGTACAGGCAGAGTTAAGCTCTGTGGTAAAGGAAGATTTGGATGGAAAGATCCGTAAGCCGATCAAGCCTAAACCCAGATGGTGCCCTCTAGGTCTTAGCCGATCACAACACAGACGGCTTCAGAGACTGAGGATCCAGGAGATCAGGGAGGCTGAACAAGAGAAGCAAAGGGATCAGGCGTTCAATGAGCTTCGCCCGATGAAAACCGTGAAGGAGTGGAGGAAGAAAGACCAAGTTGAGGAAGAGACAGATTTAGCCAATGACTTGAGCTCACCCATGATTCGAGATGACACTCCTCCGATGGACATCAATATAGTGTTCACATTGCCAGCCGAGTTCAAAATAAAGACTGAATCGGCTAAGGAAACCTTTGCTTAGTTATGTTTGGATGCTCAAGACGCAGCCTTCGAGAAGCCCCATGATGCCCATCGGCATCTTAAGCCGCTATATTTGAAAGGGCATATAAATGTTAAGCTGATCTCAAGGATGCTTTTGGATGGAGGAGCGACTCTTAATATGATGCCATATACCACTTACAAAAAGCTAGGTAAGTCCGACGATGACTTAATCAAAACTAACATGGTTTTGAATGACTTCACAGGTGATCCCACCGAAGTTAAGGGTGTTATGGTAACAGAATTGACTGTCGGCAACAAGACATTGCCGACTGCATTCTTCATAATCGACGCCAAAAGTAACTATAGTGTATTGCTTGGACGTGACTGGATACATACGAATCGTTGCATCCCGTTGACTATGCACCAGCTGCTTGTCCAATGGAATGGAGATGAAGTCGAGGTTGTTTAAGCCGATACATCGGTTCAAATTGCAATGGCTAGTTCAGATGCGAATTGGCGACATGAAGAAGCCGAGTGCATATCAGGCAAGCTCCTGGACGATTGTGATTTTATTTGTAAAAGTAAGACATGACTTATGCCGATCATCGTCAGGCCAGGCACGTTTGATCGGACAAATGAAGTTTTGTACCGCTGGGGTCCAAGCAAGCACTAAAGACCCTGGAAGACAAAATGCAAAAGCTATCGACAGATAACGGATAGCTACGAGGCCATCGCAGATTTCCAGGAAACTGAGAAGTTAGGCCAATGGTTCACGTCGACATATCTGCTTGAAGAAGTCGACATAGGGGATGGTGATAGAAAAAGACCTACTTTTATTAGTGCAAAATTAAACACAACATATAAGGAAAAGTTGGTCAAAATCCTTAAGAATTTTAAAGAGAGTTTTGCCTGGGAATACCATGAGATGCTTGGTTTAAGCCGACAACTTGTCGAACATCGGCTACCTGTAAAGCCAGGGTATCGGCTATTTAAACAGTACCCTCGAAGAATTAATCCGGCTTTGTACAATATCATAAATGAAGAAATAGAGCGATTATTGGAGGCCAAATTTATCAAGCCTTGCTGATATGTTGAATGAGTCTCCAAAATTGTTCCTGTTATGAAGAAAAATGGTAAACTCAGGGTATGTGTTGACTTCAAAGATTTGAATAAGGCTACGCCAAAAGATGAGTATCCGATGCCAATATGCTTATCGATGCTTCATCAGGAAATAAGATTATCAGCTTTCTCGATGGAAATATCAGATATAACAAATATTCATGGCAGAAGCCAACATACCAAAGACCGCCTTCAGGTGCCCTGGTGCTCTAGGGTTGTTTGAGTGGACGGTTATGACGTTCGGTTTAAAGAACGCGGGTGCAACTTACCAGCGGGCTATGAATTTAATCTTTCATGATTTGATCGGCCATATTGTTGAAATTTACATTAATGATGTTGTCGTGAAGTCCAAAGATGATTTACACCATTTAGCCGATTTAGACATAGTCTTTAAGAATACAAGGGCACATGGCTTAAAGATGAATCCTTTCAAGTGTGCGCTTGGCGTGTTGGCCGGAAAATTTTTAGGTTTTATGGTCCATGAAAGGGGAATTGAAGTTAATTAATAAAGAGTTAAGGCCATAGCCAAAACAAAGCCGCCGACGTGCAAAAACAAGTTGCAAAAGTTGATCGGCAAAATCAATTATTTACGGCGGTTCATTTCAAATCTTTCTAGCCGTATCCGTGCATTTACTCCCTTGTTAAAGTTAAAGGATAATCAGGAGTTTGTTTAGGGAGCCGATCAACAGAAAGCTTTTGACAATATTAAAGAATACTTGACCAATCCTTCAGATTTGGCCACCCCACAAAAGGGGATTCCATTCAAGCTATACATATCGGCTAAGGAGGAAACTATCGGAGTAGTTTTGGCACAGGAAGTCGATGGCAAAGAAAGGGTCATCTTCTATTTAAGCCGACGACTGCTGGATGCTGAAATCAGGTACCCCTTTGTAGAGAAACTATGCTTACTTTATATTTTGCCTATACGAAGTTAAGGCACTATATTTTAGCATCGGCTTGCATGGTAGTTTGCAAAACTGATGTTATAAAGTATATGCTGTCAACTTCGATTTTGCGAGGTCGACTTGGTAAATGGGCTTATGCATTGATAGAGTTCAACCAGTCATATGAATCGGCTAAGGCGGTTAAAGGACAGGTTATAGCCGATTTTATAACAGGATGTGAAACTACTGCTGATCTGGTTTCCGTCTCCCCTTGGCAGTTGTACTTTGACGGATCGGTGTGTCGAGAAGGCGATGGCATTGGTATAGTGCTCATTTCACCTAGGGGACATAACTTTGAGTTTTCATTCCGGCTAAGTAGCCGATGCTCTCATAATCAGGCAGAGTATGAGGCATTGCTCAAGGGCCTACAATTGTTAGAAACTATCGGAGTAGATGCTGTTGAGGCTCATGGTGATTTCTTGTTAGTTGTGCAGCAAATCAAGGGAGAGTATGAAGGTCATGATGAAACGCTGCATAAATATTTAGAATAATGTCATGATACAATCGGCTCGTTCACTTTATTTTCCATTAACCATATTCCTCGGGAAATGAATGATAGAGCAAATTTATTGGCTCAATAGGCGTCAGGCTATAAGGATTTTAGCCAATATCAAATACCTGAGCCGGTTGACAAAGCAATAATGTGTACTGATGTTGTCGATTGGAGGACAAGGATAAAATATTACTTAATTGATACATCCAAGCCGACAGAGCGCAAAGTTAGGCATCAGGCATTAAAGTATGTTATCTTGGATGAAGTATTGTATTATCGGACTTTAGAAGGATTGCTGCTGAGATGCCTTAGAGTCGATGAAGCCAAAGTGGCAATGGGTGAGGTGTATGAAGATATCTGTGGTTCCTATCAGTCGGCTTATAAAATGAAATGGATGCTTAGACACACAGGATATTTTTGGCAGACGATGTTAGAGGATTGCTTTCGATATTATAAAGGGTGCCAAACTTGTCAGAAGTTTGGCAATGTCCAACTTGCACCAGCATCGGCTTTGCATCCGATTATAAAGCCTTGGCCATTCAGAGGATGGGGAATAGATGTAATCGGTCAAATATTTTCTGCCTCAAGCAAAGTTCACAAATTTATTCCGGCTGCAACTGATTATTTTTCTAAATGGATTGAGGCTATACCCCTCAAAAAGGTTACAAGTATCGAGACTATTAGGTTTGTCAATGAACACATTATTCATTGGTTGGCATTCTGCATACTATCACGATTGATTAAGACATTGTGTTCATGTCCAATGAGTTTAAGAATTATGCAAAGATCCTGGGAATCAAGCTGATAAATTTATCGCATTATTAAGCTTAGGCTAATGGACAAGCCGAGTTGTCCGATAAGACGTTAATTAAGCTGATTAAGAGGAAAATCGACGAAAGACCAAGGAATTGATACTCAGCATTATCAGAGTCAATGTGGGCCTGTCGGCTAGCATACTACAGGTCAACAAAACTTTTGCCCTATCAGCTGGTTTATGGTCAAGAAGCCGTCTTGCCTGTAGAGATTAGTATTGACTCAATACGAGTGGCTAGACAAAACGGTTTGTCGGCCCAGGATTACAAGGATTTGATGATCAGCAGCCTAGACGACCTAGCAGAGTTACGTTTATCTACGTTGGATCAGCTTAAAAGGAATAAGATGAGAGTTGCAAGGGCATATAATAACAAGGTGATGCATAAGTCCTTTAGTGAAGCCGATTTAGTTTGGAAGACCATATTTCTTGTTGGATCTAGGGATAACCGATTTGATAAATGGTCACCTACATGGGAAGGACCATATAAAATAAATCAACTTGTTGACGGAAATTCCTATATACTCGAAACATTGGAAGGAATCGTCTTTCCTAAAGCAATCAACAGAAAATACTTGAAAAAATACTATCCTAGCGTTTGGATTGGAGCTTAGTCGGCTACAAGGAAATATTGTCTTGAAAGCCAAGTTAACTCGCTGCTGTTAACTATGGCTAAAAAAGATGAATTACATAGACAAGACAATAATAAAATCGGTTAAACAACCGATTATAAAACTAAACATTACAAAAGCATTGTTTTAGAAGCTGAGCATCCAAAAGGTTTCATCATTATAGCAGTTTATAGGCCAAAGCCTGGAAGTGTAGCTCCTATAGTCGATAATGCGCCTGCGACCTTGGCAATGATCTCTTGTGCCTCATCGACTATATACTGGTCTTCCTTAGTGTTTCCAAGTACAGGAGTCGCCTTGCCCGACTGTTTCTTCACATTGACTACAGCCATGGCGATGCCAAGCTTTTGCTCCTTGATAGCCGACGAGGTCTTCTCATGATTCGTTGGCCTTCTGAAATTTGCTTGTCAGTCTTGGTCAGCTCTTCCAGAAGAATTTTTTTGGTCGACTCAAGCTTCAGGATGGCCTCCTTGCTGGTCTTGAGCGATTGAGCGTCAGCGTCAAATTTTTGCTTCTTCGCCTTTGCATCGGCAAATAGCTCGACCAAAAGCCTTTTGTCGGCCTCTTGAGCTTCACGTTGGGTGATTCTTGCCTGGGTAGCTTTGACTGATGCCTTCTTCTCGTCTAGGTGGCAGACATTCAGCAGTGCCTCCATCGCCTCTGGAGGCAAGTCGACTTCAACGGCCGTCATGGCATCGCGTATCGGTTGGTTATTCTTGAGAATCTTTGCCTACAGCCTCATCACCAAGTCGAAGAGCTTATTTAAACGCTCTTGGACTCTAGGAGCCAACGTGACTGCGGCTGATGCTTCCTTTGAGACTTCTATTATTTTGCGAAAGTTGAAAGCATCTAGGCCCCCAATTTTATGTGGTTTTGGTAATTAATGACAATTACAGTTGACAGACTGATATTTTCAATATGAGCTTTTGAGAATAGGTTGGTCTAAGTTTCGATGATTATGAAAGCATAAATTTGATGAAGAGAAGATCAACATGTCGAGACAAATGGCAAAGGTATAATCATTTAAGGATTTTTTTATAGCTTTTACCGATCTCGGAGTTTGGAGAAAAGATCGGATTGCTAGAATTAGGACCGTACTATTAAGAGGGGTCTTGACGTTCACTTAATGTCATTTAAGTTCTAAAGGCTCAAATTTAAATACTCAAGATCATGCTTTATGTAAAGTTTAAAGTCTCATTGAAATTCTATGAAGTTAAAAGTGAAGTTTCTGGAATCCCGGTGCTACCGCCCATGGTAGGGCGGTGCTACCGAGTGAGCGGTAGCACTGGCAATATGGGCAGTGTGAAAATTCCAGAGAGCCTCCTTTTGTGCTTCATGGAAGCCCGGTGCTACCAGCCATGTTATCCCGGTGCTACCGGAGGAGCGGTAGCACTGACCCTAGGAGCGGTGTGTAAAAACCCGAGAAGGGTGTTTTTTGGGGACCAGGCAGGGCGGTGCTACCGCCCATGGTAGCCCGGTGCTACCGGGGGAGCGGTAGCACTGGTCCTTCGGTGCGGTGCAACAATTCCAGAGAGCATGTTTTATTAGGCATTTAGGCGGTCCGGTGCTACCGCCCATGGTAGCACGGTGCTACCGGGCGAGCGGTAGCACCGGCCCCTTAGCCCGGTGCTATAATTCCAGAGAGGCTCTTTCTGGAAGAGCAAAAATAAAAAGGTCCCGGTGCTACCGGTCCTAGTTGGGCGGTAGAACCGGACCCTCTGCACAACAGGCTCTGGCAGTGCATTTAATGCACTGTTCTAACTGTTGAACTGGAGTCCGGTGCTACCGGTCCCACATGAGCACCGAAAATTCTAACTTCAGCCCAATTCGAGTTCCAACAGCTAGAAAAGTTGGTGGGGGCTATAAATACACCCCTACCTGCATTCTAGAGAGGTTCTTGTTCCTCATTGATGATATTTGAGCTCTAGCAAGTCTTCTTCTCTCCAAAAAGTGCATTCAATTTTTATTTGAGAGAGCAAAGAGCGAAATTTGAGTGTTGCATTTAGTTTAAACCTTTAGACACTCAAATTTGACCTCAAGCAAGCGTCAAGGCTTATTACTCTTGGAGGTTGCCGCCTCCTAGACGGCTTGGAGGCGATCGTGCGCGATGAGCTTCTCAACGAAGATTGTGAGAAGCCCCGACAAGTTGTGAAGGCCAGAGTTCGCCTACCCAGAGCGGGAAAGAACTACCATAGTGATCGAGGAAGGCTCAAGCGAGTGGAGCCGGCTTGAAGTTGTTCAAGTCACCTCAACGTGGAGTAGGGGAGACCGGCAAATCTCCGAGACCACGGGTCAAAAATCTTTTCTCTTGTTCTCTTATGATTTGCATTTACTCATCTAGTGTTTGGTTCAATCTTCTAGTTTTCTCAAGTATATTATTTGTGCTTAGATTTCTACTTGATTCATACTTAAATTGCTAGAGTATGTGATATTTACTAGAGAACTTAGTTGCATAGTTGAAGGAGATAGCAATTCTTGTTTAGTGTTTTAATTGTTTGTGCTTAAAATTAAAAAAATTAGAAACCTCCTATTCATCTCCCTCTAGTCAGTTATCCTTGATTCTACAAATGACTGCGGGATAGTCATCGGTGGCCATGATCTCTAGATCATCGAGATCAACCAAAGTAAACCCCAACAGATCCGTTGGATCGGAGGTGGCTGGGGTAGCAGGAGCAGGTGGTGTCGGCTGAGAAGAGGAAGGTGGAGCCTCCAGAAAAGTGCTGAGAAGATCGACCAGAATGTTGGTGTGGAATATATGGACCCCGGGTATTTACATGGCGGGCCGTGAGGACCACCCAGGAGGGGATGGGCCAAGCTGATTGCATGAAGACGAACATTACCTAGGTTGCTCCAATCGTACGCAACAAGGGAACCCTGAAGACAGCAGCCAACCTTGATTAGGTAGGCTGCAATCGGTAATCCAGGACGTTATCAAAACGGACATGTATAGAGATACGATCTCCACTCCGTAACCAGTCAGGACTCTCCTTTGTAACCACCCTCCTCTGCTATATAAAGGGGGGCGGGGGAGAAATCATCAAGCGATAGAGCATAGCACACCACATATCGCCCATAGCATATTGCGCTTTGAGCAACTCCAGATCCAAGAGATCCGCATAATTCCAGCACACAGGATTAGGGTATTACCTCCATTGCTGAGGGCCTGAACCTGTCTAAAATCCCTGTCTTGTGTGACCTTCGAGTTTGAGATCTAGCGCCTACCCCATAAGTTCATTGCCGACTACAAAAGTTGACAGTTGGCGCGCCAGGTAGGGGAAGCGCTATAATATTTTTCTACAGACTCGATGGCAGCGATCGACGAAATCACCGCCACCTTCATCTCTGGCCAGGCTTTCCGCTTCGGGAGCCTGGACTTCGTCGCAGATGCGCGCAGAGAACTTGTCCGCCTAGACTTGAACCAGATCCAATCTGGTAAAGATCAGGCCGACTCATTTTCGTGTACGCCACTTTGACTTGGCCGCAAACCGACCGGCGCCGCGAGGAATTGCTGCGATCTTCGTGGCGCCTTCGCGATAGAAGAGCGTAAGACCGATCTCCAACGCCAACAAGAAGAACAGAAGTGCGGGGAAGATCGCCTTCGTAAGGGTAAGGAGGTGCGGTGCGATCGCTTCGATCTCGCGCCGTAATGTCCGCGAGGACCTCCCGCAATCCAGTTGGGAGATCGCCGCCTTCCACACGCCAATGCGTAACGAGTCGCCCAAGACGCTCGACAAATCGCATTCGATGATTGCATCGGATAGCCCGGGCGGCCCCGATCGTAGCCCGATCAAGGCCATGGTGACGGTGGCGCAATTTAGCAAAATCAGAAAATCCGGTAGGTGAAGCGCACTCGGCCCCACACTTCGGCAAGGCCACGAGCCTACGCCGCGCCCGAAGCGCCACCTTCGACGGCCACGAGCCACGCCGCGCTTCGAGCGCCACCTTCGCACCACGCCGCGCCCGAAGCGCCACCTTTTCAAGACGGCCACGAGCCTACGCCGCGCTTCGAAGCGCCACCTTCGCAGACGGCCACGAGCCACGCCGCGCTTCGAGCGCCACCTTCGCAGACGGTCACGATCCACGCCGCGCTTCGAAGCGCCACCTTCGCACGACGGCCACGAGCCTACGCCGCGCTTCGAAGCGCCACCTTCAGACGGCCACGAGCCACGCCGCGCTTCGAAGCGCCACCTTCGCAGACGGCCACGAGCCACGCCGCGCTTCGAAGCGCCACCTTCGCAGACGGCCACGAAGTCACGCCGCGCTTCGAAGCGCCACCTTCGCACGGCCACGATCCACGCCGCGCTTCGAGCGCCACCTTCAAGACGGCCACGAGCCACGCCGCGCTTCAGCGCCACCCGGCAGACGGCCACGAGCCACGCCGCGCTTCGAGCGCCACCTTTCAGACGGTCACGATCCATGCTTGCGCCCCGAGCGCCACCTACAGCTCGTCTACAAGCCTACGAGTAAATATGGCATGATCGTCAGCAACATATGGAGCATAAAGCAGCTAAGTCGCTTTTTACTCAATTATATCATTATAAATAAAATTATTGACTTTCCTGACTTGCTATTTAGTTGACCCACAACTAAGCAGTAAGTCGGGGGCTACACCTAATAGTGTGCGCATGCGCACATCTTTTTCTGAGTTGTATTTTTTTCTTTTGCTTAATGATTGCAAGTGAATCCGAGTGCGGTAACTCCGAGTTGTGAAGCTCTGACCCCATGAACGGCGAACTTTAGTCACCCAAAACACGTGCCTGGGAAAAAGAGCCATGAGCCGACTCCCAACGCTTGGGGGCTAGACTAGTCGGGCAGAGTGCTTAAACAAAAAGAGTCAAACCACTCGGATGAATTCAAAATCAATAAGAAAAAAGAGTAAAAAACTCTATATACACCAGTCGGACATCCCATCCGAGTGAATTGTTTTTACATTGCCTAAAGTTCTGCATATACATGATTTCAGGGCTACTAAATTTGGATGCGACGTGTGTGAGCCAACGCTTCAACGACGACATCAGCAACTTCAATGATTTAATGAATTTAAAGGAGCGGCGCGAATTTTGCCTTGAGCGGAAAAGCGTTTTGACTTCGTGATATCGCTTGGGATACGGTATGCCCCAAGATGAGCCGACTACCAAAGATTCCAATAATGGGACTAGGTACCACTCGGAAGGTTTAACGCGTGGAGCTCTATTGAGTCCTTCACGATCTCTTTGCCTACAACAAGGCACTCTACCAGAAGGAAAACTAGTCGAAGTCGCATCAAGAAGGAAGCACTCGGCTTGAAGCATGATTCAGTTGGGCTGTGACCAAGAAGGCGCAACTCGATCGCAAAGGACTCGGGGGCTACTGTGGAATATATGGACCCCTGGTATCTGCATGGCGGGCCGTGAGGACCACCCAGAGGGATGGGCCAAGTCGATTGCATGAAGACGAACATTACCTAGGTTGTTCCAACAGACGCAACAAGGGGACACGAAGACAAAGACCAACCTTGATTAGGTAGGTCGCAATCGGTAATCCAGACGTTATCAAACGGACATGTATAGAGATACGATCTCCACTCCGTAACCAGTCAGGACTCTCCTTTGTAACCACCCTCCTCTACTATATAAAGGGGGGCGGGGGAGAAATCATCAAGCGATAGAGCATAGCACACCACATATCGCCCAGAGCATATTGCGCTTTGAGCAACTCCAGATCCAAGAGATCCGCATAATTCCAGCACACAGGATTAGGGTATTACCTCCATTGCTGAGGGCCTGAACCTGTCTAAAATCCCTGTCTTGTGTGACCTTCGAGTTTGAGATCTAGCGCCTACCCCATAAGTTCATTGCCGACTACAAAAGTCGACAGTTGGCCACCTGCACCGATGGGGTCGGCTGCAAACAAGAGTTAGAATGAATTAGGCCGATATGCGAGAATACTCATCATAGAAACCTATAGAGAAAATAACTTACCTCTGTAGTAGCTGACGTGCGTGGTGAGCTTTCACCACTCTACTCTTGAGGCTTGGAGCATCTTTTAGCGGGAGCCTTGGTGGACTTTGCTTTCTTCTTTTCTGAGATTTAATTGGTCGAGAAATTAGTCCCCGGAAAGGGCATAAAGAGGAAGCAAAGTGACAGTCGATCGAAGTATACTCACTGAGTTGTTGTTTTTCTCTCTATGTCTGACAACGATGGGCTCTGGATGCCCAAGGTAGCGGAGGTATACCCCGTTATACCGGTCGACTGATGTGGCCTTTTTCCTTGATGGCTACTACCCGATTGGCCAGAGATCAACTTCTTGCCAGCAGCCTTGGTCTGCAAACTGGGACAAAAGTTGATTAGTTAAAGGTACTTAGCAGAATTGAATTGTGGGGGTGAAAAGACATCCATTTAGCCGATACCTCGCCGGTAATGTCTACTAGACTTGTATTAGTATACTCAGAGGAGATAGAAGAACTAGACTCATCGCTCAAACCACTGTCAGAAACTACCGTCGGCTCGGGTAGATTTGGAAAAAAAGTGTTAATAATGGCCGACGATGTCCTCTCCAGGAAAAATGCCTCCGCGATAGATGACCACCATGAAGAAAAATGGCTTGTTCAATGTGTGTTCAAAAAGAAATGAGGCAGGTCTTCAAGTTGGAGCTCATCGGCTATTTCCAGCACGATACCAGCTGTGGCTGCATTACGGACGCGAGCTCTCGGCTGTAGCTGATCATGCAATGGAAGACTTGGGATCACTTACCCAAAGCCCAGCTGTCGAGCATAAATAGAAGGATGGTAAAATTCGTAGGACGGCTGAAACGTACGATTTCTCGTATTTAAGCCAACATGAAGAATGCTCGGAGAAACGAAAATCTTATAAAAATTCAAAGTCTCCTAAGGCATCAAGGAACTGTCGGCTTCTAGATGCAAGAAAGATGGCCATGGAAAGTCGACCACACCGCTGTAGCTGAAGAATTCCTGGTGCTTGAAGTCTTCGTTGCTGAGCTGCAGAAAGAAAGCCAAGTACTTCTTTGAGCCGATGGGTGTGATCCTTGTTTCGTTCCCAGAGCACATCATAAATCTTTCTCCATATGATCGGCTGGCTCTGAATTGAGGCACTGTATTTTCCGGAGTATCTTCCCGCGGAAACGATGTGTCTTCGGCTGGTTCCAAAGCAAAGGATCGGCTAAATAAGCAATACAACCAGATTTGGATGAACCAAAGGGGACCGCCCACATTACCGACAGCGAAACTGGCAAATCTTATAAACAGTCGACTTCTTATTATATACATCATTTGATAAACTGCCCCTAGCGGCATTTTTTCCTAGGGCAAGCCGATTGCCCTCCACCAGTCGCTCCGCTCTAAGCTGATATACTTGGGTCGACCCAAGGGAAGCCCCGAAAAAGAGAAACCTATCTAACCACAAGTTAAGGAAGACCACATGCTCTTCGACCGATACTAGCCCATTCACCTTGTTGTTATTGCTGATATACTTGCTCCACCCTTCGCCTTTAGATTGAATGAGCTTATACTTTGGCTTGCCATTGTAAGCCGATATTTGCTCCCCGTCCGGCCGAAGGCAGCACAGCTGGGCCACATCCAAAAGAGTTGGGCCGACGGGACCAGTGCGGAACATGAATGGGTTAAAAGTATCCGACCAAAAATAGCAAGCTGTGGCCACTAAGGACTCGTTGGCCTCTGGATCAGCTAAACATAGGGGGAGGCACTCGGCTATTCCCATCCTCTCTCATACCTCCCGATTATACCAATTTTTTCACCCCTTGAGCACTGCCGGCCATGCTCTAAAACTCTTATTCTAACCTTCTATATTATATCCGACGGCCGATAAAGGAAGGCGGGGTATTTCTTCATTTATAACTGTATCGACATCTAGGTTTCCTACTGGGCGTAGGTAGAATTGGTCATTGCTGTTAGAGACCGAAATGAGTACCTGGGATAGATCTATTCAGTCGATCTTGGTTGGGAGCTGACTAGGAACTGGGGAACAAACGACTTGCGGCCAGAAAAGAAGAAGCCGATTGCAGACGTTCGGAGAGCTTGAGCGCGTGAGAATGACCATGTGGGGGCCGTATATTTATACGGAGGATGAAAAGTAAAACGACGGGAAGGATTTCGAAGCGACGCACACAGTTAAAACGCACGATGCGCATATCAAGATTTTTACAGCGCCATTAATGCAGCGGTTACTGGTGAAGACTTCCTGCTAAGCCGACGTCATGTAAGCTGATTGTTAAGATTTTTGGAAGATAACAAGTTGTCTCCTAAAAATGGGGGCATATGTTTGCACCAAGATTCGGAAGGTATGGTCAAAATCGGCAGTTTTGAGTCAACGAGATATAGCCAATATATGATTTGGAAGAATTTGAAAATATTTGGTAATGGTGGAGATTCTTAAAGCAAAAACTGGCCAGATTAGGGCCGATACGGATAATATTTTGTAATGTGTTGTAATAGGACTCGATCGGTCGATAGGTATAAAAGATAGACGTGGGTAGGTGAAAAGAAAAACACAATCAAATCAACCTACCTGTGTTATACTTTCATCTACTTTTCTGTCGAGTAGGAGTAGTTCTTGTAATTTAGAAGCTCTATAATCCGATTTTGATAAATAAAGTTGTGTATCGTCGATTGTTGATCTTCATCGATTACATCCTTATGTTCGATTTACTTTGATTTTGTTACGCATCGCTTGTTTCAGAGTTAATCTACCTTTACCATCTGATTAGCCTTAATCGGCTAATTAGATTTACCCCTCACCTTCGATTTGATCGGCTTTCAGTTGATTAGATCTAAGCTGATCGCCTTACGAGATCGGCTTTGAGCGAATTTTATATTTTTCCATACCGATTACAGGGTCAAATCGGTTGGCACGCTCTAAACCCGGTGTTCGTCAGGTGTGTTGTGGCCGATAAACCCCACTTCAAGTTTTTTTTGGCGCCAACACGCTCTGAATCGACTTGCTGGAAGAAGATATCTTCTTGGTCCCACCGGACGTGCCAAGAGTGTGTTGGCGCCAAAAAAAACTTGAAGTGGGGTTTATCGGTCACAACACACTTGACGAACACCGGGTTCTGAGGTTCGTGGCGTGCCAACTGATTTGATTCTGCAATCAGTAAGATAACTAAAATTTTGCTTGAAGTCGATCTAATAAAAATAATCGGCTTAGTCTAAACAGCTGAAAAAGCCGATCAAATCGAGAGTAACGATAAATCTAATTAGCCGATTAGGGCCAACCAGACGATAGAAGTAGATCTTTTTCGAAGAAGGTGATGTGCAACAAAATCGAAGAAAAACCAAATCTGATGACGTAATTGATGAAGATCAACAATCGGCGCAACAAAATCGGTGAAAAATCAAACCTGATGACGTAATTGATGAAGATCAACAATCGGCGATGCGCAACTTTATTGATCGAGATCAAATTACAAAGATTATAAATTACAGAGGCTACTACTAGTCGACAGAAAAGTAGATAATAGTAATGCGAGTTGGTTGATTGGATTGTGTTTTTCTTTTCGCCTGCCCACATCTGTCTTTTATACCTATCGGCCGATCGAGTCTTATTACAACACGTTACAAAATGTGATCTGTATCGGCCCTAATTCGGCCGGTTTTTGCTTTAAGAATCTCCACCATTACTAAATATCTTCAAATTCTTCCAAATCATACATTGGCTATATCTCATTGACTCAAAACTGCCGATTTTGACCGTACCTGCCGAATCTTGGTGCAAACAGATGGTTTAATGTGTCCACCACGAACACGTAGGCACGTAGCGAAATTTAGGCCCTGTTCGGTAGAGCTCTAGCTCCCGGATTCTCGTTCGGAGGAGCCGAAGCTCTACGGAACGCTCTCAGCTCCAAGCGGCGAGAATCAGAATCAAAAGAATCAATTATTTGATAATACACTAGGAGCTCGGAATGGGTTGGAGGCTGCTCCACGCGAGTATCGGTCCTGAGCTCACGTAGAGGCGAGCCTCATCCCCATTGCGTCGCCTCCCTGCCTCCTCCCCATTGCTGACCCGTCACCTCCTCCCCGTTGCTGACCCATCGCGTCTCGTCCCTGTCCCTGTCGCCGACCCACCTCATCCCCATCGCGCCTCGTCCCCGTCACGCCACCGACCGACTCGTCCCCGTTGCCAAGCTGATGTATGGCTCCCCTCCCCTCCCTCTCTCCCGAATCCTCTCTCTTCTTTCCTCAAGAATCTGAGGTTTCCTGAACACCTTCTCAAACTACTCCTAGTTCCTTAGAAAATCGGAATCAAGAGGACTTGAAGTAGAATTTAAGAGGAGCTGGAGCTGAAGCCCTTCCGATTTCCGAAGAGGCCCTCAACCGTCTCGACTCCCAGAAACCAAATGCAGAATTTCTTTTTTCTCTTGAGAGTATAAAGCAGACATAGATACTAAAGCGCACATTATATTTACACTGTCCAGGCGTGTGCATTTCTTAACACTCTAGAAAATTATGAAATACATCCAAGACCTTATTATCAAATATATCCGAGACCTTACAGAACATATGAACACATCTGCACATATACCACTAAAATCGGTGAACACCGGTACTAAGTCTAAGACTTAAACTCTGACAGGTTAAGTGCACGTCCGCACATAGTAGAATTTCATGGCACTAACGAGATGCTTTTGGCTATTACCCGCTCTGTGTACAACACGTCTTCATCACAATAGCTGCTCTCAATTTCTCGAGCAATTAAGCGCGCGGCGGCACGTACCACGGACGCGGCGCGGCCATGAGGAAATTAAGGGGGCAGGGTAGCCGCGCGTTTTGCACCGCCACGGACCACGGTCAGCACTGCACATCGCCGATACTACTCCACAAACAAGTCGATCGCACGGTTGGGTGTCGGCTCGCGGGCCGCGGCAGCCACGTACGAGACGCGTGCAACTGCCACCGCGCACGCGCAGGCCGCAGCCGAGGGCAAGGGTCGATGGATCGCGGCACCGGAAACGCGCGCACGGCCGAGCTCTCGTCTACTTCCGCCTAAGCTACTACGGGCTACGGCTCGGCCGAAACGCGCCGGCCACGGCCAGCTCTCCTTCGGCCGTTGCACAACTGCCCGAACCATCCATGCGCCGTGCGGGGATCGAAGCGTCAACCGAGATATTTGGAGTTCAATTCCGGATGAAGTGGCCTCGAGTTTCTCATATCTTGCCTCTCTGATGGAACGACTAGACGGACTCTAGGTGTAACTGTAGCCAGCCAACGGGCCAAGCCGGAATGCTGGATTTGCGACCTTATCCGGTAGTACTTAACAAAGGTACAGTTGCACATAATGTAACGGGTCGCGATACAAAAGGCGAAAGCGAATATTCAATTGTACATTTCTTGCCTTTTGCATTGAAACGCATGGATCTGTTTCCGATTAAAGTAAGGTACGGCATCAATCTTGATTTGAGGTAGGAAGGTTCATTTGTCAATCTTTTATCATAATTAACAGCAAATCACAAATGGTATCGATGGACCACTAGTGTGTGATGACTGATGAAATTGTATCACAGACTTAACAGGCACAGAAGCAAAATACAATTATGTTGAGGATAATGAGTTGCGATTACTCCTTAATCCCTAAGACGATGATTATTATAATTATATAAAAAAGGGTGAATGGACTATTTGGTCCTTGAATTTTCCGCAGAAGCTCACTTAGGTCCCTCACCTTTCACACCTGGGTCCTTAAAAAATTCCATTTTAGGCCAAAGAAGGACCTATGCAGGCATGGCGATCCACGTGGATACACTCAATCAGATATGATTTCTAGTTGCTGAGTAATCTGAAAAAATATTCTATTATTATAATTTATACGCCTATATCCATGCTTTTTAAGCAAAACTAGAGCCTATATAATAGTAGGGACCTGCTATCTGTATACTCTTCTATGCTATCTAATGACAAAAATAAAGATAACTTCTACAATAAATAATATTTTAAAGTTATCTATATGAGATCTTACAATCTTTTAGTTATGGCATAGAGAAAATGTTTATTATAAACAATAATACATATAATATTATTTTATGCTATCTATATAGTCTCCCTCCGCTTTATCTCTTATGCTTCATATCAGTAAAAAAAATTCTTGACAAAACATACAAACAATTAACATCACACTATTATACATGCCATAGTTCCCGGCTCTGGAAGTGCTGTTGGAAGTCGGAACCCTTCTCCTCGCGCTGAGGTGTGACCACTTCTTTTCTCTTGGTGCGAGGGTGCAACGGTTTTGACGCGAGTTTGTTTGACCGAGTCACACACTACTATAAAAGGACTCCTCATATTAGACCCCTCATCACTGACGGTTTTTAAAAACTGTCTGTAATGGTTGATCATCACTGACGTTTTTTTCTGCAAAAGTAGTCAGTGATGAGTTCCATTGTCTCCAAGTGAGGCTTGCCAACGGCTCCATTCCCCTGCAGGCTGCTTGGGAGCGCTCCTATCCATCCGGTCTAGGGGCGTTTGTGCACGGTCGCACGGTAGCTACGGGCTACACGAAGGTCCATATCGACGATGTACATCAAATTTGTAAGACTGTCATACTGGAGATGCCCTCAAACGACGAGATCGTAACACTAGGGGATGCTATTGGCACATTCATCCAGTGACCCAAGAGGGACATCTCCTTCGACAACCGTCCTACAGCACCGAATCTACTAGCACTACCGGAACCATGTGTTGCGTCAGAGTTACCAGCCTACCAGATCCATGTGCTGCACCGAAGCAGCCCACCAAATCAGCTACCGTGTCCCGTAAGGCACAGGCCAGTACTTCACTTCGGGCCCAGTCGTCTCCTGTGAAGATGACCTATGATATACTGCGAGGCAGCGACAAGGTCAAATCGAAGCAGGCAACAGAGGGCCATGACTTTCTGTTGGCCCCGTTAGCGCGGCAATTCAAACTAGGACAGCCATTCGTTCCGGAAGAGCACCAGTAGACACTTACAATAGGCTACGTTAGATTGTAAAATTGGTGCATGGAACAAGTCAACAAGCCGGTAGCACAACGGGTATCGAGTATCTCGGTCAGCTTTAAGGAGGAGCATTTCTTCCACCAGTTTTTGGGGGCTTCTTTGTGGTCGGCTTCAACGATTTGTTCGATCTCTACAACCTCGACACCATCGACACCTCACTCATCAGATGCTGGTCATTGTAAGTGTGTGCAATCATGGTCTACATTCATGTCATACTGATAAATATCATATATATATATGATCTTTGTTTTTGTATATATAGATACATGATCATTGAAGCAAAAATAAAGAAAGAATCGGTGGGTTTCCTCGACCCATACATGGTGTCCAAGCAAACCATAGACGAAAATTTACAAGTCGTCCAAGAGTACATGAAAAAAACATTGCTGACTCAACGGAAAAAAAAATTCATACTTTTACCCTACAACCCGGGGTAAGTGCTTCATCCAGTTACTACACTTGTTGATTTGTACTTTATACAGAGCTCGAAGTTAGGTTGAATGTTTATACGGAGCTCTAAGTTAGGTTGAATGAACATGACGACATATCTGTATAGGTTTCACTGGGTTCTACTTGTAATTATACCAAGACAGAACCGGGTAATTTACCTTAATTCTAAAAAGGGCGGCACCCACGACTTAGCGCCTCTCACAAAATTACTCGAGACGTCGTTTAATGTCTACAGAGTTTGTGGAAGGCCACACAAGGACTTATCGTAGGTGAAGCACGTTCATAAGTTTTCGGTATTCGCTAGTACACAATAATCCTTCACACTCCATAATAATACCTCCGGAACTAACCAATTATATTTTGGCAGTGTCACCAACAGTCAAAGGACACTAACCAATGTGGATTCTACATTTGCCACAGCATGCAAATCCTCATTGGTACAAGGAAGATCAATGTCGTAGAGGTTTGTCAATCTTGTAATAATTGTTTTCGCTTATCAATTTATATACATGCAATACTTTACTCTTCCCATTGATAGGCTTGGAAATGCGTTGAATATGCGTTGGAACAGGCTAACCTGTTATGAATTCGAGAACAACTCTATGACTTCTTGATGAGCGAGATCATAAATTCAAAAGGCGAATGCCACTCAGTCTCACCTGATAAGTTGTGAATTTGTTAGTTACCACTTGAATTAATTTGTGAACTTTATGTTGTGAATTCGTGAGTTGTAGTTATGAATTCAATTGGTTAATATATATGAGTTGATTTCTGAAATAGATGCTCTGTACGTTTTAATTTGTGATATGAGTTGATTTCTGAAATGTATGTTATCATAATATGCTTATGACGTAAATTTTGTAATCTGTTTTATTTGAGAGGGCATGGCTAGTATTTCCTAAAGCTAGCCAATAAATTCTAAAATCTTCATTAATAGAAACCATCATTACATACGGTTCTCAGTTAGAACCGTCTGTGATGATGCAATATCATAGACGGTTCATAGATAGAACTGTCTGTGATGATCTGTCATCATAGACGGTTCTAGCCTAGAATCGTTTGTAATATATAATCATCATAGACGGTTCTAGCTGAGAACTGTCTCTGATGTTAATTTTCACTGACGGTTCGAAAGTCGTTTGCGATGTGCCCTTCTTATCATTGACATGTGTTTACAGACGATTCACAAAATTGTCTGTGATAAGGTTTATGAACTGTATGTGATGAGCTTTTGAGCGGTAGTGATATTTTGATCCGGTTTTGATTAAAGATGAGAATAGCGAAAGGGTCATTTCACAGGTGTTGAGTTGTATAGGCTCTAGGGAGGTTGAGTAGCAAAGGGATGTCGCAGGTGTTGAGTTGTACGGGGAGGTTGAGGAGCAACGGGGTCTTCAGTTGGTTGGCGTGACAAGTCATCCCAAGGACAAGTCTAACTCAAATAGACGAGGGAGAGATGATCTGCCACTAAAAAATATTGGTTTCAAAGAAATCACTATAAAGAGTGGAATGGATGATTTGTCACTTAATTCATTGCTTCATCTATAAAATACTATTTTCATCCCCTTTTTTCTTATTTTCTTGCCTTTTAAGCCCTTTTGCCCCTAGTTATCAATTGTATTCGTCGGTATGATTGGTATGTACCATTTTGTCACATAAACTGATACAAAGTAGTTGTATATACCGTATCGTCCTTGATACCAATTAATATCGGTTATACCGGCTTCGATATTGGACAGTACTGGCCTTATTGACAGAATTGATAATATCGTCCATTGAATTATATGTTATATTCGATAGTACTAATATATATTTAGAGTAATATTATACGTAAAATTTGATATACTTATAATTATATATTATTATATTAAACTGTTCCAAAAACCAAATCAATATATCCCCGGTACAAGACACCATTTTACCTCTCTCTCGCCTTGGGCTAGACCGAACCATGTGGACGCACTCCTGCTCGTCCTTAGCCTTGAGGCCTCGTCGAGCGCGAGCATCCTGTCCATGGCGTCCTGCGAGACCATTCATACTTCCTTGTCACCTCCCCTAATCGCTGCCACGCTCACTTCCAGGCTCTCGCTGCCGCTTGTGATAGGTACCGCGCGCGACGCCGCCCTCTTTAGTTTTTGTGTGGCCTGCCATCTCATTTCTGTCGGTGCAATGTGGCATGCGAAGAATTTGAAGTTGATTTACTGACTTTAGGTAATTAATTATGGAGAATTCAAGCTATCAAAAAGCTGCAAGTCAATTCATCTAGAGTAAAAGGTGTGCGAGATGATTAGAGGTTAGGTTATTCTTTAACACTAAATTCTTATATAGGGTAAGGATCCGAGCGTCTTAAAAGATTCGAGAGGTTGTAAGAGAGCAACAATACATTGTACTCTTTTGAGATTGTGCTTAAAGAATTTATGGTCTGATTTCGCCAAATCTTTCTCTCTCATTATGGTTGCTTCAATGTCTGAAAGCATCTAGGCACCCAGTGTGTGTTGGTTTTGATAATTAATGACAACTTTGTTATATGATCTAATACTTTTCTTGAGAATATTGAAAGTAGGTCAATTCCAAGATTGATGACCATGGAAATATCAAGGAAGGTACAAATCAATTATCAATATGTCAAGATCATGAAAAGGTAAAATTATAAGGTTCTTTTCTAGTCTTTTGTCGATCTTGGTGTTTGGAAGAAATATCAGTTTGCTAGAATTAGAGTTGTACTATAAAGAGGGATCTTGACGCTTATCTTGATGTCATTTAGGGTTTAAAGGCTCAAATTATATATTCATATGAATGCTTGGTAATATATGTGTTCCTAAATAGAAAATCTTTTTAAACAAATCATGTCTCTGGAAATCCGGTGCTACCGCCCATGGCAGCGCGGTGCTACCGGGTGCGCGGTAGCACCGGCTCAATAGGGCGGTGTGAAAATTCCAGAGAAGTTATTTTCTGGGTTCTAGTAGCCCGATGCTACCGCCCATGGCAGCGCGGTGCTACCGGGTGCGCGGTAGCACCGGCTCAATAGGGCGGTGTGAATATTCCAGAGAAAGGCTTTTTGGGTGTTTTGTAGCCCGGAGCTACCACCCATGTCAGCCCGGTGCTACCGGAATAGCAGTAACACTGAAAATTAGCCCGGTATGAAAATTACAGAGGGGTGTGTTTTGGCTTATCTGCAGCCCGGTGCTACCGCCCATGGTAGTCCAGTGCTACCAGACCAGCGGTTGCACCGGCCCTCAGCCCGGTGCCTAAAATCCAGAGAGATCTGTTTTTTAAAGAAAGAAAATGAAGTGAAACCCGGTGCTACCGGTCCTAGTTGGGCGGTAGCACCGGATCCTTTGTAACGGTCTCTGGCAAGTGCATTAAATGCACTGTTCTAGCCGTTGAAATTGAGCCCGGTGCTACCGGTCCTACATGGGCGGTAGCACCGGAAAAACATATTTCTGCCAGATTCAAGCGCCAATGGCTAGAAAGCTTGGTAGAGGCTATAAATACCTCCCCACCTACATTCTAGAGCATCTCTTAGTCCTCATTGATGATATTTGAGCTCTAGCAAATGTTCTCCACTCTTGTGTGCATTCAATTTTCATTTGTGAATGTGAGAAGCTAGGTTGAGTATTGCATTTCATATTTGAGCCTTTAGACACCGATACTCGACCTCAAGCAAGCGTCAAGGTTTATTACTCTTGAAGGTTGCCGTCTCCTAGACGGCTTGGTGGCGATTATGCACGGTGAACTTCTCAACGAAGATTGTGAGAAGCTCCGGCAAGTTGTGAAGGCCAGAGTTCGCCTACCCGGAGCGGGGACGAACTACCTTAGTGATCGAGGAAGGCTCAAGCAAGTGAAGCCGGCTTAACGTGGTTCAAGTCACCTCAACGTGGAGTAGGGGAGACCGGCAAGTCTCCGAGACCACGGGTTAAATTTCTTGTCTCCTATTTATTTGTGATTGGTATCCCTCATTGTTGAGAATCTATTTCATTAATAGCATATTCTTGATAGTCCTTGTGAGCTCTAGTATACTTGCTACACTAAATTTGACATAGTATCTCAAGTGTATGCTAGAGAAGTTTAGTGTGAATTTACTCTTTGTCTCTCTATATCTTGGTGTTATTAGTAGTTTCTATATTATGTCGAAAAATTTAGAAACCTTCTATTAACCCCCCTCTAGTCGGTTATCCTTGATCTTACAATATCGTTATTTTGGTTCTCTCTGTGAGATTTATCTACTTCGTTCTTGAGACCGTGTATGCTCGTGTCTTATCTTACAAAACTCTGATATGGTCCGATAATTGCTGCATATAAGAAGGGGAATAAGATTATAATAAATACAAGCACTGGACAAACATTATTGATGTCCATACATGAGTAGTCCCTACACGTATATAGATGCTCTGCACCTCTCCGGTTCCATGCCAAGCAAGTGAAGTAGAGGGAATGTGAGACGATAGGCCCAGCTAGCTTTAGGACCAATGTCAGGACCCGATTCTGATAATCTGGATTCTCTGTGTATTCTGTGCTAGTCTAGGATCACGCTAGCATATACAGTCTTTACAGGGTTGAACATCACAGACATTCACAACGATACCATAATAAATAGTGCAAACATTTATATAAACTGAATTGTACGACCTTATGGTCTCCTTACATAAATCAGCCACGCAGGGCTTACATTATCAGAGTAAACAGGAAACAGAGGAAAACATATAAACTTCGTGGAAGCCTTCATCTTGCCACAGGCTACCGACTGGGCTTGCTCCCTAATTGTCCGGATCTTCAATATACTCCTAGGCCAGCGTAGACTCCTCCACTGATGTTGGGATTGACAGGTAAGGAGGGGTGAGTACTCAAGGCACTCAACAAGTAATGCACAGAATGCGGTGCTATTACTACATGCAAGGCTTATTTCAAAGAATTGGCTTACTTGGTTCTTTTGCATCAAACAACATTTTTAAACTAGCATATTATTTAGATTAAAAGCAGTGAAAACAGTTATATATAATGCTAAGTTCTTCAAATGGTTTTTTTCAAAGATTCTCGGCACACAGCCTTAAACAGTTCATTCTTAGCACCGGCACACAGCCACCCTTCCCATATTTTATTTTTGAAGATCTACCCCTTGACTGTAATCCCCCAACAATGCTCAATACCGCGAGCACGGCTATTTGAATAGATTTGACACTCTACAGAGGTTGTATACTTTACCCACAAGATACAGCCGCTCACTACACAGGTGATTGTTCGCAACAAAGCCTTTTAGGAACCTCTATTTTAACCAATGAACCTCTCCGGTATTGTCTTCACCATCACTCCCCTCACACAGAGCCGAAGTATAAGACAGGCCAACACCGTTGGATGGGCAACAAGTCAGAGCAGTGCACGCTCCGCATGCATACACCCCGCACCTGTCACCCCGAGGTATCAGAGGAAAGATATCAGAACTCTAATCAACTAGGCCTGTCCCATATCATACACGTGGTTGTACGGGTGACTCAGTTCAAAGACTTGCAAGGTGAGGTCATTAACTGACCAAGGCAAGACTTCCAACACTCAACAGTGGCACACAGACTCACATCACTCATCAACCCATTGCCACACAGGCCCATCTGGCACAAAGCCTCTTGCCACTTACCCCAGTCTAAATCATTTCTCACCCCGTTGATTATTGTGCAACACATGCCGCCAATAACTCAACATCGGCATGAACCACACAGTCTCTCGCACCTCAATCTCATCATGTGGCATCATCACACCACTTTCAAAATACATTCAATATTTCGTTAGTCAACATTGATACATTTTCCGAAAGATCATTCATGACTCGTTGCAAGGCTAAGCATCTAATCAAGGTCTAGCCTCCCGTGTTGGCATCATATTAATATCCAACAAATACGAATAACCTTAGGGTGGACAATGATTTAAAGGCATACAAATAGTAATTTCAAGGTGGCGATAACAATATGGGTTGATTAGATACATACCCCAAATCAATTTAAATACATTTAAATAAATTAGCATGCATAATTTTAAAGCATAAATTACATTTTAAAATCTGGGAACAAAATGTTCAAAGCATCACTTGCCTTCAAAGAGTTTCTGGTCTTGATCCGAAGCTTGATCTGAAGTGATGAACTCTCCTTCAAAACTTTCCGACAAATTTGCATCTACGCGTAAAAATAACATATGCAATAAATAACCAGAAAGTAGACTATATAATCTCAAAAAATCAATTAAAATTCACTATTAAAAATATCACAATTTTAAAAAAATTTAGAAATTGGAATCACCTCAATCGGAGTTCAAATGCAAAAGTTATAGCCTTTCAAAGTTTTAAATAAAATATAAATCAGAAAAGTTTTAATTATTTTTATACGGAAAAAATTGGGATTTATGACGTCAAGATGACCTCATCGATGACGCCAAGACCGAAATGAAATTCGCCAATTATTTTATATATAAAAATATTTATGACGTCAGCGATGACGACAGCATGACACGTGGCAGCCTTTTGGTGCCGCCACGTCGTCTCGGTCTATGGGCTCGGTTCACGGCTCGGATCGGTTCCACCGTGGACTCGGTCCACCAGCATAGTACATCCACGCGGCAAGATCCGAGCCGTTCATTGCATCAACAGTCAGATCTTACGCGTTACATCGCGATCGCCGAATCCACGCGACACGCGCCGCAGATCCGACGGCCGCCGGATCCAACGATCGATCCTCGCGACGACGGTGGACGCCGGCCCCGCGCCTCCACGTGTCGCGATCCGCGGACTCGGATCCAACGATCGGATCTCGCGACGCTCGGCGGCGTCTCGGTTCACGCAGCGACACGCCGCAAGATCGCGCGTGCGCCCGAAAGCAACGGCCGGATCGGTCTCGCCAGTCAACGCGCGCACGCGTCTGCGCGCGATTTGGTGGGAGCGCGGCGTCATCTCCGCCGCACGTTCAAATCTGAACGGCGCGGATTCACGCGATTCACGCGACACAGCTCAACCCACAACTACTGTTTAGATCTAATCCAATGGCCCACTGCATCGAGCCGACATCGCTCATCTTAACTACGCGGCGCAATCTCACGCGTACACTAACGATCCAACGGCTGAGATCTAAACAAGCACAGAAACTAAATCTAATCACCACCGTTCAATCTAGATCTAACGGTCAAGATTAACGCTAGGATTTAAAACAGAAGGGGAAAGACGTGGACGAACCAGAAGCGTGTGATGCGGATCGAACGGTCGACGGGGTTCGGCGAGGTCGACGGTGGCGCAAAAGAGAAGGCTGCCGGAGCTGGGGAAGACGACGCAGTCGGCGGCGCTAGAGGGCGATTCCGATGAGAAGAACTGACGGGGTCGACGCGTCTTGGCACGACGAACTCGACAGAGACCTTGGGGACGGCAGAACCTCAACGGACGGTGAGCAAAGGGCAAAGAACTGCGGCGAAGACTTCAGCGAACTTCGGCGAGCTCTTGAGGGCAAACGGCGTCGGCTTGGGAGGCGTGCGAGGAGTCAAAAGATGCAGCGAGAGGAGCTCTGCCAGACGCGCTACTCAGTGCACTTTAAGGAGCCTCGACGTGCGCGCTGGAGGCGACGAAACAAGCAGAAACGCTCGGCAGCGTTAACTCCGGCGATTACGCGGGCGAAGGGACGTGGCTCCATCACGGGCGTCCACGTGGACTCGATCGGATGGCGCACGCGCGTGGGCGACGCGGTGCAACGGCAACCGTTCGATCAAGATCGGACGGCGTGATTCTAGGGTTTCGGCGAACTGGGCCGGGCTAAGCACAGTGCTGGGCCGGTCCAGTACTATTCACCCGATTTTTAAAATATTTCTGATTAAAAATAAATCAGATAAATAAACAAAGCTAAAATAAATAGGAAAAATACCCGAATAAATCCAGAAAAATTCTAGAAAATACTTTGAGACATTTGGAACTCAAATAAAATATTTTTAATAAAACTTTACATAAACTTTTCCATTATTTAATCAATTTCAAGAAAGGCCATATTTGAATAAATCCAAATAAATTTCAATAAATTCCCAAAAATTCTCAAAAATCAAAATACTACAAAATTTAAATTAGAGCAAATTTCAAAGTGTTACAACCAAGGTTCAAAATCCTGATAAAATTTAGGAAATTTTGGTTGAGGTTTTAGATTTCAGTTGGGGACGAGATTTCAAATCCCGACAAAATAAAAAAAATTGCTATAGTGAGTTCAAAATTTTCGTCCAAATTCACTAAGATTTCAGCCTTTTAAACCGAAATTGCTACAAAAAAAGACCGGATTTGATACTTTTAGGACTGGAACACATGTGCACTAGCTGGTTACGATAGTTAACTTTCAACCGAGAGACCCGGGTTTGACTGCTGGTAACCAATTTTTTTTATATAGTAGGACATTGTTAGCTCATAAATATTGTTATACATAATATTATAGCATGGACTGTAGCTCGAATGGTAAGGTAAGGCTGACTTGCTAAGAGTGGGATTCGAATCCAAGAGCTTTACGGGACTTGAATAGCTCCTAGACCAACTCGGCTACGTCAACTTCGTGTCATGTGGAGGTTATGGGATTTTTTTGTAGCCTCTGAAGACCATTTGGCAAGGGTCCACAAGGATTGAAATTTTGGTTAATTTCGTGAAAATTTTGGTTTTGCCGTCTGAAAAAATACCAGATTTCAAATTTGGTTTTTTGAATTTTGTCGAGATTTCATCCAAACTACTTAGGTTTCGCTGGAATTTTAGAATTCGGCCACCTCAACGAAATTTCAAGCCTTGCTTGGGACTAGATGGCTGTAATTGGATGGGGATGGCCACGGAGACCAGGAGGACCCTCGCCGTGGACTCAAGGACGAGCATGCTCGGCGAAGCGTGAGGGAGAGATGGTGGGGGTGGCGCCACAGCAATCGCGCCGAATGGGAAGGGTAAAATGGTTCCTTCAAAGCAAAAGGGCTTTAAAAAGCAAGACAATAAGGAAAAAAAAGGATGAAAATGTCATTATATAGATGATGCAACGAACTGAGCGGTAAATCATTAATTGCAACCTTTGAAACCAGTATTTTGAGTGGCTAATTATCAATTTTCCCAACAACCTAGGTGATCAATTTGAAATGGGAGGGACCAAGGTGAGCATACAGGGAAACTTGGGGACCAAATAGGCCATTCACGAAAAAAAGAGAGATTTTTTAAAAAACAATCATATACAAGTGGGGAGTGTCAAAAGCCCACATACATCTTAAAGTTCCTCAAAATTCATCACCAAGTTTTATTTAGTTGCAAATCTCACCACCCAAACAACTAATTTACTAAATTTGGTTGCCCCCTCCCCCGTTAATGGGACTGTATGTTAAGTCCACCCAAACCGCAAAAATTCTCCCACGCGATCGCAACATTGACGATCACCCCTGATCGCCTTTCTTCTTTGTCCCTCTATTCTTCTGCTCTTGTATCGCACCCATGTTTGGCTTATGCCCTACACAACGTTGGCACATCTTCCATACTCGTAATCTACAAAACCGATCTATTGAGATTACCATGCAAGAGCTATATAGGAAGTTTGGGCTTCAGCGACCAAATTAGCTGTTTGGGTGAGGGATTGCAACCACTTAAAAACATTTAAAAACTTACGGGTAGATTTTTAAGGAACTTTGAGAGGAAGGTGAGTTTTTGACAAAATTTCTTACTCACGTGAACATTTTTTTAAAAATGAGAAAGACCACCAAACTTACAGTTAAGCACCCTAAAACCGACCAAAATCCCAACCAACCCCACGCCATCGCAGAATGATGAACGTTTCCTTGCTCGTCCGCGGCCACTAGCGGTGGCGAACCCTGTATAGCGTAGTAGTAGGAAGCCACCATGGCCAAGCAGAGGGCCTCGACGCCGGCGATCCACCGCCGCATAGGCGGCGTCGGGCTGTTCCGGTGGGTTGTGCGGGTCGCGTCGAGCATCCTTCTCTGGACATTGCTTCTCCACCTCTCCCCCTTCCCCGGCCTCCCCCGCTCGCCGCTCCCCACCGCCCGTCCCTCCTGCCTAGGCGGCCGCAACAACTCCACCACCCCCTCTGCCACAGCCTCCGTCGTCGCGGGAGAAGCCGGGCGCCTTGCGCCCCCAGCTCTGCCTGCCAGGAGTGAGTGGTTCTTGTCTTCTTTATCTCGCCCTTCGGCGATTCTTGATTCTTGGGTTGGGTTCTTGGAATCTGGCCCTGCTTGCTTTTGTCTTGGTTGGGTGAGGCTCTTCTCACTATCTCGGTCGCGTCAGTCGAAATGTGGTAGCTCTAGAGCATTTGTGCGTTGGATCGAAATGTTTACCGGAAAGCGAGAGAATGTGCCCAGTTAAATTGAGTCATTCTTGGTGTACATCCTTAATCTGATGCCTTTGGGTTGTTCGGAGATTTGGGGGTTGCCGGATCGGTGAGTTCGTTGGTGCTTGATTCCTCTAAAGTAGTGTCTGTCTTGGTTTCTTAGTTCTTGATTCTTGGTTTTTGGTATTCTTGCCTTGCCTCGTAGTTTGTACTTTGTAATGCTGATTTTAGTTGATTTTGTCAAAATGGGACTTCGATGGGCGGTGTGACGGAGATTGACTGGAGAGTGCTTGATTTCTTTTTTGTGCTATGCTCAGTGAGCGTGTGAGTTGGGTCGAGTTGGCTCTGTGAAGCGAGTGGTTATGCCAAAAAGTGAGGTCTTAATTGGTGATTTGACTTGTTAACAAGGTGCATTTGTGCTGTTGAAAGATTTTGTTTGTTGTTAAATTGGGCAGCCTCCTAACGGTCGAAGTAGCATTGAAAGCCGTAACCGATTAGGGACTTGGGATTTGCATCAATTTATGTACTTAGTAATGATAGGTATATTTTGCATCCATTATTCAACACATATGTAGTCAAATCGTGTGCCACATGGAGATTTTGTCTTTTTTGGAGAAATGCTAGGTCTAATGATCTACGAATAATTACTAGTTGTAGGCGTGGAGATAATTTGATATTTTGCAAAGAAATGTTTGTTTATCTCTACATGGATGTGTCCCATTACGTAGTAAGGTTCTAATCATCATGTAGGTGATAGGCGTCGAAAAGAAACAGCTTCTAGCTTCCTTTGCAGTAAATTTGAGGGCTCAAGGATACAGTTTCCTCATGTTTACCTGAGCCTACTGCGTAGCTTGATCTTGACATATCCATACATGCAGCGTCACTCTGGTAAACTGGTAGGGATGTTGATAATAGTGACATCTATCAGTTTTTGTTGGCAGAATGATAAGGTCAGTCCGAGTAAAACTTTCTCTCTCGTGTAGGATTTTACAAAAATAACGGCTATCTTCTTATTTCATGCAATGGTGGTCTGAACCAAATGCGAGCAGCGGTTAGTATACTCATATCTTAACACTTCTTGCCTTTTACTGAAATGACAGCTTCAATGTACAGTAACAGCTTCCAACTATGCTTTCTAATGCTTCATAAAAGCTTGTTTTGTGCAGATATGTGACATGGTAACTGTAGCACGCTATTTGAATCTGACTATGGTGGTACCTGAACTTGATAAGCAATCCTTCTGGGCTGATCCTAGGTGTGTGGTTTTCCCACTTCTTTTTCATAGTTGATTGTAGAGTTGGAACGTGCAATTACTGACTCAATGTAATTATACATTTCAGTGATTTTGGAGATATTTTTTATGTAAACCATTTCATTGATTCCTTGAGAGATGAAGTAAAGATTATCAGAGAACTCCCCCATAAGTTCAGTGGGAAAGTTCCATTCTCAATGCAACCAATCAGCTGGTCTAGTGAGAAATACTATTTGAGACAGGTTAGATAGTTATCTTCCACCAAAAATTAGATTTGCGTTTCTATCTTGTCCTCTGCTTGGTTCTGACTTTCAGAGTGGTCTTGCTTTCAGATATTGCCTCTGGTACGAAGGCACAAGGTGGTACGTTTTAGCAAGACAGATTCTCGTCTTGCAAACAATGGCCTACCTGTGAAGCTCCAAAAGCTTCGCTGCCATGTTAACTACAACGCATTAAGATTTATACCATCCATTGAAGCTCTAGGCAACAAGATGATAACGATTCTTAGGAAAACTGGATCTTTTGTTGTGCTTCATCTGAGATATGAGATGGATATGCTTGCCTTCTCTGGTTGTACACATGGATGTTCTGATGAAGAAACAGCAGAGCTCACGAGAATGAGGTTTCTTTGATATTAAAACTTCATAATTAACTGTATTCTCCTCCCAACCTTTATCTTCAATCTTTGTTGTTGTCTGCTCTTTGGACCTCAGGTATGCATATCCCTGGTGGAAAGAGAAGGAAATAGATTCTGAGAAGAAAAGACTCGAGGGATTGTGTCCCCTTACACCTGGAGAAACAACATTAGTACTCAAAGCTATTGGTTTCCCCAGGGACACACGAATATATATTGCCTCAGGTGAAATCTATGGTGGTGAAAAAAGATTAGCTGCATTGAAGACAGAATTCCCTAACATCGTAAGCACATCATAATTCCACCTCCATGAAATTCCTGCTGATCCTGGAATGATGCTTATTTTCTATTGTAAACTGTAGGTGCGGAAGGAGATGATTTTATCTGATGATGAGTTACGGCCCTTCCAGAAGCACTCAACTCAAATGGCAGCCCTAGACTATCTTGTTTCTGTTGCAAGTGATGTTTTTATCCCCAGTAATGATGGAAACATGGCTAAAGTTGTAGAAGGACACCGCAGGTCTGCTTAGTTCTGACCTTCCTAGTATCTATTATTCTTGACACCGTGTGTATGTATTTTTGCAAATTGGTTAGCTGAGTAGAAAGTGAAAAAATGTTTATTCACGTGCACACACGCATTTGTAATGTGTGCTGTCATGTGGGTATAGGTTTTTGTTTTGAAGAATCATGACAATAGCGAGCAAGACTGAATCCAGCAAAAATAAAAGCCTCTAGGTTAATTGAGAAGTGCTGATATTGGAAATGCAGGTTTATGGGCTTCCAAAGAACCATACAGCTGGATAGGAAGAAGCTTGTTGAGCTTATAGATCTTCTTGAATATCAGGAGCTGTCCTGGGACGAATTCTCTACTGCTGTCAAGCAGCTACATGAGGCCCAAATGAGCCAGCCCACCAGAAGAAAAATTATTATCGGGCAGCCGAAGGAAGAGGACTACTTCTATGCAAATCCTCATGAATGCCTTGGGCCTGCAAGACAGCGAAGGGAAAAGCTAAAACATACTGAGATATGAACATGCTTTTAGCGCCCGGTAGGCTGGTACATAGAAGGCCAAGTGAAAAGCGGCAAAGCGGTTTCGTTCAAATGCCATTATAATAATCTGATTAGCTGGCTGCAGCGATGGCAAAATAACCTTCAGCTTCCTCATGTAGCTGCCCCATGAAGTGCAATTGTGTGAATGTTGTAACGGCCACGAATCGAAGCATCATTCTTCTGGATTTAATGATCCATGCGGGAGGTGGAGAAGCTTATATCATCCATAAACTTGATGGGCGTCACTGGTTGTTAGATTCAGAATTTGCTGATTCTCTATTCATTTTCCCCCGTTCTTGAGGTTTGCTGATGGTATAGTCCGAATGAACTGGGAGACGATACACTGTAGATTTAGTGTTCTATTTTCTATCGAGTCGGTGGCAGATGCTGTGTTGTATTAGGCTGTTGCATTTGTTGTTAATGTACAAACAAATTCTTTGAATGGAAAATGCAATGTAAATGCAGAAATGAAGGGCATTATTGGACCTGGTGTAATAGACATCGATTCGGTAGTCTGGTACTATGGCCATACTTGCCCTGTTGTCGTACGCTCATACATATGCCCTCTCACCAACCCATATGTCCTGAAAGCAAATGACATTCATGACGCAGTGTAGAATACGAGGATGAATTGATCGCATTAGGCAAAACATCCTGCCTGTCCGAGCCATGTCCCTCCGAACCATTTAGGCCGAGTTAAAATGATGAGAACATTCTACAAAATACATGGGTCCAAGTTATGTAACCATAAATACATTTATAAAAATGAACAATATCAATAGCTCGTTTTATTTAATTGTACCATCTTTGAATAAATCCTAAAGAAATATGTGCTTGTCAGCGACTAATTTGCAAAAGCCAAAAAAGAAGTGCGACAAAAACACCCAGAACCAGTAGGCACTATATATCACACTCCAGAATGATACAAAATGTCTGCTCGAAGAGTATCCGCTTGCTAACTTGCTAGTACTGTCAGCAAACTGCAAACAAACAACATGGTGATACAGATACATCACACTAAGATTACCCATACTTTACTTTACACACCAAAATCGTGATACGGTATCGCAAACAGAACAGAATTGCAAAGACTAGTAGTTTTCCCCAACTATACAAACAAGCTAATGGAAATATGGACATTTGGAGGGGAGCCCCAACTTAAAGAATGAACAACCATTCACATGCTACCAAATTGCCAGCTTGCTACAATACAGTCATAGCTCCGAAAGTATAGCAGGAATATAGTGAGAAAGCTCAGCGGTAAGTGACTGAAACCCGTTGACAAGCTGCGTGTGGAATTCCTGGTCTTCTTCCCCTATCAATCTAAAATGCACACGGATTGCACGCTTGCAGACAGCCATGAATTCAAGCAATGCAGCTATGAGCTGCTGCAGTTCTTGTGATCGGAGCCTGGTTGCAGGCTCACCGGATAAGAAAGCAGTGCACACACTTAATACACCACTGTTGACCTGCATCACAACATTATAAAAAAAATTAGCAAAACAAAGAAAATAGAGGAGCAAGCAGTAGTGATAAAAATGCTTCATATTCTGCAGAGAGAGTTGCAGGCTCACAGCCTTACCTGAACAGCCACACTTCCTTGAAGTATTCTTTGCAGGCTTTGAAGTCTTGGTAGTTGATCACCTTCAGAACTTCGTGGTTCTTCTAGTTCATTCCTCAATGCAGCTGTCCTTGTTTCAATCATTCCAATCGCATTCTCAACAGGAGAAAACTCCAGAGATTCAGATTTGATCACTAGCAGGCGATTCACCAAAGCAGGAAAGGAACCCTCTGTCTGGAGCACTGTGCGTCTCTTCCACTGATCTTCTAGGCCACCTTGTGTTTTTCCATTCTTTGTGAATGGTGTATCAAAAAGAAAACGGTCAAACACACGTGCACGAACAGTACCAGTAGATAAAGAGAAAATCTTTTCCCTCCTACTCCCCAAGTCCTCATCCTCCATTGCAGGATCAACAGCAGTTATTTGTAGATAGCAGACACCAGGTTGCAGCTCATCAGCATTGACTTGTCTCGAGTCTGGAATGATGTGTAAGGTGTGATTTCCATCCATCTTTGCCTCATAGATATGACTAAGCTTCTCCATAATGTCACCGAGACGAACATCCCGTGGCTCTCTGAACACATACTCCTTTTTATTGAGTTTGCCAAATCGCTCCCCATAAAATCCAACTCTGTAGTAAGTAGCATCAATAAATGGTATAGGACTAGCCTCCTGTTCAAGAATTGACTCATAGATGTTCATGAGTGATGTATGACATTTAGCCAGCTGCCCATAAGCCCTTCTGCTTTTGTACACAGGAATGATGAGTTCCTGAATGCTAGCACAAAAGTGGTAGAGTTCAGCTTGTGTGAAGAGTTTGTTCGCGAGTTGAAGATACTTGACAGCTGAATCCACGGTAAGCTTGGACGCACCATATCCCTCAACTTCTGCCGCAGATACTTCTGCACTCACATCAGTGCTCACAATAGGGCAAATCTTACGCAGGGAAGCAACATGCTCCCTGCTCCACACAGCATCATTCCTTCCGACAAGTGCCTATAAGAAAGGTTCAAAGGTCAGAAAACTCCATACAGGAATTACAGGAGTGCTGAAATAAAAGAACCGGAGCAAAAAATTACAACCTGCATGATCACACCAGCTACAGCAACTGCACATTGAGCAGCTTCAGCCCATGATTGCATCTCCTGGTGCGCATCACATAGATGCAGTAACCACATAATGTGAAGATCTGGAACAGGCGCATAGGCCATTGCTAGTTTATAGAAACCCTCAGCAGCCGCACACCTGTCCAGAGTCATTACAGAACCCTAAAAAGAACATTGAAATTTACAGGTTCAGTACTCAGTGCTTATTCAAGAAAATTCAAATGGAGAAAAGTGGCACAGCTAAAATGTAGAACCACACATTGGTTTTTCAAATGTGCAGATGACATAAACAAAAGGTAAATTTCCTTTCAGATTGCCAATTCCATATTAGCATAGTGTATGTAATGACACTTTCACATATGGATGGCACAGTAGGATACATTCACAAAACTTGCTTACCAAGAGGGTGTGTTCAAGACCAGCATCAAGGGCCTGGACTAGACATTTAGACAGATGTTTGACCTCTACCCAGGACCACATATTATCTGTGGAACCTTCAGGAGCCGCCTCCAATGCAGTAACAGGAAGGCCACAATCTTTCAACAGATCCTTACTCCGTACATCAGCCATTTCCTCTAGTGATTTCCCAAGACGCCGAGCTTCACCACTTTCTTCAAGAGAGGCATCGGATTTCATCTGAGTTACTTGCACATCAGACATCAATTCTGACAAAGTAATAGTCAGCATGACCCTCAACCTTGTGGTGTTCTTGAAATAGTTGAATGAGTTCTAGAAGAACCAGAATATCTGTATCAGGATCATTCAATTCATGATTGTATAAAAAAATATAAAAGTAGCTTACCCTAACAAGAATCTGCAACCCGACAACAGCCCTTTTTCTAATAGAATCATTTCGGAATACAGCAAGCCGCAAAAGATGAAAAGCAATTTGCTTCAAGAATCGATCATTCTCCCTTGCCATTAGTGTCGCACCATGGAGATTAAATATATTATAGGCCACAGGAAGGAAAGCTTTCCAAAAAGCTAAGGGTTGGCTCCTAGATAGAAGACCCATTAAGATAGATGTAACACAATCTAGCTTAGCGTAATCAGTAGTGATGCTACGAGAAGCTGCAGCAACCGAAAACTTCTCAATTATTCCCAACACTTCGAGGCTTACAGCAGTGCTAAGATTTTCTTCCCAGAGTTCCTGTAGGAATTTTATGTCAGATTGAGGAGTTTAAATAATTAAAGATCCACATAGGATTGTTATACGTACCAACTTTTGTCTCAGTACTGGATGTAGAGATTCTCTCAATGCCCTAGCTGTTGATCCAATTCTTGAAGATTGTGCTTGAGCAAGTGCTTCCCTCAATGAATAGGGTTGGTTAGGGGAGCTCAGTTGAGGACTAACCCTGTTCCACATGTATCCATTTTCTGGTGTTCCCTGAGGCTGCATTAAATAGCACTGATCATTAGAAGAAGAAAAATGACTAAAAAGTTAGCCAAAATCAAGGAGATTTTTTTGTCGCATCACCTACAAAGCATGTGCACATATAATATGTACAGAAACACTTTCTAGTATGACACGGGCTCAATTCCACTGTTTCAAGCTCACAGGTATTAGTGAATGTCAAGCCCTATTTTGAGGGCCTCAAAGTAAAAACATTCCCTTAGAACTGTTCCTTAAATAATCTAGCCAAGCATCAATTTAGCGCACTTTGGACCGTAGATAATATTTGCAGGCAAGATTCAGAGAACTAGTGCCCTATCAATTACCAGTGTTACCACCTGAAATGTTCCTCTGAAAACCGGGTTTTTCAGTGACTAGGCAAGGATGGTTGGCTATCTAGTTTTAATCGCATTAGATGGAATATTTTTCATATCGGAAGGGGCATAAAAGTCATTTCCACTTGATTAAAGCCCTTTAACCTTGTTAGTGGGCATTTTCTGAAGAATTTTATGATTCCAATGGCATGAAATCAATAAGCCAAAAAAGCAATGGCAAAAGTAGAAAGTGTGTGGCACCAGTATTGTGAAAAACGGCCAACTGGTTAGTCAGTGTCGCCAGCCGTACCGTCATGACTACTATAATCAGAGGGCTGATAAAGTCACTGAACGATTAATAGGCTGTTTCCCTGTTTAATAAAACAGTTTTTTTACTCATTGATTACAATTAGTTTAGTGTTATGGTCGCTGATACTACACGTGAACAGAACAGTAACCGTGTACTGTAGCATTGGGATTAGGAAGGCTTTGCCTTCCTTAATTAGAATATATGTTTTCCTAAATAATTAATTAAGTTTCCTAATATATGGATTAGTTAATAGGTATCTTATCTATTAGTTAGGAAGGTTATCATTTAGATTGACCTTATCCACAATTGTCGAGGCCTAATGTAATCGTTGGCATTAAGCAAAGAAATAAACAAAGATTTAGTCTCCCTCCTCTTCTAATATCAGGCCTCAGAGTCTGTCTCTCTACCACAAGGAAGACCCTTGCCAACGGTTAGATGAGGGCGAGCGCCCTACCCTCGGTCCTCAGACCCGTACTCAAACAACGGCCACAACATTTAGAATGTACAGTGTGTACCATGTACATGAAGTATATTTAATGTATTTTTCAGAGAAAAAAAAATGCAAAGTCCTGAACTCCTGGGGATTCACCATAGACCAGCCAAATCTAATCAGTCAATAGCATCTTAACTGGTACCAGATTGTTTGCCACCAATAACCACTAAGGAAAAAATGCTGACAAACTAATGGTACCTGGTCCATCTCCAGTACATGTTTTACAAACCCTACTGAAGACACACCCAACCTACCCTAAACCAGGATACTCCCAGAAAGCCAACATGATTTAAGTTTCAATGAGGCCAAGTAACTCACATGGGATGATGGGAGTTTATCTAATATGCAAACTGCTCACGCAATGAAATAACAACTACAGGTGAGGATTAGGCTCAGATAAATAATGTGCCAACATACCCTTATTTCATGGCGTGAAGCCTCAGACAAATACGCATTAACGGATGGGGATAGTCGATCAGAGTACTTTGGGGACGCAGGGCGCTCAGCATCAGGACTCCGAGAACTAGAGCCTAGTAGCAAGATGTCTCCTGTTTTGTTGTGCTACAGAAAGCATTGAAGAGATTTAGCTTTGAATAAACTATAAGAATCAACATGGTTCAATGGTAACAAAGCAGATTCGTAACCAATAATAAAATAATGCTCAGATCCCATCTGACCAAGTTTCTGAGGATGGATGGATTGGATATTGTTATCATGTAATGCTGCCAATTAAAAGATGGATGCACTTGTGTATTTTGAAACAAGTCAGTAAAATTTCAGTCGAAGTGTCCAAACATAAAAATACAACAGGAACACAATGACAAAAAAGTTGGATTCGGATATACTCAAACCAGTAACCTGGAAGAGTTATTTGCACATAAAACCAATGCAATACGACAGACTAGAATGATCAGAGATTAGCACTGGAGGCAAAGCCCATCAAATAACAAATGTTGGTATAGGAGAAGTGCTATAGCCTATATGCATAAAACATTTCATACAAAATCATTGGACACACCCCTTTACTCTCTATTGTGTAGGCCCATCAATCAGGGTGCATTCAAATGGGACCCCCACAGCAGTGGAATAACAGGGAGTGTCAGAAATCCTTTGTGCGCAGAGGTTTATTGGTGGGGATGAAAATATCAAGAAGTGTTGTACATTACACTTATATATGTTGGCAATATTGATAAATACTTCAACATTCTAAAGTATCAACAAGATTGTACAAACCTCAAAATGGGTTATACATTCTTCAAGTAGCTTGAAGAATAATCTGGTTCTAGCAATGCTCTGTTGCCATGCTTTTATAAGAGTTGTGTCGTCCAAGTTCCTTATGATTTGCAAAATGACTACTAGCACTTCACGCTTTTCAACAGCATTTAGGTTGTAGAACACAGGCATCTCATCTAGAATCTGCAACAAGGTGTGTTTTTCACAAGCAAAAAAATTTGTAATCATAACCTTGTGTACACTAAATCTTGCAGAGAAACAAACCATTGATTATTGATATTCATTACAAGCTAGTTAACTGTGACATGAATGTGCATGTACCTGTCCTATAAGAGGAAAATACAGCTGAGCAATGTACAGCTTGTCTTCACTTTTTTGATAACGTGCATCAAATTCATGCTTGCATATAAGAACAACCAAAATACGAGCTGCCTACAATAATTGCAACACAGTACATTTTCACATAACCAAGTAAGAATAATTTGCCATCACAAGTGAGACAGGTTGAAATAGTTGAGGAGAACGCATTGAGGGGTAACCCAAAACATTTTCTTGCAATTGAGATACTTACTTTTGTTCGCTGCGGTAAATCATCGTGGTCAAGGGTGAGGAAGATCTCTTGAATAAGAACCGATGAGAGATAATTTCTGTAAACAAGAAGATATGTAACTCAAAAACACTCAACCAAAAATATAATGCTAAAAATGAATAGCAGCATGTTAGTGCATGAGATATTCACTGATTTCTTGACTAGGTAATGTATAAGTAACATTAAGCATAAACATTATAAGGATTTAAAAGATATAGAATCCCTATGCAAATATATTTATGTACAACAGGAAACAAAACACCTTTCTATTGAGCAGTAAAGAAAACTTGAGCGGGAAGACTAAAGGCTCTGAATAACATTGCTGGCCAATTAAAACAAATTTGGAAACTTGAGTTTTAATACTTCGCTTTCTTGAGAATGTTAGACAGTATCCTAGTTGCCTTATATAAAAGATTGGTAGTTGCCTTGTATAGAGATTGCTATCCTTGCATAATTGTCACGGCGTCGACTAGTCGTCCAGGCGGCGGGAGCTGGACGCCTGGGCCGGCCACCTCGACTAGAGCGAGTTAGGCGCCCGCCCAGGCGTCCAGGCGAGGAGTCCGCCGACAGGGCGTCGCGGCGGCGGGATTTGGACGGGCGTTGAGAGCCAGAGGCTTACCCTAACCCACGTGAAGACTTGAGAAGAGAGGAGAGAAGGTAGCTCCGCCTCCGACGCCGCTGGACCGCTTCCACGCGCAGCTCAGGACCTCCGGTGAGAACCCCCTTTCCGATCCGCCTCAGCTCTTCTCCTCCTCCTTGTCGATCCCCCTTCTTCCCCTCCCGATTTGGATAAAGCGGCTCCCCCCTCTGCTCCTCGCCTCCTCCCCGATCCGGAGAAGGCGCCGGCGCCAGGAGGGAGAGGGGAGTCGGCGGCGCAGGGGGGAGGTGAGAGCTCGGTGGCGGCGTGGAGAGCTCGTGCTTTAGCTCGCTCGCGAGACAAGGGGCAAGAGAGCGCGGGCGACGGGCCGTCGGCTGAATTGGGGAGAGGGATGGGGGAGAGGTGAGAGCTCGGTGGCGGCATGGAGAGCTCGAGCTCGCTCGCGAGACAAGGGAGAGCCAGGGGGGAGAGCGCGGGCGATGGGTCGGACTGGATTGGGGAGAGAGATGACGGAGAGGGTTAGGCAAAGAGAGGTAAATGGGCCGACCAAGTGGGCCGAGAGTTAATTTCATGTCATATATGTCACATGGGATATTATTTTCTTTCATATAGGGTATATTTAGTTAATTTTATATCATATGAGATATTATTTATTATTATTTTTTCATCATCTAATCACCGCCTAGGCGGTCGCCTAGGCGTCCAGGCGGTCCGAGCTCGCCTCGCCTAGCCGGACCGCCGTGACAACTATGTATCATTGTATAGATATTACCTTATATAGGCTTTCCTTCTATATACCCTCATGTACATGTATACATACTGGCCCACTAGCCTCATGTTCAATACAAGCGCAATTCATAACAGAGAACTCACAAAAGAACATTTGAAAAAGAAATATCAACATCCTTTGAAAATGTAAAAATTCAACAAAGAGTAAGAAAAGGGGCAACCTACCTATCAGAGGGATCCCGACCAGGCATCTCAACAAAAAGATCATGATCACATATTATCTGAAGGAATGACAATTTGCAATCATGGAGAACTGACTGACAAACTCCTGCAAACTTGTCCATATACAACGAAACCTGAAGAACAGAGATGTATTTATTCAGCAGCATATAAAATATATTTATGCATATATACTTGGGACAAAGCTCCTCACTAGCTTTACTCCAGTTTATTGGCTACCTCGTAAAAATCAACTTAAGCAACATCAAAATCAACAGGAAAAAAAAAGAAGAGTAGGTATGTTAAGAGGAACACCAACAAGAGATCAAATGGTAGCACTTGAAACAGAACACTTCAATGCTGAGGCAAAGGAGAACTTCCTTTGTTGGAAAACGCCCAGAATTCAAAAGCATAAATAATAAAGTACCAAGGGGAGAGGGACAAACTTAAATGTGCCTTCCAACATTACCAGCTCAAAAACTTGTCGTGGCTCAACGATTGATAAAAGATCATAACAAAAGAAAGCAAGTGTGCTGTTCAAGCGCTTTGCCAAGCTTAAACCCTTTTTACAGCGTTCATGAACCTCAGTTAGAAGGCAATCAAACAGCTGCATGATACATCTAAAAACACCTTCTTTCAACTCTAGCGGTGGGACATCTTCACCTAGAGCATGACAGCAAACAATCAGAACCATACTTTGCTGTATAATAAATATTCATGTACTGATACTACTATATTAATAACTCCAAGTATGAACGCTTGGTGCTACCAAGTGGAAGATTGTGGTAGAAGAGACGACTTTGTTCCAATCCCATTGATTTTACAATAAGCTCCAGAAAAAACCAAGCCATTGCCAACACATCATCATAGACGGGCCCAACTCTATAACCTTTAGCCTAAAAAGCCAAAAAGTGTATATAATGAAGCAGAGCAGCAAAAACATGTATATATGTTAAAAATAAGCTGATTGAATGAAAGAATTACCTCTTGAGGATTCAAAATAAACCGAAAAATGTATAAAAAAAACAATCATTAACAGAGAATATATTGCATGCAAGAACAACAGAAGTAGAAAGATAAAAAACCAAATCGGATTGTGTTAGCATGCCCTTGGTGCAAATGCTTATCATTAGTGCAAGTTATATGCATTATCAACAATTTAACGCTTATACCAATAGAATATGGCTTGCATCTCTTTCTTACAATCAAACAAATGCTAAGTTAATAGGTGTTTGCATGATATCAAGTTTTGACACCTGTGGGCACTGGGGCATTAAACAGTGCTAGTAGCAACAAGGGCAAGTTTTCAACACCAATGGACACTGGGGCATTAAACAGTGTTAGTGGCAATAAGGGCCAAGTTTTCGACACCTGTGGACACTGGGACATTAAACAGTGCTAGTGGCAACAAGATCATTGTTCAGGAATTAAGATATTTCAGCAGCAATGACAATTGGCAATGTCCTCTGTGCGGCAATATGATTCACGCTATAACTCACAAATAAAATAAGCATGACAAGTGATCAAGTAGAATAAATTGAATAATCGATTGCTCAAAACAGAGAGAAGAAATGAATACTAACCTTACTCCGAGCTAGGCTACCCCAAACAGTAGATAAACCAGGATATACAGGTGCTTGCCGATCACCAAAGTCATCGAAAGCATAATCAACATAATTAACAAGAAACCTATTTCTCTCAGCCCCATCAGATGATTCCTGCTGCACCCTATGAGAGAAATGCATCATCTGTAACTCAATTTGAGGTACATGTATGGTCCAAGTGCTGAACAGTTATAAACCAAATCTAATGTAGCATGGATATTGGAGAAATGAAGACAATGACAAGGTAAAAGAAGGAATTAACAATGGATAATTCTATTGAAAAATACATAAATCGGTATTCTTAAAGAATTAAAGCCCAAAGATTCCGATCTTGCTAAAGACGAGAGGACACTGCTAAGATCTTCCTATGGGATAGGCCTCTAAAGACAAGTACAGAAAGATGCTATTAACAACCTTCCCACATCCGTGTTTGTTATGTTGTAACATGCAAGTGGAATAAGCAATTGCTCACTTAAGGTAACACTCAACAGTTTATACTTACTCAGAATGCTTCACCTTTTTAGTGAGCATAAGCAATGAGAAGAGAATCAGGCATAATGGCATCCAAAGCATTTTTTTTTCTCCAGCAAATATTTGACCTTCTAAAGGTTGGAATAATAGGATTTGAGAAGTTGGATGAACACGGAATGCTTGAGCTCTAGAAAGAAACTAGCACAAACAAATATGAGAGGAATGCACATAAACCAAACAAGAAAGAAGAAAATTACCGTGTCAGAATATTAACCATGGCTCGAAATGCAGCAACCTGGGGAAAAAAACTGTAGCGTCAAATGTAGTGTGAAAAATTATCAAGATTAACACTCAGCAAGGAATATAGTTCGGTAAAAAAAGGTAAATGTGCTGTACTGCTGGTTACAGAAGGAGCAAAGTAATTCTGCCCAATAGAAACATAAACGAACCACCAACCTGAAGGGTTTCGCCACCATCACCAATAAGATGAAGCAGCATATTAAGTATGGGTTTAAGAAATTGTAACAATGTGGTAGATTCAACATTCTTCAAACTATTTATGGCCTGCACAAAACAAAATCCGAAGGTCAATGATATACACCATTCATATCTAGTGCAAAGTACCTTCACGATGTAAAATTCTGCAAAATACCACAAAGAAAATTTGAAATAAACAGTGACCATATTTGTTGACATGTTATAGAACTTGACCATTTCCATGTAACACTTTCCAGAATCCAGAATGAGTGTTAGAATCTTCCCATATTTAGCTAGCATGTCCATAATCTGTGCTGATTGATGTTCTTCTATATTAGTTGTCAGCTTCCCATATTAGATCTCTTCCTATAGATAGCCTCTGCCTTCTATAGAAAGAATAGCTCCTGTTGTATCTATATATGTAACAGATTCAATCAATGGATTGTCAATTCAATTCTCCCTAACCTTCTATCTTTCATGGTATCACGAGTCCAGTCCACCTCCTGCGTCCTGCCCCTAGTGCAGCGCCGGTCTGTTTCTTCCTAAGCGCCGGTCTTCTCTCTTGCGCTCTGTCTTCCCGCCGACCTTTGCAGCCCTCTGCACCGGCTAGCAGCCATCTTCAGCCATGGTTGCATCTGTCGACGCCCATGTTATCCAACCTTTCCACCCTGCTTCCGCCCTCTCCACCATTAACGTGCGCTCGCACATTCCTTTTTCCCTAGAACTTAACCCCCCTAACTACTCCAGGTGGCGTGAACTTTTCGAGATTCTCATTGGCAAGTTCGGCGCCACGACCCATCTCTTCGATGACGCCCCGGCCGTTCCCGACACGGTCTGGACGACTACGACTTGGCTGTCAAGTCCTTGATCTATGCATCTCTCTCGGAGGAGATCCTCGGCATCGTCCTCACCCGTGGTGCCTCGGCTCGCACCATCTGGCTGAGCCTAGAGGGCCTTTTCCGCGACAACCGGACGTCGCGCGCCCTGTCCCTCGAGGCTGAGTTCCGCAACATGGCTCAAGGGGACCTCTCCACCCTCGCCTACTCCCAGTGTCTCAAATCCTACGCCGATGCGCTCGCCGACATCGGGCAACCCGTTCGTGATGACACTCTCGTCCTCACCTTCTCCGCGGTCTGTCCGAGAACTTCCGCAACATCGCCACCATCATCAAGACGCGGGTACCCCTCCCAACCTTCTTGGAAGCCCGCTCCATGTTGCTTCTTGAGGAGGCAAACCTCAAGATTAACAAGACAGAAGGTGCCACGGTTCTCTTCTCCAACACCTCCGGCAACTTCAACACGACCAAATCGTCGTCGTCATCTAGCTACGGCAATAGAGCGCCTTCCTCTCGTTACAAGAACAAAGGGAAAGGCAAGGGCCGTGGCACCAACAATCACGGTGGATACAACGGCGGCAACAACACCATGCGCGTGCGACCTCCTACCCTTCCCATGGGTGGCGCACGCATGGGATTCAACCCTTGGACCGGCACTTTTCAAATGTGGCCGGCCATCTCCTCCGATCCGGCATCCTCGGTCCACGTCCTCAGCAGGCGTTCTTTGGGCCGACGCCCCCTGGCGCACCTGCTGCTCCTGGCGCTCCAATGTGGGATCAAGCGTCCCTTCTTCAAGCAATGAATGCTATGACTCTGCAACAACCAAATCCATCTACATGGTACATGGACTCTGGCGCTTCGTCCCATCTTGCCACAGCCCCCGGTAACCTCTCTCTCCTTCATCCCACCCCACGCCTATCCACCAAAGTCGTCGTCGGTAATGGCACTTCCCTTCCTATCACTGCCACTGGTGACACCCTTCTTTCCTCCTCTCCTCACCCTCACTCTCAAATGTCTTAGTCTCTCCTCGCATTATTGCTAATCTTATTTCTGTTTGCAAATTTACCAAAGATAATAACTGTTCCATTGAGTTTGATCCTCTTGGTTTCTCTGTGAAGGATCTCCAGACTCGAACCGTGATTCACAGGTGCAATAGCTCAGGCGATCTATATCCCTTTCGACCAGAGCCCTCACCTCCCCATTACGCGTTCATCACCTCCCCGTGCTCCGAGACAACTTGGCACAGACGTCTGGGACACCTTGGCACCCAAGCTCTCTGTCGTCTTCATGCCACCGCTGCCATCCCAATCAAGTCCAATAAAGATGTCCGTCATTTATGTCATGCTTGTCAATTAGGAAAGCATGTTCGCCTTCCTTTTTCTGTATCCATGTCAAAGACAAGTCGCCCTTTTGAACTTATTCATTGTGACCTATGGACATCTCCCATCAATAGTACTTCTGGTTTTAAATACTATCTTTTGTGTCTTGATGATTTTACTCATTATTTATGGACTTTTCCTTTAAAACTCAAGTCTGACACCTTCTCTGTCCTACAAAATTCAGAATTTCTATATACATCTTCACCCACTTCCAAACACACATCCAGACTTTCCAATGCGACAACGGTCGTGAATTCGACAACAATTCCACTCGCAACTACTTCCTCAAACACGGCATTCGTCTCCTCATGTCTTGTCCCTACACATCTCAACAGAACGGTAAAGCTGAACGCATTATCCGCTCCACCAACAACGTCATCCGAACCCTCCTGTTCCAAGCCTCCATGCCTCCTTCGTACTGGGTTGAAGCTCTCCACACCGTCACCTATCTCCTCAATCGCCTACCCACCAAAACCCAGAATCATCATACACCATATGAGGGACTCTTCGGTTCCCCACCCACATATGATCATCTTTGGGTGTTTGGTTGTCAATGTTTACCCCAACCTCTCCGCTACAATGCCCCACAAACTCGCTCCTCGATCTACCGAGTGTGTGTTTCTTGGCTATCCAGACCACCACAAAGGCTATCGGTGTTTGGATCTCCGAACAAATCGCATCATCTATTCACGCCATGTCGGTTTGATTTAACTAATGTTTCCTTTGCAAGATTTCCGCCATCTCCCTGGTTCCTATTCTTTTTTGGATCCAGATGACTCGCCTCCCACAGGATCTAGTCTGAGCCCTGCCTCATTCAGTAGCACTTGTGCCTCTGTTTCAAGCACTGGCACTGCTGTTGCTCCCACCAACCGAACTCGCCTTATTATCGAACCGGCGAACCAAAGACTGCTCGTTGTTCGCCCGCGACAGCCGCTAGCGGCCTGCCTCCTTGCCTCAGCCACGTTGCAGGAACTGCTGCGCCCCTGCGGGTGTTCTCCCGTCGCCGCCACAATACAGCGCCCCTGCCGACCACACCGCTGGTTTCCCACTCAGAGACAAGCTCTGCAGCACCAAGTGTCTCTACTCATCCCATGACAACACGGAGCAAGGATGGTAACCACCTCTTTATCAGCAGCATACCATTACCTCTGGCGAAGTTTCTCCGAAGCCAAAGACATACCGTGGTGCTCTCAAAGATCCAAACTGGCAGGCGGCTATGCTTGACGAATACACAGCTCTTATCAACAATAACACATGGGATTTGGTGCCATTGCCACCCCATGTGAACATCATCCCTGGCAAATGGATATACAAGCATAAGTTCAACTCCAACAGCTCTCTTTCTCGATACAAGGCTCGCTGGGTTCTGAGAGGCTTCTCCTAGCAGCCAGGCATTGACGAGACATTCAGTCCAGTGGTAAAGCCAACTACCATCCGGACTGTACTCTCTATTGCTGTCAACACTTGGCCCATCCATCTGCTGGACGTCAAGAATGCTTTCTCAACTAACGCCATCGAGATAGTCTATGCTCGCACCGCTGTGTTTTGTCGACCGCGCGCCCCATCACGCAGCGCCTCAATAAATCATCAGACGGCCTCAAACAGGCTCCTCACGCCTGGTACAGTCGATTTCATACCTTCATCACCTCTGTTGGCTTCTCCAACTCCAAGACGGACTCATCTCTGTTCGTCTCTGTTCGTCTACAAGAACGGCTCCGCCATCGCCTACTTGCTGCTGTATGTCGACAACATCATCATCACCGCATCAACATCATCACTCTTGCACCACATCATCGACACTCTCAAGCGCGAGTTCGCCATGAGCGACCTCACCTCTTCGTTATTTCCTGTCACGCGCCGCTCGCTAACGCCTCTTCCTGACTCAAGGGAAGTACGCCGCGGAATTCTACAACGAGCCGGCATGCTGAACTCCAATCCCTGTGCTACTCCAATTGAGACCCGTTCCAAATTATCAGCTGACGGTGGCGAACCGGTTTCCAACCCGACTTTGTACCGCAGTCTCGCTGGGGCTCTACAGTACCACACCTTGACCCGTCCCGACATCACCCATGTTGTGCAGCAGGCCTATCTTCACATGCACAATCCGCGCGACCAACATCTTCAATTGGTCAAACGGATCTTGCGCTACGTCAAGGGCACCCTCAACTACGGCCTTCAACTCACACGAGGCGCTCACGACTCACCATCTACACCGATGCCGATTGGGTGGTTGTCCCGACATGCGCCGGCCCACCTCCTAGCATCGTGTTTTCTCGGCGATAATCTCATCTCTTGGTCATCCAAGCAACAACACACTGTATCTCGCTCTAGCGCCGAGGCTGAGTATCGCAGGGTTGCCCATGGAGTGGCCGAAGCATGTTGGTTGCGCCAGCTCCTTCTCGAGCCTCATCATCCTCTTCGACAGCCACCGCCGCTCATCGCGACAACGCTCGGTTTATCTCTCCACCAACCCCGTTCAGCACCAGCGCACCAAACATGTGGAGATCGACCTCCATTTCGCCCGCGAGCGTGTTGCTTTGGGAGAAGTGCGTGTTTTACACGTGCCGACGTCTCAACAGTATGCTGATATCTTCACCAAGGGCCTCCCGACTTCGATCTTGAAGGAGTTTCGCTCCAGTCTCAACGTCCGCGACGCTCCCGGTTGAGACTGCGGGGGGCTGTTAGAATCTTCCCATATTTAGCTAGCATGTCCATAATCTGTGCTGATTGATGTTCTTCTATATTAGTCGTTAGCTTCCCATATTAGAAGATCTCTTCCTATAGATAGCCTCTGCCTTCTATAGAAAGAATAGCTCCTGTTGTATCTATATATGTAACAGATTCAATCAATGGATTGTCAATTCAATTCTCCCTAACCTTCTATCTTTCAATGAGAAATAAAAATGAAAAAAATCAGTAGAAAATAGGTAAAAAAATAAATATTTTGCAGATCTTGTCGCTTTTGTTCATCTCGTCTTAAAAAGAGTTATAGCACAATATTTGGTCAAGTTGTAAAGCACACGAAATATTATCTTCGCAATTCTTTCCCATTTTTTATACTTTTCACTTGATGACATCCAAGCGTGACAATGAACGAGATGTTAGAACGATCATTTATTATGAAATTATATCACTTGATGACATCCAAGCGTGACAATGAACGAGATGTTAGAACGATCATTTATTATGAAATTATAACACAAAGGGAAATAGATGTAGATCACTAGCATGCAACAACAAAAATCGAAACAAATTGCTAGAGAACTCAGGGAGTTGGAAATGGTTCAATAGGATAAACAGTCAGAACCTAATTTGCAAGCAGTTCTAGAATATGGGTCTGTGTGACCCGCCTGTGCTACTTTCGCTTCTTGTAAAGCATCATGTAAATAACAGGTCAAAAAGACTACCCATTCTGGTCACCAAAAAAAAGTAGCAGCAGGATATCTTGCTTGTTTGTTTATCACAAAAGCAAAAACATCGGCAGGGCAAATGATCATGAAGAAAATTAACAGCATAAGATCCAACCTAAGTCATGCAACAGCAAAAGAGATACCTCAAGAAGCTCAGAACCCCAAGGTGGACTTGTATGTAGTGTGTGGCGATCATACTCGACGAGAAAGTCTCTTATCCTTTCATTAACTGGAAATAACGAAGAGCAGAGTCTTAACCGCAATCTGAAAACAGTTTTTCCATCCTCTAGGTAGTCCATTCTCTCCTGTATAAGAATTGAAAATTTAAAGTAAAATCTACTACTGCAAATGTATTTGAAGATAAATTCCAATTGAGGTGGAAGAAACAGCCAAAAAAAAAAAGACAAGTAAGAAACCTTTCCACTTTCCTGCAGGTAATGTGGAACAAGCTCTCTTAAAATTGGCAAAGATACATCCGAAAGTAACCTATTAGATTCAGAAAATTGTTGCATATCAAATTCAACTCCATTCTCATCAGTTCACAACTAATTTTAAGACATTACAAGCACTTTAGAGTTACATCAATTTTGTGGTAGCAATTGAGACGGTATGTAATCTAATTGTCAAGATGGCCCTTGGACATTGCACGGAAAAGGAAAAGCATTTATGTAAAATTCTGCGTACATGCCAGTGTTACATGGACACGGACACGTGAGTCGGAATCCGACTCGGATTCAGGTGTCTGATTCGAAAAAAACTTTGGACACGGGAAATGCTACTCGGAATCAGACACGGGTGTCGGAATCCAACTCGGATTCGAGGTGTCCGATTCAGCAAATTTTTTTGGACACGGATGTCCGAGTAACACTGGTACACGCTATCATAAAAAGTACTCAGCTACTAGCCTTTAATTATGTATGGTAAACAGTATGCATTCTTGCTAGTGAATGAGTACCACAGTTTTTCTTAGTTACACAACAAAGTGACAAAAGTACTGATAAAAGATTTACTAAGATTTATTTATTTGCTGGATTCAAACCATGAAGCAAATATAGCTTGATGATATAACCATATAAAGACTGTTCCCAAGTTTTAGCGATAAACCTTAGTTCTCCGTATATTAGCTTTGGATCACATAAATTGAATAAGTTAGCATGATAATAAAGCATTGACTTGGATGTGATCCCACATATAAAGCAACTGACCAAGGCTAGTTCAATATAAGCATTTCAAGTAAAAAAATGATAAAATAATGCATACTGAATGTGTGTCGACAGTGGAAGTACAGCATATCCTACAACCACCTGAAGGAGTAAGAACATGTTAGACAGCAAAATAAATGAACCAAGCGTAATAGTGTGCCCTTATTCATAAGGAACAGAACTCATACTGGTTTGGGGGCTTCAAGTTTCATTTGGAGATCTACATGGAAAAATGTGAACAGAAGATGATGTTGGGGTGTCAAAAGAGCAGGCAGGCTGATCTTAACTTCATCATGGTAGCAAGCCATTCTCATGCCAACAGCAATCTGGGTATGGACCCACTTCTGTAGTGTTGTATTCCGATCCCTTGGATGGACAGCCTGAAACCCCATATATCTAGTGCATAATAATATTGAACAGACAGCAACAACAAAACAAGGAAGAGTCAAATAACCGTGTAAACAAACCTCTAGTGGAGGTTTACGGATGTCAGAATCATCCTTCCTCAATTCCACTCTAACAAATAGATTCCTTTTGCGGCTCAAGCTAACAGTCAATGGGTACACATAGAGGCAATGGAAAAGTTGTGAAAATGGTTCGCTTTGGGTCATCATCCGAAAGTCAAAAGCGTGAAACTGTAAATAAACAGAAAAGCAAGCATTATCCTAAGGCACAAGTTTCAAAATTGAATACTCCAACACAAAAGGAGACAGATGAGGAACCCCTAGTTACATTGCCACCATTCTCCGCATTAGAAATTTGACCATTCTGATGTGCATCTTTCTGGACAATGGCACTAGAATTCACAGAACTGTGGACCCCATCAAAGCTATTCCTGTTGTATCTGCCATTACTGAGCTCACCAGCATCATTCAAATCATTGGCCATGCTCCCACCTTCAGAAATGTTATCCACATCAATATGGCCATTATGAAGTTTTTCTAACTCTAACCTCAGTACACCTTTCACTGGTTTGTGTACTTTCCGTTTCGGATCCTACAAGTGACGAAAGAATTAACATAATTATTTTGTTAATTATCACTTTATTAACAATGTTAACTTATTGTGCCCGGCTGCTCATTCTTACTTGGAGAGAGTCTTCTATATAGCTTTCCTTCACTTTGTTTAAGTTTGATATCTCTACAATAACCGAGCTTCCACTTGAATAATGGTTGAGTTTTCCATCTAAAGTGAGCTTGGAAATAGGCTCCATGATGCTATCTTGAGAACTTGAGGCTGACATACTTGGTGCTAATGGGCTGCTAGGAGAGGCAGCATCACCAACACCACCAGCATGATTGTTCTCAAACAGCGGAATCATAGCCCATGCAAACGACTCTCTATATGGCATGATTCGAGACCAAACTTGCAGCTTCTGCTTCTCTTTCTCAGTCAAGTGCACCTATCACAAAAATGAGCATAAGAGCAATGACAACACACACAATTCACCCAGGGAGATTTTTTTTTCTTACAGGTTCTTTACGAGAATAAATGGAAGGTGTTACACCCCCTTCTTCAGTAGCAGCCTTCTCTAGCTGAATCAGAAGGCAGACTGATGGTGAAGGGGCATCCAACGAAAAAACACCCCGACGGTCCAAAGAAACCTGAGCCTAATTAAATACGAGAGGAATGAAAATGGTCGTTAAGAATACAAATTAGATCAATGTGGAATTTCAGCATGATTAATGAGTTACAACTGTTTCTTTTTGTAAATATTAGCAAAAATTTAGAGGATTGAAATAAGGGCCCAGAAGGAAGTAATTCCCATTGCTCCTTACATCTTGCATTTCTGATGGAAGTATGTGGAAATAGAAGTCTTCCGACAGTTTTTCTCTTCTATCTCTGTTGTACAAGCAGATTGTACCGCTAAAAGGCTCTGCACATGATACATGGGCAAAAGGCAGGTTAGAATTACGCTGTCAAGTATAAATGAAGATGTAGCACAGTTTAGCAGTGTTGAAACAAAGAAGATAAACTGTTTATTTTTGCTCACCAATTAATCCAGCTTGGAATGACAAAGATAATACCTTGACTGTTATCTTCAATCCACTGTAAACGGTGGAGAATAAGTTATAACATGGGACTGCTAACAAACATTGTTCAGAGCAAGAAGGGAAAAGAAAGCAAAGACAAATGTAATACATGAGTGTGCAGCTTGAAGCAACCTGGTGTGTATTGCAGGGAGACTCTCTGGCAACCGTTGGCCAAATATCAAAGATCTCTCATTCTCCCAATCAAATGCAGGTTCATACGCGGGTAAAGGTGACAGACTACAGTGCTGCAAAAAAACAAGCGGATAACTTGCTGTTAATGCCCTACAGCAAGATGGCAATTGCTACTGCAGATGCTAATGTCAAATAGATGGCAGATTGGTAAAATATAGACATTACAAATAAGAGACTGAGAGACAAAAGGAGAGCAAGAAATTAGAGGAACGACGACTATGTGGGGCTGTGAGCATTAAGCAAAGAAAATTCACAGTTTGGTAGTTCGAAAGCTTAAACTGCTTCTGCTAGAAATGTCCACGCAACCAATAATATTGTATGTGATATAACTTGCTTACACAGGAAGTAATAAATCAGAAAACGCTGAAAAATACTAGTGGATCGAACGCATAAAAGGATTCAGACAAGTGAATCAAATGAACAAAAAGTTCAACAAGGAAGTATTATAGTAGATGAAACAAAGGACAAGCAGATAAATAAACTGTACAGAGAATTAAGCATGAAATAGTTTTTTATCCAACATAGGCACTCAGATTAATTGCAGAGGAGGTAGCTTAGCGAGTAGTATACCACTAAAGGTGCACAGTAAGCAGGCAAAGCACATGATAAGCATCCACCTAAAATAGAAATCTAGTCAGCATCCACTTACTTTTTTTGAAGATGAAGCAGACGGTTCAGTTTCATAAATTTGCCGCCCTGAGGTGCTTGGCATATCATCTTCAGCAGTTTCCTCAGGCTTGGAATGCCTAGCATTGCAAAGCTGCAACTCTATGACAAAGCAAGAACATAAAATTATCTGTACACAAATGTATGTGAATCTAATTCAGCCACAAGGATGGTGTATTACCTGTTTCTATGTCAGTATCAGGTCCCTCGAAAATTTGATTTTGAAAGAATGGTGGTGCAACACTCTCATATCGTCCATATTTGCAGTCATCTTTCACTAAATCAGCCTTATAGCACTGTACCAGCTCATTTAGATGTGGCCACTGATCTAAATTTTCATTAAGCTGAAAGCCAAAAAAAAGGCACTTAGCTCTTTTCACCCTTAACTCTTAGCTCTTTTCACCCTTAACTCTTAAAATCATGCAGCCCTAAATATTTTTGGCGACTGTAATCAAAAGGAGCAGAATGAATTATTAGCAACTAAGGATGTGTGACACTAATACACAGGGAATAATTCTATCATGGGATGCCATACACATGACAAAGATGGAAAATATTTAGCCATAGACCACAGTAATCTAGTTCCATTCTTAATGGTCTATATTAATACAATGAGCAATTCAACAAATTCATTGCCCAAATAGCAGCAAATCCAAAATGAACAATTCAATGAAGTCATTGCCCATAGCGGCGAATCCAAAAACTAATCTGTCATTTGCAAGGCCAACCATAAAATGCTGCTGAGGTGAAACTAATCTATCATTTGCATCCTAGCTATAAAGACATCAAATAACTGCATCCGACAATGCAGGTTTCACCTCAACAGCACAAAGCTAGCAGCATTTCACCACTAGGCAACACCACCATCAGTTTACACTCCTCAGCTCTCACCAAAGCATAAGCGCGTTAAGAAAGTCCAAAACCCTAAGCAACGGACTGACGCCGAGACATTGAGATCTCGAGCGTCCCTTTCACTACATTTCAAACATCTCGGGCTTCCAATGCACCACACACTACCACACCACTCCTAAAAGCTCAACAAACACCACACCCGCATTCGCACAATCAAATCAGCAATCACGGCCACAAGCACGAGTAGGGAATGGTACGTACCGGTGGATCCAGCTCCAGGTTCCCCGCACACGACAGCCGCGGAATCCGCTTGAACCGCTGCCCTTCCCCCGCCCCAGCCCCCGCCGCCGCGGGGTCCATCGCCGCCACCTGAGCCGCCATTCCACCAAACCAAACCAATTAAGCACAAAACCGCGCACCGCAGCATAAGGCAGCACAAACCAACAACAAGCGTCATCGACCGACCCCCAAAAAAAATCCCGACCAAACGCCGTACCGGAGGGAGGGAGCTCGCGAATCTCAGCTCAGGATCTCGCGACTTCGGCCCAGATCCAAGCGAGGGAGGCGTGGCCGAGCCGAGAAGCGACGCCGCGCGAACGAATCCTCTCCTCCCACCCACTGCAACCAACCCAAGGCACTACTAGCTAGAGGGCAAAAGCGGGGGAGGAAAGGCGAGGCTACCGCCACTCGTTGGCCATTGCTTGCGCTCGCCACCTCCTGCTCCGCGCTCCCCGACCCGAGGGTTTGGTGAAGTGGAGAGAAAGCGAAGGGAGCACTGGAGCAGCAGGTGGAGTTGGGGGGTGGGGGGGGGGTGGGGGGGAGTGTCTTTAGCGGAAAGTTGGGGAAAAAGAGAGATGTAAAAAAACAGAGGTTTGGTTTGGCTTCTACCGGCGCTGTTTTTTTTTGTAAGTTTTAGCTGCGGTTTTCTTAAAACCTTTTGAAACGCATTACACATCTCTCTGCCTGTGCAGGCAGCGGCTGCTGCTCGCGCACTCGCACACACGAATGCTTCGCTGTCAAGGGGCTCAAAGACAACAGCAGACTGTTGTGTCAGCGATGGGGCACACCGGGGGTTGTACCCGTCAGGAAAAGTTTTGTTGCTGTAGAGTTGTTTTCTCTAAAAAATGCAGTGGAAATGGTTTGACAGATGTTAGTATGTGACTCTCTTTTTTTTCTCTGCAAACTTGCAGTTCAGCTCTGGACTTAGGGCACCTCTAATAGATTCCTCATCCTATTCTGTAACCGATAAAATGAGGAAGCCGTACACAAGATCGTTACTCCAACAGATTACTCATCTGGTTCCTCATTTTTGGAGATCGGAGAGAGAATCTCGAAATCTCAGGACTTTCCCTCCGTTCCCCGTTGCATTCCCGTCCGCTCGAGCGCAACGATTCTTCCCTCACGCGCCCGCGAGGAACCAGCGAGGAGGCAAGCGCTCCGTCCCAAATCTGACGTGGAGGCGACTCCCGGCTCCTTCCCACGCCGTCCAGGAGGCAAGCCTGCACTCGAGCGCTCCGTCCCGCACCGTCTTGGAGGACCAGCCGTCGCGTCGAGTCATCGGCTTCGTCGTCGATCCAATCCGCCTCGCCATCGACGTCGGGTGCTGCCGCGTCGCATCACCGGCTTTGTCGTCGACCCAATCCGCCTCACCATTGACCTCGGGTGCTGCGGGATCGAGCAGATCCGCAAGGTATGAACCCTAACTTGATTTGGATCTGAGGTTTGAACTCGAGATTGCAACGGATCAACACGATTTGGATCTGGTGATTGCAACCAGATTAGCTTACAATGATTTGGATAGGTCCCTGCATTAGAAAACTTGACTTGGGCACATATGCTTATTCTTTTGATTTGAATGATCTTCTGTTGTTCACATTGTACCATGCCTTTAGCTAAAGAATGCGTAGAAAAGATATGCGCGATCAATGTTGTCTTTCATTTCCAGAGTCTTAGCCTTTTGTTTGCATATATACAAGGTAGTGGCTCCACATAATTCATAGTGCTTCTCAAATCTGATGATGGGATATCTGAAATCCCCATAATCCTGCTGATAATAGACAGACGGTAGACCAAACCAGAGCTCATTTTAATGTAAAATGGTGCCTTCAACATCTCCAAGCATTGGCCATTGGACATGAAAAATTCCTGATTTCTGTGGATATTGTATATAGGAAACATGATAGATCTCGAATGTCCAATTAGATACTGCCAAGCTTGCAGAAAGTAGAATTTGAAGTATCTTCATCTTGGGAGTTTAATGTCACATTTTGTTCTCTTAATTAGTTGGCATGTGACCGGCATGACTGTCAAGTTAGACATTCAAAACTAGTTTAGTTCTGAAAATTTGGCAAAATGAGACACTGATAGTTAAAGGTCAAATCAAATCGAATTATGAAGGTTGTTGTTCCTTGTTAATGAAAAAGAAATATAGCTTGTCGTTCCCTGTTAAGAAAAAAAATAACTTTAGCTTGTCGTTCCTGTCAATGAAAAAGAAGAATTCTGAAGGTAGTTTTAATTCATTCAGAGATGCAGTGGTTTGATTTCATGATGCCAATACGTGAGGCTTCTTGTCTAATGCCGATGCCTCGGTAGTTGGCAACTGTGCTCTTCTGGAACTTTTAGTCTAAATTGCATTATATATTTTATATGATTCATGTGGCACATTTTCATCTGGTTCCTTTGTGAAATGTTGGGTGCATATTTTCATCTCTGTTGTGGTTTTTTAGTTGGTGCATCGTCTTCCACTTTGTTTTGATAAAAATCCATCCAAATCTAGTATCTAAAAACATATGGCCTAAGTTACGCCTCTTCATCCTGGCTTCAAAGTTGAAATTAAGTGTTCAAGTGTCCTGCATTCCTCATATAGATAAGCCATAATGTCTGTGATCCTTGATCTTTTCTTTCTCTACTTTGCTAAAGAAGTTGACATGGTCGGATGGTCTTGCATTCCTTGCAGTTGATGATTGAATTCTGTGCTAGATCGAATTCCTTGGAAAAATTCAGTGTTTGTACAAGACAGTTCTTACCTTATATGCATCAATATGAAATGTGGACACTACCATTTATCGTTATTCCCAATCAGAAAGAACAACATTTCTTTTCAGTCTTCCTGGAATCAGCAGCCTATGTTGTAGACGCATTAAAACTGTGTGTGCTTACAGACAATCCTAAGTTGCATGAGTTCCTATGATAAGCTGTGGTAACCAGAATTGGGGAAAGTAATTTCATCATACATCAGCATACCTGTTTTTAATGAATTTTTCATGATCATCTTCATGTATTATCTAGTAAGAATTTATGTCTAGAATTTTGAAGTGTTGACCATCTTCATGCAACTTAAGACTGTCTAGAATTTTGAAGTGTTGAATTATGTGTCAATACTCATTAAGTTTGTTCATTACACACTTGTAATACATATAGATAGACAAGGATCAGGAGAAACTCAGTAAAGGCTTGGCATGAGCAGTAAAATAAATAGAGTGCATCGCATCTGATCTTAACAAAATTGCAAAAGACAATTTTAATCTTAACACATGTCAATGTGCCAATGAACTCAATAGCTTTGTAATTGACATCGAAGCTATAGCTCGCAGTCTAGAGCAGATTGCCATACAGTCACATGAACTGATGCAAAGAGATGAAGTAGAGCCTGCAAAGGATGTAGACCCTGAGTTGTGTCTTCCTTACGAGTATGAGAGCGATGACGAGGGTAAACGTGAGGACATACAGTATTGTGAAGATGAGGGTATCGACATTGATAGTAATGATTCAGGAGTGTTATAGTCTTGTATTAATATTAAGACTTGTTCAAATATTGTAATGTTGATGGATGTTGTTAATACTAGTTAAGACTTGTTAAGATATTGTAATATTTTTTATTAACTTGAGAAATTTTGTTGTTAGCAGAAGAGAAATTATGGATGACTTTTATATTAACCTGTTGAGTGAGGGAGGGGATGCATTCAATTAGGATGGTTCTGAACCTTCTCCACAGGAAAGCCCAATTGGTTCACAACCATCTCCAGTGCATATGGATAGTCCCCAAATAAGACCAAACAATAGAAGATCAAAAAATTTCTCTGAGAAGGAAGACAATTTGTGGTCTCTACATGGCTTAACGTTAGTATTGATGCAATACAGGGGAACCAACAATCTCGTGCTACTTATTGGAGAAGAATACATGACTACTTCCATGAGAACAAGACTTTCACTTCATATCGTTCACAGCCTTCGCTTACACATCGATGGTCTGTTATTAAAGAAGTAGTGAACAAGTTTTGTGGGTGTCATGATCGAATTGAGCGTCGAAATCAAAGCGGGTTAACTGAGCAGGACAAGGTTGGTCCATAATTTATATATCTTTCCTATTTGTAGATGGTTTGCTTATATTGTTGTTTGTGTGTTGGTACAGATCATGCAAGCTAAAACTTTGTACCAAGAGGAAGAAGGGCGATCGTTTGCATTCTTGCATTGCTGGAATGTTTTGCAACACCATCCTAAGTGGTGTGCTCGGTTATCTCAGAAGAAGCAAAAGACATCAAGTAGTGGAAGTTCGGGATCTTTCAGTCATGTTAGCTCCAATGCAATTCATCTTGATGAGGATCATCCTAGTGCAGAAAATAATCACTTAAATAGACCAATTGGACATAAGGCGGCGAAAGAACGATTGCGCCGAGGTAAAGAAGTTGCTCCAACAGTCAATCTTTACATGGAAGCATTAGAAAATTTTAGAAAGGAAAAGAGGGAACTTGAGATTATGAAAGAGAGAGAAAAAGATGAGCGATATGAACGACTGTATGCATAAGAACAAGAAAAGATTGCACAAGAAAAAGTGAAGATTGAGCAAGAGAAAGAGAGGCTTGAATTCAAGAAAAAATGGTCGAGGAAGAGAGAATTATAGGCATTGATCTAAGTCGCTGCACTGAACCACAAAAACAGTACTACATGAGCTTGCAGAGCAACATTATAGCTAGAAGATGTAATAGGTTTGGTTGAACCAAGATTGTTTCTTTTGTTTCCGACCATTCAGTTTGTCCCTAAATTATTAGGTTATGGACGGTTAACTATGAATTGTTGTGAGCCTGTAATGTTTTGATGACCACCTCTACTAAATCTAAGAGCATTCTAGTTTCAAATTTCAAATTTTATATTTTAAATTTCCGTATTTAAAAATAGTCGTTCGAATTTTAAATTCTTGGGAGAATAAATTTTAAATTTTCGTATTTAAAATAGCCGCTCGAATTTTATCCGCTAAAAAAACATTGCTTCTATGGCGGTTATGAAATATCATTATAATATAAAATGGAGAAAATAGGGAATGAGATTTAGTGAATGTTGTTGGAGAGGAAATAGATATAGGGAAGGAATCTTTTTAGATAATTCTATATATGGAGATATAGGGATCCAGATTTAAGGAATGCTATTGGCGATGGCCTTAGGTCGATAATCAAGGAAAAGACCGCTCTAACAACTGATTCCATTGTAATACGGCTTGTTAGGCTGCAAGTATCACCCTCGATTGCATAGTGGAAGACCTATGGCAAAGTCACTGATGTATTTAAGAATTAACAAATCCGTCGTGTACACTGCAGATGTTGTCGATGTCTGTTTGCACCAAAATTTGGCAGATAGGGTCAGAATCGGTAGTCCAAGATCAACAAAATATGACCAGTATATAGATTGAAGATATTTGGAAACGGAACAGGTTGTTAAGGAAAGCACCATCTAAATAGAGGCCGATACAGATTCTACTCCTAACGTGTTGTACCAAGACTCTATCGGCCAATGGGTATAAAAGAGGTCTAGAGGTGATAAGAAAAGCTGCCCAGAGCCAATCAATCAATTCGCGTCTACTTTTCATCTACTTTTCTGTCGACTAGGAGTAGTTTCTGTAATTTAGATTCTTGTAACTCAGTTTCGATCAATAAAGTTGCGATCGCCGATTGTTGATCATCCTCGCCACGCCTGTGTTTGATTTATTTCGATCTTGTTGCGCATCGCCTTCTTCGTAATCGACCGCTTTATCCTCCGATTAGCCTTAATCGGCTAGTTAGACTTACCCTGTTACTTTGATCTTAATTGGCTTCAAGCTGATTGAGTCTAAGCCGATTGATCGTTACGATCGGCTTCGAGTGAATTTTATATTTTTACCTTATCGATTATAGGTCAAATCGACTGGCACGCTCTGAACCAGGTGTTCGTCTGGTGTGCTACTGTCAGAAACCCTACATCAAGTTTTTGACGCCAACACACTCTTGGCACGCCCGGTGGGACGAGATGGCATCATCAAGCAAATCAATTCCGCCGTTAGATCTCAACACCGAGGCAATAATCGTCCCCACATTGGACGATTTAACTCCGGAGCAACGCCACAAACCGTTGAAGATAGTTCTAGACCTGGGCCAAGACGAACTCGCGCAAAGAAATTGAAGATCAAAAAGCTGCTTTGGAGGAGATGATGTTGGGTTGCTACCAAAAAACCCGACGAGGAGTTACCCAGAAGTCTGCTTTGCCGACGCTAAACCCCCTCGGCGATGCAAGAGTCTCAACTGGCCCGGTAAGTCATTACATGCCTACACAAGCCGAACTATCGGCTATGATTGAGCAATCAGTACATAGTTCGTTAATTAACCAATCATCGGCTTTGGTCACTACCCTCAAGCCGATGATTGCAAATAGTGTTAAAACTATTACTCAAGAGTTGGCTTCATCTGGGAGCCTGCTCGATGCGCTACAAGCGCTGCCAACATATCATGTTTACTCGATAGCGCAGAACTCTAGTATGGCAGCTATTGCAAAACCGTCGGCTACAACACCTTCTATGTTGCCAACTCAGCCGACGGTTATATTACCGCGAGTCCCTCTCCCTAGCGGGGTCACACATTATCAGCGCGACATCGATGCCGCTAAACTAAACGTGTCGCTACTTTGCCGCCGCCACCCGCGTTCATATTTTCCCACAATCGGTCTCACAGCCGATTGAACAAATTAGGCACGTCCAATATCAAGAGCCGATTCTGCCCAGGAATCCGGTCCCTCATAAGGTGATAACCTACGTAGAGCCCTTTGTCCATGTACGAGAACCATCGGTTAGGAGGTACGATGGGTATGATCAAAACCAACAAAATCCATCGGCTCGCCTAACTCGCGCACCGAGTTTGCACTCGAAGCGTAATACTAGTCATGATCATTGGCAGAGCCCCGATATCTTGTCGGCTAACAACATTAATTGGGCTGACCAGATTTCTGCCGTGTTGATAGATCAATTCGGCTTATAACCAAAGGGTAGAGTCATCGGCTATAGAAAGCCATATCCGGATTATATTGATTGCATGCAATATCCACATAATTTTAAAGTTCCTGATTTTGCCAAATTTTCTGGGAATGATTCGATCACGACCTTAGAGCACGTCGGATGCTTTATCGCTCAGTGTGGCGAGGCATTCCAATCCGACGGTCAAAATTAGATTATTCCCTTGTCTTTATCGGAGTCGCTTTCACTTGGTTTACTAGTTTACCTCCAAATTTGGTTCATTTTTGGAACGATTTGGAAAGCCGATTCCATGAGTACTTTTTCTCCGCAATTGAACTCCGATTTCAGATCTAAGTTCATCCAATGTAAGACCGAGAATCGGTAAATGATTATGTTAAGAGATTCAGGGAAGTGAGAAATAGGTGTTTTAGTGTTACCCTGCCTGATAATCAGTTGGCCGATTTAGCTTTCCAGGGGTTGATACCCCCATTAAGAGAAAAATTCGGCGAGCAGGAATTCACCAATTTGAGTCATCTCCTACAACGAGTATCAGCCTAAGAAAGTCATTTCTCCAATGAAAAGGGCTTCAAAGATGAATTGAAGAATAACAAAGATAAGATACAATCGGCTACAGAGGATGACCAATTAAAATTTTTAGAAGAGCCGACGATGTAGCTGGACGCTGATCTTTTTCCAATTAACATGGTCCATTGCTCTAAAAAGAAGGAAAAGCCAATAGAAGATACAGAGCCTAAGGATCAAATTCATATATTATCGGCTATAAAAATGACGTGTCAAGCCGATGTACAATCAAATTCTGATAGCAATAAGACACTCATGATCACTGTTGGCTCTATACAAATAAAAGCCGATCGTGAAGGGAAAAATTTTAAAACAATCACACCAAAGGGTTATTAGGCTGAAAGAGCATTGCCACTACGTAAGCCGATACAGAAGTCGATGCCCACTTTTTCCCAACTACTAGCAAAATATGAAAGGAGGAATGAAAGGCCACGACGAAGTCCTCCACATCGGCCAGTTAATGAATATCAGCCAAGCGGCCCTGAAAGAGCTCACCAGCGGTGCCCTTTTTGGCAATTTTGCTGGGAGAAAGGATTAGCTTTGCCATCACTAAACACATGTCCGATGCAGTATTACACATGTCAAGGTGATAGGCAGCGATGGTCGGCTAAAGATAGAATTTCTAAGCCGACTATAAGTCGGAAACAAGATCAAGACGAGTCTGATTTAAGATCAGTCCAACAAAAGATTTATAAGCCGATCATAAGTCAGAAACAAAACCAGGATGAAGGGTGTAGCTCTGCGGCTAGTATGAATCTGGTAAGAAAAATATGTAAGTCGATCGAACCAAAACCGAGATGGTTTCCTCCAGGTTTAAGCCGATCACAAAGAAAAAGGCTTGAGCGGCTAAGGACCCAAGAGATGAGGGAAGTTGAACAAGAAAAACAAAGGGGTAAAACTTTTAATGGGCTTCATCCGATTAAAATTGCGAAAAAGGAGTGGAGAAAAAATGGATTCGACCAATGATTTTAGTTCGACAAAGCCAATCTAGTCTGGAAAACCATACCACCCGTCGGCTCGAAAGATAGCCGATTTGGTAAGCAATCAACGTGGGATCGTATAGTGTGCATCGGTTTGTCTAAGGAAATGGATGGATCTTGATTGGCTAAAACTCAACTACGAATATACAAGTTGGCCAATTACCGACCTGAAAGCCAAATTAACTCGATATAGTTAAAATCTTGGCTATGATAAGAAATTATATGTTCAAGCCGATGATGAAATTTTTTGAAAGATAACATGTTATCTCCCAAAAATAGGGGGCATATGTTTGCACCAAAATTTGGTAGATAGGGTCAGAATCGGTAGTCCAAGATCAACAAGATACGACCAGGATACATATTGAAGATATTTGAAAACGGAACAGGTTTTTAAGGAAAGCACCATCCAAATAGAGGTCGATATGATTCTACTCCTAACGTGTTGTACCGTGACTCTATCTACCAATGGGTATAAAAGAGGTCAGAGGTGATAAGAAAAGTCGCCTGAGCCAATCAATCAATTCGCGTCTACTTTTCATCTACTTTTCTGTCTACTAGGAGTAGTTTCTGTAATTTAGATTCTTGTAACTCGGTTTCGATCAATAAAGTTGTACATCACCGATTGTTGATCATCCTCAGTTACGCCCCAGGTTTGATTTATTCTGATCTTGTTGCGCATCGCCTTCTTCAGAATCGATCTGCCTTTATCCTCTGATTAGCCTTAATCGGCTAGTTAGACTTACCCTGTTACTTTGATCTTAATCGGCTTCAAGCTGATTGAGTCTAAGCCGATTGATCGTTACGATCGGCTTCGAGTGAATTTTATATTTTTACCTTGTCGACACAGTCAAATCGACCGCACGCTCAACTGGGTGTTAAATCAGTGTCTTTCTTTGTCATAAACCCTACATCAAGTTTTTGACGCCAACAATGTCCTAGTCAATGTACAAATGCACGTAAATCGGAAACATGCGTTATTTACTTCGTATGTAGTTTATGGAAATGCTATATTATGCTTTTGGCATTCTGCTTTGCGTTTTGTCGGTTAGAATTTTCAATCATTTTCAACAGCTCATGGTGTATGGTCGAGTTCATGTTAAGTTAAAATATGCATGTTTAATTTCACCCAACATTCAAATTTATATGGTCGACCTTAGAATAGTTTTACATTTAATACAGTAAGAGTATATTAGATCACAGTCCATGAGCCATTTCAACTTGCGTAATCTATGAGACAAATTTAGCATGTATTATTTGTGGTAATGGCTTAGTGCCATCCTAACCAATTATTAAACAACTGGGTTGGGTGGAATCAATGATTTTAATACGGAAAGTCCCATATATCAACTTTGATGTTAGGACCAATTCGGACTTGACTTTGAAAGGCTCCGCTTCACATCTAGAACTTTACACGTATTCAAATTAAGCATTAATCTTTCCAACAAAAAAAAACCCAACTTATATGTGAATCCGACTCACCTTGTTTGTGGTTGAGAGGCATCAGCAGGTTTTGAAAGAGAACAATTCCAGCAGAAATGCCACGGCCTTCTCTTTCACTCTTTAACCATGTCGTTGTCTATGATGCTTGTGTTGCATGCATCTGACCACGCTTCTCATCAGCAATGATAGTACACATATGGGTGGATCTACGAATTTCATAAAAATGGCATCATCCACTCGCGAGGCGCTGTGCTCGGTGTGGAGAGTGGAGACTTGCCTGGACCGGACTACGCTGGTACAGCCAACATGGTTAGAAAATTACGCATACGTGAAACCAAAGGAACTTGTGCTGTGAGTGTGAGAGACGATAACTTTTTCTATCGATGGATGGGCGACGCTGTCGTCGTCTTTCTTCTCAGCTCATGTGCCCCACGCCGCTCCGCGCCACTCCCCCCGTGATCCCTTCGAAACCCCGCAAAAGCTCCAGTTATGTATAGCATCCGCTAATTAACCTGGTGCCTTTTTATCACTTCTTGCTTCTTTTCTAACCCTATAGCCTCCTTTGAAGATTACTTTGTGAGCTGTGGCTGGTGCGACCAATTGCAACTAGTCCAGCGTCTGAATTGTATTTTCGGTGGTCTCTCTGTGAACGGATGTATATCAGCTGTGTGTAAGACTAGCTATATCACGTAAAATTTTAGATGATGTGAAAGAGAGAGAATGAGAAGAGAGAAAGTTACTATCTACTATATTTAATAGACGGTCTAATTGTAACATTATAAAATTTGCATATTTTTGTTTAAAATATTTAAACCTGAAGATATTTTCCTAAATTTCTTGGATTTTATAAATGCTTTTTCCCCCCTATTTTCATATTTATAAAATGCTTTAATGTAGATAAATTAAAATCTAAAAATTTATGAAAATAATTTTATTAAGTCCCAAATATCTCAAAGTATTTTTGAGAATTATTTCAAAAAATTTAAATCTTATTTTCTACTTTTTCAAAAATGATTTTCTATTAATAATAAAAAAACAGCGGGACCCAATATCATTGTAGTGGTACTCATCCTCAACCTCCAGCCAAAGACCAGAACTACTGTCTCTATCTCTCCTCCATTGCTATGCCTTGGAAACTTCAAGAACTTGTGATTTTCTCGTCCGATTCTTTTCAAATTTGTGATAATCAATCTCTGTTGCACTCTCCACCTTTCACCCATCCCCCTCAAATCCACCCCAAATTTGCTCCTCTTTCCATTTCGGACGCCATGAAATCCGCCTTCGAATCGCACCCATCGGTCCTCCTCTCATACTATAAAAGGGAGCACGGGGGTCCTCGTTCCTCGCTCAATCCGTTTTGCCACCTCTCAAGAGCTCCCTCGCCCTAATTTGCTCGAAACATGAAGCCAAAGGAGCGCAAGCCAAACATCGACAACGCATCCTCACGAGCTCCCCAATGCCTCGGATCTCCTCTTTCAAAACCGTTCACGTCACATCGTGCCACCGATTATCATGAAGGTAACACCTCAATCAATTTCAAGTTTGGTGTATCGTGTGTGACAAAATTCGTGATTTGTTACCGCCGGCCATGCTGTGTTCATTGTGTCACTGCACCGCCGTCATGTTCCCTCTGTCGTTGCCAGCTGCACCTCTGAGCTCATCACAGCGCCATCTTGCCGGTGCTCTCCTCTGTTGGTCGGAGCACCTTCTCCTTCCCCCTGGCCCCATGCCCATGCGCCTTGTTCCTTACTTTTGCCATGCTTTCTCTTCTCTGTTGCTTGCTCGAAGCTACAGTATGGTGAATCTACATTTTCTAGCTACAGTGCAATTTATCCTTTTCTTTAATTTTAATCTTCTGAGTGCCCATTCTCCTCCGTTTGAACTTCGAATTCAGTAATTCAAATTTATAAATTCATCTAAATTCAAACTCTAACTTTTAGTACTATTTTTGTAATTTTTGGATTTTATTTGTATTTTTATTTATTTATTTCCGTTCACTATTCGCTTGTAGACGACGTTGCCGGAGAAGTCCCGCCGAACCAACAAGAGGTAGAACCAGCCACGTTCAGTAAAAGCAAATCTTTCTTGATCATGTTGATCATTAAATTTCTAAAATGTCTATGTTGTTTTTAAATTATTACATGCTTAATTTTATGCAAGGTATTTTAAATTCAGGCATAGCGTATAGTTAAATTCCATAATTGTTATGACCTCATTGGTATTGATCATGATGTACCTTTGTCACCTTAGTTGGTATTAGCTATATTAACTGTTGATGGTTAGTAGAGTAGCATAAAACGGTAGAATTGCTTAGTTTAGCTTAAACATTTCGGTATTACGCTATAAGTGGGAATAATTTCCTCATTTGTGAAGTACGACAAGAGGTATTGATGCTGTTATTTAAATAAAATAAAGTGAAAAAATGGTTTAGATCGGGGTAGATGGATGTTTGGCGGGTGCAGGAAGCACGGGACCTTGTAAAGTGAATGTTCCATCCTAGTCAATTAAGGACCGAAGCGTGTATTACTATAGACCGAGGACTACCGTACAACCACAAGTCTATATGGATACGACCTAACTAATTAATTTGTGTGTATCATTATTAGCTTCGCTAGTTGGTGGAATGTGTGTTAGATGGAGATAGGCGCAAGAGGGGGCTTCCGACCAGGCAGATTGAACCCTTCGACGGTGAAACCTTAGCGGGCGAAGTTAATAACGAGGTTGCACATTGTAAATATCTTGTCATGATCTCTCTGCCGACACACAAAAGAAAATGTGTTAATAGCTTGGCAACAAGAGATGATCATGTATTGTGGGTAAAGATATACAAACTCTGCGGAGTTAAAACTACTTAAGTAGTCGTGCCCATGGTCAAGAATGGGCGAGGTACGCTTTCACATTGTAGATTTTATGGTTTTGTTTTAAATAAAAATGGTGGTTTGAGAATCTGGGAGTAGATGGAACTCTCGGGTTAAGATTTGGTAGATGTAGCCAGTCAAGTATTTGGAACCTGTTATAGTTGTCTTATTACAATTCAATTATTACAACTACATTGTGTCAAATAATGCTTTATGAAATTACTAGTTGTATTTAATTAAAAGTTAAATATTGCTTTATGCTAAATGAGCCATATTAAGCCTTCAATTGTTTAGCCTTGCATATAGTTATCATGCATTATGTTTTCAAGACTTGCGGATTACATTTTGTACTCACCCTTGTAACATTCTAACTTTTCATAGTGGAGTGCGCAGAAGTAGAAGGTGGCTATGAGTTCTTTGTTTATGGTTACGATGAAGGCGATCTGAATTACTAGGATTCGTACCCCAGTCGATTGCCTATTAGGCAAATGGATAGGTTTATCCTGCTGCTGTTTATTTTGTTTTCGCTGCTACTTTATTGAACTTAAGCTATGTGATTGTTTATTTGTAATTGTTGGTTATGAGGCCGATACTTTTGTTTAATTAATATTATTTGATTCGTGATATAAATGTGTTGTCATCACTGATTTCACTATGTACACTAGCTTGATCTTGAACCAATGCAGTTATACACGGAGGGTTCAGATTTAGAAATCCGGTCCCGACACTAATAGACGGCTTTATATTTCTTGTACCATTATATAGACACAATATATTAATTGTATGTGAGACCATTATAGATAACTATATAGATGATCTATTATATGAGCTATTTTTAATGTTATCTGTAGATAATATGGAGATATATTATAGACAATTTGTACCACGGTACGCCAACTGCCAAATCAAATCAGACGCTGACACCTGGCTCTAGTAGGATGGCAGAATTGCACCAAGTCAAGGCCGGATGGCAGAATTGCACCAAGTCAAGGCCGTTAGTTATGGTGGTCTAGATTTTGTTGGTTGCCACTTGCCAGATTATTCTCCAGCCACCAACCTTGAAAGGGAGCAGTTTCTTTACAAAACCTTCCTGTTAAAAAATGCAGAACTTCACGTGCAAACACTGGCTGTATCCATCATGCGAAATTTTTACTATTCTAGCTCGATTGAATTTTTTTTTTCCGCAATTAGCACCCGATCGAAAAAAATATCAAAAATAGCCTCTCTACAGTGAATTTCCGCGCGCTGGATCCGCGGGATTTTTATTTTATTTTATTTTATTCGTTTTTCGCGGATCTGATCCGCGGGATTTTTTTAAATTTTTTTAGTTCAGCCGATCGCGTCATTGAAACTCATTTTTAAAATTCTTTGACTTCCAGCGGTTTGGAACCGCTGGAAGTTCGAGTGGGGCGGGGTGGGGGTGGGGTGGTAGTAGCGGTGGAAGTTCGTTTGTAAATTTTCGTGGGACTTCATCGACGTCGAAAAATTTCCAAATTTTTTGTGGAGGTTCTTGACAAATCAATGTAATTTTTATAAAATTTCAGAAGTTTATCACATATGAGTAATTTTTAAAATTGAACACGCAACTGTCTTGATGGGGTGGGGTGGTAGGGTGATGGTAGTGCGTTTAGAAATTTTTGTAGGACTCTATCGACGTTGAAAAATTTCAAAAATTTTGTAGAGGTTTTGACATATCAATTAAATTTTCATAAAAATTTCAGAAGGTTATCACATATGAGTAATTTTTAAAAATTCGAACATTGCAACTATCTTGATGAAATGAGAAGTAAGTTTGAACGAACGGAGAATGAAACAAACCACGTTAGAAAATTTTGAAACTTTTGGGCTATAGTTATGATACGTCATTAATATTTCCATAAAATTTTCGATGATGAACAAGCTTTATGAATATTTTAAAATTCAAACAAAGGCTACTTTCGTAATTAAAGCCACACCAAGCAAAATTGTACCAAATTAAAAATAGTGTATACCACTTTATAAAATTTTGAATTTTTTCTGAGAAAATTTAAACTGAGCATAAAAACATACACAAAAATTTCAAAATTTTATAAAGTGGTATACACCATTTTTAATTTGGTACAATTTTGCTTTAAGATGGCTTTAATTAGGAAAGTAGCACTTTTGAATTTTAAAATATTCATAAAGCTTGTTCATCGTCGAAAATTTTATGGAAATATTAATGACGCATCATAACTATAGCCCAAAAGTTTCAAAATTTTCTAACGTGGTTTGTTTCATTCTCCGCTCGGTTCAAACTTACTTCTCTGCTTCATCAAGACACTTGCAATGTTCGAATTTTAAAAATTACTCATATGTGATAACCTTCTGAAATTTTTATGAAAATTTAAATGATATGTCAAAACCTCTACAAAAATTTTGAAATTTTTCAACATCGATAGAGTCCTACAAAAATTTCTAAACGCACTACCATCACCCCTACCACCCCACCCCCATCAAGACAATTATGTGTTCGAATTTTTAAAAATTACTCATATGTGATAAACTTCTGAAATTTTTATGAAAATTACATTGATTGTCAAGAACCTCCACAAAAATTTGGAAATTTTTCGACGCCGATGATGTCCTACTAAAATTTACAACGAACTTCCACCGCTGCATCACCGTGGTTTCTTGAAAACTATGGATCGCGGGGTGGAGAAGAGGATTCCACTAGAAATCCAGGAAAGAGCAGCGAAAGAAAAGCGGACCACGTTCTCCTTTCAATGAAAAAGAAGCACATGCCACCACATCCACTAAAGATAAGTTCTTTCACTTCTTTTAGTTCTTTTCCTTTGCTTATGCAGGGCAAGAATTTGTCGAGTTCAATCAGTACAATAAGAAATCCTAAGTATTTTGCCCCGGCCCCACCCGGACTTCCAGCGGTTCCAAACCGCTGGAAGTCCAAAAAATTTAAAAAAATGAGTTTCAAATGACGCAATCACCTGAACTTGGTAAAAAAAAATTTAAAAAAATCCCGTGGATCAGATCCGCGAAAAACGAATAAAATAAAATAAAATAAAATAAAAATCCCGCGGATCTAGTGCGCGGAAATTCACTGTAGAGAGGCTATTTTTGATATTTTTTTCGATCAGGTGCTAATTGCGGAAAGAAAAATTTCAATCGAGCTAGAATAGTAAAAATTTCCCATCATGCGAGTCCTGCATACCTCGGCCGAGCTCGCTAATCCTGCCGGGTATCATCATTGGAACGGGGCTGTATCGGCCGAATTTCTTCAGATGATTAAGGGTGTGTTTGATTGGTGGGATGAGATGGTTTTGTACTATTTGGTTTTATTGTTTTGGATGAATGGAATGTTTTAATATTTATAGAAAATATTCCTTAAATTTGTATCGCACCATCCAGGATGGGATGATTCCATTCAAGCAACAAAATACATAGATGACTTTTTTTTTCTTAAATCATCTCATACATATACCACTTGGTATAAGCAACCAAACACGCCCTAAGTCCGTGTTACGACGAGGGATTCGTACACACGGATTGCCATCTGGCCGTCGTGTCGTATCTGTTCGTCTCTCTCGTGGTTAAATTTCGACGTAAATACAGATCGTTTTCCGGACAAAAGAGGTAGATGCAGAATGAGAGATGAGATGTCTAGGCGCTACATGGACAAACCATCGCCATTGTCCGGTATTGGATGTCACATTCTACCTATACCGTAATGCATGCGTGGAGCCGATGGGATTTGGAAGGGCTTTTTTATTGGAAGGACATGGCAAATGATGATTAATCGATACTACTCCACTTGGAAACTTGTCCCTAGGAAAGGGCGTTCTCAGTCTGCTCCACCTCCACTGCCATTGTTCACTGATGACCGAGCAGAAGAGCACATGATTACGCCGCTCAGCAGGCGCTCACCGAGTCACCGTCCTTGCCAGGAACATGCAACCTATGTAAGCTTTAAACAGATGAAAGCTGAATATTTAGGTCAGTTTTTCAGCGTGTAGCTTCAGCAAATTTTATGCTATCGTTTGCTACTATACTAGAATTGTTACCAAACACCCATTACAGGAGACATGTTAGACCTTTACTTTCGGATAGTTTTGTTACTATTTGAGAACATCCAGTTTGGCAACCCAGAAAGACAGGGTCCTACTAACCTCCTCATGGCTCTGCCTGTTGGGGTGCGGCAAACAGGACGCGTTTGCCTTTTCTCCTTAATTACATACTAGTAGAGTGTTCTATCTTTCAGTTTCTTTTTCTCAGCACGTAATATATAGTCTTTTCTTTTTCTAGAATGTTTGTTTCCTTTTTCTTAATTCCAGGATATTTGTTTCCTTTTCCTTGAGATGATCTTTGGAGGTGGGGAAGATCTTTGTAGCCACAGGATGAGTTAGACACATTAAACAATGGCCATCGGATGTGGGTGAGTAAAGCTTAGGAAAGATCTGAGAGGTTAATTTTGATGGAGGCAAGTTTTTGAGGACGTTTCGCTGAGTGTATGAAGGTTAGGCCATATCTAGTGGGATGTATTATTTGGGGTGGACGTAGAAAAGAATGCTTAGGTGTATTATAAAAGGGTATAGATAAGAACAAGAAGATCTGACCCAAAACATAGACTGGGCCGAATCAATTCAGGTCCAATAACATCACTGGGGTGGATATAGAGCCGAGTAGCCAATATCGTGATGGCTCACTGGGAGCCAGCCAGACTATCCAAATCTGCCTCGAAATCGAAACAAATGGCCCTTGCGAGTTCTTTCAAGCTATAGAACGCTGGATAATATAGTACTCTTAAACTAGATGGAATGGGAAGAACCAGCGTGTTGAGTTCTTACATTCGCCTCTTTTTTATAAAACCCATGTTGTTTCTGGAAATTTCACTAAAGTACTGCACACGTGTGGCCATCCGATCTTGCACGGATGCTTATCCGGGAGTCCGCTTGAGCGTCCCTGACCAGCTGACCTCATGCCCTAGCACCTCCCATTCCCCTTGCAGAGGGCTCTGCCCACCAACATCCCCTCCCCTCTCGCGCCAGCCCTCGCGCGTGCTGCCCTCACCACTAGTCGCGAATCCAGGATAAAAATAGTAGGTGAGCTCAAAAAAGTAAGTTAAATTGAGATAATATGTTAAAAATCTTGTATTGTATTCTCATTGGTTCGAATGTTACTACTAGTAGTTTATTATTTGAGAAATACTTGTGCAATATTCGTTTATCAAACTTTTGGAAATCTATAAACAAGTTAACACCAATCAATTAAACAAACCGGCAATTGTCTCTTTCAACCCATTGACATATTTACAATTGATAAAAAAAATCATATATTAGAAACGGGTTCACATTGTTTATTTGTTATCATGGTCAGTCCACTCAGCCGGTTAGACACTCGCCAACACACGTTGCGCCACCTTCACAATCTGCTCGTCGTCACCGGAGTGGGTTGTCTGTTGCCTCATGTCCGCACCCTCACTAGCTCCCCGACATTCACTCGACGTCCTCGTTGTGCCCTCATAATCGCTGAATCCCGACGATGTGCATCAAGCGCCCCCTACTCGGTGGGCTGCCATATCCTCGCAAAGAAGAGGTGTCGAGTCACCTCCCTCCCCCTCTCTCTCTATGGTTTCTGCGTGCATCAAGGGTTCAAGTCCAGTTTTGCAGACAGCAAGCGAAGTTACAAATTGCAAATTAGACGTTCAACAAACAGCGGCTCACAAAGCCAAATGGTCGAAAAGGTAGCTCACCACCCAGCAAAGTTTCTTCTTCCTCCAGACGTGCCTGAGTGGGTATACATTCACCGCTGCTGTACAAAAAAAAATGAGTGTCGCTGCTAGAGAGGGTACATAGGATTCGGCGGCCGGAGGGCGGGCTTGAGCCCAACTGAGCCTACCTGTTGGATACGCCATTGCTCACCACCTCCACCCACTCCTCTTATGCTCTCTTCCTCCCTATCTCATGTTGCTGCCATCATCGCTCTGCCAGCCAATCATCCTCCCCGTCTCCTTCCCTGGAGAGCTGCTATCGCCACTCCCTCCTACCTTCTGTGCCGCCGTCGCCACTTGTCGAGCTCCCCTCCTCCCACACCACCTATGTATATATAACAAACTCGTTAAATTCTCTCTTTAATATCTAATTATTATTTTAAAACTACTAACTCATGAAAATGCCACATAGGAATCCAAATAGGTGGCATGCATCAGACGCTCCTTGGTTACGCGACAAAGGCCCGAAAGGATGATTGTGTGTTCTTCCGTAAAAGAAAATATTAGTTCAGTTGAACACATAATAGAATACTTAGCTAATTTCGGTGTTTCTAATTTTTCTAAACCCACATAGATTAATTAAATAAAAAAATGGTTGAATTAACTTTGGTAGGCTAGCCTACCAGCCAACCGCACTGCGGCACGCCAGCAAGACCTGCCGTGGTACCCTAGCGCGGTAGGAATCTACTGTGGTGCCACAGCATGGCAGGCTGGTAGGGCCACACCTATGTAACATCCTAATTTTTACATTCTATGGATTTATTGTGCATTTTATATTCTTGTGAATTTTTTGGAATTTATTTGAATTAATACTTTTGCTAAAATTATTTAAATATTTGAAAAGTTTAAATAAAGTTTTGTTGAAAATATTTTATTTAAGTTTCTAATGTCTCAAAAGATTTGTAGGAATTTTTCTACAATTTTTTCCTGATATTTTTACTATCTTATTTGAATTAGTTTAATTTCTATAATTATATTAATTGGGAAATGGTTTAAAAATCCGAAGAATAGTTTTGGACCTAAACCCTAATGGGCTCAACCCATTACCGTGCTAGTCCATCCCAAACCAGCCCGGGTCGCGTAAAACCCTAACAACTCGATTTCGTAACCATTGGATTCCAATTCAACGCACGCGATTTCGCTGCATCGCTCTGGAGCGTCGACAGTCCTTTTGCTGCCACGTGTTCGGTTGGGATCCCACCGTATCGCCCTCGTCGTATCCCAATCGAATCTGCCACCACCGTCATTTTTGCCTTGGACTCCGCTCTCTACACGAAAGCCGAGGGCGCTATTTAATGCCCCGCACACCTCTTCGTGTTCATAGTCCCACGCTGCGCAAGTTGTCCCAAGCCTCGTCGTCGGAGACGTTGTTGTGCTCCTGTGAGAGCTCGCCGGAGTGCAGAATGTCGCCATCGTCTTGTTTTGTCAAGAGCTCATCACCGGGAGCGTTTCTATTGAAGCCGAGCGTCGATTCGGGTTCGCTATCTCAAGATCTCTCGGAAGTGCCAGATCGAGTCACCAAAATACTGTGTCGTACAGCGTCTACCTCCTCTCCGGTGAGAACTTCGCCGCCTCGCGCTGTCGATTCCTCGCCTGCAATCTTGGCCGTCCGATCCACGCATGTACAACTGCGATCGTGCCAAGTGAACACCATTTACATTCGCCACGCGTCGCGTCACCGTAGTTCAACATCGCTTGCTTTTCGTCGTTGGATCTGGATTGCATGGCCGAGATGTTGCCACGTGTCAGACGTTTGATCCGTTGCGCGCCCTCGCTGACGTCAGAGACGTGATGTTAGCCGTGACGTTAGCCACGAGAATCGTGGACTGGGCCGGTTCCGTGGATCGGGTCTATGTGCTGGAGTTACGTGTCAACGCATGATTGGTCCACATGGCTGTTGACGTCAGCGATGACATCATAAATAGAATTTCCTTTAGAAAAGTAATTCGACTGAAACCAAAATCAGCTGTGACGTCAGCACGACGTCATCAACCCAATTTTTCAGTAGAAAAATAATTCGATTAATTGGGATTTATTATTTTTCTTTTATTTTAAACTTAAGAGAGCCCGTTCTCCCTCATACGAGCTTCGATTTAGGTTATTCTAGTTCCTAAAAATCTTGTAAAAATGAGCTATATTTAATGGTAAATTTTATTTAATTTTTAGAGTTGAGTTTACTCTATTTTTAGTATTTATTACTTTCTTTAATTGTTTCACGTAGAGGTTGAAGTACCCGAGGTGTTCGTGAGCGAGGAGCCAACTCAAGAGCAAGATCCAGAGCAGGATCAAGAACTTTTTGAAGGCAAGTTATACTTTGATCATGTTGAGCCCATGTTTTAAAAGTTATATTGTTTTAAACTATTACATACTAATTCAATATATAACTGTTTCAATTAAATTGAGATTAGTTATTCAAGCTAATTAAACATATGCCAACCTTGTCATTTGTATACCATGATTCATTTGTTACCCTAGTATAGTTCTTTATTAGTTTGTAACTATTAATTGACAATGTGGGATGGTTAGAACGTGAATAGTTTGCTTAGGCATGCAACGAGTTATTGATATTATTTTGTGAATGCAAAGTTAATCTTGCTTAATGGAATATGAAACATATTTATGAAAAGGTGTGTCAGGTGTTGTCACACAATGTTGTTAATGGCATGTGATTCATGGTAATCAACTGGGATGGTAAAATGATTTAGACTGGGGCAAGTGGCAAGAGTTGTGAATTATGGTGGGGCAATATGGCATTGGGCGGTCGTATTGTTATTTTGATAAATGAAAGTTGATGGTATGTATGATGGTTATTGTGAGTTTTTGAGAAGTCTTGCCTTGGTCAATTAAGGAGTTAACTTTGCAAGCATTTGAACTGAGCTAAGCATACAACCACATGTCTGGTATAGGACAGACCTAGTTGATTAATTTGTAATATCTAGATTTTGGTACTGTCATAGTGGTGTGGATTCCGGGTGCACGGGTAGACTCACATAGCGCAAGTGGGGGGTCTAAGTGTGGTAACTAGTCCCATCAGTGTTGAAACCTCAGCGGGCAGTACTTGGTTTAGACAGAACATTATAAAGGTTTTGTTATGATCACTCGCCTGTGTCGTGAAATGATTGTATCTTGTGGATAAAGTGTATAAGCTCTGCAGAGTGTCAAACCTATTCGAATAGCTATGCTCACGGTATTGAGCAATGCTCGGGAGTTACAGTTAAGGGTTAGATTTTGATAAAAAAAATAAACTTGGGAATGGAGGCAGTGTGCCTATGGAAGTATGAAAATTGATTTAAAGTTGAGTCAGTTTTTTTGAGAAATAACTGAGAAATTTATTATTATTATTATTACTTATTTTACTGTCATTTCAATCTATTTATTATATTCTTTATAAATGCTGCTTTATGCAAAATAACCAATTCATCTGTTCAATTGGAATAAGCCATGCATGTAGTATAATAGACTTGCATTCTGTGCATAACTTGTTGAGTGCTTTAAATACTCACCCTTGCAACAACAAATCATCAGTTGGAGAAGAGTCTACACCAGCTTACGAGGAGGAGTACCAGGAGGAGACGATTAACTAGGGTGCGAACCTTGTCGGTTGTGTGTGGCAAATTGAAGGGTTTCTATGAACAATTTATTTTTGTTGCAGTTCTATTTATTTCTTAGTCTAAGCCCTGTGTGGCGTATTTATGTAAGGTTGACCATAAGATCGTTCAACAGGTTATATTTAATAGATGAAGTATTATTTATGTTTCCGTTGTGTATGATTATGATATTCATCTATGTTGAGACTATGTGCACTAGCGTGATTCTGGACTAGTGCAGAATACACAAAGGGTGCGGAATTGCATATTTAGAACCCGACAAATGTGGTATTGGAGCTATATTGACTGTAGATCATGCCCTAGCTAGACTGGTCATTCTTAGGAGCTCCAAAACTATTTTCTAAATAAAAATTTACTTAAAAGATCAATAAGTTCTTGACTTGTCCCATCTTTTTTGCTTCCCAACTTTGCTGAATTTTTGTCTTTTCCTTTGTTTTAAGTTGAGGTCTCACTAGAGTTGTCTTCTACAGATAAGAATGGAGAGTATCTATGGTGAGCGCAAAGCAGGATATGCCGCCGAGTTTTGGAAAATGCTATAAGTACTTGGAGGCTTTGACAGACCCATTTACAGAGGTATCAATTGGGTGGTTAATGGTAAGGGACGTGGAAAGATATGCAAGGTCACAATCTACGCTCGTGAGAACATTATGGCGAGTCATCCCATCCACATCACAGTGAAGATGTCTTCTTTTGAGGCAAGGATTTAGGAGTTTGCACGTCTTGCACTTCGATGCATTGCCCAGGACTATGCTGATGAGCTACAGTAGATCGTATTCAGATATCACCCTCACAGAGGAGCTAGCCACAACACTAGGATCGGAGATGAGGAGGATGCCACTGTTGTTCATGTTGCTCAGTTCGCTGTCGCTCAGGAGGATGTGATGAAGACCACAACTCAAGAACTCAAAGAAGCCTATGAAGCTCTGGAGAAGGCCGAGACAGATCTTCACGAATCCAAGATGATGGTAGCTGAGAGGATCGCAGAGTTGGAGGAGGCCCTCTACCTCAAAGAAGAATTAACTGAGCTAGAGCACGAGGACGAGGATCTAGAGGAAGACCTAGAGGAGGTGGAGCCTGAGGGGCAGGAGTCTGCAACTTCCAACGAGACTCCTGGTCATCGGAATTGTTGGGGATTGGAAGCCTCGGCACGGGTGAATACCCATCAGACTCAAGGCCGTTTCCCACGAGTTCGAAGCACGCGTCCCCGAGCTCGAGCTCGGGGACGTACAAGCTCGAGTCCATATCCGACGAGCTCGGGCTCGGGCAGGAGGATGAGGCTCCAACCCGAGCTCGGCGCCATGACTCCTGTACCCTCCAAACTGAGATGTTCCTTGTAACAGTCCATTGTAGAGGAGTAGAAACTTTCCCCTGCGTGGGAACTAGAGCCAACAACTCATGTCAACTCCCCTGCGTGGGAACTAGAGCCAACAATTCATGTCAACTCCCCCTGCGTAGGAACTAGGGCCAACAACTCACGTCAGCTCACAACAACTGCCTGACGTCGGTCTCGGGATCAAGCAGCAGGAGCCCCAAGGGGGCTTTCGGGGGATAAAAGTCTCAGATCAAACGAAAGGGAAAAAAGCACGAAAGAAAAAGAAAGAGAGGGGACTCACACACTCACGCTCAAGCATAGCCGAACTTGAGCTTCCATTGTACTCTCCCACAGAGCATTACATTCATCTTTTGCCTCAGGGCAAAGACTGGAGTAGAGCTTTTACCCGGACTAAGAAGGCTCGAACCAGTATAATCCTGGTGTCCCCAGCTCTATCTCCCCCTGTTCTTCCTCGACATACGCGCTGCACCCTTTCCCGGACGAGCACGACCACGGGCTCCGCCCTCACACGATCCTCCCCACCTCTCTCGCGGTCGGCGGTCCCGATCGTCGACAGCTGGCGCCCACCATGGGGCCCAAAGTTTCGTTTGTTCAGAGGTCATCGCTTCAGCATCGCTGACGCCTTCGACTTCGTCAACGACATGTCGCGTTCAGAGAGCTTCAACTCGGATGCGGTTCCTGAGTATGGGGGCTCCACTTCAATGTTTTCACCTTCGCTGCGCCAAGCGAATGCATTGCCTTCATGGCCGGCAACCGCGGGACGAGCGCGGGGACGGATGATCGCGACCCGAAAGCCTTGGAGGAGGCGTGTCGGTTGGCCCAGGTCGCCATTGACCAGGCTATCACCACCCTCCAATGGGAGGAGCGCGGGGAGAACCGCACTCCATCCGGGCAGCACAGCCCTGCCCGTCTAGACAATCTCACTGACCAAGAACGCTTGTGAGCCATCGCCCTGGTTATGACCGATCTTGCCCGGTCGAGGTTGGCTCTCTTTGGGTGAGCTCTCGCTAAGGAGCTTGATAGGGCGGTCGATGAGCTCGCACCTTCGCAGCGAGGGCAGGCCCAGCGCCCTGGATCTCGCCCTCTGGCGAGCGACAACAACTCGTCGCATGGACGCCGACGCTCCCGCCGGTCGCCTCCATACCGCTGGATCCAGAGTCTATCGCACCGCCGCGCCGCCAGTCTCCGATGCAACGCGGCGAGCGCATTTCACCGACGGCGGAGTGGCAGCGACGCCGCCATACAACAACAGCGGTCCAAAGTCTTTCGTAATGTGCCGCTTAGGCGCCAAATGTGCATGATCGTCAGGTTACCGCTCGGCGACGCCGCGCCAACCGCCGACCGGCGTGGGTGCACCGTCGCCTTGAGTTCGGTCGCCATAGGGCCCCGACTCCAATTCCAGTAGCAGTGGCTATGCTCGACATGATGTTGCTCCGGCCTACGGTTGCCCAGCGTATTCCACCGACCTTCGTCGGGTACACTAGCCAGACCGGTTCAAACCCGCAGTGATGGAGCGATTCGACGGGACCAGGAACCCCGATGAGTTCCTCTCGATCTACTCCACTACGATTTTGGCGGCTGGTGGGGACGAGGTCGTAATGGCCAATTACCTCCCGACCGTCCTGGACGGCGCCGCGCGCACTTGGCTTTTTAACCAGGCGCCTGGCACCTTCCGATCATGGCTCCAGGTGCAGAGCGCTCTTCGTTTGAACTTCCAGAGCTTCTACGAGCGCCCTGGACGGGAGAAGGACCTGGATCGTATCATCCAGGGCAAGGGTGAGGCCTTCCGCGACTTCGTGTGTCGATTTATCCGCACGAGGAACTCGATTCTGAACGTCTTCGACAAGGCCGTCATCAAGGTCTTCAAATTTGGCGTCCACGACAGGCGCCTCACTGAGGACCTAGAGATCACGACGAAGCTCGACGTCAACAAATTGTTTCGGATGGCAGAGCGGTACGCGGACGCGGATGATGTAGTGCGCTGAAAGCGCGACTACAATCAGGGTAAGCTCGGCCTCATTTTCGGCGAGGACGGGCCCTCTAATGCTAAGAGCGACAGCTCGGACCAGCATGGCAAGAAGCGGAACAGGGACCGCAATAATGGCGATGGTCGGCTACGTGTGGTTGCTACGATAAATAGCAGACACGAGGTTATGGAGGCACGACGACCCGACCAAGAAGATCCTCGATCTCAACGAGGTCGTCCACGACCTCAGCAGGCGCAACGCCGACCCCTGCAAGGGCAACGCCGAGCAAGGCCCCAACGGGGTGATGCCTGACCACAGGACGATGGAGCGCGACCCAGGTATAGCTCCGACAAGTTCTGCTTGCTCCATAAGGTCCACAGCCACGGCCATGACTTGCGAAACTACAAGACGTGGCAGAACAAGTTAGACGCCTTCTATGACGGGCGTAGAGAGATGCCCACGCTCCTGAAGGAAGACGAGCTGCCCGATAGGGTCAATGCTGGCGGGGGCCTGGAAGGCCTCAACCTAGAGTTTCAGTTGGGCGACCGCCGCATTGATGTGATTTTCGACGGTTCATCGGCATATCGGTCCCGACACAAGCTTAAGGAAGCTGCGCGCGTCGTGTATCAAGCCTCTGCCGGGAAGCCCGTTGACCTACCCTGTAAGTGGCCTGGCACTCCGATTACCTTCTCCGAGGAGGATGCTCCCCCAGGCATGTCCAAGGACAATAAGACCGTCTTGGTCGTAGCCCTGACCATGAGCAATACCGTGGTCGGGCGAGTCATGGTTGACAGGGAGAGCTCCTTCAATTTGCTCTTAGTAAGCACATTAGACCGGATGTAGATTCCCCGATCGAAGATTAGGAGTGTTGTCAGCGTTTCGAGCACCGGCGAGTGAATTTTTAAGTCTAAGGGGCCGCGCGTTCCCTCTCCTTGAATGGTTAGACTCAGGAGCCCAAGATGTATACTGGTTCGGGCCGAATATCCCTACTCCAGTTCGTGTGGTGGTGCTGTATTGCTTCGGGTGCAGATGACTGCACGGTTTTTACAAGCGGGAGCTAAGGGCTCGAATAGGTGAGAGCGAAAAACAGCCTATTGGTGAAGACCGAGAGGAGAGAGCCCCCTCTCCCAGAGGATATTGCCTCCCTTTATATAGCCGAAGGGGGCATGTTACATGGGAAGTTGGGAGAGGAAGGGGTGAGGTGATCTATGCTGGGAGCTCTGGTCCTTCGTCTTGGCGATTGGTCAGCGTCTGCTTCACCCCACGCCGGGTTGGTGGACTCATTGAGTAGAAACGCTTGCCGCTTCACCGAAATAGCGCACCGCCTCCGCAAGCCTCGCAGTGGCCGACGCTGCCTCGGGAGGGAGCGCGCCTTCACGCTGCGGCGTGTCCGACGATGAGACCGAGCTTGACTTCGCAACCTCCTTGCCGCCGAAGGAGCCACCGCCCCGCACACTACTCGAGCCGTAGTGTCCGTAGGGCACGTGGCTAATGGCCAACGGAGGCCCGATACTTGGCCCTCGACGGAGATCGCCTCGGCTGGTCGGATCTCGTGGGAGTCCGACTGTGGCGGGCCTGACGCCCATTGGGTCGTGGACGAGCTTGGGGCGCCTCGTTAGGTCAGGGTCGATCGTCCTTCGTGGCCTCGCGGGACCTTTGGTTGGAGCCGGGCTTGGGGCAACCCGTTCGTCACTCCGGGCCGTTGGGGTACCCATGGTATGAGTACTCGTCAAGTGTAGCAGTTCCCTTCTTCGGCATTGTGCCAAGGAGCTCAACCACTCCTCTCAGGCAAGTGGTTCTGCCTGTAACTTTTGACGAATCTGCGAATTTCCGCACCGAGTTGGCCACCTTCGAGGTCGTCGACGAGGACCTCCCAGACAACACCATCCTTAGGCGACCGGCGTTGATCAAGTTCATGGCGACGAACCACTACAGCCACCGTTGCATGAAGCTCCCAGGGCCCAATGGCGTCATAACTGTTCGCAGTGACCTCAAGGCGGTGCACGACTGTGAGGAAAAAGCTTTGGCTCTCGCTAGCATGCTGCCCAGCGGGGTCCCGAAGGGACCTTGAAGAATACCCGCTGAAAGGCGGTGATCCAGCCCAGCGGCCCGGAGAAGGCCGTGCAGCTTGAAGGGGGCGACTCGAGCAAGTGCGTTCACATCGCTGCCAAGCTCGACCCGAAATAGGAGCTCAAGCTCATCACCTTCCTCCGCAACAACAAGAGCATATTCGCTTGGGAGCCCGCAGACATGCCAGGCGTCCCGAGGGAGGTGATCGAGTACAAACTACAAATAAAGCCTGGTTGCAGGCCCATGCGTCAGAAACTGCGGCGCATCTCCCCCGAGAAGATGGCGATAATAAGGGAGCACCTTGACAAGCTCCTAAAAGCTGGCTTCATTTGCGAGATCAATTACTCCGAGTGGCTAGCCAATCCAGTGATTGTGTAGAAAAAAGGTGGGAAATAGAGGATGTGCGTCGACCACACGGGTTTGAATTCGACATGCTCGAAGGATAACTTCCCCCTTCCGCGCATAGACTAGATTGTGGACTCTACCGCCAACGCCAAGATACTGAGCTTCCTTGACGCCTACTCCGTCTACCATCAAATTAAGCACACGGTTGATGATGAGGACAAAACGGCCTTCATCACGTCGTTTGGGATATTCTGCTACACGACCATGTCATTCGGTCTTCGTAACATGGGCGCGACGTTCCAGCGGCTGATGTTCAAGACCTTCGACCCTCAGATCGGTCGGAACCTCGAGGTCTATGTCGACGACATCATCGTCAAGAGCTCCTCCGAGGACGGCCACATTGACGACCTCGCGGAGACCTTCGCCAACCTGAACAAGTATGGGATCAAGCTCAATTCCGAGAAGTGCGTCTTCGGCGTGACCTCCGGCAAGGTACTCGGCTATATGATCGGGGGCTTGGGAGTAGGCTCGAATCTGGAGAAGATCAAGACAATCGAGAAGATGACCACTCCGACATCGACAAAGCAGGTCTAGTGCCTCACCGGCCGCGTAGCAACCCTTAGCCGGTTCATTTCGAGGCTTAGTGAGCGTGGATTACCATTCTTCAAGACCCTGCGCAAGCATGAGGGCTTCGAGTGGACGCCCGAAGCTCAGCGATCCTTCAACGAGCTGAAGGCATATCTCTCGAACCCGCCTCTACTCACAACCCCGTGGCAAGGCGAGACGCTGCTGCTCTATCTCGCGGCCACAATCCAGGCCGTCAGCGCCGTCCTGGTGGCCGAGCGCGATGGTCGGCAGCAGCCGATCTACTACGTCAGCGAGGTACTTCATGGACCAAAGAAGCGTTACCCTCAGGTCCAAAAGCTGCTCTATGCCCTCTTTACAGCTTCGTGCAAGCTTCGACATTACTTTCAAGCACACGCAATGGTCGTTCCGAGCGGGTTCCTGCTCGACGAAATCTTGAAGAATCCAGAGACCGGAGGCTATATCGCCAAGTGGGCCATGGAGCTGGCGGAGTTCGACATTCGGTTCGTGGCACGTACCGCCATCAAGTCGCAGGCGCTCACCGACTTCGTGGTCGAATAGACGGCGGAACCAACCTCCGAGCCTGAGGTCGAGAAAGAAGACCCTTGGACCATGTATTTCAATGGGTCGAGGTCGTTTGAGCTCTCGGGGGCTAGTGTGCTCATCATCACTCCCCAAGGAGACAGCCTGAGGTATGCGGTTCGCTTCGGCTTTCTCGCAACTAACAACGTGGCAGAATATGAGGCCCTCTTGGCTAGCCTCCGGGCGTGCAAGTCACTGGGCGTACGTCGGCTGGTCGTGAAGGGAGACTCCCAGCTCGTCATCAACCAGTACAACAAAGACTAACAGAGCTCGAAGCCCTCGATGGCCAAGTACCTCGCTGAGGTACGTAAAATGGAGAGGTGGTTCCGGAACCTGGAGGTCAGGTACGTCCCCAGGAAAGGCAACTCTGGTGCCGATCTTCTCTCCAAGCTCGGGTCGTCCGATGATGAGGTTCCGTCGGATGTCGTCCTCGAGACTTTAGCTGCATCGTCCATTGCCGACCAGGAAGACTCGGTAGCCCTCCTCGAGAGTGTTTCCTCGTGGACGGACCCCATAGTTAAGTTCCTCGGTCATGGCGAGCTCCCGGCTGATCCAGCCGAGAACAGCAGAGTCAAGCGCTGGGCGAGGTCGTACAAGATCATCGACGGATAGCTGTATCGTCGGGGCACCTTGGGTGTTCTGGCGAAATGCGTCACCCTGGAAGAAGGTAAACACTTGCTCAATGATATCCACTCGGGCCTTTGCGGTGCTCATTTTTTTCAGGACTACGGTCGGGAAGGCATTTCGGATGGGGTTCTATTGGCCAACGGCACTCCAGGATGCTCGGAACATTGTTCGCACCTGTCGAGCTTGCCAGTTTCATGCCCGAAAGGCACACCAATCGACTTATGCCCTCCAGACCACCAACCGACTTATGCCCTCCAGACCATCCCCCTCGCTTGGCCATTGTCGATTTGGGGCCTCGACATCCTCGGTCCTTTCCCACAGGCGGTCGGAAGGAAGAAGTTCTTGTTCGTCGCCATCGACACCTTTACCAAGTGGATCGAAGCCGATCCGGTTTCGACCATCACCGCCCGGGTGACTGTGAAGTTCTTTCACTCGCTCGTGGTCACAAGGTACGGGGTTCCATGCAGAATTATCACTGACAATGGATCGTAGTTCACCAGCGAGCTATTTCGGGAGTACTGCGAGGACATGGGTACCAAGGTCAGCTACGCCTTGGTAAGTCATCCCCAGAGCAATGGAGCGGTCGAGCGCACCAACAGACAGATCGTCCAGGGCGTCAAGAAACGAGTCTTCGACGAGCTCGAACAACGAGGCCGGGCCTGGGTGGATGAGCTTCCCACCGTTCTTTGGTCCATTCGCACCACGGCTAGCCGAGCAACAGGGGCTACCCCTTTCCAGCTCGTATTCGGTGCTGAGGCTGTCCTGCCTTTCGAGGTCATGCTGGGCTCTGCTAGGGCCAGCTCGGTCGACCAAGTCGATCTCGAGCAAGAACGGTCTCTCGACCTTGCCCTAGCGGAAGAAGTAAGGTGTCGTGCGCTGCTACGATCGGCGCATTACCTGCAAGTGCTTCGCAGGCATGCGTCTCGATCGGTATGACCTAGGGACCTCTGCATTGGGGATCTGATCCTAAGACAAATTCAGGGCCATACCAACACCAACAAGTTATCCCCGCAGTGGGAGGGCCCCTACAGTGTCGTTTCAACAGATCGCATGGGGGCTTACCGGCTGGTGATGCCCGATGGAAAGAGCTCGCAAACTCATGGAACATACACCAGCTCTGGAAATTTTATGCATAACACTCTTACCTTGACTTGCAATGAAAAGCTCTTCTTTATTGTCCATGCTCATGACCCTCTTCATGTCTCTTCGCATCTCGAGCAACGCAACTTCGAGTCGTGATCTCAAGGTCCACCTCCGGGGGGTCAAGTCAGCAGTAAGCCGATTCTCATCGCATCACAACTTCCCCCTGTAGTAGGGCTTGATCTGGAGATCACGACCAAGAGTTCCTCGACCTCGAGATGCTGAAGTTTTTCCTGTGCGCCTCTTGCTCGGACTCGACCTGAGTGTTGCGTCTCAGAGTTCACCTCCAGGGGTCACGTCAGCAGTAAGCCGATTCTCATCGCAACACGACTATCCCCTGTAGCAGGACTTGAACCAGAGATCGCCCTCGGAGAGTGCCTCGAGCTCGAGGCACGACCTAGTACTAATTTGCAATGAAAAGCTCTTCTTTATTGTCTATGCTTATGCCTCTTCGCATCTCGAATGCCTTGACCTCGGGGCGTGATCTCAAGGTTCGCCTCCTGGGGGTCGAGTCAGTAGTAAGCCGATCCTTATCGCATCACGACTCCCCCCTGTAGTAGGGCTCGAACTAAAGAGCACGCCTTAGTGTTCTCGACCCCGAGATGTTTAAGTCTTTCTTTGCGCCTTGACTTGAGCATCGCGGTCTTGATGTTCACCTCCAGGGGTCACACTAGCAGTAAGCCGATACTTGTCGCATCATGGTTTCCCCTGTAGAAGGTCATGGACCAGAGACCACGCTCGGTTTCGAGCAAATGTGCATACTACGAGCAAAGGTCGGGCTTGAGTGCTCCCGAGCCCGACCTAAGTGTATTAAAGCATATTCCTTTTGCAGGCAACAGTTCAAAGGGATTGTTCGACCTCGATAAACTACAATCTAGACAAGGTCTTTTTTCAGGACGAAGTTGTTAACTAAACCCACAGGTCAAAATGACTTAGGACTACAAGGTCTTCCTCCTGTGCCCGAGGCCGGCGTTGCTCGGACTTGACCACAGCGGAGGCTGAACGAGGAGATACTACCCGGGAAACAAATCAAAAATAGGCTAAGTTTCTTCAATGCAATTTCGAGCATCAAAAAGGAATTTTATTTCTTTTTGAAAAAATTTACACTTACAAGTGGGTACAAGTTGCTCTTGTCCCTCTCCTATCTATTTCCTACCTACAGGTCAGCCATGTCGCGGGCGAGCTTCTCCTGCTCGAGTTCAGTGACCCTCGCCCTCGATGCCGAGCTCGGCCTGCAGTCGGAGCGCCTCGGCCGCGAAACTGGTGACGCGGTTGCGCTCGTCTTGGAGCTAGGCCAGGGCGCTCTTCCCCGCCCGGGTCGCTCGCCCCAGTTTCTCCTCGAGCTCGGCCACCCTCGCCTCGAGCTCGACGGAGGCCTTCGTCGGAGCAGCAAAGAACTCCGCAATCTACTTGCGAAGCGTCTCTGCCTTCGCGCGCGCAGTCTCGAGGGCTTCCACCAGCACCACGCGCTCGGACTCGATGGTCCTCGCCACCTTCTCGTGAAGGGCTTCGAGGGCCTCATTCGACCTCTCGCGCTCGACGTTGATGGCCTGCGAGAGCTCAGAGGAATGGGCCGCTGTTAGCCGTACCACCTCCTCCAGCTCAATCATCAGGTTCTCCTCGAGCTGGAGGACGTACGTGTCGCGCTCCTCCACTCGGTCGCAGATCACTTGAAACTCAGTGGAGTGCCCGTGCAGGCTTTAGAGCCCCTGGGCGATCAGGCCCAATGCTTGCGAAAACTAAGAAGGGTTACGACCACAGATGAGAAGCCAGACGGAGTCAAGCATTACTTACCTGATCAAGCCGATCCTCGAACCTCTAGCGGTAAGGTCCGATGATCCGCACGCCCGGTACGACCACCTGGGGCTCGACAGAACCCCCGACCGGGGGCATGGCAGCCACGTTGGCCCCCTCCGATGCAGGGTCGGTCCCACCGGCTGAAGCCTCGACCTAGGCTATCCCAGCCGGGGTGGGTGGCAGCTCGGGCGGAACCGAGACCCCTGAAGAAAGCGAAAGAAGCAAGAAAATGAACTACGAGAGCAAGAAGTAGCGAGCGGGGACTAGGGAGTTTCGACGTACCTGGCGCTTCCGCAGGACCCTCGGACTCAACCATGTCCGCAGGGGCCTCGTCCTCGCCGGCTGCGATAGGCTCGACCTCGAGCCCCACCCCATCAACTTCGGTGGTCCTGGCGGGGGTAAGCTCGACCTCGAGCTTGACCCCGTCAACTTCGGCGGTTCTGGCTTCGATAGCCGAGGCGTCCACACCTTCGACCCCAGGTGCGGCTTCTTCCGGGCCAACGCTCGGCCTAGGGGGCTCTTGGTCGGAGCCACCGATCGGGCTACCCCCTGGAGGCGTTGCGGTGGCATGGGCTTGCAGCGAGCGCGCCCGGTGGACCAGGAGGAAGTCCCTCGTATCCTTATCCTCATCCCCCTGGACAATAGTCATGGTTATTGCCAGTCGGGCGCTCGAGGTCTGCGACGGGAAAAATCACTAAGAAGAAGGAAAGGAAAGGGCCTATGCTACAAGGCAAAGGCTTGCTCATACCGGAGTGATGAGCCTCCGTCTCCTAGGGGGAGGAGGGGCATCTCTTCCCCGAGCGCTCGGCGGCTGCGACCTCGGAGCACGCGCGCGCTCTGGGCTCCCTGCGCCGACTACCCCGGCGCTCTGCGTCGGGGATTTCCGCCCCGACAGTGCGCTCGGGGACCTGGCCGTGGCCGCCGCCCTTTGCTACTGCAAGGAGATGAGAATAAGATCAAAAAGAAGAAGGAAAGGCGACGAAAGGAACTAAGCCCGAGCTCGAGTGCACCCGGGCTCACCAAGTTCGACTTACCACCGTACGGTCGGCCCACTTGAAGTGCGGTTTCTTGGGGGCGTTGCTCGGGGCGGGCCTCTTACCCGCCTTCTTGCTCTTGCCCACTCCGGGCAATGGCAGCATACGCCTCGTCGTCTCCCAGTGCTCCCGGCTCTCCTGCGTAGTTGAACAAGGTCAGTGTGAGCTCGAAATGATCCGAGCTCGACCCCAGAGTGGGAAGCGTTACCTCACTGTTCCGCCTCAAGACGTTCTTGGGGACGGGGTCGGCAGTGGTGTAGGAAAAGGCCGTTTTCCCGAACACCTCCTGCATTCTCGTCGCCACCCAAGACTCCTTCAGGGCTTCAGGGAAAAAGAAAAGAGACTGTCAAAAAGAAGCACGATTGAATTCGAAGAAGATCGAGATCGGAGAGGCCTACCATTGGGGCTTTGCCGGGTGAGGTCGTCATTTCTTCGAATTTCGAATAACGAATGCACCCTCTTTCGCAGAGAGAACACCCGGTTCCGCAGGTAGTCATTGACGACCGCGTGGCCGGTGAGGCCACGCGTCACACAGATGTGGATGGCGGCGAGGGCCTCTTGGTCGACCGTCGAGTCGTTGGGCTCGGGGGTCTGACGCTTGCTGTCGACGGAAACGCCGTTGTACGCGAGCGCGCCTCCCTCACCTCGCTTCAGGTAGAACCACCTCTCCGTCCATGGACCAAGGGAGTCCCGGGTTTGGATTTGAGGGAAGGAGGAAGGAAGCCCTGTCCGCAACCAGAAGTAGAGACACCTGACCATGGGGTCCTTCGCGGTACGGAACAAGGAGTAGAAGCGAAAGAAGAGAGAAGGGGTGGAAGAATCCCCAAGAACCCCTCGCACAGATGAGAAAAAATGGAGAGAAGAAAGATGGAGTTGGGTACCAGATTAACCAATTCGATCTCGCACTGTGCGAGGACCGCCGCCAGGAAATCGCTCTCCGGCTTCCGCAGCCCGAAGAGCATATATTGCTCGGTGCTGACGAGCTCGTCCTCCCGGGGTTGCGGCTCGGTCTCTTCGCCAGGTAGCCGCTAGGTCGCTGGGTCCAGCATTTCCAGCGACTCGAGCTCATTCATCCTCTCCGTGGTCAAGGAGCTCTTTTCGAACTTGGCCATGGCTTTAGGGCGGGGTCTGCTCGGAGAAGAAAAGTGGCGGACGGAGGTCAAGAAGGCAAGGGGCCAAAAAGCGCTAGGATTCGGCATAGTAAGGAATGGGGAGAAATTCTGAGGAAGATGATTGTCCGGGATTTAAAGGAACCCGATTACCGACAGCTGGCGCTGGTTTCGCCTCAAAAGGCGCTCCAAGACACGAAGCGTTGCCAGTCGCCTCCCCGACTTTCCCCGTTCGAAGACGAGGGGTCGAAGCCCGAGCGTTTCCGAGCACATCTACTTCGACTTCCCCGTTCGAAGATGAGGCAACAAAGCCCGAGCGTTTTCGGGCACATCTATTTCGACTTCCCCGTTCGAAGATGAGGCGTCGAAGCCCGAGCGTTTCCGGGCACATCCACGCTAAAGGCATCCGAGCGACCCCGGACCTGAGTTCAAACTCGAGAATTTCCGAGCTCGACTAGGAAGTCGGCCCCTCCTCGAGGTCATCAGACTTAAGAACATGCCGAGCTTCAGGATTGTTCCTTGAGCCTCGGAGGCTAGCTGTCGGGGATTGGTAGCCTCGGCACGGGTGAATACCCCTCGGACTCAAGGCCGTTTCCCACGAGTTCGAAGCACACATCCCCGAGCTCGAACTCGGGGACGTACGAGCTCGAGCATGCGCTTTCCGAGCTCGAGTTCGTATCCAGCGAGCTCGGGCTCGGGCAGGAGGATGAGACTCCAACCCGAGCTCGACGCCATGACTCTCGTACCCTCCAGACCGAGCCGTTCCTTGTAACGGTCCGTTGTAGAGGAGTAGAAACTTTCTCCTGCGTGGGAACTAGAGCCAACAACTCATGTCAACTCCCTCTGCGTAGGAACTAGGGCTAACAACTCACGTCAGCTCGCAACGACTGCCTGACGTCGGTCTCGAGACTAAGTAGCAGGAGCCCCAAGGGGGCTCTCGGGGGATAAAATTCTCAGATCAAACGAAAGGGAAAAAGCATGAAAACCAAAGAAAGAGAGGGGACACACACTGACGCTCAAGCATAGCCGAGCTTGAGCTCCCATTGTACTCTCCCACGAAGCATTACATTCATCTTTCGCCTCAGGGCAAGACTGGAGTAGAGCTTTTACCCGGACTAAGGGGGCTCGAACCAGTATAATACTGGTGTCCCCAGCTGTCTCTCTCCCCTGTTCTTCCCCGACATAAGCGTTGCACCCTTTCCCGGACGAGCACGACCTCAGGCTCCGCCCTCACACGATCCTCCCCACCTCCCTCGCGGTCGGTGGTCCCGATCGCCGACATTAACTTTCAACTACTCACCTTTCAACTAAACAACTTTTATCTAAATAACTTTAAACTAGTCTACTTTCACCTAGACAACACTCAAACTACACCAACTAGACAACTTTTGGTCACACCTTTCAACTAACACCTTTTGAAAAGTTTCCATGTAAAGTGGTCAAAATTAAAAAAACATAAAAAAAAAACCAATACACAAACACAAATAAAAGAGATAGCAACACTAGTGCATGGAAAAAATGGTATAGAAAAAAGCTACCATGGGCCGTACCTGCCTGCCATTCATGATAAAAAGTGAAAAATCAGGAATACTTGCCTTAGTATGCTTGTTTGCAGGAAGTTAGAGCATGTACAATAAGATCACGTCAGCTGGCTCTTAATCTGTACACATCAGCTTTGGTCTATGTGAAGGAGTGAGAAAAAAGGAGAGAGAAGAGAGTTGGCTCTTATTTAGTAGCCAGCTTTGCACGGGAGCATAGGTAGATCATTTATGTACAAGAGAGAAAAGATAGTTATTACACAATATCTAGAGACAACCTTTAGAGACAGTTATTGTACAAACTGGCTTTTAGCTTACTATTAGCCAGCAGTTGGCTTTGTTATTGTACTTGCTCTTAAACAGGATGGATCAAATTAAGGAGCTCAGTTCGACTTGCATATTTTTGTTGCGCAGCATGTTTGTGTAGTGCCACTTATGTATGCAATAAACCAAACCATGCATCTGTTCGGTGTGTGGGTCATATTCAATACAGATTTATAAAAGACTGTATTACTCCTTTTTGAATGGTGTGTCTTACCTTAGTTCGTGGTATTAAATGACATTGAAAACAGCTAAAGGGGAGGAATATAGAAGAAAAAAAGATCAAAGTTTATTTTAAAATTGTAGAATAATATGTATTTATAAACAAAATTTGAAAGACAAAACGGCGTGCATTCGAAACGGAGGGAGTACGATACAACGTCCTCTGCTAGGACACTTGGCGGGCAGGACGCGCGCGGAACGCTAGCTAGATATTTTACCATCGAGGTGCCAATCGGATTCGCGTCGCGCCCGGCGAAGCCAAGCAAAGCAGGCAAGCAGCCCGCGCGCGGCGCGCCTAACCAAAACCGCGGCGCTTTCGGGCACGAGCACACAGCACACGACAACACGACAAGAGCACAAGCCAGAAACGAAACGAAGAAATCGATCGACCGATCGCCTCGATGTGACAATGAGCTGTATCATGTGAAGGCGGGTCAGCCAGCCGGTCACCGGCCACCGCCGTGGCGCCGTCTTCTTCACGCCGCGAACCGCAACCGCGCGCGCGCGCCGCGTCGATAGCTGCACGTACGCAGCGGATGCTTCAACGCAACAAATTGGTCCAGGTGCATGGCTTTTCGCTGAATACCTGGCAGATGCGGGACGTAGCAGAATGGTCCGTGCGTGGTCAGATGCGCTGGAGTTAACGCGGTATAGATCGCGGTGGGTTCTAGTTTTAACTTTCAAGGATAAGCATCACGTTGCTGTCTAGGTAGTGTTCGAGTCCTATTCCTCTATTTGGCACTCCTTTTTCTTTTTGTCAAGGTTGAACGCCGTTCTTATTAGGTGTGGACAGATGTCACTTTAATTTGGCTGTGGTGGTGTCGAAATGGCTCCTTTTGTGTCTTTACATCGCAGAGCATTCCAAATTCATCGTTCAGTGACTTATCTCTGGGCGTTTATATCTAAAATTGTAGTAGACGTGGTATCTTATTGTGGCATGGAAGATTCTTAGATACTATCTGCATGTCAATGATGGTAAGATTGAATTGGATACGCTGGCTTTGTCAAAAGGATGAATCAATGGTTAAGAACTTATGACCTACTTCGGACGTCTTGATTTTTCCTGATTTTTGTGGGAGTTGAATTGTATCAGATGAAATTCTTCGTTCCAAACGAGTCATTAGCTTCTGTATTGTTATTCAATAGTTCATCATACGTTTAAGCCTGTACTAGTGTACTAGGCACAACGGCGTTCCTGCAGTCATATCACGAACAAGTGGGATCTTAGTAGCAGATACATGAAAGCACATACACAAAACTACATATGCTGGCGTAATCACAATATATATGAAACCAGTCAAAAGGCAAGCAAATTCGATAAAAGGAGAAATTCGACCGGTGATCGAGAGTAGAGTCCAAGCCCATCAATTTTTATCTAAAGAAAAGAAAGCAACTGTAGGCCAGATCGTTCGCTTATCTAGATCATGACTAGAAAACGGGGCCAGGAGCGGATGCTATCAGCATCTTTTTGCTGAGTGCTGCAACACTTCGAGCCTGTGAAGCTACTACTAGTCAAAAGCAACGGACGACCCATGCTCGACCCGATCCACCGGGCGTGCAGGCCGGGGAAACATATTTCTTTCCATTTTCCACACCGAAGCGCTTAGCATTTTCACGCACACAAGAATCATTTACCAAGTCTCACCTCATCTGTATGGAAGAACCTCTCACTACCTAGCATTTAATCTGTGATTTATAATTCTCCTCATCGGCCGTGGGCAGGAACACCGATGCCATGTGACACCACTGACTTTGCCCTATTCAACACCTGTACATAGCTAACATTGGGAGATGATAAGACGGCAAGGTTCTGGGATTCTAACTGGCTACATGGGATCTCCCCGAGAGATCTAGCACCAACCTGTTACCAACTTTCCAAGAGGAGATGGCGCACACAGTCCAGGAGGAGTTATCAAGTGGAAGTTGGCTGAGACCGCTTCGACGAATCACATCGGAGGTGCAGAAAAACGACTTTATTCGTTTATGACGAGCAATCCAACAAATATAATTGCAAACAGGCGTACAGGATGACGTTGCATAGAAATGGACACAAAATGGAGACTACTCGCCCAAATCGGCGTACAGGATCCAATTCCACGGCTCCTTCTCGGAACTTGACTATAGCAGGATCTGGAAAGCAAGTGCGGAAGGAAGGTGTAAGTTCTTCACTTGGTTGTTTTTACAGCAAAGGATTCTCGCAGCTGATAGACTCGTCGCTAGGGGCTGTCCGCACAGTGTGTCTTGCCCTTTATGCAGAATGGAACCTGAAACGGCGACCCACCTTCTACTTCTTTGTCCCTTTGCGCAGCATGTTTGGCGGCAGGTGTTTCATACCTTCCAAATCAATCATTCACCTCCTCAAACCTCATCTCTTACTCACGGGCCACGGCGTTGACGGATGGTGGCCTGTCCTAAGGGACTCAACTGACCGGCAACGACAGAAAGAGGTGGACGGAATCATCCTATACGCCCTATGGAACCTATGGAAGGAAAGAAATAACAGGATTTTCAGTGCTACTGCGAGATCGCCCATGCATTTGTCCAGCATTGTCGTCCAGGACGTCTGCAACCGCAAAAGTGTTTTTCACTTTGTCACGTCGTCTTCTTCTCCCGTTTGTTTTTTTTTCTTTTCCCAATGTAGTCTTCTCGTGTTTTGTCTACTCGCTAACCTCCTTTCGTCCAAATGTTCGGCACGCTTCTAAACGGTAGAACGCTCGTAACATCTGTACTTTTTGTTTTTCCAATCTAAATGCATGACAGAACTCCCGCCCTTCAATTCAAAAGAAAATTTTCTCCTCATCAATCAATCGAGCGGTTTAGGCAGCGAGCTTGCGCTCTGATCCCTATTCCAACTGAAATTTGATCTGATCACCTGACCTGATTGCCTCCAACTCCTTTTCTCTCGATCTGACGTCGTTCTCCTACATCACTCGTGTCCGTGTGTGCACCTCACGTACGTTCTTTTCCATCTTGCTCTCGAGGAGACGTGTGGCGCATGGTGCATGGAAGGGATTGTCCCGTGGGATATGCCCGGCCATTTAATTTGCACGCACGTGGGGGAATTCCGGCTGCACTTTCGGATAATCATAGGCGGACTTCCGTGCCCCTTCACAGCTTGCACTCCTCCAACAAACTCTTCGAGTTAGAGGACATATGCATGTCCCCGTCCTGAGCTTTTTGTCTACAACAAACTCTTCGAGTTAGAGGGCAATGCATGTCCCCGTCCTGAGCTTTTTGTCTTAGCTTAACCTCTACCTAGCCTCGGGAATATGCAGTTCACACATATAATTTTATAGTCTTTTATAATAATTCCGTAACACCATAAATCTAACATATATATTTGAAATTTACGAAAAGTACAATACAAATAGTTCTAAGGTCTTAAAAATTCCAAACCATCGAAATCGGAACTAATATAATCAACAAATTTGGTACATTGAAGAGGTGATCTTGTAGCATTTTTCAATTTTTTTTTGGGTCCGACACCCCTAGATCCGCCCCAAAGCCCGGTCCAACCTCACTGTTTGACCCTGACTTCTCCGTGAACACGCGTTGGGAATACTAGTTGTACAAATTTGTTTTTCGAAATTGCATGGGCTCTTCGTGAACACGCGTTGGAAATACTAGTTGTACAAATTTGTTTTTCGAAATTGCATGGGCTCTTCGTGAACACGCGTTGGAAACACTAGTTGTACAAATTCGTTTTTTGAAATTGCATGGGCTCTGTGGAATCACCAACTGCAATAAGAGGCGGATCTAGAATAAATGTTATTGAGCCACTCTTACCAGAACATCGGGATCATTACTCATTTATAAAGTGTCACATGCTATTTCTACTATAATCTTAATACCTGAATAAGATTTGTAAGAAGTCATTAGGGGCACAGGACTCCAATGCTTCTATGCTGGACCTGCCCCTAACTACAATATCTACAGGCTTATTTGGTTGGCTATCACGATATGCAACATTTAATTATGGCAAAAATGTGGCAAGCCACGTTTCTGAAGATTATCCAGAGTAGAAGTGCTACAATGACTGACAAGATAAGTACTCGTGGTTTTCATAGGAAACAAATCATAGTGGATATTGGTACTGAAATTTTCAAGACCAACTTTTTTTTTGTTGAAGTTAATTAACCTAAATATTCTGGGCTGACACTCAAGATAACCTATATCGATTCAATCAAGTCTTGTCGAATTGCAATCATTAACTTAGCGGCCAGCTGATCATTGTTGTTTCGGAAAGAGATCGTGTTTTAGTACGTGTAGCAGTGGCTCGCCCAAAGACGATATGGTCCTGAGAAGAGCGCAAGAACTCGGTAGATACGCGTGGCCCTCAGGCGACTTTCTACGTGCACATGTTCTCGTTCGCAAATTCACGCCACATTCCTTTATTTACTCACAAAAAGTAATTAATTGCGCATGAGGTCCCTAGATCAGTATTTCTCTCTCCCAGGTCCCAATCCTCTTCTTCGATCGTTACGGCCGGCCGTGTGGTGCGGCAAGTAGCCAGCCAGAGCGCTCGCGAATCTCTCGATCGGGCCACGGCGCGCCCTGCGCCGCATGCGCGCGCTCGGCCGCACGTCGATTTCATCGTCATCTCCCCAGCGCGCCCGCCAGGCCCACCGGCTGCTCTGCCGCGCGCGCCCGGCGCTCGACACGTGCCTCGACAGCGACGAAGGCGAATCGCGCGACGACAACCGCCAAGTTACTCGTTATATATGGAATTCCTTTCTCTATTCGCCGACGGCGACGCCCGCGCGCGCGCATCCCCTGATCCGCACGACGTCGCTGTTGCGCGGCCGCGGCCGCAGCCGCGCATGACTGGTGCGCCCTTCTATTTTTAGACCCCAGCTCTCGCTTCTCATTGGCCAGTACAGCGTACACAACACAGCACAGCACATCACTACACAGTCTACACACATCTACTCGTGCCACTGGATTGTCTATATAGCTACAATAGTAGTACTAGTAGCGATAGATAGACAGATGGATTGGAGGATAGATGCGACCCCACAAGCCGTCTTTCTGATTATGATTAGGATAATTACACCCTTAATACAAAGCCAGCCACACACCTAGCTGCTAATTCTGTCCATGGAAAGCTACCAATACTACCATTGTCGGCAAGATAATTACGCTACTAGGCCACGGCTTTCCAGAAACGTGCGATTAGTGGGCCCTCGATGCCTCTCTACCGGAAAGGCAAATTGATCGATCGGATGTACGGGGTCCCCATCATCGATCGGTCGTGTTAGGAAAAAGATTAACTTTTTTAATCACTTTGCTCAGTGGCTTAGTACTCTTAAATATAAAACGTATTTTGACTTTACACAGAGATTAAGTTAGGGTGAAATTGAGAAAAGGATGAGTGAGAATGATTTACATATCCTCACTTAATTATCTTGAAATATGAGAGATAAAAGTTTGTATATGGTGGTAATGAATAAATGCATGTAGTTGAGAGAGAATAAATAGAGGTATAGTACAAAAAACCTTATTAAATCTATATACAAGTCTTATATTTCTAAACAAGATTATTTAGATTATAAGTCTTGTATTTAGGGAGTATATATAATCCCGGATCCTGGGATTGGTTTTGTGAGTGTGTGCATGCAGGTGTTTGGTTTTGCGACGACCTTAGCTAATCCCAGCTGCTTGTACACGTGTCTGCTTGACTTTAAAAACTCTAGGGCCTGACCGTTGTGAACTGTACTAATGTTTTGGCGATGGTATGGAGTGTTTCTTTTTAATTTAGTGGCGAAAACCCTAACTCCATACAGCTATATGAGAAGTTGACACATCGAAGGTTTACGTAAGAAAATGCTTGAAGTATCTTTGGATTCTTTCTTAATACGTGGAGCAGTGAAGTGTACACATGATGCTGCATGCAAGATGAGTTGTTCTCCGGGGATAGGCTGGTGCACCTGGGATTTGGCCTTTCGATAGGTAACGACTTGACATGTCAGGTCACTGAGCTCATCAATTCAGTCAAGGGATCAAGAGTCAATACATGACAGATTATATCTGTCGAGTGGCTACTCGATGAAAAAAAAGATCAGTAATTGAGTACACACCTAGCTTAATATTTTTTTTGTCGCATTTCACTTCAGAAAGTTTAAAATTACTTGATGACATGCGTCTGGGGCATAAAAGCTGTAGCTTTTATATAAAAAAGAAGCATCAAAATAGTATTCATAATAGGCATGCATGAGAATAGTACCAAGCATAATTTATATAGGGGACAAAATTAAGACAAGTTAAGACTGCATATGGTACTACTACTGTTTCTTTGTTTTGCCAGACTAACCTACTGGTCCAATCGTCTCTATTCGCCTCTTTACCCAAAAAGGCTCAACAAACAGCTCATGCTCTCGCAACCTTGTTTTCACGCCATCTCCTTGTGTCGAACTTTATTTACGATCATGGCCTGGCGACGAGACCCACAAATTTGTCAGCATGCTGCATGTTTGTGCTTTTGGTCCTTTTGTCAATCTTTATTAATCAGATTTTCTAAAAGTATAGCTTACTTTTTCAACTATCAAGCTGCCAATATACTGCGTATTCCATATGATATGTCGTGAAGCCTACTAGCTAGCTCTTGCACCAAGAGACTCAATTACCAGTCTTTACAAACAAAATCTAACCAACACCCCTTCTCATTGTGATAAGAAATCTGTGTTCTAATCGGGGGGAAAAAAACGGTGTTCTTTATTTCCACTTGTGCAGATTAAAAATCAACCCAAATAGCTCGCTCGAAGCATCGGCCGCCAACACGTGCCGGTGCCAGCGAGTTCCACCGGCCTACGTCACGCTTCCGCCGGGGCCCTGCCCAATCCCCGGTGCCATCACGCCGGACGTGAGGAACAACGAATCGACGATAACCACAAATTAAAATCCCCCGTGCCCCGGCCCCTTTCTACCCTCAGAATCCCCCGAAACCACAGAAATGCCCCTGCCCGGCCTGGGCAGCATATAAGCAGACCCTCCCCTCCAGTCCCCAAAAATTCCAGTCCTTCATTTCCTAGCTGCAAGCTTTAGCTAACTCATCGCCTCCTCAGCATCGCATAGCGCGTGCAGGAGACTATACGATCACGAGATCTGATTAGCAGTCGGAGCTAGCTAAGGGTTTCTGTAGAGGTTGCTCGGTCGATCGAGGTGTAGCGCGCGCGTATAGCTGGTACGCGCCAATGATCACGTCGAACCCGGCGATGCTGCCGCCCGGCTTCCGGTTCCACCCGACCGACGAGGAGCTGATCCTCCACTACCTCCGCAACCGAGCCGCCTCCTCGCTGTGCCCCGTCGCCATTATCGCCGACGTCGACATCTACAAGTTCGACCCATGGGACCTCCCATGTTAGTATACACGGCCCCCTACACTCACGATCGAGCTCACGATCCATGCATGCAGATCCCCACTTGCACTCGTAATCCATATATAGTATTTTAATTAGTAATACTCTCGTGTTCTTTTGGGTTTCAGCCAAGGCTGCGTACGGGGACAAGGAGTGGTACTTCTTCAGCCCGAGGGACCGCAAGTACCCGAACGGGATCCGGCCAAACCGCGCGGCGGGGTCCGGCTACTGGAAGGCCACCGGCACCGACAAGCCCATCCACAGCAGCGCCACCGGCGAGAGCGTCGGCGTCAAGAAGGCCCTCGTCTTCTACATGGGTCGCCCGCCCAAGGGCACCAAGACCAACTGGATCATGCACGAGTACCGTCTCGCCTCCGCTGACGCGCACGCCGGCAACACCTACCGCCCCATGAAGTTCCGCAACGCCTCCATGAGGGTATAGCTAGCTGCATAGCACAACAACGTTACACACACACACACACACACACATATATATATATATATATATATATATATATATATATATATATATGAAACAGATCCAAAAATCATATGAACAAAATTGGAAGAACAAACCCTAGCTTTTACTATGTAGATCTTTATGTTAGTGTCATGCTAGTTGCATGCGTGCCACCGATCGATATGCTTACTTTGTTGCACCTGCTCGCGCACTGGCACTGTGATTTTTTTGGGCGTGTTTCTCTGATACGGGTTCGTCGGCACGTCTAAGTATTATCGCATCGGTTTGTGGCTTGCCAATGGACGCAAGCTAGAGCTGCTTTAATAATGTGTGTTGTTTTAAAGAAATGATCTTTACTTTAGGCAAACTTGGCATGGTTGCGCCAAGTCAATTGATCCGACAATGATAGGCATGATGCATACATGTTAATGACTGATTCATCTGCATCTCGTTGTAGCTGTAATTTATTTTTTATTCAATTTTAATTTGTGTGATCAATTTGGTCGTGCAGTTGGACGACTGGGTGCTGTGCCGGATCTACAAGAAGAGCAGCCACGTGTCGCCGATGGCGGTGCCGCCGTTGTCCGACCACGAGCAGGACGAGCCGTGCTCCTTCGACGAGAACCAGCTGTACGGGACGTCGACTGCTGGCATGGTCGCGCAGGGCGACGCCGGCGTTTTCCCGCTGCAGGCGGCGGGCCCCACGCAGAGCATGCCGAGGATCCCGTCCATATCCGAGATGCTCAACGACTACTCGTTGGCGCAGTTCTTCGACGACGGCCCTCCGGCCGAAATGGCACGGCAAGACCCGCACGCCGCCTTCCTCGGCCATCCCGTCATGAACCAATTTCTTGTGAACAGCAGTGGCAACAGCATGTCGCAGCTCGCGCAGATGGGCTCGTCGGCCTCGACGTCGGCGTCGGGCGATGGCACCACGGGGAAGCGCAAGAGATCGGAAGACTGTGGCCACTCTGGACTAACGAGCCAGCCGGCTGCGGCAGACAAGAAGCCGAACGGTTCTTGCTTCGATGCAACGTTCCAAATAGGCAGCGGCTTGCAGGGGTCACTAGGCCTGGGCCATCAGATGCTGCTCCATTCCAACATGGGGTTGAACTGATAGATAGCTCTACTGCAGTGATCTGAATTATACATGGCGAAATGTTGGTGTGAACAATGAGGCTCTATTACACCAAATATAGGTCCAAAATAAATAAATTATTCGTTAAGGTATAGGGAAAGGAAGTGTGCTTGTATTTGCGTCAAGTGTCGATTGACTAGCTAGGTCCATCGTAGTTGATTCGGTTGTGGTGTGTACACATTTTTTTCTCCTATGTAGTACTATTATGTACTTCAAGCTTTACCAAGCTAGACAGGGCTTGATAAGACTTTTGAGATCGACGTACCGGAAGACTGCAACAGGATAATGATGTTAAGATCGAACCGGCTTTGCTTATACTCATGTAAACAATGAAAAATTAAGGATTCTGTAATGGAGCCATTCACTATGTCATGTTTATACTCACAGTGTTACTGTTTCAGTATTACAGCACAAATGAACAGACACGTACGTGTTTCACAAAGAGACGAGAGAATCACCACAGCGAACACCTGCTCCAAGAACATTCACAGTGATGAAGAAAGGATATGGAACCTCGACATTTAATAATTGGCCAAAGCAGGTAAGTTGCGGATGGCGTGTAGTTTTCAGTTCAGTTGGTGGACGAGTAGTGAGCCTTTTCATTCCGCTCAAGCTTTCTTCAGATTGGCGAAGAGGTTTGTCCATGTAGAATCTTGTCCAGCTACCAGAGCATCGGAATATTGCCATACACATCAGCAAGTCCAGGGACATCGGTGTCACGGAACAAACAAAAACCAGTCCATTTGGCTGCTCAGAGGGGGATGGATGGATGGTGAGTGCAGAATGTGCAGTGCAGTGCAGGTCCCCTGGAGCTAGAGGGAGAACTAATTATATTTACCGTATTAGATTCTCTGTAAGGAATCAAGATAAGAAAGATGATTCCATGTGGCTTAGCCTGCAAAGAGTCGAATCATTGGACTTCATGCAGTCGTTGTTGAGCTTAGCTGGACTGAACTGGGTGTCGAAAGTTCTCTACGGCTCTGTAGTTTTTTTCCCCTTATTACTATTCTGCTTTGAAATGTAAATCGAGTGTTCGACTGAAGCATGTGACGGAAAAATGGTACCAGCTGACAGAGTCGTCAGAGAAGTAAATGAGCAAATACGTACGTAAGTAATAAAACGAAAAACATTCCCTGCGTCATATCTTGTGTGTAGATTACTCATCTTTTACCCGGTAGTTTCCATGACACGATCTACAAGTGCGATATTAATTTTTTTTACATGGAGATGCTTATCCGAAGAAAAAAAAATCCATGCTGCACAGGCAAGCACAGCTAACTAACTTTTCATTCTCTGTCTTAAAACAAGAGGGAAATAACCATTTCGACTCGTTCTTCACGTCCCATGCAGATAAGCTTTGAAAAGTAGGACATTCCTGAAACTCATGGAATCTCTCCGGAAGAAGACAGACAAAGGAACTCTACAGTTTAACCATTTCCACCACAGATTCAGAGTATATTCCAGGTCCAATTGCCCAGCTATTTTTCCCATTTTGGCAGCTCAGATATGAGAGAACCTTTCACGTATCTCCAAACTACTGGCCACATGTTCTCACCGGATAATGCTAGTTAATCAGAATTGGGTCATCTGACAGCTCGCTGCTACTGCGGTCCACATAATTAGCCTAGAGTAATAACAGTAATATTGCTATTACTTCGAGTTAATTATACTGATATCGGCATATTAGCTAACAAAATATCGAATGCACCCGATATTTTATCAGTCAATACACCGTATTCAGAGTGTTGCAGCAGATCAATAATTAGAGACTGAAATAGAGACATGTTACATTCCATTGCCACACAGGCTATACGTCCAGTATAATTATACATACGACCCAATTATAACACAAATATAATACAAAGGTACTACTTTCCCCAGAGATCGACGAAAGGTGATGTACTGTCTAACTAATAACCTAGCCCTCTTGGTAGTCCACCTCCTCGTAGACCTAGTCCTGCGGGTAATCTTCACCCCATGCCTTGTAGGCATAACCATCGGGATTCATATCCCAGCCGGTCTTCTGTTTGCTGGTGCAATTCTCTAAGCAAAAGGGGAGTTAAGCAAGGGTGAGTACAAAAGTACTCAGCAAGCGTTAATAACAAAATGCATAATATAAATTTTTCCATCATCCAGCTGAAAATCTATCTTCTCTCAAATCCAACTTTTAGGAAAATAGGGTTTTATTAGGAAAATGTGAGTTTCCATTTTTAATTCCTGAAATTTGCTACTAGCACTCGTATATGCGGCGGACTTAGCTTCCGTAGCCTCCAATCCAGGAGACAGGCATGGATTCATGATTTTACCTTACGCAGGTGTCGGTGTTTCGAGCATCGGCGAGTGAATTTTTTAGTCAAGGGGCCGCGCGTTCCCTATCATTGAATGGTTAGACTCAAGAAGCCTAAGATGTATACTGGTTCGGGCCGAAATTCCCTACTCCAGTTCGTGTGGTGGTGCTATATTGCTTCGGATGCGAGATGAGCACTGCGGTAGCCAAGCGAGCTAAGGATTCGAACCCGTGGGAGCAAGAACAGCTTGCCCATAAGAACCGAGAAAGGGGGTCTCTCCCTCCCTCAGAGGACCCTTCCTCCCTTTACACAGGCGGAGGGGGCAGGTTACACGGGGAGTTGGGAGAAGAAAGGATGAGGTGTTCTAGGCTAGGAGTCCTGGTCCTTGGTCTTGGCGATTTGATCGGCGTCCACTTACCCCACGTTGGGCCGGTGGACTCATCGAGTGGCGCAGTTTTCCGTGTCATCGAGAAATAGCGCACCTACCCTCTTATACGTCCGTCAGATGCTGACGCCTCAATGCCTGGCTCCGGTGCTGCCTCGGGAGGGAGCACATCCTTACACTGCGCATGACTGGATGATGAGACTGGAGCTTTGACTTTGGCAACCTCCTCGCTACCTTGGGAAGGAGCCACCTGCCCTCGTGCAGTCTTTTCGAGCTGTCGTGTCTGTGGGGCAGGTGGCCAACGGCCCGCGGAGGCCTGGCACTCGGCCTTTGGCGGAGATTGCCTCGGCTTGGTCGGAGCTTGTGGGGAGTCCGACCTATGGCGGGGGTCGAACGCCCCCTGGTTGGTTTGGTCGGGGACGAGTGTCCTTCGTGGTCTAGCGGGGGCCTTTGGCTAGAGCCGGGCTTGGGGCAGCCCGTTCGTCACTCCGGGCCGCTGGGGTACCCATGGTATGAGTACTCGTCAGCAAGTTTGTACCACTTTACCAATAGAGTACTCGTCATGTTTAAGCATCACTTATATCCTAAGAATCATGACTTCTTTAATTTGGTATAACTAGAAAAATCTATTACCTAAATCTTGGAAATAATTGGTATCATATCTTGCCTAGATTTAGGGGGAGCTTAATATTATTGTCATATTACTAGCTCCTTATCTTTATTTTATTTTCTCCCTAATCTTTTTATTGAGTGTGCAATCAAGGGGGAGAACAGCTTTTATTGAATAAACAATAAGAATCTTTTAAGCACCTTTTTGGGATTAATGACAAAAGGGGAGAATTTATGGATTTATCAATTGTCCCTAATCGATTGACAAAAGGGATGATTTGTAAGTATGATCTCTTATTGTATCTTTATGCTTGTTTTAATGTTAAAATATCTTAATATTGTCATTTGGTGCAATTGATAATAGGTTTGTCATAAATCACCAAAAAGGGGGAGATTGAAAGTGCATCTAGGCACTTATGTTATTTTGGTGATTAATGAATGTTATTTTGGTGATTAATGACAAACACTCATAATGACAATCTATGTAAATTAAGTAAATGCTTAACTTAGTGCTTAGCAAATGACAAACCTCTAATATGATTATATTGCTATGAGACTAACATGTTATTGCCTAGTTGAGTATCAGTCTCATCTATTTAGAGGAAAATCAAATAGGAAGGTTAAGCAAAGATAAGGTATGCAATTTTGGTATCTATTCTATATTTGTTATTGCATTCCTTTTGTGCAAATGCATAGTGAACTCCAAGTAGCATGTTGATTATATATATGCACATTGGTTCATGTCATATTTATTTGTGCATATATATTCATTTGAGTTCATTATGGTATGCATGTATTAACTAGAGTTAAACTTCATATTGCTATAGATTGACTTGGTGCATGCATGTTTTATTTGTATATCTTCTCATGCAATTCTCTTAGTGAAGTTTATCTAGTGTTGGATCACATATTTACTCTTACTCCAAATATTATTTGCACATGTACAATTCGTGTATATTCTATCATGTGCTTTATTTAAGTAAAGTCTGTGATCCTTGCCATGATTTAATTGATTCATCCTATTGGCAATTATATCTCTCTCTAGTGCATATAGATCAATTACATATTCATCGTGATGCACTTAGTAGAGAACATTTCTTATGTCAAGTGTTTCTAGTTATGTTGTGCTTCTTTTTATGAAACACTTGTTGTAATCAACTGCTCACAAATATCAACTTATTCATATCCATTGAGTTTTGGGACTAATGTCTTTCATGAGTAGTTTGGAAAGTATTAGGTCCGTCTGTGTATGATGACCAAGGTATCTTGGAGGATGATCATTAAGCCGAGGTCAACAAGGCGGCGGTGTCACCAAGAGCGAGGACTAAGTCAAGAGCAACTTGGCGTGGAGATCGTCGAGAGAGGATGATCAAGTCAAGGTTGATAGGACGAGAGTCTCATGAGGTGAATCGAGTCGAGTTGGACAAGGCGAAGATGTCATCAATTATATGGTGAAGGTCTTCATGCATCGACATCAAGAAAGAAGGCGACAAGTGACTATGTCTAGACTTATATTATCTTTGATTTAATTTGAGTCTAAGGATTGCCGTACTATTAAGAGGGATGCGATGTCGAATGACTTTTAGATGTGTCAAGTGCTCAAGTGATCCATCCTTGTTAATCTTAGAAGAGAGTGGTGTTGGTAGTAGGAAAGTGAGGGTTGTAGGTCTCTCTTGGTTTCTTTGTGAAATCTGTGGTTATCCTTTTAGTTTTGGGTAGTGAGACCTTGTTATTTGTGTAGCCCTCGTTCTTAGCTTTGGGAGAGTCCAAAATCTCTGAAATCGAGTCCGAGTCAAAAGTTATGCTCGTTTTGTCGAGCTGCTCGATCTTGATTCGGACTATCCGGAGTTAGTCCGGACTATCCGGATAATCCGGAGTATCCGGACATTCATCCGGACTCTCCGGGTTGAGTCTCTCTGTTAGCCTTTCTCGGTCAATCCGAGTATCGGATTGAAATCCGAGTCTCGGATTGTGCGAGTTGCCCCAACGGCTAGTTTTTGGGAGGTCTATTTATAGCCCTTCCTCCTCTTTTGAAGAGGCCTTTGGGAGTGGATTTTGAGGAGGCTGTGTGGGGGCTTTGAGGAGCTTTTACCCTTAGATCTAAGTGATCCCCTTGTGAGAAGGGTTGGGAAGAGTTTGGAGAGTGAGTTTTGAGTTGGTTGAGCACTTGATTTCATCTCCAAGCTTGTTCTTCGTGAGCATTTGTTACTCTTGGAGGTTGAGGACTCCTAGGCGGCTAGGAGGTCGCCTCGAGCCACCGGAGCTTTGTGTGGTTGGCGTGGGAAGTTTGTGAAGGCGGTTCCGCCTCCGTAAGGGAAGGAATCAAAGGAGTGAAGACCGCGAGTGCATTTGTGCAACAGGGAGGAAGAGGGTTGAAAGAGACCCGGCTCAAGTGTGACCGAGCCGCCTCAACGGAGACGTAGGATCCCTCAAGGATCCGAACCGGGTGAAAAATCATCGTCTCCAAGTTTGCTTCTTATTCTTGTTTTGGTATTTGATTTTGAATCTTGAAATTGCCCGATCTACTCCTTTGTTGTGTTTGGCTCTAGATCTACCGTATCCCCATGTACCTGATGGTATTTAGATCTTTTGTATTCAAGTAGATTGTTGAAAAATTGCAGGGATTTAAAATCTCTCTTCGAGATCCTCAATCCGGAGTATCCGAATCCCTGAACCGGACAGTCCGGATAATCCGAGTATCCGGATTGAATACCGGACACTCGGGTTAGGACCCTCGGATTGGACTATCCGAGTATCCGGATTGAATACCCAGACATCCGGATTATTCGGGACACTCGGGAGATTTTATTTAGCTGCAATATTTTTATTCCGCTGCATTTAGCTATAAAGTTTTTAATTCGCCTATTCACCCCCCCTCTAGGCGACATCCCCTGCCCTTTCAAGTTGGTACAGATATACTGCTTATTTTAATTTAGTATATATTAGTTGGTGGCATTTTAATTTTGCGCCTTTCAATTTGAGGTTTTTTTAGCTTGCCATATTTTAATTTGGCGTATTTTAATTTACAGCGATTTCAATGCCGATATTTTAATTTAGCACCAATTTTATTTTATGAGGTTTATTAAAATCCATGCTTATGATTTTATTTTAGTAATGGTATTATTTCCTATTTTTAGCTATTAATATAATTGCAAATTTTATACAACTCTTTATTTAACTAATCACAGTTATTTATGTTCTTTCTAATTTTTGCGGCATACCGCTAGACGATTAATTGAATCTAACATGATTCGTGACGATCGAAAATATCTTTCTATTTCTCTCTCTTTTCCTTTCTCCTCTCCCATTTTCTTTTCTCTCCTTCTCGTTCTTTTCTTCCCTCTCGTTTTCTTTTCTTCTCCTCCTCTTTTTCTCTCTCTCCTCTCTTTGTCTATTTGGCCGAACTCCCCACCGGGCACTCTCTCTTCTTTCTCACTTCTCCCCAAATCTACTCCCTCTTCACCTCCCTCTTCCTGGTTCCCCATGCTGACGTCATTTCCTCCGGCGTTTCCCCTGCCTGCGCGTGCCCTAGGGCCGTCGTGCCCCTACCCAGAGCCGCCGCACTTGCTCCCTAGGCCGGCTACCCAACCTGGCCCACGCGTCCCTTGGCTCACCCCACGCCAGCCACCGGCCCGGCTCTCCCCCACCCGAGACCATGCCTGGATCTGGTCCCGCTTTGAGCTCGCACGTGGGCGAGCTCATGCCGATGCAGCTTGGCCTGGCCCCATGCCGGTGCCCCAACCAACCTTGATCTCCCATTGAGCTCGGCCCTAATGTCGAGCTGCTCACGATTTGGCGTCGGATTCAGTCCTCTACTCCTCCCCTACTTGACTGGTTTGCACACTAGTGACCCCTATGGCCCTTCTCTATGATTGGTTTGGCTGGGATGAGCTATATTACTTGTTATGCTTGTTGATTATATGAACAAGAAGTGAGTATTTTCTTGGTCTATGATGATGCATTGCTTAAGCTCGTAACGGATGGAGGTATTGCAGTGATACCATGGTCCATTGTACGCCAGGGAGTACGAAATGGTCCGTAGGCACGCGCAAGGCCATCCCGGCTGCAACTACGATCTGAGACCACTATAGCCGTCCCCGATCTACTCGCTATCTACTCGATTTACTCCATCTATGCACCATATACTACTATCACTATCACTACTATAGTGGTGCACCTGACAGCTGGGTTTGATGGTGCTAGAGATGGTCTTGATGGTGGAGGTGCTGGTGGGAGAATGGCCGAAGTCTTGATCTCCTCTTGGCCTTCTCCTCCTGGTTCCTCCCCTTGGCTTGGGCTTGCTCCTAGCTCTCCTTGCGGCCTTCTAGCTCCTGGACCTCGCTTCTGCTCATAGTCTTGCCTTCGGCTTGGGGGTCTCCTCCTAAGCTTGCTCCTCTCTTTGTTTCGGTTTGAAGTGGAGAAATGGGGAATGGATGTGCTGTGCTCTGGTTGGCTTGGTCTTATCCTGGGCTACCGTGGTCAAAACTACTTTTTTACCCTTTGCCCCATTTACTGAGTTACCATGAGATATTATTACTATTCACGTTTTGCTATGGATACCCGCAATCCTACTGGGTTTGTAACTAATTGCCGAATGATGAAATCCGAGTCTAGCGAGAGGTGCCAATCTGGCCTGGATGGATCAGGCATCTCGGTGAGTGATACCCTCGCCTGTGGGTTTGACGACAATTCTCAAAAACTTAACCTTTTGCTATTCTTACATTATGGTTTACCTACGCATGGCATTAATTATTAACCTAAATACCAATTATTTTAGTGATTAGTTGCTTAATGGTTTTACTAGCTTAATTGATTTTTTTGGGTTGTTTCAGCTGCACACCGCGATTCTGGCCCCAAAAGGCAGGAGGAGTCACTGCATGTAGATCCGTGAAGCAGATCAAAAGGACAACTGCTTTGACACTAGCTAGAAGCTTTGATCACTTGCATGATTATATGATATATTTTTTTAGGGTGTTAAACTTATCTGCTTCATGATTGTTCACTTGCCTTTTCTGTTAGAATGTAATCAAGGTGGAAAGCTTGAGCACGCATTTATACCCAATGCTGTCTGAAGACTAGTAGTGGAGATGCCTTTTGTGATTGCAAATTTATGATTCTTTTTTACAGATATATAGGATGTTGTGAACTTGGCTTCTAGAAAAGAAAGCGGAGAAATGGTTGGTGCAAATAAACTAGCACTAGTAGTAAAAAACATTTTACAGCGTTATGTGTAATGTCATATTTTTACTTAGAGAATGGAACTAGGACGTGGATAGGATAGGTTCCCTATTTAACATACTACTCCCTCCCTTAATAAATATAAAGTTTATAGTTTGAATGATCTTGTTTAAAAATATAAAACTTGCATATAGATTTAATGAGTCTTTCCTACTATATATTTATTTATTCTCTCTCAACTATATGTATTTATTCATAACCACCTACACAAAGCATTATCTATCATCTTCCAAGATAATTAAAAAGGGTATGTAAGTCATTTCCTCTTATGTCTTTCTCAATTTCACCGCAATCTTAATCCTTGTACAAAGTCCAAGTACGTCTTATATTTATCAATCACAATCTTAATCCTTGTGTAAGTCATTTAGAGGATGTGATCATAAAGACAGAAAGTCTTAGGGCATATGGGTTAGCAATTGTTTTATGGTGCATGGCCAAAACATTTGTTGGTCTGTAAGTGGAGCACGCACTTCTCAAAACAAAGAGAAGAAAAGGAAGGTTCGCTTTTATAGCTTCTCTATGTGTCTTTTTTCTTTTTTAAAAAAATCTAGTTCTTATATAAATAAAACTATAAAAATAATTTTTTTTTCAATCTCAGAATCAGCAACCGACGATAAAAGTCCTCTACCATGCTCCCTTAACTCGACTGATAACCAGGATCATAATTCCATCGTGGCAGCCGACCCATCGAACTCACCAGGCTCGACAGGACCTTAACGGCAAGATCTTCTCCAGGTTATTCCCAGTCACCTCACCGATGCATGCAAAACTGTTGGTCCCCAATGCATGGTCATCTTGCCGATGCATGCGCAACTGTTGTCTTCAATGCATGGTGACAAAACAATGATGGGATCTCTGAACAGCACTGTTACAAGTTAGAGCCTCCTGCATTATTGAAGGGACCCCGCCTCACTCACTGCCCCCCTCTCTCTCTACTAAGAACTGTTGCAGCTTCAGTGTCCAACCGAGCACAGCGTCAGCGATACGGTTGGTTCTGTCGAACCAGGATGTTCCGTAGGTCGGTGCCACGGTTACTCTGTGTTACCTGTCGAGCAAACGGAGCGTAATATGATATATATCATCTACCATTGTTTTTATAATTAGAAAGAGGTTATTTTTATAATTTTATTAAGATGGAGATCAAATTAAAAAAAATGGGACAGTGCCACATAAGCCAGTGTTTAGAAGAGAAGTCCAGAGATCAAAACAAAGAAAGCAACTGGGCCCGATTTATAAGTGAAGTTTATGTTCGTGGTGATCTTGACTTTATCAGTGGGCCCAGAGTGAGTGGAAAAGGCCGTCTTCATCTGTACTTCAATTTGTGGTCGTGCGACAGGAAATGCAGGCCGACGTAAACGGCCCGGATAGATAGATTTATCGATCCACTTGGTTAAGGTTTTGGGGCGCTCAAAAGTCAGATGGTTTCCCGGTTTAGGACATGATGCAGGTACGGCCCAACTAACAAACATCATGGCTAAAATGAGTACTCAACGAATATGTCTAGCTCTTTAAAAAATCTCCGGGTCTACCGAGCTTTATTATTTTTGGTTAAGTCTAAACACAAAAGTTAAAGTCCTATTTTTTTTAAAAAAAAATAAGAGCAGGAGCTTGTTATTTATTTCAGTAGAAGAGAAACGGTAACAGAAACCTCTGGAGAGGAACTACAGAGAAAAAACCGACAACCATCCCCACCAAAGGGAATACCAGCAACGGAGAGAGAGCTCGACACATGAAAACTCCCTCAGCACACACTGAAAAACACCACGAAGGCCACCAAACTTTAGGCGCGACGACCCTTTACTAAGGCAACACCGTCACATACTACTGAGGCGACCACACCCAAACGTACTACTGCGGTTCTCACCTGCACGCGGTGTAAAACTCGCTGCCGACACCTAGAACTGCGAACCATTCGCCCCAACCCGGCACCTGCTGGCATCACTGGCCATCACCGGGCGCCTGCTAGCATCACCGTGCACGCGCCCTGCGTGCTTTGGCCATTGTTGTCCTGACGCGCTTCTTCGTCCTCCTTGCTCTCGCCGCCGTCCTTCGCCGTCTTCCCATCGACGAGGCCTTCGTCTCACTCGCCTCTCCCCAACCCGCCGAGAGGACCGCCGCCTACTACCCCTGGACGTGCCTCGCCACCACGCTGGCCCTTTCGCGCCAAGCTCAACCCATCCGTGTCGCTCGCCACCCCCTCCCAAAGGTGCCTTGCCACGGCCGGACCTCGCGCGCTGTTCCGACCACCGAGCCACCTCAACCACTAGAGGGATGATTGGATCTGACAAAAGGGGGGCAGATCCAGTCTGAGCTCTCTCAGGTCCGGCTAGATCTGAGCAGGTTGGAGCCACGCCAGCCCAAAGATCTACATCGTCATCGCGCAGGACTCGCGGGGGAAACACAACCAACAACAATCGCACCATCTTCGTCGGGATCGCCGCATGAAGCCGAACTCCTCAGCCGCTGCTGCGAAGAACCGGAAGAGTAACAACCGGAAAGAAAAAGGAGAAAGGGAAGGGAATAGGGGAAAAGAAGAGATAAGCGGGGAGGAAACTGATGCGGACGTCCCACCATTGCCGTCGACAACCAACGGCGGCGGCGAGACCGAGGATAAAGTGGTGGGAGGGCGCTGGCTAGGGATATTTGATGGCCTCCTGAGTCGCAGGAGGCCAAGTTACCTTGCCCCCCCCCCCATAATGTCCTGTTTGAAACAAGGTAATTTTCCTTGATTTATGCCAAAGTTGAATTATTTTATATAAAATTCCGATGAAATTCCTATAAAATTTATGTGCTCCAATCTAAACAGAGAGTAATACATCATCGTGCATGCACTCATCTTCAATGGCTTAATGCACTTTATATAGTAGCGCATTTGCTGATAAGAAACGAAGAAAAGAGATTGAAGTAACAAAGTTTGTTCGGAAAAACCGACAGAGACTTAACCTAAAGGAAACAGACCCCACTGCTACCATTGTCCTTTTCCCGAGCGCCCGGATTCGTGAGCCATGATTCATAGGCTCATGGAGTCGTGGCATAGTTGAAGCCAGGTTCAAAGCTCAGCAAACTGCAAGGGCAGTGTGTCACTGGGGGCGTTCATATCTCTCAAATGGAAATAGAATCAACCAGGTGCTTGTACGCGCGGCAACGCCACGCATGCATGTTTGAGCAAATCGAGAAACGCTCGTCTGAGCAAACCGAGAAATACAAAAAAAAAATGTTAGCTCAATTAAATCAAAGAAATCGATGAAAAAAATCCGAGAAAACGCTTTTAACGGTGCGATACGACGCATAGTTTGCTGAACTGTAAGGTTCTATTTGTTAAAAGACCGGTAGAAAGATCTAAACGTAACTACGGCTTATCTTGACGCAATTTAGCATTTATTTAGGGTTCTTTCATGAACATACATGTTTTTTGCTGAACCAAAAGGTTCTTTTTGTAAAAAACGGTCGAAAAGATCTCAACGTAATTACACTCTTTTCTAGGGGTATTCATAGAGAGTTACACGTGGGGGTGCTCCCTGACCAAAAACTTTGTGAACTTTAGTATCTATGCCCTTTCATAATGCACCTAAGTAATTTTTCCTACGTACACCATAAATAATGCACCTCATTAGAGATGGCCCAATGTTCGTGCACCCAGCAAAACGTCCCCAGAAACTTTCATTCATCAAAATGACCGTCTCAGATCTTTCCTCAGTTTTACTCACCCACATCCGATGGCCATTATTTAGTCTGTCTAATCATCCCTGTGGCCCACAACAGACCACCCCCACCTACATATTTGGAAGAAGAGCGAATCAAACAAGAAAATAAATAAGGAGGATCCGCATGAAAGGAAACCATACTTGAATTTTCTACTGGCCAAAATTGTACGTACTACATATTTAGAAGAGGGTGAATCAAACAAGAAAATAAAAAGGGAGGATCCGCATGCAAGGAAACAAGACTTGAATTTTTTATTGTCCTGGCATTGTGATCGTCTTTTTTTTCGAATATGACCCTTCTCGAGACTTTTTTACGGATCTAGCCCCATAGAGCTTAATTTCAGCGAACGGAGAGCGCTGATTTTTTATTTTATTTTTATCTAAGGAACCAGCGATGCTGTGAGTCTTTGCTTAATTTTTTCAATTTTTCTCGCGGAACCGGTGGTGAAACCTTATTTAATTTTATCTTTTTCCTTGCGGATCCGTGATCGTGGCGTAGTTTATTTTCGTATATTTTTTCGAAATCATCCTTGTGGCCCACAACAGACCTTCCCTCACCTCCAGCATCAACAAGGAAAAGGAAACAAACGTCTTGGAATCAAGGAAAAGGAAACAAACGTCCTGAAAAAGGAAAGGACCATACATTACATGCTGGGAAAAGGAAACCGGAAGATGGGGCAGCGCGACCGGGAGAACGCAGGTCTGCAATGGCTCCACGGTCGCCATCGGTGGCTTTGTCGATGCGGCGAGGTTGCTGGTTAGCGACCTCGCGGCCGTCTTGCCTCGGCAAATTTATAATTTAATTTTTTTTAAAAAATAATTCTATTAACTACAAAATAATCGAAATTTTTTTGAGAATTTTTCTAGAATTTTTTAACCTAATGTGCTATCTTTTCAAAAATCCTTCTATATTTAAAAAAATGAAGGCAACTCACCTGTAGCTTCTTCTAGCTGCAACCCAGACCAGAGAAGCTTCTTCTCTTCCCTCCCTCCATTAAAGCGAGAAAGAAGCTCCAAAGCTCCATCAATCCCGCACTAAATCTCCTCTTTCCATCTATGATGTTAATTCCCCAAATTTCGTGCTCTATTGCCAAAATTTCCTCTCAATCTGATTTGATCCCAAATTATGATTTCCATAAATATACTTGTTTTGGGGCTATAAAAGCCGGCGAGCTCTCCTCCACCCCATCGCATTGCGTAAATCCCCAAGTGCTCCCTTTTGTAAAGATCGCCGGATTTTGGAGGTAACCCAAGCCATCACCGTCATCTTTCCCGACGAAATTTACCGCAACCGTGACTCCTTCCCCGCAGGCGCTGGTGCCGGTCTCGCCGCACCAATGCCGACCCACTGCGACCGGCCGGCCACTCGGCCTTCCTCCCTTTATGTTGGCCAAGCCAGAGAAACCTGTTGTGCTCTCTTTGGAAGCTGCAAAAAAATAATCTAAAATCAGAAAATTCTTTTTTCTTTCTCTTTCTTGTTTTAAAATCTTTTGGGAGCCCGTTTTCGCCCATTCGACCTCCATTTAGTTCCGTTTTTCTTTCTAAATTCATTTAAAATTCTAAAATTCTCTTTTATTATTAAGTCTTGTATTCATACTTATCTTCTCATTTAATTGATAAGCGGGTGTATTGCCGTCGTAGCGTTAGCACAGGCACTATACTAGTATAGAGTAAGTTAGGTAAACAACCGCGACGTGCCACGCCGCGATCGCCGCTATCCACACAAGCAAATCGAGAAAACGCATATATAGAGTAAGCTAGGTAAGCAACCGTGGCGTGCCACGTAGCGACCACCGCTGCCCACGCGAGCAAATCGAGGAGACACGCGAAACGGTTGAAAGGATACAAACGTAATTGCTTTTTTTCGCATTCATTCAGCGGAACGGTTGAAAGAATATAAATATATCTGAGCTAACACGGCTTGCCACGCCGCGAGCGCCGCGACGCACGTAAAAAATGAAAAAAATAATCTAAACGATTTTTTTCCGAAAAAGATATAAAAAGGACATAAACGCAGAGGGCGCAGTCTAGCCTCACCGTTACGAGGCTGTGTGCGGTGGTTCTCTCCGGTCTCCATCTGGAACACCGAGCACGTGTACGATGGGATTTTCAAGTTTATTAATCGTTGGTTCGCTGTCCAGAGCTCAGATACAATCATGGTGTTGGCTCTGCTGTCTTTGCAGATCGCAACAGTTGTGACTTTCGGTGTGCCGACCGTCGAGTACTCTACATTCTACAACGGAATTTTTTAAAAAAAATTAACAAAAATTATGTACCAAAACAAAATTTTACAAAAACACCCAACTATCGTCATTTGAATTGATGACAGAGATTCTGTAACGTTTTGGGCCAGAGACACGAGTTTTTTTTCTTCTTTTTTGTGTTTTAGTCTGTTTTCTCTTTAACTTTGATTCTCTTTAGAAAGAAATTGTAAATCTACCTTCCTTCTCCAACACAGAAGGATTGGATGATGACACACATTTTTTATCATGGTGTAGGATCGTAGTACTACCTATCGAGGTGTGGGAATGTGATTGATACCTGTATGGTATGAGAGTGCATCGATACTATCTCGTTCAATAAAGGGTTAAATTTATAATTTAGTTTGAATGGTATCAAAATTGAAAAAAAAGTTTGATTACATAGATTGGCCGCGTGATGGCATTACAACCGCGTAGGTGAGATGAGAATCTCACGATCTTATCCACTCGCTACCTTCTTTTTTACATCACCGTCCGTCCGGACTCCGGTCGACAAGGTGATCGGTCCCGTTCGGATGGGAGATGTGGCCACCGCAAGGGAATCACACTTTTTCAAGGAAAAAGAGAAGAAAAGAAACAGGACAAGACTGCCTCTTCACGCATATTCATTTTATCATTCTCCTTCGAGCGCTGAGGTAAAATCTGGCTGCAACGGTGAACATGTCGAATCGACGCGGTACATTGGGGAGAAACGTGAAACACGAGTGGTAGCGTCCTGTGCATCTCGTCGTTTCGTTACTTTTACCGTGGCTGGGCACAAGGACAAAAGCCCTATCTGACGGACGGATCGTGTGCGAATCATACGTCTTCATGTGCACGCATCAGACACGATCACTCATCAAAACATGCACGTCTTCAGATGCAGAAACTTTGTCTAAAACAACAAAGAAAAACCAAAGCAAATCAGCCTTACCCCTGATTTTCTTTCTCTTTCTTTATGTGTGCTAGCCATTGCCCATTGGGGCCAACGTGCACGCGTAGGGGAGGTGCCACACCGCTGACATGCAGCCCTCAACGACGTGGGACCATCACTCAGTGAGGTTGCGTGGCCACGTACGCGCATGCACAGCACGGGGCGCCATGCTCTCGAAGGGAGCGTCTTCACTGCTCAAACAAATTTTGTTCGTTCCTCTCTATTCTCTTCGTTTAAGTTCATGTATTTTTAAATAATTTTATATACAAATATAAGATGCATTTTATATTTTAATACAAAATTTGTGTGATATTTCATCTATACCTCTAATAAATATCTATCTTTACTTTATATTCTTCACATATATGCATGGAATATAGTGTTTAGCGATAATAATTAAGAGTAATCTAATTATTTTTAATGTTTTGTTGGTCTGTGTGTAAAAAAAACGATATATAAATTTGGATAGAGAGAGTAATATTCAATGGATGTAAAGCAGAGCTTCTGCTTTCCTTTGAAAAAAAAACTTAACAAAACATCATCTTCTTGCTATGAAAAAGCAACATTTTCTTTGAAGAAAAAGAAGCTACTACTGCGTTGTTTCTTCTCCTCAATTGTTGTCTTTGGCAGAACAGAACAAGCTAAACAACTATGTACCATGAGATTTGCTGGTTCCAGGGGCAAAGCTAGTATTAACAGTTGTGTATAAGACAGCCAGTTCTGTTCCACTTTTTTGAAAGGGTTAATCCTGTTCTGTTTCATACTAATATTACTACCACTGGTGTGTGAAGTGTGAACTCGTACAGATTGGTGATTGATTCAATGTATACAAATCAGGCCAATCACCAATGCAACATCATTAATCAGGATGGTGCCCACAGTTCACGCCTAGGATCCAGAACGTTCCTTTAAGAGGGCCCCACATGTCATACAAATGAGATGTACACCGTCCACGCCAGTACACCGAACATTTACATATTTACCTCGATTCTTTTTACTAGGCTGTAATTGGCGATTTCCTTGTATAAATGGGGACCAAGGAGGGCAGCTTCTCCTCGCCCCGTCCAAAACGAAGCTCCTGATTTGATCACACAAACCAACCCTCCCCAAAACCCCTCCGAGAGAGAAGAGAGCACAGAATGTTCGGCTTCGGCCACCACGGCCACCACGGCCAGAACCCTTCGGCAGGCGCCGGCGGCGTCCACCAGCCCACCTTCAAGATCTTCAGCCGCGCCGAGGAGAACTACTGCCTCACCGTGCGCGACGGCAACGTCGTCCTCGCCCCCGCCAACCCGCGCGACGAGCACCAGCACTGGTTTAAGGACATGCACTTCAGCACCCAGGTCAAGGACGAGGAGGGCAACCCCGCCTTCGCGCTTGTCAACAAGGCCACCGGCCTCGCCATCAAGCACTCCCTCGGCCAGGGCCACCCGGTTCGTGATCTTTCCGCTCCCTTCTTCTCCCATCTACTTCGTTTCTGTTATGATTTGTCCGTGCCGTTCTTGAATCTTGATCCTTGAGTGTCTGGAGACGGAGATCAGAATGATGTGTTTGGGGGCGGCGTGCAGGTGAAGCTGGTGCCGTTCAACCCGGAGTACCTCGACGAGTCGGTGCTGTGGACGGAGAGCGGCGACGTCGGCAAGGGCTTCCGCTGCATCCGCATGGTGAACAACATCCGCCTCAACTTCGACGCCTTCCACGGTGACAAGGACCACGGCGGCGTGCACGACGGCACCACGGTCGTCCTCTGGGAGTGGGCCAAGGGCGACAACCAGAGCTGGAAGATCCTCCCCTGGGGCGATGAGGCCTACGCCGGCGGCAGCGCCAACACCGCGCGCGGACCCTCCGAACCCACTGTCCGCATCTTCTGCAAGGCCGACGAGGGCTTCAGCGTCACCGTCCGCAACGGCGCCGTCTGCCTCGCGCCCAGCAACCCCCGCGACGAGTACCAGCACTGGATCAAGGACATGAGGCACGGCAACCGCATCAAGGACGAGGAAGGCTACCCCGCCTTCGCCCTTGTCAACAAGGTCACCGGCGAGGCCATCAAGCACTCCCAGGGCGAGGGCCACGCTGTAAGCAACCATCTTGATGCCTTCTCCAATGTTTCTTAATATATCACATCTCGATCATATAAAAAGGATTGGGTATTTGTGCAACTATTATCTGAGACTTAACTGAATTAGAACTTTTTGTTTCAATAGGTGAAGCTGGTGCCGTACAACCCCAACTACCAGGACGAGTCGGTGCTGTGGACGGAGAGTCGCGACGTGGGGCACGGCTTCCGGTGCATCCGCATGGTGAACAACATCTACCTCAACTTCGACGCTCTCCACGGCGACAAGGACCACGGTGGCGTGCGCGACGGCACCACCGTCGTGCTCTGGAAGTGGTGCGAGGGCGACAACCAGCGCTGGAAGATCGTCCCCTGGTGTAAGTGTCACCACACACTCGCTACTAGTTCTAGTTGCTACTTGTTACTACCTTTTCTTCATGCCTAGTAAAAAATTCTGCACATCTTTACCTACCAGCACAAGAACGTCATAAAGTGGTGGTCCGTAGGAACTGATAACTTATCTGCCATCTTTTCAGTCAGTTAGTGTGTTCTATTTTGTCAAGAAAGGATTAATGTGCTCTCCAATGTCTAATGGTTGCTTGTGTTTGCAGAAATTTGTTGAGCTGGGCATTTGTCATCAGTCATCACCATGATCTGGAGTTGGAGAGATCAGCCTGTGGTCTGCTGCTGTGTCCGTAGAATAAAAGTTGTGTGGGATGTGGTGATGATGTGTCCGTATGCGTGTTTAGTTTCAGTCCTGTTCTCGAGTCCTGCCCCTTATGTGAGAGGGAGGGGAGAGGGCTTTTTGGTGAGCTATGTGATGTGAGCATCTTTGCTTCTTCATAGTTCAGACATTGAGTTTATCTGTACTGCAGTGGCTTCCTTCCTTCTATCCAAGTGGGCTTTGCCATCCGTGTCTATACTTCTTGTTCTGTATCTGTGTACAGGATACCTCGGATCAAATGCTGTGGCCGATTTATTCGATGCTGGTTATTTGCTCTCTAATGGACCAAGATCAGAGTAGCTCCAGTTGTCATATGGCCGAGCAATGTGGTTAGGCTTGCTTAGGCCAAATGCATCGTGATTTAGTGCGCTTGTGGAAATCGTGGATCTTTCGAACATGAAGGATATGAAGTGATCCAACTGGAACTATTTCTTCCGTCAGCATGGTTGCTTTGTGTGAACGGCGGGGTTCATTTCTGCAAAACTTGTTATAATGGATTATTACTACTTAAAGATATTACTTGTAACTCGAGCAATCGAGCAGATCACATCACAGTAGAATCCCATATCCCTTTCGGCGTTTATCGAGTATTTTTTAGGATGAAGCCCGAAGACCTTCGTTAAAGAAAACCACGGATTCAGAGCACGGGCGTCTATGGCAAATGGCAATGCATGCGTGACTAGTGCCCCGTCGGATTGGGGAAGACAATATCACAATACCAAAATACCGCGCAGAAAATAGTGCTGTAAAATATATTATCCTCGATACGTATCAGGTGACAGATCATCCTTTGCGCTAACCGAGATTCAATGTAGTCGGTATAACTACACCGTTCAGATATTTTGATACTTTGTGTTTGGTTGATTATACTAAGTGGTACATGTACGAGATTCAATGCAGTCGGTATAACTACACCGTTCAGATATTTTGATACTTTGTGTTTGGTTAATTATACTAAGTGGTACATGTATGAGATGGTTCAAAAAAAAAAGATTCATGTGTTTGGTTGATTGAATGGAATCATTTCATCCTGAATGGTGGGATACAAATTTAAGGAATATTTTCTATAGATGCTGAACCATTTCATTCACCTAAAATAATAGAACCAAATGGTACAAAACTATCCCATTCAACCTCATCCCACCAACCAAACACACCCTTAAATAACCACGCCAACAAATGTTGTTACCGTTAACTGCACAGGAACTCAATCCCATTTACACTGGTCTTGCAGGCAGGGGAGCAGTGGCCGGCCGAGTCCTTTTCTTAGTTTCTTTATTCAATCCAAAAATCTTTACTCCCAAAGTTTGAAGGTAATAAATAAATGTATATAGTTGAAAGAGAATTAATATAATACAATAGAAAAAAGCTCATTAAATCTACATATAAGTTTTATATTTTTGAATAAGATTATTTAAACTAAGAGAGTAGTTTTAATTCTTTGTTTCTTGCATTCCACAACGCTAAATATTTGCACTACGTTTTGTAGTACATCTTTCTATATTGCTCGTAGTGTGCTACTAGATTACTCGGGTCCACTGTTAGTGCCTTAGTGCCAGGCAGCAGGTCTGCGCAAAGCTGGTTTCTTTTCTCCAATCCATGTTTCTCACGTGCTCGTCGGCACCTCGGTATTTGATAGAGGACCCTTCTTCCGACCCATGCTCAATTGCTCAGAGCTGCACCGGATGCGGATCAACCATCAAACTTGCTCTAATACACTAGTACGTTACACCACCACCAACCGCTTGCCGTGTTAGACTCCTATGGGGTATTGCAATTTTGGCAAATGTATGCATAGTATGGTACTCTCTCTGTTCAAATTTATAATATGTATTTTCTATTAGTACATGATCAAGAAAATATTAAGGATAAATAAATTATCCCTAATTATTATCACTAAGAACTATCTCTATTACTTCTAATTAGGAGTTGGTGGCAGTCGTCCGTTCTCCACCCACGCACTAAACTTCTGTATCGAAGCCCAACAACCATTCACGCGAAGGCCTTTAGCCCAAGCCCGCGAAGGCTGTCGATATCCTAGGGAGGAAATAATCAAGAAAGCATCGGTTATTTGTTATTGTGAGCCATCAGAATCGCGATCAGGGGAAGCGACGATCTTGGGGGAGGTCTTGGCGCCCCGGGGGCGACCAGCGGCGGCGGCGATGGTCGACGGACTGGATCGGTGGAGCGAGTTCTTCCGGGGCACCGGCGTCGGCATCTTGGACGTGATCGAGAATGCCATCCTCGTCACTACTGATGCTGGAGCTCTTGAGCCACCGCGACCGCATCGCTGAGAGGCTCTTCACCGTTCTCCACGCCCCGTCGTTACACCACGGCTGTACTGGCAGTGCAGTCTCCCCACCCCCTCCACACCCTTGGAGGAGGACAAGGGCAGCGTGTGATGCGTCCCCGAGAAGGAGAGCAAGAACAATGGTAGTAGCCTCGACGCGCCCAGTGAGGCGCACGGCAATGACAAAGATGATGACTCTGACTCCGACTCCAACTTCGATGACGAACGCCTCCGCCGGGCTACTGCGAGCAACTATGGCCACAACTACGATGACAACGACAAGGAGCAGCAGGAGGCGGAGGACGAAGAAGACCACGAGACTGAGGAGCTCGAGGCACTCACCAACGAGATCGACGAGGAGTCGCAGATCGTCGGGGAGGTTATCTGTGTCAAGGAGCTCCTCTCGTACAAGGAAGATCATGTACGGAACTCTTCCATTGCTAAAGTTGTCATTTGTCAACTATAGGGAGTAGTTAAACATTGATCTGAACTAACAATGTTGGTGTTGCGGTCGGATGCTGCTCTGTTCGAATCGTTGAGGAGGCTGCAGATGATGCAATTTTCCGTCTCCACTCTGAAGGTACGGATTGGATAGTGCATATGAGCTATGGGATGCGTCTGAGGATGTTCAGTTTGCTAATCTTTAGGGTTGTTCATTTATAGGCTATTGAGATTGGGAGGGCTGTTAATTGGCTGCGGAAGAACAAATCGCAAAAGATTGTCACCTCGTGTGCACTCTTATTAAGTAAGCTTCATGGACTTGTACTGAATTTCAGTCTGTGGGCTAATTCATGTTTGAATTTAAGGAGCTTAGTGAAGCAAATTACTACTCAAATGTACCGCAAAGATTTTGATTAGCGAAACATGCTACTACACCAACATAGTCATACAATTCTTTAGCATCATGCTCTTTGAGTCCTGAACTACTTGGGTGAATGGTTTATCTTTGTTGTTAGAGTGCTTCTGAACCAATCTTGCCAAATATTATTGACATATTCAATTACTCTGTGTTTCAGAGGTTGGAAAGTTTTGGTTGATGAGTGGGTCAGTACTACTAATGCCGCCCTTGCAGGTAATAGAAGTGAATTTGTTTCATATCTGATTTCATCCATAAGTTTGTGAGTGAATATTAACCTATTACTTTACTATGCTTTTTATCTGTAGACAACTCCCCGGACTCTTCAAATCTTTTTGTTGTGGATGATGATGAAAGGCTTCCTTCTCCACCTTTGGATGAAGGGGCATTCTTTGCAACCTAGACTACCGCTATTCAACTCTCTGAAGTACTAATATAGTTTGTTCATGCTATCTGAATGGTTTGGGTGTTGATCAACAAGCTAACTTTGTATTGTTATTTTTACGTGTCTGTCTTCCTGACCTGAAGTTCTTCGATGAAATGGATGAAGATGGAAGTGAGTACAACCACACAAACCGCTTAGTTTTTCGATGCTTATTCTCTTATTCTGTACATTATGATAAGTAACATTATACATGTTATGGCAGACTTGAGATATAACAATAATGTGAGCCTTGGAAAAAAGAGGGTAAATTATGGCAGGAGGCAGTAAGCCATTCAGCGGTGAGAAAGCAAGAACCTTCTCGTCCTTCTGTTGGAGCTGTTGAAAAAGTTCAATTCAGGTGGCAAGAATTGACAAGGCAGCCTCCCATGCACAGCCATGTTGCACCGGCCTCCCTCCTTCACTCACGCGCAACCGACATTCGCACCAGCTTCCCTCCTCCACCTATGTGCAACCGCACTGGCCTCCCTCCTCCACCCAAGCGCATCCGACGTCGCCCTTCTATCGCTGTTGTTTCCACCTGTCGGATCTGGTCGGGCCTGTTAAGATCCGGCATCCACCACCGTCGCCGCCCACGTTGGCCCCCACTCGCGGCCGATGGCAGTTGCCCTCCCTGGGCTCCCACCTCCACCCACATGCAACAGTCGTCGCTAAGAACTTCGATTGCAACTGCGCTAAGCGCAATGGTGACCTTGGTCAGTGCCTCCTCGTGACCAGTCTATTATGTATATGTGCTATGTATTGGATTGTGCTTCTTGATGAGTATATACGTGGTTGAATGAGCTCAGTTAATTTGCTTAATTGCAAAAAAAGGCTTGAGTTGTAATCGAGCAGCCTTTACAACAGTTTTTGTGACAATGTTCAATGGTGTAAGGAGCATGATTTAGTACTTGAGATTATGTCATGGTGCTCAATGATGTAAATAGCTTGACACAGCATCTTGAAAAACTAAAGATTTGTGTTTCTAAGAGGAACCCAATTACGATGTACACAAATTCATTTTTTTACTATCGATTTTTCCATTAAACAATGTGTTGTCTTCGTTGACTGAATTTGCCAAAGTTAGTTATAGTTTTATCGGCCTATTAATGCTCAATTGTTCATACTGATTTTGCAGTTTTGCTTCACGACGCCCGCAGCAACTCCTCTGTCATCGCCTCTATCTTCGTTGTCAACCTCGTCATCCTCTGCTTCCCCGACGGTAGGGGCGGGCACAGAAAAGTTGGTGGTGGTCCTGTGCCAGATGCTTGAGACGTGCCCTCCGAAGGTGCTAAAGAAGATGTCGTGTTGCCAGGTGGGTCTTGATTGATCCCCGGTTTTCTCAATCGATTTCCGACCGAATCCTAAAATCAATATACTAAAAAAGAATCCTAAAATCAAGTCACCATGGAACCACCTTATCCCATTCCAATTCATATGGTTGTTCCTTTATCCAAGATTATTACTTTGCATCTTTTCATTAGCGGCATCACAAAATAGTGAAGGAACAGGATATGGAGGGGTTGTTCTCTTCATGCCATTTTGTGCTTACCAATCTCTACGCAGTGTACACACCTCTAAGGTCAATTCTTATGTTGAATAATGGAGTGTAATTATTCTGTTGCAATCCACTAAATTCTTTATTTTGGATTCAAATGTTAACACCATATATGTTACCGCTAATGGAAAATATTGCAATGTTTCTATGATGGGATACTATTGGAATGTTGATGATATTTGTTTTTATGATTCTGGCTAGGAATAGCGATATAGGCCTGATAAGAGCTGTTACGGAGTGGAGCGTAGTCGGGCATGGCGATAGAACCGAGTAGGTGTGTAGACCAAGTACAGTGGAGAAGACACGATTACTTCGACTGAGTCGATGGCGTGGTGTAAACCAACTCGATGTGTTTGGTTAATAAAATATGTTTCCGTTGCAACGCATGGGCACTTATATTCAATGTATACAAGTAGAGCATAAAGTAAAGATGGATGTTTATTAGGGTTATAAAGGTAACATCACACTAATTTTACATTGTAATATAAAATAAGTTCTATTTGTGGATAAGATCATTAAAAAAAATAATACATCTGTAGTACATTTTACTTGGTTAATACATGGTCGTACACAACACATCTATGGCTAACTATAGCTACACGTAATTATTATGTTATTAAAGCAAAGAAAAAAGAAAGCCTTTTTATTCATTTCAAAATGCTAAAAATTTCTATATTAACTGAACTAAAAATAGAAGTCTACACCGTTGATTTTTGGTAGATCGAGATTATAATGGTGGAGACCAGCTTTTCTTTTCCTTGTTCAGTTCTACCCAGAAGGAAGAAACCCCGTTTCCTGCTTCGGTCTTTAGATCGCAGATGCTGGTGGGCTCAACGGGCTCCTGAGCAACAATGCAGGACAGGCCAAATTGCACAATACCAGTTGAGTGAAAACGTTATTAGCTCAGAAAAAATTATTATGGACAGTTGCCTCAGAACCTATCAGCATTAGCTATTTCGTCTTCTCTAAACAGTGTGCGTTCTATTGAGAATTTGAACACGGTATCGCTTACAATATGTGACCGTATAAATTACATCGTACCGTTAACGTTACCAACAACTGTACTGGAAAACTTAGAAGAGCCCCACGTAACGAATTGCAGCAGCTTGAGGGCAATTTCTCATTTTCAGTGACCACATATATGTGACTGTATTGAGAGGTGCTTTTATACATTATTTTTTGAAAATTACATAAATATTAAAGTATAAATGAATGATAGGTAATGATTACTTATCTACTCGTTTGTATAACTTGTATTAAGAGATAATATATATAAGCACTCGTCCACATTTCCTTGGTTAAATAAATTTCGTCTATCAAACCTGCCTGGAGTTAATAGCATTTGTAGCTGGAGAGGGGATGTACCGCTAACTGTCTGCGCGACACGCTGATAGTTGCAAATTCGGCCTCGGCTACCGTCCAGCCGTGAACCAAGTGGTTAACAACGCACAACGAAGGCAGGCTGCAGGCGTGCCCAAGCGGGAAGGGGCTCAGCCCTGTTTGGAGGCTGTGGCTGGACTGAAACGGAAAGACGGTGATTGGACAGAGAGGAGACAGAGAGCGGTGACCAGGCGGCGGTTAAGCGGAGAGGAGATGGAGAGGCGGTGACTATGCTGTTAGAGATATACCTCAGAGGTAATTATAGAAATGATTATATTTTCTTATGTTCATAATTAATTATTTTGTTCTTAAATATTGTCATTATTATTTATTAGCAAGTATGTGATTTGTTTGTGAAACTCTATATATGATTTTGTAGTGATTATTCTAAAGTGATCCTTAGTTGATAAACATACGAGGACACATATGAATAGACTAGTATATGTATTGGTTGATGACCATGTTTCATGGGTCATAGATATGGAGATATCAAACCAATAATATAGAAATATGTTAGAGAACATGGAGTTGGATCGACCCACCTTGAGACACTGCGAGAACATTATAATCTTCCTATCATCAGTTAGTCTCATATACAATATGTATGCTATATCCTTATAGTTGATGTTGGCACATGTACTCGAGATGTGTAATGACTTGTTTAGGGGTTGCCAAATGTTATTCTGTAACTGGGTAGTTATAAATGTAGCTTTCGAGTTTGTCATGAAGTATGCTGCAAAACATGGTCGATCAAGATGTGATTTGCTCCTCCATTCAACGAGAGAGATATTTTTAGGCCTCTCGAGTGGTTGGATTCCGAAAATGATAGCAATGCTACTCGCGGTTAAAGAGTTAACCGTAGTTGGGGATTCCAAGTCACGTGATCGAGAAAGAGTGGTTTGAGCTAACTAAACAAGGATGGTATGTACTTGCCTTGAATTCGACCGATATCATGAGGCAAAGAGAAATGCATATAACTAAGCATTGTTTAGGTCCTTCCGATGTGATCTTCACATATATTCGGGAGTCGGCACGTTCTGTTAGGGACCACTACCGATTAAGGTCGAGTAAGAGTACTCGAACCATATCTATGTATACGTGAATCTATAGGGTCGCACGCTTAAAGGGTTGGAACTTAATTCGGATGGTGATCCGAATTCTGATGGGTTTTAAGTTCCTAATGGGCATCTAATGTAGAGCCTATTATGGTGTGTCTATTTAAAGGAAGGGAGTGTTGGCTTTAGGGTTAAGAGACATAGTAGGAATTCAGAATTTTCGAAACCCTAGCCGCCACCCCTCCTCAGCCCAGAACAACGCAGTCGGCGCTAGCACTCCGGCACGTGGTGTTCCTGCCCCGTACGTGTGGATACCTTAGATGCGTTGCTGCAAAGCTTCAACGCTATGATGATCCGCAACTTGTGACGGTCACAAGGAGCTATTGGAGGAGGCGTGAGGCTAGTACGACTACATCTGCACCACTGTGCTACATTAACTCTATTTTTGCTACGGGTCTGCGCGTTTAGTGGTAATTCTGTGATTTATAACTTGCAGTGATTTTTTTGGTTACACGGTAGAAAACTTTGATTTTACGCTAGAGTAGCCTACCCGTTCCCCAACACGGGAGGCAGGCGAATGGGGAGGAGATGCGGAGCGGCGGCCGAGCCCGAAGGAGCCGGGGAGGCGACGACAAGCGGGACCAAGTCGGGGAGGCCGCAACCGAGCGAGGCAGCCATAGCTGCGAAGCACCTCCCTAGCCACTGCAGCTTTTAAAGATGCTTCTGCTGTGACTTAGTTATTCAACTGCTTTTTAGCCAGACTGTTTGGAGGCTTTTGGCTTAAAACCAAATTACAGCTAAAACACAACCTCCCCCCTCCCCACCCCCACCCCAACACACCCAACCCCAACCCACCACCACGAAGTGAAATATCCCCATCGCTAGGCATACCGTTAAAAGTATCAAGGCAAGCCGAGCTCGACTTGCACTTCGATCTGTGCAGGCTCGATGATGCCCACGCATGCAAAACCGATTCCATGAGCAAGCCGCATTTCTGGCGTCGCGAGCGAGCAACACTGAGATGCCCACGGTATCCTTGCAAGAAATAATCGCCCCGCGTGTTGATTTAAGGAAATATATGGAGATTAATCAAAACAAGAAACCTTTATATTCCAAGTAGCCTGTAGCACATGCGATTGCGTATAAAATTTTCTTTACAAATTCTAAGTGTTAAAATTCCTATTTCGTGAACAAATTAGATTTGAGATATTTTATTTTGTATTTAATGAGTGAATTTATTTTGAAACCTCTGTCAATTTGGGATATTTCATTTCATCTTTCCTTAGCTCAATTTATTTTGAGATCTCTATCCTCTATGTGAAAGAGAATATCGAGAGGTGAGCGTGTCTATCAAATCTATACATCGTCAACCTTGGAATAATAGGTAATGGTAGATATTCTTTTTTTCTAAATTAATATGCCACTAAACCAACTACAAAATCCAAGCCTTCAAAATTAATGCCCATCAAATTAGGTGCTAGAAGTTTTTTTCCCTTTTGGTGAGAATTGATTCAATTTCTTATATGTCTACGCTGACTGTCAAATCTAAATCTTTAAAATTATGATCAACCAAATAAGTTGCTAGAAAGTTTTCTTTTTTTGTGTGAATTTCTAGCATATTTGTCTTTTTCTTATCACCAGCTTACAACTTTAGTCTGAGTAGAAAAAGATCTGCCCTTCACTATAGTTAGTCCAAAATTATAATAGGGTAGATTGATTAGATGTAGTTAGATTTATATGAACTCTATTAATTGTTCAGTTACGTACGAAGATCTACATATTCAATTAGTTTCCTTGAACGTGGAGTCAAAAGACTGAATTCTATAGACGCCCGATCTATAATTACTAGGTAGAGACGCACACTACGTTACGCTGGGCAAATTTTGACAGAGTGCTCGATTCGAGACTACATGTAATTTTTCGGAAGCATAAGGTCTTTTTTTCAAAATGTCTTGGTCCAGGTTTGGATGCAATTTTTTGGAACCATGAGGGTTTTTTTTTGCAAAATGGCTTGGTTGGGAGTTGGCTGCTAATTTGCGAAATCACAGTTTTTTTTTGCAAAAGACTTGGTGGGAGAGCCTCGACGCAATTTCGGAATTCTCATAGGGCCTTTTCACAAACCTCGTGACGTGGACCCCCTCCCCGCGTGTAAGTTCAAACTCCATTAGATTGATGTTGGCTGTTAATGACAAAGCTAATTGCGAGACTAACTTCTTTCCTAATCTTGATAGCGATTAGTCTCATGTGGATGAAAAATGGAAAACTCCAAGGTATATATCCAATTATACAATATTATCCAATCTTGTTACATTCCTTGGAAATAATATACATTGTTATTAATGACAAATCTTTATAAGAGACTAACTCTTTTATTGAGTATGATTTTGATTAGTCACATCTCAATAAAAAATAGAAATCTCAAAGGTATGCATCCGATGCAACTTTATTATTAATTTCTAGATGTATATGTTGGATTCAAAAAAAGGGCAAACTCTACCATAGTCTTAACTTTAAGATGTGCATATTGTTTCCATTTCCATATATACATGAATGCACACATTTAGGAGGACTTCATTCTTTATCTTGAAGTTTCAATAGTATTGATCACTTTCCATCATTCCATATATCAAGGATCATTACTTTGAAACAAATCCGTTGAGCATATGAAACTTGTGTAGTTGTAATATAATTATGATGATTTAAATATAGGATAAACTCTAAAATAATTTCAAGTTGGATATGTGCATATTGTTCTAAATTCATATATTACATATGCACACATGGAAATGGAGTTTACTCTATGTTTGATGGTTTTAATAGTATTGATCCTTTTCCTTCTTCCATATATATATTTTGAGGATCTTTATTTTGATACACGTCTCAATGATTATATGAAGCTTATGTAACAGTAATATACTCATATTGATTTAAAATTCAATTTGTTTGAATTTGAGTTGTCATCAATCACCAAAGAAATATATTAAAGATCTAGGTCCTCCATTATGTGTTAATGGTGTGACTTGGTGATTGGTAACAACCAGATGTGCTATTTCAAGGATCTTCACCTTGAATACACATTCATTGAATATATGAAGCCTTTGTGGTTGAAATATGCTCAAATCAATTTGAATTTAATTAAGCGGTAATTGGGTTATCGCCAATCATCAAAGAAGTATATCAAAGTATCTAGGCTTTCCATTATGTGTTAATGATGTGCTTTCATGATTAGGGACAACCGAATATGTTGGACTAACATTTTTAATGAGTTTGTGAAACATGTTAAGTCCAATGGTGATTGAGACTTTAGATGACATCATATATTGATGGTCATTGACGAATACTTATAACAGGGGTACCCCAACGGCCCGACGTGACGAGCCGGCGGCCTCAAGCACAGCTCAAGCCCAACAGGCCGCTCCCAGCCCACTACCGACCGAAGCACCTGCAAGGCCACACGAGACATCCCTTCCCGACCGATCGAGGGAAATGTCTCCGACCAAGCTGAGCTCCCGACCTCCTCAGCGGGACGGGGCCCCCCGGCTCCGACAAAGCTGAGCTCCCGATCCCCGCAGCGGGTCAGGATCCCCTGACTCCGATCGTGCCAAGACAACCCCTGCCAAGGTCCGCGTGTAAAAGCCTCTACCGGCCAACAGCCACGTACCCCACGGATGGGGTCAATCGAAGTGACTATACAAGGGCAGGTGGCTCCTTCCCTAGAAGGTTTAATGGCTGACCGAAGGCACGCTCCCAGTCCCATCAGTCGGTCACATACAGTACTAAGACACGCTTTCTCCCGAGGCAACACCCACGTCATGCGCAGCAACGTCAACACTCGTAAGGTTTGCAGAGGGCAGATACGCCGTTTCCCGGGGAAATACCTAACCGCCCTGGCCAACTAGGCTACCGACCCAGCATGGGCAAGACGGGTGGTGATCAGTCAGCAGAACGAAGGACCGAAGCCCCTAGTGTAGGTCATCTCGTCCTCTCCCAATTCTCGATGTAACCTGCCCCTTCCTTTCGTATAAAAGGAGGCAGGAACCCCCGTAGGAGGGGCAATCGAATCCATCTCGCTAAGCCATTAGCACTCTCGCTTGTAAAACTTTGTGCAGTCATCTGTACTGAAGGGAATACAACGCCACCACACGAACTGGAGTAGGAACCTTCGGCCCGAACCAGTATACATCTTGGACTTCTGAGTCTAACCATTCAGGGAGTGGAACGCGCGGCCCCTTAGACTTACAAATTTACTTGCCGGTGCTCGAAACGCCGACAGTCATCAAGTCAAGATTCAGAATGAAGGAGGTCATCATGTGTTGATAAGCATCAAGACAAGATCCCGAAGAGAAGATAGTTCATCATGTGGTTGATGGACAAGATGAGGACCCAACTTGGAGAGAAGATGATGATCATCAAGGGAAAGCTCCAAGTGGATGCTCAAGGTAAATGTATAAATAGCATAGACCTAGGATGTGTTCCTAGTCTTTTACCAGTCTCGAAGTTTGGATGGGAGACCGGATTGCTAGTATAAGTTGCCATATTATTCAGAATGGTTGTCTTATTGCTAGAGGCTCATCATGTGTTGATACCTCAATCCAACTTGCCCTAACTCAAACTCTATTTGGTTGTTGATCCTTGCATGGTGCTACTATTTGCAAATGTGTTTTGCAAATAGTTGAAGTTCATGCATTTGATTTTATTGGCATGTTCATTGCATGGAGCCATTATTTGCGAATGTGTTTTGCAAATAATCGAAGCTCTTGCAATTTGATCTTCTTGTACATGGTGTTGATATTTGTGAATGTGTTTTGCAAATAGTCAAGAGTCATATACTTGCTCTTCTTGGCTTTTCGTTACATGGTGCAAATATTTGCAAATAGTTAAAGCTCATGCACTTGGTTTCTTAGCATGTGATTAGAGTTTATAAATTGCTAGAGATCATGTGTTGATCATCACATGGCTATGTTTGAGTTCATACGTGTTCTTTGTGTTTTTATTTGTATGGATTTGTTATTTGCAAATGTGTTTTGGAAATAAGCTGATGTTTATGAATTTGGTTTTTGATTATACGACTAGGATTTGCAAATATATTTTGCAAATTATTTTGATCATGATTTGATCATCATATGTCTCAAGATTTAATCTCGTTGACTCTTGCTAGCTTGTAGTCACGCTCTTGATCAAGTCTATGCGAGGGATTTCGAGAAAATCAGACTTTAGACTTGAGTGGCTACATTAGAGTTTTTGTTATATTTGAAAATATCTATAATTTCTTAAATCTTGAAAAGTATTGAAATTGTAGCCTTCTTGATAAGCTTTCCATAGATTCCAAGATTACCTAAATCGGATTTCAGAGTAAAAAATTATGATCGTTTTAGTTGTTGAAACAACGGTTCTACGGATTTGACACAGCGGTAGTACCAGCCTCTGAGGTCGGTAGTTATTTTCCAGAACAATGTGTTTTTGGGGTTTTTGCTCCGGTCGGCACTACTGCCTATCTAGGAGCGGTACAACCGACCCCTATGGCCGGTAGTTATTTTCTAGAGAAGGATCAAAATGCTGTGTTTTGGGATAAAAGGCCGGTACTGTCGATCCTACATAGACGGTAGTACCGGGGGTATGTAGCAACGGCTAGTTTCAATGTATTTAATATCCAAAAACTATTCGTTACCTTTGAGATTGGTATTATCGGTCTTACATGGGCGGTAGTACTAGTTTTGCTGAGTTTTTATGAAGTTTGCCCTAAACGGCTAGTTTCTTTGTGAGGCTATAAAAGGGCTTGAGCTAGGAGGGTTTTGCTGCTACTCTTGCACCCATTTGAGGCATGCACTTGAGAGCAAAACTTCTCGAGCTCATAAAGCCATGTTTGAGTGATTTGAGAAGCTTTTGAGCTAGAGTTTCTTATTTGATTACTGTTGGTGTTCTATTTGCTTTCTCTTGAGCTAGTGCAAACCTTTCTTCTCAATTGTGCATGTGTTGCACCTTGTGAGTAAGGAGAGAATGTCTCTAGTTGCATGTGTTGTATCTAGAGGAGGATTGAGTGTCCTTGTGCATGTGTTGCACTTAGTGAGGATCAAGCAAGAGGCTTGACCTATTACTTTTTGTGTTTGTCGACACCTAGACGGCGTAGAGCCGTCGATGTCTGATGATCTTCTCACGAAGTTTGTGAGAAGGTCCAGTGCGTTGTGAAGGTTGGAGCTCACCTACTCGAAACAGGAAAGAACTACCTCTAGTGGATTCGAGGTGCTTGGCTTAATTCGTGGAGCCAGTCCAATTCGTTTGGGTTTACTTCAACGTGGATTAGGGGAGACCGGCAAGTTTTCGAACACCACGGTAAAAAGATTGTATGTCAATTGTGGTTTCCTTTCTATTGCTCATTTACATTTTTGCAATTTACATTTTTAGAATTAAATTTCTTGTTTGTCAACCTAAGATTGCAAATCTTATTCATAGACTTAGGTTGTTGGTGCACTTAGTTAAAACTAGACGATTTGGGTTTTAAGAGATATTTTTTAAAACCGTCTATTCACCTACTTTAAGAGATGCAGTATTACACATACTCTATCTCTTAAAGACGGAAGAATCCGCACGTAGGGGCATGTCTACGTCAGCGCTTTAATGAAAAGACCCTTTAGTAATTCTAAAATTACGTCTAGACCCTTCCACTGCCTCTTTTGCAAAAAAGCTATCGTGATTCCACAAATACTCTACCTAGTCAATACGAAAGAGAAAGAATATAGAAGCAGAAGACAACATCGAGCTTGCAAACATACCTCTTTTCCATCCACGTCTCCCACCTCATGGGGCTATGCACCAGCTGCACTGAATCCCGATAGATAGACCACAATCGTCTCTCACGCGCACCATACTAGTGTACGTCGATCAGAAGCACATAAGCACGCTATCAATCGAGTAGACTACATACGATAGCCCTGCTTGGCCAATTGACCATGTCATGATTTGGGCATGGTGCCGCGGCACAGGAACGCAGTCTCCACAAAAGCTGTGTCAAGATAGTGGAGCGTCGGCTTGGTGCACACGCTCGATGTTGATGAGCATATATTCTCCGGTCTTTATTCTCCACCTTTTTGCATTTACGTTGTATTTTCTTTCTCCGCTTGCGAGGACTACAACAACACCGGCTATAGGGCAAGCCACACCATGCTGTAGTGTCATGGAAGGGCGTCCTGCCACGTGTCGTGCTTCGGCTGTGCCGTGCCTGTCATGCCATGGGCCACCCCAAAAAAGCCCGGCCCAGTGCTCAGTTCATTGACGATGATGCGAAGATAAAAGTACATGTGCCTAGGGGTGGCAATGGGTTCTAGGGGAGGCCCCACCTCGAATCCTGTTAAGCCTATCAAGGGAGATGGCCCCCTATCCCTAATCAGCTAAGAAATTTCTTAAAATAATAATATCAATTTATTTATGTTTTTATAAGTATTTTTTGTATTTTTTTCAAAATATGTATTCTAACATATAGATTCAAGATTTAGTCCAAACATACAATATTTCTTCCAACTAGTTACTTAGGCTTATAAATCAGTATGACCGGTCATTATTGTCAAGGACGGGTAGTCCCTTGGTCTTACCCAATCGTTATTGGTTTCTGACCAGTTTGTTACTAAAGGGGATAAGACTTCCATAAAAATCATGGTTGTAAACATAACCGTTATGTTAATTGTTAAGTGGGTCTCTAATACGTGGGTCTACCCTTTTGATCGTAAAATATTGACCTGATCAATAATCCTCATCAAATATGGATAAGAGAAAAAAAAACATGTTGGTAATATGGATCAGAGAAAAAATGTAGATCTCTTGTGGGAGTGTGATGTTGAAGACTTTACAAAAAAGTCCCTCGCAAAATTCAAACTTACATTCAGATCCTCCCACACCTCTTTTGCAAAAAAAACCTCGTGGTTTCGCAAAATCGCCTATGACTTTGGAAATTACGTTTAGGTCCTCTGGCTCTTTTGCAATAAGATCCGTTGTTTCGCATATTCATGTATAGATCAGAACCCCTTATGCAAAAAAAAAAACCCGCGGTTCTAGAAAATTACATCTAGACCCGTAGCACTCCTTTTTGCAAAAATAATTCTCATAGTTTGTTGGAAAGGAGAACTAAGAAATAGCACGAGATGAAAGAACCGATTTTTCGTTTTATGTTTATCAGTGACCTGGTCAGCATATAGAGAAGTTGAGTAGAGTTATGGTAGACTTTTCAGGATCAATGTCAAGCTTATAGGGTGTGGGTCGAGTTTTTTTCCCCATAAAAAAACATATTTGAATATTACTTTTTTAATGGTCCATTTCTATTTGGCTCAAATTGATTGTTTAATGAAATGTTATCTTCCAATTACGTTCCTCACTATATATGTGTTTTGGCTCAAAGATTCTATTATTACTTCGAATGTTCATCTTAAAAACCTATATATCCTAAATATTAGATAATTACATTGTGTTGCGTTCTATTCCTTTTAAGTTATCCTACACACACCCATTGGTCCAACAGGCCCTGCGGCCAGGTCCAGTCTCCTAGCCACAAGCCCACATGAAACTAGGCCCTCTTTGGCGGAGTTTCAGATCACACCTTTACCTCAGATCTGAAACTTATAGGCTAAATAAAGTGAATTAAGTTTATAATTTTAGTCTAGAATTTAACAAGATGACACACCTAAATACTCTTAATATACCTACAGCTTCAGCTCCACGGATCTAATGGAGTTAGGAATACTTAGCTCCACCAAATTTACAGATCTAATTGAACTGGAGCTGTACCAAAAGTCTTTTTATTAGGCTGATGGCCCTGATCCATACATGCCCCAACGTGTTTAACATGAAGGCGTGTCATTGTATCAATGCTGTCAGTCGGCCACACGAATAGTGGAGCCCGGTCCAGCCTAACTAGTTTACAATTTTTTCCAGAAACAAAAAAAAAACGAAATGTTCTCCGATGACGTGGGCCGTAGATGCTTCTTGGGCTTGAAAACACGTCACGCTAACCAGGACGGGCTATCGAGTTTTTTTTTCTTTTTTTGAAATTGATATAGGAGTAGTTCAATATAAAATTATTGTATTTACTATTTAACTGGTTATTTCAAATTAAAGCTAGTAAGACAGTGTCGAGCCGAGCCTCATTAATTTTTTTGTTTGAAATGAACCTATTTCAATTTTGAACATATTAACTACTGTATTGGAAACAATTCCTGACAAACTTTTTTTTCAGCCCTAGCGATAGCCCAAAACACCATGGAATATAGGCCTCCAGAAACCCACCCACGCGAAGCTTTGCACGCACACGACGGCGAAAACGGCACGCGCGCACCGGCGTTGTATATTTACCAGGTTCGAGTAATCAGCCCACCCAGTACAGAGCTACAGACCTCGCTACATGCCCGTGAATGGTAGCTTGTCGCGAGCCAGAGACTCGCCCATAAATCAAGCGTCTTGCCGGCAATGCGGCCAAGATCCCATGCCTTCTTCCGCAGACGGCATCAAAAAACGGAGGGATCAGCCTGGAGCGCGCGACCCAACCGGCAAGATTTCACGGCCGAGAGCGGAATCCAGGATTTCTGGGGCCTTTGCTCCTTCTGTCGTGGGCACCCGTGTGATGTGATCCATTCGTAGTAGGTCAAATGCAACATTCGCCTACGCATATTGGACGATCGGAATCCCGAGCCCTCCTCGTGCGCGGGCGATTTGGCCTCTGCAGATTCCACGGACCGGTATTTTGTGCCCATCAGGAAACAGAGAGTAAAAGCATCTTATGCCTTGGTTTTCTATTCCTCCTGCTTTGAACTCACCAAAAAAAACTTACATTTTGACATTCGTTCAGTCTATCTCAACCGGTTCATGTTGAGGCATTGCTGCCTGCCAACTAAGATATGAAAGAAAACGAAATGTTGAACGGGGTGCTCGTATGCTATTCTACTCTACGAATTTGCACATTTCTGCAACCAGCTTTTGTAAGTAACTATACTTGCTTGCTGTCTACTTCAGTTCATTCAGTTGGATACAGCAACAAAAGCAACGGCATTGCACCGCATAGTTGACCAAGAGTCCAAGACTATGAAAGAAAAAACTTGGTAGCGGTAAGCCGGTAACTAGTAAACCATACCAACCGTTCCTGTATTAGCTTCACGTGACACAATACAGAGACGTACGCTGAGGCGACTGATACTATAGAATCCTCATTATTCGCTCTGTTAGTAAATTACAAACATATAATCCTGGGAGGGATTTGATCGATCCTAATATAAGGCCGGTCACCAACTAAGACTAATTTAACTGCACAGGTGCATTTAAACACATCCGACCAGCAGAAGTCAATGGACAAAACTGTTGCACCACAAAGACAAAACAATTATCTTAAAATTGGATAGCCAAATCAAAGGATATGAATGCATCATGCATCTACCAGCTTGTTTATTCCCTTGTGCCTTATCCTATACATATACTCGAGTTTTGTGGCAGTTAAATTAGTGCAAGTTGTGTTGATGCAATCTCATGGACTATAGCGTGCAATTCTCTTTTTTTTAAAAAAAAAAAATGCCCCATGGTATATCGACAGTTTTCGTTCTAAGTGAAATAAGAAAAGCAGCAGGGTATACCTTGTGACAATGGCATATTTTGAAAAGCGCAACATAAGTGCCACGCGAATTCTATACACAGTTTTGTAATTAAGGAGCTTTTCTGTGACGATATTTTATTTATTTATTTGACATTGTTAGGATTCTAATACCACTTATTAAAGTTCTGATATCATTTATTAGAGTTAGCATGACATGAATAACAGGAGACAATGATTTGTACGTGTAACTTCCGATAGGACAACCAACCTAACTAAAACGGCCACAGGCGTACATAAAAAAAGAGCATGGAAAAAAGTTGATGCAGATCAGTGCTATGTTTATTTGATCCCACTAGTTTTAACTCCTCGTGCCCATTTTTGACCGAGTGGGGTAGCTGTCGTCCATTCCTTTGAATATAATGGTTGAAATCAATTAAGATCTAGTTATACTACCACATGTAGTATCGGTAGTAAAATTGAAAGAGGGGTAAAAGGGTAAAAAATTATGTCATACTATCTGCTTTTTACGGTAAAACACGTCCTGTGATCCTGATGAATGACAAATGAATGGATAAGAAGTCTTTGAAGATCACTAGGTATTCGGTGAATCCAAAAATGTAAACGACTTAGGAAAAATCTAAAATACCCCTGATGAATGTATAGAAAAAATCTAAAATACCCTTGAGAATGAATGGTTAGATTTGATTCCTACTACCACTACTTACTACCTATCTAATTCACTGTGAAATTTCTCTCACATATACCTCCGTTTCCAAACTAGCACAAGCAGGATATGAATTATCCCACGAATTCCAGGCAAAATCAATCGCGTACACACAACTAACATGTGTGCGCAACCGGAATTCACTAGACTGGTGAACTATGCATCCGCGTGTTTTTTCCCCCTTGTCTTGTTCCCTGTCGCTTGTTTCGGGTGGAAATGTGTTGCTTTGGTGTGTTGCTGAAGCACAGATAATGCGCTAATTTCCAAATCACTAAATTAGCCGTACTAATTAGGCCAAGGCCAGGCATGTGGCTATGGATCAACGCTGCCGCGTGCTCGGCTCTTGGCGTGCTGGTGCACCACTCCAGCTGAGGCCGATCCAGAAAAATAAGTTATCGGAATCATTAGGGCTATCATACACTAACCTTAACTGAGTTATATATATATATACACACATATTGTCGAGGATTGGTAGCCTCGGTACGGGAGAATACCCCTCGGACTCAAGTCCGTTTCCCACGGTTCCAAAGCGTACGTCCCCGGGCTTGGGCTCGTGCATACGAGTTCGAGCATGCGCCTCCCGGGCTCAAGTCCGTATCCGGCGAACCCAGGCTCGGGTAAGAGGATAAGGCTCCAACCCGAGTTTGGGGCCGTAACACTCGTACCCTTCAACCGAGCCCTTTCTTGTAACGGTTCGTTTTGGAGAAGTAGTAACCTTTCCCTGCGTGGGAACTAGGGCCAATATACCCCTGCGTGGGAACTAGAGCCAACAACTCCCGTCAGCTCACAACTACTCATGTCGGCTCGCAATAACTCCCGCCAGCTCACAACGACGGCATGACGTCGGTCTCGGAAAAGAGCAACAGAAGCTCCCGGAGGGCCCTAAAAAGGGCGACAAGGATCCAGACGGGGAGGGGGCGACGAACGCGAGACACGAAAAAGAACACTCTCCCACGTATGCTCTGGCTCGAGCGGAATCGAGCTCGAGCTCTCATTGTACTCTTCCACGGAGCATTGCATTCATCTTTCGCCCGAGGGCAAGACTAGAGTAGAGTTTTTTCCTAGACTCGGGGGCTCGAACCAGTATAATCATCGTGTCCACCGAGCTATTTCTCCCCCTGTTATTTATCGACATACGCTCGACGACGCCCTTTCCCGGACGAACACGACCTCGGGTTCCGCCCTCACACGATCCTCCACACCCCCTCGCGGTCGGCGGTCCCGATCACCAACAACTGGCGCCCCCGGGCGCTTTGCGACTGCGACCTCGGGGCACGCGTGTGCTCTGGGCCCCCGACGCCGGCCGCCTCGGCGCTCCGCGTCGGGGATTGTCTCCCCGGGGGCGAACTCGAGGACCTGGCAGCAGCCGCTGCCCATTGTTGTTGCAAAGAGACGAAAGGAAGATCAGAAAGAGGGGGAGGGGAAGGCGACCTAAGAAACTAAGCCAGGGCTCGAGTTTTCCCGGGCTCAGCGAGTTCGACTTACCACCATACGATCGGCCCACTCGACGTGCGGCTTCTTGACGGCATCGCTCGGGGCGTCCGGGGCGGGCCTCTTGCCCGCCTTCTTGCCCTTGCCCACTCCGGGCAACGGCAGCATGCGCCTTGCCGTCTCCCAGAGCTCCCAGCTCGCCTGCATAATTGAGCAAGGTTAGCACGAGCTCGAGATGTTCCGAGCTCGATACCAAGTGTTAAGTGTTACCTCACTGCTTCGCTTCAAAACGTTCCGGGGATAGGGTCGTCGGTGGCATAGGAAAAGGCTGTCTTCCTGAACGCCTCCTGCATCCTCACCACCACCCAAGACTCGTTCAGGGCTTTGGAGAAGAAGAAAAAAGAAACCGTTAGAAGGAAACTGGGCCGAGTTCGAAAAGGATCGGGGTCAAAGAGAACTTACCATTTTGGCTTTCCCGAGTAAGGTCGTCCCTTCCCCAGATTTCGAAGAACAGGTGCACCCTCTTCAGCAGAGGGAACTCCCGGTTCCGTAGGTAGTTGTTGATTACTGCCTAGTCGATGAGGCCGCGCGTTGCATAGATATGGATGGCGACGAGGGCCTCCTGATCGGCCGTCGAGTCTTCGGGCTCTGGGGTCTGGCGCTTGCTGTCGACGGGGACACCGTTGTACGCGAGCGCGTCTCTTTCGCCCTTCTTCAGGTAGAACCACCTCTCCATCCATAGGCCGAGGGATTCCTGGGTTTGGATTTGGGCAAAAGACCAAGAAAGCCCTGTCCGCAACCGAAAGTAAAGACACCCGACCACGGGGTCCTTCGCGGTGTGGAACAAGGAATATAAGCGAAAGAAGAGAGAAGGGGTGGGAAGGAGTCCCAAGAACCCCTCGAAAAGGTGAGAAAAAATGGAGAGAAGGAGAATAGAGTTGGGTACCAGATTGACCAACTCGATCTCGCATTGGGCGAGGACTGCCGCCAGGAAGTCGCTCTCCGGCATCCGCAGCCCGAAGAGCATATACTGCTCGATGCCGACGATCTCATCCTCCCAAGGGTGCGGCTCGGTCTCTCCGCCCGAAAGCCGCCAGGTCGCCGGGTCCAGCATTCCCAGCGCCTCGAGCTCATTCATCCTCTCCGCGGTAAAGGAACTCTTCCCGAACTTGGTCATGGCCTTGGGGAAGAGGTCTGCTCGGGGAAGAAAGACGACGAATGGGGGCCAAAAGGGCACGAAAACAAAGGAAGAATAGGGCTCGACACAGAGAAGAAGTGGGGAATTTCTGAAGGAGGCAACGGTTCGGGATTTAAAGGAACCCAGTAACAGGCAGCTGGCGTTGGTTTCGCCTCAAAAGGCGCGCCAGGACGTGAAGCGTTGCCAGCCACCTCGAAGCCCGAGAGTTTCTGGGCGCGTCCGCCTCGACTTCCCCGTTCGAAGACGAGGCATCGAAGCCCGAGCGTTTCCAGGCGCATCTGCGTTAAAGGCCCCCGAGCAACCCTAGACCTGAGTTTTGACTCGAGAGTTTCCGAGCTCGACCAGGGAGCCGGCCCCTCCTCAAGGTTATCAGACTCAAGAACGACTCGGGTTTCGGGATCGCATCTCGAGCCTCGGGGGCTAGCTGCCGGGGATTGGTAGCCTCGGTACGGGAGAATACCCCTCGGACTCAAGCCCGTTTCCCACTGTTCCGAAGCGCGCGTCCCCGGGCTCGAGCTCGTGCATACGAGCTCAAGCATGCGCCTCCCGGGCTCGAGTCTGTATCCGGCGAACCCAGGCTCGGGCAAGAGGATAAAGCTCCAACCCGAGCTCGGGGCCGTAACACTCGTACCCTCCAGGGCGAGACCTTTCTTGTAACGGCCCGTTTTGGAGAAGTAGAAACCTTCCCTTGCGTGGGAACTAGGGCCAACAACTCTCAATAACTCCCGTCAGCTCACAATTACTCACATCGGCTCGCAATAACTCCCGTCAACTCACAACGACGGCATGACGTCGGTCTTGGGAAAGAGCAACAGAAGCTCTCGGAGGCCCCTAAAAAGGGCGACAAGGATCCAGACAGGGAGGGGGCGACGAACGCTAGACACGAAAAAGAACACTCTCCCACGTATGCTCTGGCTCGAGCGGAATCGTGCTCGAGCTCTCATTGTACTCTTCCACGGAGCACTGCATTCATCTTTCGCCCGAGGACAAGACTGGAGTAGAGTTTTTTCCCGAACTCGGGGGTTCGAACCAGTATAATCATCGTGTCCACCGAGCTGTTTCTCCCCCTGTTCTTCATCGACATACGCTCGACGACGCCCTTTCCTGGACGAACATGATCTCGGGTTCCACCCTCACACGATCCTCCACACCCCCTCGCGGTCAGCGGTCCCGATCGCCGATATATATATATATATATATATATATATATATATATATATATATATATATATATATAGTCCAGTGCACTGGGATCCGCACCAGAGAAACATACATACATCCTCGCACAGTGCTCGAGATGTCCCACGTATGACGACGACGCGCGGTCTCGGCGCAAGTTTTGTGCTGATCCCACGCAACTCGGTTTGGCTGTGTGTCAGTACTCAGTACCCTGGAGCAGCTGCCAAGTCAATCATCCGATTTTAATCTTTTATGAAAGCAAAAACCACGAGTTTTAGCATGTAACATTAAGGATTTCGTTCGAGAGAAAAATGTGTCCATTGGAAATTCGTTATGGTAAAATGACGATCGAGCTGATACGTAGCATTTTTTCTGAAGAAAACAAATCGTACATTGTGACTTTAGTGACAAGGGTTCAGCTGGCAAGCTGCCCACATGCGCGCGGCGAGCGTCGTTTTGGCATACTCGCGGATTGGTCTGAGTTCTGACGGTGACCGAAGATTGAAGAATCATCGGTGTAACTAGATCCACACCGGATCCTCGTGTTACTGTAGATAGAAGAAATCGTTAAGATAGGTAGAGAATTTTAATAGCGAGCATGTTTTTTTTGGGAATACCTCCCAAAAGAGGGGAGAAAAGTGTGGATCTTTTTTGAAAAATATTTGTTTATTTTTTTTTTTGAAAATATTACTTTAAAAAGTTACGAAAATTATAGAAATCTAACTTTTGTATGGCAGCTCGAGCATACTCTTATGACCCTTTTCACAAATTCTCTAAAATTTACAAATTTAGTAGCCCGATTAGATCAGTAAAGTTGCTTTAAATGCATTACTAGCATAGTCAGATTTTTAAAATTCGCATAAGTTTGATCATGATTTAAAAATTTTACGGTAGCGTAGGCATGCTCTCAGGGAGCTTCTCAAAAAATTTCAAGAATCTGCAAATTTAGTAGCTTAGTTAAAGCAGTGGAGTTGCTTTAATGCATTAGTAGCATTGCTAGGATTTTTTAAAATCGTACAAGTTTGATTATGATCTGAATTTTTTATGATAGGCTAGGTATGCTCTTAGGACCCTTCTTAAAAAGTTTTAAAAAAATTACAACATGATTTAATAGTTCAATCAAATGATTAAACCAATAAAGTTGCTTCAAATGTATCAGCAGCATTGTCAGATTTTTTAAAAATTGCACAAGTTTGATCATGATCCGGATTTCTTATGGTAGGTTAGACACACTCTGAGAACCCTCCTCAGAAAATTTCAAAAAATTACAACATGATTTAACAGCTCAATTAAATCGAGGAAGCTGACACATAAAAAAAAAGAGAACCTTACGCTGCCACAGCGAGGCTTTTGCCACCTAAGCTACACGTGGCTTGTGAAACAAGATGTGCAACAAATCTTTGAGCTTATGTGTCACTTCATTGTAGGGTTTAGGGCGACGTGGCGATGCGTGCGGCTGGCTCCCATACATCTCCGAGAATAAAGATATATATAGATAATATTGTAAGCAGAGGTGCTTGCGTTTCTGTTCAGAAAACAGGACTAAACAAGAGGAAAAATGGCGACGAAGAGTTAGCACACAAGTTCCAAGTCATACATTGCATGTTTGCCTAGATAGGAGGCAGTATCACGCTCCTAACATTAAATCATATCTTAAGGAGGAGTCCGTCGTTTTTCTAGCACCGTAAAATTTGTTTTTAGGTAAATTTAGTTTTCTTTTATTTGAATTTGCAAAACTAGCTCTTTGGGTGAGTTCGGAAGGCACGATAGGCGATACGAGTCAACTGCCGCGCCAGGAGAGCTCACCAGAAAGTTGCTGAGTAAGGGAATCTCAGCCACCTACCGAGCCCTGTTGCCTCGGAAGAACCTTCGATTCAGTGTTAATAAGAAGATTAAATAAGAAATTTAATCATTAGCGATTTAATTAAGTGATTAATTAAGAAGTATAATTAAATTAGTGATTAATGAGTGGATTTGATTCCTGCCGAGGAATGGGAGGTCGCTTGAAATCTTGATACGGTAGATGACCTGCTGAGCTTATCGATTGAGTCTAGGAGGTGACTCGTGACGGCTAAATCTACAAATAATTTCGGAGAAAGATTATATTAAAAAAAACCTTGCAAAAAGAGCTAAAAAGCAAAGGACATGTTTGGTTCATAGCCAAACTTTGCCACATTTTGCTATGCCTCAAGTTAGGCAAGTTTGACTGAGTTAGGCCTCCGTTTGGTTCATAGCCACATCTGTGGCAAGATTCCTTCTTGCCATCAAGGTCCCACGTGTCATTGAATCAAAAAAATGTGGCAAAATTCATTTTTCTAGCCAAAGTGTGGCTTCAATTTTGATAACCTAATCTTAGACAAGTTTAGCAAAAAAAACTATGACTAAATATGGCAATCTTAGTATATGAACCAAATAAGCCCAAAATTTCCCGTAAGGAGAGCCCTGCCATGTCAAGATTCTAGACTACAGCCGAGCTAATCACACACAGTTCATGATCTCCGCCCATTGTTAGTGTAAAAAGGAACAATGGGCTGGCTGGACTCTCTCTTGCCCTCTTTAATTAAACAAAGAAGATCCATGCATGCACGCATGACTTTGTACCTCCTACTCATGAATCCTTTCTTGACCCATCATCTGCAGGACAGAAGTTCAGAGTTAATCCTTACACGTACCTAGAGGTTGGAGCTGCGGATGGAGTAGCATGCATGCATGCGCGCATTTTTTTTGGTCACGGCCTAGCTTGTCCACTCGTACGTACGGCAGCGGCAGCGCGCCGGGCATCGCGAGACCGCCGCCCCGGCCGGCTGGTTCGGCGGACTGGGATCTCGAGAAGTTACCGCCGCCACTCGTGCGTATTAATTATGCACAGATCGATTATTGCTGCTGCTACTGGTCTATTCTTGGAGTTAACGTGGATGGTTAAAATACTTCCGAGTTGTACTGCTCCAGTGGTCAGTATATGATTGAGCAAGCCACAAGGCGACAGGGAGATAACAAGATGTCTTCGCCTTTTGGCAGGTTAGCTACTAACCACAACATTTGTATTACGTGTCTTTGGAAGAGGAGGTCCACCAAACATCTTAGGTAGCCAGAAGGGTTCACAATATCATCGATAATCAAGCGAATATCACGATTATCGATTGTATCGAGCCAGCTCGACATTTCAAATTGATTGGTAAACCGATTCAATACAAATTCAAAAAATTAAAAAAAATTAAAAAAATTTATCAAGAAGTGTTAATTCTTTTTGAAATTTTTTGTGTGTGAGGTCTTGAGGAAATGCTAATTATGCTGTAAAATTTTCAGATGATGATCATACATGCGTATTTTTTTAAAATTCTGATAGTACTACTGTCGTTGTATATGTTCTTCTATTTTTTATTTTCTAGGGGCATTAAATGAAGTCTAATATTTCTAAAAAATTTTGTGTGAGGTCCTGAGACAATTCTAATAATTTTATAAATTTTTTAGAAGATGATCAAGCTTGTGTATGTTTTTGAAATTTTGAAAGTGCTACTGTCTTTGTATATGCTCTTCTGTTTTTGATTTTCTAGGGGCACTAAATGAAGTCTAATATTTCTGAACATTTTACTACATGGTGCTTGGGCACTCTTTATGATATCATAAAAGTTTCAGAGCATCAACAAGCTTGTAAATGTTTATAAAAATCTGACAGTATCTATGTTCCTTTTCATTAATTGTTGTTTTTGATTTTCCGGAAGAACTAAATGAATTTAAATTTTTGTGATATTTCTTTGATGTGTTTTATAGATTAATTGTGATTTATTCAGATTTTATGCAATTTTTTCAATTTTCCTTGAGTGTGCCGAAAATCGAATAAAATCGAACAAAATCGGTGAATATCAATAAAAAGTCGGTCGGTTTTCGATTTTTCCACTGTTGTTTGATCGCTGAGTTCAAATTTTTGGACTTTGAATTTCTTGGTTTCTACCGATTTTTGACCGTTTTTTTTTGCTGATTTTCGAAAATAAAATATGGGTCGAAAATCGAAAATTCAATACACGAAACCCTGGATGCGAGTAGCTAACACTGCTACCCTCGAGAATCACGGTTTGCATTTTCACTCTTCCGCTGTCAATAGCCATTACAGTCATCAGATCAGTAGTGTGGCTATAGTGTCTTTCTGTCCACTTCGTCTAGTAGCTACCTAGTCCTAAAAAGTATGCATCGGTGGTAAAAAAAGCGGCAAGTAGCAGTCGTACTAGTAAAAAAAAACCGAGCAATTTGTACGTCCGTAAGCTCTTATCCCCTTCACCAAACGGATACCAACTCTCGTGCAGTCAAATCCATCCTCGCCGTACTTCTTCACCTCAACGGAAAGAAAGGAAGGAAAATATGAATTTTTAACTGCCCAAAGCTAAACATTGCACGACGAAGCGCCCGGTACCCCCGAACGGAACTGGAAACGACTAACTGATACGGCGCACACCACCAGAGAGGCGAGCCCAGCACAGGCACGGCCGTCGCGTTGCAGTCAGTGGACCAAGGATGGAAAAAAAAGCGTGAAGGGAAACTAAAGATTCAAAAGGGCTCGTTTGCAGTTGGGCCGGGCGGGGCTGTAGGGTGACGTTAGCGCGTATCACCACCGACTGCTCGCGGTAGGCATGTAGCTGTCCTAGGCTGTTTCCGCTGAGGGTCGGGTGGGGTCGGCAGTTAAGCATGACGTCGTCTCATCACGCTTGGCTTCCGCACCGCCACTGCCAGCTTTCGAGCGCCGGGAAAACGGCCTCCTTGGATCCACTTGGAACGGAACGGCAGGGGAGGGGACCCCACCTGTTGCCACTTGTCCATCTCGGCTCTCGCAGCATTCTAACACCGCCCTCCAATCGATGCATAGTAATGTACATATACCAGCTAGTGGAGTATCAAAAATCCCAGAGACACAAATTAAATAAGGGTACTATTCTCTTTGTTCTGGAATAGATTACGCCAGTCAAGATATATATAAAAATGATCAAATTGTCTCTCTTCATTAGATCATGTATTGCTCTTGGATGGTGCTTTACTTTATTCCATAGAAATAAATAACATTGAAAATAATGAATGATAGGGGTATGCAAAGGAAAAAAAACATTTAAAAGTTATCTTAAAATTTTAGAATGACATGTATTTAGAAACAAAATTTGAAAGCTAGATTGACATGTATTCAAGAACGGAGGGAGTACTTCCTTTGGTTATAAAACAAAGTTGTTTGGGGTTGCATACAGTCAAATATCATAAACTTTGGTTATTAATATCTTTTAAATATTTAGATTAGACACACGAAAATGATATACTCCCTCCGATCATAAATAGTTATCATTTTAGACACCGACGTAGACTCCAGAATACAACGTTGACCACTAATTTCTATTAGAATATATTTATAAAGCCTAATAAAATAATAATATTATAAAAGTGCTTTTCGATACAAATCTACATATATGATTTTCATGTATCCAAATTAAATATTTTAAAAGATGTTGACAGTTAAAGTTTTGAAAAGTTTGATTGCACCTATGTCCAAACAACTACTATTTATGACTGAAGGGAGTATGTCAATTTTTCTCAAAAAAAACATATTTATAATATTATAAGTTTGTTAGTCTTTATAAATATATTAAAAAAAAATAAGTGGTTAAAGTTTGTATATTAGAAACCGTGTGGATGTTTGAAATGGATTTGTTTTTACGGTCGAAGGAGTAAGTTGTTAAGCTCCATAAAACAATCAACCAATACAAACCTTTGCACCGTCTTTTCAGTCAATTCCAAAGAGGCCGATAGTGGTACAATTCTCGTACTTAGCGAGGTTCAGTCAGTCAAATGTAGGATTTGTTTGGCATACTTATCCCCAAGGAACGAAGGAAACTTCTCATTACCAGACGATCGAAGACATACTAGTATTGGTAGAGATGATCAACTGGCCTTATTGCGACACGTGACTCACGACGCGAGACTGCGGTAGCCGAGTTTGAACAGTTCATGTTAAATCACTAGGGTACTCAGTAGGGCAAGCACAGTTATCCAATCCGACGACAGTACTGCCGGGATGGCTAGCTATAGCTAACTGGGTCGGAACGAAGGCGAAGGCGAAGCGAAAATAACACGTACGCCTGTGTGAGCTGGAAGATCACGCAGGCGGAGGAATCTCGTCACTGACGTTGCAGGCTTTAACACACCGGCGCCGGAATTCTGGCGTGCCATCCGTCGCGGGCCTCGCGGCTTGGGAGGAGAATACCAACTTGTGACCGTTTCTTCAGTGCGATCTTTACTTCCGGCCATCTTTTATGTTTCAAATTGCACACTGTTTTGAAGCTTAGGCGCCTGTTTTGCTAGGACTTGGGAGTAAATTGCACTACCGCTGATAAAACTCCTACAGTTTTGAAAAGAAAGAGAATATGTATAAGGAACTATATGTATGTCAACGATTTTTAAGAAATATAGTGGAGGCTTAAACCTGTGACGTTAACCATCACAACATTATTCTCTACCGGCACATTACACCCGAGAAAACTAACGATGTCATTGTAAGAACAAACATTTGGACAACAATGTCGCTATTCTTTAATACTTCTTTTTGCATTAGAGAGTTAAGAAAATAATGAAACATTGTATGTTTAACATGGTTTTGAACAAGATGGAAATAGGCAACGCCTTCTTACATGCAAAACAACAAGGGAATATTTTGTGCCTTGGACTGAGACGACGTTTGCGGAAATCATCTATAAAAATTCAAATGTCATACTCGTGTTTCAGATTTTGAAACTTCCATTTGCATTCATCATAATTATCAAATAATGTCATTGTAAGAACAAACATTTGGACAACAATCTCGCTGTTCTTTAATACTTCTTTTTTGCATTAGCTAATTAAGAAAATAATGAAACATTGTATATTTAACATGGTTTTGAACAAGATGGAAATAGGCAACGCCTTCTTACATGCAAAACAACAAGGGAACATTTTGTGCCTTGGACTGAGACGAGTTTGAGGAAATTATCTATCGAAAATTCAAATGTCATACTCGTGTTTCAGATTTTGAAACTTCCATTTGAATTCATCATTCTTCTCAAATAATGTCTTGGAAACCAATTGCAGGTGTACTGTAGCTATCGGAGAATGATAATGAAGACTTTATATTCCTAATTGACAACGTGGCTAAGGACTCCGGTTAGGTCCACCACTGAGATTCTCAGTTGTAGCTACTGGCCAATATAACAGCAATAATTAATAAAGAAATTAAAAAAACCAATGAGGCAACTATTTGAAAGAGCTTGCTAATTTACCCATAGATGATTATAAATTGGAGCTTAATGCAACTGCGTTTGAACTTTGAACACGTCTACTGGTTTCAAAATAGTGACCCGCAAGGAAAGTACATGTTGCATATTAAAGAATGTTGCAGTTATCTTGTATTAATTAATTGCTCTAAACCACATATAAATACTGTGATGGCCTGATGGGTATTCATGTCATCATACCTTCCCTTAAAGAATTGTTGTATATTTTGTGTTTTGGAAACATTACCATCAGGTTTAATTCGTTGGTAGAAATCGACATCCCAATTTCTTAGCAGCCTCTTATGGATGAAATGGATACATATAACTGACAATATTGTTCTGGGAGTATAACTTTCAATGTCCGTAAGTTGTTCACGTTAGGCCAACTCCTTTGATTCTGGTTCTGATATCCGATGCTAAATAAGTGACAAGGCACTAACAGAACTAATCAAAAGTAGATTTCTGCAACGTCATGCAGTAGGACTGCCGCCGCTGGGACATTAGTGCTGCAAGCCTGTAAGACGGGGGGAAAAAATCACCGCTTCTTTCCGGCAGGAACTAGGCCTGAACAGAAGCACGTGGCCTTGACATTTCGTCCTCCTTTTAAAGCAGGATATTCGATGAGAGAACGGCTAAAAATTCCCGGACCGTTCCCTGATGGCACCGTAGGCGCCGAGTGTGTTCACTTCGGAATGGGAAAACTGCTCAAAGAGTCGAATTCGCAGCTCTTTTGGTTCGGCTGCGCCCATACAGAGGTAAAGCCCGCGGTATCTTTGCAGAAAATTGTCGTGGTCGTGGGCTCGACGGCTCGTCGCGCGTCCTTCCTATGGACAACGAAGAAGAACAACAAAAACTGGAAAGAGTTTTCCAAAAGTGGCGGAGAAAAAAGGGGAAGGGAACACCACAACCACAAAGCGAGATTTGACATGAATCGATCGATATTAACTTTTTGCGAGGTTAAAAAACAGCTGCGATGTATTTTCAGTTTCTGATCACCATCACGTTGAGATTAAGAAACCGGCCGGAAGAATGGTTGCCTGCTGATGAGTTGAATTCTTCTCGCTGCATGTGGGGATAGGCCCAGCTAGCCTACTCGTTAAAGTCAGAGAAATGAGATTATCAAATCAAATATACGTGGAGGACCTACGTTCGGTTGGCATTCAACTCGGTTAACCATACACACGGGTACATGTTTAGTAAAACGGTGCGTTCTCGCGTTCTGGATGTAATAAGTCTCTAAATTAATTTCTTAGCATATATGAGATAGATACAGGCATATATATATATATGCTATGCTATGCTATGCGTTCACTTTGTACCTAAAAAATCAAATATACATGACCTACTACTAGTATTGTGTGTCTTTTAATTAAGTTGGAGTCTAGTCCAACGCGCCGTTACCGCGTTAGCTGTGAATTAATATTCCACAGGCATATGGCAACCCCGGCGGTGGAGAAGAATAGCGAGGGAGCAGGATTAGGGGGAGGGCCATTAGGATTAGGACAAGTAATTAACAGCTGCTTAGAGGCCACAGCTTCGGGGTAAGAAGTGAGACGTGAAGCCCCCACCCGGTGTGGCAGGCGCAGGCGGACGGGAGAGGATTCGTCCGCAGGCCGCCTCCTCACGGCTCTCTCTGTGCCAGTCTGCCTCCGCGGCCCTCGTGGAGCCTTATATAACGCCACCCCTCGGTTCCTCCCCCCCAGTCCCTTCCCTTGTTCCTAAACCCACCTCTTGCTGTTTCACACACCTCTCTCTCTCTCTCTCTCTCTCTCTCTCTCTCTCTCTCCCCCCCGGCGAGGCATCCATTTCCTCTTCTAGCTTGTGGCGGCCGGCTTGGTGCGGGAGGAAGGGAGTTGGGTCGCGGCCGGCGGAGATGTCTGAGGTGTCGGTGATAAACCAGGCGGAGGTGGAGGAGGCTGCGGCCGGGCTGGAGCTGCCGCCGGGGTTCCGGTTCCACCCCACCGACGATGAGATCATCTCGCACTACCTCACCCCCAAGGCCCTCGACCACCGCTTCTCCTCCGGCGTCATCGGCGAGGTCGACCTCAACAAGTGCGAGCCATGGGACCTCCCAGGTTTGTACACCCACAGCCAAAGCCGCTCCTTTTCTTTCCCCTTCATAATTTCTCCGTAAGAATCTTCTTGGCTTAGTTCCGTGCGTTGATTTTGCAGGCAAGGCGAAGATGGGGGAGAAGGAGTGGTACTTCTTCTGCCACAAGGACCGCAAGTACCCAACGGGGACGAGGACGAACCGCGCGACGGAAAGCGGCTACTGGAAGGCCACCGGCAAGGACAAGGAGATCTTCCGCGGGAGGGGCATCCTCGTCGGCATGAAGAAGACGCTCGTCTTCTACCGCGGCCGCGCCCCCCGTGGCGAGAAGACCGGCTGGGTCATGCACGAGTTCCGCCTCGAGGGCAAGCTCCCCCACCCGCTCGTGCGCTCCGCCAAGGTCCGGCCGCCGCATCTCTTGTCTTGCCACGTTCTCTTCTCCAAGTTTGTTAATTTTCTTCCTTTGTGGGTTGAGCTAAATCCTCTTCTTTTCTTGATGCCTTGTCGCGTGCAGGACGAGTGGGCCGTGTGCAAGGTGTTCAACAAGGACCTGGCAGCGAGGAACGGGCCAATGGCCGCGGCTGCTGCGGGGCTCGAGCGCGTCAGCTCGTTCGGCTTCATGAGCGACTTCCTCGACTCCGCCGAGCTGCCGCCGCTCATGGAGCCTCCCTTCGGCGCCGACGTCGACGAGGTGATCGACTTCAAGGGCCCCGCGTCCACCTTCGGCCACACCGCGGGAGTCGCCGGTGCCCATGCGGCGCCGGGCATGAGCTACCAGCAGCAGGTTAAGATGGAAGAGCCTGTGCCGCTGCAGTACAATCATCGTCAGCAACCGCACATGCTGTACTCGAGCCCCTACTTCTCGCTCCCGACAGTGAACTCCGGCGACCTGCCGCCGCCGATCCGGAGGTATTGCAGGGCGGAGCAGATTTCGGGGCAGACGTCGGTGCTCAGCCCGTCCCGCGAGACCGGGCTCAGCACCGACCCCAACGCCGCCGGCTGCGCGGAGATCTCGTCGGCGGTGACGCCGTCGTCCCAGCAGTTCCTGGACCACCTCGACGACCACGTCCTGGACCTCGCCGACATTTGGAAGTACTGAAGCAAACGAGCCTGAATGATCCGGAGCTGCCTACCACCTACCTTACACTACAGGATTCGCTTCTGGCTGGTTGATTAATTACTTAATTTGATTGATTGACTTGTTGTTTCATGCTTGGGTTAATTAGCGGCAGTTTGTTGATGCATCTTCATCTTCTCCCTTGCGAAGGCCTCTCGATTGGGTCGGATCAGATTAATATCCGTGCAGACCTCCGGGGATTAGCTAGGCCTCGATCCTTGTTAATTAATACTAGGCTCATGTCTTGATCCCTGTACATACCACTAGTAAGTACTTCTGATTGTATTTACTAGCAAGATGATTATACAATTAATGGATGTAGATTAGGAGGGGGGCTGCAGGGAGATCGATTTACGAATTGATTAATTTGGGCGTTTGATGAGCCAGCTAGCGCTTGCTTTATATGTACATGTGACATTAATTGCTTGAAGTTAGACATCTCATTATATGTGAATTGATGCTTCGGTAGCTAACTTTTTTCTGCTCATCTTTCTGTACCGCTTTCCACTACTTGACTAATCGCTCAGTTATTCCTTTATTGGTGCAACTCGACGTGACGAGAGCTGTAGTAGTACTAGACTACTAGTACTGGTACTGCTGCTGATTAACACCATCCGAAATCTTGGATAGGCCGATCGATCGATGGGGGCCCTCTCAGTCACCGCACACGGTGGGTTCGCCCTTGTTGGGACCCATTCAATTATTCCAGGACCATGTCGTTGATCATCGCGTTCAATTGGTGAACTGCTTCGACGCGTAGCTAGGCACGTATGTACCATGCGCCCAGGTAGGCTACAAGCTTTTGCCTTATCTCCTTTCGGAAACTCCTCCCTTCTCCCGTGTCTCCAAGCGGGCGAAAGCCAACGACCGAGGCAGGAAAACGAGACGAAACGGGCACGTCCTAACTAACCAACCCCGACTCGATGAGAAAAGCCCTGTCGCGCGCGCGCGCGCCGACCGACGGCGGCGACCGGGACGGATCAACGTACGCTTCGTGCACGTTGCTGCTGCTGCTGCTATTTCGTGCGTTTTTTTGGCTTGCGCGGACACCGAAGGAGTCGCTCGAAATCGCTTGCTTTCCATCCGACGCAACAGGCTTGTGGCACTCCCGAGGGGAGAGGAGAGGGAGCCGGGTTTCGCGGCGATGTACCTGCTGTTTCCACGCGCTCGCTTCGTGCATCAAAAACCAGGCGGGGAGCAGTCAGGAAGGCAAAGGATGCAAGGATCACTAATACTAGCTAAGGTCACATGTTATGCTGTGTCGTGCGAAATTTGTTTCGACGATAATTTCTGAAAAAAGGTACAAGGATCTAAATGTAATTTTAGTCTTTTCTCGTTTTTTTTTCAAAAATGTGCTAGCCAAGGAGTTATCGGCGAATTTGCGGCTATACCGATCCTCTTTGTGCGGCGCGAAATCTACGAAACTATGGGTCTTTTTTGCAAAATAACCGGTGGAAGAACCTGAACGTAATTTTGGAATTCGCGGAGGGCCTTTTCGCAAAAAAATCTGTAACACGTGAGCGGTCTAGCTAGGCGGCAATCTCTCCCGCTTTAATATATAAGATATTCATTCTCATTCATTCAGGCACACATAAAGAGAACATAAAGAGAGCATAATAAAGTATTAATGAATGATAGATAGTGATTACTTATCTCTTTGTTTACTTTAATATTTATACAACTTATGTTAAATAAGTAATTTATAGAAAAACCACTCTACTTACAACTTTGTCCTCATGAAATTATTACTTTTCTTGCCCTCTTACATTTTTTTTTGAAAATATGTCTCTTTTCTGAACGTAATTACAAAAGTAGCCTCCTATCTACCGCGGAAGTGTCGGCATGTGACACATGTCACTTGTCACGCTCCTTTATCGCGAGAAGAAGCACTCGGCAAGAAATTGACTCACTAATCATTCACTTCAATTAATTAATCACTTAATTAAATTACTTACTTGATTAATCACTTATTTACCTTAATTAGATCAGGAATCTAGTCCTAGCGAGATACTACTCCTCGTCAAGTCCTACCGATATCCCATAGCTTGGTAGGTCTTATTTTGAGCTTATGTAGTGTGTTACCTTCTTTAGCGGTACGGAAGAGTGGTAGCCGAACATACGTCGCTTGTCAGCGTTTTTGCGGTTAGAGAAGGACTATTTTTATAATTGTTTTTAGAAGAGGTTAAAATTAGAAAAAAATTGTCTGAACTAGAAAATTGATTAATTCTGTCATGTCCCTCAGTTCAGATTGGATTAGCTGTCCACGTCGCGCCGTGACGTCAGAACTTTATCCCACATCCGATGGTACTTACACTGTACCTTTCCATTGTTTTATCTTCCTGTTTTTTTTAAAGGAACTACCCTCTAGGGCATAGACAGGTTAGCGATGTTGTTTAGTACTCCTCTGTACGAGTTCACAGTGTTTATTTTCTGATCGATCTTATCCTAAATATAGGATGTATCTTATATTACAGTACAACACTATGATGTTTTTATAGTATTAATAAATATTTAACTGACATTATCTATATGCATGAATTGTATATAGTGTTTAAAGATAATAATAAAAGATATTCTATTCTTTTTTAAGTAGTGCTTCGATACTTTCCATCCCAATATATTATACAAATTTTAAAACAAATAAAAGGGTAAGTAATCACCATCTACTCTTCATTCATACTTTAATATTTATATAACTGTCAAAAAGAAAAATATGAAAACATATCTCTCATTTTTAATATCTTATTAGTCTATTATCAAAAGAAAATACACCTTGGAACTGAGAATACTAATATAACTCGTAGTCAATGATCACAGGGAGTACTAATTGGCAGGCACTAATTGTTCTCCGGGGGATGCATGTTGCCCCTAGCCTTGTTAATTAATTCGGAATGACTTGTGTTTAAACGTCCGGTTTTTTCGGATGCTTGTAACATTTTTTTTCTATGTGTGAAATATTTTTTTTACGTGTGCAACGTTTTTCTTCGATAACAGTAGAAATGTACACGCGAAACAAAATATTGCAAACATTGAAAATAAATGTTGCAGATGTGAAAAATATATTGCACGACGCGTCCGACGAAATAAACAGTAATCGGATGTCCAATTGCTAGTATCATCCAAGTTTCCCTGGGCATTTGGTTAATTAATCCGATGTAGATGTTGCTTTCAGTCTGTTTATTAGGGTGCGGATTTTGTAGGGGATTTTATCCGGTGATCGATTAGACAAGCCATAGCCACTGGCGGTTGACGTGGGGTCTATGGGCCTAGGATCCATTAGATATTGTTTACTATAGATGTTATTTTTAGAAGGCTTTCTCTAAGCTTTCTTTTTGCGCCAGTATAGATGTCAGGGATCGTTTGGGAAAGTGACCACTAAGGCACTAACTACTAAGCAATAGCTAGGCCACAAAAAGTATATTCCCAAAAGTTTGCATCGGAAGAGAATTTTCCATGCTCACCGTGATTCGCTTTCGTTTGATGTGGTTTGGACGTGAGTATTAGGGGACCCCTCGTAGACGAATGATCGGATCGGAGCAGGACAACTCCAACGCTTTGTGATCTGGCAACGAGGTCCATCTGGTGATCGAGCGGTAACCCAACTGCAAGCATCGGCCAATATACGATAATATATAGCAATGAATAATAAAAATCTAATCTAGTAATTAATTAATTGACGATATCTCTATTACCTTACTATCAAAAAAAATATAGGTAAATAATAGCTAATCTAATATATTAGATTAAAAAATAGATAATATATATTGAATTTAGTATACCGTAAACAAGCTTCGGTCAAAACGGAACCGGGTGCGATAATATCATGCATATAAGAACTCAAAAGTTGCGCACTTCCTTGAGAATACGCTATCGATCCGAGCCATGTAATCATTTGTGCGAAGAATACGCATGCTTCACCAAAGTCCAAGTACGGTTCACTCGGAACCGAAAGCTATTATTGCTATCATAAATCTAACCTGATATCCCCATGGATAAAGCATCATGTTGCCCGTGATATTACGTACATACACTAAAATTAAAAGCTCCGGTGAGTATATGTAATATGTACAGTTCATACCCATCAGAACGTGTTGGTGTGCACTGTCCACTGGGGAGGTGCCTCCTCTGCTCGTGGTTGGTTTTCTGTTCTCTATCGTATAAGGTCCTGTTTGTTTCGGCTTTTTCATTGGTTTAAAAGCAGAAAAGTCAAAATCGAAATAAACGACTGGCTTTTAAGCCGAGCTTAAAAAAAGCCAAAAGCCTTCATATAACTATAAGCCAAAAGCCAGGTGAGAGATGCTTTTTTGGTCTTTTTTGGGATGAAATAACCCTTTGCCACTGGAAGTTTCCAAAATTACCCACAACCTTAAAAGGTATTTCAAACTTTCTAGCAATAAGCTACACCCAGGGTTCATAAAACCGAATTTCAAAGAATGTTCGAAATTCGAAAACCGCCAGAAATCGAAGGGTTAAGAAATCAAAAAAATTTGAAAAAAAATTCGGTTTTTCGCAAGAAACAGCTTGATTTTTAAGAAACGGTTTTCGAGCGGTTTTCGACGCATAAATTTTTTTTTCAAATTTTTTGATTTTTTTAAAATTTAAATAAAACGGTTTACGGAGCGGTTTTGGATATCGAACCACAGTGGTACACTTGAAAATCATAGTTTTCGTCGATTTTGTGAACCTTGACTACACCATCTAACCCATCAAAAAGTCAGGATACCAAACATCATGTCTTTGCTTAAAAGCAGATGGCTTAAAAGCTCGTTAAGCTAAAAAGCTAGCTTTAAGCCAAAAGTCAAAAAGCCTAAGCTGAAACAAACAGGGCCTAAGAGTATATATAGTAGTAGAGATAACTATTACCTATATACTTATTCATATCATCTAAAAGTAAAACTAAAGACAATTTTTATAATAGATACTCCCTCCGTTGATAAATATAAGGTCTATAATTTAAATGGTCTTGTTGAAAAATATAAGGCGTGCATGTAGATTAATGAGTCTTTCCATATATACCCTTATTTTATTCTCTCTCAATCATATGCATTTATTCATTACCACCTACACAAAGTATTATCTCTCATCTTCCGAGATAATTAAGAGGGATATGTAAATCATTTCCTCTCATGTTTTCCTCAATTTCACCACAACCTTAATCTTTGTGCCAAGTCAAAATACGCCTTATATTTATCAACGGAGGGAGTAACATCTTAGGCAATATATCCAGTGAAAACCCTTACTGTGAAAACTCTATGAAACCCATATGTACAAGTTTTGAAAAATTCTTAAAAAATTATCATACGTAGGAGAGGTGAGTTTCTACAATTATGCAAAATTTGAAGACCAAACTTAATTGCATTTGAAAGATATGAAAAAGATAAATTCAACCTAAATAGTGATTTTTCACTGTTTAGCACTATTTATTTCGCTGTTTGTCTTTTTCATATCTTTAAATGAGATTGAGTTTGGTCTTCAAATTTTGCAGGATTGTAAAAGCTCACCTCCCCTATGTATGGTATTTTTTTGAGAATTTTTCAAAACTTGCACACGTGGATTTCACGGTAAGAATGATTTCCACTGGATATGTCGCCGACATCTTAAGGTTGTCTCTATGAGATCTAAAATCTTTTAATTATAACATGAAAAATTATTTATTACAGACAATACTTCATATAATAGTGTTTTATACTGTCTATATGGTTGTCTCTCTTCACGAAGAGATACTTACACTCTCTCTCCTCCATTCAAAAAAGAAATCTTAGTAGTAAAGCATATGGACAACTGACATCCGCTCATTGTACATTAAAAGTCCACACTGATCTGGCACTGTTACGCTACGCCTTCGTAGATTACTGACCGGTATGCAACATCCAATTGAGCTAATGTTTGCTCTACTAGCAAGAGAAAGATTTACCAGATTAAATGAGATCCTTGAGTAATGACTGATATGGACCTTCTATACACTTTTCGAATGAGATCCAGTACCTTTTTTTTTTTTAATAAAGTTCGTAATCCTCCTTGACGAGATGTTCCTTCCGCACACGCTCTATGGTTCTGCATAGAGGTGGGCACTGGGCCGAGCCATTTTGGGTCGACACGAGGCCCGCTCGGCCCAGCCCGACACTTGGCCCAGCATGGTTCTGTTCTAAACGGGTCGGCCCGACCCGCACGTTTCTTTCGGGCCGTCTTTGGGCTTGCCATTCGAACACGGTGGCGGCCCGCCCAAGACGGCCGAAAACCGGCGGCGTGCGCAGACGCCTAATGGCGGCACGGCAGCACGCGGCGGCGCTTGGGCACACGGTCGAGCCCGCGGCAGCGATCGGCACGCGGTCGAGCCAGCGGCACGCCGGGCCCGGCGGAGAAAAAGGAGGACGGGGACGCGTCGCCATGGCCGCCGTGCGTGAAGGTGCTCCGAACGCAGTGGGGGTGGCGGCAGGGCTCCGAACGACGCGGCGGGGCGCGACCGGCGCGCGAGGAGAAAGCGGTAGGGGCACGGCCGGAGGCGAGCGAGGCGCGGCGGTGCTGGGCGAAGTCGAAGCGGAGCTCCGAACGTGAGGAGAAGAGTCGCATTGGCGGGCAGGTGAGGGCACCGAGGGACGGGACGCGTCGCCATGGCCGCCGCGCGTGAAGGCTTGGCCGGCGCGGCGAGGCAGGCGCGGCGCGCGAGGCGAGTCGGGGGGAGCTCGAGAATGGCGAGGGTCGCGGTGGGCGGTGCGGGCGAGGGCGCGAGGCCGGCGCCACGCGCCAGCGCCACGAGGCGCGGCCCGAGGAGACGATTGAGTGGCGGGCGACTCGAGGAGTCGCGGGGCCTCACGCGCCGCATGCGGCCCGAGGGGGGGAAAAGAGTGGCGCAGTCAAGTCCAATCGGTCGGTGGAGAAAAAGACAGTAGCGCATGCGTCCAGCGTTTGGGTAATTTTAACGTCTCTCGAGGGAAAAATTATTTGAGGGAATCACATGTCTGAATTCAACGTCTCCCTCAACGTCTAAATGTCCCGCGGGAAAACAGAGAGAGGAAAAAGCTCGTGCATAGTGGGAAAACAGAGACTGAGAAGGAATCTGAAAGTACATCACGGGACAAAAATTGTTCGCGAGAATCACGCGTCATAATGACATGCGTTTGAGAAAAAGAGAACTGAAATGACATAAAACATTGAACTCTCTGTGTGCATGCATGCAACCGAGGGAATCACGCGCGATTTTGAATGGACACGCTCACATTCGATGGAATCACGAGAAGAAAATCACGCGCCTGATGAATTTTAAGTTTTGAACGCAAAGAAGACAGCGATGTGATTGATTGATTCCATCCCGCTCTCTTTAACGCAATTTTGAACGCGATAGCAGAACAACGGTCATTTCGCTGGACACACCATAAATATAGGGGATGACTTGCATTTTCTCTGCACAACTCTCATCTCTCTTGCGCTTTCTCTTGCCATTTTTTGCTCAGGCGCTCAACACATTCTGCGCATCTGACTCTATTTGCTTGCATTTTTTTGCTCTCTCGTTGTGAAATAAAATGTTTCGCAAAAGCAAAAGCAGGAGAGCACGCCCGCGCTCTCCTAGTCCCCCTCGTCAGGATCAAGAGATCGATCCACGCCAACTCTCCCCCAGCATGGGAGACTACGGCATGGATGACCGTCATCTGGACGGCACGCACGGCATCGAGGATGCCTCATACACTTCGGATGCACCGAGCTCGGATGCCGCTACCTCGGTGCATGCGGGACGGGCATCGGTATCCACACCGAACACGCAGCCCGACATATCCATGCAGCCAGCACGGGCGTCCATAGCCGGCAGTCGACGCGCGTGGTCGCGGCAACATATGGACGTAACCGTCGAAGCTGTTGGCGGACATGAGGTAGTGTATCTTTGTTTGCAAATCATCAATCTAAACTATCTGCACGTGCATGTGGTGGTACAGGTCATCTAAAGAGACACACGGAGAATTGCTTGAGGAAGATATCGGTACGGACGGAGGCGGCGGGCGTCTGAACACAGCTCAACTTCAACACCGACGGTTCGGTAAGCACATGGGTATACAACGCCGATGTAGCTAGAGAAGAAATTGCACGTTACATAGTTACGGAGGATCTTCCGCTTAGAACGGGTGAGAGCTTTAATTTTGAGAGAATGGTGCAACGTGGTTTTTGCCCGCAATACCAACATGTTAGTAGAAGAACAACTACACGTGATGTTTGTAAAATGTTTACAACTAAACTAGAAATGTTAAAACAGACCTTTATGACGTTTAGTTTTTCATTCGCATTAACATCTGATATATGGACTTCCTCTCACCAAAGAGCAGCATATATTAGTGTTGTTGCGCACTACCTAGATGACGAGTATGTAATAAACAAAAGAGTTATAGGGTTTAGGCCAATCTCGGAGTCACACACCGGACATGCTATCGCTACCCGTATACTTGAGGTTGTTAATGACTTTAAAATAGAAAGTAGAATTGTTTTCATTACTCTTGATAATGCATCAGTTAACACAACGGCTATGGAGCATCTCTCACCGCGCCTGGAGACTTATATTGGAGGTTTTGTACTCCACCAGAGGTGCGTATGCCATATTATTAATCTCATTGTACAGGCAGGTTTGCATGTAATGAAACCTACTTTGGAGGGCATACGTAGTGCTATCGATTTTATTACTAATTCACCTGTAAAGTTTGCCCAGTTCTCAGAGTACTGCAAGACCAATAATATGAAACCAAGAAGATTCAACCTAGATATGAAGGTTAGATGGAACTCAACTTATACTATGCTGCATCGGTGCGAAGACTACGAGCGTATTATCACTGTCTTCGTCAACTGCAATAATGGTGAGGAATTGGTTACTGACGCGGATTGGATAATTGCTAGTCATTTTCGTAATTTTTTTAAAAATTTTTACGACGCAACTAAAAAATTATCCGGTGTGTACTACCCAACTTCTTGCTTATTCATCGAGTGGCTTTGGCTTATTGCTAATGCTTTTAAAGAAAATAGAGATAATTATGTTTTACGTTCCATTATAGAACCAATGGAGCAAAAATTTTAAAATATTTTCAAGCTATTCCATATTTGTCTTTGTTTTTTGTCATTTTGGATCCTCGGAGAAAATTTTCTGACTTGCAGGGCGCCTTCGAGGGAATAGGTGAGGCATTCGATCTTGATTTCTCCGAGGCCTATACTCATGTTTATAACGAGTTTTTCAGAGTTTTCGACAAATACTACGAGAAGTTTGGCACTAAAAGTGAAGCACGGAGATCTACCTCAACAACGCAACAAGCACGAGGCGGTTCGATCGCTTCAAACATGTGGAAGAAGCTGAAAGGCAAATCGTCTGGTTCATCTTCCGAAATGTCGAGCAGGCCGCAATGGAATCCACGGGTAGAGATCAACCATTACCTCGACACGCCTTTCATGGAGTCCGAGCTTGACATGGACGAGGAAAATCAACTTAACTTGCTTTTGTGGTGGAAGAATAACCAACGTATTTACCCCGTGCTATCCCATTTCGCACGGGATGTACTTACGGTTCCGGTGTCCACTATCTCATCAGAATCCACTTTCAGTTTGGTGGGGAGGATACTTGAGCCAAGGAGGTCAGCTCTCACACCTGAGATGGTTGAGGCAATTACATGCCTCAAAGACTGGGAGTGTGCAGATGAGAGAACACAACATCAGACAGAGGATCAGGAGATCACGGACGCGGTAGTCGACTTTGATAATCTCAGTCTCGGGTAGTCTATGTATATAAATGTAGTTACTGTACTCTTTTCCTTATCGAGGGTACCCCACACCGGGGTGTAAGGTTTTTAACGAGGCAGTAACTTTGTACATGTTCAAAATTTAATAAAATTTACTTCTTTTCCCCCCAATATTTGTGTCTATTGCTAGCAATACTGATATCCACACAGAATGTTTCTTTCGCATGCTTTCATTTAGTCATTGCTTTGCGTGCACATTTCTTCTTGTCATTTATTTACTTACTTTGCTAATTTCTCCAGAGATACACAAGAGAACGAATGCGTGTTGCTCGATTGTAGATTTACATATTTCTTTAATCAAGGTGGCTATACATTATTTGACAGTAGCATCGCGTACGCATGCTACTACAAGCAAATTTGGGTCATTTCCTCTCGTCGCAATAGTGTAAACGGGCCGAGCCTGGACCGGCACGGCATGAAGTAGGCACGAAGCGTAAATGGGCCGTGCTTGGGCTCGCCGAAGGCGAAGCCGGCCGTATGACGGCCCTACAGACGGCGGGCACGACGGCCGGCGCGGCCGCACGATTCCGACTGGCACGATGGGCCGTCTTGCGCCGGCCCGGCCCGGCACAACGCCCACCTCTAGTTCTGCATTTGACGTGCTTGTGGATCAGTGGTATGTGTAATGCTACTTTTACATAAAAAGTCATAATAATAGCATATATAGTTACAAAATGTGCTTTTGTTAAGAATTTTGTGAGATCAAGAATTTATCTTCAGCATATATCTTTCTAGATGTGTGCTATGAAGGTAGACTGATGTGTGCATGCATGTAATATGCATACGTGGTGATGCATGTGTGTGCATCTTATTTGTATCACAAAATAAAGATAATTATACGTCACTAGTATAGTGCCCATGCTAACGCTACAACGACAGTACACCCGCTTAACAATTAAATGAGAAGATAAGTATGAATACAACACTTAATAATAAAAGAGAAATTTAGAATTTTAAATGAATTTAGAAAGAAAAACGGAACTAAATGGAGGTCGAATGAGCCAAAACGGGCTCCCAAAAGATTTTGAATCAAAAAAGAGAAAGAAAAAAGAATTTTCTGATTTTGGATTATTATTTTTTTGCAGCTTCCACAGAGAGCACAGCGTGCTCTTTCGGCTTGGCCAGCGCAAGGGGGAGGGAAGGCCAGGGGTGGCCGCCCGGTCGCAGCGGGTCGGCACTGGTGCAACGAGATCGTCGGCACCGGCGCCTGCGGGGGAGGAGTCACGGTTGCGGTAAATTTCGCCGGGAAAGATGACGGTGATGACTTGGGTTATCTCCAAAATCCGGCGATCTTTACAAGAGGGAGCACTTGGGGATTTACGCAATGCGATGGGGTGGAGGTGAGCTCGTCGGCTTTTATAGCCCCGAAACAAGCATATTTATGGAAACCATAATTTGGGGTCAAATCAGATTGGGAGGAAATTTTGGCAATAGAGCACGAAATTTAGGGAATTAACACCATAAATGGAAAGAGGAGATTTGGTGCGGGATTGATGGAGCTTTGGAGCTTCTTTCTTGCTTTAATGGAGGAGGAAGAGAAGAAGCTTCTGCAGTGCAATTGCGACTAGAAGAAGCTACAGGTGGGTTGCCTTCATCTTTTTTAAATATAGAAGAATTTTTGAAAAGATAGCACATTAGGTTAAAAAATTCTAAAAAAACTTTCGATCATTTTGTACTTAATAAAATTATTTTCAAAAAAATTTGAATTATAAATTTGCCGAGGCACAGCGGCCACGAGGTCGCCGACCAGCAACCTCACCGTGTCGGCAAAGCCACCGATGGCGACCGTGGAGCCGTTGCAGACCTGCGTTTTCCCGGCTGCCGTGTGCAATCTCCCGGCCACGCTGCTCCATCTCCCGGTTTCTTTTTTCCAGCACGTAATGTATGATCATTTCCTTTTTCAGGAGTTCGTTTCCTTTTCCTTGATTCCAGGACGTTTGTTTCCTTTTCCTTGTTGATGCTGGAGGTAGGGGAAGGTCTGTTGTGAGCTACAAGGATGATTTCGAAAATATATGAAAAAATAAAATGCGCTCGCCGACCGCTGGATCTGCAAGGAAAAAAAGATAAAAATTAAACAGCGCTCGCCGGCCGCTGGTTCCGCGAGAAAAAATTAAAAAAAAAATAAGCAGCACTCACAGACCGCTGGTTCCGTGGATAAAAAATGAAAACAAAAATTCAGCGCTCTCCATGCGTTGAAATTAGGCTCTATGAGGCTAGATCCGTAAAAAAGTCTCGAGAAGGGTCATATTCGAAAAAAAAATACGATCACGATGCCAGGACAATAAAAAAATCAAGTCTTGTTTCCTTGCATGCGGATCCTCCCTGTTTATTTCCTTGTTTGATTCGCTCTCCTTCCAAATATGTAGTACGTACAATTTTGGCAAGTAAAAAATTCAAGTTTGGTTTTCTTGCATGTGGATCCTCCTGTTTATTTCCTTGTTTGATTCGCTCTCCTTCCAAATATGTAGGTGGAGGAGGTCTGTTGTGGGCCACAGGGATGATTAGATACACTAAATAATGGCCATCGGATGTGAGTGAGTAAAGCTGAGGAAAGATCTGAGAGGTTAATTTCGATGGAGGCAAGTTTCTGGGGACGTTTCGCTGAGTGCACGAATGTTGGGCAATCTCTAGTGGGATGCACTATTTGGGGTGGGCATAGAAAAAAATATTTACGTGCGTTATAAAGAGGTATAGATTCAAATCTTTTGCAGCGGAGTCACTTGTATGCTCACTTGGCATGCAAGAATTTTATAAAATTTCCACATAGATTGCACTGGCTTTTTACAAAATTTCACTGAAATCCATATGTTCCAAATCCAGCTTCAAGTAATTCTTATTGAAAAATGACGACGATTATCATAAGTCAATCACAATGTATCGATCGAACAAATATGATAGTCATGAAGAACACATAGAATATGAGGAGCCAAACTCGCTTCTCTTTATTGTATAGTAAAAAATCTTTTTGAGACGGTTTCAAATTTAGCCATATAAGAGAGAGTTCAATGATATCTTAACATGTAGGTAAAACATGCACCCTTGATGGTTTCTGGCGGTGGCATCAGTGCACGTGGCGATGTGCTCGTTTGATCCGCTCCCACCCACGTCGCCCTCCCACCCGCGACGTCTTACGCGCTTCGGCGCGTCCGAGCGCAACGGCGATGCCCGCCCATCGTGGGCCACCGGTCTCCACCCATTGGTTGGTCTAGTCTTGGTGTCCAAGAGAAAAAAAAACCCAAGCCAACGTTCCCGGACCCACCCATCCACCTAATTCTCCCCTCAGTCCCCTGTTCTAGATGAAAATTCTCTACACCACAGACCACGCCGTCTCTGCTACTGCAAGCGTTTCTTTCCTTCCAAAGGAATGGATCACAGTTAATGCTTTAATTTCCCTCCATGCCTAGCTTTGTTAATGAAATGAAACCATCCTACCAAGGACTGAGCAGATACAATACTAGAGACCACACGACCCTTTAAGTATGTACAATAGTAGAAACGGCTACTGTCTATATATTTCTCTGTGTCATTTAAAGACAAAAACTAGAAATAATTTCTAAAATAGATAGTATTTTAAGGTTGTTACTATGAGATCCTACAATCTTTTAATTATGGTATGAAAAAGTGTTTGTTATAAATAATAATTTATATATTGATTTTTTATACTATCTATATGGTCGACTTTTCTTCACGAAGAGACAACTACACTCTCTTTTATATCAGAAAAAAATCCTACGTACTAAAGCTTATGGATAGCTGACGTCACAATATTAATATTATAGATCCACTTTATTACAAACACAGCAAAAGTTGCCTAGCCTTGATGCGCAAAAGATCTTCGTACCCTGTAGTATTGGAGTAGAAGAGATATACTCGTCGTACTAATCTAGCTACTGCATGGCTTGGAATCACCGAGCAGTCCATACCGCCGCAGCTAGCTTTGCTACTGTGTCACGCATCTTTGTAGCATACACAAGGCATGTTTCACATGGCACTTTGCCTCGTCTATGCTGGGCACCTCTCTGGCCCTCTAACCTTGACGAGTCACCACCCCGTTGGTTTATCCTTAGCATTAAAGTGTGTGTATCAGAAAAGAGTGGACGAAATAAACCAATCCATTAGGTTTATCTAAGATCTAGTATATGCAGCCCCGCAGTAAATGTCCAACACGGCCGGCCGGCACTACTGAAGTACTGATGCTTAACCACGATGATATACTAACTTTTACTACAGTACAGCATTCGTTCAAATCTATAGCACGTACTTTTTTTTAATGATCTTATCTAGAATTATATGATATATTTTATATTCCAATGCAAAATTATTATGATGCTCTCTTTATAACACTAAGAAATATCTGATTTTACTTGATATTCTTTAAACACATATATTAAATACAGTGTTTAAAGAAACTAATTAAAAGTAATCTAGTTATTTTCTATATATTATATGTGCCAATATAAAATAGGACTCGTAAATTTGAATGAGGGACTAATAATCTAACGAGGCGGTCGAGTAGATAAGGTTTGGTAATTGGAAGCTTCTAAACCTACCCGCTCTCTTTCACTCTAGTCTAGAGCTCCCCTGTTTTTCCTGTGGTTGGTACGCCCTTGTCCTTGTCAGTAGTACGAGCGAGCAAGAACCTAGTCAAGTGATCCTTTTGCCCGTGGCTCAATTCCATAAACAAATGGATGGGTAAAGATCCATACGCCATTAAGATTTTAGCTCTCGTGTCATGTTCGGTTCCAATAAACATTACAAATTTCGTTTCTGAACTTCATCTCAGATGCAGCCGTAATCTGAAATTTCGGCGAGATTTCATAATTTTGGTCAAAATTTAAGAAACAAATTTCAAATCCGGTATTTTTGAGGCTAACAAAACCGAAATTCCGGCCTAAATTCAAAAATCAAATTTTAAATCCGGTATTTTCGAGGCCAGTAAAACCAAAATTTTGGCCTTTTTCAACCCTGTGAAATAGTTTACGGAGGCCGGACAAAATTGGAAAACATATGAAAAAAACATGCAAGCCTATATCTACATTTTCTATATGTTTGAATGCAAAATCCTAAGTATAATACTGCTGCTCATATTTTACAATGCAATTCATGCAACATTACTATTGTAATGTATTATATTTTACTACCATCTATAGACATCCACGTCTTGGATCGATGTGCTTTCGACGAAATCATTCGTCACATTTTACTATGACGTGCATATTATATTACTATCTCAATAACTTATGTTTACTACATTTTACTGACATCTATGTTCATGATCTTTTCTACTTTTACTCTTTCGTCCATACAACATTACTGCTTTTATTGCTTTTGTAACTAAACACGAACTACAGTGAACAAAGTCACTGCTTTCTAGGGTTACATAATTTACATATGTATTTTTTTACAAAATTTTCACATGTATTCCTCATAAAATGCATTATAATTCGTCACAAAAAAATTGGCATAAAACCCGATCGAAAAGCATGAAAATCAGTCAAATTTATGATTACCTCAGTCAAAAAACCAAAATCACGGTAAATCCGAAATTTCGGGCGAGCCAGCCGGCGGAACGCAGGAGGTTCATGCGTGTGTAGTGTAGGGTAATACGACTGTACTCCGTAGTCCGTACCGGCGTGTCAACTGCGCACTTGGAAGAAAAAACTGCACGGATCACACAGGGGTCGCATCCCCTCATGATACGTATCGCGAGCAGAGCCTCGCAAATTGCCGGGCTGGTAGTTCAACTTCGCGTATAGCCGTATACCACCATGCGAGAGTTTTAGAGGCCTCAAACGCCATAAATGTGCGGGGAACCGAACAAAGGAGTCTATTTTGGAACCATCCGAAGGTGTTTGCCGTTTTGCCACTCCAACTTCGACACCTCGTTCGATCGATCTGAAGCTAGCCCATCATGTCAACGGATGCAATTAATGTTACTGAGAGTAGTTTTAATCACCCACTTGAATAGCGAGCAACGAAAGAAATTAAAGAATCTGTCATGACGCTATGTATGTAAGAAAATCTCCAGGCTTTGATCTTTTCTTCCTTTTCCGTTGGCTCGTCCAAGAAGTTTGCGGAGTTGCTTTGCAGAGTTGCCAGGTGTGCTGCCTTGAGTGTGCCACTTGGGAACTCTGATGGCTACATTTCCTGGCCTCATGGCTAACAGTAACAGGTGCCACCTAGGATGCCTGCCATGATCAGAACACGTCTGTAACTGTGGCCGTTTTGAGAGTTTTAGAAGCAAGGGCTAGATATTTTCGAGAAGCTAGGGTATAGAATTCAAAAGGAACGCGTGTGAATGGGCCTAAATTAACGGTTGTTTATTGACATGTTTGTGCTTCAGAAAATTCGTTGTATTATCATCGAGCAGTAGTGTGTCAAAGGTTTTACGTAGCTAGTATAATAATAGGATTATAGTTTAGGCGAACACCCAGCGATCTAGCGCCTCCGGTGATGGCTGCGAACGAAGAGGTGTTTGGAGAAGCCACTCAAGACTCAAGAGTTTGCTCAGCTCGATCGTTTGCCGCGTCGTTGACGCCTCCTCGATCCGTGCCTTCCCGAAATGGGATGGCCACCCTCACTAATTCCGTAATTCGTGGAGAAGACAGGAGGCATCGCTAGACCTGGAAGCAAACCCGTACTTATCTAACGAAAACTAATGCGTTCAATCTGTAATAGTTGGAGGGCTGACATGCATGTGTACAATCAACATAGAACGGCCTATGCACGAAACAAGGGTTTCATGCATCTAAGTGACTAGGTATCCAAATTAATACCTGTTTAGTTGCTTTGAGATTCGTGATATTTGACATGAGTATTTTCATGTACCCATAAAAAAGTGAATTCGAGATATCAGACTCCAAAATTAATTAAATTCATCTTTGGTTTAACTAGTTTCATGGTCTATAACACTTTAGTAGCATTGAATTCAAAAGTAGTTCGAATGGAGTTCAAAACTCACATACCATAAATATATCATGGGTAAATTTGGATCAATCATAGGTGTGTATCGGACGGTTCTCGAGTTGGGTGCCTAGGGACCCAAGTGCCTTATGTAATTTACTTATTCATATATGTGTGCGCGTGTGTATACGATGGCCCTATTCTACACCTCAGTGTAAAACAAGGTATTCTACGTTTCGGTTGTAACATACAGCTACGCCGGACCACGACCCACCTACCCCCTCCCTTCTCCACCGTGCCTCCCTACCCCCACACAACCCCCAATCTTTCACTGCCCCCATACACCCCTGTTTTCTACAGGGCTGCTCTCTCTCTGCCCCCTCGGTCTTTTACCCTTGCGCAGTGCCACTTGGAACAGCAAGTAAAACCATACATGAGACCTTGCACGGGCAGGTAAAATAAATGGTAAAAATGACGCGGTAGCCCACCGATTGGCAATAATCGATCACTGTCGTCCATCGGGTGCTGTTCAGCTGCCACTGGACCTCCGCCTTCTCCTATGTGACGACAACAGTAAAAATGAAAAACAAATTATGTCCAGATACAAAAAATTTTACTGCTAGTTAAACCGTTTTTATTGCCGCACCTAGCCATGTCGTATGCTGGCAGTGTGGCAGCGCTAGTAAAGTTGTAAAAATAATTACGATCAGGTCCATTCCACTTTACGACCTGATGAAATTGCTTATATTGGACCGACGAAGAATTTACTGGATATATTTTTAGAGTTTACTGCCATACGTAATTGTGGGGCAAGCATGCTCGAGAACTGACCGGCGGCAGCATGGGGCGCTTCCGCCTGTAGCTTTGCCTGTGCTGTCGCACTGGCCCAATATAATTTGCCCTCCCTTCTCAACTGGCCATGTAAAATTAATGTGATCCTAAAATTAATGTTTGTCCGTAAGAAACTTACTTCAATTAGCTCTTATCTTACTTCTGACTATTAGGAGGTAGACCACTCGCAGTGAGCTTGTCGTACATGTCAGTATCCTGGTCTTTCATCTTGTCACCCCCGACGATCTTGTCGACGAGGGCCGTCACGAAGTGAGCGACACGTGGTGTTTTGACAGCTCCAATGTTGTGGGCGCCCCTCTTGTTGTCGAGGTAGTAAATTTTTGATATAGATTTTATTGTGCATTAGTTTACAAAAAATACTGATCGTAAAGTTGCCAATTTACTGTCACTCCATTGGAATTTCCACAAGGGTAAAATTTCGTGGTTACTTGCAAGCAAGAAGACGATGCATCCACTTATGAACTTCATGCCGATATCCTTTTTCTTGTACCAAGTGTGCACTCAGAACGTCGACCATGGCCTTGCACCAGTTGAGGTCGTCGAAATCATCCATTTCTTTGGCTAGCACAGCCTCCTTTTCGGTGACGTGGTTGTTGGTCCTCCAGAACAGCAGCTTGCTAAAGATGAGCAGGAAGAAGCACCTAATCATCATTCTGTCGGTGTCGCTCATCGTAGTCCTTGCCAACAACACCTCGGTGTTGATATCGACACCTTGTGGCACCACGAGCAAATGCTTTAGCTCAGCAAGCTCTATTGTGCCTGCGACATGCAACACGAAAGGTGCGATTTGAGTACGTCAATGGGCCCCCACTGCAAATTAGGAATTTATGTGGGATTTGAGTCTGCCTCTAGGATTTGAGTCTGCCTCTATAGTAAAATATTTAGAGGCCATGACAGAGGATCTTCTAAAAGGAAGATATGCTAATTCTACATTTAATGAAGAACTATTTATGGTATTAGAGGAGCAAATGGACCCTAAATTGAAATGCCGAGAGCTAACATGTAATGATAGCAGTCTTCACAATGTCAATCCACACACTGAATAATCTGAATAAGGGGTCAGATGATAATAGATTTGCAAAGTCTGGCAAATAAGCTGCTAGATTCATTCACAGATCATATGGGAGTTAAAAAGTGACATACATCAACAATAAATGTACCTAAAGGAGTGAAACCATCCTGGGTTTTGGTTATACATATGACTGTACAACTCTTAGTAAGAAGAAAGGGAGACCTCTAGGTTCTTAGGATCTTAGACCACAGAGACATCCGCAAAAGAGATGTACGGAACAAGGTGAAAAACTCTATAAAGGGAACAAGAATGAGAAACGTCCATTGAACGTTGCACCCAGTGAAGGAGCGCAAGGGGTGGCACCCCATGAAAGAGCACAAGGGGAGGCGCCTACTATAGGGGAGAGCACACCCGCTAACACTAGGACAACGTAACGCCAAAACTCTACCATATTGGAAAATTGTGGAGAGCTGCTTGATTTAAATAAAGTATCAATCGAATTAGATAAACAGTTTGGCACAAACTATGTGAAAAATAGGAGAACTATTTTATAGACAAGTATATGCTAATAGCATCTGCTTCATGATTAAGATTGCGTTGCACATTTGAAAATTCAGATCTGAAACCAAGGATGATTGTAGAGTGCAAGAACCATCATGATTGGGATAAATAGAAGGAAGCAATCTAGAATGAACTAAATTAACTGAACAAGAGGAAAGTCTTAAGTCTAGTGGTCAAAACACCCCATCATTTTATTATTGTTGGACATAAGTGGGTGTTCATAGGAAAGAGGAATGAACATAACCTAGTGGTGAGGTACAAAGCGAGATTAGTAGGGACAAGAGTTCACGCAGAGACCTAACACTAATTTCAATGAAATTTACTCTCATGTACTAGATGGCACAACATATTTATAACATCTCAATTTTTGCACTTTTGAATTTGTTTTATATATTTAACCATTTTGAGAAGTTTCATAATTTTTATGGCTTATTAAAGCCTAATATGGATTTTCCTTAAGTCAAAAAGTATTTAATGTGATTAATGTTCAAGTGAACAATTATCAAAATTATTTTATTTGGGTTCTATATGCTCTAAGTATTTTATAAAATTTTCTCAAGTTGTTGCAAGCTTATTTGCGATTTATTTGAAGCCTGTTTGTATTTTCTAAAAAGAAAAGTATTTAAAATTCTGGAAAGAGCTTTTGGGCCAAAACCCAGTCTGTTCGATCTGGCTCTTGTAGCCAAAGGTAGTGCGTGCTCGCCTCTCGCCACCACTGTCTTTGCGCAAGCCGTTGGTCCCACCTGTTAGGGTTGTCGCCTCCATGTATGACATGGATTTGAAGTCCAAGTTGTGTCTGTTGCGAACATCATTGCTGATTCGTGCTGTATAAGGACGTCAAGGGGTACTTAAGGGGGCATCATCATGGCCTTAAGCCCTAACCCTCAAAGCCACAAGGAGCATCCGTTTCGTCGGATTTCAAGTTTTCTCGAGCACAACGCCGTGGAGGTCTTCACTGGATTTCACTATCGTCAGTGAGTCTCTAAGCCCTTGGTCTGCACCATTAGATTCGCCGCATCGCGTTCTACCTCGTGCGCACACCATCTCATCGGCATCGAGCCCCTAGGTCGTCATTTCCGTGAAGCCCGCGCCACCACAGCTGCCCAAGGTCGTCGTTGGCTGTGACACTCACGTCACCAGATGCACTATGTTGAGCTCTTCTAGATGCGATGACCGGGAGTCACTGGAGTGCCATCGTTTGTTCGGAGTAGTCGACCCTAGGTCCCAGTGCTATTGTGCTACCATGGCGGTGATGTGGAGCTGACGTGGCATGCCACGTTGTGCTGACTAGGATGCCACGTAGGTGGTAGATCTGTGTGTAAAGTTAGTTTACCATGAGCTGTGTCTCTAACACATGGGGCCCACGTTTCAATGAGATGTGCCATGAGCCAGGTCCACCGTGGACCAAAGCCGTGAGCCTGTAGACTCGGTCTATGGACCAGAGGCCCATATGTCATTCCCTGTTATTTTTATAAAATCCAAAAAATTGATTTTTTAATTAAAAAAAGGGCAGGACCACATGTGAGTCTCTCGAAAGGAACATTATATTTTCTTTCTTTTTTTTGATTTATTTGTTGAGTAAATATTTTGAGATTATGTTCTTCTTCATACAAACTTTGATTGAGTCTGTTCGAATTTTTAAATTCTTCTAAATTCAAGATCTACCTTTTGGTGAATTTTACTTGATTTTTGGAGTTTTCTTTTCTCTACTTTGTATTTATTTTGATTTTCACCATTCATTTCGCTTAGATAACGTAGTACCGAGTTCGTACGAATGTGAAGAGTTGACTCAAGGTCAAGGTCCAGATCAAGATTTTTTCAAGGCAAATTGTGCTTTCATCATGTTGAACCCAGTTTTACAAATTATATTTTCTTAATTTATTGCATATTATTTCAAGTTATAATGTTTTCAATAATTATTTGTTACCCTAGGATGGATAATTAATAGTTAGTCGCTAATACATGCCAACGTGGGTTGGTTACAACGTGCTTAGTATGATTAGCCATGCCACAAATAATTGATATCTTTTGAAAGTGCAATTCCATTTGTTTTTCTAATGATATATGGAACATGTTTATGAAAGGGCATGGCATGTGTTGTCACATAATAATCTTGAGTTGTTGATGGTATGTGTTGCATGATAATCAACTGGAGTGGTAAATGATTTAGATTGAGGCATATGGTAAGAGAATATGTGCTAGGGTGGGTATGTGTGACATTTGGGTAAGAGATTCCGTGTGAATCTTTTGATATTTGTAACTGAGATTTATTGGAAGTCTTTTCTCGGTCAATTAAGGACTTAACCTTGTCAATCATTGAACTTGGCTAATCATACAACCACATGTCTGTTATGGGCCAGACATAACTCAATAAGTTTTCAAGTCTTGGCATGTGATATCTCAGGAGGATAACCAAGCTGTGTACATGGTTCGGGAAGGTGTGTTGCAGTGGCTCCACATCTTGAACAATGATTGTTCCTAGTCCAACAATAAGTCTCTCATAATTCTTCTGCTCTATATGAAGGTGGAATAGTGAGACCAGGCTTATCAGGAGTATCTATGTTCGGATGGAGTTTCTGAAAGGTTTTGTTATGATCTTCTTAGTCGCAAGTCGATGGGTACGTGTTTTGACTGACGTTATAAGATTGATCATGTCTTGTGGGTAAAGTGTATAATCTCTGTAGTGTTAACCTATTTGAATAGTCATGTCCTCGGTTATGGACAATGCTCGAAATTTCATACAAGGGTTAGATTTTATAAAATAAAACCTGAGAATGGAGGCTATGTGCCAATAGAAGTAATGGGATTTGGTTTAGGCTGTGTGCTAGTTTATTTTGAGAAATATTGGAAAGAATTATTATTATTGTTATTTGTTTTAATGTTATTTCAATCTATTTATTGTATTCAATTGGAGATGCTACTTTACTACAAAATAGCCATATAAGCTATTCTTTGAAATATGCCTTGCATGTAGTTATATTAGGCTTGCATTCTGTGCACAACTTGTTGGGTGCTTCATGTACTCACCCTTACTACAGTAAATCGATGAGTTGAAGAAGAGTCTAAACATACCATAGAGGAGTTTCAGGAGGAGGCCAATTAATAGGAATTGAATCTTGTCAGTTGCCTATGGTATATTGATGGATCCTCTACGAAGTTTTCCATTCCATTGTTGTTATCTTTCTTGGAGTTAAAGCCTTGTGAGGTCTAATAATGCAAAGTCTATCTTAAGGTTATGCAACTATCTTTTACTCAACAAATATGGTCTTTTATTATGTTTCCATCATGTATAATTATGATATTATGTCTATGTTGCCACTGTATGCACTAGCGTGATCTTAGACTAGTGCAGTATACACAGAGTGTCCATATTTGCATATTCGAGTCCTGTCAGTCTTGTTACTTGGTAGCTATGGCAATAAGAATGAATCTAAAACTAAAACTTACAGATGTTGTGACTGCATATCTATATGGGTTACTTGATTTTTTTAATCTATATGAAGATTTGAGAAGAATTGAAAGTCCCACGTATGAGCGATAATGAATGTCACAATGTATAATGTCAAATTGCAAATGTCACTACACGGATTGAAACTGTCATGTCATATGTGTTACAACCAACTAAGTGAATTCCTTTTGCAGAAGGGATATGTAAATAATGAGGTTTGTCTATGTATATTTATAAAGAAGTCCATGAGTGGATTCTACTTCATATCTGTATATGTTGATGACTTCAACGTAATTAGAAACACGAAGGACATTCTTGAATTAAGCACATACTTAAAGAAAAAAATTGCGATGAAATATTTGAGAAATTTTTTTTTGTCTTGGTTTGTAGATTGAGAAATTGACTTATGGCATATTCACTACAACAAAATATTCCTGTAGAGACGTGTTGTTTGTAGGCTAGAGACGTTTTTTTCCATCTCCACAAGACCATAGAGTCATTTTTATAAAGCGTCGTAGGAATTTGTCCACATGGATCATCTAAAAAATATAGAGACGTTTTGTTAAGCATGTCTACATCATTTAAGACATTCTATAGAAACGTTAAATTGCAACTCTATGAACTTAGAGACGCTTTTGTAGAAACATCTACAACAAGTCTCAATTGATGTATGAAGATGTTAAATTGCATCTCTATGAACTTACAGACGCTTTAGTAGAAACATCTATAACACATCTTAATATGTATTTCATAGAGACGTTATGTGACGTCTACATATTATGTACACACGTATATCTGGATGCCCTATCTAATGCGCAAATTTTTTTTATTTTAGTCAGTACATTATATTTTATATGGATGTGTATCACCATATGAAGGCAGTATTGCACATATCTATTTTCTCCATTATGTACCATTTCATGGGTACCATCATATTCTCAGAGTATATAGAAAGTAGTGAAGTAATATAGCCCATAGTAGCAATATGTACTTGTATTAAGAGTAGTGGAGTTCCCAACTAAATGAAACATCCATATAAATTAACAAGTTCACAGCTGAATGAAAAATCAATATGAGAGAAACACACGGATAAAACATCCTATTAAAAGAAACTTGTGCATCAGGTCTTCTCAATTGTTGGAATCCATCTATAAGCTTTCTTCAAGTAGAAACTTGTGCATCAGGTGTTCCACTCTTCCCTCTATTCTTTTTATAGTCCTCCATTATCCTGCAAAAGAACCCATTAAAAGAAAAGATAATTTGGCATGAGTGCTTATGACAAATGAAGCACTAGTTTAATTAATGAAATTTGAAGTGACATACCAACTTGTGCCCAGGTGGAAATTTTATTCTTAGGCTTTTTATCTGAATAGTGATAGATATTATATGAATAACAGGATATAAGCAACTATTACACATTGAAAAGTATACTCGTTGATTTTACATAAATGATCTTACATATAACCGAGGCCAAGCAATAACATCCAATTGCATCTCTTACTATATGGAAATTTTTATACGGTCTAGGCAGCCTCTCATCTCCAAATATTTGTAACACCGAAAACCACCACCCTATAATATTCGTCTCCAAGCATGTTTCCTCCAACCACATGTGTGCTATCTTTAGTCACTAAATTCCCTTCAGCTACAACTTTACCTCTGTTTATCACATTCAATGAAAACAAGAAAACTTCCCTTTGATCCTATCATATTGAGAAACAGGACCATTGTCATTCATGAAAAAAGAACATCATAATTCACGAACTATAAATAACTTACTTTTATAATAAAATTGATAAAGACATACTGATTTAGATGAACTATGCTCTAGTACCGGCATTCTCTGAGGCCCTGTGATAAACATAATTTAATGATCAACACATGTGAATATGAAAACAAAATTAGCATTACTACAACAAGAAACAACATAGCCACAAGTCATTTTCATTAATAGTTTGAATATAACCTGATTGGTTTCACCATCACGTGGTAAAGATGAATATGCGTAACTCTGATTAGTTTTGGTCCTTTTGGCGGAGCTTTCAACATGTACTTTCTGTAATTGAAAGTTGGTTCAATTATATATGTTCTAAAAATTGGGTATGGTTCAATAACAAAGTAATATTTTATTAACACACCTTGGCAATCATGTATTGATTTGGTAAAAATGGATTGGACTTACTCTCTTTGGCTTTAGTACAATTGACAAAACACAACTGCTGCAAGTTATGATAAATAGTAGCATTAAGATATTGGCAAACTTCGATTCAATATTTATCAAAGTAAATACTACATCACCTGCCCATTATTGGGTGCAGTGTGGTTGTCATAAGAATCCTCAAGGTTGTTATCAAATCCATTTGGGATATCATTATCAACTCGTTCAAAAATACCAACCTACAATAAAAAAATATAAATCATAGTGTTGCTGGATAGTGTATCAATGTTCACTACTCGATTTTTGCATAATTAGTTTGAATATACCTTAGAGGTTTCGCACTGACGTGGTACATCTGATTTTGCGTAACTCTGACTAGTTTTGGACCTTTTAGCAGAGCTTTCAACATGTGCTTGTTGCAATTAAAAGTCGATTCAACTATATAAGTGTTCTAAAAATTTGGCATGGTTAAATAATAGAGTGAGATTTTCATATCTCACCTTGACAATCATGTGTTCATGTGGTAAAAATGGATTGGCATGACTCTCTTTGGCATTAGTACAATTGACAAAATGCGATTGCTGCAACTTATGATAAGTCATAGTATTAAGACATTGGCAAAACTTCAATTTAATATTTATTGAGTAAATACTATATCACCTGCACATTATCTGGTGTAGCATGGTGTAAGGACCAAGTTGGCCTAGAGGGAGGGGTGAATAGGTAACTTTAAAACTTTTTAATTATTACGAAAAACTTTTCTCAATAAAAAGCAGAAACGGAAGCAATTAATATAAAAGTTTAGAACAACAGTTGTTCAAAAAAACTTTGTACGAAAAGGGAATTTCGAATGAGAAACTATATGAGAATAATGAGCAATAAAAACAAACACAGGAGAACACAATGATTTTCCACCGAGGTTCAGAGATCACTCCTACGTCCCTGTTAGAGCACTTCCTCAGAAGTATTGCTCCACCAAACAGCCAATCTCAATAGCTTTTGGTTTTCCACTATCTTGACTCTTTCACTACTCTAGTGAGGTGAGTCTCAACCTTTCACAGCAATAGTGACCTTCCACAATCACTGTTGGATAGGTCACACCAACAACTTCTCCAACCGTCTAGGAACAGCTAGTTCCAAGAGTAATAGACTATCCACAAGCCCTGTCTCTTGGTTCAGTAGCTAGATGCAAACTAGACTTAGCTTGGAGCAAGCACTCTAAATGCTCAGAATGAATGTTTGTGATTTCTGAGTTGAAGCTCAAACTCTTGATGAAAATGAGGCTCAGGAATTCTAAAGATCAAGAGTTATATGTGATTTGAATGATGCCAAAAATGTTCAGGATATCAAAAGATGTGAATGTGCAAAGCTCTATCTCACACTATGTTTGAGAAACCAGGCATGTTATATGTAGACCCTGAACAGAGATAACCGTTACACCTTCCATTTGCCCGTTGGGGTTTGGTAGGTTAGATAGGGTAGGTCAACTGCTACCCTTTTGCAAGACTTTTAAGGTATATGAGTCATAAGTCAAAGTATACACATACGCCGGACCGAAAACTTTGGTCCGGGGTACATAGGATTGGAAAGCATTGTTGTGCTCAGAATGACCCATTTACGCCGGACCGAAAATATTGGTCCGTCGTACACATACATTGCTTGATTTTGATATCAGCAAGAGAATGCTTGCGCCGGACCGAAAAAGTTTGTCTGGAGTACACATGTTTTTGTTTCTTTTGAGTACCAGCAAATAGAGTTTGCGTCGGACCGAAAAAGCTGGTCCGGCATACATAGGAAAATGGCTAGTTTTATCTGAGTGAAACATGTTCGCGTCGGACCGAAAAAGTTGGTTCGGCGTACACATAGAATTCTGGTCTGCATCAGACTTTGTATTTCTGGTTTAAGATAAATTTTAACACAGACTTAGAATTTTATGTAGAGGAGATATAACTTATGCTGGACTAAATTAAAGAAAGAATTCAGATTGGTCCGACGAAGACAGTTATACTAGGTTGAAAAGAATCAAAGAAGAATTCTTAACGCCGGACTGAAAAAGTCGGTCTAGTGTACATGGAGTACGCTTGGTGAAGATAATTCTCAGCATCGGACCGAAAATATCGGTCCGGCGTACATGTTGTACGCTCGGTTAGAATTTTGAACTTAGGATCTTTGAGCGCCTGAGTAAAAAGAAGTTTGGTCCAGAGAGAATTGTTTTGGCTATCAAGATAAAGCTCTGGATTTTTGAGTGAGAAATATGAAAATTCCTATGCTCCAAGTAATCTTAGTTATTTTGCATATGAACCAAGATCATTTCTTATGTATAATCCCTCTTAATAGTACGGTGATTTTAACTATATGACTTGAATCAACTCCTAAGCCAAAACTAGAAAAACACCTTAGCCTTGATCATCAAATCTGACTGTATCCTTTTTAGTTAGTCATCAACACCAAAACCTATATAATAAGCATTATTTACACAAATAGGGAGCCTAGATGCTCTCAGCATGGACATTGTTATATGAATCCTGAAGGTTGTTATCAAATCCATTTGGGACATCATTATCAACTTGTTAAAAAATATCCACCTGCAATAAAAACATAAATCATAGTGTTGCCAACTTGCCACATAATGTATCAATGTTCATCAATTGATCTTTTGCAACAAAAAAAAAAGATGGCGCAAAGATGTTTACTTCATTATTTTGTGATGCTAACAGTATGTTTCTCAAATCCTCTCCAGGGAATTTTTGTTCTATGAAGGCACGCATGAGATTCATCTCACCACTCATGTTTTCTATCTTCTCGCCCATTGCTTCAAGTGCTAATTTAAGTCTTCCATCTTGCTCAGATTGCCCAACAAAAGTTCGTCCATTAGAAACCTTTACATGGCTCAAATACTTATGATCATAGTACCCTCAAAGTTTTGTCTCTCTTCCAATTACATTTTGAAACACTTCATCATAATCTTTGGATGGAAGACTCCCATTGTTATTTGTTTTCCTTTTTGCTAGCTCATGATAAGCCATTTCCTACGTAAATAAACATATATGGAGCTCATCATACAACGAACCAAATTTAATTTTTGAATGCAACTAATAAGAACAGAAATGTACCATTAGTGCCTTCATATTCTGGTTAGCATAGTTGCCATCCGTTTTATTATGTGCTTCATCCCATAAGTCAATTAGGTGGACCTTTCCTTTCTTTTCTGTTTGCTGTGCAATAAAGTAAATAAGATTTATCATTGTTTCAGTTAAAATACCTTCTGATTTGTGAGAATAACAAAATTTAAATACTAAACAATTATCACCATCTCTTTTAACAGCCTAGCATGGCTTTTTCTCCCAGTTGTACGAGGATTCTACTGTTGTTTCGCGCACTCAAAGTTCTCTTACATAATTTATACGAACATAGAAGATTCAGACAATACAAATAATTATGAAACTAATTTCGACTACAATTTAAGCATGAGAATGAAGACGTCACCGAGTGTGCCTCTTGACACCATATTCCAATAAGAGCACTCCATTGATATGCATTAACATCTTTTGGAACATCTTTCAATATTTCATTCAGAGTACTCTTATCACGATTAAAATATTTTTTTTTTCAAATGATATTTGTAGGATCTCCACCCTTTGCCAACTTTCATTAGGATCCAGTCTCATGTAAGCTGCTTCATCTCAGAAGGGTAGACAAATTTCGTCTTTCATAATTAAAGCTAATTGTTAGTAGTCAAGTCAACATGATGATATATATTACAGTTAAATGAACATTCACCTCCACATATGAAATTATGCTCCCATGTGGTTCCACAAATTGTTCATCGTCCCATCTTCGAATGTGTAATAGTGCAAATGTTGAATTCTGCGTGAGGTCACCAAGATACGAACCAAGAATGGAACTTGACCTTTCATTCGGAACACCATTTTGATCCGTCTCCACAATTACCTTTCCTCCTTTTAATTGGTCCACATCTTTTGCTCCAAAATCTCCTAGAACCTGCTGTATCTCCCTGTTTGGCCCTGCATATAGGAAAATTTCAATGGTGTGATAGGGCAAATCAAATACATATAGGCATCTATAGAAAAATATGAAACTTACAAATTATCTTAATCGGTCTTCTGGATTTACGAGGCAACCTTGCTAACATGTTATCAATCTCTAGATGACCTTGTCCATTATCTTCATTGAGTTGTACATCTCCTCCATCCTGAACTTCAAGATTCAAGTGCAAATTATCATCATCAGGTTGCACATTTCCTGCATTCAGAGCTTCAAAGTTCAAGTGTAAATTTACTTCATCGAGTTGCACATTTCCTGTATCCTGAGCTTCAAAGTTCAAGTGCAAATGTTCTTCATTGAGTTGCACATTTTCTGCATCCTGTACATCCAGGTCCAATTTTCGCAGCCGTCTAGGTACCCTCACCATAATTTGTTCACTGAAGCAACAAAAAAAATTCAGAAGTCAACCATCCATCTAATGAAAGGTAATTACGGGAACAGGCAATTACAAATATATGAGCTGCAAAATTTTTAGAAACTTTTATGAGATGTAACTACAAATTTAAGCATAGGTCCTACAACGCACTGCACTATCTAATTTACATCCACATGTACCTTTTTATGTCAAATAGGAATATAATTGAACAAGAAAGAAAATTAATCAGGTCATTATAGATTATAAGTCGAAACAAGCACCAGAAGATTTTAAGTTTAGCTAAGAACTTGCATACCCTATTGTTCACACTACACACAAATTAGACTAGAGTAGCAGATCCTAGATAAATGGAGATTGGCCCAGAGTGTCTTCAGTGGAGACTCCAATTGGGACCAATCGTGCACACATATAAACAAGTGTTAATGGACAAATAAATCATGCAGCTATACATTCCACGTTACCGATCCAAGATCCATGTTCCAAACATCAAAATTTCTATCAATCAACCATTCAACCAGACATGCATTTTCACAAGCACCTGTAGTGCAATGCCCAAGTATCAAACCATGAGCCAACGAACAACGGAGACATGACAATGCGGCTGTGCTAACCAATCAATAAACAATCAAGCAATGATGGAAAACAAACTTGCAAGCAAGCGGCTATGTGGAAGCAATAGCGACAGAGACTTTGCCAGCGACTTCGCCGAACACAGTCGATGGCGAAGAGAGAGGAGGGCCAAGAGACAAAGAAGAGCGTTTCCTCCCCTCTTTGTGATTTCCTTGCAGATATACAATGGGATCACTCTTGTTATTTTCCCTGTAGGCAGAGCAAGGAAGATGGATAATTGCATTAGGCAACGCTAGATCGATGGCTTCCATGTTTTGTTTCGTAATTGATACGCCATATTATATTGTTTTTACAGAAGTGCTTCAATCTCTCACCCTCTAACTAGAGTTGTATGAATCTTAAAGCACTTAATGGTAGGGGAGTAAACTATTTTTTTGCAATATATAGTCATGTAATTTTTTTTATTTTCAAAGAACTAGTTGTGAAACATTATTTTTTAGCAATACTTAAATGTAGGGGAGTAAACAGAACTGAAATGGGCTTTATTGTTTCTGTTTTTTTTACCAGAAATGGAAACAAATATGGAAATCTCGAAAGTGAATATGGAAGCGCATAGTGCCAAAAATGAATATAGAGCAAATACGGAGATCGGACTCAGTCGTCGTGCGAAGGACGAACATGGCCGACTTGCAAAGGTTGGACACATAAACCGGACGAAAGGCACGAAGTGCTGGACGGATGAGGCCGCTCCGGTCGGGTGGGGGGAGACAACACTGAAGGCGAAGGGACAAAGGGCGTGGCGTGGTGGGCGAAGGATAGCGGGCAACAGTAGGGTGTCGCGGTGGTTAAGGATTGAGGGCGCAGGATGGAGGAACAGAAGATCTAAGATTTTTTTAGTGTTTGAACCTTTTTTAAATAGGAAAAAGTCCATTTTTGGAATTTTAATAAACTAGTTTAAACTATGGCATATGAAAATGTCCACAAATAGTCATGAATTTTGAAAGATCGAAAAAGGCGACTAGAGGGGGGGGGTGAATAGGAGCCAAATAAAATTTTTCGAATAAACTTTCCCCCTAGAATTCAAACCACCAAAAGTCGAAAGAAAGCGCCTTTGGTCGGGTATCTCAGTCGGATGAGCAGTACCCCGACCTCTGAGATCGGATGAAGCAGTACTCCCGAGCCCGGACTGGTCGGATGAGCGAACTCCCGACCGAAGTGGTCGGATGAGCGATACTCGGGTGAATAGTGTTGGGTGAAAGATCCCGGCCGGACGAACGATCGCCCGACTGCGGAGGTCGAATGAAGCGATACTCGGGTGAATAGTCTCGGATGAGCAGTGCCTCCCGACCGATGAGCGATGACGTCCGACCTACAGAGATCGGATGAGCGATACTCGGTCGGATGAGCAGTAAAATCAGCGCGATCTTAAAAGCAATCGATGTAACTTTTGATGGTGATCCAAAAGCAGTGAAACTTGGTGTGCACCTCCCTAAGGATGTCAGGAACCTATTTGGTCATCAATCGAAGGAATTGATACCAAGGTTCCGTCCTTTTCGATTTAACAAATGCAACACCAAAAGCGAGTCACGAACACAGACTTTACCTAACTTGCTGGTGGGAGTTGATGGTGAGAATATCCTTGGATAACTCTCCACAAATCACAGCAAGTAAGTACACGAAGAAACAACCCTTCAAGCAGATAGAAACACTATCGAAAACTAGGCACGTAAATTGGTTTCTTCCAAACCGAATAGAAGAGGTTGTAGATTGCCTAGATGATTGGGATATGATCTATAGAAGATTCATCCGCAATCTTTCATCCTTGGCAATAAGAACGAAGCCAATCAAGACTAACGAAGCGCAAGTCACACGTTTACGCACTTTAAGAACACAGATTTACAACTTGCAACAAGAACGCAAGGATTGCCTAAATGATTGAAAGCACCGAATCCGGAGAAGAGTTCATCAATCATGAATTTCACAAAGGACTCAACAGCATGTAGAAGGAGATGAGGCAAATCCAAATTACGTAAAGTAAATTGCAAGTAAGTAAATGCGAATTTAGATAATGAATTTAAGTGCGTAATGTAAATACGTAAGAGAAATGAAACAAGAATATAAGTGAAGAACATTTCATTTACGGAAGGGAGGTTTACAAAGCCTCACAACAAAGTGGGCAAAACTCAAGCGAGCGGCAAAACCTCGGAACCTTCAAAACCTTCACGGAGGGAGGCTGCCCTACCCTCTATTTATAGTGACACAGGATCAATTCCCACCTTTGGATGTCTGCTTCAATCCTAAGCCACCATCCAAGAGCCCGGATTTGATCCTTACACATCACTCTCAACAACTCTCAACTACTCACGTAGACTTTCCTCACTGCTCACCCCAAGGAGACACCCTCTCCTATCTATTCATAGCAGGCTTGGAACACCTACCACCCTTGGATGAGCCTCTAAACCCTAGAGCACTCCATCAAGGGTGAGATTTTACCCACTCACAAAGCTATGCATGGGCTCACCCAAACCCAACAACACAACGTGTTTTGCACGCTTTCAACTCACACTAACTTGACCCGCTACTCTATCTTTCGACCGCGATCCAACGGTCCTCCTAGATCGAGCAGCTCCAAGTTAGCATCTCATCCATTCCTTTGTCTTCTCGGCTTGCGGCTACTCCACGGCCTCGGTCATCTTTGGCGACACCTTGATCATCGGACCTCGGCTCTCCCGGCCTAGTCACGATCCCTTCGCCTCACCATGACCTAGCTCCAAAGTCCGCAATCATCATAGACAAGGAAACCACATCATATAGCAATGTCCAACAACACATATCCATCTCAGCGAGAAAGATATACACTATCTTGACCGGCCAAAAACCCGACCACACGTGGTCTGACCACTAGTCTCCATCCCGACCACCCATGGTCTGACCACTGGTCTCCATCCCGACCACTCGAGGTCTGACCACTAGTCTCCATTCCGACCAACCATGGTCTGACCACTGGTCTCCATCCCGACCAACCATGGTCTGACCACTGGTCTCCATCCCGACCACTCGAGGTCTGACCACTAGTCTCCATTCCGACCAACCATGGTCTGACCACTGGTCTCCATCCCGACCACTGAGGTCGGCGGCGGTCTCCAGACCGGCGAGAGACGACCACTCGGGTCGACGGTGGTCTCCGACTAGCCACAGCCCAGACCTCTCTGGGTCGGACAACTGGTCTCCGACCAACCAAAGACCTGACCACTCGGGGTCAGACGACTGGTCTACAACACAGCCAAAGCCCCGACTACTCAGGTCGGACGACCCGACCACTCGGGGTCGGATGACTGGTCTCCAACCAGTAACTCAAATTGCTCTAGCTCGAAAAACAATCCAAATCAAACTCAAACTTGAGCACACCTTGCTCAAATAAAGTCAAATACTCATCACAAACATGGATGGACCTCCACATGGTCCTTCAATCTCCCCCTTGATGAGTATATTGACAAACCACACAAAAGGCATAAATTTGAGTTTGAATGAGAGAAGAAGAAAGCAATTTGATTGCAAAGCCAAACTTGGTCGAGAGAAAGATATAAAATTATGACCAAGTTGGCGAAAGAATTTAGAACAAGACCATGAAAAGAGCAAGTTTTCAACAAAAGCTCTCAAAACCAATCATAAGTGTCAAATGTGATTATGATCCATAAGAGATAGCAAAGATTTACAAAAATCATAAGAACCAACAAGCTTTCACATTTCTATCTCCTCCTTTTCTACATTTTAAATGATGCCTTTTTCCACATTTTCTCCCCCTTTTGGCAATATAGGCACCAAAATAGAATTTTCTCCCTCTTTTATGTATGCATGAAATGCAACCTAAGGGAACTTTGAAGATTATCCAAATGATCATAATGACAAGATATGACACCAAGCTTATTAATCTCAGATTATGACCAAACTAAGACATGTCCAAGTGCAAATAACAAATTTTGCTCATAAGCTAAATTTTGAAAATGTATCACTTTTAGCAAGATTTGACAAGTGCAAAACTTAGCAAAGTTTCAAAACTAGAAGCAAAACCACTCAGGGATCAAATGGAAAACCTAGAGTTCAACCTACTCAACACTTTGGGGAATTTGAAGTGCATATTAGGTCCTTCGAGCCTATTTTTCAATTTATGCAAATTTTCTTTAAGACTTCGAAAAACATAGCGGGGTGCAAATGTTTGACATTATTTGCATTCTTTACCCACTTATGTGTTTGATATTTGCATTTTTTTTGTTGATTGACTCAAGCCATTTTCGATCATCTCAAGAGTAACTCTTAAGAGAATGATCTTGGTCATACACGATATATTCCAAGTTCATCCCAAGTGCAATGGGAGGCAGTCTTGAGAATATATAGTGTTGAGTTCAATTTTGCACAAAAGAGTGTCAAATTTTTCTTAATTTAGCACATATGAGCAATTCTGAAGGACTCAAATATGGATCAAGCAAATTTCACCCAAGTTGCTATAGGGACTCTAGAGAATTCCAAAATTTCACAATTCACGGTAAAAGCTCTTAGAGAAGAAACTAGTAAGTAAAAGCAACATGTTTCATCAAGTTTTCATTTAAAGCTTTTAATTTTCAGATTTTAACAAGCTTAGTATGATAGATGGACTTGGATAGACCTAAGCTAGTGATTTTCTTCAAAGATGTAGCAAGGTGCATTACATGAAGATTGAATCAATTGCATAATAGACAAAGCTCATAAAACAGAAAATGCAGTCTAAATGCAATGCATGAACATATTCCCAAACTGCCCCTCAACAAATGAATCAATTTTAGGCTCAAATCTGGTTAAAGTTGAGTTATTATCAAGATTAGGCATAAAGAAAACCCGAATGAACTCAATAACAACGAGAAAAAGCAGAATGAGGAGAAGAAGTCGAGCGCAAGGCGGATGGCTATTGAGCATAGATAAGATAGAAGAGACTCACTACTGGCTCAGATGGCTCTTATCTTCCCCCAGTCTCTCGAGGAGAGCACACAGACCACTCTCTGAGGAGGCCCAAAACCTGCTAGACTTATAAGGCGTGAGGAACTCAACCTAGAGAGAAGAGAGAACACTAATCACGCATGATAGCAACCTAAAGCATAAGATAAGAGGTCCATGGAAGACATGCCAAAAGTCTAAGTGAGTGAACTCAACTTAAGAAAACCAGCCCAAAGTCACCCGAGAAGAAGAAAGAAATCTTTGGAGGAAAATATATAGTACATAATATACAAACCAGCTCCCCTCAAGATAAGTGTATGGGCTCACGACTCCAAGCTCACTCCTCAAAGCAACAAACACGGAGCTATCCAAAGGCTTGGTGAAGATATCGCTAAGCGGAGGTCACTCTCTACAAGCCCGAGCGCGATATCTCCCTTCTCCACATGGTCTCTAAGGAAGTGATATCTAATATCAATGTGCTTGGTCAGGGAATGTTGCACTTTGGGTTTTTAGCAATGCAAATAGCTGAAGTGTTGTCACGAGAAAAGTGGCACACTCTCTATCTCTAACCCATAGTCCCAAGGTCGATCTCATCCAGAGCACAGCTCTGACAAAGAATCTGCGACAACATACTCGGCCTCGGCGGTGGGATCGTGCAACTCGATCGCTTCCTAGATGACCAAGAAACAAGAGAAGTGCCAATGAATTGGCAAGTGCGAAGTGCTCTTCCTATCTATCCTCTGACCCGACAAAGTCGGCATCGAAAAGGCTCTAAGAGATAGACAAGAAGAAGAAGAGTACCATATACCATAATCGGTGGTAGCACGAAGGTACTGAAGATGCGCTTGACCTTTGGCGGTGAGAGGCGCGAGGAGAAGCTTGAAATCGAGCGCCACGAGACACACAATGAAATGTATGTCGGCCTCGAAGCAATGAGGTACAAGAGGAGCCGATCATGCTCAAAACTCCTTTTGATCGGCGGGCTCACCATCCTCATCGGGCTCGAGGACAGCGGTGGTGGCCATAGGAGTCATCACCGCTTCCCATCGACATGTCGAGCGCCTCGGGAGGTCACGGGTATATTTGCCTTGATGCAAGAAAGTACCCTCCGAGTCCGCTTGATTTGGAAGCCAAGAAAGTAGCTCAACTCGCCCATCATACTCATCTCAAACTCTGTACTCATCACATCGTAAAAGCGAGAGACAAGAGAATGAGGCGAGCCACCAAAAATGATATCGTCCACATAAATCGGACAAGAAGAAAATGAGACTCATGGTGTCGATGAGCAGAGTTTTGTCTACTATGCCCATTTAAAGTCATGGTGAGAAGATAAGACTTGAGCCTCTCATACCATGCTCTGGGGGCTGCTTGAGTCCATCTGAGCTTTGGAAAGCTTGTATACATGACTCGGAAACTTGGGGTTTGAATCACGGAGGTTGCTGACATAAACCTCTTCCTCAATATAGCCATTGAGGAATGCACTCTTGACATCCATTTGATAAAGCTTGAAGCCTTTGGATGCAAAAATGCAAAGCGTGATCCGGATAGCCTCTAGCCTAGCTACAGGAGCAAAGGTCTCCTCAAAGTCAAGACCCTCAACTTTGAGAAAAGCCTGTGCAACTAGTCTAGCCTTGATTCTAATTACAACCCCATCCTCACTCTGCTTGTTTTTGAACACCCACTTGGTCCCAATGACATTATGACGGATGGGGCTTGACAAGCTGTCATACCTTGTTCCTCTCAAAGTTCTCAAGTTCCTCATGCATAGCATTAATCCACGACTCATCGGATAATGCATGAGAAACATCCTTCGGCTCAAAGGAGGCAACGAAGGCGAGTGAAGCGAGAAGAGGACAGACCCGTTCTTGGCGGGTGACACGCTCGAACAAATCGCCAACCATCGATCGGGAGGATGGCGTCTCGAATATGGCGGGAGGTCCAAAGAATGAGTAGCCTCTACCTCTTAAGCAGAAGAGGTAGGAGCAGAGCCACTCATTGAAGGAGAGTCGGAAAGCAAGGTGGTCTCCACGAGGTGCGAAATGGAAGCAGGAGGCACCTCGGTGAAGAGGGCTGGATCCGGTGGAACACCATCATTTCCATCATCCTCATCTTCTTCAAAGATGGTCTCGGAGGGATAAGAAGAGCACGAAACATCGAGGTCTAGCTCTAGGCTAGCCTCATCAAAGGTCACATCACAGGTCTCTATGATCCTATGCGCATCAACACTCCGGACCCTATAGCTACGAGAAGAAGGCGAGTAACCTAGAAAGATACCATCGGAAGAGCGAGACTCAAACTTATCTAGGTTACCATACTTCAAGATAAAACACTTGCAGCAAAAGCGAAAATGAGACACTGGGCTTTCGCCCATACCTCAACTCATAAGAAGTGCGATGCAAATGTGCTCTCAAAACACGCGATTAGAAACATGGCAGCGGTAGCTATAGCCTCATTAAAACTTCCTAGAGTCTTGTACTCATCTAGCATCGTCCTAGCCATCTCAACGAGGTCTGTTCTTCCTTTCCACTATGCCATTCTGTTTGAGGGGTGTAGGGAGAAGAGAAGGCGATGCTCTAAACCGGACTCCACACAAAAACTCTCAAAGTAGGAATTCTTGAACTCGTGCCATTATCACTGCGTATAGCTCGTAATGCACACAGGGAGCTCAATAGACAACCTCTTGACCAAACCCTGAAGTGAGAAAAGTCTCATCCTTCGAGGCCATGAAGAATACCCAAGAGAATCTAGAAAAATCATCAACGATGACAAGAACATACCACTTCCCTCCTGCTGATTGCACTCTATTTGGACCAGCGGTGTCCATATGTAAAAGCGTCACGGTGCATCGGTCATCACTACGGTCACGGGAGGATGAGAAGCGATAACCATCTTGCCATGTCGGCAAGGAGAGCAAACTAAGTCTTTGACCATCTTGAGTTTGGGCAAATCCGAATGAGATCGTGGTACGCTAACTCGGGTCAAATGATCAAAACCAATGTGACCAAGTCTCCTATGCGGAAGGAGAGATCACGGGACTCGAAGCAATCAAACATCGAAGAGAGTCTCGGAAGAAGCGGAAAAATCAGCACGAAAGACTCTCCCAAATCTAGAAATCCATAAACTAACCCTCTCGATGAATCAAGGATTCTCGGGCATTACTCTTGAAGCTTACCTCGAAAGAGTCATCAATAAGTCGAGAAAGCAGAGAGCGATTGTATTGCGACTTACTTACTAAGGCAACATCTTTAAGAATGAAATTTTGGTTAATGCGGATGGTACCTTTAGCTATGACTCTACGAAGAAGCATCCCGAAAGTGATCAACTCATCACGGGGCTCGGACTAGGAAGAGAACCATCGAGAATCTCCGGTCATATGACGAGAACAACCGGAGTCGACAATCCAAACATCTCCCTTCCCCATCCGACGAACCTGATCAAGACACAAGAGAGAGAGATGACTCAGTACTGGGATAGAGTGAAGACTTGGGAACCCAATACTGAACCACACGACGCCTCAGTACGATCCACGAGAAGAAGCGGACTCGAGTGTCTCTCTGACGTTTAACCCTACCAAGATCAGTAGCAACTCTAGTAGATGATCTAGGAGCTGAAACTAGGTTGGCATGCCGTGGTGCAAAAGCCGAGCCACCCCAGTGAAGCTTCCTAAATCTCCTACCAGAAAACTCCTCACGCCGTTGATATCTACCTCCATGGGAAAAACGAGGAATATCAAAGGGCGGCGGAAAGCCCGACTCTGAACAGCTCCAAGACTAAAACTCGAAGAACCGGCATGAAAACCGAGTCACGGGACGCCCAAAAACAGCGACTCTCTAACTTTGTCTAGGAGCGGTGTGTGCCTTAGGAGCACTTAAAGTGCAGGGATGACCACGAATATCCCTAAGGCGACAACACGCTCACGCCGAGTGATCTTGGCGTGCTGAAGCGAAATCTACTAGGTGACCATCGTTCTTACGGAAGGTGCATGTGTACTTCGCCTTGCTAGAGGCGAAGCACAGGAGTAACACCCTTACAGTCGAAGTCCTATGGACAACCCAGTGAGACCTAAACACGGTGGTGCTCACTCGAGAGCTACCACAATCTCACCACTCTTGGAGCCGCGCACAATGGTGGGAGGATGCGCGGCGTGCTCAAGGGATCAAATCCTAGACCTTGATTGAATCTACTAATCTTGGATTGGTCTAGAATAAGATTGAGCTTCTTCTTACCTCCAACAAACTTCTCGAGAGTGCTCATAAGATCTTGGCAATCTCGAAAGAAAGAAGCACAAGAAGAGCAGGGAGAAGAAGAAGAAGAAGAACCGAAAAGAAGATCTTTCGGACGTGCTTTTGTTCCCTTAGCACGGCTGCCTCAATCTTGAGGGCCTCACAAGAAACGCAAGGAGCATCTCTAATCCTAAGGGTTTGGTCTTTTAACTTCTTCTTAAGCTCGACATGGATTTGATCCACATCATCCTTAACCCCAACACACGACAAGCAACCGGTTTGTGACTTAACTAGTAAATCCTTAGCAAGTTGATCACACTTGACATTCAAAGCATCATTGTCAAGTTTTAGTTGCTTCTGACCCTCACATGGTATTGGGTCCTTAGAAGCATGCAATTCAAGTTCATCATTTCTAGCAAAAAGCTTCTTAAGGTGTGAACTCATGGCATCAATTTCAGCAAGCAATTTAGGGCAATTAGAGCATGATGGAGTGGAGTGAGCATGAAGAAAACTAGCCTCAACAGGAATAGCATCAACAGAACTAGTGCTAGCATTCTTCAACCTAAGACCATCAAGTTCAGCAAGCACACTATCATGTATGGTCCTTAGGTTCTCCAACTCCACAAGAACAGCATCACAGAGAACACAGTCATTAGTGACTCGGGAGGGAGAAGATCTAAGTGAATCTAACTCCCGAGTCAAGGTACCTACTTCCTTTTCTAACTCAGAACACCTCGACCTAGCCTTAGCATGAAACTTGCCTAATTTATAGAAGGCAGCATTTAATTCGTCGTAGGTGGGTACCTCGTCCGAGTCGCTGTACAGCTCGGAGTCGCTTACTTCAATGGCGCCTGCCATGAAGCACATGCTGGAGAAGTCATCGCCGCCCTTCTTCTCTTGCGGATCATCCTCGCCTTCGTCGCTCCATGTCTCCGTGTCGGAGAGGTTGATGTCGTCAAGAGCGGCGAGGACGCGGTGGAAGAGCTTCTTGTTCTTAGAGAAGTTGCGGTACTTCTTTTCACGCTTGGCTCATGACTGGAGGCTTCTTGTTGCGGTTCTTATCGGTGCGATCGTTCTTGCCCGAACCGCTTTGTTCGTTTTGCCCTTCTCGGCTTGGAGCAGTTTGCTCGAATGTGGTTGGGGCCACCACACTCAAAGCAGTGATCATCCCACCTCTCTTCTCTCTCTCACTCTCTTGTATGCATATGAGAATTTGCGAGCAAGAAGAGCAAGCTCATTTTTGGAAATTTTCCGGTTGGTCATCGCTTAGCTCGCGCTGCAGGCGGAGAGAGAAACCAACAGAAGAATCGAAAGAGAGGATCAATGGGATCGGTGACCAAAGCCATCGGCGAGACTTCGTCTTCCGCGAGGCGGCGTCGATCTCATGAGTCTTGAGGCGGGAATAAAGCCCGTCAAGAGTCAAGGTCGATAGGTCGGTGGTGTCCTTGATGGTGGTCACTTTCATTTCCCAAACACGAAGATCGAGTGCGGTCAAGAAATGTCGAGCATTATCCGAGTCGGGTATATGCAACCCATTGCTCGGAGGTCGCCGAATCTTTGTAAACCGACCAAAGCACTCGTCAAGACTCTCACGCGTCTTTGTTCAAACTTGTTGAACTCACGCTTGAATTGATCTGTCGAACCGTCTTGATTTGGGTAGTGCCCTCATGGTAAGCATCGAGGTCACCCAAATCTCATGAAGCGAAACGAAGGTGAGAAATCTGTCATACTCACTGCGGCTAAGACCGTATGAGGATGTTCCTTGCCTTAGCATTCGCCTCAACGTCGACCATATTGCGGTAGTGGCGTTCTCATCGCAGGAACCTCATACGGGAGCTTCACCTTACGCCATATCGGAAGCCCTTGGCGATGATGTGCGACTCCATCGAGATTTCCAAAAAGAAAATCAACTCGGAGAAAATAGGAGGCTTGGTGGAATACTTGTCCATCGCCATGGCTCTTGAGACCGGTCAAGATCTAGAAAGAGCGAACCGGCTCGATACCAATTGAAAGATCGAAAAGGCGACTAGAGGGGTGAATAGTGTTGGGTGAGCAGTATCCGGCCGGACGAACGATCGCCCGACCTACGGAGGTCGGATGAGCGATACTCGGGTGAATAGTGCTCGGATGAGCAGAACCTCCCGACCGATGAGCGATGCGTCCGACCTACGAGGTCGGATGAGCGATACTTCGGTCGGATGAGCAGTAAAATCAGCACGATCTTAAAAGTAAATCGATGTAACTTTTGATCGGTGATCCAAAAGCAGTGAAACTTGGTGTGCACCTCCTAAGGATGTCGGGAACCTATTTGATCATCAATCGAAGGAATTGATACCAAGGTTCCGTCCTTTTCAGTTTAACAAATGCAACACCAAAAGCGAGTCACGAACACGGACTTTACCCTAACTTGCTGGTGGGAGTTGATGGTCGAATATCCTTGGATAACTCTCCACAAATCACAGCAAGTAAGTACGAAGAAACAACCCTTCAAGCAGATAGAAACACTATCGAAAACTAGACACGTAAATTGGTTTCTTCCAAAGCTGAATAGAAGAGGTTGTAGATTGCCTAGATGATTGGGATATGATCTATAGAAGATTCATCCGGCAATCTTTCATCCTTGGCAATAAGAACGAAGCCAATCAAGACTAACGAGCGCAAGTCACTGCGTTTACGCACTTTAAGAACACAGATTTACAACTTGCAACAAGAGCGCAAGGATTGCCTAAATGATTGAAAGCACGAATCCGAGAAGAGTTCATCAATCATGAATTTCAAAAGGACTCAAAAGCATGTAGAAGGAAATGAGGCAAATCCAAATTACGTAAAATAAATTGCAAGTAAGTAAATGCGAATTTAGATAACGAATTTAAGTGCGTAATGTAAATACGTAAGAGAAATGAAACAAGAATATAAGTGAAGAACATTTCATTTACGGAAGGAGGTTTACAAAGCCTCACAACAAAGTGGGCAAAACTCAAGCGGCGGCAAAACCTCGGAACCTTCAAAACCTTCACGGAGGGGAGGCTGCCCCTACCCTCTATTTATAGTGACACAGGATCAATTCCCACCTTTGGATGTCTGCTTCAATCCTAAGCCACCATCCAAGAGCAGATTTGATCCTTACAACATCACTCTCAACAACTCTCAACTACTCACGTAGACTTTCCTCACTGCTCACCCCAAGGAGACACCCCTCTCCTGTCTATTCATAGCGGGCTTGGAACACCTACCACCCTTGGATGAGCCTCTAAACCCTAGAGCACTCCATCAAGGGTGAGATTTTACCCACTCACAAAGCTATGCATGGGCTCACGAAACCCAACAACACAGCGGGTTTTGCACGCTTTTCAACTCACACTAACTTGACCCGCTACTCTATCTTCGACCGCGATCCAACGGTCCTCCTAGATCGAGCGGCTCCAAGTTAGCATCTCATCCATTCCATTGTCTTCTCGGCTTGCGGCTACTCCACGGCCTCGGTCATCTTTGGCGACACCTTGATCATCCGGACCTCGGCTCTCGGCCTAGTCACGATCCCCCCGCCTCACCATGACCTAGCTCCAAAGTCCGCAACCATCATAGACAAGGAAACCACATCACATAGCAATGTCCAACAACACATATCCATCTCAGCAGAAAGATATACACTATCTTGACCGGCCAAAAACCCGACCACCGTGGTGCGACCAGCTGGTCTCCATCCCGACCACCCATGGTGCGACCAGCGGTCTCCATCCCGACAACTCGAGGTTTGACCACTAGTCTCCATTCCGACCAACCATGGTGCGACCCGCTGGTCTCCATCCCGACCAACCATGGTGCGACCGCGGTCTCCATCCCGACCACTCGAGGTCGACCACTAGTCTCCATTCAGACCAACCATGGTGCGACCAGCGGTCTCCATCCGACCACTCGGTCGGCGGCGGTCTCCGACCGGCGAGAGACATGACCACTCGGGTCGACGGTGGTCTCCGACTAGCCTGACCCGGACCTCTGCGGGTCGGACAAGCTGGTCTCCGACCAACCAAAGACGACCACTCGGGGTCGACGGTGATCTACAACACAGCCAAAGCCCGACCACTCGGGTCGGACGACCCGACCACTCGGGGTCGGACGGTGGTCTCAACCGATAACTCAAATTGCTCTAGCTCAAAAAACAATCCAAATCAAACTCAAACTTGAGCACACCTTGCTCAAATAAAGTCAAATACTCATCACAAACATGGATGGACCTCCACATGGTCCTTCAAATTTTTTTGAAAATATATGGCTTCTCATTATTTTTCTAGTTTTTTTATTTGTATTTTTCAAATTTTCCATTTTGTCCAATACGTGTGAAGTTAAAAACCACCTTAAAATTTGGTCTGGTTTACTGATCGGTTTCTTTTATCAAACCGGCTCGGCTTGGTCATTTGTTTTGAAAACCAACCAGTTTTGGTCGGTTTTTAAAACATGCTTGTAGGGCTTAGGACCAGATGGTATGGCTTGTTATATTTTTTTGTTGTTTCTTTATGTAGTTGCCTACATAATTCAATTGTGAAATATTTAAGTAATAATTTTATTTTTTTCCTCAAATACTTAGTGTACTATAAATTACGTAATAATTGCCATATGTAGCGTAGGTAAAATACATTTTTTAGTGTGTGCATGCAGGTGATAAATTATATTAATATACTTAATCAATAACATTATTATTCACTCAAATATATATCTGCAAAGAAAATGATATTATCATTTATTCAAAATGAAAATTGTCATATACTTATGCATCTATAAACACATGCAGAAAAACAAAAATCAGAGTCTTAAAGGAAAAACAGATTCAAGCTTTAACAGACGCATGCTGGTCCATGAAAAAAAAGAAACTTCCTGCTAGCTGCCTAGAAGTTACTGGTCTAATCTGTTTCATTTGATGGCTGTTCCACACCCATATCAAAAAGATCTCATGGTCTGGATCTCGTTACCACGTGCCATCCTTAAGTTTTTGGATGGTCAACATAAAAAACTTGTTCCACTTGGGATGAAAAGACAAATGGATCATGATCTAAATTCTCCCCGGTGTGTATTTTTTGAGAGAAGTTCACAGGGGTGAATCCAAACTCATCTTTTTTATGCCAGCTCTATGGTAGACATCATACTGATCACATTTGAAGAGCGCCACCTTGTAATTTCTGTATGACAGTTCGAGGATATCAGATAATCTGCCATAATAATTAACACCGTCATCCGCAATGTTCACTACACTACTATTTTGCATGGTGCGGCCAGCCTCATGACTCATAGTGTGCCTCTATTGATCAACTTGTTGATGTCAGAATGTTTCAAGTTAGTTGATTGACACATTTTTCTTTTTTCTTCATCCACAAATTCTCTGCAACAATCAGATACATTATATAATTTCAATTTATCAATCTGTGTAAAACAAATAAGTAGAATATGCTTATGTGACACACTCCCGAAAATCTTCAAGTTCATTGCAGTGTCGCAAGACATAGCGATGTGCCTGCATAAGAAGCTGGTTGTCAAACCGACCAATGGTGATGGCCTTGCCAATTGGTTCATCAGCACTCCCAAACATGTACAAGTCCTTTATATTGTCTGAAGGGTCTGGGTTTCTAGCCGGTGCTGTAAAATGTGTAGTTCCTTCTAGAAATCTTGAACAAAAGGTGAGGTACTCTTCAGCAAGATAACCTTCAGCGATTGAACCTTCTGGATAAGCTCTATTTCACACAAGTTCCTTTATGCGAACAAATGATCTAAACGTAATTATGAAAAAATGTTATTTCCAAGAATTAATTAATATAAGTGCACTGGACCACCAAGTTTAACTTCTTCGACCAAGTGTAGCATTAAATGCACCATGACAGTAAAAAGTGACAGAACAAAAATTCTTTCCATATTACAAAGTGTCATCACAATACTCTCTTGAAGTTTGTCAAGCTCAGAGACATCTAAAACTTTGTAGCACAACTTCTTGAAGAACATAACCAATTCAATAACTATTGTCATGACATCTTTGATTGGGTAACATGATTGAAGTGCTATGGGAAGAATGTCTTCTAGTAAAACATGACAACCATGACTTTTTAGTCCACTCAGTGTACATTCTTTCATGTTGACACACCTAGAAATATTTGATGCATAACCATCAGGGGTCCTAATATTCTGAATAACTGAACAAAGAGTCCCCTTTTTTTTCTCTAGACATAGTAAAAGGTGCAGGGGCAATATTTTCTTTCCTTTATCATCTAATGTAGGATGAAGTTAAGGTCAAATACCAATTTCTGCCAAGTCAAGTCGTGCATTAAGATCATCCTTTGTTTTTTAACTAATATCCATCAGTGTTCCAATTAAATTATCACACACATTTTTCTCTATATACATTACATCTAGGTTGTGCCTTAATTTGTTGCGCTCCCAATACGGTAGCATGAAGAATATTGACCTCTTTTTCAACCAATCCTCATGTTTCTTTTCAGACTTATTTGGGTTCTCACTGGATTTCTTCTTGCTTCTCTCTCTTTACGCTTGAGTTCCTGATTGTTCCCTTCTTCCTTTCTGCTGTTTTTGACTTGTTTTTTTCTTTTTCCCCATCTTTGCTAGGCTCACCTTTTACCTAGGACAAATACTCTGCCCTGCAACATTCTCAAAACAGAACTTCCACTCAATGTTTTCGGTGCAAGTTCCTTCTCTTCGGTGCCATCAAAATCACTCTTCTGGCTTCGATATTCGTGAGACCCCGTGGCAACCATCGATGATGACCCATATAACAAAATTTACCACCCTTCTTTAGGTGAAATGATTTTGTAAACACAGCACAAGATGGACATGCATATTTACCACATGTGCTCCAACCATATAGGTAAGCTAATGCTGTAAAATCATTCAAAGTCCATAAAAGTGCAGCTCGAAAAGAAAATTTCTTCTGTGAAGAAGCATCATATGTTTCCACACCCTCCCATAGTTGTAAGAGCTCATCAATAAGTGGCTACGAATATATATCTATATCATTCCTAGGTGAAGCTGGTCCAGGAATGATCATTGACAAAATTAAAGATGTTTGCTTCATGCAAATCCAAGGTGGTAGGTTGTAAGGAATAAGCATTACTGGCCAAGCACTATGCTTTGAACTCAAATTCCGGAAGGGGTTAAATCCATCGCTTGCGAGACCAAGGCGTACATTGTGGGCATCTGTAGAAAATTCAGGATAGCGAACATCAAAATATTTCCAAGCCTCTCCATCAGCAGGGTGTCATAGAAATCTATCTTTTGTACGGCCCTCCTCATGCCAGCGCATGTCACCTGAAGTTTTGTTAGTTGCAAAGAGCCTTTGGATCCTAGGTATCAATGGGAAATAACGCAACACCTTGCCTGGTTTCTTGTTTCCTTTCGATTCAATTGGAGAGCCATTCTTGTTAGTTTTCCAACAAGAGGTACCACACACATGACAAGACTCTTTGGTTAACTCTATCACCTCAAAACAACATGCAATCTTTAGGGTAGCCTTGGATTTTCTTATAGTCAAGCCCTAAACCATGGATGATTTTTTTGCTGCATAAAAGTTTTTTGGTAGCTTTGCCTCTTGAGGAAGTGCATCAGATAGCACACCAAGTAGTGCTGTAAATGATTCTTGTGTCCATCCATGTAAGCATTTCAGGTGGTACAAGGTTATTAAGAATGACAACTTAGAAAATATTTCACATCCATGATATAGCTTCGTGTCTGCATCATTCAAGAAGCTTGTAAACATATCTTGTTCCCTCCCTGTATGATCATCTCCAAATGTAGTGTTCCCATCCTCAGCCATACTAGGTTCCATATTGGCAAATTCAAAATGAACATCATCTTGTTCACCATCAGAAGTACTTGAAAGAGATTCATGGCCATCGTGCATAACAAATGCAGATTTTATGAGTCCTTGCATGTCATCCAATCTTCCATGGCCACCTTCTATAACAGTACTCCTAAGAACAACAGAAATAGGAATATTCCTAGAGTTATCCGATATAGGAGCAAATGCAAATGATGGTGCATTATATTTCTCTCCATGGTGGACCCACTTAGTACAACCTTGAAGAATACCATCACATCTCAGGTGGGTTTTAACTCCATCATAACTCTGTATTATTCTATTTCGACAATTTATGTAAGGATAAAGGATCTCATCACCATCTGACACATCACGAAATGCAAAAGATAGGAATTGCGTGACACCATTTTTATAAGAAGAACTTAACCTTGGTTCACTCATCCAACCTCGATCCATCACTCTATGGTATGCTGTAGTAATAAGAACAAAATTTTAATGAAGTATGAAAGGGATGCTTACATTGGTTATGCATGATTTTTCTCTATCAAAATTCATGAAATTTTGATTAAAAAACTTAAATTGTAACACAGACATATAGGGTTTAGACTTGCAGTAGAGAATTTCCAAATCTTTAGTGTAAGTATTTAACAGGGACAAGTATCATTAGAACAATTTCTAAATCGGCAGTACAAGTATTTAACAGGGACATCAGCATCTTTAAATACTACAAATTGCACATATTTAAAAATTTCTAGATCACCATCATGCACACATATAAACAAGTGTTAATGGACTAATAAATCAAGCAGCTATACATCCCACATTACTGATCCAAGTTCTAGATTCCAAACATCAAAATTTCTATCAATCAACCATTCAACTAGACATGTATTTTTATAAGCACCTGTAGTGCAATTCCCAAGTATCAAAATTACAGAAGAAAGCAATCATTACTCACCTTCGTGCGTGGCAGAGGAGCTGAGGAGGTACCGAGGGACGTCCGGGTGCGATAGCCCGTGGAACAGGGATGCTGATGGCTGGGGTGGCAGACGGAATAGGGGACGTTACGAGATGGGAGGAGATGAGCTACTTATGCCTTTACCACAGTCCACTACCCTCCAGCAGCTTGTGGACGACGTAGTTCCTGAAGCTGCACTGCACCAGCTCGACGAGCTGGTCGTCGCCAGGGTTCACAATTTTGTTTTGAAGCCGAAAACCGCTAACCCGGCGGTAGTGGTTTTCGCGAGAAACCGCTTGAAACCGCGAAAAACCGAACGATTTGTAAATTCAAGAAAATTGAATTTTGGTCAAATCTATGCGCGAAAACCACGGTTTTTGACGAAAAACCGCTCAGTTTTCGCGGTTTACAGCGGTTTTTCGCGAAAAACCAGCTGACCAATTGAACGTTCTTGAAAACGGTTTTTTGAGCGGTTTTTTTGTGAAAACCACGGTTTTTCAACTGTTTTCGAGTGGTTTTCAACACATAATTTTTTTTTAAAAAAATTTAAATTCTACCGGTAAACCGCTCGGTTTCTGTTTTCGAACCGGAGCAGTACGGTCGAAAACCGCAAAAACTGAGCGATTTACCACGGGTTTGTTAACCCTAGTCGCCGTGCAGGCCCAAGAACGTCGAGAGCAAGCACATCAGTAGCACGAGCTACCGTGTCCTCAGGAAACAGGCCTCCACAACGTAGCTCCCAAACTGGTGGTGGGCCGGGGGCTATGGCGGCCAACACGGGCGGCGTGGGCGCTGGGGCCTGAGGTGGTCGACGCAGCTGGCGGGGGCACTGGGGACTAGGGCAGCCGGTGTCGGCAAGGGCGCTAGGGGCTAGAGCGGTCGGAAGATGCGTTTATTCCTCCTCTCTGTGTTTTCCTTGGATATATACAATGGGATTAGATCTTGCGCTTTTCCTAGTAGGCAGAGCAGGGGAAAGTCTATTATACTTCGTGTAGAATGAATCACAGAACAATGTCGTACTGATTTGTTCTGTTTGCCCTCTTGGTTAACGCCTGTTAGGGTAAACTATGGTTTGTGGCTTCGAGTTTTGCTAGGTGTATTCTATTTTTTTATCTGACGTCGGCGTTATGTAATTTCTAATGTGCAATTGATGTTCCGTGGTTTTCATGTTTACATTAGCAAGATCATAATGCTACCACAAGGTTTTCTAAACGACATTGCAAGTGTGGGTACTCTGCAAATATTTTTACATCTTGCAAATATTTAATACGTCTCATAGTTCGTCTCTACAGATGAAACGTATTCTAAGACATGCAAGATGCGCCCCTACGCATGAACCATATTCTAAGACGTCTCAATATATGCCCCTACAAATGAGATGCATTTAAAATGTCTCAAGCTTAGTCTCTATGGAATTTAATCATGTGTCGACTTTAATTGTGTTTCAAAAGATGTCTTTATTTCATATCTAGTTTTGAATGTAGAGACGAATTTTAAAGTGTTTTAGGCAAAACGTCTCCACATGCCTATTTTGTTGTAGTGATTTCTGCATCAAATCACCTACATCAAGATAATGTTGTAGATATTCTATCTTGATAAATCTTACCCACTGAGGTCACCCATGGCCGTTTGGTCACTGAAAGTGAAGAATGATCTAGATGGACCAAGATGAGAAAATGAGGATATATTAGGGTCAGAAACTCCATACTTGAATGCTATAGTTCTTATGGCATTTGAAGTAAACTGTTTGGCAGATATAGTTCTGAACATATGAAGACACACTGAAACACAATTAAAGAAATTCTCAGGTACTACTAGGTACAACTGATCTTGGTCTCTTTTATCCTAAGGGTCAAGATGTAAAATAAATAGGTTACTAAAATGCTGGCTATCTCTTAGAGATCTTGAAGGACCAAAAACAACGACTAGAGGGGAGGGGGGTGAATGGGAGCCAAATAAAATTTTCCTTCAAAAATTCAAGCTACTTCTCTAGCTAAAAAGAGCCAACCAAAAAGCTCAGCAAGGTCTGTACTAGGCAAGAGTCCAGTGCTCTCGGATGAACAGTAAAATCAACACTATTCCTCTATTTCTCACCATCTTATATGCATGGGAGATTTTTCTGGCTAGGAGGGAAAGCTCATTTTCTGAATGTCTATCCATTTGCTCATCACTCATCTTACAAAGTGCCGAGAGGGAAACACCAAAGGAAATCTCAGAAGTGGTGGGATTGGTGACCATGGCCATCAACTGTGACTTCATTTTGCAAGAGACGATATCAATCTCATGAGTCTTGAGTCAAGAATAAAGCCTGTCAGGAGTCAGAGTTGACAAGTCAGTGGTGTCCTTGATGGAGGTCACATTCATCTCCCAAACCTAAAGATCAAGTGCTGTGAGAAAATAACGAGTATTATCTGAGTCAGAGTATGTGATACCAACAACTCGGAGATCACTCAGGATCTTGGTGAAATGTCCAAAACACTCGTCCCAGGACTCCCCAGCGTGCTACTCAAACTTGTTGCAGTCACGCTTAAATTGATCTTGCCTCAGCGTCTTGATCTGAGTGGTTCCCTCTTGGTAGGCATCAAGGGTCACCTAGATCTGGTGAGCAGATCAGAGATGGGAGATCCTGCCATACTCATTGCGGCTAAGGCCCTGTATGACAATGTTCCTTGCTTTAGTATTCGCTTGAACGTTAGCCATATTTGTTGCATTGACGTTCTCATCGGCAGGAACCCGCATACGAGAGCTTCACCTTCTGCCAGATGGGAAATCCCAAAGCAGTTATGTATGACTCCATCCTGGATTTCCAAAAAGGATAATCTACCCTAGAGAATATTGGAGGCTTGGTGGAATACTTGTCCATTGTCATGGCTCTTGAGACCGGTCAAGATCTAAAAAGAGCAAAATTGGGCTCTGAAACAAAATGAAGGACAAAAACAATGACTAGAGAGTGGTGAATAAGAGCCAAATAAAATTTCCCTTGAAAAATTCAAGCGACCTCCCTAGCTAAAAAGAGTCAACCAAAAAGCTTAGCTAGGCCTCCACTAATCAAGAGTCTAGTGCTCTCGGTTGAACGGTAAAATCGGGATGAACAGTGAAATTAGCACAATTCGTAAACCAAGAATCGACATAACTTTTTATCGGTTGATTCAACTATCGTGAAACTTTGTATGCACTTTCTTATGGATGTTAGTAACATATTCCAACCATCAATCGCAAGGGTTGATGTCAAAGTTCTGATCTTTTTTGGTTTGAAGGTTGCATAAACTTCACACTGAGCTTGCTCATGAGGATTTGATGATCAAGATGATCTTAGAGGATCTACCACATATCACAGCAAGCAAGAGCAACTAAGAAACAACCCTTAAATGTGCATGAACAGGATCTACCACAAATCCGTCATTTTCAAGCCCAAAACCTAGTTTCTCGAGAAGAACTTTGGAGATCTTATTAAAACTTGCCTAGATGATTGGGATATGATCTACAGAAGATTAATTCATTAATCATTCATCTTTAGCAGCACAAGATCAAGAAAGAAAGAAACCAGAGAGAGATTAAAAAGCTCAAAAAGGAAGGAGACTAGAACTTGAGTAAAAACAAGTTCTAATAGATCTTGCTAGGTTGGAACATATTCTAGATGAATTTCTCAACCTCTTAGACATCCTAGATCCAATAGAAGCACAACAAGTAGAAGGAGGTCAAGCAAAGCTCAAGTTACGTAAAAGAAACCAAGCAAAAAAAATGCAAGAACTAGAATAGATTTCATAACATAGATGAACTTGGATCTTGCATTGCTTTGTAACACCCTAAAATTTCTTAATTTTATTTATTTAGTTCTGGGATTTTATTTAAAATCTATAGCTTTTAAAAGCATTTACAAAAAGCTAAAAGTATTTTAAAAATAAAATTAAAACTCAAAATTTAAGCTGAAAGCAATTTTATTAAGTTCAAAATGTCTTCATAAATTTCTATGATTTTCCCCAAATTTTTGAACTTTATTTTCTATTTTATAAAAGAGTGCTTGTATTTCTGAAATTATTTTAATTCGAAAATAAAATAAAATTTCTCTTGGTAATCTATGCCGATGCCCATCCCGTCCAGCCCACCTGGCATCTTCCCTCTTTCTCCTTGGCCTGGACTCTTGGCCTTCTCTTCCTAGCCCACCCGGCCTTCCTCGTCTTTGCCCATGTCGGCCCACCCCTCCCCCTTCTCCCCTTCCTCCCCTTGGCCCAACCCAACTTACCCCTTCCCCTATTCTTCCTCCCATACGCACGCACGAAACGGAGAGCAACGCCAAGACCGAACTCCTAATCTCCAAAAACTATCACAATTACTTCCCCAATCAAGTGCGAAATCAAAGCAATGAAAACCCTCATCTCCACTACCTCATTACCTATCCGTTTCACCTATTATCTGCGCAATAATGTCGCATTTGTGTTGCCGGCCGTCGCACTGCCCGCGCCCGTTGCCGTCGATCCAGTGCTTCGTTTGCTCTATAAATTGCTGTCCCAATTCCATTTTGGCCACTCCTGACCTCTCTCCCTCACTTCTACGCTTGGAACGTGCCAAGTCCTGAACGTCTTCCTCAGAGCCAGCCGCTGCGCTCTTGACGTCCATCTTCGTTCCGGGGCTTGCTTCCTCAAAATTAAGCGCGTCATCTTGTGCGCAAGGTTGTACTCATCTTTCCCCTCAATCAATTTCACCCTTCTCCTTGTGTATGCGACTAATTTTTCCGTTATTTCTTTCCAACCGAACGGCACAAATCGCTGCCATGTGCCACCGTTCGATATTCATTTGCCGAATCCGTGCCATTTCCGACTTCGCCTCGAGGAGTTCTACACCATGCTTGCCTTGTTATCACCGGAGGACGATCCGATGCCTTCATCACCTTGAAGTGCCGCCACCATGGCCAAGTTGTGCCGCCATCATCATCATCACTGTGACCGGCCACCGCCACCAACCATGCTGAGGAGTTGGTCGTGTCTTGTGTCCTCGCCGACCCAGTGCTCCTCCCCATCTCGCTGAAGCTTCGCTAATATGCCTTCTTGTAGTGGCTGAGCTAGGCTTGTGCCATTGAGTTGCCACCATGGGTCGGTCCATGGTAGACCAGCTACGAGCATTGGATGGTTATGAGCCAAAGACCAAGTTCATAAACCCAACCCCACCCGTCACATTCACAAGACAATTTTCATGCAAAATTGAATCAGCCGAAAGATCAATGTGCTTGCTGATGTCTTCAACACAGGAATCTCCATTTAGGCAAAAAGGAGAAAGTTGTACAACCTCTGCAGAGTTAAAACTAATCGATTAGCCGTGACCGCGGTTATGGGCATACCGAGCAAGTCTTTCACGGATTAGACTTTGATGTTTTCAAAAATAAGTTCGGAAAATTGAATTTCAGGTGAGTTGATTTCACCATGGGAAAATTGGATAAACTCCAGGATGGATTCATGCGTCAAAAGTTGTTTAAAAGGAAATCTTTATTAAGTAAAATTGTGCCATTGAAAAATTACTTAGAACATTATAAAATTTGCATTGTGCAAAATTGAACCATATAACCTTCCTTTGTCAGCCTTTCATTATTCATGCATCTCTGGTGTAACTTGCGAGTACTTCTAGGATTAATAATATATTTTTTATTCAAATCGCAAAAATATACCTCGATATCAAAATATTGCAAAATATACCTCTGTCGCCTTTTCGGAACGCGATAGGTAAATGTCGCCCCTTCAACGGGTGACAGAGGCTCGTGTCGCTCGATGAACGAGCGACGGATGTACGTTAATCGCCACGTGGCGAAAGCGGTTGAATTCCTTGACCCGGTAGGGAGAGAAAAGAAAAGAGAGGAGGAGAGGAGAGAAAAAAGAAGGAGGTCTTTTGAGATTTGTGCAGGTAAATATTTTTTCTGTTTATTTTGTGTAGCAATAAACCAAGGTAGGATAGAAATTTTTTTAGATCTAGTTAAATGTAGAGGTTACGGATAGATCTAATTAATTCTAGTTATTTTTTTTGTAAATTAGTTAGTTCGTAGAAATTTTAGATCTAGTTAAATGTAGAGGTGACGGTTACATCTAGTGAAAACTAGTTTTATTTTTAGTAATTTAGTTGGTTCGTAGAAATACATGTACGTAGATGTTTTTAGGAATAATAATAATATAGTATTATTTGGGATCATTCAGAGTATGTAGTTAGTTTCCATTTCAATATACATGCTAATTGAACAATCTAAAATTTTTTACGGGCATAATAGTTTTTGCATCAGTAATGGGCACACTTGGTTTCCAAGTACTGATATTTTTAGGAGTGTAGATATTTTTTAGAAATAGAAATAGAGAGATGTATGCTTTTAGGATTGTAGATAGATATATATTTGTCGAAGTGTACATATAGATAGATCTAGTTTTTTTGAGCAAATAGATATAGTATTTTTTACGTAGTGTAATTAATTCGTGGGTTATTGAATCGGTTCGCAGATATGTAAGAACGAGTTCCATTTAGAATCTTTTATGCAGAAGTGGTTGTCATGTATGGTTCAGAGGGTGCAGATCTGAGTAACTTTCAGTATGTGGACAGAAGTTTAAGTAGGGTCGAAGAGCGTACATTTGTTTCTGTGTTGAGTTGGTTGTATTATACTTTTCGGATGGAAGTAGAGAAGTGCCAGCTGAAGTTATTTTGCCTTTGTACTATGCGAGATGATCTTGTTTGTTGGGAGTTAGTTGAGGTGAAGGGAACTGCATCTTGGAGGTCATATGTGAGGGAGGCAGAGCAACGTGGATGGTATCGGGTGCTTTTAGTGCAAGCATGTGAAAGGGTTGTTGCCCTGCAGCAGCAGCTGGACGCCGATCAGTATAGTGAGCCTCAAAATGAGTTCAATTATGGTGACATTGAAATTGGGGAATCTAGCCGTGAGCAGCATGTTCAGGAATGCAATGAGGACATCATTTACCAGAGTGGTGAGTAAGTTGAGATTGGGGAGGATGATGAAAACATTGGGCAAGAAGCGCGGGGCAAGCAGACGAAGGTGAGGAAATTGAGGAAGTAATAGCACGGATGGAAGAGGAAGATCGTGAATATACGAGAACAGAAGTGGAAAACGACGATGAGTCAGATGAGGCAGATGAAGGTGCTGAGCCGCTTGTGCCAGCAGATTGGAGCACACATCAATATAATAACCTGGTTGTTAATAAAAGCAATGATACACCTTGGCAGTATAATGACAATGAGGTTAGTCCTAACAGTATTTACCCAACAAAAGAAGCAGTGCAGGATGCAGTGAAAGATTGGGCCTTATCAGTAAGAAGAACTTTCAGGGTTAAGAAGTCCACCCCAACTTGCTACAACGTGGTGTGTGAGATGCAAGAGTGCCCCTGGAGAGTGCACTTGTACAAGCCCAAATGGGGCACCCACTGGCTATGTTCGAAGGTTGAACATCATAATTGTATGACTGAGGAAACCCTGATGGCTCACAAGAACCTGTCATCCAGGTATATCGCGAATATCATGTTCCCAGAGATAGTTGAGAACCTCAATTTTGAGTCCCGTGCTATTATCCGAGAAATCGAGAATAGATATCAATACACAATTAGCTACGGGAAGAAGGGCGAAGCAGAAAGCCTTGGAAATGAGATTTGGAAAATTTGAAGACTCCTACTATAATCTGTCTGCACTGCTCAGTTGCATTTAGAGAAGAAATCCTGGTACTTATTATGATTATCAGGACTGTCCGTCAAGGAAGTGGCCGACCAAGAGACATCTAAAGAGAGCTTTCTTCGCATTCGGAGCTTGCATTAAGGCGTTCTGTCACTGCCATCCATTGTTGTGTGTGGGCGGCACATTCTTGACCGGGAAATACAAAGGGCAAATAATGAAAGCTGTGGGCGTTGATGCAAACAACCAGATTCTGCCTGTTGCTTTCACCTTTGTAGAAAGCGAGAATTGTGAGAGTTAGCTGTGGTTCCTACGGAACTTGAAGACCGGGGTGGTGAAAACTTGTCAAGATGTGTGCATACTGCATGACAGGCATGCTGGTCTACTTAATGCCATCAAACAGTTGCAAACAGGAGAAGAGGATCCATTTCCATGGCCTAACTTGCAGAGCCGATGGTGCATGAGGCATTTGGGTGCGAACTTCTATAAGCAATTTAGGAACAAGGAACTGATGAACATGTTCAAGAGACTATGTAAGCAGAACCAAGATAGTAAGTTCCGTACTCTATGGAAGAATCTTGATGAGCTAACAAAAAACACAAAGAGGAGCATACAAACAAGGCTAATAGCAGTGAAACACAGAAGCAGACGGAGCCTCTATTCCCTCTGCCAACAGAAGATGAGGTGACGAATCATCGTCGAAGGCACATGCCGATCAAATGTTTCTCGGATTGGATAAAGCACAAGCCGAAAGAGAAGTGATCATTGTTACATGACACACATGGTGCTAGATACGGTGTCATGACGACCAACTTGGCGGAGGTGTACAACTGAGTTATAAGAGGGATGAGGTGACTCCCGTTGGTAGGAATTGTTGAAGGAGTGCTGTGGGGCACAACCAAGTTGATCATCACTAATGCCGTTCTCATCAGCCATGAATCACATGTCGGTGAAGTCGTTACCACACTTGGTCTTCTCTTGCGGATCATCCTCTCCATCTTCATTGCTCCAAGTCTCAGTGTTGGAGAGGGAGATATCGTTGAGCACGGCAAGGACGTGGTGGAAGAGCTTCTTGATCTTCGCGAACTTCCGGTACTTCTTCTCACGTGTGGGATCCTGAGCTAGAGCCTTCTTGTTGAGATTTGTGTTGGTATGGTCGTTCTTACTTTTCTCCAGCTTAGGACAATTTGCCTGAATGTGGTTGGGGCCACCACACTCGAAGCAAGTCATATATCCACCTCTCTTCCTCTCTCTCACACCCTCTTGTATGCATGGGAGAATTTTCTGGCTAGGAGGGCAAACTCATTTTCTAGATACCTATCCAGCTGCTCATCACTCATCTCATAAATAGTCGAGAGGGAAACACCAAAGAAAATCTCAGAAGTAGTGGGATCGGTGACAATGGCCATCAACTGTGACTTTGTTTTGTGAGAGATGATGTCAATCTCATGAGTCTTGAGTCAGGAATAGAGCCTATCAAGAGTTAGAGTCAACATGTCAGTGGTATCTTTGATAGAGGTCACCTTCATCTCCCATACCCAAAGATCAAGTGCCGTGAAAAAATGCTGAGCATTCTCTGATTCAGAGTATGTAGTACCAACATCTCGGAGTTCACTCAAGATCTTGGTGAAACGTCCAAACCACTCGTCTCAGGACTCTCCAGTGTGCTGCTCAAACTTGTTGTAGTCACACTTAAATTGATCTTGCATCACCATCTTTGTTACATCCCAAAATTTGCTTTATTAATCTTTTATTGGTTATTTGAGCATTTTACATTTTTCTAGAATTTATTGGATTTTTCTGGATTTATTTGAATTTACTTTAAATTAAGTATATTGATCTTTTGTTTAAAACTATTTAAATTTATGCAAAGTTAAAATAAAGTTTTGTCAAAAATATTTTATTTGAGTTCAAAATGCCTCAGAGTATTTTTGGGAATTTTCTTGGATTTTTCCTGATATTTTTATTGCCTAAAACCAATTAAATGAATTTCTGGAATTATTTTAAATAATAAAGTTGCGAAATTCTATTTGAACAGTGTTGGGCCGAAGCCCAACACTGGGCGTGCAAGGCCTGCGTCGGCGCGACCCAAGTCATCCCGCTAGGGCGTCACCAGAAACCCTAGCTCGACAGCCGTTGGATCACGATCCATACGTCCAGAGGGGGCCGCGTGTGCGCTAGCATCTTGACCGTCGAATCGGGGGCACACGTCGCGCCGTCGTTCATCGTCTCCGAAGCGGACTCGGAGTTCGCCACCGTGTTGTCGTCGAACTTCTTCGCCGTATAGGGCTCGATCTCCTAGGCTATTTAAGGGGCGGGTAGACCCCGAGGATCGTCAGATCGCGCCGCGCCTTTGCCCAAACGCGTCACCGCTAGAGAAGCCCTGTAGAGCCCGTGCGACCTCGCCGTAGTTAGTTCTTGAGTCGCCGCGGTTTTTGCCTTAGATCGTCGTCGATTCTTTGTCTTCCGCCGCTTCAGTTCCGGATCCAAGCTCGTCGTGGTGTGCCGCGTCGACTTCTCTCCTTCTTCGCGTCGGAATCGCGCCCGAACGCCTTCGCCCAGTTCTTCTTCCCCGGTGTCGGGACCCGGATTTACAAATCCGAAACCCTCTATGTATACTGCACTAGTCCAGGATCACGCTAGTGCACACAGTGGAAACATAGATGAAATACCATTCCATACAACGAATTAACTAGGAAGAAGCAATTTATTATTAAATAAAGCAAATGACCTTATGGTCAATGTTTACACCATTATGCCTTAAGGGCTTAAGAAACAAATACTATTGCAGCGGAAAAGATAACTTGAGCCATTCGACATGCCACGAGCAATAAATGCGAACGCCTTCCTAATCCACGTAGTCTTCATAGAATTCCTCCTCATGATATTCATTATCTCCTTCAGCAACTGATCAACAAGGGCATAAAGCCGTGAGTACAAAGGTACTCAGCAAGCCGTAGGGAATTGATGCAATATATTTATGCACGGCTTGACAAGGATGGCTATATGGTTCATTTGCAGAAAGCAATAACTTGAATTGAAAATACAATAAATAGATTGAAAGCATATTTATGAAAACATAAATAAATAACTGGTAGATCAAAGATAGATAACAAAACAACAGTGAACTCCCCGTTCACATCCCAACAATTCCACATTCCACATTTTATGAAACACTCTATACCCGTGTGAAATTCCGGGCTATGTCCATGACCATGACGCGCTATTCGAATAGTTTTACACTCTGCGGAGGTTGTACAACTTTACCCACAAGACATGAACATCTCTTTGTGCAATCGATCTTAACACACTTCCTTTGGTGTGTCGCGAGAGATATCATGACAAAGCCTTTACAATGCCTTGTCTAAACTTCGATGCGCCGCTAAGGTTTCGCCCTTTAGGGCCCTCTTCTTGCCTTGCGAATCTACCCGTCCATCCGGAACCCACACCACCAATGGCGTTACTCAAGACTAGACATGGCAAATTAATCGGCTAGTCTGTCCCATTCCGGACATGTGGTAGTGCGATTAGACCAGTTCAATGGCGCACAAGATTAAGTCCTTAAGTTGTCTCGAGCAAGACATCCACATCCCAATGTGCTAGAAAGCACCCCTTTACTTCACGATCACTTGCAGGGAAAACAATTCGTTCAACCAAGACCAATGGCAAACCCCACCATGGTACAACAAATTTTACAACAGTGGCTAACGGCCACGATTCAATATCTCATTAAGTCAATATTAACATTATTCACATGTGACATGAATCCCAACGTATATGTAAGCATGTCTAAGCATAGCTACGATAACCCAACGTTGGTATAATGATTATGTCCAACTAGTAATGTCCCAACATAGGTTTAACAATGGATACATGGCATACAACCAATCAAGGTGGCATAATATCAACTAGGTATACATCTACTCCCATTAAATAAACATTGATACGTAAATAGCATGCAAGTGTATAAAATAAATTACTTTGCAAACATAGGATCAATATGATCAAAGGTTACGACTTGCCTTGCTGATCTAGTCTTTGAATCTTGGTCTTGAAGTCTTCGTTCGCTCCTCGGAATTAGCGTCTAGGAAAAGAAGCAACGAAACCAAATAAATACAAAACAGAGACCCAAACCAGCTCAAAACTGAAAATAAATGGCTCTGGAAGATAGATCTTGATTTTAGAAAAATTTAGAAACTTGAATCGCCTCAATCGGTGCGTATGAGCGAAGCAGACCTCGAAAGATTAAATTCAGAGAAAATACAGAAAATCGAGAAAATCAAATTTACGGATTTATTTTTGTCTTGAAAAGCGATTTATTGCGCTTGACGTCGCGGGTTCACGGTTGTCGGCGTTTGGCGGCAAGTAAATTTGTAAGTCTAAGGGCGCGCGTTCCACTCACTGAATGGTTAGACTCGAGAGTCCAAGATGTATCTTGGTTGGTGAAAGTCCCTACTCGGTTCGGATGGCGGTATTATATTGCTTTGCGTAATGTTTCTGGATGGGGCGCTAAATGACTTAGTCTCCTCGTGTTCTCATGTGTTCGTCTGTGTAGAATCGTTAGTCCCGCCTCCTTTATATCTGAAGGAAGGGGCGGAGTTACATCGAAGTCGGGGAAGAGGCGGCGACCTATGCTAGGAGCTCCGGTCCCGTCACGTGGATTGGTCGCCACACGTCTTGCCCATCTTTGGTCGGTAGCCTTGGTGGTCGGGGAGGTTAGGTATTCCCGGAAATAGCGTACTTGCCCTCTGTGATCCTTACGAATCTTGGCGTTGCGGTGCGTGGCGTTTGGCGCTGCCTCGAGAGGAAGCGTCGCGTTAAATCTTGTCTGTGGCCCGGTTGATGGGTTGAAGCTTTGACTTCAGCGATCACCAAACCTTCTTGGGAAGGAGCCACACGCCTTGTATAGTCACTCCGATTGACCTCGTTAAGTGGGAGTGCGTGGCGGTAGGGTCGATGAGGGCCCCAACACGCGACCCTCGGCGTCCGTCACCTTGGTTCGGTCGGTCGGAGATCCGCCCGCCAAGGGTCGGGGCGCCTTGTCGATCGAGTCGCTTCCCTGGCGGTCGGGGCGGGTGTCTTGTGTGGTCTCGCGGCGATTCGGTCGGTGGCGGGCGGGCGCGACTGTCGAGTGGAGATGTGCTTGAGGCGGCTGCGTCGCTTCGAACGTTGGGGTACCCTGATTATTAGTATTCGTCGATAGCCCGAACTCTCGGCGATTTTGCAGATTCGGTTGGGGTTGAACTTGGATGAGTGGTGGCCGGGCACGGTCGGTCGGTCGAGCCGATCGAGTTAGCGATTTACATCGGTGTACCCAGCGGATCCGACGGTGTCTGGAGCTTGGCGGGCGTTTGAGCTGCCGGAGGCTTTAATCGCCTCGTTGCGCATGCCGAGTATAGTTTCGCGCCCGCCGCTCGTCTTCTTGGCGCCGGGTTCGGTGAAGGGCAACCGTTTCGGCACCGCATTTACTCTGAGATGCTCAACCTCCTTCGTCAGGGTATGTATATGGCGGCGTAGCTTGTTTGAAGGATAACCCTTTAGATGAGAGTTCTTTCTTACGCTCCTTTAAATGGCTTGAGTCACCCTCTAGTCTTTAGCTTTGGCGATGATATCGTGGGAGAAGAAGAAGATCCTTTGGCCGAGCTTTGGTGAGTCCGACCAGGCGATGGCCGTGCTTAGGGAGGAGGAAGGCTGCAGCCCGTGATCTTTACTTGTTGTGTGTTGCTCGAGGCGTTAGAGGCTCGAGGTGGTAAGGGAGCCCTTACGGAAGCGATGGCGCGAGGGCGCCGTGGTTAGTGCGGCGCGTCGATGTCGTGAGCAGCGCGAGGCATCGGCCCGTCGCCAGCGACGCGGCGGTATCCGTCGACGAGCAAGGGCCTACCGACATCTGCGTCGGTGCCACCGACGCCGCCGCGGATGTTTGATAGGTTTTAGGCGTGGGTAAAGTCCTACTGCGGTGTAGCGTGGCCACTCTTGTGTATGTCGGGTACTATGTGTAAAGTCATGTAAAGTCTGAGTCTGTTGGCCTATAATGAAATCTTCTTTTATGAAATGTCTTCGCGATGAGTTTGCTTTGATTTTAATCGTCGTGGATGAGCCGGGCCTTGATCGGCGGGAACAACGCGAGTGCTCGTTTAACGTCGTAGCTAAACGGCGCCTTGGTCGGCGAGGGCGACCCAATGCCTATGTGAGGTTCGAGTGCCTTGGTGGCGGGGCGACCGGATGCCTCTGTGAGGTTACGGTGTCAAGTGCCTTGGTCGGCGGGGACGGCCGGATGCCTCGTGAGGTTACGGTGTCAAGTGCCTTGGTCGCCAGTCGGCGGGACGGCCGGATGCCTCTGTGAGGTTACGGTGTCCGAGTGCCTTGGTCGCCTTGGTGGCGGGGCGGCCGGATGCCTCTGTGAGGTTACGGTGTCCGAGTGCCTTGGTCGACAGGGCGGCCGGATGCCTCTGTGAGGTTCGGTGTCGAGTGCCTTGGTCGGCGGGGCGGCCGGATGCCTCTGTGAGGTTACGGTGTCGAGTGCCTTGGTCGGCGGGGCGATCGGATGCCTCGAGAGGTTGGTGTCAGAGTGCTCGTTTAACGTCGTAGCTAAACGGTGCCTTGGTGGCGAGGGCGACCCAATGCCTCTGTGAGGTTCGGTGTCGAGTGCTCGTTTACGTCGTAGCTAAACGGTGCTTTGGTCGGCGAGGGCGACCCAATGCCTCTGAGAGGTTGGTGTCGAGTGCTCGTTTAACGTCGTAGCTAAACGGTGCCTTGGTCGGCGAGGATGACCCAATGCCTCACGAGAGGTTCGGGTGTCCGAGTGCTCGTTTAACGTCGTAGCTGGGCGTGAGTGCTCGTTCTACCGTCGTGGCTGGCGTAGCTGGGCGTGAGTGCTTTCGTTCTACCGTCGTGGCTGGGCGTGAGTGCTCGTTACCGTCATAGGCGGGCGTGAGTGCTCGTTCTACCGTCGTGGCTGGGCGTGAGTGCTCGTTCTGATCGTAGGCGGGCGTGAGTGCTCGTTCACCGTCGTAGGCTGGGCGTGGGGTGTCGTCCGAGTCCTCGTCTTGCGGGTAGCTGCGAGAGAGTGGCGCCGTCTATCCCGTGTATACCCGTCGCGGTGTGGGACACGGAGGAGTGGCGGCGCCGCGTTTACGCGTTGGTTGAGCGTCGTGCTCGTGGAGCTAATAGCGGGTAGTCGAGTGGGTCTGGGAGGTCCGCCAAGAGGACCCTTCAGGCGGACGGTCCCGAGTAGGGTGTCTGGCCTGGCGTGGGGCGACCCATGAAACCTTTCTTTACTCAATCCCTTATGGACCACTGGGTCGTCCGTGACCCGAGCACAGTGGTGTCGCCCATTGATGAGCTCGGGAGAGTGTAAAGTATGGTCTCGGACGAGTAGAGGTGATTAGGCCGTCGGCCGACCTAGCGAGGGCCTCAGTGGGGCTCGCCTCATACGCCCCTTGCTCGAGGTTTCTTTGGGCGACCTTATGCCCATCTGGTGGGGTAGGCCTTTTGAACCTGACTTTCAGTGGGCCTGGCGCAAAGGTGGAAGCTTTTGCCGTTCGGGTCGCGGCCCAATGGGCCTCTCGCGCGCCGAACAAATCGGTGAAAGGCGGAGACCAAAGGTTCAGGACATCTTTGCTCGAGGCGGCGTCTTTATGACTCTTGTCGCTTTGACATGAGATTAAATGCAAAGTGGAAATGGAAGCAGGAGTTACGGTGGCGCGATGAGCAGGTGGGCGCGATGCTTGTTTGGCGCTGCTCGGTCGGCGCTGCCCGTCCTCTATATATCGTTGGTGGGGCGCCGGATAGCCACGCCTTCTTGCCCTCTTCATCTCCTGCCTCTAAAACAAGAAAAAGCACGAGCCAAGGAAAAGAAACTTGACCTCTTTCTCACCTTCCCATCGCCTCTTCATGAAGATGTCGTGGCGGAGTGCTCAGCGCAGACGGCCCGCGCGGCTGGTGAAGAAGGGCTTCCTCTGCTTGAGACCTCTCGGTGGAGGGTGCCGGCCGGGCCGTCACCTGCGCCGTGAGCAGAGGTCGTGGTGCCGCCGTTCTTGGCGCGGCTTTGGCTCTGCCATTGCACCCGTTCGTCGGGGTGCTTTTCACTACAAGGTGGAGGTGCACCATCTCAACCCCAGGGGTCCTCCACATCGCCATCTTCATCCGCGTTGTCGCGAGCTTTCTGAGATTGAGCCACATTGGGCGTTGTGGAGGCACTTCTTCGAGCGGGCTCTGGAAAGGCGAGCCGTCGGGCCGCGTGGCGCCTCAGGTGGCTGGCCCTCGGCCGGCTGGCCGAGCACGAGTACTTGGAGGTGAAGCGCCTCGTCCAACAAGAGTGGCGTTACGAATGGTCATGCGTTGAGCGTCGGTAATGGCGCCCCTCGTTTTACCGTGAGCTTCCGTGGCGGAGGCGGGAGAAGCTGGGCGCCGAAAAAGGGAGAAGAATAAGCGGCCACGATCGTGGAGCGGTCGGGGCCCAAGCGAGGGGCTCACCAGGGGCGTTGTTGTGCGCGCCTTTATGGGGATGCGCGTGCAACCCCTCGCGCAAAGGCCGCGCTCCTTGTTCGGTATGAGGGCGTCCGACCGGCGAGGATGGCGAGCAGGAGTTGGCGCGTCAGGTGGAGGCACAGGTGGCGGGGTATCACGGGAGGAAGTGCCACGGTGGCTACTGGTGGCCACGGAGCCATTCTCGGCGGCTCACCCACCAAATTTGGTAAGTCGATCGTATTTCTTTCTGCCTCTCTTTTCTTTGTCCTTGGCACTTGGTCCGATCGGCGTTTCTGCATCCTCTTAGGGGCTGCGGGCATGTCCTCCTGGGCACCACTCCGGGGATAAGGAGGCGCGGCGGTACTGGCGAAGGCTGCGGTGACTCCTCATGAAGCGGAAGGAGGAGAGGAGGAAAAAGAAGCGAGAAGGCCTTGCGCTGGCGGCCTTGCGTGGCGGCGTGTCGGAGTCCACCGCTGTGGGACAACTTCTCACAAGCGGTGGCGGGAGCACCCGACCATCCATATGGTGGGTTCTTCTCGACTGGCCGCCCGGCGGCGGCTAGCGTGGACCGGTGGCGACACCATAGGCCCGTGGCGCAGATCCCGAGCGGAAGGTGATCTTGCACTCGTGATCGTCGTCGCGCCTCGGCCGGAGGCGGCCGAAGCGACCGGTAGGCTGCCCCTTGGTGGGGCCGTGAAGAGGCGCGCTGCAGCGTACCAGCTCGACTTTGTAAGTGTTCCCTTTCTTCTTATTGGAGCATTTTTGCAGCAAAGCGCGGCGACTCACGAATCTTTGTAGCGTGCAGCGCCTACGGGTGTGGTTGTGGGGCGTGCGCGGCGACTCCGCCCGATGCTTGGCCGGTGATTCGCGACACCTATTGGGTCGGCGGCGGTCGTGTCTTGGCGGTCGGCGGCGCCTCAGGGGCGAGGCCTCGCCGGAGGTCGAGCCAAGAAGAAACTCCCGCCGCCTCGGTGAGTCCCCACCGGACGGCGTGATCGTCCTCTCGGAGAGAGACAGCGCTGCCGCGTCGCGCCGATCGGCGGCCCGGTGAGCAGAGTGCAGACCCCTTGCCCGAGGAGGTGCGGCCGATGCCCCACGGCGCAGTCGCCAGGGGTTTCTTAGGGTTGACCTCATCGCCCTTGCCCATGGTGCTCGACGGGCGGGGGCGTTCGCGGCGTGAGCGAGCCTTATTGCCGGCGTATTCCGGGTCGGGCGCCATGGGCGATCGGAGGAAGTGAGTGGGCGCCCGCCGGCAAGCGCTACGGATGTCGGCCGAGAGATAGGCGAGGTCCACGAGTCGACTCGCTTTGGAGTCTTCGGCGGCTGGAGGCGATGGTCGGAGAAAGTCGGCGGTCGGCCGAATAAGTTAAGAAAACTTCGACTTGTTGCATATTTTTGATAGTTTTGCGTGGGACCAGCGGAGTGTCCACGTTTTGCAACATTGCGGGCTCGCCGTGCGCGAGTTGAGCTCTGCGACACTCGGCGGTCGTGAGCGGCGGCGTAGAAGAGTGCGGTCGGTGCGCCTTGAGCTGCGCCTAGTCAAGAGGCCTGGACATCGGCGGTTGGGCGGTGGAGATCGCGAGGGCGAAGAGGCCACGAAGACCCTCTTCGATGGCGCCTGGGGCCAAATCCACGAGGTGAAGGTGGCGGGCTCGAGTCCTCCTGGCGGAGGCAGCGAGAGCCAAGGGCGCCGCCATTGTCGCGGAGGGACCACGTGGCGCGAGCAACCCGCTGCGGACGAGCGAGCAGGCTCGGAGGGATGCCGGCGAGAGTTCGTTCAGTGGCGGCGTTGCTCGAGAAGGACTGGTGGTGAGGACTTCATATGAGGCGCTCAAGGAGGCGGTGTCGACCAACTGCGGCGATAAGTGTCTCAATTCTTTAATTAAGTGCAGGGTGCGACCCGCAGGCGAACTTATCAGCGCCGCTGTCTGAGGGCGAGAAGAATCTGAGCATCGCCGTGGAAGCGCGGACGGCGGCGAGATGCTCGCGGCGTGCCGTCGTGGCGGGGCGAGGCCTGGCGGCGTGAAGGTTGCGGAGGGCGGTCGGGCGAGATGGCGCGGCCGGAGGCCCGCCGCAAGGCGGTCGGGAAATCTGCGACCGCATCCTTGGGCAGGCGAGCCGAGTGCCCTTGCCCCGTCTTGGCTGAGTACGGACTTTGTAGAGGCGGTGGTCGTCGGTGCTACGCTTGGAGCTTCGTCGTTGGTCAAACGATCTCGCACTATGGCGGCATCGACCTCGCGGTGGTGGCGTGGCGTGGCCGGGCCGGACCGGCGAGAGATCGGCAGTTTGAGCTCTGGTCGAGCCGCGCCCGGGAGATCGCCCGACCACATCCGCCCGCGAGTTGCCCTCGAGGAAGCGAGATAGCCAACTCTCCGTCTCGCCATCGATGCGCCCGCGGGAAGAATAAAAATAGTTAGTTTTATCCTTTTTAGATTGTAAAAGCGCTTTGTAAACAATCTTGAATTTATCAAGTTCAACGCCTCTCGTCCTCTTTCGTATTTAGGGTGAGTGTTTGACCGACCATAGCCTTAAGGACGAGGGTCAATTATCGCGTGGGTTGGGTGCGTTTTGGGAGCGAGGTGGATTGGAGACTTGGCTCTGCTGTGATTCTGGCGCACTTGTGAGGATAAAGTGTCCTAGACCGGCCAGGATCTTTCCACTTGGGCACTTCCTTCTTCAGCGAAGTGCTACTTAGCAACCATAGCCGGCTGAGGCGTAGGCGTAACACTTAGGTTGAGAGGGTTACCGCTCGGGATGGACCTCATGACCCGGTCGGGTCACGTGCCCTCATAAGCGTGTGGGATAGGCTGAGTTTGTGCGGGGAGGAGTGTTCCTGCCGACCCAAAGGTCACTCCGCTCGGGCACTTCCTTCTTAGTGAAGTGTTACTTAGCAACCATAGCCGTTGGGGGGTAAGGTACGTAGCATTTGGGTCGAAGGGGTTCTGCTCGGGAAGGACCTTGTGGTCGGTTGGGTCATCAACCAGCGCAAGCACCGGCCAGGGAGCGGCTGAGCAGAGGCGCCGAAGGCAGCCCGAGTCATCGCATGGCGACCAGTGCTCGGAAGGGTAAAAGTAAAGATCATGCGGGGAAGAGGAAGAGCTTAGGGATAGAATCGCCTTAACTTTTCTATATTCGGGCATTGGAAGGATCTGACCGTCGGCGTCCTTGAGTCGAAAGGTGCGGTCGGAGGATCTCCACGGCGGTGAAGGGCCTTCGAGGGCAGCGACTTGTGCTTATCCTTCTTTGGTTTGGACCCGCGCGGGACCGGTCGCCCGGACGAGAACGCCGCCCTCGAACGGCGGTGTGATAGCGTCGCGAGCTTGTTGATACGGCGATCGCGGGGCGGCCACATCATGCGCCTCGTCGGTGGTCGGCGGCGTCTTGTTGTCTGGCGAGCCCCGAGCCTCCTCGAAGGCTTGTAATCTTGGGCGCCATACTCCGGTGCTGTCGGCAAGGCGGCTTGCCCGTATACCATGAAGAGCGGTGTGAACCGGTCGTCCGGTCGGCGTGGTTCGCGAACTCGAGGGCGGAGGTAGCTCGGTCACCAGCGCCCGCGAAGTGCTTGAGCCGGCGAAGATCGCGGCAGGCCTTGAAGGATCATGCCGTTTCTTGGCGCTCGACGGCGTTGGTCGCGGATGGGCCACGGTTGCCCAATCGGCAGCGGATGTTGAAGTCATCGCGAACTCGAGAACTCCTTCCCGTGAAGCTGCGTTAGTTGTCGGTGATGATGGGTTTGGGACTCGAACCGAAAGACTATGTCGCGGAAGAAGATGGCGCTTGTGCGGCGTGGCGCTCACGGCCGGCAGCCTCTATCCATTTGGTGAACTTGTCCACGCGATGAGCAAATGAGTAAAGCCCCGGCGCTTTCTTGAAAGGCTCGACGGATCGAGTCCCCAAGCGCAAAGGCCACGTGATGGGGATGCGTGCGCAAGGCTGGTAGCGAGCGTGTCTGCACGGCAAAATTGGCATCCTTCGCGGTCGTCACGATGTGCTCGGCGTCGGACATGGCGGTCGGCCAATAGAAACCTTGCGAAAGGCCTTTCCCACAAGAGATCGGGCGCGGCGTGGTGACCGCAAATTCCGTGTATGTCGTCAAAGCGGTTGTTTCCCTTAGTCGGCGGGATGCACTTTTGGAGGACCCGGAGGGCTCCTTTTGTAAAGGTGCAGGTGACCGGGACGAAAGACTTTGCCGCGGGCGGCGCGAGCCTCGGTCGGGTCGGGAAGTGACCCGTCCGTCAAGCGATCTATGAAGGGCTTTCTCGGTCGGACTCGATCGCTAGCGCTGCGGCTCGACCGACCAAGTCTCGCCCGCGCGCGCGGCGGTCGGGCGGCCGTGCTAGGTAGGTCGGGGACCGCTCGACCACCGGGCGGTGGATGGAAGGCGCGCGAGGTGTGACGAAGATCCGGCGGGACCGGCTCTGCTGGAGGCGGTTGGCTAGGTAGTCGGCGTCGCTATTGTAGCGTCGGTAGCTATGGTGGCTTCGAAACCCTTGAACGCTCTTGAGCGCGCGCCTTCTCGGCGATGCGGCCATCTGACGGCGTCTCGGGGCTCCGCGGCCTTCATGACTGGTCGACGACAAGCTTGGTCCCGTGGGCGTAAGTCGGCGAGCAGAGGTCGGCGGCGATCCGGAGACCGTTGGCGAGGGCCTCGTGCTGGCGGCGTTGTTGGTGGCGTCAGCGGCGATGGCGTGCGAAGCCTATTCGGCGGGAGATGATGGCGACTCCGCGCCGCGCCATTCTTGTTGTAAGACCCATGAAGTACATTGTCGGTGCTCGGGGTCTTGATCACTAGTGGTGCACAGGCGGTCCACTCGGCGGCGAAGTCGGCTAGGAGCTGCGACTTGATCGCCGTCAGGGGCGTATGTGATCCGTGGCAGTGAGCTCGGCGCCCACTTGGCTATCCTTCGGCGTCGCGGTTGCGGACGATCTCGCCGGCGGGGCGTGGTCACCGCAGTGATGGTGTCTTGATCGAAGTAGTGGGCGAGCTTTCTCTTCGCAATGAGCACGCGTAGAGTAGCCTCGCACTGTGGAGTGCAGAGCCTTGGACTCGGAAAGAACCTCGCTAATGAAGTAAAGCTGGCGTTGTACCTTGAGTTCGCGGCCTTCTTCACTTCGCTCCACCACGAGGGCCTGGCGGCGACTTGGGTAGTGGCGGCGATGTAGAACAGCCAGTTCACAGTGCCGGGCGACCGGGGCTGGAGGCAGGGCAGGAAGGCCTTCAAGCGGTGAGGGCCTCACGAGCCTCGGGGTCGGTGAGCGGTCGGACCTCTTGAGTAGCTTTGTAGAGTGGCATTCGCTCGTGAGGCGAAGACGAAAGCAGCTCAAAGCGCGAGCATCGGTCGACCTCTGGACCTTTGAGGTTCTTGATTGGGCCCATCCTTGCGATCGCCGATATCTTCTCTGGTTGGCCTCGATGCCTCGCTCGGAGACAATGAAGCCAAGAGCTTCCTTTGGGGACCCGAAGGCGCATTTCTCGGGATTGAGCTTTATGCGGAACCGTCGAAGGTTCGTGAAGGTCTCTTCGGTCGGGGATAAGGTCGTCGGCCTTCTTGGTCTTTCGACAATATCGTCGACGTACACCTCAACGTTCGGCCGATCGGTCATTGAAGCACGTTTGCATACATCGTTGGTATGTAGCGCCCGCGTTCTTTAAGTTTGAACGGCATTGTAGCGTGCGAGAATGAGCGAGCAGAGTAATGAAGGAAGTCGCGGTGGTCGGACTCCTTTAGCGCAATCGGTGGTAGCGAGTAGGCATCCGAGAAAGAGAGGACTCGCACCTGCGGTGGAGTCGATGACTTGGTCGATCGCGGGGCAAAGGAGCGGGTCCTTGGGACACGCTTTGTTGAGACTCGTATAGTCACGCACATCCTCCATTGCCCATTTTCTTTTTACAAGTGCGAGGTTGGCTAGCCACTCGGGGTGGCGCACCTCTTTACAAACCTGCGGCTAGAAGTTTGGCGATCTCCTCCCTATGATCTGCGCCTTTCCTCGTCAAAGCGGCGCGGCGGCTGGCGACCGGTTTTGAGCACGGTAGGATGCTTAAGGAGTGCTCGGCGACTTCCTTTGGAATGCCGGCATGTCGGAGGACCTCGGCGAAGGCGTCTTTGTTGGTGCGGAGTCGTCGGCGGGCGCTTTCCTATTTGGCGGGGCGTGGCTCGATCCGCCACGGTCTTGAGTCGGATCACGAGGATCGACCGCGACCTCCTTCGTGTCTCGGCGGTTGAAGGAGCCCGCCCCGACTTCTTGGATTCGAGGATGGACTCGGAGGCTTCCCTCCGGAGTTTGTCGAGCTCGGCGAATCGATGGCTAGCCGAGGCTCAAGCCACAATCGCTCACGGTTGTAGGCAATTTGGAAGGTCGATGCCGCGGTGATGACTCCACAGGGTCGGGCATCTTGACTTGAGGTAGGCATAGCGGGGACCGCCATGAACTTGGCGTAACACGGCCTTCGAGGATGGCATGGTAGGCAGGAAATCCACGACCTCAAAAATGAGGGTCTCGGTGCGGAAGTTTCCGGCTCCCCAAAGGTAACAGGCGGTCGATCTGCCTGAGTGGATGGGCTTTGCTGGCGGGAATGGCGCCATGGAAAGCGCCTTCTTTGGGTCGGAGGGTTGGCGTGGGACCCCATAGCGTCGGCGTCTCGGCGTAGAGGATGTTGAGGCCGTTGCCTCAGTCCGCCAGCACCTTTGAGGCACTTCTTCCCCGACGGGTGACCACGAGGTATCTCCGGGTGTGGGCGTGGTCGGGTGATCGGTCCGATCAAAGGTGATCGGAGCTCGACCACCGGAGGTATTGGGGGCGCATGGCGCGGCGGTGTGGACCTCGCGATAAGCGAGCTTGAGCGGCGCTTGTCGGCATAGCGAGCGGTCCTCCAAAGATCATGAGGCGGCCCGTCGGGTTCGGAAATCATCGTCGCCTTTTCTCTGCGGCCGCGAGGCGCAGCAGAGCTCTTCCCTTGCCGCGCGGCGTTGTGGGGGCGGAGAGTGCGCCTCGAGACCTCGCGATCCGGTACTTGTGTTGCGGAGAACCCGTGGTTTGAGGCACGGGCCATCCATCAACTTCTCGAAGTGGTGAGCGCGGCGGTCGGTGCACTTTCGCTGGCGAGGCGGTCGGCGATGGCGACCACTTGGGTCTCGCGGATCGCTTCCCGTCCGCTTGCGTTTGTCGGAGCGGTCAAAAGGGGACCCGATGTGGACGCCGGATTCTAGCTGGGCCTTTCCTCCCTCAAAGATGGCCCCCACAGCCTCCTCGCCGGAGGCGTGGTTGGTGGCGATATCGAGGAGCTCCTTGGTAGTTCTGGGCTTGAGGCAACCTAGTTTGTGTACCAAGGCCTTGCAGGAGGTGCCGTAGATGAATGCTCCCACGACATGGCGTCGGAGATGTCGGGAGCTCATTACTGGCGGGAAAACCGCGGATGTAGTCGGAGGGTTTCCCAGGCTGCTTTGTTTGCGACCCCTTGAGTCAGGAGTTTCGAGCGCTTGTAAGTGCCACAGAAGTTCTTAAACGAAGAAGGGCCTTCAAGTCGGTCGATTCTCGATGGTTTTGGCGGGCAAGTACTCGAGCGAGGCTCGGCGAGTCCGCGAGTAGATGGGAAGGTCTTGGATGATGAAGAGGTCATCCGTTGCTCCTCCGCCCGGCATCTGGCCGGTAATCTTGAGCGGAGACACAGGTTTGTGGCCCCGGTGTATTTAGCGATGTTGGTAGCGCCGGAATCTGGCGAAGTCCGCTGGCAGATCCTGGCGAAACGCCCATGATCCGGGACCGTCGGGGCTCGAGGCTGCGATGGTGGTGTCCGCCGCCCGCATGGTCGTGAGTGGCGGCCTCCTCGCCATCTTTCTTGGCGCCTCAAGGGTAGCGCGAATGTCGTAGGCACCACCGAGGTGGCGGCGCCGAGTCTGTGAGCTGGTGTGGCTCATGATGCGGCGCCGCTGTCACCGGACAATCGGCTCCGTCTGGTGTGCGGGCCGGTGACGAGGTGGCTCGGGCGATAGGGCCGGGCGTGCATGTCTTTACCGCGACGCGCTCTACCAGCCGGAGGTTTGATAAGTGGCCTTGGCCTCGGGTCGGTCGGCTCGGGAGGCCTCGGCGGCGATTGCGGCCGCGTACGTTTTGGCTTGCATGGGAAGAAGCGAGGGCCGTCGGACTCTTCCGCTCTTTGGGGTGTGCTGGCAGCAGCGTCGCCTTGCGCGTCGCCGAGTGCGTCGCGAGTCTCGGGCTCCTCTGCTCGGGTTGGCACAGGCTGGTCGAGCTCAGCTCTTCGTTCCTCCAACTCTTTGCTTATTTGTTGTTGGGCTCGACGCGGCGGGCTGGCGCGTTCAACCGCCTTCGCGCTAGTACTCCTCCTCCTGCGCCTTAGTGCGCCGGATAGGAGGTCCGTAGCCCGGGGCCATGATCAAATCGGCCAGTGCCCGCCATGTTGCACTCAAGGAGAGTCGCTCTGGCGTGGTACTCGTGTCGGAGTGGAGTCATGGCTGGAAGAGTCTTCCGGCGGCTTCGTGGATGGAGGCGGCATGTAGCCGCCATCGCCACAAGTTGCGAGCCTACGAGGGTGACATGGTCACTGCCGGCCCACGGAGTTTCGCGGGCGTGGCGGAGCATTCCTCGGGTTTCGGCCGGGGCTGCGGCGCGCCAAGCCGGAGCTTAGCAATCGCGGAGAGGGCGCCAGAGCTCTCGTGGCGCTGTCCTCCGGGAGGCGCGGGACAGCGTGAGCCCTCTGCCGGGGTGGCGGCGAAGTCGAGGAGAAGCGGATCCGGCTCCCAGCCTTGATCATCTTTGTCGCGATGGGTGGATGCCATCGAGGAGACAAGCGGAATCGGAGATGGTAGCGAAGGCGCGAAGCCCCCTACAGCGCACCTGGCCGCCGGCGTTTGGCGGCGGCAAGTAAATTTGTAAGTCTAAGGGGCGCGCGTTCCACTCACTGAATGGTTAGACTCGAGAGTCCAAGATGTATACTGGTTCGGGCTGAAAGTCCCTACTCCAATTCGGATGGCGGTATTATATTGCTTTGCGTAATGTTTCTGAGATGGGGCGCTAAATGACTTAGTCTCCTCGTGTTCTCATGTGTTAAATGCATGTGTAGAATCGTTAGTCCCGCCTCCTTTTATCTGAAGGAAAGGCAGGTTACATCGAAGTCGGGGGAAGGCGAGGCGACCTATGTTAGGAGCTACGGTCCTTCGTCACGTGGACTGAGTCGCCACCGTCTTGCCCATCTTTGGGTCGGTAGCCTTGGTGGTCGGGGAGGTTAGGTATTCCCCGGGAAATAGCGTACTTGCCCTCTGTGATCCTTACGAATGCTGACGTTGCGGTGCGTGACGTTTGCGCTGCCTCGGGAGGGAGCGTGCGTTAAATCTTGTCTGTGGCCCGGTTGATGGGGTGGAAGCTTTGACTTCAATGATCACCAAACCTTCTTGGGAAGGAGCCATACGCCCTTGTATAGTCACTCCGATTGACCTCGTTCGTGGAGTGCGTGGCGGTAGGTGATGAGGAGCTAACCACGCGGCCCTCGGCGTCCGTCACCTTGGTTGGTCGGTCGGAGATCCGCCCGCCAAGGGGCTCGGGGCGCTGTCGGCCGGAGTCGCTTCCCTGAGTCGGTCGGGGCGGGTGTCTTGTGTGGTCTCGGCGATTCGGTCGGTGGCGGGCGGCGCGCTGACTGTCGGGTGGAGATGTGCTTGGCGGCCGGCTCGTCGCCGGGCCGTTAGGGTACCCTGTTATTAGTATTAAATCAGCGGTGGGTGGGTCCACGGCATTGCGCCGGATTCACCGTGCACCGCGCCTGGTAGCGTCATCGCCGAAGTGGCGGCTCGGTAGACGTGATGGTGAAGCAGCGGTGACGCAAGAGTCGGCGCATGACGCCACGCGTCATGCATCTGGCGAGAGCGGTCGGACGGCCGAGTGGTAAGCGCGGCCGGAGATGACGCGGCGCAATCGAGCTCGGTAGCGAATCCGGCGGCGGAGATCAGCGAAACCACGAGCGCGGCAGCGGCGGCGCGAAGTTTACCGAAGCGAAGAAGAAAGCGAGGCCGCGGTGCGGTGGAAACCTTGATGGAGCGGCCACGGCTCGGGCGGTCGGAAAAAAGTCGCGGCGACTCGAGGATGATCTGTCGGGGGCGGCGGAGACCAACCGGAGGCGAAGAAAAAGTGGAGGAAGAGCTCGGGCAAGGCGAGAAATCCGGCGAGTGCAAGCGAAGAACCGGCGACGCCCCGGCGGGCAGAGAGCAAAAGGCGGCGCGTGAAGGGATTCTCGAGCGCGTCGGCGGCTTAAATAGGGGCCTCGGCGGCCGTGTCGTCGATACTCAAGAGCGGCGGCGCCGCGTTTCGGCACGGCGGTGGCTAGGGTTAAACAGCGGCGTGTGGACGATCGCTTGGCCGTCCACCGGCCTTGAATCCGATAAGCGATGGCCTTGGCGGGTGGGCCAACCGGCCCGGCCCGGCGGCGAGCGAGCGGCGGGCGGCGGCGGCGGGCTGGGCCAAGGTGGCGCGAAAGAAGAATGGGCCGAGGAAGATTCGGCCCGAAAGGGTTTTTGAAAATAGAATCATTTTTCCGATTTAAGAAAAATCCACAAATTCGAATAAAATCAAATAAATATCAAATAAATTCAGAAAAATCACCAAAAATACAGAAAAATTCCTTGGAGCACAAGGAACCCAACTAAAAATAAAATTCTTTAGTTTGATGAATGGCTTAGCCAAATTAAATCCTTTCATTTATGAAAAATTCAAATTAAGCTGGAATTAATTCAAAGAAATGCAAATGGTTCATCTTTGATTTCTAACATTCCAAAACTTCAATTTTTGGGATGTTACAAACCTCCCCCCCTTAAATGGAATCTCGACCCCGAGATTCAGGCTGGCTAGGGAATAGGTGGGGAAACTCGGACTTCAGATCCTCTTCTCACTCCCAAGTTGCTTCCTCTTCTGAATGATTGCTCCACTGGACCTTGCAAAAACGGATGATCTTGCTTCTCGTGATACGCTCTGCGATATCCAAAATTTTCACTGGTTGCTCCTTGTAGGAAAGATCCTCTTGCAGATCAATGGCTTCCAATGGCATCTGTTTCTCTGGCACACGCAGACATTTCTTCAACTGCGATACATGGAACACATCATGGATTCTGGCAAAAGACTGAGGCAATTCTAACTTGTAGGCAACCTCGCCTCTTCGTTCCAAGATTTTGAACGGTCCCACATATCTAGGGGCAAGCTTTCCTTTTACTTGAAATCTCTTAACTCCTTTGAGAGGGTGACTCGAGGTAAACATAATCATTGGGCTCGAAACTCAAATCTCTGCGGCGATTATCGCATAACTCTTTTATGCGCTTTGAGCTATCTTCAATCATCTCGAATTAATTGGACTTGCTCTTGGCTTCTTGCAGATATGGCGAGACCAAACAATTGTCTTTCTCGACTCCTTCCGGTTGAGAGGGTTCGCACTTTCTTCCATATAAGGCTTCAAAAGGCGACATTTGCAAACTGGCTTGATAACTATTGTTGTACGAAAACTCTGCATAGGGCAAACACTTGTCCCACTTGGCACCATAAGTTAAGGCACAAGCCCTTAACATATCCTCAAGAATCTGATTCACAGGCTCAATCTATCCATCGGTTTGAGGGTGATAGGCAGTACTGAATCTGAGATGAGTTCCCATGGCTTCATGCAGACTCTGCCAAAAACGAGAGGTAAACTGGCTTCCTCTATCAGACACTATCTTCTTAGGCACTCCGTGAAGACTGACGATCCTTGACATATATAATTCTGCTAATTTATCTCCTGCATAGGTAGTCTTAACTGGAATGAAGTGAGCTACCTTAGTCAATCGATCCACTATTACCCAGATCGAGTCATAACATGCTTGGGTCTTAGGAAATCCGGTAATGAAATCCATACCAATTTCTTCCCACTTCCATTCTGGAATCTTCAATGGCTGCAGCAATCCTGCTAGCCTTTGATGCTCTGCCTTGACCTTCTGGCAGACATCACAAAGTGCAACATACTCTGCAATCTCACGCTTCATACTAGGCCACCAATACCTTTCCTTGAGGTCTTGATACATCTTGGTACTTCCAGGATGAATGGAGTATAAAGTCTCATGCGCTTCCTTGAGAATCAACTCTTTAAGCTCTTTACGATCCGCACGCAAATCGCTTCTCATACCAAATAGTACCTTGTTCATCTTGATGAAACACAGGGCTTTTCCTTTCTTCATATTGCTCTTAATCTCCTTGATATCGGCATCATCTACCGTGCTTCTCGAATCGATCTTCCAACGAGGGCGTACTTCCAAAGTAGCTAAATACCCTTCCTGAACCAATTCCAAACTAAGCTTCTAAAATTCCTTATAAAGGGCTGGCTGACTTTCCTTAATCATCAGAGTATTGCAGTAGCTCTTTCTACTCAAAGCATCGGCTACGACATTGGCCTTGCTCGGATGATAATGAATCCCAATGTCATAGTCCTTAATCAATTCCAACCATCTTCTTTGTCTCATATTGAGGTCACTTGGGTAAAGATATACTTCAAACTCTTGTGATCAGTGTAAACTTCACAACGATTACCAATGAGATAGTGACGCCAAATCTTTAAAGCATGCACTACGGCTGCTAATTCCAAATCATGGGTAGGATAGTTGACTTCATGTGGCCTTAGTTGTCGCGAAGCATACGCTACAACCTTCTTATCTTGCATTAGCGCACAACCGAGTCCTTGTCGGGATGCATCACAGAATATCTCAAAATCCTTCCTATTATCTGGCAGGATAAGCACTGGGGCAGTTGTCAAACACTTCTTTAATTCTTGAAAACTTTGCTCACACTCCGATGTCCAAACAAATTTCTTCTCCTTCTTTAAGAGTTGAGTGAGCGGTCTAGCTTTTCTAGAAAACCCTTCTATAAAACGGCGATAATATCCCGCCATTCCAGGAAAACTCCGAATTTGGGGTACCGTCTTGGGTGACTCCCAACTTAGCACATCTCGTACCTTTCGGGTCAGCAATGACTCCTTCTCCGATATGACATGACCTAGGAAAGCAACTTCTTTCATCCGAACTCACATTCTTGAACTTTGCATAAAGTGATTCTCTCTTAGCCGTTAAAATTTGGCGCAAGTGATCCTCATGATCTTCCTCACTTTTGGAGTAGATTAGAATGTCATCAATGAAAACAACTACAAACTTATCCAAATATTCCATGAATACCTTATTCATCAAGGTCATGAAGTAGCGGGGGCATTAGTCAATCCAAAAGACATCACGGTATACTCATCTGTCCATACCGAGTAACAAAAGCTGTTTTGGGTATATCCTCTTGACGAATCTTCAACTGGTGGTATCTCGATCTCGAGTCAATCTTGAAAACACTTGGCTCCTTGAAGTTGGTCAAACAAATCATCGATTCTTGGCGGAGGTACTTATTCTTGATGGTGACCTCATTGAGTGGCGGTAATCTACACATTCTCTGAGTTCCATCTTTCTTTTCAACTAGAAGAACTCTGGCTCCCCATGGCGAAGAACTTGGTCGAACAAAACCTTGATCTTGCAGCTCTTTAATCTGTCTCTTTACTTCAGCTAACTCATTAGCAGGCATCCTATAAGGTCTCTTGGAAATGGGTGGCGTTCCAGGAACTAGTTCTATCAAGAACTCTATATCTCGATCTGGAGGCATCCCAGGCAACTCATCCGGAAACACATCAGGAAATTCGCTGGCGACTGGCACATCATCCAAACTTATTCCTTTGGCACTACAAACTTTAATCACATCGGACTGATCTGAAGTGGCTTGAACTTTTAACTTGGCTCCATCTGGACTGGTTAAGGTGATCTCTCTATTCCCACAATCCAAAACTGCTTGGTTCTTGGAGAGCCAATCCATTCCTAGGATCACATCTAGGGACTTGGTGTCTAGGACAATAAGGTTGGCTAGAAATTCTACCCCTCCAATTAATATCTTAACTTCGGGGCAACCTTGGTTCGTACTCAAATCAGAATCAGGAGATTGCACTAATAAAATAGTCTTAAGAGGCATTGTCTTTAATTGATGCTTTGCAGTAAAACTCCGAGAAACAAACGAATGCGTAGCTCGTAATCAAACAAAACCATGGCGAGATCTTTGAGTTGACTAGGAGCTTACCTAGTATGGACGTCCAGTGCGGTGGCGTCCTCGGTGGTGCGTGATTCACACGGCCTCTTCCGTGACGACGAGTCTGGTGGCTTGGTTAGGAGTGCAGGGCACTCCGTCCCGATCCAGGCGGGGTCTTGGTGGCGTAGATCCCAAGTTGAAACGATCAAGGTCACGGCTTGCTTTCTTGGGCAATTATTTGCATAATGACCGAGTTCATGACAGTTGAAACATGTGACTCCTGCAGCTAGATTACTGTTCCTCTGAGGTGGATTGCTGTTGGTGTTGAGGTTGCGATTGCTCGAGGAGATGGGCGAGTCTTTGGTGCGTGGGTCTGAATGTATTCGGAGGAGTGAAACGAGCAGGCTGTTGAGCATTTGTTCTGACTCTCTGCTGGTGACTCTGATGGGCTCCATGCTGCATCATCTTTAGTTTGATGAATGGTTTAGCCAAATTAAATCCTTTCATTTATGGAAAATTCAAATTAAGCTAGAATTAATTCAAAGAAATGCAAATGGTTCATCTTTGATTTCTAACATTCCAAAACTTCAATTTTTGGGATGTTGCACCCGGCTCCGGTGACATCCTTCACCCTGTCTCGCCATTAGCCTCGGGTGAGTTCTTGACCGTTGGATCCTGGTAGAATGGCCTAGATTGTGCCACGTCGCTCGGTAATTAGAAAAACCCATCTTCTAGCCTCAGCCGTCGGATCTGGATGTGTGGGTGGGATTGAGCCGCGTTGCGTGCGTTCATCGCCATCCGATCCAGAGATCTTGTAGATGCGCGCCGCGTGTCGAGCATCGGCACGGGCGGCGTCGCAGCCAATCCGGTGTCGCCACGTGTTGGGCGCTGTCACCGAGGCGCCATGGACCGGGTTCACGGTGGACCAGATCCGAGCCGTGCACCGAGTTTATGGACCAGGATGATGTGTCGCCATCTGATTGGCCAGCATCAGGGCTGACGTCAGCATGGCGCAATAAATCAGTTTTTCAGTATAAAAATAATTCGGTTAATTCTGATTTTCTAATTTCTGTAATTTCAGTATTTATTCAAACTTCAAAAGGCTATAACTTTTGCATCTTTACTCGGATTTGAGTGATTCAAATTTCTAAAAATTTGTAAAATTGAGATCTATTTAATGGTGAGTTTTAATTGGTTTTTGGAGTTCATTTTCTCTCTGTTTTGGTATTTATTTGCTTTTCTCCTTCGGTACGCGTAGACGTTGAATTGTGCGACGCTTCGGAGGAAGATCCAACAACTCAAGAGCAAGCTCCAGGTCAAGATCAGAACCTATTCCAAGGCAAGTTGTGCTTTGATCATGTTGAACCCATGTTTATACGAATGCTATATTGTTTTACTTTACTGCATATTATTTCAAGTATACGATTGTTTCAAATTAAATTGGGATCTAGTTAATCTACCAATTTAATCTATATACCCTACCTTGTCATTTGTATGCCATGATCTATTGTCACCCTAGATTGGTTCATTATAGTTGGTTAGTAATAATAATCAACATGGGATGGTTAGACCGTATTAGTTGCTTAGCCATGCCACGTCATCACATGTACTTTAGTCTTTGATAAATAATCTTGACTAATGGAATATGGAACGATGTTATGAACTTGTGTGTCATGTGAAGTCATACGATGAGATTGAGTTGTTGTGGCGAGTCATGTCATAGCGATGTTGAATTATTGATGGCATGTGGTGCTTGGTAATCAACTTGGGTGATAATCACTTAGATTGGGGCAAGTGACAAGGGACGAGTATGCCAAGGTGGGCCCAATGGGCAGAGGGTATGTGGATGTCTTGCCCTGCTCACTTTAAGGACTTAACCTTGCAAGCCTTTGACCTGAGTCAATCATGCAACCACATGTCTGGCACGGGATAGCCTAGCTGATTAATTTGCAAAGTCTTAGCTTTGGTACTATCTTGGTCGGTGTGAGTTCCCGAGTTATGGAGTAATTCACATGGCGCAAGAGGGGGGCCCTAGATGTGGTAACCAGTCCCACCAGTGTTGAAACCTTAGCGGGTGGTACCAGGTTAAGCCAGAGCATTGTAAAGGCTTTGTCATGATCTCTCCGCCGACACACCAAAGGAAGTGTGTTAACCCGGAAGGCACCAAGAGACGATCATGTCATGTGGGTAAAGTGCATAACCTCTGCAGAGTGTGAACCTATTCGAATAGCCGTGCTCATGGTATTGAGCAATGCTGGAATTACTGATTAAGGGTTAGTTTAATTAAATGGAAAACTTGGTTGGGATGGCAGATTGCCATATGGAAGGTTGGAACTTGATTTAGGATTGGAAACTTGGTTTACATGAGAAGTGCTGAATCTATCTATTATCGTTATTTGTTTTACGGTCTTTACAATCTATTTATTGTATTTGTTCATAAATGCTGCTTTGTTGCAAAATAACCATGATAGCCTATCTTTTGAAATAAGCCCTGCATATAGCTATGTTAGAATTGCATTCTGTGCACAACTTGTTGAGTGCTTGATGTACTCACCCTTACCAACAACAACATCATCAGTTGAGGAGTCTACATCTATGCTGGAGGAGGAGTTCCATGAAGAGACGAATGTTTAGGGCGCAAGCCTTGTCAGTTGCCTGTGGTATACTGAGGGGTTATCTACGTTTTCTTTCCGTTGCAGTTTAATATGTTGTTCAGCCTTACGAGGCATAGTCATGTAAGTGGACCATAAGGTCATTCAACCAGTAATATATATCATATGATGTCTTTCATAATGCTTTCGCTATGTTTGGTTGTGATATTTACTTATGTTGAGCCTGTGTGCACTAGCGTGATCCTAGACTAGTGCGGTATACACAGAGGGTCCGGATTTGCATATTCGGGTCCCGACAGAAGTGGTATCAGAGCCATACTGACTGTAGGCCTTGACCCTAGATAGTCTGGTCGTCTCTATAGGAACTTCAAAAAAAATTTCTAAAGAAAAGAATTAACTTGGAAGAATAATATGTTCTTGACTTTTCTTATTCTTCTATTCCTTTCCTCGTCAGAATTTCTCTCTTTCCCCTGCTGAATATCTTTTTCTCTCCCTTGCTGGATCGAGTTAAAAATCTTATCTGAGTTATCTTAGTAGTTGACGATATACCACACCTTAGGAGAAAGCATCAAGTGCTTGCTGTCATCCCTGGAAATCATGAAGGAGGGAATCATCGAGCTCAAGGAAGGAGTAGATCCATGAAGTGTTCCAAAAGCTAGAAGATCTATGCTTCGAGTAGTCAGTTGGGACTCACGTGTGGGAGTCGCGTCTGCTTAAGATAGAAGTGTTTCCCCTGTAGGCGGTAGTTTTGTGTGTATTGGTTGAATTGGTTCTTCCTTGATTGCTGAGTGTGCAGTATGTGTTGCAGAGCTTTTAGGCTTATATAAGCAACCATACCAAGTTATTAATATTGTTTGCATAAGATATTGGGTTAAGCCTATCTTCCCTGCTTTAGGATCCCTGCTTCTTACCTATGCTATTTCTCTTTTCCCTCACCCAGTGGGGCAATCAAGCAGATGGTTCAGATTCATGGAAACAACAGAATCGGTGGAAGTGAAAATCAATCCAAGGAGAACCTCAATGATGGATCAATTCTTCAACCATCAGTACAGATAGATATGCAGAGTCTCAGAGAGTTCTTGACTGCTCAGACTCAGTTGATGCATGCAATGATGAAGCAAATGCAGAATATGACCGACCAAGCCAATGTTAACCAAGTGTTTCAAGCTGCTACCAATGATTTTCGTTCCTACTCAAGGTTATCAGAATTCATAAGGACTCGTCCGTCGGTGTTTTCAGGAAATGTATTACCTTCGGAAGCGGATGATTGGCTCAAGACCGTTGAGAGGAAGCTGCTAATTGCTCAGTGTAAAGGTGATGAGAAAGTCATGTATGCTTCGTATCAATTACAAGGAATTGCTGCTGAATGGTGAAAGAAGTATTGTGCTGTTCATGAAACCCTGCAGAATATCAATTGGAATGAATTTGTTGTTGCTTTTCGTAATCTCTTTGCCTCACCTGGAGACAGTATGGTCACGGTAAATGTGGAGCAGAATAGTATCCCTGCACTTTGTTCGACATCTAAGCGTTGCTCTCTAAAGTGCTGTCAACCAAACAAGTCAGAAGATCGTGCATGCATTCGTTGTGGAGCAATAGGACATACCGCGGACGAGAATGCGATTAATTGCTCCAGCTGTGAAGGAAGTCATTCTCTTGGAGAATGTCCTATGAGTGACATCACATGTTATCTTTGTGAAGGCCAAGATCATGGTCCAGCTCAATGTCCCTTGGATCCAATAGTTACTGCTGTAATTCAGCATCAGCAAAAGAATCTTCGAGCCGTAGTTGCTCAAGAATTGTCGAGAAGAGGCGAAACGTCAACTGCAAAAGTCGTGCCGTTTGAAGAGCTAAAGCGACAATACCTTAATCCTGTTGGCCCTCATCAAGAAGGAAGTAATTGGCAGTCACCAACAGCGTGTTTCCTGTGTGATGAAGAAGGTCATTGGGCTAGGGAATGCCCTACGAAGCAACCAGCTCTGACGCAACAAGAGGACAACAATGTACTTGTAGTCGCACAACAGCGAACACGGGTGTGTTACCACTGTCACAAGGAAGGCCATTATGCTAATCGATGCCCACAAAGAAGACAATCATTGTCTACGGCCATGGATGTCCCAGAAGCTACCTCAGTCCAGTTCATAACGCCAATCGAGAGCAGTAAAATCGCAGGAGAAGTCTGTGCGGAGAATCAGTTGAAAAAGAGGCGTTTGAATGAAGACACTGCCCCGTTCGACGAATACTCAAGGAAGAGAGGTGGACCTAAGCTTTGTTATACCTGTAACAAGCCCGGGCATTTCGCCAATAATTGCCCTCATAAGGAAGTGATCACACCAGTTCAAGTCAATCTCAATTACATTTCGATCAAAACTTGGCGCCAATGCCAATCGAGGAAGTTTAGATCAATGATTTTACCCTATGCAAGTGTCATATCCTCATTTGTAAAGGAAAAGCGACTAGTCATGAATTCCATGTAAATATTTTACGTGTAAAGAAATAAAGTAAAGATGGTGAGTTGATGGAAGGTGAAGTGTTGGAATAAAAGCATTATTGGTAAAAGAAGGGTCAGATGTTTTTCTGAGTATGCACCTGTGATGGTGGTTCACATGAAAGTGATGTGTGTGCAGTGATGATCAGTATGGTGGTGATCGTGAAGCTTGTCAGTTCGGAAGAATTCCAGTTGCTAGAAAGTATAGTATTGCTTGATCTAACCAAGAATGTGACGGAGTTAACTTGAAGAAAAGCTCCTAGTGAACGATATTGGATATCAGACCCGAGATGCTACTCCTGAGATGAATTGGTTGTCCGAACATAAGGCTGTCCTGGAGTTTGGTCGAAGAATTGTGTCAGCTAAAAGCCCTGAAAGCGGGAAAATGGAATTTCAAACGACTACGGTTCGTGTTGGTCAGCTAAAGGTCAATAGTGTGGAAGTTGTTAGCTATGAAGAGGTGCCAGTTGTTAGAGAGTATCAAGATGTGTTCCCGAAGAATCCCACCAGATTGAGAGATCAAGTTTGTTATTGAGTTAGTGCCTGGTACAGCACCAAAAGTAAAAAGACCTTATTGAATGCCTACAAATGAGCTAGTTGAGATAAAGAAGCAGATCGAAGAGTTGTTAGAAAAATGTTTCGCTAGAGCCAGTTGTCACCATAGGGAGCGCCTGTTCTGTTTGAAGATTGGAGCATAAGGATGTGTATCGACCGTCGAGCATTTAATCAACTAATGATTAAAGGGTAAGTATTCGTTGCCCAGGATCGTAATTTGTTTGATCAGTCAAAAGGAGCTGGAGTTTTCTCAGGGATAGATCTTCGATCGAGTTATCATCAAATAAGAATTCATGCAGAGAATGTTCTTAAGTCAGAGTTTTCACGTGATATGGACAACAGAATTTCTGATTGTATGCGCTAGAATGATCAATGCCATGGCATAAGTTATGAATCGGATGAATGAAGATTCATGGGATAATTGGACAAGCTGTTGTCGTGCATATAGAGGGCATTCTCGTTATTCCAGGACAAGGGAAGAGCACGCCGAGTAATTGAGATTGGTTCTGGAAAAGCTACAAGAGCGACAGTTGTGCGCTAAGTGTGACCGTTGGAAGGAGAAAGTTGAATTTCTTGGTCATGTGATGGCTTCAAAAAGGGGGTTGTTGTTGATCTGAGCAAGTGAAAGCAATGTTGTATTGCGAGCAACCGAAGTCTGTTACCTGGATTCGTGATTTTTCGAAAATGATAGGCTACTACCATTGAATTATTGAAGGACTCTTGACGATTGAGAGACTGCTTAAGCAACTGTGGAAAAAGGAGAAGAAGCTTGCACGGACGCCGTAGTGCATGCTTTGAAGTTATTGCGTCATTATTGTGGGAGATATGTACAGACAATAAGAGTTCAAAGTGCAGACATTAATAAGGAACGAAGAGGATGTTTGGAGTTGATTAAGTGTTATAAGGAGGGGATCCGTTATCATCCTGGTAAGGCTAATGTGGTATCCGATGCCTTAAGTCGTAAAGACCATAGTGCTAATACACTGATATCAAGTGATCGATCGTAAGTGTGCAAGGAGTTTCAAAAAGTTGAAATTAGAAGTGGTTTCACAAGGATTTATAGCTGCTTTGGAAGTTAAGCCAATGTTTGAAGATCAGATCAAAGTGGGTCAGAAGGATGAAGGCTTAACCGAGGATTTTACCGTGGATGACCAAGGAACCACACGGTCTAAAGGTTGAAGCTATGCATCGAATAAGAAAGAGCTTAAGCAGTTGATTTTGGAAGAAGCTCATGATTCTAAGTATTCAATTCATCCAGAAAAGTACTAAGATATATCCAGGTCTTAAAGAAAGGTTGGTAGCCTAAGATGAAGCGTGAAGTCGCTGAAAATATCGCTTTGTGTGGTGTGTGTTAGAGAATGAAAACAGTGCATCAGAGATCAGCAAGTTTGTTACCGCCAGTGCAGAGTTCTGAGTGGAAGTAAGAGGCAAATCAGTAATAAGATACCTAGCGTTGAGAATGGTCGAGAATCCAGAAAGGGATATGGTTCCGTTTGGGCCATCGTTGACCGTTTGGGCCGAAGTTGCTCATTTCACACCATTAAGACTACCTATGCAGGAGATCAGTTGGTAGGACTATTTATAATTGTATGGTTGCACGGTATGTCTAAGAAGATTGTGTCAGATATAGGTACCCAATTTACCTCGAGAGTTGGGAATAAGCTGCACGAAGCATTAGGAACTCGTTTGAATTATAGTACATCATATCATCCGCAGACAGATGGTCAGAATGAGGAAGTTAATCAGATTCTTGAGGATATGCTGAGAGCTTATGCTTTAACCTGTGCTATCTCGTGGGATAAGTGTTTGCTGTACGCAGGATTTAGCTATAACAACAGTTACCAGGCTAGTTTGCAAAATGTCACCATTTGAGGTTTTATATGGACGTGCTGTCATACTCCGTTGAATTGGAATGAGACAGGAGATCGTATGGTATTTGGACCTGATATTCTCAAGGAAGCCGAAGAGCGAGTTGTTATGATTAGAGAGTGGTTGAAGGTAGCTCAGTCAAAGAAAAAGAGCTACGTTGATAATCGTCGTCGGGATTTGAATTTTGAGCCAAATGATTTCGTGTATCTCAGAGTTACCCCTCTTGAAGGTGTCAAAAGGTTTCACGATAAAGGGAAACTTGCGTCAAGATATGTTGGTCCGTCCAAGATTTTGAGCTGTCAAGGAGAGGTTGCTTATCAGTTGGAGTTGCTGCAGTCAATGGCAGGAAGTGCATGATGTGTTCTATGTGTCACAGTTTAGGAAATGTCTTAGAATGCAAGAGGAGTAAATGCCATGGAAGCAATTGAATTGTAGGAGGATTTGACTTACAAGAAGCAGCCAGTCAAAATTTTGGATGTTATAGAATGCGAGACCAGGGACAAGTCTATTCGCTTCTGCAGAGTTCAACAGCGCAATCATTCTGAGAATGAAGCAACTTGGGAGCGTGAAGACGATTTGAAGTCAGAATTTCCAAACCTATTCTTTAGTTAGCCCTGAATCTCGGGGTCGAGATTCTGTTAAGGGGGAAAGGTTTGTAACATCCCAACATTTGCTTTATTAATCTTTTATTGGTTATTTGAGCATTTTACATTTTTCTGGAATTTATTGGATTTTTCTGGATTTATTTGAATTTACTTTAAATTAAGTATATTGATCTTTTGTTTAAAACTACTTAAATTTATGCAAAGTTAAAATAAAGTTTTGTCAAAAATATTTTATTTGAGTTCAAAATGCCTCAGAGTATTTTTGGGAATTTTCTTGGATTTTTCCTGATATTTTTATTGCCTAAAACCCAATTAAATGAATTTCTGGAATTATTTTAAATAATAAAGTTGCGAAATTCTATTTGAAAAGTGTTGGGCCGAAGCCCAACACTGTGCGCGCAAGGCCTGCGTCGGCGCAGCCCAAGTCATCCCGCTAGGGCATCGCCAGAAACCCTAGCTCGACAGCAGTTGGATCACGATCCATCCGTCCAGAGGGGACCGCGTGTGCGCTAGCATCTTGACCGTCGAATCGGGGGCACGCGTCGCGCCGTCGTTGATCGTCTCCGAAGCGGACTCTGAGTTCGCCGCCGTGTTTTTGTCGAACTTCTTCGCCGTATAGGGCAAGATCTCCTAGGCTATTTAAGGGGCGGGTAGACCCCGAGGATCATCAGATCGCGCCGCGCCTTTGCCCTAACGCGCCGTCGCCAGAGAAGCCCTGTAGAGCCCGTGCGACCTCGCCGTAGTTAGTTCTTGAGTCATCGCGGTTTTTGCCTTAGATCGTCGTCGATTCTTTGTCTTCCGCCGCTTCAGTTCCGGATCCAAGCTCGCCGTGGTGTGCCGCGTCGACTTCTCTCCTTCTTCGCGTCGGAATCACGCCCGAACGCCTTCGCCCAGTTCTTCTTCCCCGGCTCCGGTGACATCCTTCGCCCTGTCTCTCCATTAGCCTCGGGTGAGTTCTTGACCGTTGGATCCTGGTAGAATGGCCTAGATCGTGCCACGTCGCTCGGTAATTAGAAAAACCCATCTTCTAGCCTCAGCCGTCGGATATGGATGTGTGGGTGGGATGAGCCGCGTTGCGTGCGTTCATCGCCATCCGATCCAGAGATCTTGTAGATGCGCGCCGCGTGTCGAGCATCGGCACGGGCGGCGTCGCAGCCAATCCGGTGTCGCCACGTGTTGGGCGCTGTCACCGAGGCGCCATGGACCGGGTTCACGGTGGACCAGATCCGAGCCGTGCACCGAGTTTATGGACCAGGATGATGTGTCGCCATCTGATTGGCCAGCATCAGGGCTGACGTCAGCATGGCGCAATAAATCAGTTTTTCAGTATAAAAATAATTCGGTTAATTCTGATTTTCTAATTTCTGTAATTTCAGTATTTATTCAAACTTCAAAAGGCTATAACTTTTGCATCTTAACTCGGATTTGAGTGATTCAAATTTCTAAAAATTTGTAAAATTGAGATATATTTAATGGTGAGTTTTAATTGGTTTTTGGAGTTCATTTTCTCTCTGTTTTGGTATTTATTTGCTTTTCTCCTTGATGCGCTGTAGACGTTGAATTGTGCGACGCTTCGGAGGAAGATCCAACAACTCAAGAGCAAGCTCCAGGTCAAGATCAGAACCTATTCCAAGGCAAGTTGTGCTTTGATCATGTTGAACCCATGTTTATACGAATGCTATATTGTTTTACTTTACTGCATATTATTTCAAGTATACGATTGTTTCAAATTAAATTGGGATCTAGTTAATCTACCAATTTAATCTATATACCCTACCTTGTCATTTGTATGCCATGATCTATTGTCACCCTAGATTGGTTCATTATAGTTGGTTAGTAATAATAATCAACATGGGATGGTTAGACCGTATTAGTTGCTTAGCCATGCCACGTCATCACATGTACTTTAGTCTTTGATAAATAATCTTGACTAATGGAATATGGAACGATGTTATGAACTTGTGTGTCATGTGAAGTCATACGATGAGATTGAGTTGTTGTGGCGAGTCATGTCACGCAACGATGTTGAATTATTGATGGCATGTGGTGCTTGGTAATCAACTTGGGTGATAATCACTTAGATTGGGGCAAGTGACAAGGGACGAGTATGCCAAGGTGGGCCCAATGGGCAGAGGGTATGTGGATGTCTTGCCCTGATCACTTTAAGGACTTAACCTTGCAAGCCTTTGACCTGAGTCAATCATGCAACCACATGTCTGGCACGGGATAGCCTAGCTGATTAATTTGCAAAGTCTTAGCTTTGGTACTATCTTGGTCGGTGTGAGTTCCCGAGTTATGGAGTAATTCACATGGCGCAAGAGGGGGGGCCTGGATGTGGTAACCAGTCCCACCAGTGTTGAAACCTTAGCGAGTGGTACCAGGTTAAGCCAGAGCATTGTAAAGGCTTTGTCGTGATCTCTCCGCCGACACACCAAAGGAAGTGTGTTAACCCGGAAGGCACCAAGAGACGATCATGTCATGTGGGTAAAGTGCATAACCTCTGCAGAGTGTGAACCTATTCGAATAGCCGTGCTCACGGTATTGAGCAATGCTCGGGAATTACAGTTAAGGGTTAGTTTAATTAAATGGAAAACTTGGTTGGGATGGCAGATTGCCATATGGAAGGTTGGAACTTGATTTAGGATTGGAAACTTGGTTTACATGAGAAGTGCTGAATCTATCTATTATCGTTATTTGTTTTACGGTCTTTACAATCTATTTATTGTATTTGTTCATAAATGCTGCTTTGTTGCAAAATAACCATGATAGCCTATCCTTTGAAATAAGCCCTGCATATAGCTATGTTAGAATTGCATTCTGTGCACAACTTGTTGAGTGCTTGATGTACCCACCCTTGCCAACAACAACATCATCAGTTGAGGAGTCTACATCTATGCTGGAGGAGGAGTTCCATGAGGAGACGAATGTTTAGGGCGCAAGCCTTGTCAGTTGCCTGTGGTATACTGTGGGGTTATCTACGTTTTCTTTCCGCTGTAGTTTAATATGTTGTTCAGCCTTGCGAGGCATAGTCATGTAAGTGGACCATAAGGTCATTCAACCAGTAGTATATATCATATGATGTCTTTCATAATGCTTTCGCTATGTTTGGTTGTGATATTTACTTATGTTGAGCCTGTGTGCACTAGCGTGATCCTGGACTAGTGCGGTATACACAGAGGGTCCAGATTTGCATATTCGGGTCCCGACAGTCTTGATCTGAGTAGTTCCCTCATGGTAGGCATCAAGGGTTACCTAGATCTGATGAGCAGATCGGAGATATGAGATCCTGCCATACTCACTGTAGATAAGGCCCTGTACGAGAATATTTCTTACGTTAGCATTCACCTCAACGTCAGCCATATTTGTAGCATTAACGTTCACAACGGCAGGAACCTCATAAGGGAGCTTCACCTAGTGCCAGATGGAAAATCCCTGAGCAGTGATGTTTGACTCCGTCTTGTATTTCCAAAAAGGAAAATCCACTGCAGAAAATATTGGAGGTTTGGTGGAATACTTGTCCATTGTAGAGGGGGTGAATAGGAGCCAAAAAAATTCCCTTAAAAAAATTAAGAGACTTATCTAGCTAAAAAGAGCCAACCAAAAAGCTCAGCTAGGCCAGCACTAGGCAAGAGTCCATACCTCTCAAATGAACGGTAAAATCGGGATGAACAGTAAAATCAGCACGATTCCAAAACCAATAATCGAGATCACTTTTAATCGGCTAATTCAAATCTGTGAAACTTTGCATGCACCTTCCTATGGATGTCAATAACCTATTCCAACCTTCAATCGCAAGGATTGATGTCAAAGCTCTGACCGTTTTCGGTTTGAAGGAAGGTTGCACAAACTTCAGCCTAAGCTTGCTCGTGGGGATTTGATGATAAAGATTATCTCCCACATGTCACATTAAACAAGAACAACCAATAAACAACCCTCAAATGTACAAGAATAGGATCTACCACGAATCCTTCCTTTTCAAGCAAAAAATCAAGTTTCTTGAGAAGAACTTTGGACATCTTGTTAAAGCTTACCTAGATATTGGGATCTGATCTACAAAAGATTCATTCATCCTTGACAGCACAAGATTAAGAAAGAAAGAAACCAGAGAGAGATCAAAAAGCTCAAAAAGGAGGGAGACCAAAACTTGAGCAAGAATAAGTTCTAATGGATCTTGCTGGGTTGGAACATATTCTAGATGAATTTCTCAACCTCTTACTGATCCTACATCCAGTAGAAACACAACAAGTAGAAGGATGTGAAGTAAAGCTCAAGTTGCATAAAAGGAACCAAGCAAAAAATGCAAGAACTAGAATAGATTTAAGAACATAGATGAATTTGGATCTTGCGTTGGTTAGAGAGGGATGGTTACAAAGCCAAACTTCCAGGTGGGCAAAACTCAAAGGAGCATAAAGAAACCAGAGAAACCTTCTGTAAGAGTTCTCTCAGAAACCTTCCACCCCTCTATTTATAGCACATTGAGAGCAACCTCCACCTGTAGATGACCTTCTTGGCCCTCAAGAAACCTCATACATGGGCTAACCCGAAACCCAACAACATAATGGATTTTGACAATACCCTTTAACACTAACTTAACCTCTACTCTACCCGTGAACCCTTGATCCAACGATCCTCCTTCACTTGAGTAGGGATTAAGCTAGCATCTCATCCATCCACTTATCATCCAGGCTTGTAGCAACTCCCTAGCCTTAGTCATTTTCTAGCGTCACCTCGATCGTTTGGACCTTAGCTCTTCTAGCCTAGTCCTGGTCTCCTCCGCCTCACCATGTCCTAGCTCCGAAGTCCTGCAACCAACACAGACAAGCAAAACATCATATAGCAATGCACAAGATAATATGTAACAATAATCTCACAAATATCAGTCAAACATCTAAAGATCCCACCTTGGATCATTTAGAATGTGACCACTCTTGGCTATGACCACTCATGGCTGTGACCACTCTAGGAGAGGTCACGACTGTCGATGTCTAAGACCTAGGATCCCTTAATCGAGCTTATGAAAATATGATTGTAGGCTCCTAGTAAAAAAAAGGAAAACGATATATGGGATTACTTCTTTATTAGCCAAGCGACTCCACAGAATATACAGATTACAGAATAATTACAATTATCTATCCTGATTGCGAATGCTAATTGCCAATGCTCTCTCTTCTCTTTTCGTTAATCTCCATTGGCCCCCTATTTATATTGGTTGAAGAGGCGGCAGTTGATCTCCAAAAATTGTCTTGGAACCAAGGAGTGTCTTTCCACCAAACGGTGTCTTCTCGACAAGGGTGCCTTTTCCAGGGATAACTTCCAGATAGTTGTGTATATTTATCAGATAACTGTCCGAACGGAGACTTGTGCGGGTATAACCGCTTATCTCCGACTAGTTCTTTGGTTGGGAGGGTTATTTCACTGGTCGGGGACGACCAGTGTGAAGCAATGCTATGGATTGCTTCGACTAGACTGGTGGGAGGCTTGACCGTCCAAATAAGCTCAGGCTTCATTCTAAATTATGGGCTTTTGTGGGCCCATTAATATAGTATAGTTTTTATCCATTGAGGGCCCAAATGGAAGATAGGTTTTTTAATCCTCGTCAGCTGGCCCCCAAGGCTTGAGTAATAAGAGTTTGTTACTCAAGTCTTTTTGTCTTTTGTGACCTTATGGGGTTATGTGCCAATTATTTGATTGTTTTAAGTGCCAATAAGTGAGAAATCTTTGCACTTATCTCAGTAACTAAACCAGCGCTAACCATCTTTAATTTGTAATGTATATAAAGAGGAAGAAGGCTTCCTTTGTATACTTTATACCTTCAGACTTATGAGTTAAGAAATTGCTTTCAAACTTTTTTTAGTAGTTGAAGCTTTTCATCTTTCATCCTTTTTTTCTCATTTCATCAATTGTGAGGAAGAGTTTGATCAAGGAAATCAGATGAAAAGCTTCAATATCTAAAAAAGAAGTCTTCGAACTCTATTATCTTCAAGCCTTCTCTTAGCTCTTCAGGCTTTTCATCTTCCATCATTTTTCCTTCTCCCATCAGTAATGATGGAGAATATGATCAACGAAAGTAGTTGAAAAGTCTGAAGATCTAAAAGAAAGTTCGAGAACATCAATCCGGTGTCAGTTATTGTTTATTAAAAAGGCATATTTTACATTTTCTTGAAACTGAAATGGTGTCCAAAAAACTAACACAGGTTAGGTTATATAAAGGGGGTAAATCCTTCTTGATTCCATACGTCTTTGCTGTCTTTGAGCGTAGAAGTAAGTTCTTAAGCCCTTTGTAATTTTTGTGCTCTTGCCTTCAATCCATTTCTTTTCCCCAACTAATGGGCCATGGACAAGTCAATCCTCACCGAGGGGAGGATTAAGGAACTTGAAGATCAAAGTTTGATCCCTCCTCACGAAATGTTGAGATGGGACAATAGCGGGGAGGATATGAAGACAATGCCTCAGGAGGGGCGTCTTGTCCTCTTCACTGCGTTGGTGAAGTTAGGATTTCGCCTCCCCGAGAGTGAGTTTTTGAACGATGTGTTAGATCATTATGAGATCGAATTGCACCATCTTCCCCCAAATTATATTTTGATTTTGAGTGTTTTCTCTCACCTTTGCGAATCTTTCCTTGGCATTCCCCCACTAGTTCATCTTTTCTGCTATATCTATCAGTATACTAGGAATAGCAAAAGCCTGGATTTTTTTGGGAGCGCTTATTTTAAGCTCTAAGATAAAATGGCTTCTCAGTATCCCCCACTCCCAACCAAGGACACATGGCAAGATTACCGGCTAGAGTGGTTTTATTTGAAATTTTTGGGAGGTAGCTGTATCCGATTTACTAGGAAGACGGCCCCAATATGGACAAGGGCCAAAGCGAAGAAAGAGAAGGATTCGCTGGTCCTTATCGACGAGGAAAATGACATCGTTAAGGTCATTACCAAGTTGGTGAAGGGAGGCTTGATGGGGAAGAAGGTCATCTTTGATTTTCTATACCACAAAGTAAGCCCCTGAAGTGGCAGTTCAGATTCGCCTAGAGGATGGAAGGTGACCAGGATCCAACCAAGGATGAACCTGGAGGTAAGGGAACTCTTAATTATCGACCTCTTCCTTTCTTTATTAAAGGATTTTTACTGACGTTTATGGGTATTTTCTCTAGTCAGTTCCGACTGCCGAAGAGACTTGGTTAAGAGTTACGTACATGATGCGTATCTCTTCTGATGGGTCTGACCTGGCTACTTTGGACAAGCAGCCATCTAGCCTGATCAGGCAAACTGATGAATTCATTAATGAACGCATCATGGAAAGTACTAGGAATATTCTTTGGTTATTTTTGTTAATTCCTCGTGTTAACAGATAAAGTTGCTTTTAGATGCATGGTCGGAAGTGAGATGCCAACCAATCTGAGGTCTCATCTTCAGCTACGCCGACCAAGAAGGTGGACTTCTATTAGAGGTGCTTCTAAGGCGGTGGATCCGACTATCGCTTGGCTTGTGCTGACCCGACCAGCACTAGTCAGGCCCTAGTATTAGCTAGCGCCATATGCTCTAAGCGTGCGCATGATAGGTCCTAGGGCAAGACAAGAGGGTAGCATTTGCTGTGGGGACACAAAAGAGGAATGCATCCCAGGTGGCTATAAAGAATGGTTCAACCGCAATTGGGATAAACCATATAGAAATCTTCTGACATTTCCCTTTGTCCAGGGTGAGTGTGATGATTCAGAGGATAATGTTCCTCTGATTATAAGGAGAAGTAGGAAGACTCCCGACCTAGATGTTGGGGCTTCATCACTTCCTTTAATATCCTAGGACATGGGCTCAGGACTTTGCTGTGGGTATTTATTTTTACACTTTCTTATTTCTAATTATTTTTCCTTCAGAATTTAAGAGTGCTTTCCCTGCTTTCTTTTTTAGTCCTGAGACAACTATCTCTGGTTTTCCTGCAGACCATGGTAAGGTTGCTCAGATTGATTACGAGGCTAACCCGCTGGTCAAATTGGTGACAACCAGTGTGAAACAAGCCTCATTGTCAACCGAGGTGGTCGTCCAAGAAAACCCGACCAGTGGACAAGTGGATCCGACCAATGTTGAGGGTAAAAAACTCTCAACTGCTATGGAAGACCCACTGGTCGGTCAAGCTTTATTGCTCGTGGAGGAGGTTGGTGCTCCTCCTGCGACATCAATGGAAATGGTTGGGACGACCACTGATGCCGAGGTGTCTATGGCTATGGAAACCGAAGACTCTCCTGTTGCAACGGAGAAGGTGCTGGTCGTTCCAACCAGCAGAGCAAAAGAGGTGGTAGTGGTGCCTAAAAAGGCCATGACCACGTATGTCACACCTATAGCTTTGACAGAAGCATCTTCTTCTGGTCATTCAAGCAAGTTTTTAATAACTTGCAAGTAAAGGTATAAATTTTATCTCATTTCTTTTAAAGAATATTGGGAAAGATATTTCTTTAATTCATTTGATGTTTTGCTTTTTATAGCACTCGCAAGAACTGCTCGACCTACTAGGTCAGTAGGCAAAGACTTTGGCCAAAGTCGAATTTTAAACAATAAGAAGGTATAAATCTCCCTTATTTTTATTTTTTCCGTCTCTTTTTTGTTCTAACAGAACCGTTTTAAAATAGACAAGAAGAACAAATAAATGAATTAGAAAAGCAAATCTTGGTGGCTCAAAATACCGCCAAGGGTTATAAATTTGATCTTGTTTTGGCTACCAACAAGGTCAAATACCACGAAGATAAAACAGATAGACTTCATGAAGCCTTCAAGAGAAATGAAGACAATGTCCAAAGGCTCTCCGAAGAGCACAAGATTACTCTTCAGGCAAAGGAGTCTGAAATAGCAAGTAAGAATCACATCTCAACCTACTTAAAATTATTATTATTTGTTATTTAGGAAAAAATGAAAGCAACCTTCAATTCAATCTTTGTAGAATTAAAGAATACAATAAAGGCTAGAGAATCTCAACTTTTCGAATAGGAAAAAGAGAGGATGAAATCCGAAGATCAAAATTCAGTGATGAAGAATGAAATGGACAATCTGATTGACTAAATAAAGCTCTTTGTAAAAGATTTGGCCACAGTTCATAGAGGTAGGAAAACTACTCTCAACTTTATTTTTGAAGAGCTTCAAAAAATCGTCACGGATTTAAAGTGTAAAGAAGTAAAACTTACAACTCCTAATCCATCGATCGATGACCTAGTCACGGGGTGAATGATCAGTTGAAGATCATCCAAAGCCACATCCCCGCGATGGCGCAGACTATCAAGACTGCTCTCCAAGCTTCGATTACTGTCCAAGTGAGTGCCTTTTTGTCAAATTAAGGCACTTTTACAAGGATGCAATTCATTTGGAGAAACTAGTGCCTGACCTGAAGCTGACTACTCAAGAAGAGATTGATAAGAAACGTACAGAAGTAGCTTCTGCCGTTGAGACATACATGAAAAATGTAAAGATTACATTCAAGCGACATGTATGATATCTTTTGATCACTCAAGGCCAAAACAACTTAGAGGTCACAACCACTCAAGATCACTCTAGGCCAAGATCACTCAGAGGTCACGACCACTCAAAGCCAAGCCATGACCAGTCTGAGCAAGGCCATGACCACTCTGAACAAGGCCATGACTACTCTAGGGCTCTACCACCACTCAACTCAAATTTCTCAAAACCAAAGCAAGCTAATTTCAAACTCAAACCTGAGCATCACATGCTCAAACACAGTCAAATACTGATCACAAACATGGATAGACCACCACATAGTCTCTCAAATCTCTAAAACATTTGATTGTTGTTACATCAATAATTCATTGAGAGATTATTACTCTATATGAAATGACACTTGAGTCTATATGGCTTAGAAGGCACAATCCTTTGTGACTCCCACTATCCTCTATGAGATTAATGCAGTGCATGTCACACAAATGAAGAATAGCTGTGTAAAAATACATATGGCAAGACATTTACTCCCAAAGCACTTATGCACATATGAACATCAGGAGAATGAGAATATAGAAATACAAAAAAAAAATCCAAACAAGTGAGATTCTTGCGGATTTATTTACCATGTTTTTATCAGGATGTACTATGTTTTGCAAAACATGACCATAGCATTGGTACGAGAAGACACATGGAGTTATTGTCTTTAAGAGAAGATATATGATCTTCATATATATTCATCTTTGGGATGAAAAGATGTTGTACTCCTTTTCCTTTAGTTGAGTTTTATCCCAATGTGTTTTCTCAATTGAAGATTTTTATTGAGGCAGTATGTACAATGCAAGAATGCGATCTATGTGCTCTTTTCTTATTACCATTTTTTATATTGGATTTTCAAAACGAGTTTTTAATAAGCCAGGAATAGTGGTGGAAAAATGTATAAGGGGGAGTGTTGTTTGTGGGCCCGTTTGTGAATGCTTGATAGTCTAGACACTTAACCGAAACGATAACCCAATAGAGGTAGTCGTCCCACGAAACCCATTAGCTTATTTTAGTCACATGTGGATTATTCTAACATAAAATCGCCCTACACCAATGTTTTTCCCTCTTAAAAACGCGTCCCCCCTGCACTCTATCGTGCCCTGGACCTTATAGTCATGCATACTCAAAGCTGCTTGGACAAAGCCACAATGAAAAATCCACATCAGCAGTAGCTTAGCTAGCACCTAAAATAATGATAAAAAAGAAGTAACAACTTTTTGTAGCGTTGCAGTTGCGCTAGCTCATGTCACAACCTACCTCCGCTACTTGTTTTTCTAGATGTCCGCTGACTTAATAGAGAAACATTGGAGTATTGGATGGACGGACACAGAACAGTTGATCCTCCTACCAAAACAAAAGCGAAAAGAATTAGAAAGGGCATTTGTTTCTGTATGGCGAGCGTTGTTTGCTAGCCCCTGAAAAAGCCTCTTTATGGGCTAAATTCTTAAACTTACTCAGTCCAAATAGTTCCGGGCTGGCCTATGCATGCAACAATCGACTCTCATATGATTTCAAAAGTCACGATGATATTACCGAGGAACATCTTTATCAGAACATTTTTGCTTCTCAATTGGGGCAATTACGCCGATTTCTCATGACTTCTCCACCGCTAGATCGGTTCCCGCCGGGAAGAGATACTCCTCCCAAGTCTCAAATCCATCGCGACTCGTGAAGCCCCGGCTCTTATGTCGTCGTTCCCTCTACCTCCTCCAGTGTCTGTGAATCCCTCTCCCGCACCGCTATAGCCGTTACAGCAGCAACTTAGGTTTGATCCAGCGGTGATACTCCTGGTGCGGACCTCCTAGAGGTGATGTCGTAGAAGTTGCTCTCCCGCCTCTTTTCCCATTATGGTGCCACGTCCGTCCACCCCTGCGACGGTGGAAAGTGCTCCCATTCTTCTTGTGACCTACCCACTCGTGCTTTTTCTGATGTTTTCATGTGGGAAATTATTTTCTAGTAATTCGTGATTTAGCTAGTAGAAGTCCTTTGGTGACACTAAGATGATAGTTTGTTAGGGCGTGTTTGGTTGCCTGCATGGTGCCTAAATCACATGAGTGGATGCAATTGTATCTGTTATACATGTGTTTGGTTTCCTATTCATTTAGGTCAGGTGGATGTAATTGCACCCACTCATGCAGGATGGAGGAAACACAAAAATTAGGCTTCTCCCCAATGTAGGCCCGTGAGATGCATAAACAAGCAACTAAACAATTCAACTTGCATCCACTCATACAAACCAAGGCTAGCCTGTATGCCTCATACGGGACAGACTAGGATAGTGCAGACAACCAAACACACCCTTAGTGATTAGATACATTCCCGGCGATTTGTCTCCTTACTACATAAGTTATTACAACTAGGTAGATATGCGTGCTACACTGCGCCGTTTATGAGATCATTGGTTTAGCGAAGATAACGTAAAGTTTGGGAATGAATAGGACATAAAATGGTTTGGGAATCACACACAATATAGATAACCAACTGACAATAAATCTATAATTGAATCATATGAAATTTACCAGCTTCAAACCCACATGGAAAAATAGACCCAATGTTGAAACATAAACACACAAGGTTGCAGGTAATACGAAGGTGATATAAAGTGAAATACAAATTACATTGAACTTTTCATTCAGTCATAGGTGATCCAAAATGCGAATAGTGAAGCCTGGGCTCATGAACTAATGGCCGGGACATTGAACTTCTTTCTGTATACAAAATGGTAGGAGCTTTACTTTTTGACGCCCAAGCCAAACCGAGAAAATGACCATAAAACACATAAAGGAAATAGATTAACATCCCTATCTAACTGAAGGTATATACATCAATATCTTGTCCCATCATTGTGTGCCTCATTCATTTTTGATTGAAAGGTCAACTAAAGGCATCCTCATAAGGCCATTGCATTATCTGACATAATTCGGAGCTATGGAAATTTGTGCATGCAAATAAAAATAAATACAACTTAAAAAGAGAAAAGGACAAATGGTAGATGAGATTCTACACCATATGGGAAATTTTCTGATAGCTGAACTATAAGGCAATCCTATCGAATGTATATTAACAAAGCATTGGAATTGTTTCCTAATACAATGTGATTCTATATAGAATCAACACTTGTAAAGCAATTTTTACTATAGAAAATGTGGCATATTCAGAAAGTAACAGAACGAAGGTAACCAAATCTAATTTATCTATTTGATAACGGAAGCGAAACTAAAAATGGAAAAGAAATAAGATGGGAACCATTGGCTTTATTCTTAAACAGGAAATCACCTAGAAAACTGCAGATCTAAAGTTTTGGAAACACCTCATTGGCAAGGAATATTTTTTGATGAACTGCATTTTCCCCTGATAATCTGAAATTTAGGTGGGCTAAAATCATGTCTAGGAAGCAGCAAGCCATATTTAGATTCTTTTTCTTTGGATAGCGAAGATAACAGTTTAAATTGAGCATAGAGAGTCAACATTAACCTGGAAAACTGAGGAACTAATTCATCAAGACAACAACATAAATATTTAAAAACACATCTAATTCATTAAGACAAGAATATAAATAAGAATTAAGAGTCACACTTGTTATTTTGTCCGGTCGAATTTGCCAAATGACTGGCAATACCAGGTCTTGTTAGGTTCTATCAGTTGCCAACCTCATGAAGCAATTTTTGAGCAAATATGTTCCTTGGACAAAAACTCTTAAGAATAATTGAACTACTGTAAAGGCATGGAGTTTGCACACAAAAAGGGCTGATTCAATTAATACATCCATCCAACAAACCATACATGTGCACGTAGGTATTAGCAAAAAATGAAAAGTTGACGCCGTTTATAGGTGAACCTGGAATCAACAACAATACAACAAGCTTGACTGCATGCTTCGGCGTTTCTATGAGGTGAGCATAAGGATATAAGTCTGCAAAAAGGTTGTATTGATGAACCGAAGCAAAACAAAGAGAAAACTAAAGCACTCTAACAGTACAAGCCTTGTAGAACCTTACCCCATGCTAAGCGCAACATAGATATCTAAATAAAAGCTGTAGACAGTAATAATAAAGATCGCCATACCTTGTTGAAGAAAAAGGCTTACCTGTAAGAGGAACCCTCCTGCTGCAACTATTTGTGCTCCTCTTTTTTAAAAAACCAAGGATGAAACGTCCGGAGGTCCTCAAGAAATCAACACAAAAACCTAAATATGGTTTGCTGTAAGATTTGTCCTCCAGTCCATAAAATACGCCTCTTCCAAGTGGAAAACAAAAAACTTACAAACAAAGTAGCTAGACATGAAAAGAACAGTAGCCAGTTAGTGTTTGCAGAAAAATAAAGAAAAAGAAAGGGGGAAATGTACATAAAGAAAAGAAATAGATCGAAACCTGAAACCTGCACATCCTTCGTGCCTCTTGAAATTTGAAACGATAGGCCAGGGTATGAATTTCTATAAATTTATAAAAAAACAAACATTGAACCACCATAGCATTTATGTAAGTCAAGCTACAACCATCAATTTGATCTTCTCCTAAATCAAAAGAAGCAGACCTTAATTGATGTGAAAAGGAATAGGTTGCGAGTATCGATTCTGTAAGCTATACATTCCTAGTGAACTTTTTGGCCAAGAAAGAATCAACTAACGTCTGTAGATTAAGCATAACCCAATTGTATAAACCTAAGACAAGCAATAGTTAGAAATCAAATAACACAGAGGGGGTAAAAGATGAATGAAACACACCAGGAGTTGTAAAACTGGGACTGTAAGAAAGGAACTTTGCTGCTAGACTCTCTCCAGTGGCATAGCATGCCTCTTCTTCAGTACAATAAAACATAGAAATATACCAGCCAATCTAATCTCAATCCAAAATACTATTTGAGACTACCCTATCTTGTAGTTAGGAAAAAGATGAGTAACCTTTGGTCTGCCATGGCCTTTGTTCAGAGTCCGCAGTAAGAAGATGCTTGAATTGTTATATATCTCTCAATACCTAGGTGGCAGCAAACAAAGAAAAGGTAGACACAGATAAGAAAAATTACCTATCATAATGTAAAGAATCTAAATAATGACATACTACAAAGTAGAGAGCTGTGGACATTATCATTAATTGCATTAACTCCATGGTAACGACCCTGTATATATGAATACCTAGGCAATTCATCAAATACATTGCAGGCTTAAGTGCTAAGATGAAGTAGAGGAGGTAGAGGACGATGGTGCTGGAGCTTGATAAGCGATAGCAGAGCAAGAGCGCAAGTTAGGAGGAGTGGGCATTGCAAGCAAAACATGTGAAAAGACCGTTTGTTACCTCATAGGAGCATTCACTTACGAAAAATAATTTAGAGGCTCAGCAACTAGAATATAAGAAGAAGCCACAGTTATCTCCCCCACCTGAGAGGGGCACATACTAGCAAGGAAACAGAAAACATCATGTAAGAATGTATGACAAGGAAGAAGCAATCAAAAGGTTTTCAGCCATGAAAAATATCGAAAACAACAACTGCAAACAAATGGGAAAACACAGACCGAAAAGGGGAAGGAACCGAAAGAAAAGGGAAAGTAGAATCTAACAGAGCAAACCCAAGGGATGAAATCCAACCCCATATGGACACCTTAAAGCTCCACTGTACCTCCAAGAAACCAATCACACAAGCATTCATCTACATTTTCTATCTGTTTTAATGCAAAATACTAAGTATTTGCATATGAAATACCCTAAATAGGTGCTATTGAAGTATAAGGATCAGTAAGACAGTAACACCACCACACACCTGCATTTTGGCTTCAAATCCCATTTGGCCTGCTGCTTTTATGTTCTCAGAGCCTGCCAGATCCACAAGCACGAGCCTCCCTCTCCACGTTGGCGACTTCTCTTGATATCTTCCCAGCTTCATTTCCAGACTCGTAGTTCTACAAATGTTTATCTTGACGCAATCAGCAGTATGGTCCATGTCAATTACCATTGAGTCATCTATGCCAAATATCAATTACCATCTGGCATAAAATAACAAAACAAGCATAAGCACGAGGGAATATCACCTTCGGGCCATGGCGATGGAGACCGGCCTCCAGACGGACGCTAAACACATGGATGGCACAATCACAGGAACATGTGAATAAGAAGTTACTACGAACTGAAGTTTGTCAAAGAATGTCAAAACTGAATTTTTCAGCATATTACACTTTTGAAATCTTGCATACCTTTAAGATGATTTGAGTATTTCCTTGTGATGAAAACTAAGGTAACTCAATTTATTGCTCCATGATTCATCTAAAATTATTTGGGAGCTCTTTTGCCGTTGTTTTCATCCTCAGGACCATTTCAAAGCGAGATTTCTTTTCCCGAAACCTTCGGTTCAGCATTCACTATTTCCAAGCTTTCGAGGTTTTCCTTTGCTCAAATGAATTTTCGGTCTTCATAGCCCTCGAAGAGAATTTCGAGACGGATCTGTTCCGCGTTGATGATTTTTGCATTTGAGCAATGGTTTAAAAGCTATAATCGATTTTGTGCTGCTATTTGCATCTTTTTGAGATTTTAAGAGTTTTAAATTGGAATCTTGGCAAGCCTTTCAAGATGAAAACCAAGTGAACTTATTAATTTCTCCAGGCTTCAAAATGGAGTATATCTATTTAAGTTTTCATTCCAATGAAAGTGCATCTTTTGGCTAAGTTATTCTGGAGATTGGATTTAATTGTAACTTAGCCTCAAAATGTTTCCTCTCTTGCATAACTCGGAGTTTATTATGGAAAAGAGAAAATTTCCCTTGTAAGCTCAAGAGTGAGGTTGAATGTGTTTTACCCATTGTCTCTCTTACAAGTGGATGTCAAGATCAAATTTGAATGAGTTTCAAATATTTTCATTGTAAAGTGGTGTAATAAAATCTTTAATTGATATCTTGAATTTCTTTGCATGCAAAGAGTATTGTCTTGTATATCATATATATCATGCATGTTGTACTTAGACATTATCAAACTAACTTGGGTCAAATTAAAAGATATTTGTTCCCAGAAATCGTGTGCTTGTCTATTGATGTTCAAGGTATTGGAAAAGGGGTCATCTTCGACGGTGGGATGAAGGAAATGGAGAGGAGCTCCATAGTCCGAGCGATCTAAGTCCGGGCGCGGTGATCATGACCGATTCGAACATGCGGTGGACAAGAATCGACAAAGGGACGTGTGTTTTTTTTTACCATATTCAATAATGTCTGTGCACACCATTATGCTAAATTGTGTCATTCTAAATGGTGTTGTATCTTTCAATTGGTATCCTTCGAGAGGTATCCTCTAATCCTAAATTGTTTTGAAGTGTCATCTGACTTGCATTTGGCATTATCAAGAAGTAAAATGTACATATGGGTGACACATTGCAAAGAGGTATATGAAATTCTTGATCATGAAAGTGCATCTTACTTATACAATTTTGATTCATGATCTTGTATACATCTTGTGATCATATAAGCAATTCCTTCTTGTGTAATCTTCGTTATATGATCTTGATTGTTAGAATTTAATTTGATCATGAGCATGTGCTTAAATTATATAAATTTGCTATATGATCTTGATGTTTAAAGAATAAATCTTCTCCATGTGAAATCATATTCGTGTGTCATGTTTAAGCATCACTTATATCCTGTGAATCATGACTACTTTAAATTGGTATAATTAGATAAATCTATTACCTAAATCTTGGAAATAATTGGTATCATATCTTGCCTAGATTTAGGGGGAGCTTAATATTATTGTCCTATTACTAGCTCCTTATTTTTATTTTTTTTCTCCCTAATCTTTTTATTGAGTGTGTAATCAAAGGGGAGAATAGATTTTATTGAATAGACAATAAGAATCTTTTAAGCACCTTTTTGGGATTAATGACAAAAGGGGGAGAATTTATGGATTTATCAATTGTCCCCTAATCGATTGACAAAAAGGGATGATTTGTAAGTATGATCTCTTATTGTTTCTTCATGCTAAATATCTTAATATTGTCATTTGGTGAAATTGATAATAGGTTTGTCATAAATCACCAAAAAGGGGGAAATTGAAAGTGCATCTAGGCACTTATGTTATTTTGGTGATTAATGACAAACGCACATAATGACAATCTATGTAATTAAGTAAATGCTTAACTTAGTGCTTAACAAATGACAAACCTCTAATATGATTATATTGCTATGAGACTAACATGTTATTGCCTAGTTGAGTACCAGTCTCATCTATTTAGAGGAAAATCAAGTGGGATGGTTAAGCAAAGATAAGGTATGCAATTTTGGTATCTATTCTATATTTGTTATTGCATTCCTTTCGTGCAAATGCATAGTGAACTCCAAGTAGCATGTTGATTATATATATGAATATTGGTTCATGTCATATTTATTTGTGCATATATATTCATTTGAGTTCATTATGTGCTTTGTTTTTAGTATGCATGTATTAACTAGAGTTAAACTTCATATTGCTATAGATTGACTTGGTGCATGCATGTTTTAGTTGTATATCTTCTCATGCAATTCTTTTAGTGAAGTTTAATCTAGTGTTGGATCACATATTTACTCTTATTCCAAATATTATTTGCACATGTACAATTCGTGTACATTCTATCATGTGCTTCATTTAAGTAAAGACTGTGATTCTTGCCATGATTTAATTGATTCATCATATTGGCAATTATCTCTCTAGTGCATATAGATCAACTACATATTCATCATGATGTACTTAGTAGAGAACATTTCTTATGTCAAGTGTTTCCATTTACTTATATGAAACACTTGTTGTAATCAATTGTTCACAAATATCAACTTGTTTATATCTATTGAGCTTTTGGGACTAATGTCTATCATAAGTGGATTGGAAAGACTTAGGTCCCGTATGTGTATATGATGACCAAGGTATCTTGGAGGATGATCGTTAAGCCGAGGTCAACAAGACGACGATGTCACCAAGAGTTGAGGACTAAGTCAAGATCGACTTGGCGTGGAGATTGTCAGAGAGGATGATCAAGTCAAGGTTGATAGGACGAGAGTCTCATAAGGTGAATCGAGTCGAGTTGGACAAGGCGAAGATGTCATCAATTATATGGTGAAAGTCTTCATGCATCGACATTAAGATAGAAGACGGCAAGTGACTATTTCTAGACTTACATTATCTTTGATTTAATTTGAGTCTAAGGATTGCCGTACTATTAAGAGGGATGCGATGTCGAATGACTTTTAGATGTGTCAAGTGCTCAAGTGATCCATCCTTGTGAAACTTAGAGAGTGGTGTTGGTGGTGCCGGAAAGTGAGGGTTGTAGGTCTCCCTTAGATTCTTTGTGAAATCTGTGTTTATCCTTTGAGTTTTGGGTAGTGAGACCTTGTTGGTTGTGTAGCCCTCGTTCTTAGCTTTCGGTAGAGTCCAAAATCACTGAAATCGGAGTCCGGAGTCGAAAGTTATGCTCGTTTTCGTCGGGCTGCTCAGTGCTGTTCGGACAATCCGGAGTATCCGGTGTTAAGTCCGGACACTCCGGGTTGAATTAGTCCGGAGTGTCCGGGGTATTTATTCCGGAGTCTCCGGGTTGTGCGCAGTTGTCTCCAACGGCTAGTTTTTGGGGGGGGGCTCTATTTATTATCCCATCCTCCCTCATTTCGGGGGGGCTTTTTACCCTGTTGATTAGAGGTGCTATACCCTTGTTCTTGTGCCCCCAAAACACCTCTTTACCCTTAGATCTAAGTGATCCCCTTTGTGAGAAGGGTTGGGAAGAGTTTGAGGAGTGAGGTGCTAGGTTGAGTGAGTTTTGAGTTGATTGAGCACTTGATTTCATCTCCAAGCTTGTTCTTCGTGAGCATTTGTTACTTTTGGAGGTTGAGGACTCCTAGACGGCTAGAAGGTCGCCTACGAGCCACCGGAGCTTTGTGTGGTTGGCCGTGGGAAGTTTGTGAAGGCCGGTTCCGCCTCCGTAAGGGAAGGAATCAAAGGAGTGAAGACCGGCGAGTGCATTTGTGCAACACCGGGAGGAAGAGGGTTGAAAGAGACCCCGGCTCAAGTGTGACAGAGCCGCCTCAACGGAGACATAGGATCCCCTCAAGAATCCGAACTTCGGGTGAAAAATCATCGTCTCCGAGTTTGCTTCTTACTCTTGCTTTAGTATTTGATTTTGAATCTTGAAATATCCCGATCTACTCTATTGTTGTGTTTGGCTCTAGATCTACATCATCCCCAGGTACCTGATAGCATTTAGATCTTTTGTATTCAAGTAGATTGTTGAAAAATTGTAGGAATTTAAAATCTCATTTCGAGGTCTTAAATCCGGAGTATCCGGACTCCTGAACCCGGATAGTCCGAACATTTCGGAGTATCCGGAGATAAGTCCCGGACACTCCGGTCTCAGTCCCTCGGGTCCAATCTGGAGTATCCGGACTCTTGCCCGGATAGTCCGGACATATCGGAGTATCCGGATAAAAGTCCCGGACACTCCGGACTTAGACCCTCGGGAGATTTTATTTAGCTGCAAATTTTTTTATTCCGCTGCAATTTAGTTTTAAATATTTTAATTCGCCTATTCACCCCCCCTCTAGGCGACATCCCCTGTCCTTTCAGCAGCGGAAGAAGGCCTCGAACACAACGGTCTCATCCTTATTCTCGGGGGTGGGATACATCTCACCTTGTGACGGCCTCCAATGGAAGAACTCCCGAGGAGGAACGAAGCCATCCTTCTCCAGCTCAGCAAGACACTTCTCCGTCATGATCGATTTCTGCCACACCCTCTCAAGGGCCTCATCCTCGAAGGCCGGCTCGGTCGTCTCAGGTCTCTTCTCCGGCGGTGGAGCAACTCTGGTGCTGATTGAAGGGTTGGATTCCATCGAGGAGAATGTAAGGCAAGTTCTTTGAAGGTGGCGGCACTAAGGCTTAAGGAACGCGATGGAGGTTTCAAGAGTAAGGCTGGAGGCGACAAGGAGGGGAATGGTTACTGTTCCGGGTCTGAGAACTTATAAAGCTAACACCTTTTCAGGCAAACGGTTCACTCCCCCTTGGCACGGCGCCTCGATCGGTGAGAAAAGTGGAATGATGGCGCTGCACCAATCTTGGTGTTGTAGACGAGAACAATAAATGCTCAACTGCCCAACGTTTAGATTTTTTGAATTTTTTCCAACTCTGCTCAGAGTCGAGTCGATAAGTCAAAATCGAGTAACTCGCGGCTACCCTGAGGACTCGATACGGGCTGATGGTAGGGCGCTCGACCCAGCACATCCATATTCGATACTCAGTGATTCCCAATCTATTCGAATTATTCGACGACAAGTAGGCGAGGCATTACTCGACCAAGCTAGGGTTTGGCGGTAATCGACCAAGCGCTTAAGCAGACCCTCCGCTGAACAAAGTTCGGGGGCTACTGTCGAATATCTAAACATAGGGTATGGGTCCACGAAGGATACGTGAAAGATATGTTCTAACAGCATATAGAAATTCCGATATCACGGGCCCAGTTCTATGGGATAAGATATACACGAAAAGGATAATTCCATATTAGGAAATACTCGATCATGTTCCAGTTACGAGGAAACCGACTCAAGTACGCCTAGTATCCAGGGAAGTTTGGATTTGCTGCGAAGATCACGCGAGGATGGACTCCTCATCGACTACGATCCGGTGCTCCAAACCGACTACGATTCGACTTGAGGCAAGACCTCCTCGACTATATAAGGTTGGGGGCAGGTATCCTCAAGGGAGGACGAGAGACTTCCAAACCAGAAGTAGAGAAGACTTTTTAGAGCCTTTGCACAGAGCAACCAGGAGTCAGTGACCCGCGCTTCGTCAACCTCCAACCCTTAGCCAAAGTTCAAATCTTCTTTGTAACTAGGACTAGACACATTGCTCTGCATTTCAGACATCACATACATATATCATCCACACAGGAAGTAGGGTGTTACTTCGCTAGGGGGTATGAACATATCTCATCGTGCGCCTCTGACTTTGTGCTTGACTTTGCTAACCCAAAGGTGCCCGAAGTTATAAGTTTATTGTCTATTTCTAACCTTCGACACGTGTAGCGTTTTATTTTCGAAAAAAACTACAACGAAGCTATAGCGAGCTATTTAAATCACTGCTTTTATGGTCTAAAAGCAAACTTTGCCTTGACTTTGTCCACTCCAGGGTTAACAATACCGATTTAGGGTGGAAAATTGAAGACCCACCAGTACCGATTTTCGTCGATAATCGGTCGAAAATCACCAAAAATCAAACGGTTTGTGAAGTCAAATGGATTTGAAATTATGGTCAAACTAGGGAAAAAATACTCGATTATTGATCGGTATTCAACGATTATCAAGCGATTTTTACGAAAAATCTGCAACCAAATAAAAAATGGAAACAAATCAAGGGAAAATGGGAAATTTGAAAAAAAATGTTTGTAAATTTAAATAAATTACAATAAATCCCAAATAATCTACAAAACACCTCATATAAATTTCAACAATTTTTTGATTCATTTGGAACTTCTAAAAAGTCAAAAACAGCAATTAATGAAAAGGAACAGAGAAATTGTCACATTTTTATAAAAAATTTAAAAGTTTGATCATGCTCTTAAATTTTAATAGTACCATAAAGAGTTCCCAAGTATCATATTTAAAATTTTCAGAAATATCATACTTTATTTAGTGGCCTTAGAAAATCAAAAACAAAAGAGCATATACAAAGATAGTAGCACTGTCAGAATTAAAAAAAAACACGTCTCATCATCATGTAAAAATTTTACAACATCATTAGCATCGTCTCTGGACCTCACACAAAAATTTTAAGAAATATTAGACTTCATTTATTATCCCAAGAAAATCAAAAATTGAACAGTATATACAAAGACAATAACATTGTTAGAATTTTTTTAAAATACGCATATCTGATAATCATCTAACAAGTTTCTAGCATCATTAGCATTGCCTCAGGGCCTAACATGATTTTTTTTCAAAAAATATTGACATTTTTTTATAAATATTTTCAAATTTTTTGAATTTGCATTTAAATTCCACCGGTTTACCAAGCGGTTTTAGTTGCCTAGTCGGCTCGATATGCTCGATAATCGCAATATTCAACCGATTATCGATTATATTGTGAACCCTGGTTCACACCGTATTTTCCATTTGAGCTGTTAGATTCATAGCCAACTGACTATGGACCAGGGTTTCAAATCTCGTTTTCGGTTGACATCTCGGAGGAGGGCGAAATCCAAAATTTCGCCGAGATCTCAAAATTTTGAACAAATTAAGAATGAAATACAAAAGGAAAAATTCAAATCTCATTTTTTTCAAATGATATATCTGAGATTTTGCCAAGAAATATCGAAATTTCATCGATAAATGTCGAGTTTTCGGTAAAATTGAATCGTGAGAAAAATGATGCAAAACACGTTGAACAATTTTTAAAAAAAAATCGTTCATCCTGACACATCACTAATTTCCCCGTAAATATTTCAGATGATGATCAAGCCTGAGGAATGTTTAAAAATTCTGAAATTGGTAGTGTCCTATTAAAAGGTTGAACAACAAATTTGAATCGAATGAAAAATGGAACAAACCATGTTGTAAAATTTTGAAATTTTTGTAAATGGTCTTGATGCATAAATAATGTTTTCATAAAATTTTTAGATGATGATAAAGTCTCAATAATTTTAAAAAATTCTGATAATGCTACTGTCCTGGTAAAAGCTTTACTGGCAAATTTCAACTGATTTAAAAATAGTTCAAATCACATTAGAAAATTTTGAAAATTTATGTGAATGGTACTGATTCATCAGCAATGTTTTGATAAAATTTTTATATGATGATCAAGCATGAGGAATGTTAAAAAATTCTGACAGTGTTACTGTCCTGATAAAACCCTTATGATCAATACATAGATTTTCTTGAGCAACTAAAAAAGGTTTAGAATTTTTGAAACTTTTTCAAAAGGGTACTAAGGAAATTCTTAAGCTTTCATAAAAATTTTAGCTCATGATCACACTCTAATGAATTTTTAAAATTCTTACAATGGTACTTTACTATTTATGTTCCTTCTGTTTTAGATTTTTGAAAGATAACAAATGAAGTTCAATGCTTCCGTAGATTTGATTGAGCAAAAAAAAGGTTAAATTTTTTTAAAATTTTATAGAAGGGTTCTAAGGTAACTCTTAAACTCTCGTAAAAATTTTGGATCATGATCACACTTGAGTAAATTTATAAAATTCTGACAAAGTTACTGTCTTAATTATGTTCATTCTGTTTTGGATTTTTTTAAGATAACAAATGAAGTTCAATTCTTTTGAAAAAAACATTAGTGTGATCCTGGACTGCTAAATATGGTACCATAAATATTTTACAACATGATCAAGCTTGTATAGTTTTATAAAAATTTGACAATATTTCTATTGCAATTATAAAACCTCTAAAAAATTCGGTTTTTCAATCATTTTCATGGAAGATGACATTTGTAAGGGTTATTGGGCCAATCCAATTAAAAAACCACATAAATTTTCGAAATTACTGTAGTATTTTTTTCGAAATATGTTTAACCACATGAGATTTTGAATCTTATCCTCGTCTGAAATCTGAGATCTCGCAAAATTTCACCCAAATTTTATTCTCTGCTAGGGACAACCAGCATCTTCGTTCCAATGTTATTCCCATCCATGGTCGAGAGCAGGGATACAAATTTCGTCGAAATTTCGGATTTCGGGCCACCATGAAATCCAAACTACCAGTCGGATAAAAAAATATGAATTGTTTTTGAATTGCTACAGTAACCACATAAATTTCGTTTTTTCGACGAAATTTCATGATTTTTTCCCGGATTTCAAACATTTAGGGCCGGATTTGGTCCAATAACCCTTAAGAAAGTCATCTTCTATAAAAATTTGTTGAAAAACCAAAATTTTGAGACATTTTAATATTTTGGTAGAAACATTGTGAGATTTTTATAACATTGTACAAGCTTGATAATGATCTAAAAAAACTTTCGTCTATATTTAGTAGTGTAGGATCATATATAAATATTTTAAAAATTATTGAACTTAATTTGTTATCTTTAAAAAATCAAAAACAGAATGAACATAATTGGGACAGTAAACTTGTCAGAATTTTATAAATTTTCTCAAGTGTGATCATGATCTAAAATTTTTATGAGAGATTAAGAATTGCCCCAGTACCATTCTATAAAATTTTCAAAAAATTTAAATTCTTTTGTTTGGTCAATCAAATCTATGTAAGCATTGAATTTCATTTGTTATATTATATTTCAAAAATCAAAAAGAGAAAGAACATAAATGGTACTGTGCCTTGTAAGGATTTTATAAATTCACTGGTTGGTTTGTGATCATGATTCAAACTTTTTATGAGATCTCAATAATTTCCTTATCACCCTTCTGTAAAATTTTCAAAAAATTTAAATCTTTTTTGATTGCTAAAGCAAATCTATGTATTGATCATCATGCTTTTATGAGGACGTAGCACTGTTAGAATTTTTAAAAATTCTTTATGCATGGTCATCATGTAAAAATTTTATAGGAACATTAATATTACATGAGGACCATTCAAAAATAATTTCAAAATTTTTTAACGTGATTTGAACCATTTTTCATTTTGTTCAAGTTTGTCGGTAATCCTTTTAACAGGACAGTAGCACTGTTTGAATTTTTAAAAATTCATGAAGCTTGGTCATCATCTGAAAATTTTATGAGAATATTAGTGATGCATCGTAACCTTTCACAACAAATTTCAAAATTTTCTAACGTTGTTTGAACTATTTTTCATTCGGTTCAAACTTGCTGATCAATATTGTATTAGGACAATAGCAATGTTCAAATTTTAAAAACTTTCTCAGACTTGATAATCATATGAAATGTTTATGAGAACATCACTGATGTGTCAGGAACCTCCAAAAAAATTTCAAAATTTTTTGACATCGTTTGAACCATTTTTTGTTCAGTTGAAGTTTGCCGAAATTTTGGCAATTTCACGCGAAAATTCGGATATTTTGCTCGAAATTTGGTCCAAAAATCTAGATTTGAATTTTATCCGGATTTTATACGAAGTAACGAGATTTCACCCAAATTTCGGATTTCGGTCGTTGGTCAAATTTTATGAAAAAACGAAATTTGAATCCTGATCGAGAGCTCTGTCCCCTCCTGCTTCCAGTCCAAAGAACGATACGCTTCCGGAAATCGCTTCGCCCTCCCGAAAGGAGCGACCGAGACGTTCTCAGCCCCTTCTCGTCGTTTCAACCGTTCGCGTCCCCCTTCTCCGGCGGCCAGCGCGGTGAGCTCTTATTCTCCCCTTGCTTCGTTTCCACCGTTCTCCAGATCTCCCCCTCCTCCTTCTCCGGCGGCCGGCGCGGTTGCTCTTCTCCTCCCCTTCCTTCGTTTCCACTGTTCTGCAGATCTCCCCCCTCCTCCTTCTCCGGTGGCCGGCGCGGTGAGCTCCAGCCGGAGATCCCCCGTCAACATCCTTGTGGGCGATCATTTCTTTCCTCTGAGCAGCCTCATCCAATTCTTTCTTTCTGGGATGGATATTCCAATCCATGCAGTTTGTTGCGTGGTGGAGTACTAATAGCAGTTTATTTTCCAAAATTTTTGGCAGGCTGAGGTTCCTCGGGAAAGTATTGATGGTCGAGAGAGCAAACCAGTCAAATACGAAGAGCGCGAACGAGAAGCATCAGGAGCAATCAGCACACGGGATGCCTCAAGTACCAAGTATGAATCCCCTAAATCAGAAGAATCCTACATCCGCTGCTGAACCGATTGCTCCTAGGCTTGGCGTGGACTATCCATTTCCTCCTCACCTTGAGTATGTTATTACTGTCATCATTATTTGATGCATTACCTTCCAACATGCTCATTTTCCTGGGAACACACTCAAGCCATTTCATGGAGCTAATGAATATATTCCTTTTTCTGAATTATATATCTACAACGTTGTCAGCAAACACTCGTTTAGTAACTTAAGATGTTTAGTTGCTATCTGCACGAATTTAGAACCCAATATCCTAAGCTCACCTGTATTAATTACACAGTACATTGTTGCCCTAAGGACCCTAACTGCAAAGTTATCTCTTTTTCCCCCTGTTCCAACGCAATGGTTGGATTCACGAGAAATATGAGTTGGTTTATCTATGTCGGATTGTGAAGTGGTTTAATTTACTGCTACCAGATTGCTTAGTCTAAAGGCCAGTGATCTGTCAGTGCAAAGTATCTATGCACCATTTCCTGATATTATCCATTTGCAAGTGACCAAAATCAGGCTAGCATATCAATTCCAAGCTATTAAGTTCAAATTGTTTCCTGGCTTAAAGTGAATGCAATTCTGATACACCATATTTCCATAATGTTTTACAGTTTTCCAACATAGTCAACCAATTCTTCTCTGCAGATGAACTTTTTGTTTTTTATTGCTGGTGGTTCTCATCCACCATAGCTGCTCGTGCTTCATCTGAGTGCGCTTTATTTTTTTTAGGTATGCATATCCACCACCAGATGGAAACATATTGACAAATATAGTCAATGCTCTCATTGCTGTCCCCCGATTTTACACCCAGGTTTATCAGGATTTCAACCTCATGCAATACTGTTGCAAAGCATGATTTTGTTAATTCAGCATGAGAAGATGTATTTAGATCGATGCATTGTTTTTTTCACAGGTTCTGCATTTGATGAACAAGATGAACCTTCCAGCTCCATTTCGGATGGCATTGCCTACTCCACCTTTACCGTCACAAGTGCCTGCACCTCCTCCCCCTCCTCCACCACAGCCTTCTACGACAGAGAAACTTCATTTGGCTGATTTGTCTAGTGACGAGTCTGAGTTGGAATCTTCTGATGTAGTTGCTACTTCTATGTTTCTAGTTTTCACTTTGTATATCTGCCGCATATTATTTATGCACACTTTATTTATTGCAGGAAGATATTGATAAAAGGAAAATCAAGCGCGCAAAGCATGAAGCTATTGTTGGTCCTGCAGTTGATAGAAGTGTTGCTCATGAAGCAGTCGGGGTGAAACCAGCTGCATTAGTTTCTAGTGAGCTTCAAGTGATAAAAAAGAAAAACCCAGTACTGCAGGTAAACCATTCTTTCTCATAACTCAAAAGCTGGGTGCCTTTTCATTTTCTATTGAAATTGTTCTGTGCAGATAAAAATTGCCCCTAAGGCTGCACAGAAGGATCAAAGTACTACTGAGAAGGAATTAGCATCAAGAGATGAACAACTTGAAGAAAAACATTTTCTCACACCTCAGGAAATAGAGAAAGAGAAATTACCACCAGAAGAAATTTTGTCCCTTCCTATGTTCAAGGTACATGAACTTTGCTTACCAAGTCTTATTATGTCATTTGAATAAACATTTCAAGATGATTATTATGAATATACATCGTCATCGGTTGTTGAGTTGTTTTCACCCTCTTTATCTTGATGATGAGAAGCTAATAATTTGAAGAATGGTGATTCTTGTGAGCAGATTTTAAATCTAGTGACATAAGCTGGTTTTGCTAGCTGTTACACTACGAGGTCTATTATGTCACTTAAGCCACTATGACCACTTTACTTGTTTGTTCTTTTATTGCTATTCATCAAAATATGCATCAAACATCGGCCCCTTTTTTTTTGCAATTCTAACAGTTGTGAAATGTCCCTTTTGTTTTTTGAAATAGCAAACTATCTAAATACGATTTGATGCCTCACCTGTTATTATTATTATTATTATTATTATTATTATTATTATTATTATTTTGTAGAATTATACTCCAGGGAATCCTGCCAGTGTGTTATACATTAAGAACTTGTCAAAGGATGTCGTTCAAGATGACTTCTACTATGTCTTTGGTAAGACTGATGGAGACTGAATACAGTATTTGTTCAGATATTGATATAAGAATTCTTAGCTCACTGCAATACCTCCTCTTCTCATTAAGTTCTGTCTCTAACTCCTCTCTACAGGATCACTTTTCGAAAGCATGGACACTGCAAAATCTGGTCTAACTATCAAGTTAATGCAGGTTAGATGCGCATATCTTTCGTTTGTGCCCTGATCATTATCCAAAAAGAACTTGTTCATAGAAATCTCCAAATGATGTTCCTTGGTCTGCATCCATTGTTTATTTGTGGTTTAAATCATCACAAAAGCTGCTGTTTGTTTGTGACCATATCACTCTTGGGCTTTCCTGCCGCCATGTTGCTTCATTTTGCTAGTGCATTATTCTGTTTTTTGAATTGTTCTGATCTTGTTCCAGGAGGGGCGGATGCGGGGCCAAGCCTTTGTGACATTTCCATCTGTTGAACTTGCTCAACGTGCACTGGTTAGTGACTATCAATATGATCCATTAGTTTGTAAGGTTGCACAATAAGACACAGCTAATTTACCAAATTCCAGTGGCAAAGCCATCTGTATACTCGAAAATCCAAAGTTGCTCATCAGACTCACTACGGACAAACTTTGTTTGAAGTTGCATTAGCGTGGCTGAACGAGTTAAAATTGTAATTAGTGAAGTACATTAGTTGTCTAGGAAGAACGTGCATCAGCTGTAATTCCTGAGTGTTTTGTTGACCCTAGATTTTTCTTTATTGAGTTCATGAGAAGCATGAGCACTAAAGAATGGTTTCCTTTATGGTTTTGCAGAACCTAGTACATGGTTATGTGTTCAAAGGCAAGCCGATGATCATGCAATTTGGTAGAAACCCTGCTGCTAACAAAGCCTAAGATGGGGTTCATTCTTTCAAATTCTGATGCACTTATTTATGTTGGTAGAGATTGGCAAGTGGCAACCAAGACTGCGGGTATTTTGTGCAGGTATCGACACCCTGAAATGTGAATATCGCAGTTGGGTTTTTGATCCATTTCATATGGAATGTAATTGCTTTACGGTGTTGCTAGATGTTTGGTAAGGAAGAGCATCGGCTGTTTCAATCCATTGACCCTTTAACATCGTACTTTCTGCTGTGTTGTTCAATCTTATATCATCTCCGGGAAAAGAAATGCAACTACTGTTCTACAATAACTGTGTACTGCTCACCACGAACTTGTAAAGTTTCTGGAAAGAATGCTATAATGCATCCGTGTAGTACAGAAGGGTGAAGCTGCTTTTGATTTAGATACGAGGCAGATACAGGCTTCGCAGTGGTTCTGTTCTGCGGTCTGAAATATGTAGGATTGGAAGACAATTGCACTAGCAGAGTTTGTCCTCTCTGGGTGTAAAGTACATGCTCTATAACAACCAGTTACTGCTGTAGATAGTTTATACTTGATACTGGTAGGGCATCCCTCCAACTAGCGATGTACAGCAGTTCAATATTCTGGCCTAAACTGCATTTTGTTTTCCTGAACTAACTGACTGGTAACACTGTGTATGTTAATAATGCTCTGCCCTTACTTTGGCATCAGATTCTCGTAATTCCCGTGACAGTGTAACAGTGAAAGTGGCTGCCGAATTACACCTGAAATTTTGGACGTCATTGCTAATCTAGTACTTTTTTAAAAAAAAAAACTAGCCTTCCTTTGCACGTATTTGCAAATTTAGTCTCCTCACGGTGGAAGGCGCAACAGGTGATAGTGTTCCCTACCGTATCTAGGGAGCGTAGACCTTTAGTGTGCCGTGGCAGCTAGGCTCATTTATGCGCTTCAGTGGTCGGCTGTGTGCTCCGGTGCTCACTTGCTTTGCTGTGGTGTCGGTAAGGTTCCGCGCTCCTCGTATATCGTTTGCTACACCTTCTGTGATAGGGGAGAAAATCAAATTTGTAAATGTGTGTGCAAGGAGGGATTTGATTTGAAAAAATGACATACGCGATGCTAAATAGATGATTTCGAAATCTTGAAGGCTGCACATGAAATGTCTTTTCTCCCCCTTCATGTTTCTGATATTGAAATAGCGCTAATGGTTGCCTTCGGTTTTAGTGACATGTTACTCCATACTATCAAAGCGTAGTTGGGCCTTAAAATAGATAGCTCATATCATCTATGACCATATTTATTTGCTATCAATAGAGAGCTACCAGTGTGAGTGCGATATCATTCACCACATATATCATCCTTCCCAATTTGGTTACTATGAATAGAAGCTACTACCACGCGCTGAAAACTCACCACATAATATCATCTATATCCAATTAGTTTACTATCAATAGGCTAGTGGCTCAGCTGTTAGCTCACTTGATGTATTTTCTTTTTTAAAAAATAAAAGTGCACATTATCCACACCTGTAAGCAGGATTCACAAAGCCAACGAAAATCAGTCGGTTCACAAAAACTGACCTTGCCGAGCCGGTTCGGCAATAAAAACCGAGCGGTAAACTGTGGAGTTCAAATGAAAATTTAAAGAAATTTAGCAAAAAGTATTAATTTTTTTTTGAGAATTTTTGTGTAAGGTCCTGAGGAAATTCTGATGATGTTATAAACTTTTTAGATGATTATCATATCTGTGTATTTTTTAAAAATTCTGACAGTGATACTGTCAGAATATATGCTCTTCAGTTTTTTTATTTTCTAGGGGCACAAAATGAAGTCTAATATTTCTTAATTTTTTTGTGATGTTATAACGTAATTACAATGATGTTGTAAAATTTTCAGATGATGATCAGATATGTGTATTTTTAAAAAATTCTGAAAGTATTATTATCATTGTATATGCTCTTCTGTTTTTGATTTTATATGGGCACTAAATGAACTCTAATATTTCTGAAAATTTTATTACATGATCCTTTGGCACTAGTTATGGTTACATTAAAATTTCAAAATATAATAAATCTTTAAATATTTATAAAAATCTGACAATGTCTTTGTTCCTTTTCATTAATTACTGTTTTGGATTTTTAGAAGCAATAAATGATTTCAAAAATTGTTTAAATTTCTCTGAGGTGTTTGATAGATTAATTAGGTTTTTTTTTCTTAAAACATCAACTTTTTTGCAATTTTTCCTTACATTTTCATCATTTTCCCTTATGTCGTCGATTTTCAAATTTTTCGACCGGTTTTCGATTTTTCGAATCGGTTTGACCAGAGATTTGACTTTCTCAAACAGTTCAATTTTTACCGAAATTCGCGAAAAACTGATATCGAGCACTATTCGATTTTCGAGAGGCAAACAAAAAAGTGAACCCTGCATGTAAGGCCACTTAGTTCACTTCATGTACTTTCTTGAAAAAAACAGGTGCACATTATCAACACCTGTAAGGCCGTAGCACTACTAAAGACACCAAGGAAGATGAACAGCAACTGAAAAGGCGAAATGAAACACATCCACGAATTTACCAGCTCATTTTTTTATCTAGTAAAGTTTGATTGGTTTTCCAACCAAAAACAAGCATCAGGCATGCAAAGTCTTATTTTACATCATATATAAAAATAGGAATTACTAGCTCGTGAACTTAATATTTACATCAGAAAGATTGCTGTACCAGCTATTAGCCTATAGAAAGAAAATTAAAAATATTAAGTTAAAAATTCGCATGAGAGGTCGACCTATGGCCAACCCGGCATGGAAATAGGCCCCACCAACGAAACCGGCCGGTCATGGGTCATCCATTTGACAGTTACCTCCAGCTCACTGTCGATTGGGCCCCACACTCATCCTTGACCAAAGGCACATCTGCCACGAGCCCCCCCGGGAGTTACACCAAACTCCCCCTCCCACACGTGGCACCTTCCCTTCCTACCCGGCTTGTGAGCCCCAATTTTTTATTGTTATCGTTATCCAATACATACATATCCATTCCCAGGAAAATATACCACCGGCGAAGAAGAGGAATACCAGAAGCTTCTCGCCCACGTGGAGACCATCCAACGTCTACACATAAATCGGACGGCTCTTGGTGTGCAGAGAAAGAGGAAATTACAGTACCTGTAAAAGAAAAACGCGGCGATTTTACTTCGCCTTGCTTTTATCCGTGGGCCTCCTTTTTAAAAGGCGCTACTTTCCTTCGCCGCTTCCCCAATCGCCTCGCTGCGTTGGTTCTCTTCCTCTCTCTCTCTCTCTCTCTCTCTCTCTCTCTCTCTCTCTCTCTCTTCGGGCGTGTTGAATCCGTGGGGGCGGCGGGCGGCCATGGCTACGGCGCAGGCGGTGGCGAAGGGGAGCGTCGTTTCGCCGTGCGGCAACCGGGCGGCCGGGTTCCTTGGCCGGCGGAGGGGCGCCGTGGCGTCGTGCGCGCCGCCGGCGGTGCGGATCGGCAGGAAGAGCCCGTTCCCTGGCGGGAGGCTGGCGGTTGGGCCCAGGAGATCGAGGCCCGTGTCCCGGAATCTCGTCGCGTCGCCGGCGCAGGTGGATTGACTACTCCGTAGTACTTTTTTGTGTTGCCTGTGGTCTTTTTTTCCCTTTGATTTTTCGGATCTTTTGCCCCTTTTCCGTGATAAAATTGTTGAATTATTTTACTTTTCGAATCTCGTACGCTTGAATCTCTATATTTAACCGCTTTTTCTGTTTTTACTAACTTTCTTTTTGAAATATGGACTTCTCTAAAAAAGAGTTTGTTTTTCGGGTGTGCTAATATGGTTTGCTGGTTTTTTTTGCGGCAGATGAACCTTACGATTGGGAAAGCCATGAAGTGGTGGGAGAAGGGACTGCAGCCCAACATGCGGGAGATCGAGTCCGCCCAAGACATCGTCGACTCCTTGACCAACGCCGGCGACAAACTCGTCGTCGTCGACTTCTTCTCCCCTGGCTGCGGCGGCTGCCGTGCCCTTCACCCCAAGGTAAAAAAAAAGGGAACAAATAGTACTCAAGTTCACCGTTCTATGTTGAAAAAATTTCGATGTTCTGAAACATTATTCCCTTATGCAGATTTGCCAGTTTGCGGAGCAGAACCCAGATGTGCTGTTCTTGCAGGTGAACTATGAGGAGCACAAGTCTATGTGCTACAGCCTTCATGTTCATGTCCTCCCGTTCTTCAGGTTCTACAGGGGAGCTCAGGGCCGTCTCTGCAGCTTCAGCTGCACTAACGCAACTGTAAGATCCTGATCTGGCCTTATGCTCTTTCTGTGCGCTATCGCTTATGTTGCTTCTTGGAATTGTCATGGAACACACAAACGGAAGCAGAAACAAATCCTCCAGCTGTCTTGTTTGGACCTCGTAGAATTAGACCCTCATGTGATGCCAAACAAAGGGGGTCGGAAATTTTGTGTGCGTGAGTTGAAAAGGTTCTCCCAAACTTTACCGATCAAGGCCTTAGAAGTTAGAAGTTCCTCCATATAGGGTTACTACGAGCATAGTGATACTTAAAAAAACATCGAATCATGTTACTAAATCTGTCCGAACATAATGATGACGACGTTATTTACCTCTTATCGATGTGTAGTTTTGTTTCCAACCGGGATTTTGTCGCCTAATTCGACACATGTATAAGCCTAGATTAAATGTAAATGTGGTGTTCAGTGTCATGAGATATTACTGTTACTATTTGATGAGGTACTCATTATAGTGATGACTTTTGTATGCAGATTAAGAAGTTCAAGGATGCTCTTGCAAAGCACAAACCAGATAGATGTAGCGTTGGCCCAACTAGGGGGCTCGAGGAGTCGGAGCTGTTGGCCTTGGCCGCGAACAAGGACCTGCAGTTCACCTATACCAAGCAGCCAGAAGTGATTCCGAGCGGAGATGCCGCCGTCGCTGCGGAGGTCATTGCTCCTGAGAGCCCAAGGCTTCCTCCACATGCGAAGCCATTGGTCAAGCTGGGGTCTGGGGAGAGGTCCTTGGTCTCATCAGCAAGATGAGTTGAGATGTGATGATGGTCGAGATGATCATATCCCTCGATTCTGTACAGTTTCTTGATTGTTCTCGAGTGTACAGGTTGTACCTTCAGAGTGCAGGCTTAAAAAGTTTTTTGCTTGTGAAGCCTGCCCACCTGTACACTAGAAGCGTAGTCGTAGTAGTAGTGCCCAGCAAGTGCTGTGGGCATGGAGCCTCAGCTAGTTAGCGGTATGAATGTATCTGTAATTCTGTATGCTATTTTGCTAGGTAACCTTTATGAATTATCGTGGATGTGTTGCTCTTTTGCTACACCATTTGGTTTTGGCCCTCTTATTCGTGATATCTTCGGTGCTAGTATTTTGCTAATCTTGTTGTGAAATTTTGTGGTGCTTAAAGATGGTTTGTTGTCCAACGTTGGTGCTGTGATATTTGGATCAGGATGTCGAACCGAGTTTTGAGTTCGTGGTAGGTTCGTTCTTTGGCCTTTGGGGTCAGGAAAAAGGAATCGAGGAAACACGTAGGTTTCTATAGTTTGAGAAGCTTTGGCTTTTCTTTTTTACTCTCTCTCGGACTACTATTTTTGCAAGTTTGACCTTAAAATTGCAAATCTGGGCACTTCTGGATCGCGAAAGTAACAACAAGTATCTACTGCCCTCTTTTGCCACAACTCTTGCCCAATAGGTGGCCTTGCTGCGTTTTTCTAACAGTTGGATTTCTCGCTCGTCTCATGTTCCTTTTTACAGTTAAGAAAGAGACTAAATTTATAATTTCATTTGAATGAGGCTAAATATGATTTTTTTTTTTTTGCAAAGGCTAGTTTGACCAAGGTCCAAGGCTTCGTAGTTTGAAGCTGGACCTTAGGAATTGGACAAATTGAAATAGTGGAAGCTGAAAAGAGGGTTTGAAACTTTATGAACAAGATACGGACTGTGGTTGGTCTTTGCTTGAAGTGTGAAAAGGTAGTCCTCACCAACTAGATAGTGTGTCGATTCATCAATTGTCCATTGATCGGATGTTAGGGTGTTTTTTACGTATAATCTCATATTCTCCTACAATCAAATATTCCCTTCAATCTAATTATTAGTAAACATATTACTAGTAATCTAAGATTCTAACTTGGTTTGAAAAAACTACAAAATAGTCTTTAGTTCAAATATTTAATAATTCAAACCAACAAGTCCACAAATTTAAATTTATGGATTTGAAATTTCAAACCTCGAAGGTTAACATTTATGAACTTTAAAATAAAACTAGAATTTTGCAATTTAAAATCGTAACATTCAAAAATCAATGTTCACGATCAAAAAATTTATTGTTTGGATTTTTGAAATTTTATATTGGAGTTTTAGAATTTAAATTCTCGATATTTGAAAGTCTGAAATTCAAAAGTTGAAACTTCCAAAATTCAATTTATAAATTTTAAATCCCTAGAATTTGAATACCTAAAATCCGAATTCAAAATTCAAAATATCATAAAATGGATTTTCGAAATCCAAAAAATTAAATTATCTGAATTTAAGATTCTGAAATTTAGGATTCAAATTATGATATTTGGATTTCAAATTCATATTTTGGGAAAAAAAATAATTCCATAACTCAGATAATCAAATATTAAAATAAATCATAATTTTGATTTTGAATTTTCAAAGTATAAAATTTGACCATTACAAATTAAAGCAAATGATACAAAAACCCAACAACAAAGATTCTTTTCCCTGGTATTCGGTAATCTAGGATAGACACCCTTTCCACAAGGAGCAAATTCCTTGAATGATGGTAATATGATTCTCAACGTAATTATGGATTCTTATTTTAAATTCTTGGTTATTTTACCAAACAAGGTAGCCTCATAGGATTTCCAGTAATCCTTGAGGATTATACCAACCAAACGCACCCTTAGGCTCCACGATTAATTATGACTAGGACCGGTATTAACGTACCTAATACCTATTAGTTTGAGCATTATATACCCTGCCATCTGTTTGTTTTGCTATAGGAACATAGAATGACGATGGAAGGACATGAAGTGAAAGCAAGGAGAATGCCATACGATTGAGAAGATTATGGCATTGGCATCATTCAGCGTATGCATTCTTGTCCACACGGTGTGACTTCTGGTTTTTTAATATCAACTAGATCTGACGGAAAAAATAACACGAGATCTTATATCTGGATCTGGCTGGAAGCCTGGGATTTCTATTTCTTGCACACTCTTGTCAGTTACAACAGATGTGTGCCTCTGGTTTCTCGACAGATTCAGCCAATAATAGTGATTCTGGAGACTTCGGCCAGGCTCATCGAAAATATCCGCACGGCAACGCCACTACGTGCGCGCTCTGCTGGATTTCAATTGCAACTTCCATATTCTGATCCACTTAGAATTGAATCAATTGATGCTATCGTTACCTGTAGCTATCTTTATGTTGCAATAGTATACTTGTACGAGTACGATGTGGAATATTACCCCCTCCGAGGAATCAGAAACACCGATGAATTTGTACGCCAAAAGAACAGAAACATCGATAAATTGATAGGAAAATGTCTTGAATTTGTAGTTTGTGCACATACGCGTCTATGCTGTATAGCTTTCTGAGGTGAAACTGTGTCTAGTTCCTGCAAGTCTCCTTTTCACAAATTTGGATTAGCTACAGTCATCACGTCAGCCGCCGGCTGCGCACCGATGGTCTACAATACACTGAGGATGAACAGTAAAAAATCGGATTCGTTTTCATTCATCAACTACTTAGCTAGATTATATAGTGCATTGCTTCCATACTTTTCCTGTAATATAAGTTGTACAAATTTTGAAGCAAACAAAAGGATAAGTAATCATCATCTATCATTCATTCACATTTTAATATTTGTACAACTTTTAAAAAGAAAAATATGAAAGCACCTCTAAGCTAGGATAATTTGATACTTTAATATTTGATTGAATGATCGACGGCTGCCGCTAAGCGGCAACAACAAAATAATAAGCAGGTTATACTAATATGAGACACAAATAATTCCTCCGGTGATCGGTTGAGAGTACAATCTGAACACGTCTTGTGTAGTATATATGGCGGTAGCAGATAGAAACTTCAGGGATTAGAATAGTTTAGGATTGGACCTTCCGGCCGCGTCTTTGAATTCCAAACCTGCTGGTCGGCAGGTCAAGCTCTGTAATCATTCATCAACTCTAGAAGCTCTTTCGCGCCCATTTCCCTTTTGATTCCACGAGGGATTGAAGTGTGGGTGCTCAAGCGCGAAGGAAAAATGTAAAAGGATAGAATAACAGGAGCAAGAATTAAAATCTTACCGAAATTTCGCGAGATCTCGGTTTTCGGACGTGGACGAATTTTGAAATTCCGGCCGGAGTAAAAAAATTAAATTGCTACGGTATCTCAGAAATCCCAACAAGTTCTCGGGTTTTTTTGACTGGTTTTTAACTTTTTTTTGATCGAATTTGGTCCAATAACCCTTAATAAAGTGATGAGATATTTTTTAAAAACAATAGAAACACTGTCGGATTTTTATAAAATTGTACATGATTTATCATGATGATAAAAATTTATTGTACCATCCTAAGAAGTGTAAGATCATACATAAATTTTTTTAAAATAATTTAACTTCATTTGTTACCTTTAAAAAATCAAAAACAGAATGAACATAATTGGGACAGTAACCTAGTCGGAATTTTATAATTTTTCTCCAGTGTGATAACGATCCAAAATTTATACGAGAGCTTAATAATTGACTCATTACAATTATATAAAATTTTCAAAAAATTTAAACTCTTTTTGTTTACTCAATCAAATCTATGTATGCATTGAACTTCATTTGTTAGATTTCAAAAATAAAAAATAGAAAGAACATAAATGGTACAATGCACTTGTAAGAATTTTATAAATTCACTTGATTATGATAATGATTGAAAAATTTTATGAGATCTTAAGAATATCCTTATAACCCATTTTAAAAAAATTCAAAAAATTTAAACCTTTTTTGATTGATAAAGAAAATCTATGTATTGATTATGAGGCTTTTATCAAGACGTAGCACTATCAGAATTTTTGAAACTTCTTGAAGATTTATCATCATATGAAAATTTTATATAAACATTAATGATACATCAGGACCATTCACAATAAATTTCAAAATTTTCTAACATGATTTGTACCATTTTTCATTTGGTTGAAGTTTGCCGATAAGGCTTTTATCAGGACAGTAGCACTGTCCGAATTTTTAAAAATTTATGAAGCTTGATAATCATTTGAAAATTTTATCGTAACATTAGTGATGAATCATAACCATGCAAAATTGTTTAAAAAAATTTCTAACTTTATTTGTTTTATTTTTCATTCTGTTCAAACTTGTCGGTCAGCGTTTTATCACGACAATAGTAATATTTGAATTTTTAAAACTTACTCAAATCTTATAATCATCTGAAATTTTTATGGGAACATCACTGATCTTTCAGGAACCCACAAAAAAAATTTCAAAATTGTTTGACGTCATTTGAGCTATTTTTCACTCGGTGCAATTTTGCCGAGATATCGGCAAAACGGCCAAAATTTCGGTTTTCTCGGTAGAAAAAAAATCCGAATTTGAATTTTTGTTTTTGTATTTCATTTGAGATTTATCCAAAAATTTTAAATCTCACCGAGATTTTGTTCTCCGGCCATGGACAAGATTTGGAGCGAAAAAGAGATTTCAATCCTTATCAGGAGTGGGTCAGGGGCTCAGGACCGGTGTGGCCGGGATGCTGCTCTTAACCACCATCTATCAGCTCTAAAATTGTTATATGTGCCAACAATGCTTTGACGCTGAATATTGGTTTCATAAAAAATGGAACTCTGGTGAATGCGCCCTTTGTTTCTAAAAAAATAAATTCCGCGAGGGCATTAGTTTGTTTAAACCAGTGATATGCAGAAGATGGTGTATTTACGGGTTTTTGTAAAATCATACATAATGAACGCGAACAGCAACCCCAAGCGAAAGCAAATACTGAAGCAGCGTCCAACTCTAATGTAAATTTTCAGTTTATGCATGGCATTTGCTTTTTGTATGTCACTTTATTTTGAAGAACATATTTAAATTCTAACCACGACTGGACCATATGAATGCATATGGGCTGTGTGTCCGTGAACGTACCGTTCTAAACGGGACCTCAACAGCCGTGATGGATAGGCAGGCGGAAGCGGCACAAGGGAAAAGATAAGCAGTAGTAGCACGTAGGCCATCCTCCATTCCTCCTGCGTTCGCTGTTGCCATCTGCCCATCTGCATATAGAAAATCAGACGACGATCCACGTTGCCCCGAGCGACAGACGACGGCGAGAGACCTTTTTGACACGGGTACGCTACTCTACGTGTTTCGAGCAACAAGAAGCGGTCGCGCGGAACGGAGCATCCAAGCAAAGAACCGCGCGCGACTCGCCTACTCTGAGTCTCTGACACGCGCAGGCGCAGAGGCTCGATGCCACGGAGCGGAGAAGACCCGGCCGACGCGCGTGGTCGCTGCAACTCGATCGCAGCCATCCCGTCAAAATCAACGACGCAACGGGCGCGTGGTCGTGCGCGCCGGACCCCACCCACACGTCCCGTATGCAAGAGACCGGCTGATAGAGAAAGGGCGCCACGCGCCGAACCACCGTCGCCACGTACCCCATCACAGCGATTTGTTCGCCTAGGATTGGAGCGTGCGGAAGACCGGGCCTTTTCACACCCTTTTTTTATCTAGTCTACTCGTGAATAAAATTGTAAAATTAATCTTTTTCTCTAATGGTGGAAATAGGTGATACATACCCCACCCCTGTCGCACTTATGTACTGTCTGTCATTCCCACAACACGAAACTGACCGCGGTAGTGCGGAAGGAGAGGTGTTGCGCTAGAGCGTGGCTGCAGCCCAGTCACTTGACACTGGTGCACTGTGCACAGGCATGGCGTAAGCGTTTGGTCGGTTTGACCTCTTGCTCCATGGAATCGAATCCACTACTACAGAAATATACATCACAATCGGTTCTTTTTCGTCATCACAGTCGATGCTGGTGGCGACACAAAGTCATTAGACAGTGATGAGACGACGTTATTACAGTCGGTTCTTGCCTGATAGTGATGAGGGGGTCATCTCTATCGATCTTTGTAAGAAGCGATAGAGATGACCGCCTCATCTCTATCGGTTCTCAGAAGAAAGCGATAGAGATGAGGTGGTCATCTCTATCAGTTCTTTGTAAGAACCGATAGAGATAATACACCTTATCTCTATCGGTTCTCAGAAGGAAGCGATAGAGATGAGGTGGTCATCTCTATCGGTTCTTTGTAAGAACCGATAGAGATAATACACATTATCTCTATCGGTTCTTACAAAGAACCGATAGAGATGATCACTCATCTCTATCGCCTTCCGAGAACCGATAGAGATGAAGCGGTCATCTCTATCGCTTCTTACAAAGAACCGATAGAGATGAGAGTGATGTCTGCTTTCCAAATTTACCCTCCTAAAATAAAGATATATCATACACAGTATGCATATATCACATTCACATAGCATAGGTTACACACATTATGCACATATCACATTCACAGAACATAAACACTTTATTACAACACACATATCACATTCGTTCACAATAATAACATGTAAAGTAAAAACCGTTGTAAGGACATAGATCATATTACAACAACAATAAAGACAATAACTTTAGGTATATCTGTTCAACTAGAATTGCTCTTTGAATAGGCAACCACAAATAAGCAAACTTCATGGTCTGATTTAGGAGTAGGTGAAAACTAATTATTGGCATTAGAGTAGATGAAAGCATGCACCTGAGTAGCAATGACAATAGTCAATCGAAAATAATGAAGGATTTCTGTCTACCAGGGTCACTAGAAATCAATAGTTGTCGCAACGGGAGGCAGCAAGGTTGAGATAACAACTGCACAACTTGGAAGAAAATCACCGGTATGGCCAGAAAACCTGCAAGTTATGTTTACCAGATGTATGATCAAAAATATTGTGAGATGTAAAAAAATGGACGATATGGTGCTCCCAGTTACATGGAAGTTTAAGTATGTGTATTTTTCGCTTGTAATATGACACCTTTCGTGCAATTTCAGAAAAATAAAACACAAAACAAAATATGGTTCTGAATTACACTAGCTTAACAAGAGATCATAAATTCTTTCTTGAGGAAAAGCTGTGAGGTTGAAGGCATTATATTCGTTTAATTCCTTTTTTGGCGGTTAAAGTCCCACATTAGTGTTTGCTCCTTTTCCACAACAAATGGGCCTCAGAAAAATTTTCAGATCCCTTGCCTTTTCCAAAGCAATCACCCATCACATAGTGCATGCTTTCATCCCACTTTCCAAAAAGTGTAGCGAAAGTTCGATCACTTCGGTCCTGAACAACACCTTGTACCTGCACATACATTAGTTCAGTTGAATAAAGTGTTCTAAGATAAAATAAGACAGTCCATAGATATGGCATCATCAGAAAGTTAAGGTACTCTGATAAGCAAACAAAATAAAAAATCATAGCGTGAAGAAAGATAAAGTGATTCAGATAGCATAGAGCCATTTTTATAAAAAAATAGTAGCGCAAAAGAATTTCTATCCGAACTATCAATAAGGGTTCTTTTGAATGAAATGAAGGGTTGTCGAATGGGGTTCTCACATTATTCATCCTCACCTAAAGGATGCACTTGCAATGTTTCTTCAGAATGTATATAGATATATTTCAATTGATCAAGCTTGTCGTGAACCTGAGTTCATTGAAAGTAAATACCACGACTTAATAGACCTGAGGAAAGAGACCGAGAAATGGCTAGGAAGGGATGCTAGGATGGACATATTGGAAAGGCTTTTAATTCATTCTTTTCTTGCTTGATGAGCTCGATACAACCTCCTGTTTATACGGATGCCATCTCTTATAGATGGAAACTTATCTCTAATAGATATAAATAAACTAAGGGGAACAAACTAAATAATGATGGAAAACTAATATAGTAATAGATGTAAACAAACTAAATTTTCTTGCTAACCTAACACGGGAGATTGTAAAAGCAGTTCACACAGCATGCGGCAGCTGCCTGATTGCTAGTTCTGGGTCGGTCACAGTACGGATAAAATCAAACGCTTTGTCGCGCTTAACTCGAATGCTTACTCTAGCAATTACTACAACTGACGCACACTAATGAAATGCTAATGTTCTATATCTGAGTTCAGCAATTACAGGTTGTAAATTTTAGTTATAGCTTTTGACATAACTCATTGAAGATACTTAAGCATAAACGAAACATCCTTCCTTCAAAAATATTTCTAATTTCACAAACCTATGAATCACCCATCATGCTTATCCTGTGGTACTCACCAAATTCCGATTCTAAACATTTTCTTTTCCGAAAACTATGTTATCTTATTTCTTATCTTCTTTTACCTTTGTGTATCGATGTAATTGCAATCAGATAAGTGAAGAATGTGGGATTACCATCGTTTGTAATCCAAGATAACATGAAGGAGGTATCAAATTTCATATTACGGCTATCATCACATGGTATATCAAAAAGAAATGCTCTTGTCGGGCTTGAGGAGTCACAGGTGGGCGCCACCGCTTTGCTCTCGGTGACGAGGAGTCGCGCATGGCGAGGCCGAGGAGTCGCAGCAGGGGTCGCGGTAGGGGTCGCGAGGCCGAGGAGTCGCGTGGGGGTTGCGGAGGCCGAGGAGTCGCGGTGGGGTCGATTCCTACTCCCGCCGGCGATGAGGAGTTGCGGTGGGGGCCTCTCGGCGGAGGGGGGAGCCGAGTTGGGGGTCGCTCGAAGGAGTGAGTCAAGGCGGGGGAGTGGCGGTGGGGGCGCGGGGGAGTGGCGGCGTGTTCGAAGAACAAAATGGTTGGGAGTTAGGGACGCTAGGTTTAAATGCAACTCATTTCATCTCTATCTCTGTCGGTTTTCTTATAAAAACCGATGCTAATACTTATCTATCTCTATTGGTTCTTTGGTAAAACCCGACACTGATAATTCTACATCCCTATCGGTTTTTTAGTAAAAACCGACACTACTAAGAGACCATCTCTATCGGTTTTTTGAAAAAATCGACACTAATAAGGGACCATCTCTATCGGTTTTTTGAAAAAACCGACACTAATACTCATATAAATTACTTAATGGAAAATGTCACATAAGACTATCTCTATCGGTTTTTTATTAAAAACCGATACTAATACTCATATAAATTACTTAATGGAAAATGTCCCACAAGACTATCTCTATCGGTTTTTTATTAAAAACCGACACTAATATGTGGCCATCTCTATCGGTTTTGATTAAAAATGATACTAATAAGAGGCCATCTCAGACGGTTTTTATTAAAACCGACACTAATACTCATATAAATTACTTAATAGAAAATGTCCCACGGACTATCTCTATCGATTTTTATTAAAACCGACACTAATATGTGCCATCTCTATCGGTTTTTATTAAAAATGATACTAATAAGAGACCATCTCTATCGGTTTTTATTAAAACCGACACTAATACTCATATAAATTACTTAATGGAAAATGTCCCACGAGACTATCTCTATCGGTTTTTATTAAAACCGACACTAATATGAGACCATCTCAGACGGTTTTGATTAAAAATGACACTAATAAGAGACCATCTCTATCGGTTTTTTGAAAAAACCGACACTAATACTCATATAAATTACTTAATGGAAAATGTCCCATGGGACTATCTCTATCGGTTTTTTATTAAAAACCGACACTAATATATACCATCTCTATCGGTTTTTGATTAAAAAATGATACTAATAAGAGACCATCTCTATCGGTTTTTTATTAAAAACCGACACTAATACTCATATAAATATTTAATGAAAAATGTCCCACGAGACTATCTCTATCGATTTTTTATTAAAAACCGACACTAATATGAGATCATCACTATCGGTTCTTTGTTAAGAAACGATAGTGATGTGCATGATCATCACTATCGGTTCCCACAAAAGAAGCGATAGTGATGACTATGTGCACATCACTATCGGTTCTTTGTTGAGAAGCGATAGTGATGATAAATACGGTCATCACTATCGCTTCTTTTGTGAACCGATAATGATGATTACGCACATCACTATCACTTCTCGATAAGAACCGATTGTGATGTGCTTGAGTCTACATCACAATCACTTTTAATCTCAGAACCGATAGTGATTATTATTAACACCCCTCTTATGTTATTTGTCACAATCATTTTTTTCTAAAAACTTAAGAACCGACACAGATAAAGCGATAGTGATGTATCATTCTGTAGTAGTGATCTGTACTGAACGTTCGAGAGCCAAGGGCCTGGCGTGGTTAGGTTGGGGTAGTGCAACTGAGCACTGCGCGCCACACTTCTTTTTTCGGTTTCTTCTTAGAGTACACAGGGAAGACCTACACCACAAACGCGCTACAAAATTTGCAGTTTTCACGGTTTTACAGAACACATACATGCGTTTCTTCACCAGACATACACACATACATACTCTAAATAAATAGAGTACACTATATTGATTATAAGGATTGAATTTGGTGGGAACGAAGAGCCCTCGCAACCACTGCTAGTCCACGTGCTCATCACTTGTGCATGAGCTCACGAGTTTGCCATCTATAAGCATGCACGCCTTCTGAGCGCTGGTACATTGCATTTATTCGGAGTGGCGTAATGTTATTCTTGTCAACGTGGTGGTAGAGTTTTTAAGAACTGAAGAAGGTTGGATCAGGGTTCACAAAAACGTTCGAAAATCAAAAATTTTGAGTCGAAAATCGCTCTAAAATCATCAGAAATCGAAAGGTAAAGAATTAAAAAAAATTAAAAAAAATCAAAAAAGACTGATTTTGATCGAAAATTGACCAGTCAATTGGTGGATGCTGACCACTGTAGCGTTGCCACACAATTTTGACCTAAAACCGGTCGATTTGATAAAAAACTGGTTAGTTTTGACCGAAAATCGATTGATTTTACGTCGCATAAATTATTTCGAATTTTTTTAATTAGACCGATTTACCGACTAGTTTTAAATGTCGAACCGATTTGGTAGGGTCGAAAACCACGTTTTCGAGCGGTTTTAGTAGGTTTTTGTCAACTCTAGGTTGCATCGTTGCCGTCGTCTTCAGGTCAATCGAAGGATCATCAGCGACCAGCTGCAAAAATCTGACCTATCTGCTAGAACGAAGTCGCACAAGTATTAATGTGCCCTGATGTTATTCTAGCCCCTCTTTCATCTATATACTTTTTGTGTAGAAACTGCGGTGCATGTAGGATAACATGTCATAAAATGTGAATTATTTTTTTTGCGTGTTCTCGGAAAATAAAAATAAAATGTGAAATTCAGTATGCATGCGCTACCAGTACTCGTCCGGAAAAATAGTTTTAGTTTTCAAAGACTGAAGGGAACTTCCGTTGAGCTGCAGGCTAGCTCAGCCACGAGCTACCCAGTCCAGTACAAAAGGCCGAAACTTATTCGGGCCAGTGGAGGACTGATGAACCTTGCTCCAGGTTACCGCCATATTCGCTAGATCATGCGCCGCCTGATTACATGATTATCGAGGCAACTCCTTCGCCACGTACTCGGGGGTTGTTCTTCGTTCTCCTGCAATGCATGAGATTGGACAACGCGTGAACAAGTGTCGGAAAAAATTTGTGTTTTGGACCTCTATTCAAAAAGAAAAAAAAATAGTGGGATTTTAAGCCCACGCGACGTCGGACGCAGGCCGGGAACACATCCGCTTAGGGCCCGCTTAGGAGTTTTGTAACTTTTATCCGTTTGAAATTGGAAGGCATGTAATTTGTTGGACAGAGGAAATCCCGTCGAATTCCATTGTGTTAATTTACCCTTGTCATGGTTACTTCCTCCGTCCAAACTTTTATAGGGCGTATTTGTTTGAATGATCTTGACTATAAGACATATTTCATATTTCAATGTAAAACTGGTGTGATGTTCTCTCTACACCCAAAAAAAATATCTAGCTTTACTTTATATTATCTACTTCCTCCGGTTACAAATAGTTATCGTTTAAGGTATAGGCGCAATCAAACTTTCAAATGTTTGACTATCAATATCTTTCAAAATATTTAAATTAATGGTTAAATATGTATTTTGAAGACCACGTCGATGACCAAAACGACAACTATTTGTGACCAAAGGAAGTACAAATACGCCTTATAGACTTGTACATAAGAGTGTTATACGATGTTTGGATAGAGAAGTAAACAGGAAATTAACATGACAACCAAAACACATAACTTTCAATACTATATGTGAGCTTTGAATCGTAACATCTATAGTGCACCTTCAAATTAAAGTGACAAAATAGAACACATAACTTTCAATACTATATGTGAGCTCTGAAGCGTAAAATATATATTGCACCTTCAAAAGTGACAAAATAGAACACCTAACATTCAATACTATATCTGAATTTATCAGCCTCTATTGGTAGGGCTGTGCATATGGTATAATTGATAAATACGGTTCGGTAAATATTTTTTTCAATACGGTAATTGAAATGCGATACCAAATATAGAAATAGAACTTCGGTTCGGTATCGATAAATACCATAAATTTCGATTCGGTATTGGTAAATACCATATTTATCAAACTAGCGTGAATTGTTCTTTTTTACTTGTCGTTTTGGACATTGATATGGTTTTTAATACAGACATTTGATCATTACTCTATCTAATTTTACATTAGTTAAAATTATTACGCACATTTGACCATTATTTGACAAATCTAGTGATATTATTTTCATGTGAAACCATACTTTATATATACAAATTTGACAATTATTTTATCTAATTATATATGTATTTTTTATTTCGGTTTACTTGAAGTCAATTTTTTTTTCATACCATACCAAATAAGGTATATCGGTCAAACTGAGTTGACTGGTTCAGTTTTTGTTGGTAGATTTTTTCGGTTTGGTAAAACTGTGCACAGCCCTACCAACCGATAGTCGTAGGTTCTTCTCCCATTGTTCAGAAAATCAAAAAACAACATTCGAACTCTTGAAGCAACATTCAATGAGATGAATGAATGTTATTAGGTGTAGTCATTAACGATACATCGATGAGCTTAAATTGAAGCCCCCCACCTGGTTAAAATGAAGCATAAGGTCAGGGCAAACTTCAATGCATTTTTTTATTAATTTGAAGTATAAAGTCAAGAGCTACAAAACAAAACTTCTACTCAACTACATGTTTGCACCAACAGTGGCTTGAGATCAACTACAAAACAACATCTGAAGCATAAGGTTAGAGCTCAAATGAAGCAGCAACAGTGACTTGAGCACCAGAGTTGATATAACAAATGAGTTATTATGTGTGTATTCCAAACAAGTAATCAAGATAGGCTAGTCTTCAAAAATAGTAGTTTTGTGTATAGGTAGTTGTTGCCATGCCTGGTAAGAAGGAAATTTTACCGCTCAAGGATTCAGACTAACACAAAGAATCAAGGATGCAGACCAAGCATTGCATATGTGCTTATGTCATATCAAAATTTGAAGGAATTTTATCAGCGTTGTCTTCGGTGTAGTCCGAGTAAAAATTGGCATGCATATGTAACTGTTAGAGAGGAAATCTCGTAGGTATTGCCTCTTGCCTTCCTGGCACTCACTGTATATAGCCTATCCATGTATAAGTGTCTTTCCCTGTACTCCTGCATGCAATCGTTGATTGCCTTGTACTCCTGCATGTAATCCCTATAAGTTTAATTGAAATCAAGCGCCCAGCAGTGTGGCGTTTCCCAAATCTTCTCTTCCGATCGCATGGTATCAGAGCATCACTCCTGACCTGCCTTCCTGCTTCCGCCATGAATGAACCTTCTAGCGTTTCTCTCGCCGACGGCACAGCTGCCACCCTCTCGACAAGCACAGCCATCACTGTTGCTCCTTCTTCCTTCTTTGCGCAGGCCATTAATGTGGCCAGCGTCAAGACACATGTTCCCGGTAGCGCCGGCCTCGTTCAATAGCAATGAGCCACCGCCCGTCGACAACACATCTGCGGTGCCACCCGCGGCCACAACCATGACTGTGGCGCCATCCGTGGTGCCACCCGTGGCCAAGTCCGTGGCGCCATCCACGGCCCCCCTTCCTCACCCTGCACCTGGGCCACATCCCATGATCACTAGGGCCAAGGCTGGTGTTGTGCGGCCCGTCGATCGGCTAACTCTGTCAGCCGTGGCAAACAGCAACTTGTCACAGGTACCCCACATGTACCGTAGCACCCTCCATGATCCACGCTGGCGTCGTGCCATGGAGGATGAGTTCCGGGTGCTCCAACAGAATCGGACCTGGTCCCTGGTTCCTCGGCCACCAGGTTCCAATGTCGTCACCGGCAAATGGATCTACAAGCACAAGTTCCACTCTGACGGCTCCCTCCCTCGCTACAAGGCTCGGTGGGTTGTGCGCGGCTATTCCCAACAGCCAAGCATCGACTTCGAAGAAACCTTCAGCCCCGTCGTCAAGCCGTCCACCATACATGTGGTCCTCAGCATCGCCATCTCGCGCTGCTGGCCCGTGCACCAACTTGACGTCAAGAATGCATTCTTGCACGGCCATCTTCAGGAGACGGTCTATTGCCAACAACCAGCCGGTTTCTTCGATTCAGCCCACCCGGACTACTTGTGCCTACTGCACAAATCGCTCTATGGGCTCAAGCAGGCCCTCGGGCGTGGTACCAGCGATTCGCCCACTATGTCCATCGGCTCAGCTTCGTCGCCTCCCAGTCGGATGCCTCCCTTTTTGTGCTTCGCCAAGACTCTGAGCTACCCTACCTACTCGTGTACGTCGATGACATCATTTTGACGGTATCCTCGACAACATTCCTTCGCTACATCACCAGCGCCCTGCAAATGGAGTTCGCCATGACCAACCTCGGCTCCTTGAGTTACTTCCTCGGCATCTCGGTACATCGTTCCAAGGCAAGGCTCCTTTTGTCTCAGCGCCAGTACACCCATGAGCTATTGGAACGGGCCAACATGCTCCACTGCAACCCCTCTATGACGCCCATCGACACACGGTGCAAGCTTTCGTCCACCGAAGGTGATCCGGTTGTCAATCCCACTGAGTACAGGAGCATCGTCGGCGCCCTGCAATACCTCACCCTCACCAGACCAGACATTGCCCATGCCGTCCAACAGGTTTGTCTATATATGCATGATCCCCGTGTATCACATCTCAATCTGGTGAAGCGCATCCTTCGGTACCTGAAGGGCACCATAGACTTCGGCCTCCAGCTGCACGCCACCGTCGCCCCCATCTCACAGCATACTCGGATGCCGATTGGGCCGGCTACCCCGACACTCGCCGCTCGACCTCCAGCTATTGCATCTACTTCGGCGATAACCTCATGTCTTGGTCCTCCAAACGGCAGGCCACCGTGTCCCGGTCCAGTGCCGAAGCAAAGTACCGCGCCGTTGCCCACGCCGTCGCCGAATGCTGCTGGCTTCGACAACTTCTCCAGGAGCTACACCAGCCCATTCCCTCGGCCACAGTTGTCTACTGTGACAACGTATCCGCCGTCTACATGTCCGCCAACTCAGTCCAGTACAGGCGCACAAAGCACATTGAGATCGACATTCACTTTGTCCGTGAGAAAGTCTCTCTCGGCCAAGTGCGTCTGCTTCATGTTCTGTCTCGCCAGCAGTTCGCGGATGTCATGACCAAAGGCCTGCCCACGCAACTATTCCAAGATTTTCTTTTCAGTCTTTGCGTTCGACAACATCACGCTTCGACCGAGGGGGGATGTTAGAGAGGAAATCTTGTAGGTATTGCCTCTTACCTTCCTAGCACTCACCGTATATAGCCTTTCCATGTATAAGTGTTTTTCCCTGTACTCCTGCATGTAATCCCTATAAGTTTAATTGAAATCAAGCGCCTAACAGTGTGGTGTTTCCCAAATCTTCTCTCCCGATCGCAGTTACAGATGCTCTTGATTACAGGAAACAATTTAACAATCGATTTAGAGAAGCAATTTATGAAACATCAATCTAATCCTTCTCTCACTGATGGCGCAGAACCAGAATCCTCATTCCCCAAATCCTTCATTACCAGTCGTGGATAGATTAGATCAAAGTAGAGCAACCACAACAAAAGCAATGGAATATAGCCCCAAATCCAACCCCAATCTACAGAAGAAGCAGTGAGAGGACGGCACAAGAAACGTCACTTGGAGGTTGGAGCTGACTGGAGGGAGGCGATGCGAGGCAATTGCTGTTGCTCGTCGCGAGGCAATTCTTCTGAGGCCTTGTCGAAGATAGGACGACAAGACACTACAGATCCCGCCGCTGTCGCCGATTTGCCCTTGTGTCTAGGATTCCTCACCTAGAGTGGAGGATGTAACTCGAGTCCGCCCGACTCGCGAGTCCGATGAAAGGTTTTAAATTTCGTTTTTAGATCATGTATTAGAGAAGGTCGAAATCCAAAATTTCAGTATGTTCTTGAAATTTTGGTCAAAATTTAAAAAGCAAATTTGAAATACGATAAATTTGAGAACGAAAAAACTGAAATTTCGGCCATTTGGAACCACATATGAAATGGTCTCCCGAGGCTAGAAAAAAATAAAAAAATCTTGCAAGCATTTATCTACATTTTTTATTTGTTTTAATACAAAATACTAAGTATTTGCACATAAAGACCATAAATTTAGAAATTTTGAAAGCATTTTGACTGATTTTCGGATTCTAACATTTACATTTGGCAACAATCAATATACATTGTGATCACAAATGATAAATATGAAATAAAATTGACATAGATGACATTCACATTCACCAACATCATGTCATTGTGTCCATCCGATTGCATGACAATTCACAATTCATAAACACTTTTCAAAATCCATTACAACATTGAAATCACGCCATGCATTACACAATTCATCCATCACAATTGTTTCAAATATAATAAATGAGAGAAATACTTGTCGAAGCATAGATGACGCCACAACACATTGGTCGGCCCGAACCACCTACAAGAGACATAATTAAAGGAGTATGAACATGTATTGCAAGAAAATGTAAAACATAACTAAAAAGAGTATGAACATGTATTGCAAAATGAGGTATAATTAAAGAAGTATGAACATGTAAATCATGGACAACTAAGGTTAGAAGTACCTACGAGTAGTAGTACATGTATGGTGCAACCTCCACCTCCGTGTCATCGACAATGATCTCGCCATGGTTCCTCTCATACGCTTGCCTGTACTCGTCCCAGTAAATTGGACCGAGTGCCTCGCTGCACCACTCCCAGACCCCGATACTGAGGTCAAACCTTAGCTCCTGAGGTAAGCCTCTTTTTTTAGAGGCCCTTATGGCCATCTTGAGCTACTCCTACTCGGTATGACAATCGGTGAACCAGTAGTCGCAAGCCTTCTCCTGACGAAGACGCTCCGCCTGCTTCTCCTTATTCTTCTCCCGACCTCTACGGAGGTCCACGAGCATAGCCTGCCTAACCTTTTTAGGCACACCAGGGTATGCTCTCACCTCGCCAAAGCTGTCAGCGAGATGTTCCTTCAGACGGGTCACGCATCCCCACTTCATAACATGGGGACAATAGTTGCACTTAGACCTTTGGCCGATGCGCTTCCCATGCTCCTAGACGGTACCTACATAATCTGCCATCACGAGAATCTACAATGGAAGACAAAAGATGACCAATGGATCAATAATGAAAATATTATTTCTAAAAACTAAATGCAAAATAGCTATCATCATCATCTTGAAGAATTAAAATGAAATGAACATATGTCCTATATATGGTTACTTTCATCAAATTAAAATGAACATGTGTGTTATATAACAAAACAAGCTTGCTTAATCAATTTGGACTGGGTATAGCCATGAGCATAGCCACTGCGAAACATGCAAGAGCATATACACCACATATATAAGCATATGTGCTTAATCAAAACAAGCGTGTTTAATCAATTTTTGCACACCACATAGCCTCATATATCATAACCGATTTTGATATAGCCTAACTACCTGCGTTATGATTAAGCATATGCTTGCTGCTTATACATGCCACTAACACATGCTCATACACTACATAACCTAAGTACATGCTTGCTACTCATACATGCCACCAACACATGCTTGTTGCTCATACATCAAGCAGCTCAATCATAGCAGTACAAGGAACTACAACTGAAACTACTTGGCCAACTACTAGTTCTTAAACTCAAGCACATATCTATACACTTACCTAAGTAAATCCAGCCAGATCCGGCCATCAACAACACCAATCCGGCACATACAAGCAATAATCCCGGATAAATAAGCGAAATCTAGGCAAAATATGATGAAATTTCGAACCATTTAGCGAGATTTCGTTTACCTTCTTCCTCCCTAGAGCTAGCCGAGATTTCATTCTACAACGCCGAGATTTCGCTCTGAAACAACAAGATTCCACTTGTTGCTCACCAGAGCTACGCTTGGCTCGCCAGATCTAGACCAAAGCTCACCGGACTGTGAGCTCATCGAGAGAAGAGAGTGAGAGAGGAAAGTGACTCGGTGAGGAAATGATGACAGAGCAACGGCGAATCTATAGTGTATGGGCTAGGGTCAAGTGACATTGATATCCCCCAACCTAGCATACATAGGTCCTTTAGTATATAAGCATATGATCCTCGTATTACATGTTACAAGCTAGTGTTACATGCTCATATTGACCCTGGTGATCTCCTTCACTAGATCCGCCCCTGGGACAGAGAGGCACGAGTGCGCGAGTTCGGACAGTGAGGAGTCTGAGGACAGTGACTATCCAATAAGGGGAGTGTGAGGAGTGAGAAGTTTTGTTGGGAGTACATATACATCATTACTTCTAGTTTTATACCCTTTTGCATTGTGATTTTTCGTAGAAACTTTTCATCATTACTTCTAGTTTTATACCCTTTTGCATTGTGATTTTTCGTAGAAACTTTTCAAGTTATTCTTCAGATTCATTTTGCAAAGAGCATTTGATTAGGTACCATGCATGTATTCTATACATATGGCAGCTTTGGACTGCCGAACTGAATCAATTAGTCGGGCATACATGCTATAATCAATTTATCAACCGGAGGTGTTTTGTCGATCTTCGTTGATATGGAAGATCCATTGCCCAGGTTAGCAATCCAACAATAAAATATCATCTCCATTGTCTCGTTCCAGCCACAACATCTCCCTTGCAAATCATCTACATAATTGTAGATTATGTGTAACCTAAAAGCCAAATTCTAAGATTTTCTCAAAATTAAATTTCCACGAAGAACTTTACTAAACCAAGGAGGCAAGGAGCACTCATCCTCACAATAAAAAAATAACTGAAGTACTAAACCATGAGCATTCAACCCTCGTACACTTCATCAGCCATGTTGTGCTTTCTGGCAATTCAGGAATTCTAACTCCCACATAGCAAACATTTGTTTACATGTATCTCAATTGTCTACAAGTAATCAAGAATTTGCCACATCTGACACCTGTTGACCATAAGTAAATATGGGAGAAAGAAATGAATAGTTTTACATGTCATGAAAGAACAATTTCTTGAAGTATTCTAATTTGTGTGTGTGTATTGCAAAAGTTTCACATTTATTTCTTATGAAAGGAATTAAAATTCTCCATAAAAAAATTGGAGCGAAATCCGGTCCTAAAAATGTCAAAGCCGGTCAAATTTATTGTAATTTCGGTCCATACAGTTGAAATTCCTGAAATTACTGTAGTATTTTGAAAATTTTCAAATTGTTTTTCCGATGTGTGTCATAAAAAAATGTTGCCTCTTCAACAGATATTTTTTATCCTGAACAAATGACCAAACCGATATAATTTTATTAGGTTAGCTGGCCATCCAAATAGATTTTTTTAGTTCCCTGAAAAAATTTTGGTGTAGAAATTTCACACCAGTTTTGCTTCCAACTAGGACCCATAGGGGGTTCGGCTGGCAAGCTCAGGCCCAACCAGGTTTCCAAAAATCAACGAAACTCGTGAAATATTCGAAGTCTAATATTTCTGATAATTTTTGTGTGAGGTCTTGAGGCAATGCTAATGATTGTGTAAAATTTTTAGATGATGATCAGACCTGTGTATTTTTTAAAAAATCTGACAGTGCTACTGTGTCTTTGTATATGCTCTTATGGTTTTTTTTCTAGGAGCAATAAATGAAGTCTAATATTTCTAAAAATTTTACTACATGATCCTCGGGCACTCTTCATGATAACATTAAAATTTCAGAGCATGAAAAAGCATGTAAATTTTTATAAAAATTTGATAGTGTCTCTATTCTTTTTTATTAATTGCTATTTTTAATTTTCCAAAAGTACTAAATAAATTCCAAAAATATTGAAATTTTTCTAAGGTATTTCATAGATTAATTAAAATTTATTCAGATTTTATGAAATTTTTATCAATTTTCCTTTAGTACGCTGAAAATAGAATAAAACATGTCAAAAATTAATGAAAACAGACGAAAATCGGTATTATGAACCCTGGACCCAATCCCAAGCTTATCGATTGGGGTCTTCCGACGTCCGAGTAGGACTCGGCTGCACGATGCCGAGCGCACGGTGTAATTCGATACAGCCATTGCAAAGTTTGCAACAGATGCTCGCCAGTGAAATGATTGAATTAGCTTGATTGATTCCCAAGGAGAGTAGTGCGAAAAATACCAGGAGGCCTATCGTCGAGCTAACCTCGAGTAGAGCTAGCAAGAGGTACACTTTACTCGTTTTTCAGCTTAATTTTGATAGACCACCCTGGGATAAGGCCGTCTAGAATGACCCGTTCTCTAGAAGCCAATGCCGGGGAATTAATGAAGTCCAACCTGCCGTATTACGTTGAACCATTAGCGTGACCGCTATGTCGGTTGACCCCGACAAGAAGAATAATTTCAGACACGTACTGCTAGTGCTTCTAGTGTTTTTCCTGACCCAAGCCATGATTTAGAAGCTCCTCCCAATTAGGCCTATCTCCTGGGTGCGTCTAGAAGCCAATCAGGTAGCCATCGCGTCGTAGAAAGGGTCTATGCACCGTCTGTACAGTATGTGTCCAGCTAACCGAAAACGGCCCGATTGTACTTCTTCCGTCTAGTTATATTTAGAGAATTTTTACAGTGGATTACACGGTAGTAAGTAGTGGCAGTATAAATTAGATTCGACCGTTGATTTGGCGAGGGTATTAAAGAATTTTGAAAATGGAAATATTAAAATTTGAAAGGGTAATAACGTCTTTTTGCGTAGCGCTGTAGGTTATCGTCTTCCTCGTTCGCAGCGGACGTTGGTTCATTGCGAAGCCGCCGCCGCCACTAAATTGTGCGTCGCCGCATGCATACGGGGACAGGGACACCGCCAGCAGTGACTGACACAGTTAATTCTACAACGATTACCCGTTGGTAGCTCAAGAACAAGTGCTCCACCAATAGCCAGCCCGACTTCCTCTAGTTCGGCTCCAGCACCTCCGAGGTATCATCATCGCAGCATCTATGCCCTCCCCCTTTGTATCACTTCCAATTTTGTATTCCCTTTTTGATTCACTGAGTATAGGTTTGGTCGCCCATCGATCAAGATTTCTGGTCGGGGTTTGTGGACCTCCCTGGATTCACACTCGACAGGATCTCCACCCACGGCGCTCCACGAGAGAAACGGCACGGGGAAGAAGACTGACGAGCAGCGCTGCGAAGCTGCCGTTGTTTTACCATTTTAGACAGAGGACAAATAGCATTCGACCGAATTTTTTACCCTTTTATTTTTCTCGGAATTTTACTACTAATACTAGAGATGATAGTATAACTAGATCTAAATTGATCTCAACCATAGATTCAAAGGAATGGACGGCTTATATTAATTTTAATCTATTGTAAAAGAGCTCTATATTTATCCACAGCCCCACTATATGTATAGATAAGAAAGCTAAATCTAAGATATAGTTAATAAGAAAAGACTATATATATCTTTATTAAATGATATACCATAATCACTCAATCTTTTCCAAATTATTTAAGTATGGGTAGAGAGAAGAAAAATTACGATAATTAAACTCTAGATTTCCTTAATGGATAAATATATTGAAACCGGTACTCCCGTAGACATAGACAAATATAGCAAACTAGTCATGTGCCCGTGCGTTGCAACGAAAACTCAATTTGTGATAAAAAATTAATTTGCAATGAACACTAACTTTACTTATGTTTCAATAGTAGGAAAAGTTTGTTCCTCCGAAGAGATTTGACTATCGGGTTAAATCCCCTTCCATCTAAACCGTTCATGTTAGATCCAACGAACGACCTTTCCTCCTGAAGATGAGAGTGTATGCCCTCTAATAGGGAGTAGATGAAAGCAAAAGTAAGTGTACACAAGCGGATGGAAGCCAGGTCTCCCCGACATCTTCGTGATTGGCACGTGATTTGGTTGCGTGGTTCTTTCCTTTTAATCTATGCATTTCCAAATATGATGAGATAGAATTCCCGTATTATGGGATATGGTGAGTATATACTTCTATCCATGCAGAATATGATGAGAAAATCCTTCCATTTATAAGATATATGAATAACATCTTTCTATAGTAAGAACATGTGAATAGAGATATGCTAAAATAATATTCCTATTAAAAAAAGATATGATAAAATCCTTCCATTTAAGATATGATTAAATCCTCTTCTATCTCAGTCGTTCATGTCAGATCCAACGAATCAGATACTCTAGAGGAGAACGGACCACTGCCACCAACTCCTAATTAGAAGTAGTAGAGATATAGGGAGTACCCGGAGTAGGTTCTTTGTCCGGTGTTACTCTCTCTTTTACTTGTGTAGGACATCCACACAGTTTTTATTACGCACGATTGATTATCACCTTTTTATCATATAGTAGCAAAAGTTATTAAATGTAATTGTATAGGAGTACATTATTATGATAAATCTGCTAATATCATTTCAATGTGACATATCTAAATTTTTGTGCGTACATAGTAGTCAAAAGTTCTAAAATATGCAAGAAAAAAGATTGTGCTAGAAAATATAAAAAAGATAATGCCATCAATCCACTGGACTCTAATTATGACTGAACTATAGTCAATCAGCCATTAGACGCTATTACTTACATACATATTGCTATCTAGTTAGCTGTGGTGACCCGCATAATTAACTCAGGATAACAACAGTAATACCGTCATTACACTGATGTAATTATACTGATCTTGGCATATTAGCTAATAAAGTATTGGCGCACCCGACATTTTATCAGTTAATATACTGTGTTCAGAGTGTTGCAGCAGAACAATAATTAGAAATTGAAATGGAAACTTATTGCAATCCATTGCATGCAGGGCTATAAGTCCAATAAATTAATTATATATGCAATCCGAGTACAAAAAAATATAATACAAAAAGTACTAATTACCCCCAAAGACTAACAAAGCTGATCCTACGGGTGACTCTCACCTCATGCCTTGTAAGTGACTCCATTGGAATCCATGTCTCAACCAAACACTTGACCACCGGAGCAAATCTCTAAGAAAAAGGGGAGTTAAGCAAGAGTGGGTACAAAAGTACTCAATAAGTATTAATAACAAAATGCATCATATGAATTTTACTGTCATTCATCTCATATACAACCTCTCAAATCCATCTTTAGAAAAATTAGGTTTTATTAGGAAAAACATGGGTTTCCGATTTTACTTATTGAAATTGCTACTAGCACTCGTATATGAGGCGGACTTAGCTTCCATAGCCTCCAATCCAGGAGACAGGCATGAATTCATAATTTGACCCTGCGTAGCTTTGTACCACTTTACCTATAATGAACCCAACCTCAGTTGAGAACTCAGAAAGTTTATCACTAATTAGGTATTAGATCTCCAACCCTCATAGCCAACGAGTTGTGGTGTCCTCAATTGTTCCCCACCTACCCTCAACGTACTAGTTGTATCATGCCTTTCACGTAGCAATGATACTCATCTCATGGCGTTTAAATATAGAACCTCAAAACCATTCAGCCCATAGCTGAGTTCCAACAATTTCAACCCGTAGCTGAATTCTAAAATCTCAACCCGTAGCTAAGTTCTAAAATCTTAAGCCCATAGCTGAGTTCCAACAATTTCAACCCATAACTGAATTCTAAAATCTTAGCCCATAGCTAATTTCCAATCACTTTAGCGCATAGTTGAGTCCTAAAATCTATGGTCTCATCGGGCCTTCCAGCGTACCCAGCTTTTACCCCTAGTTATCTACTCATACCTAATGTGGATATCATAAATAACACCATCATAAGACAACCTTTTTGGGTTGTTTCCACACACTATGCTTGATACAAAAAAATGACTCATTGCTTGAGTGTAGTGGTTCATCCTTATGTGCTAGCCTATGTAGGGGGCCCACCGCAATGCTCATCTCTATGGCACCCTTTACCCATCATACATATGTACGTCACCGGCTCCATTCGTTGGATGAGCCCTTTGAGCATATCAACAAATCAAACACTACCTCAGCAGTCATTATCAATTCCACATATCTATAAGCAACCACTGTCGGAGCAATTCATCATCATAACCATCTTCCTAACAGTATCTGATTTAGGGTTTTCCTAAAAAATGATTTCCCATGACTTGGTGATATCACATATAAGTAAATATGATTGATTAAAAATATTTAAATATGATCAAGAAATTGCTTGCCTGGATTTTGATAAAAATAGTCGTCCTTACACGGTTGTTGCTGAAGATCACCTGTTGGATTGGATTTATTTCCTAAAATTATGAGATACTATATTTCAGACTACTTATCAGATTATTTATGTGTTTTATGGTGTCCAACCTTACCCTGACTTCTGATAAATTGTTAAATACATACTGCTTATTTTACTTGGGGTTTATTTATTTTGACATGTTTTAATTGGGTTTATTTTGAAGTGGGGCTATTTTTAATTTGACACATTTTTATTTTGGCATATTTTAATTTGAGACATTTTCTTGGCCTAAATATATCTTTTATATTTTAATCATTGGGACAGTTTGTTAGCAATTTATTTTAATTTGTTATATAATTACTCTTTTATTTCAGATCATGACCTGCTATTTGTTATATTTATTTATATATTCATTTATTTATATATTTTATATTTTTTACTACTTTTCCTTTTCTTTGTTTTGTTTTCTTTCTCTTTATGGCTGGAGAAAAAAACGAAAAAAGGACCAAATCAATGAAACATCAATAAAATAATGAAAATAAAGCGTCACAGGAAACCTACAGATTCTTCATGTTCTCGCTCAAAACTTTCTAATGCTTGAATTAGATCATAGCTACTTCTTGAAAAGGCACAAAGATATACAATATACAAAATGCAGCTGATTCAGATGTGTATTCCTTGTGAAGCTGACTTCTCTCAACACTAGAGCCATATGAAATTAGTTACACAAAAAGTTTGATGCTGCAGGCATATGAAATTCCTTACATAACAAATTTTGTGCAGCTCCTTTGTAAATAACTGAATCTAATCCATGCAACCCATTGCCGAGTAGAATTTGTGAAAAATCTTTTAAAAAATGAGTTGCTGAACTTAGTTATTACATACAAAATTGCCAAATCAGCACAAAGTAGATGAACTAGTACTAGAGCAACCGTGGAAGACTATAAAACCCTTCAAAAAGTAGAAATGACAAATCATATGCCATTGTTGATCGTATGAATCATTGACTCTGATCTTTACCACCTAATGACATATGTGACAAAAAAATCTAGAATATTTGGAACAACATCCATCACAATTAGCTTCTTTTTTCAGAAGAACATAACAATGCTAGTTACTTGATAAGCCTAAAAAAACTACAGTCCTAAAATAAAAAGGCCTACAAGAAATAAACATCTAGAATACACAATCTGATTTGCTTTGAGCTAGCAACAAAAATACACTTGTTGGACCCCGGAAAAACACTTTCAAAATCCTCTGTGTATTTTGTACTAGTCCAGAAAAAACTAGTATACACAGCAAAGATGATAACACAACACATCCATCGCATTTTATTAATAATCAGAGTTTACATTAAAGGTGACAAGCAAGCTAAATAAAATATTACAGTGGAAGCAGAATAAAACCAGTAGTAGAACCCAATAGAATTGCCACAGGCAATCAATTGGGACAACGGCTTAGTTATTCTGGTCCCCACCATCGTAGGGATACTCCTCTAAAAACAACAACAAAGTCAGGGTGAGTACTGAAAGTACTCGCAAGTTATACGGGAGATGCATTTTAATGTAGAGCTGATAGGAAGGCTATATGGTTGAATTTTGCATAAAGCAAGTTTTTCAATACTCATAAGTAATTTTTCAATGACATACTTTTAGTTAAAGAGTATTTTCTTTTTAAATAAATTTTAACACTGAAATCCATCCTAGAGCTAAACCAACATTCCCAAAATGAAATTAACCCACCTGAAATTACTTTTCTGAACTCATCTTTGAAAACATCAAAATCTAATCTGTGAAAGACTTGCTCAGCATGCTCACGACCGCGGGCGCGGTTAATCGATTAGTTTTAACTCTGTAGGGGTTGTATAACTTTACCCACAAGACATGATTATCTCTTTTTGCCTAAATACACAATTTCTTTGGTGTGTTGGTAGAGAAAAAACACGACAAGGCCCCTATAAAACTCTATCTCATGTAGTTATATCCACTAAGATTCCACTGCTGGTAGGGTTGAAACCGCCCAATCCAGAAGCCCCCTCTTGCGCCATGTGGTAGACTAATCATCCCCACATTTCCCCAATGGCACAACTAACAATGAGATGTCGTTAAATGGACAACCAGGTCTGTCCTATACCAGACTTGTGGAAGCACGATTGCACTTTACATTCAGTAGCTCACAGGCTAGTCCTTAATTGACTAGGCGAGCTTTTCAACAAACCCAAAGACCACTAGTCTTTTCATAATATCCAAAGCATAGTTTCACTTTAACAAACTTTATTTGGCATAAATTCCCAAAAAAAACTAGTTTTTGGTTCTAAGCGAATCTAATCATTTCTCTAATTATTTTAATTATCATATTATATCTAAAAGTGTAATATTAAGGTTTCAATGGTATAATGGAATCAAATTTACAAATGTGGACATAAATCAATTTGGGCATAACTAGTCATTTTAAACTAGGTTTAAACTATATTTGATACAATTAATGCATGCAATTACATTTAAAACAAATTATAATTTAAAAAATGGGATCAAATATGGTCAAGATGTGCAACTTGCCTGGATCGAAGGTAGGTGACCAAGATCGTCGGTAGCAAGTCCTTTCGGCTCTCCGAAAACTATACGTTACAAATAAACCAAATTCAAATAAAATTCAAATAAAAAACTAAAGTGGCATAAATAGGTAGAGTATAATTTTATATTAATTTAGTAAGAAAAATAAGGTCAATCGGACTTAATATGAAGGAGATTAGACCTTTTGAACCACACATAAAATGCTTAAATTCCAAAAATTGACCTCTCGCCAGATTTGGAGAAGAAATGGTTGTCGGCGGTGCTTCGATGAGAATTTTCAAAATATGATTTTATATGATGTAGAGAACACCGAAAGGAAGCTCCAGTAAAGATTTTAGACCAAATGGAGGTCAGGAGTAGTCAGGAGAGCTCGTCGAAAGTTCATCGTAGTTCGGAAAGAACGGTTTGTACAGTGAGATCCGGTGGATGGATTGGAAAAACTCAAAGTGGAGGATGTGAAGAATGAGGAGAGGAATCTAGGGCTCAATTTACAAGACCATCGAACCAGCGGATCATCAGAAAACGCTCGCCGAAGCTATAGCCATAATAGTAACCGAGTTCGCCGGAATTATTACGCGAAACGGTTGGATTTTAATACGGGTCGGGTCCATTGGGTCCACTGTAGCTGATGGGTGGGCCGTAGGAAGTGGATCAGGTCTGGTAAACAGTACCAAAATAATTAATTCTGAAAGCAATTAATTTTCCACTAAAAAATCGAATTAAATTAAAAAAATAGCAATTAAATCATCATAAATTTGGAAATTTTCAACGACAACCATTTCAGTAAATAAATCACAAATAAATATTTTTAAATAATATTATATTGTTATTTTTCATACAGTAATTAATTTTAAAATGCTAAAAATATTTTTAACTTTGAAAAATATCAAATAATGTTCAAAATTTTGGGAAAATTCATAGAAATTCCCAGAGATATTTTTAACTTAATAAAATTGTTTCCAACTTAAATTTTGTTTTTTTCTATACATAAATTACTTTTAATTTCTGAAAATAGGTAAAGCATTTTAAAAATTCAGAGAAAACCCAGAAAAAATCAAAATAAATATTAGAAAATCCAGATAATTGAATTATTCTCTAAAAATTCACATAATCCAATAAAATAATATTTTTTAAACCTTTATTTTAGAAGCGAAATTTTCGAGATGTTACAACACTTGATTGCTATATTGCCTGCTTGTGTAACATCACATAGCCCTCTATTCATCAACAGATAGACCCTTTCTCCTGGTGGAATTCGAAGGTCTGATTAACCAATTAGAACCATGGTAGGGGCTGTGGTTTCTCGTCCTGTAAATTAAAGCTAATGACATGAATTTCCATAAGCACATGCCACAATCCATTTTCGGTTTCATATCCCAGCAACTATTATTTCCTCAAAAAAGGTCAACAGCTAGGAATGTAGGACACTAAAAAACTTTTCCCCGAAATAAAACAAAGTAATGCTGCGTTTGATCCCCCAATAAGTTCATGACCCCCTTTGACGACACAGATACAAAAAATATAGATTCATCTGCATCAATCACATTTCACATCATATAGTTGTAATGTTATTTAAACTTACCTATTGGACCAAAATAAACAGGTGGATCAAGTGAAAAAATAACACTTTCTCCTCAACAGAAATAAGCTTATTGCTGAAGATAATCACATTAAGAAAAGGTATAAGCCACTCCCTTGGAAGACCCCAGGATTCTGTCCTCTGTTAAAACTGAAAAACCCCTCACAAAGCTTGCTACTTAGAGTAAAATCAAAGACATTGAAAAAAATAGAAAAAATTTTAGTAGCTAAACCTATAAACTCCTATCCGTTGAAACTAAAAACCTGACAAAACTATTCGCTGGAAAAATAGACTGCTAACAAAACCGCTGACTTAAACAAAATCTATTGAAGCTTAAATTTCACTCCTAAACCAAACTAAAAAGTTTCTACTGCAAATAAATTAAGTATCTTTGTTCAATTAACTAATCTACATACTATTAGTCATAGTAATTTTACTAAAAAGGAAGAACAATTCGATCGTAGCAACTAAACTCTTCAAATTTTCAGCGAAGGAAATAGAGTTACTTGGGTAACTCAACTAGTCAATACTTACTATTTCCACACCATTTCTTGTCATATCAATCTCAAACCTTAAGTGTGAAGGGCTGACCTTGTATTTGCATAGGCCAACAAAACAACTTGTTTGAGTGAGGGGTTGATCTTGTATTGTTTTAGTAGTTTAGATCTATGTTTTTGCACAAGCTCACAAAACAATTATTGATCCATACAAAAACTATACTTTCAAGATAAACAAAACTAGTAAGTGTAAACAAAAGGTAATCTTAGCTTATAAAAGAGCTGTAATAGTAGCTTATGAAACCACCACACTCAACTAACATAACATTAGGATTAGTGACTAACAAAACATTTGGATTAGCGAACTAACAAAAAATAGAAAAATACAATTGGTCAACACAAAACCAATCACTCTCAGCAAGTCTAAGACCAAACTCACTATCTATATAGCTTGGCAGTGTGAATGTCTAGGATTAGGGAACACTACTATTGTAAGCAGTGAAACATACAAACAAATATACCATTTTAAGTACACAAGACATTTGCAATTAGCAAACAAAACAAAACTATTATTATATGCTAACAAAACATTTATAGTTAACCCTTGTAATATAAAAAGTACAAAACCGTTAGGAATTTGTCAATAGTACAAATGCAAATCACTACACCACTACCTTTAGTCAGTCAAGAGGTCCATAATCTAGAAATCACTACACCATTACCTCAGTCCTCAGTCAGTCAAGAGGTTCAGAATCTAGAAAAGAGTTCAATAAGAGTTTCAGGCACAATGCTATTATTAGTTAATCTAGTAGGGCTCATTTTGCTTCATCAAAACAAAACTTCTCCGCTAAGAAAAATACAAATTCTAGAAGCATAGCTCATGTTGCTATTAAATATCAATATAGTATTCAACACTAAGTATTAAATCTTTAATTGAAATAAAAATCTAGTAAGGCTAATGCAAGCTAAGAAAACACATATGTCCCGTTAAACCATCAAAAGCTTAGCTAATCTAGTAGGGCTCATGTTGCTTCACCCAAGGAACTTGTCCGCGAACCCAAAACAACCAAGAAAATGTAATAAGTGAAAAAAGCCATGTCCGATCTTGCCCCCCTTCCCCCTCACACACACAAATCTGATGGGGAAAGACGAGAGACCATAGAATATGACATGAGCAATGCTATACTTACATCGTCCCTGCACTGATCCGATGAATGTCGGCTATCATAGATACCCCTCTCCCTCCTGTACCCACCTCTCTCGCACACAACCACACACAAATCGGAAAGGGGAAAGGTAAGAGACCATGGAACAGGACACGAGCAACACTATCCTCACCTCACCCCGACGCTGATCCGGTTGAACGTCGGCCGTTTCTCCGATTCCCTCCCCTCTCTCCCTCTGAGCACACACTAAAGTGAGGAATAGAACCCGTGAGAAAGGGCAAAAAAAGTACTAGGAAGTTCTAACGGGTCTGAGTTGAATACAATTATCATTAATACATGCACGCCCACTTCATCAATCACAAAATACACCAATCATGATGGAGAGAATCTCACGTCCTAAAATTTGAGTGATTTTTAATAGGCGTTCACTAGAAACCGGACGTCCGATTGATGATGTTTCACCGGACGCTCGGTGCACATTTTTTCCCGACATGTGTAATATTTTTTTCAACGTGTGCAACATTTTTTTTCGCACTCATATTTTTACTGTTATCGAAGAAAATTGTTTTATACGTAGAAAAAAAATGTTACAGAGCGTTCGAGAAAATCAGACGTTGGACTGCTAGCAATTCCGTTTTCAGTAACAAAACATCTGAGTTATGCCTATCAATACCCCGCCTGTTTTAACCCCGTGAACTCGGTCCATGCGCAGCCAGCGCGGCCACAAAATCAAACGCTGACACCTTCCGGTCCAATCCGTGCGCTCGCCATCCACCGACTTTCTTTTGTACGCCATTCCATCGCATCTCAGTATCTCACACCCCTCTGATCTGATAGAACATCCACGCCCTCTTCACAATCGGAGCACCTGAGTTTCTCCTCCCCTTCCCCGCGAACGACACGGCGGCACGCCTCAGCTCCTTCGAACTCCACGTCCGTCTCGCGCAAACCACCAAGCGATCCCTCCAAAAACTTGGCCGCTCGTCTAGTAAACTCCAGCGCAGACAAATTTACTGCTGATCCCTTCTTGCTCCCGGCCTCGCTAAATCCTATCTTATGATCTGCGCCTAAGTAGTTACTAGGTGCTTAGTACCAGTACAAATTACGAGTGCAGAAGCATGCGACCCGAACGGCCATTGCTGCCGACATCTTCATCGCCGCCGCAACCGCCACAGGAAGCTACGGGAGCTGGTATGGACGTGCCCGCCAGGTTGCCGGACCCGGTGCCGTCGCCGATATTGAAGTACTCGCCGTCGAGCTCGACGAAGTCGCGGTCGCTGCGGTCCGTTGCCGACACGTCGTCGGTTACGTTCGCCGCCGACATCATCCAGTCGGGCTCCAGGGCCCAGTCCGCCGCGTCGTCGTTCGAGAGCTTCCAGCGCGCCGGGTCGAGGCCTGGCGTCTCGCGGGTGCTGACGAGGCGGTCCGCGTCCGAGCGTGCCGGCTCGCAGCGCGACCTCCGCGACGAGGACGCGCGGTTCGTGTACATCAACGACGCGGAGCGCACGAACGCGCCGCCGGCCAGGTTCCCGGACAACTCCGTCTGGACGACCAAGTACTCCATCCTCACCTTCATCCCGCGCAACCTCTACGAGCAGTTCCACCGGGTGGCCTACGTCTACTTCCTCATCCTGGCGGCGCTGAACCAGGTGCCGCAGCTCGGCGTGTTCTCGCCGATCGCGTCCATCCTGCCGTTGGCGTTCGTGCTCGGCGTGACGGCGGTTAAGGACGCGTACGAGGACTGGAGGCGGCACCGGTCGGACAAGAACGAGAACAACCGCACGGCGTCGGTGCTCGTGGACGGCGTGTTCCGGCCGAAGCGGTGGAAGGAGATACAGGTGGGCGAGGTGGTGCGCGTGGTGGCCAACGAGACGCTGCCGTGCGACATGGTGCTTGTGTCCACGAGCGACCCCACCGGCGTGGCCTACGTCCAGACCGTCAACCTCGACGGCGAGTCCAATCTCAAGACGCGCTACGCCAAGCAGGAGACCATGCCCACCCCACCGGAGGCGCTCGCGGGGGTCATCAAGTGCGAGAAGCCCAACCGCAACATCTACGGCTTCCTCGCCACTGTCGACCTGGACGGTCGCCGCGCCGTCTCCCTCGGCACCTCCAACATCATGCTTCGCGGCTGCGAGCTCAAGAACACGGCCTGGGCCATCGGCGTGGCCGTGTACACCGGCCGGGACACCAAGGTCATGCTCAACAGCTCGGGGGCGCCGTCCAAACGCAGCCGCCTAGAGACGCACATGAACCGCGAGACCATTGTGCTCGCCGTCGCCCTGGCTCTCCTCTGCTCCGTCGTGTCGCTTCTCGCCGGCATCTGGCTCGGCAACCACGGAGACGAGCTCGGCGTCATCCCGTTCTTCCGCAAGAAAGATTATTCGTCCAACGACGACAAGGACTACAATTGGTACGGGACGGGCGCGCAGGTGGCGTTCACGTTCATGATGGCGGTGATACAGTTCCAGGTGATGATCCCGATCGCGCTGTTCATATCCATGGAGCTCGTCAGGGTGGGGCAAGCCTACTTCATGGTGCAGGACAAGCACATGTTCGACGGCAACAGGCAGGCCAGGTTCCAATGCCGGGCGCTCAACATCAACGAGGACCTGGGGCAGATCAAGTACGTCTTCTCCGACAAGACCGGAACGCTCACGGAGAACCGGATGGAATTCCGGTGCGCCAGCGTGGACGGCGGCGACTTCAGCGAGACCGACGGCGGCGACGAGGACGGGCATGCCGTGACAGGTAAGCAAGTTTCAGTTATTCGGTTGGGAATTGACGTTAAGCCTGGTTGACTAGTCACCATTTGTGAGCGGCTGTTTTAGCATTATCTGACAGATAAAACTAGTCGTAGAGGTGACACTTGTCAGTTGCAAGCTAGAATTGTCACTATGCCTATTTCAGCGCCATATTTAACATAGGAAAGGAGGGTGTATATCCCATTGTGAATGCAACTTATATAGTTATATCTACACCATTCAATATGTATTGGGATTTGTGCATGGAAGTACTTTGGAAGTGCTCTTTTCTCTCTTCCACTTATTTTTAAATTTTAAATTATATTGAAGGGTGTAAATATGAGTTGTAGATATAATAGGATATACAAAAATCCCTTCTCCATCTTTAACCCGTGAAAAGAAAAAACTCCCATGGTTATAAGACAAGGACGAGACGTAAACGTGCGATACTGTCCATCATTGATTAGTTATTACTATGGAACTGTTGAAGTCTTCGCCCCTTTTTTTAATCCCACAAGGAAAAGGCTAGCTCTTCCAGCACTTGGGACGCAGTACTTTTAAGCTATCTGAAACTGAAAATCATGCAGTTTTGGTTGCCCCTGGACTGTCTTGTTCGTACCTTACAACGTGATGGCACCAGCCTTGCCAACGACACAACCTACTGCTCGGGCTTAACTAACATTTACTTCTGATAAGAATAGAATCACCAGACATCCTCAACTAATCCAACACCTTGCGTTCTTTAGGAATTTCAATTTATCGATAACGATGAATCGTCACCATCCTTTTCCTGGTTTCAAAGCCTGACACGGCAGAGCAATTACCCGGCAAAATGTAGTAGTACACCATGCTGATTACTGTGTTAACCCAAACATGGACCATCTTGTTTCATTAAATTAAAAAAAAACATGACAGTTGAGTTCTCTGTCTCAGGCTCGCAGCAATTCTGCTATTAATTCAACTGTAGCTCATGTGAAAATTTTCTGAATAAGTGTCGTCGCACATTCTTGTCTGATTCAGTGGACGGCGTGGTCCTGAGGTTGAAGACGGCGGTGAAGACGGACCCGAAGCTGATGGCCCTGCTCAAAGACGGGATGGGCACCAAGGCCAGCCGCGCCCGCGACTTCTTCCTGACGCTGGCGACCTGCAACACCATCGTGCCCATCGTCGTCGACACGGCCGATCCGGCGGCGAAGCTGGTGGAGTACCAGGGCGAGTCCCCCGACGAGCAGGCGCTGGTTTACTCCGCCGCGGCGTACGGGTACACTCTCGTGGAGCGCACCTCCGGGCACATCATCCTAGACGTGTTCGGCACCAGGCAAAGGTATGGACCGATCACCCCAGCACATCATCTGCAAATTCTTGCTTCTGATTGCGTTGTGATTTGATTGCCTCCTTTGTTGGTGAAATTGCTGTTTGTTTTGTTGCTTGGGATGACAAAGTAGATAACTGGGCAATTTGTGTGGGGTTGTGATGCGATCGACCGCTAGAGGTTTTTACTTATCAAGCCCTTGTAGCATCCTAAGTACTTCGACAGGTGTCGTCTGTCACATTTTTCACGATAGAGGAAGAGATTATTTTTACAAATACATATGTAGTAGGTTATTTAAGAAAAAACAATCTACGTATGATTAGATAAGTGACAATTTTATGGCTGCCACATGCATAAGTAGTTGGTGGTGAGACAAGAGGAAAATGACATATCAGGATAAAGTTTCCGCTAGTGTCACCAAATATTTGGGCCCGGCGGCCGCGCTGATACCTTTCTCTGAGCCTGTGATCAGCAAAAGCAGACTGTCAACTGCTCCACTTCGCTTCAAGGCAAATTGGTCTGGCTGCTGATAATACTCGTTATTTACATATTTAGTCGTTAGCCTTTTACTGGTTCGGTGTGCATCCCATCAAGCAAATGATGGCTACATACAAGTATCGTCCCTCTATTATTTCTCGAAGGATTATCGGCCTCCTAGTATTTTGAGCCAGCTAGCTGAGCCGAAAAAAAAATTGCGTTTAGATCCTTTTTCAAAAAAAAAGATTACGTTTAGATCTAGATAAATACCAAAAATATATATATAGTTCCGTTTAGATCGTTTTTACCGTTTTTTCCCTTTTTTTAGAAAAAAATTATTATGTTTAGATCCTTCCGACCATTTTTTACGGAGAGGAGGACCTTGGATAAATGCCAAAAAAAAATATAATTACGTTTAGATCGTTTTTTCCGTTTTTACGAAAAAAGAACTTTCGTTTATCGAATAAATGAAATAAATGACAAAAAAAAGTATGATTACGTTTAGATCGTTGTTGCCGTTTTTTACGAAAAGGATCTTTAGTTTATGTGAAACCGCGGATACTTCGTGAGAGGATCCTGAATAAATGCGAAAAAAAATTAGACACGTATAAAAACAATGGCCGTGGCGTGGCACGCTGCGCAGACATTCCTAGTGAATGTGATGAGAAGAAAGATTTTTGTATCCCTCTTCGATGCGTCCTCAGCATTCTAAATTAGAGCTCTTTTACAGTGCACTAAATTTAATATAGACTGTTAATTCTCTTTGATCCAATGGTTTAGATTAATTCAGATTTACTTATACTACACCGGTAGTAGGAGCAGTAAAATTCTAATGGGGCTAGAATTGTAAATGTCTTGAATTAGGCCGTGTTGGAGATAGCAGAGCCATCAGTCTGGCTCAATACATGGCCCGTAACAACATGAGCTTCGCTGGATTTGGCCCTTCTCATCCCATTTCTACTTAGGATTTGAGAATGAGGAGGCGATATCATGAAAACTCCGTGAAACCCACGTGTACAATTTAAAAAATCTCAAAAAAATCTCATATGTAAAGGAGATGAGCTTCTACTTTTAGCGTGGTTATGAACAAAATCAGTGTTAATAAATATAGTTATTGTGGTTAGGGACAAATTGGATTTGTCATGGCCGAGTCGTCGCCATCATGGCAAAGAATTCATCGGGTGTAAACATTTTTTTAGGGCATGATTGGGGCGGATCAGCTTAGTTAGCATGGGCATCCAAAACCGTCGACTTCTGTCAGTGATCAGCAGTTACAACTTATCCTACCCTGTCCAAGCCCCCATGGCAAGCAGAGTATTCAAACTCGAGACATTTTAGCTCTCCCTGACCAACGAATGCTCGTCTCTAAACGCCAACCATGAAAGTGATTAGAATTTTCCAAGATCATAATCTGCCCGTGGTTCAGATCAAAGCTGTAGGATGGCGAGCAATTTACCTTTGGTCTCGGATTCTCAATTCCAAGTTGATTTTTTTTTCTTCTGGCCTTTCTAGAAAATGATCCATAGACCAAGGAATTCCGAGTCTATCTTGTTTCTTTGTTGGAAGATGATTTTTGGGGGTGGTACTCCGGTACAATTCACGAGCCTTTCAAATCGTGGGCATAATTTTGCATATACCACACGTATGGGCAAGCAGACTCGCGCATTTGGTGAGCAAAAAATGTCATGGATTTGACAGGTCTCCAGAGGGACATGCACATCACTGGACCTGTGCAGAGCTAATATAAGACACTGGTGATTTTGGACATCAACACCGTCTTAAAAGAACAATCTTAACTATTAATTTCTATTAAATATATCTATAAAATATAATAAAACTATAATATTATAAAGGTACTTTTCAAGAAAAATTTTTATATATAATTTTTATATATCCAATTTAAAAATATAAAAAGTTATTTAAAATCAAAGTTTCTAAATTTTAAATACACTATGTCCAAAATGGCAATATTTATAATCGGAGGGATTATTAAGTTGAGAAGCTTTGTAGGTCCATTCTGGCTTACATGCGGGCCCGCCCAACTAAAACACACTAGGAATCTACCTGGCATCCACACGTGCGCCGTGTTGCCCTGCACCAGGGTTTGAAATATCGGTGAAAATCGGCTAAAAATTGAGAAAATCGGCCATATCGGTCCAGTCCGGCTTTGTAAATCGCTCAGCAAACCGGTTGAATTCAAATTCAAATTCAAACAAAATTCAAAAAAATTTGTTCGACGTAAACCGGCCGAAAATCGGTGAAAATCGCTCAAAAAAATTGACCACGAAAAAAGTTCAACTAGTCCGCCGATTTTCGAAAAAAAATTCTAAAAACTTTGATTTTAAAACTCTACAATTTTTGACCAATTTTCAGCTTAATATTTTCGATTTTCGTCTGACTTTTCACAAACCGGTTTCGTGAACCTGGCCTGCACCTTCCCATGATGTCGCTTGCTCGATTATCTCGCAGCTCTTGCAAAAAGTCAAAAACAGATGGATTTCGTTTTTCTTAGAAGATTACTGATGGTTCCAGCAAAAGTCATAACACGTAACTTTGTTTTTAAAACGAGTCATAAGACTCGTAACTCATCATGCCACAAATCACACTTCAGCTCCAATACCAATCAGAAAAGCTCTCAAACTCTGAGCAAGTCAATCCAGGACGCTCAATAAAAAAGACTGGTACTGTTTGTTATACAGTTGAAATTGATTGTAACATTACAGTATATTTCACAGTTAAGCTTCATCAGATAGGTTTTATATTGTTTCGTCTCGATAGGTTTTGTGTTGTTTCACAATTAAATTTCGCTAGGTTTCGTAGTGTATTTATAAGTTTTGTAACGTTCTAGTTTCGTCAAACATAATTTGACAGATTGTGAAACGTCGTGAAACTTTAATGTAAATACTATGAAACTTGGTGAAACTAATTTGTGAAAAATCATGAAACCTAAGTGTACAACGTTGTGAAATTGTAATTAAAACTTCGTCTACACTGGTGAAACTTAGGTTGCACTGGTGAAACTCGCCTACATATAGATTTCGCAGATAGGTTTCACTCGGAAGTTTCATGAGATTCCATAAACACACATTAATCCCCCATGTATGAATAGGAACGAACACGAAAATAAATCCTATGTTGCAAGTGAATCCACGGCTACATGCATGCATCCATCGAAGAACTGGCTGCTTCATGGATGCATCAGTTTTAAGAATCCATCAACGGCCTCTGTGAAAGAAGGATGAAATGTATGCGATGTATGTAGTGCTAGCAATTCACAGCATATCGAGAATCAGGCGAGCTCTATTATGTCCAGTAAATGAAAATTTCTCGCTAAAAAACAGAGTAGCATACATCAAAAATTTCAAAAATGAATGGATTATAACGAGAATGAGAACAAAAAATTTCGTGGCGAGCCACAGGGAATCAATCGAGGAACGACACACATCAGTCACGGTTCTTGATCATTGTTGGTGGCAGCCGTGGACATGGCGGAGAGGCGGCTGGGCCAAGGGCAGAAGGCAGCGCGACAGCGCTGGTGGTGCTAGGATGGGCGGATGAGGGCCGCGAGCACTCACTGGACGTGGTTGCTCCCCTCCACCATGGTGATGCGCACCAGCAAGTTGGTCATTGCCGACCGCCTCACGTGCTGGCTACTCGAAGCCGACACGGCGTACTGATGTGCCAGCCTTCTGTGCAGCGTGTAGCCTAGTATATCGTTGTGTTAGCTACCTAGGTATACCGTAGAGTAGTTTTTCCGTAAAAAAAAAAGAGGCGGCTAGGATTTGACCCGTGCGGACTCTCAGTAGTGGCCGGACGGGCGAGACTTCCAACTCCCTGGACAGGAGCCATCTAAGCTGAGACTAGTAGCCAGCTAGGCCCTCCTGCACGGTGGTTGGTGTGCTGTATGTAGGCGGACGTGCGAGGCCGGCGAGGTCGGGCATGCGCACGACCTGTTGAGGCCCTGTTTGTTTGGGTTTTTTCACTGACTTAAAAGCAAAAAAGTTAAAGACGAAACAAACGATTAATTTTTAAGCCGGATTAAAAAAAAGCTAAAAACCTCCATATAACTATAAGCCAAAAGCCAGGTGAGAGGTGCTTTTTTGGGTTTTTTTAGGATGAAATAACCCTTTGCCACTGGAAGTCTCCAAAATTACCCACCAAATGCCATTATATATAAACTCAAGAATCCTTCTCCCATCTCCTCATTTCTCCTCGTCTTCTCTCGCTCCCCTGTGCGACATGTCTTCTCCCTCCGCCGCTCTGGTCTCAGCCGTCCTCGACCTCCTCCCTCCTCCGCCGTCCCTAGCCTCCTTCCTCCTCCACAGACCCGAATCCGGCGTGGCGTGGGTTGAGGCGGCCGAACCCGAGCTTGGAGTAGCGGGAGGCTACAGGGTCCGGGCATGACGTAAGTGGAGCTGAACTGATCCGGCCGTAGCACGACGGGAGGCGGTCGGATCCGGCGTGGCGTGGGTGGAGGCGGGCGGATCCGATGGTGGAACGGCGAGAGGCAGGTGGAGGCGGCCGGATCTGGCGCGGCAAGAGGCGATCGAATCCGTTTCATCGAGCCCCTCAGTATATGTTTTTATTTAGTTTGACGAGAGTTCAGAATTGTTATGCTATTTTCAATCTGAGGAGAGTTCAAAATTGCCATGTAGTAAGAGTTTCAAGTTGATAAATAATTATACTCAGAATGAAGTTTGATCTCAAGATTAATCTATGTTTTTCAATATGACATTCGGTGAAAAAAGTACGAAACATTTGTATTAGATAAATCTGCATCTATACCCCTTTATAATACACCTAAGCATTTTTTTCTACGTCCACCCCAAATAATGTACCCCACTAGAGATGACCTAACCTTCATGCATCCAGCGAAATGTCCCCAGAAACTTGACTCCATCAAAATTAACCTCTCAGATCTTTCCTCAGTTTTACTCACCCACATCCGATGGCCATTGTTTAATGTGTCTAACTCATCCCTGTGGCTCACAACAGATCTCCCCCCACCTCCAGCATCATTTCAAGGAAAAGGAAACAAATATCCTGGAATTAAGGAAAAGAAAATAAACGTTCTAGAAAAGGAAAAGACCATATATTACGTGCTGGAAAAATAAAATCGGAAGACAGGGTACTATACTAGTATAAGAAAAGTCCTTACAACCTTAAAGGGTATTTTAAACTTTCTAGCAATAAGCTACACCATCCAACCTATCAAAAAGCCAGGATACCAAACAGTATATCTTAACTTAAAAACAAACGGCTTAAAAGCTCGTTAAACCAAAAAGCTAATTTTAAACAAAAAATTAAAAAGGCTAAACCGAAATAAACAGGACCCTAGACAGTCGACGCGACGGCGTGTTTACATTTTTATCACCGCCGTCAAAAAAATCTCCACCACTTATATGGTGCCAATAATGTGCCGTGTATGGCGGAGCGGGTGGGCTTCGGTACGTCGTTTTTTTCCAGTTTCCATGCCATGGTTTACCGGATATTGGATCGGTTGATTAGGCTTTTTTTACCTGTGTATAGGGGTGCTTGTTGTTAAGAAACCCTAATAGCCCATTGGAAGGCCCATGTGGTCCCTTAGCCAAAACCCTAGAGAGCGCTATAAAAGGAGGAGGGGGGTCCCCCCCTATGTACAGAATTCATTAGCAATAAAGAATTTCCGCTTTCGCTCTCCCTAAACACGTGTCTCTCTCTCTTCTGTTCTCCAATTCAGATCTGTTCGGGAACCCCGGACTATTCGATAGCGAGGTTCCTCAACACGTTATCAGCACGAAGCTCTACCGGAGTTCAGTTTGAAAGGTGAGAAAGGTAGGATTTTGGCAATTGAATCTAGACGCTTGTCGTTACTATGCATGCATCTATCCTACGTATCTTGTACCGCTTTCGCCACGTGGCACGGCTACACGGCGATCGTCAAGACTACTAGCACGGTTACGATACATGGTTTTACTGCTCATCCTAAAAAAAGATGGCGCTCGAAGCGCCGCCGCCGACTTTGCGCTCGCAAAGACGTCGTCGACTCACCTCGGCGCTCGCTCGCAGCGCGCGCGACTCGCTGTCGTCGCTGTCGCCGGGCACAAAGTGCCGGCCGTTGCCTCGGCACTCCGCCGGCGTGCATGGAATCGGCTTGAAGCCCGACCGCCAACTACCGCGACGCACGCCGCCGCCCGCCGACGCCCGGCCGCTCCGCGTCGATCGCCCGGCGCCATCGGGCCTCGCAAGACGCAGCTGCCGCCGCCGCCAGACGCCCGGCCGCTCGCCGTGCCGATCGCCGCTCGCGCACAGACTCAAGACGCAGTGCCGCTGCCGCTCGAGCCCTTGCGCGACGCAGCCGCGCCCGCCGCCATGCGCCGCCCGCGCATGCCACGGCAGCTTCGGCCGGGCTCGCTTCGCCGCCGGGCTCGCAACCCGCCGCCGCGACACCGCACGGCGCCCCCATTCGGCTCGAAGTCCGGCGACGCCGTTGCTGCGAGAAGAGTGCGCCGCCATGACCGCCGCCCGGCGGCGCCACGCCTAAACCGCCGCCATGCGCCGCCGGCGGCGGCGGCGCCATGCCGCCCGAGCCTCCGATGCCCCATTTTCCCGCTGCGGCCGCCGCCAAGGCGCTTTTCCAGCGCTGGCTGCCGCCTTCCACGCCACCCGCCTCCGCTCGGTTCGCGTGTGGAAGAAAGCGCGCGAAGACGGCAAGCGGAGGCGACGCAGAGGGCGATGGTGGCGCAGAAGCGCGCAGAGGGCGCGCAGAACGCGAGGCGCGCAAAGGGCAAAGGCCGCGCAAAAGCAAGGAAAGAAGGGGAGGCGACGCACTGGTGGAAAACCTAGCCCCAACATTGCGCGGGCCAAGCAATGAAGGGCACGGCCCAAGAAACAGGCCGGTTCGGCCAGAAAGAAAAAAAAAAGGAAAAGAAAAAAAAAGAGGAAAAAATGCAGAAAAAAAATTGCAGAAAATTTTGAAAAATTGCCAGAAAATCAAGAATATTTTTTTGGCTCTGTTTTCAATTTTGCTTGCTTTATTTCTCTGTTTTATGAATTTTCTTTATGAATTTTGAATCCGTTGCTTTATTTAATATATTGCAATGCATATGAATTTATTTTTCTGCACTTTATGCTTTTTGCAACCATTATCTATCAGATTACACGCAGTAATCTAAACCAGAATTTTTGAAATCATGCAGATGTCTGGCATTGTGAATCGTGAGTTTGAAGAACTGGCCCCGCACGGTCAGAACTATCTCACTTGGGCATCGGACGTAAAAATTGTTCTTGGGGGCAAGAAGCTCCGTTCGATTGGTCTAGGGTCCTCGCGGGACGCAAAACCTACCACCGAGCGAGCGATCAAGCTCGCATTTTCTCGAGCACCACCTCTCACCACTCTAAAGAATGAATACATGGTCAAGAGAATGCGCATGAGCTTTGGACCGCACTTGAAGCGGTTCGAAAGCTCAAGTACACCATCTTGCCCCAAGCACAGCAAGATTGGGTGCGCTGAGGTTTGCGACTTGAGCGATGGTCGAGTACAACCGCCTTGCATGTAATTTGTACCAATCTCTCTATGTGGCAAGAAGATCACTGATGAAGAGAAGATTGAGAAAACTCTCTCTACCTTCCACCCTAATGCTATCCAGAGTGCACGCAGCTATCGTCAGGACGCATACAAGGAGTATAGCGAACTGATTGATGTAATGCAAGTTGCGGAATCGCAAGACGATGTTCTACGCAAGAACTATGTCTCGCGACCACCGGACGAGGCAACGCACGTAAGTCAACGCCAATGACTACAAGGTGAGAAAGCCCACTCATAGAAAGAAGGGCAAACAGGTGGAAAGAGAGACCCTGTGCCAAAGGAAAGTCCAAAGCCCCTGTGAAGAGGGATGACAAAGAAAAGACGCACGCCAAGCCGTATGGACAGCAGAACCAGACGTGCTTCAAGTGTGGCACTTGGGGACATTGGTCGAAGATATGTCGAGAATCCAAGGAAGCGATCAACGCATATCAGGCTAAGAAGAAGGCAAAGGAAAACGCCCCCGCAGAGGCGCACTTCGCCAACATCGGTGAAGATGATGTCATGGATGTAGACACCCCACTTGCCTCATCCTCACAGAATAGCCTGAACATCGATGCTGCAGCCATGATTATGGCAAATGAAGAGAAAACTTCGCAGATGATATAGAAGCGTAAATTAATGCATATTTCTGATTCTGCATTTAATGCATTTCTTTTAGATTATAGTTGTCAGCATTTTTCTTTGAATAAAGGATTGTAAGCTCTAGAAGAGCATACTTCTTTTATGAATAAATACGCAATTTATTCTTTATTCTAGTATTCTTCAATTTTGCAAGTAATATTTGGATTGTTTTTGCCTCTATCTAATTAGAATTATATTTCTTTTATCTAGAAATTCGTGTGGCGCCTAAATGGAAGAGATATGCATTGTTGATAGTGGCACAACAAATACCATCTTAAGAGAGTCTAAGTATTTCGATCGATCACGAAGAAATTTGGAAAGATTACTACGATCGCAGAAGCGACTCATATGTAATCGGCTCAGGAAGAGCCACTATTATATTGCCTATGGGTACAACTTTGGTAATTGAAGAAGCCCTTTTGTACCCTGAATCAACACGTACTCTCCTAAGCTTTAAAGACATCCGCGCCAATGGTTTTCACGTAGAAACCAATGAAGAAAATGGCAAAGAATACTTGTGCATTGTGAAGCACGCGGTATGTGGAAAAATGGTATTAGAAAAATGTCCTCATATGAATCAGGGTTGTACTACACGAATATTCATGCACCAAGTGTATACTTCCTTGAAGACTGTTTTTAGAAGCTCTGAGTTATTTTCTTTATGGCATGGTAGATTAGGTCATCCTGGTCTTAGAATGATGAGAAATATAGTGAACAACTCACAGGGTCATGGCATAAATGTTAAAAATTTCCCAAATCATGAAGATTTTATGTGCCTGCATGTGCCACGGAAATTAATAACTAGACCCTCTGTCATGAAAGTGCAAAGTGAAATCCTGCATTCTCGAACGCATCCAGGGGGATATTTGCGGTCCGATTCAGCCCCTGTCAGGGTCGTTTCGATACTTTATGGTGCTCATCGATGCTTCCTCGAAATGGTCGCATGTATGCTTGTTGTCAACAAGAAACCATGCTTTTGCAAAGCCGATCTCGCAGATCATAAGAATTAAGAATGCTTTCCACGATCATCGCGTGAAGTCCATTAGAATGGACAATGCCGAGAATTTACTTCAAAGGCATTTGATGATTATTGCACAACGGGGATAGCGATTGAGCACTCCGCACCGCACGTTCATACGCAGAAGCGGACTAGCGAAGCACTAATAAAGAGGATTAAGTTCATTGCCGGACCGCTTTGCGAGTTGTAACTTGCCCAACACTTGTTGGGGACACGCGATCCGCACGCAGCAGCTCTTATCAATTTTAGACCGTCGGCCTACAACATCCATTCTCCTATGCACTTGTGCACGGATCATCCCAAGATCTCCCACCTTAGAAAATTTGGGTGTATGGTATATGTACCTATACCACCCCCAATGGATCGCAATGGGCCCTCTTCGCAGTGCAGGATATCGTTGGTTATGAGAGTGCATCCATAATCGGTATTTGGAACCCATGATCGAGACTTGCATACTGACCCGATTCACGATTGCATCTTTGACGAGGATCGCTTCCGTCATTAGGGAGAAATCAACCTTTGGATGAAAAATGCCGGGAAATCATATGGCATTCCACTGGGATCCCCGCACATGACCCCCGCACTAATGAAGCAAATCAAGAAGTCCAGAAGATAATTGATTTGCAGAATTTAGCAAATGAACTGCCTGATCATTTTGTGATCCAAGGCGTGGTTAAGTCGCATGTACCCGCAAGGAATGCACCAGAGAGGGTGGAAATACCAAAGAAAATAGAAGGTATCCCTCAACCTGTTCAGAGGCCTCAAAGAAAAAGAGCAGGCAATCTGGCTCCTCAAACCCAAAGTACCCGGAGACGTCTGAGAAAATCTGGCGAGAGGACTTACCACAACCAATCACAAAATGCCCCAAGGAAAGAAGGGAGCAGTTGAGACTGCACTGGAAAGAAGCCAATGGGAAAGGCAATTCCGGACTTGAATCTTCCACTGCAGAAGCCACGGAAATAATGTGTGCGCACACATAGGCGATGAAAGCTAAAGGAACTTGCTCTGCGATAGGGAAAAGCAGCGAAGAGCAAGTAGAAGTGCATGAAGCACCCCATGAAGAAATGGCCATAAACTTTGTAATAACGGAGAATCCTGAATAGAGCAACGACCAACGTTGATGCATACTTGCAAAGAAGATTGCCTCGATCATTGATCATGATCCCGAGCTCGCATCTCGCAGAGTGCAAGAAAAGGCTAGATTGGGAAGAATGGAAAAGGCAATCACTGCAGAGTTAGTCTCTCTGAACAAGAGAGAGGTGTTTGAGTCAGATGCCGCACACCTCCCCATATAAACCTCGTAGGTCACAAATGGGTCTTTGTTCTAAGAGAAATGAAAACAACGGTTGTAAGGTACAAAGCTAGGCTTGTAGCTCAAGGTTTCACTCAACGTCCCGGAGTTGATTATGAAGAAACCTATTCTCCGGTCATGGGAGGAATTACCTTTAGATATTTGATCTCAATGGCGATCAACTTGAAGTTGAGAATGAAGCTAATGGATGTTGTCACAAGATACTCAGATGGAAACTTGGATTCGGAGATATACATGAAAGTAGGAAGGAATTCCTATCCCGAACCAAGATGGAGCAAATAGAAACTGTCAAAGTGTGAAATTGGAGAAATCACTTGTATGGGTCAAGCGATCAGAAGAATGTGGTACAATCGCTGAGTGACTTTCTCTGCAAGAAAGGCTACACAAGCAATGAAGATTGTCCATGTGTGTTTATACAACGATCCCGAATGGATTCGTATAATCTCCGTCTATGTAGATGACTTGAACATCATTGGGACGGATGAAGAAATTGAAGAGGCATGCTCATACTTAAAGTCCGAGTTTGAAATGAAAGATTTGGGTAAAACCAAGTTTTGTTTAGGCTTGCGGCTTGAACATGTCCAAGGAGGAATCTTGGTACATCAATCAACCTACACACGAAAGTGTTGGAAATGTTTGGATTTGAAAAAGCATATCCTGCGAAGACTCCAATGGTGGAAGGTCACTCCAAGCGGCACCTAGACCCATACTGGACCTAGAGAAGAGGGGAGGAAGTCACGGGAGCAGAATTCCCATATCCGAGTGCAATTGGAGCGCTCATGTACCTTGCGAATAGCACTAGACCGGACATTGCGTTCATTTGTGAATTTGCTAGCTCGATAAAGGCGTAACCCACCAAAAGGCATTGGAAAGGGATCAAGGACATCTTCCGTTACCTCCAAGGAAGCAAAGACCTCGATGCATTCTTTAGAAGAAATAATGAATTGAATTTGGTTGGCTATGCCGATTTGGTATTTATCGGACCGCATCCGGCAAGTCCCAAACCGCTATGTTTTCCTATGTGGAGGAACAGCAATTTCTTGGAAGTCGTCTAAGCGGACTCTTGTCTCGACGCGTCGACAAACCACTCGGAAATCATCGCTTTGTATGAAGCATCTCGTGAATGTGCATGGCTCAGATGAATGGTTCACCACATCCAGAAGTCATGTGGTTTGAACATTGAGCAAACTCCCACAATAATTTATGAAGATAATGCGACTTGTGTTGCCCAAGCACGATGGGTTATGTGAAGAGCAATCTCACGAAGCATATCAACCCCAAGTTCTTCTATGCTCATGAATTGCATAAGATGAACGAGATCAAGATATTGCATACTAAGTCATGTGAAAATCTTGCGATTTGTTCAATAAATCACTCCCAAAGATCTACCTTTGAAAGGTGCGTGAAAGGAATTGGGATGATGAGACTTAGAGAAGTGCAGATTTCAGGGGGAGATATGTCACATACTCCCACATGAATCCTGAACATGAATTATGAATACCCAACATAAATCTCGAAGATTAGCAATTGAAGTTGGGAGAATTGTACTCTTTTTCCTTAGCAAGTTTTTCATGAAGTTTTCTTGCATAAGGTTTTAACGAGGCAATTCGTGCAACATAGTAAGCGTATGCTATGTACTCTTTCTCCAAGTATTTTTCCCACTGGGTTTTTCTGGAGTTTTAATGAGGCATATGCATCTCGCGGCAAAGGGCCCAAGGGGGAGTGTTAAGAAACCCTAATAGCCCATTGGAAGGCCCATGTGGTCCCTTAGCCAAAACCCAGAGAGCGCTTATAAAGGAGGAGGGTCCCCTATGTATGTAATTCATTAGCAATAAAGAATTTCCGCTTTCGCTCTCCCTAAACACGTGTCTCTCTCTCTTCTGTTCTCTAATTCAGATCTGTTCAGGAACCCCGGACTATTCGATAGCGAGGTTCCTCAACACTTGTATGCTCGTGGATTTGCTGGGGAGAAATTGTTAGAATTTTAGCCGCTCTAATTGTTTGGTCTAGATTTGTCCGGTAAGCTATGACGTCAATATTCAATGGACCTTCTTGTTTATAACTGGACCGGTGAAAGTGTGCTCGTACACCGTAGTAATCTCAATTTTGCGGGCTTAATCTGAGACCATGGTGTGCTTTAGCATGTAAGCATGTGTAGACCTAACATTTTCCCTCACCTTGGTTCGGTAGTCCGGCAGCCAATAGTTTAACGGGTTTGACTAGATCTAATTAATCTTGGAGCCCACATGATTCCAATAGATCCTTCCTCAATCATATCCGCTTTGATAGGTCAATTTTGGACAACTTAGCACGGGAAGATATTCCCTAAGCCTCCTTTTCGTCAACATGCCTGTGCTTCATGGGCAAGAAATCTCATCTAAACAAAAAAAAAACCCAATCTTCAGTTCATTTGGTCCAAGACATATTAATAATTTCTTCATGGTCAAACTGTTATTTGTGGAGTCAGTTTCTTTGCCCTTTTTCCTGGAAAAAAGATATTAGAATTTAGAAGTGTAGAACCGTCGAATTGATCCAACCAGGTTCGGCAGGAAAAGATAGGAAATAAAAAGGGTAAAGAAAGGGCACCTTTGTCCTCTCCTGCTAGCATCTACGAGTACTCTTCCTTGCTTGTAAGTTTGCAAGGACTGATCAAATCCTAGCATAAAATACTCTTTACAGAAATGAATTTTTCTGGTCAAATGACTGTGCGAGCGATATGGCGTGGTCAGTTCATGTGGTCACCCATCCATCCGTAGACTGCGAAGAGCTCTGAATTTTAGGGCAATGCCTCCGGTTCGACATCTTTTTCAGGAATTGAAGTCTGCACAGTGCACGTCCATTTTCTGGCAAGCAGCACTGTGCACAATTGATGCTGCACCACACTCCTACTAGCATCACCAAATCACAATTCTCCTGATTTCATCACAATTGCCTAAAATGTTTTACCTCATCGATCGCTGCCACGCTCTGATCGATGGGTACACTCCAGCGTCTCAAGATTCATTTTCGCAATGTTGAGTCAACCACTAGAATTTTGAAACCAGAGGGAACATGCACGTAGAGCCAAGACCAGTAGCAGCAGCATAATTTAGTTCAACCTAGCTAAGCTTTGTGCGTTTGGTCATGACTCATGAGATTGGACAGGGGGCTCCAATGGCGCATGCACTATCGTCACGCATGAGCTTCTAGAACGAAACCATCGATGACTCGTCACGAAGTTTATAGCACATGACCGTAGTTTTTTTTATGGGAAGTTTTCAGTTAGCGGGTTTGATGTCAACTCTGCCTAATAAGCTTGTGCGGTCGTTGACCGGCGGCTTAACGAAGATTTATGGCTTCTGTGCTGTAGGAGCAGAGCAGTTTCCTGCCAAGATTCTCCCTAGCTTAAATATGTGGTGCTCCATATTATACACCCATCCCATTTGTTGGTTTAACGTAATTGTAAACCTTGCCTTGATTCGAATTCAAATGCTGAAAGAAGTATTAGTCTTGACCAGGGTTGAAAATTTCGTTTTGGAACGATTTTTCGTTAGCCCGGCGGTAGCGGTTTTCGCGAGAAACCGCTCGAAATCCGCGAAAAACAGAACGGTTTACAAATTTAAAAAGTTTGAATTGTGGATCAAACATACGAGCGAAAACCGTGGTTTTTTGTGAAAAACCGAGCGGTTTTTGGAGAAAACCGATTGAGGTTGGAAAAATGGGAAAATCCGAGAAAAAAATGGGGAAATACAAAAAAATATTGTAAAATTTGTAAAAATACAGGAAAGGTTAAAATTTAGTAGAAATGTAATAAATATATAAAGAAGGTATGTGAAAACACGAAAAAAATTCCAGAATGATCTGTCGTAAATTTGAAAAAAAAATTGACATGACCTTTGCTATATTTTAGACAATTGGAAGTTGTAAATAGGCATTTAGCAATAATATGTCAATAAATAATCTTTTATTGCAATACTAAAATCACACGAGTGCAAAAATAGGCATTTACATAACCACATAGCAAAATCATTCGCAATTTCAGTGCCATTCACTTGTGAACACCATTTACATTACAATAACTTTCAATTAAAGTTGTGGAGTACGCGTAGACATAGCTTCGTCATTCTTTTATTGTCGCAAACATGCATATTCGACCTACATGAACGGAATGTCAGTACAAAATTCCACCTGCAATGAAATGAAACATACAATTGAAACAAAATTTCGGCATGACCTTTGCTATATTTATATGTGAACAAATAACATTTCATTTCAATAACATTCGCATATCAATCTAATAGGTGCAAAAAATAGGCATTCAAATAGCAATACCATTCACATTTAGATACCTTTTAAAGTTGGCATATTTTCATCGTCCTTCCCACACAATTGCTATGTTGGAACTGTATGAACGATATGTTAGTATAATATCAAGTTGCAATGAAATGAAATATGCAAATGAAACATTACTTTCGGGGCTACTGGTAGTATTGTTGTGTGTACACTTGGTTGGCCATATTGTATTCCTCGGTGGACATCAAGGTCAATCCTCGTGTAGCTAGCAACTCCACCTTATAATCGTGTCAGCTTTGTCTTGTCCATGTGCTTGTCGTTTGCCATTGTTGATACAACATGGCAAAAACTCAAGGTCTTACCACTCGTAGACCCATTGCGTGAGAGGTTGTGCATAAGCATCGGGGATGATGTAGTCATAGCTGCTATATGAGCCATAGTTCCCTTGCAAATCGGCGACGCTATAGGAGCTAGAGCTATCATGTGGTGTGCAACTATCTTGTGGTGCCCCCTTTCCCTTAATAGTCATCCTCTGTGATTATGGATCGCCATGATCTCTGTCCTGTGTTGCATGAGTGTATTCCGACTCCCCTGTAAATTTGAGGGGTTGATGCTCTTCTGATTGGTGCGTGGCAGGTATAGGGGCATTGTCATCGTCATCTGTGTCCGTCTTCGAGCTGCTATCATTGGACTCTTGGTATGACGGGCTCCGACGATCCCCACTCTGAGTGGAGTCATCACTCCCTACTTGTTGAGGCTCATCTGTGGATTGCCTCCCCTTTCCCTTGGAGGATGCTATCCTTTTTGCTGTATCCTTTCTCGAGACTGACTGGTGCTTCCTCTTTCCTGTATGAGTGTCCCGACTGTCTTGTCTGCCCATTCGAGGATATTTTTAGCCCCAGTGTCCTTTCTTAACGTAGCAGGGTGAACCGGATCTGTCACAAGCTATGATGAAAGAGGGGTATCACTCTCTGTATCCTCCTCATCAAGTAAGGGGTTACCGTTGTACCTTCCTTTTTCCATCCATTGTCGGATTGGGTTTGCATCGTCACATAGTGTTAGCTCCATAAGCCGCTGGAATGGATTGTCCTCATCTGAGTGCCTTTGATTTTCTGCAGCTTGAATTCGAAGCCGAAGGTTGTAGTTGACGTACACCAGTTTATGTAGCTTCTTGTACGACAGGAGGTTGCAGATTTTTGTGTGGATGAATGCGAATGTACTCCAATTGCGCTCACAACCGCTAGAAGATGCGCATTGCGACACGAGATGTATGGCAAACCGTTGAAGGGTGGGTGTATCCGATCCGAACACATCCCACCAATGTGCTGTAAATTAACGAATAAAATAGTAAGTACCGATGAGAGTACTATTACATTTGAGACGGTGTAAAAAATATATCAGGGAATGCTTTGCCATCTTGTGCCATCCTCACAGCTAGAGCAGTTGAGAACGATCCAACTTTCCTTCTGAAAAGGTCGACATCTTGAAGAGCTTGCGCGGTAGTTTCAATATCATCAGCAATCGCTTCAAAGGCATCCCAGAGCTTTAGCAGGAAAGTGTTGTTCGTGCTGTAAGCGTAGGCAATCCGGGGGTTTAAGGCGGCAGCTGCATGATGTGAAACGAAGCATGTCAGTACAAGTATGTATTTGCAATATACTTTGTTGTAGGGAAGAATATATGACCGGCGCTCATATAAGTGTTGCATGTTAAGTAGTCCATTCGTCGGTCCACCACATTCATATACATGTCCTTTGTTGCTGGAGACTCGTGGAACAAGCTGTCGTACTCTTGTTGCACTATGTTGTACCGTAGAACCGTCTCGCTCAATGTGGGCACCCTATCCTAATCGGCGAATCACAAGAAAGCGTACAATGGTTCCACCGACTTGACAACATATCGAAGATTATCCCACCAGTCTAAGCATGAGAGGCAGTCATACACGTACCTCCCCTCGGTGTTCTCAACAAAGCGAGAGTTCACAAATTCTTCGGCAGTCATCCATTGTATGAACTTGTCTTTGCGCCGAAGGAAACTATCCAAGAACATAGCAAAAGTCAACAAGTCAGAGATGGTATCTGTGATTGCCGTACAAGTAATGCACAATGCCTTTTAAATTTCTTGTATATTGGGCTTAAGATATTGGTTCGTTTGATTTTGTTGCCAAATTTTGGCTTAACAATTTGTGCTAAAAATCAGCGTAGCCTAGGCTTGAGGCTTGTAAAACAGGGTAGTCCTAAGTTCGGAGCCATCCTTCGACATAGTAGTCCTTTTGGTCACAAAAGAACTTGTTTTTTTGGTACATACAGCCAAAATTTATAAATTTTACATATAATATCAAAATTATAATTTTATTGGTTTTTATAAACATATTATAATAAAAATTAGTGAGTAAAGTCGTGTCTTGGAAACTATGTTGATGTTCAAAGCGATATTTTTTTTTTACCAGAGGAAGCAGATGTTTAAACAATGGGCACAAATTAAAGCTCCCCAAATACTAGGACGAAGGCAGAAAAACTCTTTTAGAAGAAGCTCAAGTTACCCTAATAAGGATGCAAATCCTTCGGATTAGATAAGATTAGAAACCGGTCCAATGCATCAGCACAGATAAACTTTGGTTTAACCGCTTTGGGACCCACCCACACCCCTCAATGACCACCAAAGAACCATCGTCTCCGATCCCTTTGGCCTTTTGGAAGCTTCAGGATCTCCGCCACAGAGGAAAGCCGGCCGACTCCCCAGGTACCGCACCTCCCCAAAAAAGATTGTTTAGCGATGAGTAGCACTCACCGTCTCTCCACCTTGCGGAGCCCGTTTCTGTCCATTCTTGACAGCTTGATTTCTCCACTAGTGCTAATTAAGCCGCCTAAAATTAACTAGGAACAAACCAAAAGAAAAAAAAAAGGCTATGTTTGCCTCACTCTTGTCTTCTCTGTCGTCTCCTCGGGACCAAGAAGCTTCTAGGAGGATAGAGCATTATCACATCTCCTACTCCTAACCCAATATCTCGCCTTTCATTTCTCAACGAAAAACTTATTTAGATTCCTTGTTGGACTTGAGAGAGCACAAAACAAACACAAGCAAAGATAGAGAGCCCAGCACAGGAGCACACACGATCAAAGTCTACAAGTCTCTCTCGCTCTCTCTCCCTCTCATACAAACGGTGCCTTTGTCCTCACCAACTTCCCCCTGCCAGATTTTAAGCGCCATGACCAAACCATTTCAACTCAGCAACGAGTTTCCGTGTATTTTCTCCCTTCGCTTTCTTCCTCTTCTTCTCCTCCTGAAATAAAAATTCCTCTGCGCGCAGCAGCAGCCGATCTTTAATGCAACACTCGCCGTAGTTACTCCCAGGGGATACTTCGACCTAATCTACCCTCGGTTCTTGGTTCCAAATCCCGACTCGTTTTCTACTCTGCTCCGCTCCTCCCCTGTTTCTTGAGCACGACCGGCCTCGCTGTGTCCGCCAATCCGCCGGTCAAAATCCGACCTTGACGCGCGCTGGGAGCGCCATGGCCGGGAACACGGGCGGGGATTCGAGGTTCCCTGTCTGACGCGGCGAGTTTGGCCGGTCAGCGCGCCCGCCATGGCCGAGGACCACGGGTCGTCGCGGCACATGTCGGCGTCGCAGAAGGAGCTGGGCGACGAGGACGCGCGGGTGGTGCGCGTGGGCGACCCGGCGCGCACCAACGAGCGGCTCGAGTTCGCGGGGAACGCCGTGCGTACGGCCAAGTACTCGCCGCTCACGTTCCTGCCGCGCAACCTGTTCGAGCAGTTCCACCGCCTCGCCTACATCTACTTCCTCGTCATCGCCGTGCTCAACCAGCTCAAACAGCTCGCCGTCTTCGGGCGCGGCGCCTCCGTCATGCCGCTCGCGTTCGTCCTTATCGTCACCGCCGTCAAGGACGCGTACGAGGACTGGCGCCGGCACCGGTCTGACCGCGCCGAGAATAATCGCCTCGCCGCCGTCCTATCCCCCGGCACGGGCGCCCAATTCACCCCGAACGAGTGGAAGCACGTCCGCGTCGGCGACGTCGTGCGGGTCACCGCCGACGAGTCGCTCCCGGCAGACATGGTCCTCCTCGCTACCAGCGACCCCACCGGTGTCGCCTACGTGCAGACGCTGAACCTTGACGGCGAGTCCAACCTCAAGACTCGCTACGCAAAGCAAGAAACGCTCACCACGCCACCCGACCAACTCACCGGCGCCGTCGTCCGCTGCGAGCGCCCGAACCGCAACATCTACGGCTTCCAGGCCAACCTCGAGCTCGAGGGGGAGAGCCGCCGGATACCGCTTGGTCCGTCCAACATCGTGCTCCGCGGCTGCGAGCTCAAGAACACGTCCTGGGCCGTCGGCGTAGTGGTGTATGCGGGGCGCGAGACCAAGGCGATGCTGAACAACGCGGGCGCGCCGACCAAGCGCAGCCGCCTCGAGACGCGCATGAACCGCGAGACGCTCTTCCTCTCCGCGATCCTCATCGTGCTCTGCGCGCTCGTGGCTGCGCTCTCGGGCGTGTGGCTGCGCACCCACCAGACCGAGCTCGAGCTCGCGCAGTTCTTCCACAAGAAAGACTACCTGAGCCACGACAAGAACAACAACTACAACTACTACGGTATAGCGGCTCAGATCGTGTTCATCTTCCTCATGGCGGTCATCGTGTTCCAGATCATGATACCCATCTCGCTCTACATCTCCATGGAGCTCGTCAGGCTCGGGCAAGCCTACTTCATGATCCGGGACACGACGCTGTACGACGCGTCGTCCAACTCGAGGTTCCAGTGCAGGTCTCTCAACATCAACGAGGACCTAGGGCAGGTTAAGTGCGTTTTCTCCGATAAGACCGGAACTCTCACGCAGAACAAGATGGTGTTCCGGTGTGCTAGCATTGAGGGTGTCGATTACAGTGGCGCCACACAGCAGCAACCTGTTGGTAGGGCTAGTTTCTTTCTTATCCTGAATGAATTCTTTTGATTAGGGGAGTCAGCGTTGGGAATTGATAGCCTCTGATTTATAACAGAAAATGATCGGATTTGGGTGACAAAGATGCCGGTTAACGCCGATAGAGAGCTGGTGGAGTTGCTGACGGATGGGGGTGATACCGAGCAAGGGAGGTACGCCCGAGAGTTCTTCGTTGCCCTGGCAACGTGCAACACCATTGTTCCTATGATTCTTGATGGCTCGGACACAAAGAAGAAGGTGATCGATTACCAAGGTGAGTCGCCGGACGAGCAGGCGTTGGTTTCTGCCGCGGCGGCGTACGGGTTTGTGCTTGTCGAACGAACCTCCGGGTACATTGTAATTGACGTCCTTGGTGAGAAGCAGAGGTACAGATCGAGCCATCCTTCTTTACGATTAAAAATGTAGGCACTGATTGACTTTTTTGGTGGGAGAAATTGTAGTACAGGGTGAAAATTAGATCTAACCACTAATTTATCAAGTTATTTCTATTACTCTGTTATAGAAAGAAGTATAAATAAATATTAGCTAATCTAATTTATCGGATCAAAAAAATTGAACGTGCAAATTAAATGTAGTGTACCGTGGAAGTGCTCTTCGGTGGAGCACCACTGATACATTAGCATTAGGAATAGGGACAAAGAGACGTCCGGTTTTTTACTCTCATGGTAGTACAGTTTGCCGTTTGTGTCAGCTGAAACTTTGTTGGTTTGTGGCTGTTGCTTGCATCCTCTTTTTTGGGCTCGTAGTACATAAAATTGATGCTATTTGTGGTAGGAGATGCTTCACTTGAATTAGCATTGATTGATGAATGCAATTGGATGATTGATTTCCCTACTTTTTGTAGATGCAGAAGACTAGTGCTTGTTAGTGCAATGCTTCGTTTTACTTCAGTATATTGTGCATCTGGATCTTGTAACTTTTTTGTCCTGTTAAACATCATTAATGACTTTCATAAAGCATTTGCTTAATTTCCTTTACGGGATTTCATGTGCAGGTTTGATGTTCTTGGTCTTCATGAGTTTGACAGCGATCGCAAGAGGATGTCGGTTATAATTGGTTGTCCTGACAAGACTATCAAGCTGTTTGTAAAAGGCGCAGATAATTCGATGTTTGGACTCATTGACACAACGCTGAATCCAGATGTCGTTCAAGCAACTGAGAAGCATCTCCACTCATATTCATCGTTAGGCCTGCGAACACTTGTTATCGGTATGCGAGAACTTAGCCAGTTAGAGTTTCAGGAGTGGCAAATGGCTTATGAGAAGGCTAGCACCGCGCTACTAGGAAGAGGGAACCTACTACGTGGTGTGGCTGCCAGCATTGAACAAAACCTGCGCCTACTGGGAGCCTCTGGTATCGAAGACAAGCTGCAAGATGGAGTACCTGAAGCAATTGAAAAGCTGAGGCAAGCAGGGATTAAGGTTTGGGTACTGACAGGTGACAAGCAAGAAACCGCCATCTCCATTGGCTATTCCTGCAAGCTTTTGACAGGGGATATGACACAGATTGTAATCAATAGTCACTCAAGAGAGTCATGTAGAAAGAGTCTAGATGATGCAGTCTCCATGGTTAACAAACTTCGGTCACTATCGACAGACTCTCAAGCTAGAGTGCCCCTCGCTTTGATCATTGATGGTAACAGCCTCGTCTACATTTTTGATACAGAATGGGAGGACGAGGTATGCAATCATACTAGTATCTGTATCATGTGAGTGAATTCTGTTATGAATAACTCATGGAATACCAATTTTACAGCTTTTTGAAGTCGCAATAGCTTGTGAGGTTGTTCTATGTTGTCGGGTGGCTCCCCTACAGAAGGCTGGCATTGTTGATCTAATAAAGAAGCGAACAAGCGACATGACTCTAGCTATTGGAGATGGTACAGGATTTTGTTTTAAACTAGCTCAGCACTTCAGCTATCACTTTGTAATTACTGGATTTTGTTATCAATCTGAAAAGAAGTACTTTTTTCAGGTGCAAATGATGTATCCATGATTCAAATGGCCGATGTTGGCATCGGCATCAGTGGGCAAGAGGGGAGGCAAGCTGTTATGGCCTCAGATTTTGCCATGGGGCAATTCAGATTTTTGGTTCCCCTGTTGTTGGTTCATGGCCACTGGAACTACCAGAGAATGGGCTACATGATTCTATACAACTTTTACAGAAATGCTACTTTCGTCTTTGTGCTTTTCTGGTAAGTGCACTCCCTTTGTTACCTAGTTTGTTAAATTTGCATTAAGAGTTAAAACATAAACTCCTTAACCATTGCAGGTATGTACTTTACACTGGTTTCACCCTGACAACAGCAATAACTGAGTGGAGCAGTGTGTTGTATTCTGTGATATATACTGCTGTCCCGACTATTGTTGTTGCTATTCTCGATAAGGATCTGAGTCGGAGGACATTGTTGAAATATCCCCAACTCTATGGCCCCGGGCAGCGCGAGGAGAATTACAACCTAAGGCTATTCATTTTTATCATGATGGCCTCCATTTGGCAGAGCCTTGCAGTTTTCTTCATCCCTTACCTCGCATACAGAAAGAGTACAATTGACGGCGCTAGCCTGGGAGACCTCTGGACACTGTCAGTTGTCATTCTTGTCAACATTCACCTTGCAATGGATGTCATCAGGTGGAATTGGATCACACATGCAGCAATATGGGGCAGCATTGTTGCAACACTGATTTGTGTCATGGTCATAGACTCCATACCTATCTTGCCTGGTTTCTGGTACGCGCTCATTCTTACCATTTGCTTCCATACTTACAGGGAAAAAAAACCACGCGGTTGCTGATTCTGTAATTGTATGACAGGGCAATCTATGAGGTGATGGGAACTGGATTGTTTTGGGCATTGCTGCTTGCAGTGATTGTCGTTGGAATGATCCCTCCTTTTGCTGCAAAGGCTATCAGGGAGCACTTCATCCCCAATGACATTCAAATTGCAAGAGAAATGGAGAAGTCGCAAGATTCTCATGATGCCACTCATCCAGAAGTTCAAATGAGTACATTGGCTCGAGCTTAGGTGTAGGGGGTCACACAGTGATCTTTTGCTCATTCTGATAGGATAGCTTTATAACTTCCTTCGGTTCTTTTTGTTGTGTGTATATTAGGCAATTCTTTCTGCAGTGAACAGGCTTCTTGCTGGTTGCTGCCTTGTCAACTATCCAAAGGATAGGTTTCTTGTACCCATGTTGTGTATCCGCCTGCCAAATTTTGTTGATCTATATGAAAAGGAAATCATACAGGAGCTAACTGTACAGATTCAGAAACTGATCGTATTGATTCCCAACAAGAGCTAACCTACAACCTTTATGATGGTTAACTGTACAAATGCTAACAACGATCATAAGAGTTAACTGTACAATTTCAGAAACTGATCCTATTGATCGACAATAAGAGCTAACCCACTTGCGGTGTGATGGTTAACCGTACGACTCACAGTAATAGTTAACTGTACCATTTCAGAAATCATACAGGATTTTGTGCCACTGGTTTTGTGGCTCAAAAACTTTCAGTAGGGCATGTGAATTAGTACTTCAATTCAGTGAAAAAAAGTCAGTATGGCCATTTGAGAGAACCTTAGAAACAAATGATTGGATACATGGAAAGGGAAGCTTAGAAATTTTCTTCTCGGTCATTGTCACTAGATGAAGTTGAGTAGTGAAGTATCAGTATTTTACTTTTGTATAATAATGCGTGTAAGTCTATTGCCACGTTAATCCATCACACATGTTACAGACTTGCAGTATTAGATATACTCAAGTTTGTTTTAGTTAAAACAACTGAAACAAAGGGTCAACCTCCACGATGGTACTCTTCTAAATGCATCGATATCAATAAAAACATTTTATAAGGAAAAAATGCCTAGCATTTAGAGCATCGATATCAATAAAAACATTTTATAAGGAAAAAATGCCTAGCATTCAAGTCTAAAAAGCAACGTAATCTCAGAGATTCTGCATCACTATAATATCTGTAACAGTAGTATGTTAAAAAAGAATATTTCTCGATCAGTCATCATGTTGACAATGGGAAGGGTTCTTGTGTCAGCCATCGTTATCACAAAGGATCATCTGTCGGGAAACAAATGTGTCCCACTCAATATATGAATCGTATTTACCACGATGAGGATTCAAAGCAAAGGCATAATACTACAATAGTAGTATTTAGGAGATCTCATGCAAAACTTGCACTGAGATGCACCGAATTACACCAAAGCAAGGTAAACATAAGCGTTAGTTCAAAACAAGTATGGCTGTCAACCCCAGCAGCATCTGATGTCAACTCCGGCAGTTTGTGCAGCAACAGAGGCAAAAATGTTTAAAATGCGTCTCATTTCCACAGAAAAATTGATACCAAAACGGTTCACAAAAAGCGCTATCATCTTAATTTTTTAAAATTTTGACCATGGGCAAATTCCCAGCTAATTTTCTACAAGATGATGATATGGACATCAAAAGGTTAAAAGACCTTGTAAACAACTCCCATTCCATGAGACATTTACCATGCGTATTTTACAACGTCACAGATATTATAAATCAATTGCCGCAACATCTGACATGATCTGATTTTACCAATATAACTTGCAGATTCAAGCTATTTGCACGAAGCAAGGATAATTGGCCAACCAAGCATACAACTACTCGACTTTAAAATAGACCAGAGAAGAGCACACACCACAACAAACTCATGACTAAAACGGGAGCACCTGAGCATCTTCCACTTCTGATTGGAGACGCTATTCCACGGGAACACGATTATGGGCGTGCCCTCGTGCGCGCCACCGGCTTCAGGCACGCCGTTCGCCACATCAAGGACGAGGCCAACATTGCACACGGTCCGGAGGACATGGAATCCCTCGCCGAGGTCGTCGGTCCGCGTCCACAGCAGCGTCACTCCCACCGAGCCCGAGCTTTGGCTGACCAGTTGAAGCTGCGTACATACGATCCATGTAACACTCATTGCTTTCCCATACACGTCACGAAGATCTATGCATCACGCAGGGGCGGAGCCAGCTCAAACCTAAGCCTCGGACCGGCCTGGGCTGGTCCAAAGGATATTTGGCCTATTGCTGAATTTGTATGGAGTTTTGGGCTAGCATGCATGCTGATATTTGGCCCATTTTTGAATTTGTTAAGGAAATTTTGGGCCAGGCCTCGGGCCCAGCCCCGAGTGGCCCGAGGCCTGTCCGCCCCTGGCATCACGCATCTATACCTCTTTATAATGCACCTAAGCATTCTTTTATACGTCCACCCCAAATAATGCACCCCACTAGAGATGGCCTAACCTTCATGCACCCAGCGAAACGTCCCTAGAAATTTGCCTCCATCAAAATTAACCTCTCAGATCTTTCCTTAGCTTTACTCACCCACATCTGATGGCCATTGTTTAATGTGTCTAACTCATCCCTGTGGCCCACAACAGATCTCCCCCCACCTCTAGCATCATCTCAAGGAAAAGGAAACAAATATCTTGAAATTAAGAAAAAGGAAACAAACGTACCATATATTACGTGCTGGAAAAAGGAAATCGAAAGATATGCACTATACTAGTCACTCATCAAGTACGAGGGAGCTAGTGAGAAATGGGCATACCGACTGGTCGCCACGGAGTGCCTCAGAGCCTTCCTGGTCGCCCTGTTCACGAGATCGAACGACCGGTGCCCCTCCTTGTCAGTCACGTTTCCAGTATTCCGAAAGCTACGGATCCAATACTACACAGAAATGCAACAGAGTGTGAAAAACGCTGTGCTAAATGCTGACGATCTCTGCGGCTAAATAACTAGGAAGCGAACAGCGAGCGACTTGTTTATCGTCCTTGAGAACAACGCGGGCGAGGACGGCGGTGCCGTCACGAACAGTGAGGCACAGGTTCTGGTTGCTCTGGCACAAGATTCGGACGGGCGGCGCGTGCTCTGGCGCTGCACTGTGCGGGGCGATCCGCCAAAGCTGGTTCTTGCCGGCCGTTCCACCGGAAAAGGATGAGCCGCGTGCCGTCCCGCGCGCCGCCGTACCGAGGGATGGCCTGTTCCGCGTCGAAGATGTAGTCCGTCTGTCCGTGGTGTTGATCATGTGGATGCGCCGGAAACCGTCGGCATGGTCCTCGCTCTCGGCCCACAGGACGGACTCGTCCAGGTCCAGATACCCCCGGGTCGAATTTGATGGCTCGGACCTGATCGAAGCTATCGTACTGATCCACAGTCCGTTGACGATTGCGACGCCGTGGTCGTCGGACGCGCGGCAGTGGATCCTGAACGTGTAAGACATAGCCCGCCCACTACGACTACGAACAAATTAAGCTTTGGGCCGAATCTCCACGTACACATGGCGCATGCACGGAGAGAATCTTCACATAGTCTAACGTGACCATGTGGTCTGTCTAACACCATCTCGTCCTTCGACGCATCTACTTGGAAAATATGGTTCGAATTCACATCTTGTCGGTGCTGGAGTTCGGAACCGTCATGCCAGCCCATCACGCCGAGACGAGGTGGCAGGACGAATTTTTTTTCCCAATTTGACACACACACACAGACACAAAGAAACAAAATTTCATAAAGCCCAGATCGCATAGTGTGCCGAGGGGCCGGGCCGGCCAATTAGATCGGAGGCCGTCTCTTGCCCAACACGGCCAAGCAGCCACAACAAACGGGAGCACCGAGTGGAACCGCGTTGCACCATTGTCGACCGTGGGCCGTCGAATTGCCGCCGCGCGTGCTGTGGTTTGGAGGCACCGGCACGATTCGCGCGTGGCAAGGCCATGGACCCCATCAAGGCATCAACCTACCTTGCTTTGGGGCCAAGTGCTATTGCGCTACGCCGACGCTGCCGCATCAAACCCCTTGCTTTTTAACTTCTTCCTTAATGCGGCGAATTATTTCGCTGCGTTTATTAAGCAAGCAAAATTTCAAGCTTGGTCGCACTTTGGTTATTCATTTTGGTGCATTTGTTACCTTCGTGTCAAAGCTCAAAGCATGGGCAGCCGGCCGGTACCAAAGCTTCCAAACTTTGTTACTAGTTTTCAGTTTGTTTGTAGTACTAGTAGGAACACATGGTGGAACACGGCCAGAAAAAAAAAGCGCCGGCTGATATCTGCAAAAGCCTGCAACAGAGATTGACTCCGGACTCCGGAGACACCCGTAAAGAAATACTGAAACTTATACGCGGCGTGCCACGTCGCGAGCGCCGCTCTCCACGCTAGCAAATCGAGAAAACGCGCGATCGACGCTCCACAAACGAGTAAATCGGGAAAACGCGCGAAAATAACCTAAAAAGGATTTTGTGTTTTCAGCAAAAGGGCTTAAACGTAATGCTAGAAAAACGCAATAAGGATTTAAATGCGATGTATATTTTTTTCCAAAAAAAGGACCTGGACGTTTTTTCTCCGAAAAGGACCTAATCGTAATTCCTTTTTTTTTGGTAAAAGGACCCGAGCGTAAGCCTTTAAAACGCATAAAGGATCTAGACGTAATATATGTTCTTTTTTCGGAAAAAAAACTAAACGTATTTTTTTCTCGAAAAAAGATCTATATGTAATTTTTTTTTTCGAAAAAGGATCCGAATGTAATTTTTTTAGCCGGCTCAGCTTGAGCCGTGAGCCAAATCGACTTACTCCACGACTCAAATCAACGACGAGACAGAAAACCTGCCGGGATCAGGAAAGGTAGCATATGCATGAGCGAACGGATCAAGAACAGAAACCGCCACGGCCGAAAAGGGACTCGTGCCGCGGTGTCCCGCGCCTTGGAGACACACCCGGATCCCGATGCTACCTGGACAGCACGGGGCGAGCCCCGTCTGTGACGGTCGACGGCATGCCCTGCCCATGTCCCATCCATGTCCCGCCGCGCGAGGGAGCCGTCTCGTCTCGCCTCGCCTCGCATGCCAACCGCAGCCATGCCGGCCTGCCTACTGCTTTGCTCCATCGGCAACTTGGCATATGCCAATGCCGGCACCAACCCGCAGCTGCGCGACAGGATCGGTCCTTCGCTTTGGCGTTTCAGCTGGATCTGCAGTTGCGTGCACATATATTTCGGTCCTTTTGTAGGTCGCTCGCCGTGGCAGAAAACGGCAGTGCTGGCCCGCGCGCCACTGCATTATTCGGTTGCATAGAGCACACTTGCACTACTGGGAGCGAGATGTGATGGTTTCTTGTGTGTGTCGGGTCTGCTCCAGTTCTCTCTCTAGCTCTTGATATGCTTGCGTTGTACTGTGTGACTACTGGTTAGAACAGGATAGAATCTGCAAACAGAGTGACCCAAATGTGAATGGCACCTAGCTAGCCTGTTTCACTTGGGTCACACATAGCTTACTTTAGCAAAAGCACGATTCATGAAGTAACCAACGAGTTCGTGTGTATAAGCGCACCGACGGCTAACAAAGCACATGGGAATTAGGACAGCTATCTTATGCTGGGAGCGAGTAGTAGGCTAGTTAGGGCACTCTCAGTGATCCTACGTCAATAGTTTCTTCAACGTGCCATATGGGATTAATATGTACGTCGAGAAAAAAAATTAAAGAAGAGAGAGACATAAGCTATATTTTACATAACAAAAAAGAAGATATAACAAAAATATACATAAGGAAGAGGAGGGTTGTATCCAACTTCAATCCATGTGTTGAATAATATTTATTTGATATTTTCTATATATTTATACTAAGATACAAAGGGTTATAAGGGTAGTATCTAGCACTGTTTATTAATGATACGAAGGTTTTTATATATAACTATAGAAACTATATATTGGGAGTGACCTTAAGGTTGCTCAGGATCGATTTACAGACAACGTGGGGTTCGCTTCCATATCACAAAGTGAACTTATTCTAGAGTAAATGCATGTATGCTAAAACGTGCAACTGCAAATGCTAGTTTCGACCACTTAATTCGAACAAAGACAACACCGAGTGTCCATGGAATACCTGAAAAGCTTGAGATCACACCAATTTGCTCCCGAGTAGTACAACCAAAACAATTGATTCTCCGTTTCAAAAAAAAAAAAAAACAATTGGTTCTAACTGTCTCAAATTCACCTTATCACTTTGACACTTTCTAATTTAAAATCAACTAGATAAGTGACCGCGGCGTGCCACGCGAGCAATCGAGAAAACGCGTGACTGTCGCTCTCTACGCGAGCAAATCGAGGAAACACGCGAAATGGTTGAAAAGATACAAACGTAATTGCGTTTTTTTCGCATTTATTCGGCAGAACGGTTGAAAGGATATAAATGTATCTACATATTTTTTGCATTTATTCGGGGTCCTCTCACGAAGGATCTGCGATTTCGCTGAAACGAAAGGGCCTTTTCGAAAAAACGGTAAAAACGATCTACGCGAGCAAATCGAGGAAGCACGCGAAAGGTTGAAAGGATACAAAACGTACCTGCGTTTTTTTCACATTTATTCGGCGCAACGGTTGAAAGGATATAAATGTATCTGCGTTTTTTTGCATTTATTCGGGGTCCTCTCACGAAGGATCTGCGATTTCACTGAAACGAAATGTCCTTTTCGAAAAAAAATGGTAAAAACGATCTAAACGAAACTATTTTTTCGGTATTTAGTTGAGGTCTTGTTTCTGAAAAAAGATCTAAACGTATTTTTTTCGGCTCGAGAGCCTACTTTTCGTAAAAATTAGATAAAAGGATCTAAACGTAATATTTTTATTTGAAAAAGAGAAAAATGTAAATTGGATTTTTTGGCTCGGTTCAAACCGATCTGGTGCCAGGATTCTTTCCAACTTCAGGAAAGGTAGTATGAGATCTAGCACACCCTTTATAGGAGTATTCTTCTTGATTTGACCACCTTCAACGAGATATGGATAAGTGCTCATCTTCTGGTATCATCATACAGTACACTGCGTGCAGCTGGCAAGGATTTCCGCGTGCCCATGATCCTGATGACGTTGTAACAAGCTACATGCTAAGCTACATAGAACCCAACAACCCACAAACGAAGAGCCGGCCGGCGGTGTACGTTGCACGGTTAACATGACATCCCAATTTACGCTCTTTTAATTTTTTTTGCGTACTAGTGTAAATTCTCACCAATTTTATTTGCCTAATAAAGTTTTAACCGGGACTTTCTTAAATTAAAAATAATTTAATGTCAACAATATAAACATCAATAAATTTTAAAACTATTTTATTTGGGTTTATTATGCTTGAAGTACTTTTCAGATTTTTCTAGAAGTTTTTTCGAGTGCATTTCCTAATTTATTTATGCTCTTTTTTTATTTTTCATATTATCTAAAAATGAAAATATATTAAAAGTCTCGAAGGCCGAGTGGGCCGAATCCTTTTCCTATCCCACTCTTCTATCTCCTTCTCTCTGGCGCGCAGTCCATTTCTTTCCCCTGCGCCGCCCTGTTTTCCTCTTCCCGCCCTCTTGCACGCCGCGTCAACCCTGTGTGCGCCGTGTCCCGTTGACATATGGGCCTAGCCAGGATACTGTACTTCTTCTTGACCAGACCTGAGTCTAAGCTAGACTCCGTGACTGCCTCTATTTCGATGTCTGTGCTGCACTCGTGCGTCCTCTCCACCCATATATAGCATCACCACCCTTAGATCTCGCGTCCTCACACTTGCCGCCACCAAAACCCTAATCCTAAGGCTCTGATCGTGCCACTGTTGCCTCAGATTTGGAGGACGAAGCCACCGCCACCGTCGAATTTTGTTGTCGTCGGTGATCCCCGGACCCCACCATTGTCTTCGTCAACTTTGCCACGTCGTCCTCTACCTCACCCGCTACTCAGATTCGACTAGAGCCTGCTCGATCTACATTGCCCTTGCGCCCGAGCCAGTGCCTCCTTTTCTTCCTTACTGTCGGCCAACTCCGTCGACCATCGTCGCCCATGCTTTGCCCATCATTTTGTCGTCATGCCCACTCTAGAATGCGCTATGCCAAGCCCACTCCCCTACTCTCGTTCACAGTCAGCTGCACGTCATCCACAGGAGTTGGCCACCGTTCGCTGTGGCCCTTAGTTCCCGTATGCCGCTACTAACGTGTCGCTCGTGTGATCGTCATGCAAGTGCCAGGTGCTAGCCTCCATAGCGCCGCCTCCCCCTCAGCAAACCTTAACCCTAGATACAATCTGTAGACCCAGTATATCGTAACCCTAGCCTTTGAAAAATGGGTCCCACTTATTAGCCCTGACCGTGAGTCGAGTTCACCGTAGACCAATGAACCCTAGTTCATGGACTCAGTCTATAGTAAGTGGGTCTCACACATCAATCTCTTGGCCTTTTTCAAAATTCTCAAAATAAAGGTTCCCAGAATATTCCTTCAGTCCCACCTGCCGGTAGGGGTGAATCTACTGTTGGGGCTCCAGCCCCACCTCCGGTCGCCAGCGGAATCCCCCCGCGAGCAGTCGAGCACGAGTTCACGACGAGTAGAGCCATGGCGGTTGGGAGTTTAGGAATTGGGAGGAAGAAGAAAGCAATACTGGGCTACTGGGCTTTATTAGTTACTATGTGGGCCATCAAAACTAGTTACGGGCTTTCACCTGTTACTCAGACTTCTTTTACTGTAGCACCACAGCCCGCATGGGAGGGACAAACAGTCGGCTCGGTTTTCGCTCCGCACTGAGGTTGTGCCGTGCGATCGCGAGCGGCTGAGGAAGATAGCAGACGCACTGGCATGGCTATGCGTGGCTAGCCGGCTGGGCACTTGGAGTTGGGCGGATGACTCGCGAGCACGCGGCGGCTAGTGGGAGTCGAAGTCGAGGCAAGCGTGCGGCGACGCGGCTAACGACGTCGGCGAGCGCCATCCAGGGGGCTGCGGGAGAGGGAGGACGCACGTCGCGGTGGCGGGGAACGCCGACGCCTAGCACTCGGGGGGCTATGGGAGAGCGAGGATGCGCCGTCGGTGGGGAAAGCCGGCACCCGGCAGCTCAGAGCCCCCACGGCTCGCAGCCTCAGACGGATTGCCACACTTCGCCAAATCGCCAAAGGAGGAACCCACCAGGCATCCAGGCCACCAAAACGACGAAAAGCTATAGTTGTTGGCGTGGAGCCCATCAGGACTTCGAATCGCTCGGTACTAATTGGTATAAATAGCCCAATGCCTCTTCTTTCTATAATCTATTGATATTTGACTGATAACTGATTGCATTCTTTGTCTCTTTGATTTAATTTGTTTTATTATAGCAAACTAAGTTGAAAAAATAGAGAATCGAACGTTACACAATTTTTTCCGAAGAAGTGCAAGTACTAGTAACCCACAAATGAAATTGCATCACTAAGTTTTATATTTTTATCTACAGGTCGAATGGTCGATGATATGTCCTCAGTTTCTCACATATTTATATCATTCTATTCATTAGCAAGGTACCATACTTGTTATATTTTGATTCTTCACTTTGTTTCCTTTTTATTTATTGAAGGATCATGTGAAGGTCCATCTATGTTTGTGATGAGTATTTGACTTTATGTGATCTAGGATAGCTTAGATTTAAGTTTGGATTTAAAATGGATTTCAAGTTGGAAGTATTTTTGTACCGGCATGATAGGTTACGCCAGACCAAGTTTAATCGGTTTCATGTTTGCGCCGGACCAAATGTTGCATGAGTTGCATTTGCACCGGACCAGGGTAGAAATGATTTGCTTTTGCACCAGACCGAGTTAGGATAGATTTCATGTTTGCGCCGGACCAAATGTTGCATGAGTTGCATTTGCGCTGGACCGAGGTAGAAATGATTTGCTTTTGCACCGGACCGAGTTAGGATAGACTTCACGTTTGCGCTGGACCAAGGGAAATGAGAAAATAGAGAGTTTTTCTTTTGCGCCGGACAAAGGGAAATGAGAAACAGAGAGTTTCCCATTTGCGCTGGACCAAGGGAAGAGGGAAACAGAGAGTTTCCCATTTGAGCCGGACTGATTTTTTCACGCCAGACCAAGTCACTGTGAGTTTCACGTTTACGCCGGACCGGTTTTGACAGCCGGAAGTAATTAGCGTTTTTGAAGGTCTTCCCTTGCTCAAAAAATTATTTGGTCTACATGAAAGTTGTAGAGAATTTCAAGACGCATCTTTTTCATATGACAAGTTTTTCATTTGAGTAACAGAAAAAATCATAGAAAATCGGGAAGGTTAACAGAGAATTTCACATTTGCGGCGGACCATTTTTGACAGCGTGCAATAATATGCCTTTTTGAAGTTCTTTCCGTGCTAAAAAAATTATGTGTTCTACATGAAAGTTGTAGAGAGCTTCCCTTTCTGGTTCTTCTTCTTCCTCTCTTCCTTGTTCTTCATGTGCCTCTTTCTTCCGAGAGTGTGAGTATCTCATAAGCACTCTCGAGAAGTTTGTAGGAGGTAAGAAGAAACTCAATCTTATTCTAGACCAATCCAAGATTAGCAGATTTAATCAGGGTCTAGGATTTGACCCCTTGGAGCATGCTCGGACGCATCCTCCTACCATTGTGCGCGGCCTCAAGAGTGGTGAGAGAGTGGTAGTTCCCAGAGTGAGTACCACTGTGTTTAGGTCTGCTGGGGTTGTCCATGGGATTTCTGATCAGAAGGTTGTTACTCCTGTTGCTTCTGTCTCTAGCAAGGCGAAGTACACATGCATTTTCCGTAAGAAGGATGGTCACCTAGTAGATTTCTATTTCAGGCGCGCCAAGAACACTCGGCGTGAGCGTGTTGCTGCTCTTAGGGGTATTCAGGGTCATCCCTAGACTCTGAGTGCTCCTACGACACACATTGCTTCTAGACAAGTTAGAGAGTCGCCTATTTTTGGGCAGCGTCCAGGACTCGGTTTTCATGGTGTTTCTTCGAGTTCTAGTCCTGGAGCCGCTCGTGGTTAGTCTTTCCGCCGTCCTCTTGATATTCCTCATTTTCTCATCGAGGTAGATATCAGCGGCGTGAGGTGTTTTCTAGTAGGAGTTTTAGGCAGCATCACTGGGGTGGTCCGGCCTTTGCACCATGACGGGTCAACCCAGTTCCAGCTCCTAGATCATCTACTAGAGCTGCTACTGATCGTGTTAGGGTTAAACGTCAGAGAGACACTCGAGTCCAGTCTTCTCCTGTGGCTGGTACTCTATGGCGTTGTGTGGTTCAGTATTGGGTTCCCAAGTCTTCACTCTATCCCAGTACTGAGTCATCTTTCTCTCTTGTGTCTTGATCAGGTTTGTCGGATTGGGAAGGGAGATGTTTGGATTGTTGACTCAGGTTGTTCTCGTCATATGACCAGAGATTCTCGATGGTTCTCTTCCCTAGCCCGAGCCCTCGGTGATGAGTTGATCACTTTCGGGGATGCTTCTTCAGGTAGAGTCATTGCTAAAGGTACCATCTGCATTAATGACAATTTCATTCTTAAAGATGTTGCCTTAGTGAGTAAGCTGCAATACAATTTACTTTCTGTTTCTCAGCTTATTGATGACTCTTTCGAGATGAGTTTCAAGAGTAGCGCCTATAGAATCCTCGATTCTTCAGGAGGGTTAGTTTGCGGGATTTCTATATATGGGAGAGTCTTTCGTGCTGATTTTTCTGCTTCTTCTGGAGACTCTCTCCGTTGTTTGATTGCTTCAGAGTCCCGTGATCTCTCCTTCTGACATAGGAGACTTGGTCACATTGGATTTGATCATTTGACCCGAGTTAGCAGTCACGACCTCATTCATGGTTTGTCTAAACTCAAAATGGTCAAAGACTTAGTTTGCTCTCCTTGCCGACATGGCAAGATGGTTGCTGTTTCTCATCCCCCAGTCACTGTTGTGATGACTGATGCACTAGGACAGTTTTTACATATGGACACTGTTGGTCCAGCTAGAGTGCAGTAAGTGGGTGGGAAGTGGTATGTTTTTGTCATTGTTGATGATTTTTTGAGGTACTCTTGGGTGTTTTTCATGTCCTCGAAGGATGAGATTTTTACCCATTTTAGGGGTTTGGTTCATAGGTTGTCTTTTGAGCTCCCTGGTGCCCTACGAGCTATACGCAGTGACAATGGAACGGAGTTCAAGAACTCCTATTTTTAGGGTTTCTGTGTGGAGTCTGGTTTAGAGCATCAGTTCTCCTCTCCCTACGTCCCTCAGCAAAATGGCGTAGTGGAAAGGAAGAACAGGACCCTAGTAGAGATGGCCAGGACGATGCTAGACGAGTACAGTAATCATAGGAAGTTTTGGGCTGAGGCTATAGCTACTACTTGCTATGTTTCTAATCGTGTATTCTTGAGAGCACATTTGCACCGCACTTCTTAAGAGTTGAGGTATGGGCGAAAGCCCAGTGTTTCTCATTTTCGTGTGTTTGGTTGCAAGTGTTTTATTTTGAAGTCTGGTAACCTGGATAGTTTGAGTCTCATTCTTCTGATGGTATCTTTCTGGGTTATTCGACTTCTTCTCGTAGCTATAGGGTCTGGATTTGCGATGCGTATAGGATCATAGAGACCTGTGAAGTGACCTTTGATGAGGCTAGCCCAGGAGCTAGACTCGACATTTCAGGCTCTTCTTCCTCCGAGACCATCTTTGTAGAGGATGAGGATGATGGAGATAATGGTGTTCCATCTGATCCAGTCCCCTCTACACCTGAGGTGCCTCCTGTTTCCATTTCTGCACCTCATGAAGGCCAGCCCTTGCCTTCTGACTCTCATGCAGCTAGTGGCTCTGCTCCTACCTCCTCTGTGCATGAGGTAGATGCCACTTCTGCTTCTGGACCTTCTCGTCATATTTAGCGCTCTCATCCACCTGATCAGATCATCGGCGATCTGTTTGAGCGAGTCACTCGCTCAAAATCAGGTTTGTCCAATTTCTGCCTTCACTCTGCCTTTGTTGCCTCGTTTGAACCGAAGGATGTGACTCATGCATTATCTGACGAGTCTTGGACTAATGCTATGCATGAGGAACTTGAAAACTTCGAGAGGAACAAAGCCTGGTAGCTTGTAGAACGTCCATCTGGTCATAATGTTATTGGGACCAAGTGGGTGTTTAAAAACAAGCAGAGTGAGGATGGGGTTGTTATTCGCAACAAGGCTAGGCTAGTTGCACAGGTCTTTTCTCAGGTTGAGGGTCTTGACTTTGAGGAAACCTTTGCCCCTGTAGCTAGACTAGAGGCTATTAGGATCCTGGTTGCATTCTCTGCTTCCCAGGGCTTCAAGCTCTATCAAATGGATGTCAAGAGTGCATTTCTCAATGACTATATTGAGGAAGAGGTTTATGTCAAACAACCTCTAGGATTTGAGAACCCCATGTTTCCGAGTCATGTATACAAGCTTTCCAAAGATCTGTATGAACTCAAGCAGGCCCCCAGAGCATGGTATGAGAGGCTCAAGTCTTATCTTCTCAGCCATGTCTTCAAGATGGACATAGTAGACAAGACTCTGTTCATCAAACACCATGAGTCGTATTTTCTTCTCGTCCAGATTTATGTGGACGATATCATTTTTGTTGGCTCATCTCATTCGATTGTGTCTCAATTTTCTGAGGTGACGAGCACAGAGTTTGAGATGAGTATGATGGGTGAGTTGAGCTACTTTCTTAGCTTCCAAATCAAGCAGACTCGGGAGGGTACTTTTCTGCACCAAGGTAAGTACACTCGGGACCTTGCTGAGGCGGTTTGATATGTCTGATGGTAAGTCGGTGATGACTCCTATGGCCACCACTGCTGTCCTCGAGCTTGACGAGGATGGTGAGCCTGCTGATCAGAAGGAATTCCGGAGTATGATTGGCTCCCTCCTGTATCTCACTTTAACATCCCATAAAATTCAAAAATATGAGAAATAAAAAGTTTAAAATTTTAAAAAATGGAATTGAATAAAAATTTCAATTGGAATCAAGATTTTGATTTTAAACAATATCTTTTCCTCCTTTCTTGCATTCTAATCTTAAAGAAAAGAGATATTCCAATATTAAAACCATTTCTTCCAAAATAAACAAACTATAAAAATGAATTTGAGATGTTATCTTTAATTTGAATTTTAATTTCCTAAGTTTTCTGAATTATTGATTTTTCTTAAGTTTTTGCTTTAAAAGAAAAGACAAATATATTGAAATGGTAAAATGGTAAAAGTAAAAAGATAAAAACACAATAGCAATAAAAATCTGCAAAAATAATATTAAAATATTATAAACCAGCATAGGCCTTGTCTTACTGCCAAAGTAAATCTGAACACATTTAATGAGGATATGATATTGAAATCATGAAGAATTGAGATCAATTCAGATAGTGTTAGATTTATATAAAAATTTGCAAACCTTATCTTGATCTAATATTTTTATTATGCTGACATAAGATCAATATCTACCTTTGGTAAAAATATCAAAAATTAAAACTTAAATATAATTTTTTTAATAATTCAAAAATAGAAAGGAAATAATTCTGAAAATAGTATTGTGAGAATTATTAAAATTAAAATATAAAAATATGAAATTTTATATAATGTAAATAATTCTATTTAATATCATCATAAAAAGTTTCATAAAATATTAACCTTATTTTTAACCTTAATTAAATAAAAATCAGAATAAGCAGAAAATGAAAATCATGCATTGTCAGGTTTTTATCAATATATTTATCAAAAAATTTAATCTAAAAAATTTTACTAGACCTTTATCTCTTTCTTTATGACCTCTGCGAAAATCCTCATAAAATCTCGAGTCCATCTGCTAACCCAAACCTTGATTTTACCTTGTGCTGTCCAGAGTCTTCATGCGGGTTGCCGAATTGTTTCACTGACTTGTGGGCCCGATCGCCACAGCGAGTCCAGCTGTCCCTGCCGACCTCTCCCACTGCCAGCCGTGCCCCACTCTTTAGCTCAATCTTCTATGTTCTTCTTTTCTTCTCCCACACCTCTCTCCGTTCTCTTGGCTCTTCCTCTCGCGCGAGGCAGATCGAGCAGCCGGCGCCGTCTCTCTTCCTTGTCCCTTCTGCCACCGCAATCCACAGCCCGAGGCCGCCACCTCACCTGCCATCTCTCCGACAGCTTGCTGCCACAACCGAGAACACTCGCGCGTATCCAGTTAGCCGCCATTTCGATCCATGTTCAAATCCTGTATTTCACCACCTCATTGTCTATTTAAGCACCACAAAGTCTCGGCTAGCACCTCCATTCTCCTCCCAGCCTATGTCACAGCCAGAACACGCCCGGATTTCCACTTTCTTCCCCGACTCCGATGAAACCAAGCAAAAAGGGAAAAACTTGATTATGCCACTCTAAGTAAACCTCACCCAAATTAAACCAACACGGAACCTCCTTGTAGTCCATAGAACTCATCTCCACCCCTGTTCGGAGCTCTTCTTCTTCAGTGACCCACCATGCCATGTTCTTCCACTGCGACCACCCACGCACGGTGAGAGCCCATCTCCTCCATTCATTCTTTTGAATAAGTAGAAAAACGGAGCCAGTAGAATACCCTGATGCTCACCCGTGTGATATTCAAGCTCGGGAACCCCTAAAACCTGAGCTTTGCTCGCTGGAAATGGCCATCGCTGCCCCTTCACGGTGGTAGGCCTAACCTAGCCACCATCGGCCGAACTAGCACCTCCCCTAGATGCACATGGACGCCTTGGTGCCTATGGTGGGACTCATTCGCCACCTCCGGCAATGCTTCGCCGCCGGCGAGCCTTGGAACCGTTCCCCCTGTTTCGGGTCGCCGACAGGCGGGGCCCATCTAACAGGCGCACGGTGTATGGATGTCACTGCCATGCGGCCCTGCGGTCACCGCATGCATGCGCCACGACCACGCTGTCCGCGACTTCACCACTCAACAAGACGCGCCTCGCTACCGCTTGGGCCCGGCCCGTCAGTGCCTCAACCCGACGTCATCCAAAAATGGAAAGCGCACTTTGAACGCAAAAGCGTACTTTCTTTTTTTGGTAGTTTTTCTGATTTTCAGCATTTTCAAAACCCTAGATCATTCAAATGCTTAAAACTTTGGAACTATCAACCCAAAAAAAAATGAAATAAATTTATAAATTCATGATAAATCATGTAGATTAAGAATATACAAAAATACTGTGAAAATGAACTATGTTTAAATTTTAAATTTAATTTAAAGAAAGGGATAAAAAATATGCCATATGTAGAATTTCTGCAAATAAACTCCAATTTGTATGAAATCAATTTTGTTAGAAACCTTAACTCCTCAGGAACCTAAATATGTAAAATTATTTATATTTTGACTTGATTTACATCATTTTCTAAAGTAAAGTTGTTTCCAATATATTGAATATTCAAATATGAATATCTTTTGCAAAAAGAATTCAAATCATGTCAAACCAGTTCCTATGTGTTTAAAAGTTAGTAAACTAATTATATATGCAAAAACATTTAGAATTGAATGTAGTTTGAATTAAATTTGAAAATAGATTACTTTCCAATGCATAGAAATCAAAATAAATATAACTTAAAGCATACAAGTTCAAATAATGGTAAACTGATTCCTAGATTTTTAATAAAACCATAATACCCCTGTTATGCAAGAATATCTCATGTTTGTGCAGATTTGAATTAAGTATATATTAGATCTTAATGTTTACTTGTATGAAAAACATCTCGGATAAAAGCAAAATATTACGAAACCAACTTTAAAACACTCTTAGTGATACCCCCTGCTTATGCCTAAAAAATGGATAAATTATTCTATAAGGTATATTCGCACACTAAGAATTAAAACTAAACCTTTGTCGCACAAAATTTAGAAACACTTAAGCCTTTTCGGCAGCCCGTAGATATCTCGTCTAAATGCTAATATTATGAAGATCAATTTAGAAATGATATTTAATATATGAACTACCATATTATTGAAAGATATTTTATTTACAACTTGATGTTCATGTGAATCCAGCTAGTGCAATAACCCTAAGTGATAATTATTCACTACACCCTTCCAATTCGAATTCATATCGTAGACCTTATAATGTCATATAAGCTTTTTCAACAATGAATATAATATCTCGTCTAAACACTAAAATGTATGAAAGTAGCTTAAGAATGTTCTTCAAAGTATAGACTATGCTATTCTGAAGAAATAATCTTATTTCATTATGTTTTGCATATAAATCCTATTAGCTAAATAACCTTAAGTATTATGTTTTATGGACTCGATTATATGAATTAAGCAAACTTTGTAATAATGAACAAATATATAATTAAGATATTTGTATCGCTAGAACCTTCTTAAAAACCTTGAGTACATAATCAATAGCCTAACTCAACAGATCTAACTTATATGAAACCTTCTCATGCAAATCGTTTGTAGTCAAGAACTATTTATGCATAGCATACAACATGTTGTCTAATATCTTAATCTTTTTAATCCAAATAATTTTAGCATCTATAATTCAAAGTTATAAATACAAAAATTCATAATTTTAGCCTCTTGAATTCGTAATTCAAGAATAGATAATCTATAAAAGAAACCATGTTTGTTCATCATAAAAGTCATTAACAATATGAATGTATTAACTAAATTATGAGATCTTGAAATCATAATTCTAACCCTAAAATATTCCTATTTCTTTAGTGAATCTTCATTTGGTTTTCTGTCTATTTTCTTTTTGCCCTTATTAAAGTTGGATATTTGCTATATTTCCGATTGAACAACGTGTAGAATCCGACGTCGCTACCCCCGTCGTTGCCTCCGTCAGCCGTGGCTTCATCATCGTCGTAAGCAATAAAATAAGCAAGGAAAGCACCCCTTTTGATCATATTGATCCCAGTTTTATAAATGTTTTCATTAAATGTTTTACTGCATACGTTACTTTTATTAAAGTCTGCTATTTTATGGGTATTGGTAGTTGTACCTGTAGTTTCATAGAACTTTCTTGATAAGTATGAGTTTGTGAACCTTGATAACCCTAGAATAACATAGAAAGTACCTGATGTCAATTTGGGTTATTCACACTTAGTGTCATGCTTAGCCATGCTTAAAGCAACATAGAACTTTGACATGATTAAAAATGTTGGATATGACATTTAATGGGTATGACCTTTCTTTATGATTGTTATTTTGGTTAAAAATGAAAACTATGGTTTAGATGCGGGCAATTATTGGCAATAGCCGGATGTATAAGAGACTTGTACGTAGTATAGGGGGAGACTATTGCCCGTGTCGAATTAAGGACCGAACTGTGGGTTGTTTTCAGGCCAAGAAATACGTACAACCACAAGTACTGGTATGGGACAGTCTTAACCTATTAAGTTACTTAAAACTAGCTTTACACATTGGTAGGCTGAAGCAGTGTGTACGCCATGCTATGGGTAGAAGTGGGACAATTTGGTGTGTGTCATCATTTGTCGTACTAGTCACCTATCTTCTGCCGCTGTAGGGAGAAGTGGGACAATTTGGTGTGTGTCATCATTTGTCGTACTAGTCACCTATCTTCTGCCGCTGTAGGGAGAAGTGGGACAATTTGGTGTGTGTCATCACTTGTCGTACTAGTCACACATCTTCTGCTGCCATAGTATGGGTTCATCACCGGGTTGGTGCAAAGCTAGGGTTAAGCAATGCAACGGTTATGTCATGACTCTCTGCGGTACACCAAAGGAAGTGTGCTAATGATCTGCAAAAAGAGTCAGTCATGTCTTGTGGGTAAAGCTGTACACCTCTGCAGAGTGTAAAACTAATCGATTAGCCGCGCCCGCGGTTATGGGAACTTGGTAAAGTCATCACATGGTTAGCTGTTTTTATTTTCATAAAATCTTATTTCTACCGTGTGTCGGTAATTTCTACTGTGTGTCAGTGGAAATGGTTTGTGGATAAGGCCACGATACCCAGGTACATGAAATCTATTTATGCTTATATTCTGTTATTTTCAGTATTAAATTGCTTTTACTTAAATTCCGTTTTGCAATCTACTATCCTGTATTTACATTTCAAATTGACTTTATGCAAATTAACAGTAGTAGCCTTTTCTTTGAAATGGCTTGCATATATCATAGGTTTTGCAAAAGTCTTGCGGAGTACGAAAGTACTCACCTTTGCTTAATTGTTGTTTTTAGGTGAAGAATCAGATTAGCCCGATGAAACATATTTGTCGCAGGATTCGAGATATTAACGATGAGCTTTTCTAGGGATTATGCCTTGTCAGTTGCCTGAGGGTTGGATGGGCACACTACAAGACTTAAGAGTATGGATGTGATATCAATTGTTGTAAATGTGCGTGCTAGCCACTGATCATGGGACTAGTACTGTATGCACATGAGATTTCCATTTTTGCATTTATGGGAAAATGGGGGTCACTACACTCACCTCTTTGAGGCCGGACATACATTTTGCTATGTGTCTGTGCGCTCGATTTCAGGCCTCTCCTCGCACCTCTCACCGCCAAGCGGTGAAGCACATCTTTAGGTACCTTCGTGCTACCACTGATTATGGTATTTGGTACTCTTCCTCTTCTTGTCTATCTCTTAGAGCCTTTTCCGATGCCGACTTTGCTGGCTGTAGGATAGATAGGAGGAGCACTTCTAGCACTTGCCAATTCATTAGCACTTCTCTTGTTTCTTGGTTGTCTAGGAAGCAGTCCGGAGTTGTACAGTCCATCGCTGAGGCCGAGTATGTTACTGCAGCTAGTTGCTGTAGCCAGGTGCTCTGGATGAGATCGACCTTTCGGGACTTTGAGTTAGAGATAGAGAGTGTGCCACTTTTCTGTGACAACACTTCTGCTATTTGCATTGCGAAAAACCCAGTGCAACATTCTCGGATCAAGCACATTGATATTAAATATCACTTCCTTAGAGACAATGTGGAGAAGGGTGATATCGCGCTTCAGTTTGTAGAGAGTGACCTCCAGTTTGCCGAGCCTTTGGATATCTCCAGGCTTGTTGCCTTGAGGAGTGAGCTTGGAGTGGTGAGCCCTTACGGCCTTTCGTGAGGGGAGCTGGTTTGTATATTATATATAATATATTCTCTTCCAGTTTTTCTCTTCTTTGTGTTTCTTCTGGGTGACCGTGGGCTTATTTTCTTGAGTTGAGTTCACTCACTTAGACTTCTGGCATGCCTTGCATGGACCTCTTATCTTGTGCTTTAAGTTGTTATCATGCGTGATTAGCTGTTCTCTCTTCTCTCTAGGTTGAGTTCCCTCACAGTCTCATAAGTCTAACAGGTGTTGGGCTTCCTAGGTAGACAGAGTCTGTGTGCACTCCTTAGTTGGGATCTAGAGTCAGCTTCCCTATGTCAGTCACTGGGGAAGATAAGAGCGGGTCTGAGCCGTAGTGAGTCTCTTCTATCTTTTCTATGCTCAATAGCCACCCAGTTTGCAGTTTTCTCGACTTCTTCTCCTCATTCTGTTTTTCTGGTTGTTATTGAGTTCATTTGAGTTTCTTTATGCCTAATCTTGATAATAACTCAACTTTAACCATATTTGAGCTTAAAATTGATTCATTTGTTGAGGGAGAGTTTGGGAATCTGTTCATGCATTGCATTTAGACTGCATTTTCTGTTTTATGAGCTTTGTCTATTATGCAATTGACTCAATATTCATGAAATACATCATGCTATATCTTTTGAAGAAAATCATTAGCTTAGATAAGTCCAAGTTCATTTATCATGCTAAGCTTAATTAAAATCTGAAAAACTTGAAAGCTTTAAATGAAAACTTGATGAAACATGTTACTTTTACTAACTAAGGGCCTATTTGTTTTAGCTTTTGATTCTGGATTCTGGCCCCAAAAGTAGAATCAGAAACAAACAGGCTGATTCTAGAATCCGATTCTCACGATCCAGCCCACCCATATACACTGGAATCCACAATCCACTTCATATGTGCTTTTGGATTCCAGATTTTGGAGAATCAGTTTCTCTACAACCACAATTCAGAATCAGTTTTTAGAGAATCTAAAGCTGAAACAAACAGACCCTAAGTTTCCTCTCTAGGGGTTTTTTACCATGAATTGTGAAATTTTGGATTTCTCTAGAGTCCCTATAGCAACTTGGGTGAAATTTGGTTGATCCATATTTGAGTCCCTTAGGTTGCATTTCATGCATACATAAAAAGGGGGGAGAAAATTCCATTTTGATGCCTATATTGACAAAAGGGGGAGAAAACGTAGAAAAGACATCATTAAAAATGTGAAAGCTTATTTGATTCTTATGATCTTTGTAAAAATTTTCTAATTCTTATGGATCATAATGACATAATCACATTTGGCACTTATGATTGGATTTTAGAGCTTTTTGTGAAAAACTTGCTCTCTCCTTGATTTAGCTCTAAAATATGTCTTACCAACTTGGTCATGTTCTCAGTCTATTCTCTCTGGACCATGTGTGGTTTTGCAATCAAATTGCTTTCTTCTTCTCTTATTCAAACTCAAATTTATGCCTTTTGTGTGGTTTGTCAATATACTCATCAAGGGGGAGATTGAAGGACCATGTGGAGGTCCATCCATGTTTGTGATGAGTATTTGACTTTATGTGACCTAGGATAGCTTAGATTTGAGTTTGGATTTAAAATGGATTTCAAGTTGGAAGTATTTTTGTACCGGCATAATAGGTTACGCCAGACCAAGTTTAATCGGTTTCATGTTTGTGCCAGACCAAATGTTGCATGAGTTGCATTTGCGCCGGACCAGGGTATAAATGATTTGCTTTTGCGCCGAACCGAGTTAGGATAGATTTTATGTTTGCGCCGGACCAAATGTTGCATGAGTTGCATTTGTGCCGGACTGGGGTAGAAATGATTTGCTTTTGCGCCGGACCGAGTTAGGATAGACTTCACGTTTGCGCCAGACCAAGGGAAATGAGAAAACAGAGAGTTTTTCTTTTGCGCCGGACCAAGGGAAATGAGAAACAGAGAGTTTCCCATTTGCGCCGGACCAAGGGAAGAGGGAAACAGAGAGTTTCCCATTTGAGCTGGACTGATTTTTTCGCGTGCGGACCAAGTCACAGTGAGTTTCACGTTTACGCCGGACCGGTTTTGACAACCGGCAGTAATTAGCATTTTTGAAGGTCTTTACTTGCTCACAAAATTATTTGGTCTAGATGAAAGTTGTAGATAATTTCAAGACACATCTTTTTCATGTTGACAAGTTTTTCATTTGAGCAATATAAAAAATCATAGAAAATAGGGAAGGTTAATAGAGAATTTCACGTTTGTGGCGGACCAGTTTTGACAGCGTGCAGTAATATGCCTTTTTGAAGGTCTTCCCGTGCTAAAAAAATTATGTGTTCTACATGAAAGTTGTAGAAAATTTGGAAATGCAACTTTTCCATGTTGACAAGTTTTTCATCTGAGCAAAATAAAAAAATCATAAAAAATCAAGAATATTACTGTTGTATTGAAAATAGGATGTTTGCATTTGGTTGAAGTGTTTTTGTCCATTTTGGTCTGTTCTAACCCCAATTCATGATCGAATTGATGCGCTGGGTTCATGGTGGAACCAAAAAGGGTTTTCTTCTTTTTGTGGATGTAGGACTTCATTTGGTGGTCATGGTGAGGCGAAGTGAGGCTGGAACTAGGCATGGGATGGTCGGAGGTTCAAGTTGGCCAGATGTTCGTCGAAAGATGGCCGGAGATGAAGTCGGTGCAGTCCCAAGAGACAAGAGATCAGTGGAGAAGCTAGCTTATCACTACTTGGATCAAGGAGAGCTGTTGGGTTGCAGTTCTGGAAGATAGAGTAGTGGATAAGTGTAGCTTGCTTTGAAATAAGTGCAAAATCCTGCATGGTAGTGGGTTTCGGGTCTACCTGAGAGTAGTTGAGAGTGGTTGAGAGTGTCGGTGTGGGTTTCAAATCCTGGCTCTTGGAAGTTGGCTTAGGATTGAAGCAAGACATCCAAGGGTGAGAATTTATCCGAGGACACTATAAATAGAGGGGAAGGGGTAGCCTCCCCTACGTGGAAGTTTTCAGAGAAATTGTTGTCGCTCTCATGAGCTTTGCCCACATGTTGTGAGGCTTGGTAAAACTTTCATCCAGAAACTACAAAGATCTTTCTCTCAATTCTGAATTTAAATTCTGCACTTACATTATGTCTTTACTTCATGCAATTTAAATTCAGTATTTACATTCTTGCTTTTACCTTATGTAAGTTGGATTTGCCTCCTCTCCTTCTACTTGCTTCTGGTTCTTTGTAACATCCTGAAAAATGAGTAATACTAAGAAATTAAATGATATATTTTAATAAGTTTTTAATTTGTTTTTCCCTGGATTTTTCTGAATTTTCTATGAGTCTTCTTGATTTCTTTTGATTATTGCTTACAAGGAAAATTCTTTTTCTAATCAATCAACCATTACTTAAGTAATAAGAAAAGATTTGTAAAACAAAAAATAAGAAAAATTACTGTAAAAATTTGTGGAGCTATCCAGAACTCAAAATATAATTTTTAAAATCATGACAAAATATTAATTGATGAAAAGAAAGGTAATTAATGAAACAAGACTAGTAATAGTGAAAATGTCAGAAATTAAATGTTCATAATTTCAATCGGAAAATATTTATATTATCTTCTCCCTGGATAGACTCATCTTCAGTAAAAATATCAGGAGATGATCTTTAGGTTTGATATTTATAAAAATTCAAAAACTGAATAGTTAGAAATCTGGAAACTTCAATGTCAGAATTTTATTAAATAAAATATCAATAATATGAAGCTGAAAATTTTACAGGAGGATAATGTCCATATAAAAAATACGCTTAAAAAGTTTCTAAATTTTTGAGTTAGATATGTGTATCTTAATAAATATAAAACCGAATGCATGAATTTGTGAACAGTGCACTGTCAGAATTATTGTAAATTCCTCAAGCGTCAAATAGGTCTGAAATTTTTATGGTATATCCTAAACTAGATCAGGTACACTCATTAAATTCCTCATTAATTTAACGATTGGATAGGCAATGGATTCAGTGAATCAAATCCAGCCTCTTGCACTTCAAGCCGAACTTCTCCTTTGCTCTCTCTGCCATGCGGGCTCGAATCACTGTGTGGTCCCACCTATCAGCCACAGCCACCGCCTTCTTCTTCCTCCCTCGCAGCCGTGCTCGCGTGTGACTGACTGATTTCACGGTGTAGCTCGCGCCACCAGGCGCTGCGCTTCGCCCGAGGTAACCGCCTCTGCCAAACCCTGCCACGCATCGTCCTCGCCCGGATTTTCCGCAAACCGCCCATCCCTTCTCCTGTTCTAGCGCCGCAAAATCCCATCGAGTTTACACCAGGTGTTGGCTTGTCTACAGCATCCCCCTCAGCCTATAAATACCGCAGCTTGATCGCCAGAGAGTGCTCATCAAAACCCCTCTTGTTTCATCCCGATACTCCACAACCACTGCCAATTTCGCGATTTCTTGAAGCAGCCGAAGAACCCTAGTTTTCGGTTCGTGATCGATTGAAGGAGGTACAAGCAACCATTCCTCAATTGCTTTCTGTTATAGCATCACCAGCTCACATGAATCAAAACCCCTCTGTTATTTCTAGGAAATTTCGACCGGAGCTCCGTCGCCACTACTCCCCCTTCTTCTCCAAAACCGACGATCGGTGGTAAGCTGATCTGACTCTCCTCTGAGCTTCCTTTTGGCAAAAATGAAACCCCCAGAACCCGTAGATGCTAGAACAAGAACCCATTCCACCAGAGATGCCTTCTGTCGTCGGCGCGGCTAGTCGCCGTGACCTCCGCCGCTCGGCCATGACGGCGACCCATCTCCGGTCATCGCCAAGAGTCATTAAGCTATCCCCTAGATGCGCATTAGCATGCTGAAGCCGTAGGTGCTACCCATTCCCCCTGGCCGGAGTTAGTTCGCCGCCGGCGAGCCCAAGTTCACTGGGCTCTGCTCTGTGCCTCTGAGTCGCGGGACCGAGATGAAAGTGACTGCGTCCGGGTCCTTCGTGCAAGCATTGAGTCAGCATAGCGAAAGCATATTTTGCTATTTTCAATAGATTTTGAATCGGTTAAAAATTCAAACTTGAATATCTTTCGCATTTGAAATCCAAATGAGGTAAAACCAATTTCTAAATTCATATAAAATCAAGATCTTCCAGAATATACAAAAATATTTTGAAAAGCTACTTCAGAAAAATATTTTAATACAAAGGTGAATAGTAGATATAAAAGTAGATTAAATATAGAAACCTTGCAAACAAAGTTAAATTTATGTGGAACCAATTTTATCAAGGTCATTATTCTGCTATGCACCCATTTCTATAAAAATAACTAATTGTTCTATGTCTTTCCTATTGAAATCTAATATTGTTAATGAACTATGCAAATAGGATGAAATTTAGTATGAAGAGTGTAATAGGTATATATGTATATAAATGTGTATGTGATCATTTGAGACCATGCTTGCATCTAACAATTGATTCATGAAAATGGGGTAGAAGACTTAATATGTTATACCTGATGAAATGGCAGCCAAAAATGTAGTGATAAATGTTTAATTTAGAAAGTCTCTAAATAAATTGCTTTGCATCTGAATCCTATTAACAACATACCATCCCATGATATCACTATAAGACAAATCTTTCTACTTCAAATAATTTTAGCATCTAGAATTCATTAAAATAAAATGAATAATGCATATGAAGCAAGCAATACTTGATATCACTTAGTCCAAAAATAGTAAAAGTAAATGTGAATGGAAAAGAAACAATATAACCAGATTAACTTGGATTATAATCTTACTAATGAACACTCCTGTATTTGTAAGTAAGTTTTCAGTTGGATTTTCTATCTGTCTTCTTTTTGCCCTTATACTTGTTTGCTATTTGTTGTATGTTATTCTTGATGGTCGACGAGTAGATTCCGACGAACCTGAGTTAGCAGACAACGACCTCGCCGACAATCCGGATTTTATACCCGACTACGATCAGCAAGGCAAGCACCCCCTTGATCATTTTGATCCTAATACTTCAAATATTTACTTTCAATGATTGCAAAACTATTATGCATGCGTGTACTTGTCATAAAAATGCTATGTTGGAATATTGGTAGATATACCTGCTGTTTCATGGAACTTCCTTGATAAGTATGGACATGTGAACCTTGATAACCATATAAATGGGTTAGACAATACATAATGTCAACTTGGGTATATGCGATTATTAACCATGCTTAGCCATGCTTTATAACCTACGTTGAATATGATCAGATCAAAATTGATTCTTGAGAATTGAAAAAGGGTGGTTATGACAAGATGTCAATTGTTGGTATTTTGACTAAAAACCCCCAAAATAAAACTATGGTTTAGATGCGGGCAATTATTGGCAATAGCTGGTTGTGCAAGGGTTAGACTTGTACGTAGTATAGGGTGGAGTGTTGCCCGTGTCGAATTAAGGACAGAGCTATGGGTTGTTTTCAAGCCAAGAATTCCGTGCAACCACAAGTGTTGGGATGGGGCAGCCTTAACCTATTAAGTTGCTTAGGTCTGGCTTTGCACATTGGTAGGCGGGAGATAGTATGAGCAATCCTTTCTAGGTCTGCTTATGAGGGGCTTCCACACTTCGTTGTGGGTAAATGCATATCGGCATAACGATGAACGCCTTGATATGGGAAAGAACCCTTATCGCAGGGATTTACTGCCTTTAATGCAGTGAATTACTACTTGTGTTATCACTTTAAATGACAGAGATTCACTATCATGTTCCTTCTCCATAATAAAGATTTAACGTCATCGGGCTGGTGCAAAGTTAGGCTTAAATGATGTAACGGTTATGTCATGATCACCATGCCGACACCCCAAAGGAAGAGTGTCAACTGGCCTGGCAAAAGTGGCAGATCATTTCTTGTGGGTAAAGTTGTACGCCTCTGCAGAGTGAAAATCTAATTAATTAGCCGTGCCTACGGTTAAACGCACTTGGTAAAGTCATCACATGGTTAGAGTTTTAATATTTCCAAAATGATTTGATGGGAAAATGGTGTTATGGAATATGTATATTTCATGTCAGGGGATGACATGGGAATGGATTGAATCAGTCGGATAGACTGTGATATGATGAATGATTTACGCTAAATTAATACTTGCTTATTACAATAAGATGCTTCTTTACAAACTTCAGTTGCAATCTAATATGTGCTTATGTTTTATTTTGCCAATGCAAAAACAACTATAGAAACCATTCCATTGCTATGTCCTGTATTTATTTATAATTGCATCTATGATACACTATAAGACTTGCTGAGTACACAATGTACTCAATCTTGCTATCAATGTTGTTTTAGGTGAAGACATAGATTACCCCGATGATCTTTACGATGATTCAGGATTCGGGGGTTATGATGACGATGTTTTCTAGGGCTTTACCTTGTCTGTTGCCTGAGGGTGAATGGGCATAATACAAGAGAAATAAAGTTTCCGCTTTTCGAGCTTTTGGCTTGTAATAATAATATGTAATTCCAAGACGTTTATCATATGTAATATTATTATGTATGGATGTGATTTCAATTTGTAATCTGTGCGTGCCAGCCACTGATCATGGGACTAGTACTGTATGCACAGGGAACCCGTTGTTGATATTTATTATAAAAAATGGGGGCCTTACATTCTTGTTGCCAAGGATGAGAGATTGATTGGATGAATATTCAATCAGATCATATCCCAATCCTCTAGGCAATCTTGGTTCAAGTTCTGCAAGAAACCGATCTTTTGACCCTTCATGATGAATTATTGATTGATCAAGTTTTGGTGTTTATTCTTGTGATTCCTTGCTTGCTGTAACTTGTGAGAAGGCATTCAAGCCTATCTTGATCATTAGAATCTCACGAGCAAGTCTAGATCACAGATTTGCTTTTTGCTTGTTCTTGGTGGATTTTCCTTCTCAGGGAAAAAGGGCGGAACTTTGACGTTGATTCTTCAAATCGATAGTTGGAATAGGTTTCTGACATCCTAAGGATCACATCTACCAAGTTGCATGGTCACTGGATCGTTAGATTCAAAATCCCATTGATTTTTCTTTTGAAGTCGTGCTGTTTTCTGAACACAGTTTTTACTGCTTTTCGTTTTCTCTAGTCTCTGTTCTTTACAAGTAGTGCTTTGTTTGGGTGGTATTTATCCAAGAGGTGGAAAAATTTGTTTTGGGATCATTCACCCCCCTCTGATCACCATTCTGATCTTTCATTTATGTATGAATTTGGAATTTAGTTGGTAATAGACCGATAGATGTATCATTAGTATGCTTGTCTTGAGTTACAACTTCGACATAGAAGCCCTCCTCTATTTTCATTCTAGATTCGCGACTGCCTGCGGCCTCTATTTTCTCTATCCCCTGTTGATTCTGTGAATTAACAGACTCGAGACTCTTCTAAGAGCTCGTTCTCCCTCATACGACCTCTAAATGAGTCCATTCAAGTTTTTAAATTCTTCAAAAATTCAAATACTACCTTCCAATATATTATTTTAATTTTTGAAGTTTCATTTTGCCTATGTTATTTATTTACTTTTCATCACTTGTTTTGCGTAGATGTGGTCAACTTGGTAGCTTACGAAAGGGAAGAGCTTATTTGGGGATATGACTAGCTAGGAACTATTGCAAGGCAAGTTATGTGCTTTGACCATGTTGCACCCAATTTATAAAATTATTTTGTCTTTAAATTATCGCTACTTCAAATATCAAAAATTTTATTATTTCTGGGAGTAGTTAGGCAACCCCTTGTTATTGTATCACTTTGTTGATTGTATACCCCTAGGATGCTTAATTATTAGTTGGTAACTATTATAACGACAACATAGGTTTGTTAGTGTAGTATGATGCTTAGCCATATATGTGTTTTTGTTATCATTTTGAATGGCATTAGTACACTTGACTAATGATTGTGAAATAACTATGTGATCAACTGGGTGCTAGGTGATAATCAATAAGGGGGTTCATGATTTAGATTAGGGCGAGTGGTATGACTTAGTGATAAGTTATGTGTGGTAGGCTGTGTGTAGGGCTATATGGTATTGTGCGTAGGCTTAGTGTATTGGGTAATTTTGCCCTAGACAATTAAGTACTTCACCATGTGTGCCATTGAACTAAGCTCCAATTGTACAACCACATGTTGTAATGGGAAGAACATGCGTAGTAATTAAGTTACCAAGTTTCAATATTAGCTTCCTCAGATTGTAAGTTAGACTGCGTGTATAGGGTGAAGGGTGTGTGTCGCTATGTTTAGGTCACATCATGGATGGTTCCAGTTTTAGACTGGTTAGTCTTGCCCTAGACAATTAAGAACATCACAATATGTGCGAGCCTCAATTGTACAACCATTTGTTGGCGTAGTAGGTTACCACATTTCAACATTAGCTTCCTCGTATTGTAAGTTAGACTATGTGTGTAGGGTAGAGGGTGTGTGTCGCTATACTTGGGCCACATTATAGATGGTTCTGGTTCTAAAGTCCAATGATGTACCCTTTCATCCGTTCGCTGTGTGTAAGGCCCCATTTTTTTTATCAAAAATATCAATAATGGGTACCATGTGCATACCGTACTAGTCCCATAATCAGTGGCTAGTACGCACATTCACAAATTGATATCACAACCACACACAAACTTTATTACTCAGCGGAAGCAAGTTACATAGTATTCTTACAATACCAAAAGTAAAATACTGTAGTGGAGACAACTATCTTATAGTATGCCTTTTTAACCCATTATCCCCACAGGCTACTGACAAGGTAAAACCTTAGTAAAATTCATCATTAATGTCCCCGAATCCTGCGTCATAGTAAGTGTCGTCGGGGTATTCTGAATCTTCACCTAAAAAAATATCAACATAGGCAAGTTAAGTACTTACGTACTCGCAAGACTTTAGCAAATCCTAAATTTACATGCAGGCCACTTCAAAGGAAGGCTTCAATGGTTATTTTGCACAACACAAATTTGAAATGAAAGTATTGAATAATAATTTGCAAGCAAAATTTAAATAAAAGCAATGTTATATTGAAAGTAACGGAATGTAAGTGCAATAAGTAAATTTCATGAACCTGGGTATCTTGACCATATTCATGAACCATTTCCCACCAACACATGGTAGAAACCAGATTTTATGAAAATAAAAATAGCTAACTAGTACTGGCGCACCAAGACTCCCATAACCGCGGGAACGGCTTTTCGAAAAGTTTTACGCTCTGCAGAGGTGTACAGCTTTACCCACAAGAAATGATCGACCTCTTTTTCCAGGCCAGTAACACAATTCCTTTGGTGTGTCGGCAAGGAGATCATAACATAACCGTTACATTTCTTAACCCTAACTTTGCACCAGCCCGGGACCTAAACCCATACTATGGCAGAAGAACTCAGAGCATAGAAATGATGGAACTCTCCATAGTATGGCGTACCCCGTTGTATCAGCAATCATGACTCCCAACACCTCGGTGTGGGCGCCCCTCCGAGCAATCCATTAAGAAACAGCTCGTACATCTCCAACCTTCCAATGTGCAAAGCTAGTTTTAAGTAACTTAATAGGTTAAGGCTGTCCCATACCAGCACTTTTGGTTGCACGGTAATTCTTGGGTTTAACGAACACGTAGTTCGGTCCTTAATCCGACACGGGCAATAATCTCACCCCTATACTACGTACAAGTCTCTTGTACATCCGGCTATTGCCAATAATTGTCCGTATCTAAACCATAATTTTCATTTGTAATCAAAATACCAACCAGAAAGAAAGGTCATACCCATCATTTTGTCATATCCAACCTTTTTAACCATATCAAAATTTAAATTTTCTTTAAGCATGGCTAAGCATGATATCTAAGTGTGAGAAACCCAAATTGACATCAAATATTGTATATGTTATTCTAGGGTTATCAAGATTCACAAATCCATACTTATCAAGGAAGTTCTCTGAAACTACAGGTACAACTACCAATACACTTAATATAGCAGACTTTAATAAAAGTAACGTATGCAGTAAAACATTTAATGAAAACATTTATAAAACTGGGATCAATATGATCAAAGGGGTGCTTGCCTTGTTGATTATCCTCGTAGTCGAATTCTTGATCGTCGACGACTATGTAATAGCCCAAAAACTCAATAAAATAAGAAATACAATATTCAAAATATTCATATGATTTATTTTTATGATTTCTGATTTTTCTGAATTAAAGGAATTCTTTTTGGCTTTTCCTATTAAAAGAAATTCAAAAGATACATATAGTAAAATGGTAAAAGGTAAAAAGGTAAAAAAATCCAAAAAAAGAAAAATATGTAAAAATCTCAGATAATCCTAGATACACCCAGGATCTTGTTTGTGCCACTTGCACTAAACTGGACCAATAAAATAAATTAAAAGATAAAAGTAATCATGAGGAGATAAGTAAAGATCTGAACCATAAGATTTCTTCAGAATTTGTCTTACCTTAAATAGGGTTACAACTTTAACCACGCCGACATATTATTCTAAAAAATCCCTGGTAAAAATATCAATAATTTATCTCTTCATTTGGTAATTTTAGAAATTCAAAATCAGTCAATTAGAAAAGCTGGAAAATGCAATGTCAGAATTATCAAAATAAAATATCAAATATAAAAGCATGAAAATTTTACACAGGTTATAAAATATTAATATAAACCATGTAAAAAAGTTTCATAAAATTATAAATTTATTTTAATACTCAATTAAATAAAAATCAGAATCAATCAAAATCCATAACAGTACATTGTCAGATTTTTAATAATATTTTTACTCATCATATTTATCTGAAAATTTTACCAGACCCTTTTATTTTCCTTTCCGACTTCAGTAAAAATTTTCATAAAATATTAAGCTTATCGTTTACCCAAAACTCCGGTTTTACCTCAGCCTATCCAGAGATTTCCCGTGACTTACCCGAGTGACTCGCTGACATATGGGCCCTCGAGGACAGCTGTCCACCCGGCCGACCTCCTCTTCTCTCGCTGACCACCTGGCCCCACCTGTCAGCTTGATCCCTCCCGTTTCTCCCGTTTCTTCTCCGTTCTCTCGCCCGAGCCGCGCCGCCCTTCCGTTTTGTCGGATCTGCGCCGCAACTCTTCGCCCGAGGCCGCCTGCACGTCGCTCTGGACACGCCGCACCTGCCTCAGCTGCTATGCTCGCTCTCCCGTGCCAGAACACGGTCGAGAATGCACGCCCGAGACGCCGCCTTTGCCCTCTTGTTCAAACCCTGTTTTAACCGACTTTATCATCTATATAAGCGTTGCTAGCTCTTGTGCACACCTCTGGAACAGGCAAGACCACACCAAACCACCGCGACACCGCCAACCTCCACCTTCTTCTCCAGGTCCGACGAAACCAGAGAAAAAGGGGAAAACTCAAATCGCCGATTTAGTAAACCATTCCTCGAACCACTTCGCTTGAAGCAGCCTCACCACCCCAGGAAGCTATCCCCAGCCACAAATCAGACTCTTCTTCCCGACGAGCTCATGCACTGAGCTCTTTCGCATTGCATGATCGCGACGGTGAGAGCCCTCCTCCGTTACTCATTTTCTTATCCGAACCCGAAAATGAAAACCTTGTGATGCATGGATGCTCACCTGGGTGATCTTCAAGCTTGGGATGCCGTCGTTTAGCTGTTACGCCGTCGGCCATGGACGCTGCCGCCCCCTTCACGGTGGTGCGCTGTCTCTGACCACCTCTGGCCGAAGCGACACCTCCCCTAGATGCGCGCAAGCACGCTGAGCGTGAAAGTGGAACCCATTCCACTTCTCCGGCCACCCCTCGCCGCCGGCGAGCTTTGGTGATGTCGTCTCTGTCACGGGTCGCTGCCATGTGGGCCTCCCCTGTCGGTCTCTATTGCGCACTGGTGACGTTGCTGCGTGGTCCCACGCGTCGGGCACACGCCATCGCCGAGCGGGCTCGCGACGTCACCGCATCACAGCGCCCGCTTCACTACCACCGGGCCCGCATGTCGCTGCCTCACCGATCTTGAAGGCGAAAAGGAAGGCGCATTTCGGTTGCGAAGGTGTACTTTCTGTTTTTAGTAAATTCTCTAATTTTCAGAATTATCAAAACCGAATGCATTCAAACTTGAATATCTTTTGAACTATCCAACCAAATGAAGTGAAATAAATTTCTAAATTCATCTAAAATCATGTAGATTCAGAATATGTAAAAATATTTTAAAATGAATTCTGTTTGAATTTCAGATTTAAATTTAAAGAAAGAATTTGAAATATGTCATATATAGAATTTTTACAAATTAGCTCCAAATTAAATGAAACAAATTTTTTTAGACTCCATGCTCTGTTAGGAACCTTATTATGCAAAAATATTTAGGGTGTACCATGGAAAATAATTAAAGTATTGCATAAGATGAGAAAGTAGACCAATAATGATAATAAATCAAATAATTTCAAAACTCAGAATCTGAAAATCCAAAATAATAAAACATATTGAGTAGTCTCTGGAAATAGTAAATAAAGGTAAAATAATCCAAGAAAAATATGATTCATTATTACTGGAATTTAATTTGGAAATAATCGTGTAACTTACAAATAAATAATCAACAATCATGTTTGATTTATGCAGTTGCTTTTATTTGGCTCTTACATCTGATTCTTTCATTTTATTGGAATTGCCATGTTATTATTATTCGACGTATAGAACCCGACGAGTCCGGAGTAGTCGACAACGAACAAGAATTGGACTACGCAGATAATCAACAAGGCAAGCACCCCCTTTGATCATATGATCCCAGTTTTATAAATGTTTTCATAAAATGTTTTACTACATACTTTATTTTTATTAAAGTCTGCTATATTTTGGGTATTGGTAGTTGTACCTATTGTCACATAGAACTTCCTTGATAAGTATGGATTTGTGAACCTTGATAACCCTAGAATAACTTAGACAATAATTGATGTCAATTTGGGTTATTCACACTTAGTGTTATGCTTAGCCATGCTTAAAACAACATAAAACTTTGACTTGATTAAAAATGTTGGATATGACATTTAATGGGTAATGACATTTTCTTTATGATTGGTATTTTGATCAAAAATGAAAATAAAACTATAAATTTTGATGCGGGCAATTATTGGCAATAGCCGGGTGTACAAGGGACTTGTACGTAGTGTAGGGGGAGACTATTGCCCGTATCAGATTAAGGACCGAACTACGTGTTCGTTAAACCCAAGAATTACCGTACAAACCACAAGTGCTGGTATGGGTCAGCCTCAAACCAATTAAGTTATCTGGTTTAACTTTGCACATTGGTAGGCCGGAGTAGTACAAGCTTCTTCAGTGACTGGTTGCTCGGAGGGGCGCCCACACCGAGGTGTTGGAAGTCACGTTTGCTGATACAACGGTGTACGCCATACTATGGATATGCTTATTCATTATCGCGGCAGTTGATCGTACAAACATTTACACCATAGTACGGGTTTATCGACACCGGGCTGGTGCAAAGTTAATCTAGATAATGTAAAGGTTTTCGTCATGAACATTCTGGCCACTACGCCAAGGGTGCGTGAAATATGCGGCAAAAGGAAAAGGTCATGACTTGTGGGTAAAGATGTACAACTCTGCAAAGTGTGAAACTTTTCGAAAAGCCGTTCCCGCGGTTATGGGAATCTTGGTGCGCCAGCACTAGTTAGATGTTTTTATTTTCATAAAACTGGATTCTACCAAGTGATGGTAGAAGTTGGCTCTTGAAAATGGTCATGAAACCCTGGTACTTGGAATTTGTTTATACTTATATCTTATTACCTTCAGTATTAAATTGCTTTTACTTAAATTCCGTTTTGCAATCTACTATTCTGTATTTACATTTCAAATTAGCTCTATGCAAAACAACCATGAGCCTTTCCTTGAATTAGCCTGCATGTATGTTAGGTTTTGCAAAAGTCTTGCGAGTACGTAAGTACTCAACTTGCGTATGTTGATGTTTTTAGGTGAAGAAACAGATTTCCCCGATGATACATTTTATGACGCAGGATTCGAGGATGTGAACGATGAATTTTACCAGGGTTCTCCTTGTCAGTTGCCTGTGGGGATAATGGGTTAAAGGCATACTATAAGAAATATGTCCCCACTGATATGTCATTACTTTTGGTATTGTAAAAATATTATGTACTTTGCTTCCACTGTAATAATAAAGTTTGTGTATGACTGTGATATCAATTTGTATTTGTGCGTACTAGCTACTGATCATGGGACTAGTACTGTATGCACATGGTATCCATTTTTGGTATTAATTATCAAAAATAGGGGCCTTACAGACTACTTCGGACTCGTCGGGTTATACACGTCGTTTAGCAATAACATAACAAATAACAAATTTCAATAGGGCAAAAAGAAATCAGATGGAAAAATTCAAATAAAACAATTTCATAAATCAAGAATAGTTGTATGGACTATTTATTCTTATTCTACAATTTAAAGGATTAAATTTATTTGGATTAATATTGAATTACTTTACTACATATTTATTAACTCAAAATTTTCTTATAACAAACCCTAAGTATTTTTACATATTAAGGTTATTAGGACTACCAGGAGGCTAACAAAATTTATTTTACTCAATTTGGAGGTCATTTGCAAAAATTCTATGAATGGCATCTTTTAACTTCTTTTTTAATTTTAAATTTAAAATTTAAACAAAATTAATTTTCAAAATATTTTTGCATATTCTTATTTTTCATGATTTATCATGAATTTAGAAATTTATTTCATCTTATTTGGCTTGATGGTTCAAAAGTTATAAGCATTTGAATATCCTAGGGTTTTGAAAATACTGAAAATCAGAAAATTGCCGAAAATGGAAAGTGCGTTTTCGCGATGAAAAGATGCTTTCCGTTTTCGGGACTAAGCTGGGCCGAGGCACTGACAGCCGGGCCGGGCTGGCAGCAAGCCGGCCGCACACATGTGCGACTGACGCGCGGGGCCTGCGCAGCAGGGAGATAAGCGTGTCATGCGACTGCCAAGGGGGGCCCATCTGGCAGCGACCCGAAACAGAGACGGCGGTGCCGAAGCTCGCCGGCGGCGAACTAGCACCGGAGCGACGAAATGGGTAGCACCGTAGGCACCAGCATGACAGGGCGCACCCAGGGGTGGTCACACGGGAGGATGGTCGCCACCGTGGACCTGTGGCGGCGGCCATGGCCGAGCAGCAGCGGAGCAAGAACTCGAGTTCTCGAAATGCATTTTCACCAGCATGAGCATCAGTACGTCACAAGGATTCGGTTTTTGGTTTTTATTCAAAGAAATTGGTACCGGGGAAGGGTTTTCACTGTGCGGGAGTGGCGGCGGAAGAAGAAGCTCGATGTGAGGGCACACCGGAGAAGAAGAGCTTCAATTGAAGCTGGATATAGGCTCTAGGGGTTATGAGGAGGTTAGGAGCCAGTTGATTTGAGCTGTGGTTAACCGAAGGGATGGGTCAGGGATTTCCCCCCTTCATGGGTTTTCGTTGGGCTTGGGGAAGACGAAGGTCTTTCTAACGGTAATTGAGGCAATGGAGTGAAGTTTTGCGTTTTGGAGGACCTGAGCTTGGCTTAAATAGGTAGCTAAGGCGGTGGCTATAGGATTTGGACGCGATTTGCTTGCGGCGGCTGAGTTCACGTGCTGGCTCTCACGGCTTCTTCGGTGCATGGTTCAAGTCACTTGGTTTTTTGCAGCGCAGGAGTGATAGAAGATATGGCAGAGTCTCGGGTTGCGAGTTGCGACGAGAAGGCGACAAGGAAGAGAGGGCGCGGCTGAGCTGGGCGTAGGCGCGAGAGAGAGCAGAGAGGAGAGGAAGAGGGGAGAAGACTCGGGAGAGGTGGCTGACGTGTGGGGGTGAGTCGGCAGGGAGAGAAAGAAGTCAACAGGGGGACAGCTGTGCCAAACGGGCCCACAAGTTAGCGAAAGCACGGGAAGAATTGCTGAAGCAGCTTGGACAACTAAGGCAAATGCACTGAATTGGAATAGCTGACTAACTCGAAATTTTATGCAGATTTTTATAAAGGTCAGCAAACAAGAGATAAGGGTCTGGTAAAATTTCCAGATAAAAAATACGGGTAAAAGTATTTCTAAAAATCTGACAACGTACAACTATTAATTTCTATTGATTCTGGTTTTGATTAATTGAGGGTTAAGATCAGATTATTATTGCATGATACTTTTTTAAAGGATTTTTAATAGTATTATTTACCTTGAGTAAAATTTCCAAATTTTTATCTTTGATATTTTATTTTTAATAATTATGACATTAATATTTTGTTTTTTAATTTTTCTGCTTCTGAATTTTTAAAATTATTAAATTATGGGATAAATTCTTGATATTTTTACCGGAGATAGATAAGAGCATGAGGTCAGCATGGTAAACATATTATCTTGGTATAATCTCCAGATATTTCTGTAAAGTTTTACCATGGCTCTGACTGAGATATGTTTGCATAATTATCTTTTCTTTTTATTATATTTTATTGCTCCAGATCATCACCACCTGAAAATTCAAGATCCTGGATGGATCTAGGCTTTATTTCGGATTTTTACAGATTTTTCATAATTTTAGGTTTTTACCTTTTTACTTTTACCATTTACCATATAGCTCATTTGGATTTCTTTTAATAGAAAAAAGACAAAAAGAATTTCATTAATTCGGAAAAACCAAAAATAAATCACATGAATATTTTTGATATTATATTTCTTGTTTTATTAAATTTTGGGCTGCTGTGTACAGATATTCACGATTTAGAAATAAGAATGTAGATAGTTTACCAGAGGGCCAATAGCTAGGGCGGAGTCTCTGAAATGTTTTGTTATGATCCTCTGTGTCGTACATCTAAGGACTTGTACTCAAATCATGCTATCGATCATATCTTATGGGGAAGTTGTCCAATCTCAACAGAGTGCTGCCAAATCTATTCGAATAGTTATGTCCTCGGTCATAAACGTGCTTGGAGATTTCATAAAAGAGGTAGATTTTCATAAAATAAAACTTGGAAGGTTGGGTGTGTGAAACTTTCTGAAACTTCATGAAACTTTTTGTTTACTTAGTACTTCTATTATTGCTCAAACTATGCTTTCAATATATTTTATCGTATTCTTGTAAATGCTTCTTTACGCTAAATAAATCTTGGAGGCATATTCTTGTCTAAGCCTTCCATATAGTAAATTAGACTTTGCATTCTGTGTGCACAACTTACCGAGTACTCTATATACTCACCTTGCAACAATCACCATTTAGTTGACAAAGTGGATGAATCTACACTTGCCTTGAAGGAGGAGCTTTACGAGGAGGTTGATACATAGGTCTTAGTTCCTTGTTGATTGCTTGTGTAAGTCCATGGGTTTCACCTAAGTTTATTTTTGTTCCTCTGCAATTATCTTATTCAGTGCTTGAAACCCGCACGGCCCAATAATTGTAAACTCGACCTTACAGTCACAAGATTTATTTATTTATCAAATTAGGTACTTTTTTTAATTTCGATGTGTATGAATATTATTGCATCGATCTTGACACTGTGTACACACTAGCGCAATCATGGACTAGTGTAGTATACACGAATGGTCCAGATTTATGTATTCGGAATTCGACATGAAGTACTAACAAGGAGATAACATCCACTTGCAAAACCGCAGCCAAAAAGTTCCACACAATTTGGCGAGCTTGCATGGGCGCACAGGTCAAGCAGATATTGCTGACCATACCAGCATAAACCAATCTAGCTAGCTAACATTGCATAGTGCAATCTGAGAGCAATGTCGCACATATCCTGCTTCTAGGGAACAGATCGCTGTTGAGACGTGAGAGGGACACTGACCCGACCACCAACCTGTCATGCATGGTTTTGGCTTTCTTAATCTCGACACCTTTCTCTTAGCTCTAGGTGATCTGGTCGTCGTCTCGCTTTCTCTTATATTTTTTCTTCCTCCATGCACTCTTTCTCTAAGAACTTCAGTTTCACCCTTCGGTACGTTTAATTAACAAAAGACATTTGAAGTTGAAGATATCTTAGACAGTAGACAAGCTTACGACCAACATATATGATTGTCTCTCGTGTTGAACGATAAAGCTACCCACTTTATTAGCTTCTTCGTGAAGTCGATCAGTCTCCGGAAGAAACTAGCTAGCTAGTAGGTCGTCAGAAACTACTACTGTATACATGCTTCTTAAACATTGCACATGCAGCCGCTGGTTTGGCTTTTGGGACACAAATGAGGTATCGGTGAGCAGAGACGAGGGAATTTTAGAGAGCGCGGCGCACTTCGGCCGCTTTAGTTTTTTCTTTTTACTTTCCAGGGGCTTCCTTTCCTTAGCGAATCACGCTATTCATTGGTCCCCCACGCTGCAGAGAATGATTTGTCCGCGCATCGTCGTCGTGTGTCGGACGTGGCATCGATCGATCATCTCATTCTGTGCTTCTTCACTTGTTTTCTCCGTGACAAAAAAATGACTACGTTTTCTTTTCCCCCGGAATACCCGGTAAGTGTTCACTTGTTACTTGGCTTTAATTTTTACCTCACTTTGTGATTTAACCCAGTACTACGGAGTAGTATGAGTGGAGTATTATTCCAAAGTAGCTAGGATTGATCTTCACCTTAATTTGCTTTAAGTCGTTAAGTTTTGTTTTTAAGATGAGTACTGAAGCAAAACCCTATATATAGGAAGAGATTTTCGTATGCTAGTTAACTCTAGTACTTGTTGTCATCATTGTTTGTATAGCGTGGAGATTGGAACCTTGACTTATATCACATTTTATCTCTCCCTAGTCCCTATAACCCACACGCATATCCCCCCACACACATATACATATACATATACATATACATATACATATACATATACATATACATATACATATACATATACATATACATATACATATACATATACACATATGTACATACATACATACATACATACATACATATGTACACACACATACACACATATACATATATACACATATATATACCTATATAGTATAATTACTTATATGCATACATGTATATGTATACATGTATATATATATGTATGTGTGTATATATATATATATATGTATATATATATGTATGTATGTATGTATGTATATATATATATATATATAGGAAGCCAAAATGGGGCACCATGATTTCAAATATGCGAATTCAAGTCATATTCGAGTATATTTTTCAAAAATTTCAGTTTTAGGGTATATACTCATCTATAACAATTCAAATGAAACACGTACCTTTGAAAAAATATACTCGAATTCAAAGATTTTGAACGAGTTTGGATCACATGCTTTGCTGATCTATATATAAAATCAGCACATACCTACAACCAAACTATCATAAAAAAGAGAAACTCTAGTTTAAATTTTAGTTCAAACTTGTTTGAATTAGTTAGTAAATTGGTTAAACTCAGCATCCTAAAAATTTCAAAAAAATTCGCATAAAAATATATAAAGAAAATATCCTTTTTAGATCATGGTACCTTAGATAATTATACTATATATATTGAAAATTTTTCGTACGTTAGTTAACTCTGGTACTAGCTATCATAGGCAGACAGATCGACACATATGCATGTATATATGTATGCACGGCCGTTTATGCCACACAAATCGTGTGTCATCGATAAGTAGAATCATTGAGTACTTTTGTACATGCATATTCCAACTTCCAAGTAGGAAAACAACGATGACTCTTGGTTGAAAAGTTCCTATATACAAGTACACATTTATGCATGTTCTTTGTTCTGTGTTCTTTGTATGTAGACTTCTTTTGGTTCTAGGGCTTGTTGGGTAACGAGGAAACTAAGTGTTCTTTTATAGAACATACTTTGCTTAGTGCTTAGTAAAGCTAATCGCAGACCATAAACACGTCAAGATCAACCACACCATGCGCAACTTATCAATGTACTCCAGTTAACGACAAAAAAACAAAAGAATAAGGAAAGACACAATCATTGCCAATTTAACAACGATCTAATTAAACACTACTCCATTTGGCTAATTATTTTCTATGCTAGCTATGATCAGGTGCACGAGTCTGATGATGCTCAAGTAAATGGCCTCTTTGGAAAATTCCCTAACATTTGCAACCGCATATATAAACAATGCCTGTAAATGTTGACATGGAGCTGCATGCGCAGACGGGTTCTATAGGCATTATTGTACAATGGATACACGCACAATCATTAGGAATGTAAAAAAAAGCTAACTCCGACAAGGAGCCAAAAGCTTACAATGACTCATGCTGCTTTGTTCTCCTTGATTTTATCTCGGCCGTATGCTCTCCCGGAAAGTCCACGGCTAATGCACCTGTCACGTCGACATGAAGTTCCTTAGATAAAGAAAATGTTCGGTAAATCTAATCCTGTCTTTTTGGTTAGTGTATGCATAATAATTATATATTAATAATAAGTTCTTTATGTTAGCTAGTGGCGTTCATTTTACCTCTCTTATTCTACTTATAATATCAGTATCTTTGTATTAAAATACATTATTTTAGTTTGAATAATTCTAGCTAGGTTTTTCTTGTTAGCTGTTAGCATTTGCATTGATGTAGCAATGCCGTCGAGGAATCACATATGCGCATTAGAAAAACGGCAAAGCCCTGCAATGCTCTCTTAAAAGTGAAAATCATAATTTTAACGCAAATTGAGGGTATGATTTGCCCACAATACCTTTGTCTCGGAACTACTGGCAGGGTCACTTTGTCATTGATATATGCTATCTGCGGAAGCAGATGCAACATAAATATAGTTAGTTATAGATAATATTTACTCATTGGTATAGTAAAAACAGTTCGATTACCACTTTAGAAATGAGGATGTTAATCAATTAATATGTCCAGACATTAAAATAGAAGAACTTTTAAAGGGTCGCCATGATGCCAAACGAAGCCTAAGATACCAACATTATCAGCCACCGGAAGGTGAATTTTCATAGCTAAAGCCTAAACGGAAACCTTCGAGACAAAAATGAAGAAAAACTCATATACTACTAGTACTATTCTACCAAGAATGCCTTTACCAATGTTGACTTCACAGGCAAATGGATGGCGTGCACCGATGATTCAAGCCTACCTCGTGCCCTCGTTTCTAGGGTTATGTTGGTGAATTGATCATTGCATGCATTAGCTTAGTCCTATCCAACTTTTCACGCAAGATTCTATCAGCTTTGTATCCAGTAGCAACTTTAGGAGCCCAGCCAGGAAGGTCAAGTGTGTTAGGCATGTTTGCATCACTGTGGTTTGGTTAGGAGGACAGTGAGTAGTACGTAGAAAGTAGACACGCGATGGAATTCCTGTAGTCATGATCGCGCGCGGTCGGTTTGTGTCCACCTAGCAGGCACTGCCGAATTTTTGGGCCGTCGGTCATGCATGTCGCGGAGAATTTGGAACGCCAATAAACTGAAGTACATTACCAATTGACCTTGTATTGCCTTGCAGCACTTAGGATAAGTTGAGTGTAGGGCTGTTTTTGGAAAGTACTCAGTTCCTGTAGGACTACGGCAAATTTCCCAATTTCTACACAGGGCTAAGTGATTAATGCTTCTTAGTCCAACTTTTATGCCTCGTTTAGAATACATAAATTTTGTAGAAATTTCATAAGAAAAACAATTCAATTGCAGTAGGAATAGAAGGAAACAAACCCTGCATTCCAAACGGCATGCACCTTAGTATAGCACGGCCATCTGCGTGACAGAGAATGCACGTTAAAATCTTGTGTACCTAAATAATGTGATTCTGTGAAGCATCTTAAAAAACAAAAAACAGTGTGAAAAGCAAGCTAGGAGTGAAGTCAAACTAAGAACGGAAAGGATTATACGTACGTGCCAACTTCAGGGAGCGGATGTTACGTTGATGCGTGGAAGTACATTGCACTACACACAACGTACAATATTGCTCTCAAAAGCATCGAATTGGAAAACCACGGTGCAACTTCTCGGGGACATTGTAGGCCGTCTATCAATAGCAGCATCGGCACTGCTAACTATCTTGGGTACTGTCACGTTAGTACTACCACGATCTAGTACTGAATTGGTATCTTTCCTATGGAGCTAGTACCACGAAATCGAGAGGACTGAGCGTAGCTCGGTTGGCAGTGACGCTAGCATGTGTTCAAGCCCGCCAGTGTTCGACTTTGTCGACGCGTGTGCTCACCGAAAAATAAAATAGTTACACATACGTGTGTGTCCAGTGGGATAAGACATTCCCATGCTATAGAGATCATGAGCCTCCAAACTAATTTAGTTATGAGACACGCACACGTGTGTACATGTGTGTAGTGCGTGAGTATGATGTACGGTGTTATATACGTCCTCTCGGATAAAAAAAAAGCATCACCCAATCAAGAACAAGCCACCCTGCTGGTGCTGCAGCAACGCGAATCTACTTTGTTACTGCAGCAACATGCAATTTCTGCAGTACAAAGCCATCAAAGGCTTTGTATGGTGGATGCAAGCATCGGGATCCCCCAACCACGATCTACATGAGAATCCGAGCCAACGAAGCAAACGACCCCATTTTTCAGGCTCTCTGCAGTGACAGACTGAAAGGTCAAATTCTACCGCGCGGCGGCAGTAACTTTTGATCATCCACGCACGCGGATCCCCATGCATGCACGCATGCATGCATGCAGAGACGTCTCGCGCGCATTATTGGCGCGGGACCAATGGCACGTCCACAACCGGCCGGCACCTCGATCGGATTCGAAGGCGACGGCGGGGGGTCGATAGCGCGCGAAAAGCTCCGGTCCAACTAGAGTACGCATGATGCAGAAGCTAGCGGCAAGGAAAGCCAGGGCATGGCGACAGTCGTGACGCAGTGCCCCCGCGTCGTCGTCGGCCCGAGCGGCACAGCATTTCTGGCCTAGCTACTGTCGCTTTCCCTCCCTTGTTTACTTGTAACTAGGCAGTTTTTGCGCGTTACACTGCTCACGGATAGAAATATAAGCAGATATAGCGACTTGAAGGGAAACTGTTAAGGCACTGGTCCAGAATTGTTGTGAGGATCCAGGATCAGTAGTATTTGCTGTTGTAGTAAAACAGAACGTATGATTTAGAAGAAACGGTATATTGCTCATTGTCCCAGAATGTATTGCATGAGAATGAAATGTCAAAGTTTTGTCTAGCTCAAGCGTTAGCATCTGTCGATGCAGAAGAACAGAACAAAAGACATGGATGAAACAATGCTAATTATTGTTCCAGAATCAATAGACTGAGAAAGAAATTAGGAGTTTCCTGTAATTCTTGGTACAGGTTAAAGAAAATCAAGAGAACCAGATTTTCAAAGGCATGATGAATAAAAGTTTCTTTGTCAGAAATTCATCGCATAACGCAATGGCTATGAACGATTATCGATTTAGAATGTCTCAGATTTTATAAAAGAATTTGATAAACCAATATACTTCATTCTGGAAAGATTAGTTTCGAACATAGAACATAATATGATATATAATACAATTTCTTGATACATGTAGGTCATGAGATTATCAATAAGTGTAATTAAAAACATGGATAAGTAAGAGGGCTTATAAATATTCAGCAGGTAGCGTACTGCAAGAATATGTATTGGCAAAAGTAAATAGGCAGTAAAAGGATGATGACTATTACCACATCAGGCTAAAAGGATAAGGAACATAGTAAACAGAGGCTGATATTAGAAAGCCTAAAATACGACAAAAGATGATAGTTATAAGAGTCGCATCATCCAAGGTCTCTGTGGCTGGCTATGTAATTATACAGCCTTAACAGGAAATACATGGAGTATAGTCTTTGTCGCCGATAAAGCCAAAATGGGATTGGCCAACTTCGGATGCCTAGGTCTGTCGGGAGTAGAGAACGCTCAAAGGTGCTGTGATGAAGGATAACAAATAAGAACGCAAGTAATAGGGAAAAGTATTGTTTATGAGTCTACCTGTTTTACTGTGAGCTAGGCCCTCTGTCTCGAAACAGTCTTCTCTTAACAAGGGCTTTTCCTTTGATACTGCTGGAATTATGTACGCCAATAAGAATATTATGTTAATACTTTATTAGAGACGGCTATAGAAGCTATTTACAGATGGATATCGATAGAAACATAACTCTATGTGGCCTTAGGGAGCGCTTAGATCCGGATCATCAGTGTTTAGCGACCTCTTGAGTGAAGACTAGGACGTAGACAACATCTGTAGACAACAGAAGTGAGTTTTGAAATAATACTAATATTGTAGGGTGACAAATGAGAGATGTGATCCTGTAACGGTCGTACTGACTTACCTGCGGTGATGGCGATGTTCCTTGAGGTGAAATAGCAGGAGCTCCAACATGTTCCTGACATCATAGGCATATACATATTCATGTAAGGAGAAGTTATAGATATAAATAACCAAAGGCTTTTTTGTACCATGTATAGACTATATCATATACAGGAAGTATAGCAAGAATCTAAGACATGATGACTCCTGTAAGGCCCTCATTTTTGATAATTAATACCAAAAATGGATACCATGTGCATACAGTACTAGTCCCATGATCAGTGGCTAGTATGCACAAATAAAAATTGATATCACAGTCATACACAAACTTTATTATTACAGCGGAAGCAAAGTACATAATATTCTTACAATACAAAAAGTAAAGACATATCAATGGAGACATATTTCTTGTAGTATGCATTTAACCCAATATCCTCACAGGCAACTGACAAGGAGAACCCTAGTAGAATTCATCGTTCATATCCCCGAATCTTGCGTCATAAAATGTATCGTCGGGAAAATCTGTTTCTTCACCTAAAAATATCAACATAGGCAAGTTGAGTACTTACATACTCGCAAGACTTTTACAAAACCTAATATACATGCAGGCCAATTCAAAGGAAAGGCTCATGGTTGCTTTACATAAAGCTAATTTGAAATGTAAATACAGAATAGTAGATTGCAAAACAGAATTTAAGTAAAAGCAATTTAATACTGAAGGTAGTAAGATATAAGCATAAACAAATTTCAAGTACCTGGGTTTCATGACCATTTTCAAGAGCCAACTTCTACCACCACCTGGTAGAATCCAGTTTTATGAAAATAAAAACAGCTAACTAGTGCTGGCGCACCAAGATTCCCATAACCGCGGGAATAGCTTTTCGAAAAGTTTCACACTCTGCAGAGTTGTACAGCTTTACCCACAAGTAATGATCAACCCCTTTTTGCCTTCGGTGTGTCGGCAAGGAGATCATAACATAACCGTTACATTGTTTAACCCTAACTTTGCACCAGCCCGGTGATGTCAAACCCGTACTATGGTGTAAATGTTTGCACAGTCACTGCACAATAATGATTAAGCATATCCATTGTATGGTATTCACCGTTGTATCAGCAAACGTGACCCCTAACACCTCGGTGTGGGCCCCCGAGCAACCAACATCAAGAAGCTCAGATTATGTGATTTACCCCCATTTTCACATAAATGCAAAAATGGAAATCTAATGTGCATTCCGTACTAGTCCCATGATCAGTAGCTAGTACGCACATACACGACAATTGGAATCACAACCATACAACAAAATTAATAAGCGGAAGCGATTATACAAAGCAAACTTACAACTCAGAGATTACAACAAAGAAAAGAAGCAAAGTCCCTGCAGTGTGCCCATCCAACCCGCAGCAACCGACTGCATAAACTCTAGAAAGAACACGATGAAGATAAACCCGCAACTCGCGATTTAAAGAGGAAACTTGAAGCTTCGCTAACTTATCCACCTAAAAACAACATATAAGCAAGGGTGAGTACTTTCGATCTCGCAAGACTTGAGCAAACCTATAATATATGCAAGCCATTTCAAAGGAGGCTACTACAGTTAATTTGCATAAAGCAGAATTGACATTGAGAAATCAAGTTATTTGCAAACGGAATTTGTAAAAGCATAATTGACTGATATGAAATAAGTAAAGCATAAGTAATACTCACAACCCTTCGTGAGCAACGAATAATCCAGAAATGGAATCCAACAATGTCGATCCTTTGACATAAAACAAAAGCTGCTAAATAGGTTCCAAACCACAACCCATTTTAGAAAATTAAACATTTAACTAGTGCAAGTTCACCAAGTTTCCCATGACCGATGGGACGGCTAATCGATTAGATTTTCACTCTGCAGAGGTGTACAACTTTACCCACAAGTCATGACCTTTTCTTTTTGCCGCATGTTTCACGCACCTTTGGCGTGTGGCCAGAATGTTCATGACGAAAACCTTTACATTATCTAATTTAACTTTGCATCAGCACCGGGACGATAAAACCCATGCTATGATGGAAGAACTCAGAGCATAGAAATGTTGAAACTTCCCATAGACATGGCGTACACCGTTATATTGGTAAGTGTTGTTCCTAACACCTCGGTGTGGGCTCCCGTGAGAGCAAACCTCAAAGGAAAGCCCGCACTACTTCAAAACCTACCAATGTGCAAAGTTAAACTAGATAACTTAATTGGTTTAAGGAAGCCCCATAACAACACTTGTGGTTGTACGGATTATCTTGGATCATACAACACCGAAGTTCGGTCCTTAATCCGACACGGCGATACTCCACCCTACACTACGTGCAAATCCTCTCGCACATCCGGCTATTGCCAATAATCGCCGCATCAAAACCATAGTTTTATTTTGGGTTTTTAATCAAAATACCCATAACCAACAAACTTCATTTCCAACACTTTCCATTTCTCAAGAAACAAGTTTTGATCCGAACATCATCCTCATTTGTTCTAAAAGCATGGCTAAGCATGGATAAAAGTAATCGCATATACCCATGATAACATTAAATAATGTCTAAGCTTAATCTATGGTTGTCAAGGTTCACAAGTCCATACTTATCAAGGAGGTTTCATGAGACAACAGGTATAACTACCAATACCACAAAATAGCAATTTTACAAAAAGTAAACGCATGCATGAAACATTTTAATAAACACAATGCAAATTAAATACTGGGATCAAGATGGTCAAAGGGGGTGCTTGCCTTGCTTATTGATTGCTTACAACGAAGACGAGGCCACGACTGACAGAGGCGACGAGGGAGGAAGGAACGTCGAATTCTACACGTCGATCAATCGAAAATATAGCAAAAGCCAACTTTAATAAGGGTAAAAAGAAAACAGACAGAAAACCAAATAAAGATTTACTGCAGAAAACAGGAATGCTTTAGGGTTCGAATTATATGATTTTAAGATCTCATGACTTAGGTAAATACACATTCATATACTTAATGGCTTTTATGATGAGTAAAACATGGTTTCTTTTATAGATTATCTAATCTTGACTTACGAATTCAAGAGGCTAAAATTATGAATTCTTGTATTTTTAACTTCGAATTATAGATGCTAAAATTATTTAGATTAATAGAATTAAAACTCTAGAAAAAGGGTTACGTGAATAGCACTTAACCTTAAGTTATATTACACAAGGAAAGATTTTGAATAAGGTATATCTGTTAAGTTAGGTTACTGGACTTATTTATGGTTTTTAAGAAGGTTCTGGTGATACAAATATATTAACTATGGTTTTCTTCATTAATGCCATGTTGCTTATTGATATTATGAAGTTCATGAACCATAAAACTTAGGGTTATTTGGCTACTGGGATTTATATGCAAAACATAGTGAAATAAGATTATTTTTTCGGAATTGGATAGCATATACTTTGAAGAACATTTCTAAGCTGATTTCATATATTTTAGTGTTTAGATGAGACATTCTATTCATTGTTGAAAAAGCTTATATGATAATAAGGTTTATGTTATAAGGAATTGGATTAGAAGTGTAGTGAACAATTATCATTTAGGGTTATAGCACTAGCTGGATTCAGATGAATATTAAGCTATAAACAAAATATTTTTCCAGAATATGATAGTCCATATCCTAAATATCATTTCTGAACTGATTTTCATTATATTAGCATTTAAAAGAGATATTCTACGGGTTACTAAAAATGCTTAAGTGTTTCTATTATTTAGAAAACATAACACTTTAGGGTTATGTTACTAGACTCTTTTATATACAAACCTTAACGAAATAATTTTCTTTCTTCAGAGCATAGTAGCATGCACTTTATAGAGTATTTCTACGCTATTTTCATAAATCTTTTCATTTGGATGAGATACTTTACAAGCTTCTGAAAAGGCTTAAGTGATCATTAGGGCCTAACAAGGACTTAAATTCAGATTAGCGCAAACATAAGATATTTTTGTATAATCAGCAAGGGCAGTATTTTTCAAGGTTATAGGAATTGGTTTCATCAAATTTGAAGTTAGTTTGAGGAAGTTATGACTATTTGAATCATACAAGCGTTGAAACTTCGACTACTAAACATTTATTGTTTTCTATGGTAAACCTTAAATATTTTTACATATCTGGGACCCTTGTGATGTCAGGAGTATAGCAAAACTGGTTTGGTGATTATTTGAATTCATTTGATCCATATTTTAACTATTCAATTTTCAATGCAAGAGAAGCTTCTTATGCTTACTTTTTAACACAAACTGAGTTCAATCTTGAATATTTTTGCAGAAATGGAACATTTACAGTCTCAGAGACATGTGAGAACAATTTCATGATTTTAGGAGCTATAATTTGTATAGCTACTATAGGTTACATAAAAGGGACTTTAAACAAACTTGTTTGAAATAATTTGAACTGCAGTGATCATCTAAGTTCTGTTACATATTCCAAATCCTTATGGCTTAATGCAAATTTAGAAACTTATTTCATCTTATTTGGATTTCTTTTATATAAGTTACATATATTTGAGTTTTTAGTGCATTGAATGTATCCTTTAATAGAAAGTAGCTCAAACATAAATGAAGTCTAAATATTTTTATATATTTGAACTTCTGGAAGCATAAGGATTCCACCAAAATTGGTTTCATTCAATTCTAAGTTTATTTGCAGAATTTTTATACAAAGCATATTTTTAGGCCTTTTAATCAAATTTGAATTTCGAATTCACCCATTGAAGATTTTCAAAATATTATTACATATTCTGATGGTATCTGATTTTACATGAATATAGAAATTCGTTTCACAAATTTTGGAGTTATAATGCAAAAGTTATGGCTAATTGAATTAACTCGGGTATACTAAATCAGGGAAAAACGAAAATACGCTTTCGGCACAGAGAGGCGCATTTTACCGATTGCACTGACTCCATCTTGCGTCACTGACATAAGGACCCCGCAGCGCCAGTGAGTGAAAACAGGGGAGGCGGCTAGGGCGCGGCGACGACGGTGGTCCGGCGGGGTTCCGACGAAGGCGAGGGCACGGTGAGCTTCAGCAGACCATCGCGCATCTGATGGTGGGGTCGATTACCTCCGGAGATGACCGGAGCAGGCTGCCACCGTGGGCCAGCGGCGGAGCTAATGGTGACTCGTCGGGGAGAAAAATGAGTAAATCTCGATCCGAATCGGTAGCGAATTAAGCATCCAGGAGTATGAGAGGTTCCATTTTACCTATTGGCAAGGTTCCTGGTTGGCTGATGAGCTCCACCACCGAGCGCCGGCTTTGAGGAAGAAGGCGCGTGCGGCGGCGACGTTCCGGCGGGGAAAAGCTGAAATCGATGGGCGAGATGGGTTCAAGGATGCTCAAGGATGCTTCGGCTACGAGTAATTTGAGAATGACTCACCGAATTGCTTGATCTTCCACCTCTCCCCTCTTCTTGTTTGCGGCGACAATGGCAAGAAAAATGAAACTCCAGCTTCTGGGCTTTGGATGGCTGACTTCCTTGGTCTCCTCTGAATACTCGTTTCTCTGGATGAGGCTTGAGTGAATGGAAGAGATGAAGGCCTAAGCTTTGGTGTGGGAAGGATTTAATCGGCTGGCTTTGGTGTGAGAATGCTCTTCACTTGCTCCAGCTTCCCTCTTCTAGCTGATGGCGTGAGAATGCTCTTCAACTGATGGTGTAGTGTGTGAAATGGCTGGCTTTGAGCTTTGGTATGAGAATGCTCTGGCTTGGCTGTGAGATCGATTGAAATGGCTGGCCTTGGCATTGGTTCGGTTGCCTGAAGGATGAAGTCTCTGGACTTGGCGCTGGCTTGAGCACTGCCATGTGAAGGAACACTCTAGAATGAGGAGGTGTCCCCAAAGAACAGGAATGCAGAATGGCTCCAGTGATGGACGTGAAAACGGCTATCAACCAAGTTGCAAAATTTCGAAACTTTTTGACCATGGTCTACTGGGAGTGTTTAGCTTCCAGTAAAATTTTCGGATTAAAATACCGCATGGTTAATTAATTAAAATTCTGACACTGTGCACTACTCAGAATTTTGATTTCGGATTTTGATTTAATTAAAGGTTAAAACATTATTATTTATTTTTCAAACTTTTTTAATAGTTCATATTGGGTTATTTATTTCTCTATAAAAATTTCAAGTCAAAATATTGGGTAATTATTTTATAAAAATTCTGACATAAAAATTTTCAGATTTTCAATGCCTCTGTTTTTGAATTTTTAGAGGGTCTAAATGACATGATAAATTCCTAAAATTTTTACCAGAAGTAGATTCATCTCTGTGGGTGTCATGGTAATGTTTATGGATTCAGATAACTTTCTTATATTTTACATTAATACTGAATTTTACTGTTTCTAGTCAAAGGAGATGTCATTCATTTTATTTATCCACTTTTCTGTTCATAAAAATTTTACTTGACGATTTTTATGGCTTACCAGCATGGATAGGATTTCATGGTAAATTTTTCTAACTTTTTATGTTTACCATTTTACCATTTCCTTTTTCCTATTATCTTTTGTTTGATTTTCATTCAATACAAAAATTCAAGACAATTCCAATTAAAACAAATAATGCCAACAAAATTCAGAAATAAACATTTTCAAATTTAAAATATTCATTTTTATTTTATTGCATTTTTCAGGATGTTACATACTACCCTAGCCTACCAATGTGCAAAGCTAGTTTTAAGCAACTTAATAGGTTAAGACTGTCCCATACCAGCACTTGTGGTTGTACGGTAATTCTTGGGTTTAACGAACACGTAGTTCGGTCCTTAATTCGGCACGGGCAATAATCTCCCCCTACACTACGTACAAGTCCCTTGTACACCCGGCTATTGCCAATAATTGGCCGCATCAAAATCATAGTTTTATTTTTCATTTTTGATCAAAATACCAACCATAAGAAGATCATACCCATTAATGTCATATCCAATATTTCAATAATGTCAAAGTTTTATGTTGCTTTAAGCATGGCTAAGCATGATACTAAATGTGAGTAACCCAAATTGACATCAATTATTGTCTAAGTTTTTCTAGGGTTATCAAGGATCCCAATTTCATACTTATCAAGGAAGTTTTATGAAACTACAGGTACAACTATCAATACCCATAATATAGCAGACTTTAATAAAAGTAACGTATGCAGTAAAATATTTAATGAAAACATTTATAAAACTGGGATCAATATGATCAAAGGGGGTGCTTGCCTTGTTGATTATCGAGATCAACCTCCTGGTCGTCGATAGCTAGCTCGGGTTCGTCAATTTCTACACGTCGTTTGGCAATAACATAGTAATTCCAATAAAATGAAAGAATCAGATGTAAGAGCCAAATAAAAGCAACTGCATAATTCAAACATGATTGGGTATATGATTATATCATGTTGATTATTTATTTATATGTTACATGAATATTTTTCGATTAGATTCCAGTAATAATGAATCTTATTTTCTTGAATTATTTACCTTTATTTACCATTTCCAGAGACTACTCCATATGTTTTATTATTTTGTATTTTCAGATTTTAAATTCTGAAATTATCTGGATTATTATTATTGGACTACTTTCTCACCCTATGCAATACTTTAAATGTTTTCCATGGTACACCCTAAGTATTTTTGCATAATCAGGTTCATAACAGAGCATGGAGTCTAACAAAATTTGTTTCATTTAATTTAGAACTGAATTGTAACAATTCTATACTTGGCATATTTCAAATTCTTTTTTTAAATTTGAATCTGAAATTCAAACAGAGTTCATTCTACAATATTTTTGCATATTCTGAATCTACATGAATTTAGATGAATTTAGAAATTTATTTCATAAAATTTGGATAGTTATTTCAAAAGATATTCAAGTTTGAATGTGTTCGGTTTTTGATAATTCTGAAAATTAGAAAATTTGCTAATAACGGAAAGTACGCTTTTGCACTGGAAACCCGCTTTACTTTCTCAGTCGCACGGATCGAGGCAATCGACGGCCGGGCCCGGCCAAATGAGACGCTTGCGTGATCTGGTGGCCGACGTGGGACCGTCTCGACCGAACGACGCGCGAGGTCGACGACTGGGGCCCGCATTTCAGAAGCTTACTCTACGCGTCTGAATGACAAAGGGGACCCACTCGTCAGTCACCCGAAATAGGGAAGAAGATTGCGAAGCTCGTCGGCGGGGAGGGGTGGCCGGAGAAGTGGAATGGGTTCCGCTTTCACGCTTAGCGTGCTTGCGCGCGCCTAGGGGCGGTGTCTCTTCGGCCGGAGGTGGCCGGAGTTGGCCTGCCACCATAAGGGGGGCGGCGACGAACATGGCCAGCGGCGAACCGGCGAAATTACGGCTTCCAGGGGTGGAAGATCACCACGGTGAGCGTCAGTGAGCCACCAGGGTTATATTTTTAACTTTCATTCAAAGAATTAGGCATCGGGGAGGTGTTCTCACCGTGCGGCTGCGGTGGCGGCGGAAGGAGTTCGGCGTGAGGGCTCGTTAGGGAAGAAGACCAAAAATTGGGGTTGCGGGGAAGCTTCAGGATGATAAGAGAGTGCCTTGGGCGAAGTGGTTCGAAGGATGGCGCGGAAGAGAATGAGTTTGGGCGATTTCGCCCTTTTCGGGTGTTCGCCGGAGCTGGGGAAGAAAGGTGGAGTCTAGCAACGATGAGGTGGTTTGGTGAGGTTGTGCGGGTTCCAGGAGTGTGCGCAAATGCCAGAGATGGTTTTGCGACACTTAAATAGATGGCAAAGTCGGCGAGAACAGGATTTGAACAAGGAGGAAAAGCGGCTGCCCGGGCGATCTTTCTCGGCCGTGTTCTGGCGTAAGAGAGAGCACACTGACCGAGGTAAGAGCGGTGTGGCAGAGGCGACGTGCAGGCGGCCTCGGTTGGCGAGTTGCGGCGGGGAAGCGACAAAACGGAAAGGCGGCGGGGCTCTACGCGAGAGAACGGGAGAGATAGAGTTGATGGGTGGGGCCAACCTGTCAGCGAGAGATGGGGAAGTCGACAGAGGGGACAGCTGTCTTCGCGGGCCCACAAGTCAGCGAGACACTGGGTTAAAACTCAGGAAATCTCTAGACAGCTTAGGGGTAAAACCGAAGTTTGGGTTAAAAGATAAGCTTTAGATTTTATGACAATTTTTACAGAGGTCGGCAAGGAAAATACAAGAGTCTGGTAAAATTTTCAAAAAAAAAAATGAGTAAAAATATTATTAAAAATCTGACAATGCACTGTTAAAGATTTTGACTGATTCTGATTTTTATTTAATTGAGGGTTAAAATCAGTTTATTATTTTATTAAATTTTTTTAAAGGGTTTATATTAATATTATATACCTTTTATAAAATTTTCATGATTTTATATTTGATATTTATTTATGAAAATTCTGACATTACACTTTCTAGCTTTCCTGATTGTCTGATTTTGAATTTCTAAAATTACCAAATGCAGAGATAAATTCTTGATATTTTTACCAGGGATGGGTAGGGTTAATATATCGGCATGGTTAAATTTTTTAACCCTAGTTAAGGTAAGATAGATTCTGAAGAAATCTTATGGGTTCAGATTGTGGTTATCTTCTCATGATTTCTTTGTCTTTTTAATTTATTTTATTAATTCCAGATCAGTGCAAGTGGCACAAACAGGATCATGGGTGTATCTAGGATTTATCTGAGATTTTTACAAATTTTACTGACTTTAGATTTTTACTTTTTTACCTTTTACCATTTTACTATATAGATCATTTGGATTTCTTTTAATAGGAAAAAGCCAAAAAGAACTTCTTTAATTCAGAAAAATCAGAAAACATAACAATAAATCATATGAATATTTTTGATATTGTATTTATTATTTTATTGAGTTTTGGGCTGTTACAACTCCTTGGTTATGAATCAAAAACGCGACAGTTTTTCTTTTGTCGTATGTATGTAACCTCTTGCAGCATGGAATACACGTGAATGTGATATAAACATTGTCAAGATAAAAAGATGATAGATTATCTAAATTTTGTAAAAAAAAAAAGACATGTATATGTAGATAGAAACAGTTGTAGCCTGTAGGTACGAAAATAAAGCAAAGGAATAAGAATAAACCTTGAGAGATCCAGGAACCTCTTGGGTCACATCAGGCATGTAACATCCAGAAAAATCAATAATAATAATAATTTAAATAATATATTTTAGGAAATTTTAATTTATGCTTCACTAGACTTTTCTGAATTTTCTATGAATTTTCTTGATTATTGCTTGTAAGGAAAATTCTTTTTCCTAATTAATCAACCATCACTTAAGTAACAAGAAAATATTTGTGAAACAACATATAATAAAAATTTCTGTAAAAATTTGTGGAGCTATCCAAAACTCAAAATATAATTTTTAAAATTATGACAAAATATTAAATGATGAAAAGAAAGGTAATTAATGAAACAAGACAGGTAATAGTGAAAATGTCAGAAATTAAATGATCATAATTTCGATGGGAAAATATTTAAATTATCTTCTTCCTGGATAGAGTCATCTTCAGTAAAAATATCAGGAGATGATCTTTAGGTTTTGGTATTTATAAAAATTCATAAACTTAATAGTTAAAAATCTGGAATTTTCAATGTCAGAATTTTATTAAATAATCTGTCAAGAATATGAAGATAAAAGTTTTACAGGAGGATAATGTCAATATAAGGAGCTTTCTTAAAAAGTTTCTAAATTTTTTAGTAAGATATAGGTATCTTAATAAATATAAAACAGGATGCAGAAATTTGTGCACAGTGCACTGTCAGAATTATTATAAATTCCTCAAGCGTCAAATAGGTCTGAAAGTTTTATGGTAGATCCTAAACTAGCTGAGGTACACCCAGTAAATTCCTCATTAATTTGCCGATTGGATAGGCAATGGATTCAGTGAATCAATCCGGCTCCATTTTCAGTTCAAGCCAGAGTTCTCTTCTTCTCTCTCCGACGCGCGGGCCCGGTTCACTGTGTGGTCCCACCTGTCAGCCTCGGCCTGAGTCTTATTCCTCCTGCAGACGAGCTCGTGCGTGGCTGAGATCAGCTCGTCGACTGTAGCATCGCCACCGCTGCAACCTCACGCCTCCCGAGGAAACCGCCTCATCAAGACCTTGCCACGCACCGTCCTCGCCCTGATTTCCTGCAATTTGGCCCATCCCTTCTCCTGTTCTAGCGCCGCAAAACCCCGTCGAGTTCACATCCTGTGTAAGCTCATCTACAGCATTCCCCTCGGCCTATAAATACCACAACTTGATCGCCAGAGAGTGCTCGTCAAAACCCCTCTTGTTTCATCCAAAATACTCCACTGATCGCTGCCAATTTCATGTTTCTTTGAATCAGCCGAAGAATCCTAACTCTCGGTTCGTGACCAATTGAAGGTGGTATGAGCACCCATTCCTCAATTGCTTTCTGCTATAGCATCACCAACTCTCATGAATTAAAACCCCTATGCTATTTTCGGGAAATTCCGATCGGAGCTCCGCCGCCACTACGCCCCCTTCTTCTCCGAAACCGGCGATCGGTGGTGAGCCAACTCGACATTCCCCTGTGCTGTCTCTTAGTAAAAATGGATTGCTTAGGGTTCCCTGATGCTTTAGCTGGAACCGATTCCGTCGGAGAGGCTTTCTGCCGCCGGCGCGGCTCGCCGCCTCCTCCGCCGCCGCAGGTCCACGGTTGCGAGATGGTTCGGCTAGTCGCCGGTAGGAATGGCTACCACCCTTAGATGCACAATGGTGCCCTGATGCTAGCCATGCCATCGGCCGGACCGGAGCACCGCCGGATCCTCACCGACAGCGAGCCTAGCCCCAAGCACTACCTCGACCGAATGACATGCGGGCCCGATCTGTTAGTGGCTCACCGCGATTTCCCTTGAGTCGCTGACGGCTGGGACCAGGATGTCAGCAACTGCAACGGGTTTGAACACGCGCGTGATGGCGCGAAATGAAAAGACGCTTTCAGCATAGTGAAAGCGTATTTCGCTATTTTCATTGATTTTTAAATCGGTTAAAAATTCAAACTTGAATATCTTTCGTATTTGAAATCCAAATGAGATGAAACCAATTTCTAAATTCATCTAAAATCAAGAACTTCCATAATATGCAAAAATATTTTGAAAATCTACTTCGTAAAAATATTTTAATATAAAGGTGAATAGCACATATGAAAATAGACTAAGTATGGGAATTTTGCAAATAAGGTTAATATTATTTGAAGCCAATTTTATTAAGAGCTTTATACTGCTATGAACTCATTTCTATAAAAATACTTGGAAAACTAATTGTTCTATGTCTTTTCTATTGAAGGTTAATAGTATTGGTAACTATGCTATAACCATTAATGGTTAAGAAAAGAGTTTTAGTAAATTGCTATATGTATTTCTTTTTAGAATAATGGAAGTATAATGATAAGCTAGGTAGAAATATTGAACCAATAATGAACTAAGCAAATAGGATGAAATTTAGTATGAAAAGTATGTATGATATATATATATATATGTATATATATATGTATATATATATGTATGTATATATATATGTATATATATGTGTATATATATATGAATGTGTTCATTGAAACCTTGCTTGCAACTAGAAAATAGACACAAAAATGAGGTAGGTCACTTAATGTGCTAAGCCCCATAATATGGCAGTTAGAAATTGTAATGACCCCTATTTTCATATAAATGCAAAAATAGAAATCTCATGTGCAAACAGTACTAGTCCCATGATCAGTAGCTAGTATGTAACATCCCAAAAATTGAAGTTTTGGAATGTTAGAAATCAAAGATGAACCATTTGCATCTCTTGAATTAATTCCAGCTTAATTTGAATTTTCTGTTAATAGAAGGATTTAATTTGACTAAACTATTCATCAAATAAAATAATTTCAGTTTTAGTTGGGTTCCATGTGCTCCAAGGAATTTTTCTGTATTTTTGGAGATTTTTCTGAATTTATTTGCTATTTATTTGAATTTATTTGCATTTATTTGAAATTCTGGATTTATCTTAAATCGAAAATGTTTTAATTTTCAAAACCCATCTGGGCCAAATCCTCTCCGCCCATTTCGCCACCGCCGCCCAGCCCAGCTCCGCTCGCTTCGCCTGCCTTCTGACCCATTTCACAAGACACCAAATTTCTCCACCAAGGCCAGGTGTCGGCTGCTCGATGCGCTGCGCGCGCGTGTCCGGTCCGGATCGCTCTGCGTCACCGCGCTTGCGCGCCGCCGCCAAACCCTAGCCGAGTCCGTGTCGGCGCTGTTTGAGTTCGCCGCGACGCCCCGAGCCCTATTTAAGCGCCGCAAAATCGCCTCCCGAGGATCCCCTCTCGCGCCGCCTCGCCGCCTCTTTCGCCGCCGAGACCTCGCCCTTGCCCGCACGACTCGCCGAGTCCGCCGCCTCATCCAAGCCTTCCGCCGTCTTTTTCTTCGCCGGTGCTCTCCGCCGCCGCCGTTGGTCTCCCGAGTTCCCACGCCGCCTCTCCCGCTTCCACCTTGCCCCGCGCCCGATCCGGTCACCTTCGCCTGGTCTCGTCTTCTTCTCGCCTCCGAAGCGCGCGCCATCGCCGCCGCCGCCCGCCTCGCTGATCTTGGCCGTCCGATCGCCACCGATGCTCCAGATTCGCCGCGCCGCCATCGCCGCAACCCCGCCTCCTTGCCGTCCGATCGGCTAAGTTGCCGAATGTGCGACGCGTGGCGCTGCGTCGGCCATTGGCGTGGCGCTTGCGTGGGCGCTGCGTCGGCTACCGAGCCGTCTGCGTCGGCGATGACGTCACGGGTGCGCCGGGTGCACCGTGGACCGGCGCAGCGCCGTGGACCCAGTCCACCGTGAACCCGATGACGTCAGCGTTGCGCAATAAATCCTTTTTCCGTATAAAAATAAATCCATAAATTCGGTTTTTCTGATTTTCTGTATTTTCTCTGAATTGAATCTTCCGGAGGCCCGTTCTCACTCATACGAACTCCGATTGAGGCGATTCAAGTTTCTAAATTTTTCTAAAATCAAGATCTATGTTCCAGAGCCATTTATTTTCAGTTTTGAGTGTGCTTGAGTCCCTGTTTTGTATTTATTTGGTTTCATTGCTTTCTTTTCCGGTAGACGCTAATTCCGAGGGAGCAAACGAAGACTTCGAAGACCAAGGTTCAGCACTAGATCAGCAAGGCAAGTCGTAACTTTGATCATATTGATCCTATGTTTGCAAAAGTAATTTACTTTATTACAATTGCATGCTATTTTGTGTATCAATGTTTATTTAATGGGAGTAGATGTATACCTAGTTGATATTATGCCACCTTGATTGGTTGTATGCCATGTATCCATTGTTAAACCTAGGTTGGGACATTACTAGTTGGACATAATCATTATACCAACATTGGGTTATCGTAGCTATGCTTAGACATACTTATATATACGTTGGGATTCATGTCACATGTTGAATAATGTTAATATTGACTTAATGAGATATTGAATCGTGGCCGTTAGCCACTGTTGTAAAATTTGTTGTACCATGGCGGGTTTGCCATTGGTCTTGGTTGAACGAATTGTTTTCCTCGGAAAGTGATCGTGCAGTAAAGGGGGTGCTTTCTAGCACATTGGGATGTGGATGTCTTGCCTGAGACATTTTAAGGACTTAATCTTGTGCGCCATTGAACTGGGTCTAATCGTACTACCACATGTCTGGAATGGGACAGACCTAGTTGATTAATTTGCAATGTCTAGCCTTGAGTACTGCCAGTTGGTGGTGTGGGTTCCGGGATGGACGGGTAGATTCGCAAGGCGCAAGAGGGGGTCCTAAAGGGCGAAACCTTAGCGGCAAGATCGAGTTTAGACAATTGCATTGTAAAGGCTTTGTCATGATATCTCTGCGACACATCAAGGAAGTGTGTTAAGATCGATTGCACAAAGAGATGTTCATGTCTTGTGGGTAAAGTTGTACAACCTCTGCAGAGTGTAAAACTATTCGAATAGCCGCGTCCGCGGTCATGGACAAGCCCGGGAATTTCACACGGGGTATAGAGTGTTTCATAAAATTGTGGAATGTGGAATTGTTGGGATGTGAACGGGGAGTTCACTGTCGTTTTGTTGTCGATCATTGATCTACCAGTTATTTATTTATGTTTTCATAAATATGCTTTTAATCTATTTATTGTATTTCAATTCCAGTTATTGCTTTCTGCAAATGAACTATATAGCCATCCTTGTCAAGTCGTGCATAAATATATTGCATCATTTCCCTACGGCTTGCTGAGTACCTTTGTACTCACGGCTTTATGCCCTTGTTGATCAGTTGCTGAAGGAGATAATGAATATCATGAGGAGGAATTCTATGAAGACTACGTGGATTAGGAAGGCGTTCCCCAGACGATTGCCTGTGGCATGTCGAATGGTTCAATTTATCTTTTCCGCTGCAATAGTATTGGTTTCTTAAGCCCTTAAGGCATAATGGTGTAAACATTGACCATAAGGTCGTTTGCTTTACTTAATAATAATTTGCTTCTTCCTAGTTAATTCGTTGTATGGAATGGTATTTCATCTATGTTTCCACTGTGTGCACTAGCGTGATCCTGGACTAGTGCAGTATACACAGAGGGTTTCGGATTTGCAAATCCGGGTCCCGACATAGTACGCACACTTACAACAATTGGAATCACAACCATACATCATATTATTAAAGCGGAAGCTAATTTACACAATAATCTTACAATTCAGAGTTTATAGCAGCAAAGAAGCAAAGTCTTGTAGTGTGCCCATCCAATCCCTCAAGCAACTGACAAGGTATGATCCCTAGAAAACTTTCATCGCTATCATTCCCGAATCCTGCGACGATATGTTTTATCGGACTAATCTTATTCTTCTCCTAAAAACAACAATTAAGCAAGGGTGAGTACTTTCGTATTCCGCAATACTTTTGCAAAATCTATGATATATGCAAGCCACTTCAAAGGAAAGGCTACTACAGTTAGTTTGCATAAAGCCAATTTGGAATGTAAATACAGAATAGTAGATTGCAAAACGAAATTGAAGTAAAAGCAATTTAATACTGAAAGTAACAAAATATAAGCATAAATAAATTTCATGTACCTAGGTATCATGACCATATCCAAGAACCAACTTCTACCATCACCCGGTAGAATTCAGATTTTATGAAAATAAAAACATCTAACTAGTGCTGGTGCACCAAGATTCCCATAACCGCGGGAATGGCTTTTCGAAAAGTTTCACACTCTGAAGAGGTGTACATCTTTACCCATAAGTCATGACCTTTTCCTTTTGCCGCATATTTCACGCACCTTTGGCGTAGTGGCCAGAATGTTCATGACGGAAACCTTTACATTATCTAGGTTAACTTTGCACCAGCCCGGTGTCGATAAACCCGTACTATGGTGTAAATGTTTGTACAGTCACTGCACAGTAATGAATAAGCATATCCATAGTATGGCGTACATCGTTGTATCAGCAAACGTGACTCCCAACTCCTCGGTGTGGGCGCCCCTCCGAGCAACCAATCACTAAAGAAGCTCGTACTACTCCAGCCTACCAATGTGCAAAGTTAAACCAGATAACTTAATTGGTTTAAGGCTGTCCCATAACAACACTTGTGGTTTGTACGGTAATTTCTTGGGTTTAACGAACACGTAGTTCGGTTCTTAATCCGACACGGGCAATAGTCTCCCCTACACTACGTACAAGTCCTTTGTACATCCGGCTATTGCCAATAATTGCCCGCATCAAAATCATAGATTTATTTTCATTTTTGATCAAAATACCAACCATAAGATGGTCATACCCATTAAATGTCATATCCAACATTTTTAATAATGTCAAAGTTTTATGTTCCTTTAATCATGGCTAAGCACGACACTAAGTGTGAGTATCCCAAATTGACATTAAGTATTGTCTATGCTATTCTATGGTTATCAAGGTTCACAAATCCATACTTATCAAGAAAGTTCTATGTGACAATAGGTACAACTACCAATACCCAAAATATAGCAGACTTTAATAAAAGTAAAGTATGCAGTAAAACATTTAATGAAAATATTTATAAAACTGGGATCAATATGATCAAAGGGGGTACTTGCCTTGCTTATTTATTGCTTACGATGAAGACGAAGCCACGACTGACGGAGGCAATGATGGAAATAGCGATGTCGGATTCTACACGTCGTTCAATCGGAAATATAGCAAATATCCAACTTTAATAAGGGCAAAAAGAAAACAGACAGAAAACCAAGTAAAGATTCACTAAAGAAAACAGGAAGGTTTTAGGGTTGGAATTATGATTTCAAGACTTCACGATTTAATTAATTATACACTCATATTGTTAATGAATTTTATGATGAACAAATATGGTTTCTTTTATAGATCATCTATTCTTGAGTTACGAATTCAAGAGGCTAAAATTATGAATTCTTGCATTTATAACTTCGAATTATAGATGCTAAAATTATTTGGATTAATAGAATTAAAACACAAATTAAAGGGTTATGCGAATAGCACTTAATTCATTAAGTGATTTTGCATAAGAAGCGACTTTGAATATGTTAGATCTATTGAGCTAGGTTACTGAATTTATTTATGGTTTTTAAGAAGGTTCTGGTGATACAAATATCTTAATTACGTATTTGTTCATTATTACAGAGTTTGCTTATTCATATAATTGAGTCTATAAAACATAATACTTAAGGTTATTTGGCTATTAGGATTTATATGCAAAACATGATGAAATAAGATTATTTCTTCAGAATATTATAGTCTATACTTTGAAGAACATTTCTAAGCTAATTTCATACATTTTAGTGTTTAGACGAGACGTCATTTTCATTGCTGAAAAAGCTTATATGATATTAAGGGTTATGACAACCATATTACTTAAGGGTATTGGATTAGCTGGATTCTGATGCAAAGCAAGTTGAAAATAAAATATTTTTATAGATTATGGTATTACATATCTTAAATATTATTTCTAAACTGATCTTCATAAATTTTGTATTAAGACGAGATATTCTACGGGCTGTTGAAAATGCTTAAGTGATTCTAACTTTTATGCGACAAGGGTTCAATTTTAGTTCTTAGTTTGTGACTGATCCTTACATGATTATTTATTCATTTTTCTCGCATTAGCATGGGACAACACTAAAATTGTTTTAAAGTTGGTTTCACAATATTCTGCTTTTATCCAAGATGTTTTTCATATAAGTAAACATTAAGATCTAATATGTACTTAATTCAAATATGCACAAACATGAAATATTCTTGAATAACAGGTGTATCATGGTTTTATTCAGGATCTAGGAATCATTTTACCATTATTTGAACTTACATGCTTTAAGTTATAATTATTTGAACTTCTATTGGGTTGGAAGATAATCTATTTTAAATTTAATTCAAACTAGATTCAATCATAAATGTTTTTAGATATCTAAGTATATTACTAACTTTTAAACACACAAAAACTGATTTGACACGAATTTAATCATTTTTGCAAAAGATATTTATATTCGAATATTCATTATATTGGAAACAACTTTCTTTAGAAAATGATGTAAATAAAGTCTAAATCTAAATAATTTTGCATAATCAGGTTCCTGAGGAGTTAAGGTTTCTATCAAAATTGATTTCATTCAAATTGAAGTTCATTTGTACAAATTCTATATATGGCATATTTTTTATTCCTTTCTTTAAATTAAATTTAAAATTTAAACAGAGTTCATTTTCAAAATATTTTTGTATATTATTAATATAAATGATTTTTCATTAATTTATAAATTTATTTCATCTCATTTGGTTGGATGGTTCAAAAGTTATGAGTATTTGAATATATTGCGGTCTGAAAAATACAGAAAATAGAATATTACCATAAAGGGAAAATACGCCCTCGTGCTCTGAATAAGCTTTCCGCTTTTGGGCTCAACTGGGTTAAGGAGTTGACGAGGTAGGCCCAAATGGCAGAGAGGCGCGCTCTGAGTGGCTGACGCGTGGGACCATGGCGTAGTGACGCGCGTGCGACTGACTGCGCTGGACTGCTCGGCAGAGACACAGCGCATGCAAGAGGCTGACAGCCATGCCGCGCTTGGTGGTGACTCGGAGTAGGGGAGGCGGCGCCAAGGCTCGCCGGCGGCGGAGGAGCACCGGAATCGGTAGCACGGTTAGACTCAACAGGCTTGCGCGCATTTAGGGGTGCTACCGGTTTGGCCGGTGGCGACCGGAGTCGTCGTGCCACCATGAGGGGGCGGCGGCGTCCATGGCCGACGACGGTGGAGCAAAAGCAGGTGATTTTGGTGGAGAATGAGATTCGGATGAGCATCAACGTGATACAAGGACTCTATTTTGACATTTGTTCTAAGAGATGAGTAACTGGTTCGGGCTTTCACCGAGCGCGGGCATCCTCGGCGGAAGAACATGGTGCGGCGGTGCTCCAGGGAGAAGGAACTTCAATTGCGGATGGGGATGGGTTACAGGAGTACCGAGGATGCTCTGGGTGCAAGGAATTGAGTTTTAGTGGTCTAAGGGAGAAAATGAGCAGTAGCTCTGATGAAGCGGTGGGCAACCGAAAATGAGGAAGATGGCGCAAGAAGGGTAAGGTTCGGGCGTAATTGAGCAGTGGAGGAGATGAAAGGAGTGTAGAGGGAGTAATTGGAACGTGGTTGTGCTTAAATAGGTAAATGAGGCGGCGTCGCAAATCCTCTCTGTCGGAGCGTTGTCGCGCGATATTTCATTGTTTCAGAACACTGGCAGGGGAAGAAGAAAGGGGAGAGGGAGCTGACGAGTGGGGTCTGGCTGGCAGTGGGAGAGGGAGAAGTCGGCAGGGGGACAACTGGCAAGAATGGGCCCACTTGTCAGAGAAAGAAGAGAGCAAAATGCATGAAGACTCTGGACAGCACGAGATAAAATCAAGGTTTGGGTCAGCATACAGGCTTATTATTTTATAAAACTTTTTGTATAGGTCTAAAAGGAAAAGATAAGTATCCAGTAAAATGTTCAGATAAAATATATGGGTAATAATATTTATAAAAATCTGACAATGCATAACTGTCATTTTCTGTTGATTCTGAATTTTATTTAATTTAGGGACAAAATCAGTTTATTATTTTATTAAAATTTTTATGAAGATCTATAATGTCATTATTGACATTATATAAATTTTAATATTTTTATATTGTATATTTTAATTTTAATAATTCTGACATTACCATTTTTAGTTTTTCAATCTCTCTATTTCTGAATTTTTAAAATTATTAAATTGTGGGATAAACTCTTGATATTTTTACCAGACATAGATAAGACAATAATGTCGGTATGGTTAAAATTTTAACTCTGTTTATGGTCGAGTGATTTCTAAAGAATTCTTATACTGTCAGTTCAGAGTATCTAGACAGGGTTATTTTTGTCTTTTTATTTTATTTTATTGATCCAGATCAATGCAAGTTGCATAATCAGGATCCTGGATGTATATGGGATTTATTTAAGATTTTTACAGATTTTATTGGTTTTGGATTTTTATCTTTTTACTTTTACCGTTTTACCTTTTCATAACTTTTTCTTTTGATGCAAAACTCAAGAAAAACCAATAATTTAGAAAACTCAGAAAATTCAAATTCAAATTAAATATCATATATCAAATTCATTTTTATAGTTCATTTGTTTTGGAAGAAATAGTTTTAATATTGAAATATTTCATTTCTTAAGATTTGAATGCAAGAAAAGAGGTAAAGATATTGTTTAAAATCAAAATCTTGATTCCAATTGAAATTTTTATTCAATTCCATTTTTAATTTTCCAAACTTTTTATTTTTCATATTTTTGAATTTTATGGGATGTTACAGAAATTTAATAATAAATGTTTAATTCAAAAGTCCTTAAATACATTGCTTTGCATCTGAATCCTATTAATAACATACTATTTTGCGATATCACCATAAGACAAATCTTTCTATTTCAAATAATTTTAGCATCTATAATTCGAAATTATAAATACAAGAATACATAATTTTAGCCTCTTGAATTCGTAAAAAATAAATAAATAATCTATAAAAGAACATGTGCCTGTTTCTTATAGTATGTTTCCTATGATTTTCTATCTGCCTTCTTTTTGCCCTTATACTTGTTGCTTTTTGTCGTATGCTATTCATGATGGACGACGAGTAGATTCCGACGAGCCTAAATTAGCAGACGATGACCTCATCGACGATCCAGACTTTATTCCCGACTGGGATCAGCAAGGCAAGCACCCCTTGATCATTTTTTATCCTAATACTTCAAATATTTACTTTCAATGATTGCAAAACTATTATGCATGAGCGTACTTGTCATAAAAATGCTATGTTGGAATATTGGTAGCTATGCCTGATGTTTCATAGAACTTCCTTGATAAGTATGAATGAGTGAACCATGATAACCATAGAAATGGGTTAGACAATACTTAATATCAACTTGGGTATATGCGAATATTAACCATGCTTAGCCATGCGTTTGAACCAACGTCAAATATGATTAGATCAAACTGATTCTTAAGAATTGAAAAAGGTTGGTTATGACATAATGTCAATTGTTGGTATTTTGACTAAAAACCCTCAAAATAAAACTATGGTTTAGATGCGGGCAATTATTGGCAATAGCCGGTTGTGCAAGAGATGGACTTGTACGTAGTGTAGGGGGAGATTATTGCCCGTGTCGAATTAAGGACCGAGCTATGGATTGTTTTCAAGCCAAGAATTCTGTGCAACCACAAGTGCTGGAATGGGGCAGCCTTAACCTATTAAGTTGCTTAGGTCTGGCTTTGCACATTGGTAGGCGGGAGATAGTATGAGCAATCCTTTCTAGGTTTGCTTATGAGGGGTTTTCACACTTCGTTGTGGGTAAATGCATATCGGTATAACGATGTACGCCTTAATATGGGAAGGAATCTTTAATGCAGGGATTTACTGCTTGTGTTACCACTTTAAATGACAGGGATTCACTGTCATGTTCCTTCTTCATAATAAGGATTTAACGTCATCGGGCTGATGCAAAGTTAGGCTTAATCAATGTAACAGTTATGTCATGATCACCATGTCGACACCCCAAAGGAAGAGTGTCAACTGGCCTGGCAAAAGTGGCAGATCATTTCTTATGGGTAAAGCTGTACACCTCTGCAGAGTGTAAACCTAATTAATAAGTCGCGCCTACGGTTAAAGGCACTTGGTAAAGTCATCACATGGTTAGAGTTTTAATATTTCCGAAATGATTTGACGGGAAAATGGTTTTTTGGAATATGCTTGATTCATGTCAGGGATGACATGGGAATGAATTGCGTCAGTTGGATAGACTATGATGCGAAGAATAATTTACGCTAAGTTATTACTTGTTTACTATAGTAAGGTGCTTCTTTACAAACTTCTATTGCAATCTAATATGTGCTTATGTTTTATTTTTCCAATGCAAAAACAACTATAGAAACCACTTCATTGCGATGTCCTGCATTTACTTATAATTGCATTTGTGATACACTATAAGACTTGCTGAGTACACAATGTACTCAATCTTGCTATCAATATTGTGTTAGGTGAAGATATCGAATACTCTAATGATCTTTACGACGATTCAGGATTGGGGGGTTATGATGACGATGTTTTCTAAGGCTTTACCTTGTCTGCTGCCTGAGGGTGAATGGGCATACTACAAGAGAAATAAAGTTTTCGCTGCTGCTTTTCGAGCTTTTGGCTTGTATTAATAATACTGTGTAATTACAAGACGCTTAGCATATGTAATATTATTGTGTATGGATGTGATTTCAATTTGTAATCTGTGCTTGCTAGCCACTGATCATGGGACTAGTACTGAGTGCACAGGGAGCCCATGGTTGATATTTATTATGAAAAATGGGGGCTTTACAAGGCAAGAGAGATGGAGATGATGTGATAGCCTCAGGGCTACCAAAGTTTCTCTAAGGGCTTATATGAAAACAAGAATGATCAAGTTTCACACACGTAAGGTAACATGGAATAGAAGTAGCTGAAAACGTATATGTTAACATGAAAGAGGTAGCGAATATTTATTAGTAGTTATAGTTCAACTTCGAGAATACAAACAAAATATGTGTGCAACATTCTCGAAGAAAAATCCACTGCTCCTAGAATGTACTATACCTTTCTCAAGTACTCTAGTGCATCTTTGCTGGGTTTACAGGGTTCTGTGTAGAGCTGATCAACAGAAATCAGAACCCCATGATGCTTTTCCTTTAGTAATGATGCGGCAGAACACATGAAATTCTTTGTTAAATCTGGAACTTTTATTACAATCCTTATAGAGCACAAAGCAGCCTATAAATAGTAATAGTTATACAATCGATAATACTTCTCCACAACACATATGTCACAACTAACAAAAAAAAAAGAACACTTGTGCAGGATGAAAATAGCAAGCAAAAAAAATGCTCAGCATTTAAACTTTGAAATAATGATGGTATCGATAAGAGTACCCCAAAAGCAAATAATGGTTGTTCAAGTGTAAATTTATCGATACTAAAGTACCCAGAGTATACGCTATCATTACGCATATTGAGTTTTGCCACTTACTACTGAAATATAGTTTTCGTGGAAATCTAGGGTAAATGATGAAGTGATCATTGCAATATTTGGAACACCCAAACAGTAAAGCCTTGTAGCAGCAGAAGAAAGGAACTCCTCGAATGAAAATACTTGCACAGTGAATTGGTAGTAAATTATCATGTCAAAACGTGTACCTCTTCTTTGTATTTGGCTCCCTACTTTGCATAGGCCCTCTACCGCAGGTAGTAAGGTGCCAGATCGCACGCCATTTCAGTGGAACAAATGTTCCCTAGGGCACAGAGCGCAAGCCCTACAATGAACTGTTGAAAATATTAGGAATTTTCTCAATATTTTAATCCACAGAATTATGTAAATCATGATTAAACGATGACGTAATTCTAGTTCAAAGCCAAAGGTACTAGATAACAAATTATCTATCTCATACGCAAAGACTAATGAACAACAAAGCAACATGATTAAAACATGGTATAAGTTAATATACCCTTGAGCCGGTGCCACCATAGGCACAGGCGCAGGCAGAACATTCTCGTTCGCCATGACGGTCGGAGTAGATGATCACAAGTTGTCACAGTGAAACCTTGGTGCAGTGGAGAGATCGATGCAGTCGAACGTTGGTGCAGTGCAGATGCATTTCCAGAAACACCGACACACTCGAGCAGTCGCGTGGTACGCTCCCCAAAAACCTTATCGGCCTTCTATCTCGAGCAAGATCTCAAGAAGGACGAGGTTCCGGAGGCCTGCTCCCTCCGCTACTTGTGCGCGCAAAAGGAATGCAAAAGACAACAGCAGCTACAATGGATGGATGGAGTATTGTGGGAGAGTTCTGCAGGTGAAGAAAAGCACAGTCGGGCAGGACAGCCATTACCAGCCATCAACTCATGTAACCGTTACCAGTAACCGACGATCATTACGAGCCAGCCATCAACTACGTCCGTTACAGGTTACTACGCTCTCGTCTCGACTCGCACACGGCTTGGCTCGGCGCGCGCGCGCGTGTGGCACAGTCTTTACCCTTTTTCACCTTGCTAATTGAGAGACACAACTCAACTATTTAAGTTGGTCAAACCTTCTCTCAATTACCCATATGGTACTAAACCAATTTCACGACTCCTTAGTATTTAATAGGCCTTTTGGAATTTCTATTAAATTAATTATGGGCCATCCCATAATAATCTAACATGAACTGGTTCGAGTGGTTAAGATCTATGCCCACATTAAGTACCACATATTACTCAAAATTTGGTATAGCATTATCAAGATAAAAAAAAACAGCACAATACAGTAGCAACAAACACAGAGAATAAGCATAGGCCGGATACTGCTTGAGGGAGTTGGTGGCAAGCATGAGGACCTCCTGCCGCTTGTCGAGCAGCGGCGTGAGTCCAAAGTATCCAATGCGCTTTTTCGGGAACCCCGTGGCTGCGATGAACCTGAGGCACTCCATCTAGCCGAAGTGGGTGGAGTCGCCGAGCATGTGGATGAACATGAGCTTGGCCATGTTTCGGTGTCGGTAGTCCTGATCAGCCTCGCTGATGGCTGTCCGTATCGCCACATACTCCTGTCGCACCATCGCCCGTTCCTCTACCGCCGTCTTGCACATGCATATCACCTGTATCATGTCCCTGCAGTAGCGTAACACTCGTCTCAATCACACAATGCACAGATCTGAGGGGAGTGAGGAGGGTTGGGTGCGATCCAAGGCTAACCAGAGGCGAGTCCCGGAGGAGAAGGGGCTGATGGAGAGGTCCATGGACACGTCCTCGATGATCTTCTCAACGGAATCCAGCCGCGGCGATTGGGACGGCGACGGGAAAATGTGCAAGGGCTCTCCTGCCTCACAGAATCTATGCGGGAAGAGGTGAGGACGCTGAATCAGAGGCGCCCTCCTACGAGTGAAGGCCTCCTAGCAACTGGCGAGGGCGCTGGGGAGGCGAGGAGCTGACCAGATCGGCGGCTGAGGACAGATCGAGGGCGGTGGCTTGGTTTAGGGCGAGCCGGGTCGGAACGGGGCGAGACCGAGGAGAAGAGGCGAGGCGTGCGGGAGGCAATAGCCGGCGAGCGGAGGGGGCGAGGTGCGGCGTAGGTGCGGGGACAAAGGGTGGAGAGGGCAAGAACGATAGAGAAGCGCGGCGTACCATCGAGACCATGGGGATCGAGAGAGTAAGAAGGGGAGAGTCGGCGAAGAGTGAATGGACCGAACACACGGCGCACGAATCGGCGACGGATAAAAAACCAGCGACGGCATCGACAGCTACGGAACGGGACGGGCGAATGGGTGAAAGGAGTTGTCCGTGATTTTAAATTTTCTAGAGGGTTTTTCCACGAAAGCTGAGACATGGCCAGCCTCTTTACAAGAGGATTCTTCCGCGTATAATAGATATATTATATTATTCCTCTCTCCTCTCTCTCTCCTTGCTACTGCTTGCTGCGAGCGGAGCGAACACAGCCGAGCACGACCGACCCATGGGCCAACCGCATGCGGCTCCTCTCTCCCCCTGTCGCTTTCTTTGTCAGTGGCGAATCCGGGACTAAGATGAAGTGAATGCTTATGGGACTGATCTTCTTCCAATTTCAGATTTGATGACTCACTTACGCCATAAACAGAAACAGATGTTTGAGAAAGATATTCACTGAGTAACGAAAGGATGGTGTCTAGCTTAAGGTTCGTAAAACCGCGGTAAACCGCTCGTTTACCACGGTTTTCAAGCGTACCGGTGCGGTTCGAGAAGAGAAATCGGACAGTTTACCGGTCCGGTTCAAATTCAAATTAAAAATTTTAAAAATTTGTAAAAATTTATACAAAAATTCTCTAAAATTAGTATTAATTTGTTTATAACCACCAGTGTGAATTTTTTTTGAAAAAAATGAATTTGTTAGACTTTTTGAGCCGTTTCAAAATTTACAAAATAGAAAAACAAAAAAAAAAGTAAATAGTAGAGCCGCTCGTGGGCCGACCAGCCCATCGTGGCCCACCCCGGCCGGCCGGCCCACCGAAGGGCCATGTCTTGCTGACCACCAGAGGCAGCTCGCACCAGAGCAATTATTGCGTTACACCTTTCCCACTGGCTCCAGCTTGATCGCGCCGCGCCACCGGATCCGCCATCACAAGACCGCCCAACCGTCGTTCAACCCACGGTTTTCACTCGGTTTTGCGAGAAAACCGTTCGGCTTCCGCGGTTTACCGAGCCTCAAGCGAAAATCGTCAGCAGCAATGAAAACCACAGTTTAGGTTCGAATTTCTCTCGATTTCAATCGATTTTTACTTGATTTTTTTAGTAAACCGCTCGATAGTACTGACATGTATGTTGTTGATGGCTTAATGCATGTATGTGCAATGTGTAGTACGAAATAGAAGACACACTTCTCATGAATCCAGTACATTGTGTTAGTCCATATTTACTTCATGGATGGCTTGAATGCTTGAAGTTAGTCCATATTATTGCTAAATGCGTACTTTAAAATTTCATATTATCTAAAATATAACAAAGGTCATACTAGCATTTTGTTTTATTTGTATGTTTCATTTCATTGCAACTCAATTTTTTACTAACATTCCGTTCATGTAGGTTGAACATGGCAATTCTGTGACAATGGAAGAATGACGAAGCTATGCCTACTCCACAATTTCAATTGAAAGGTATTAGAATGTCAATGGTGTTGATATGTGAATGGTAGTGAAATTGTGAATGATATTGCTATGTGATTATGTAAATGCCTATTTTTGCTCTTGTTGCATTGATATGTAAGTAGTATTGAAATGAAAGATTATTTGTTGATATATTATTGCTAAATGCTTAATTTATAACTTTCAATTGTCTAAAATATAGCAAAGGTCATGTCGAAATTTTTCCATATTTAGGAGAGATCATACCAGATTTTTTTTCATGTTTTTACATACTTTTTTATATATATTTCTTACATTTTCCCTATTTTTGGCCTTCACTGGATTTTTACAAAAAAAATTAAAATTTTCCCATTTTCCCAACCAACTTCGGTTTTTGGCGGTTTTCAACAAAAACCTCACGGTTTTCGCTTACCGGTTTGACTAGATTTCAAAATGATTTGAATTTACATATCGTTCGATTTTTTGCGATTTTCGGTATCACCAGGGTTATGAAAACCGTGAGCGAAATGGTTTGGTTAACCCTGGTCTAGCCGCCCCTGCTGACCATCAGGCGGCTGTGCCTCTGCCTAGGCTCGAGGCCAAGAACGAAACCCCGCATAAAGTGTAAAGGCCTGGCCCATTATAAATCACAAGATTATGATCTACAGTGGTTTAGGTCTGAGGCTTCGGATCCGACTGGCTCTGCCCCTGCTGACCATCGTTGGTCCGCCCCTGTCCTTTGCCTTTTTCGTTTTCTAAATTCTAACTCGCGCACGGTCGATCACGGAGTGTGTTCCTAACTTTACACGTGCCACGTGAGAGCGAGAATTTTTTTTATTTAATAATTTTTTATTCCTTTTTTTCAAAACTAGGCGTCCGGGCACGAAAATTACAAATTTGGGCTCCCGTCGCCCGTAAATAACGCCGCAGGTGGTGCGAGGCATCTATCGCCCCATGCACGGGCGATCGCCCGGTGCACGGGCGACGGCGGGGCAACAGCCAAATTTTTTCTTAGTATTTTTTGTAATTATTTTATGCCTTTTAATATGAACCCCATAACTTTTGCTACGAGTGTCCAAATGAAATGAAACTTTTTTCTAAATTTTTTGGAATGAGGAGTTAGATTCTAAAATAAAAATCTATGTGTTGTTTGTAGAATAATAATTTTATTTGAGTTCGAATGCTAGGCTCTAATTATGGATTGTGAACGAATTACATTGTGTATTGATCCATAAATCATGAAATAAATAGAATAAGTTACTACAAGCTTATGCACTTCATTTCTGTAAAAATATCTAAATATGATTGCATTTTGAATCAAAGATGGCTAGTTTAAACCCTTTATAGCATTCATGTTTCAAGTAATTAGAATAATGTCTAAAGGACCTCAAAATTTGACAGAACTAGTTTTGTTGCATTCTTGGGCTTGCATAGGTTACAATTATGTAAAAATATTTAGATGTCACTTTAGGCTGCACTATTTTATTGTTGTCCGAACATGCAATCGGTAAAATATCAAAATGGCTGTATCTTTCGCAAAGGAGGGTCAAACTCGATGAAACCAAATCTGATGAACTTAAAATGCTATAACCTATCTTGATGGACAAAAATAATATCATTTGGGATAACTGGAGCAGTAGGACATATCCGAGCCCTCCAGAAATGGAATCGGTTCCCTCTCTAAGGCTAGTTGAGGACAGTGAGCATACACTTGAAGGGTATGCCGCACTCTTTATTACGGCTTAAAACTGAAAGGAGTACCACGAACAAGGAAAACCAAAGTTAACACGGACGCTCATCGAGTGCTTCGAGGCCACTTCCCATTCGCCTATGCCTCCGGCGGGGCTTCTCTGGCACGCCGCGCCCTCTCTCGTTTCCTCTCTCTCTCGGCCTCCTTCTCCTCCGCTTCCTTCCTACATGCCTCCTCGCGTGCGATATCGCGTTGTTCTTGAAGCCGTCGCGTGAACTCGTCCTGCCGGTTGGCTTGGTCAAGAAGCCGTTAATCCTCGGGGTTGATCTCCGTATCAAACCATTGCTCAAATTCACACAGTGGCGAAGGTGACTGCATGAAACGTAAATTAGCAAAGTTTCATTCACAAATATTATGTAACCCGTACGGTTGTTACCATGCGGCGATCCTTCAGGCTCTTCTCTCGCGGATCAAGGCGAAGAATTGCACTTCCAATACCTCCTCTTCTAAGTTGAAATTTCCCAAGAGCGGACAAGCCTGCAAAGATCTCCGCACATACACATGGGTGCTACAGCTCCACGAGGTAGGAAGAGATCTTGGTACGCTAAATTACGCGGGTATGCACTTGTTTCTTCCTTTGCTTTCCCCTTTCCCTTTGCACTTGCACGCCTTGGCATTTTCGATTGATCCTGAATTTTTTTCCTCCCTCCTCTATTCTTTCTTCCTCTATTCTTTGCGAGACCGCTTGTGAGAACGAATGTTATAAAGGGCAAATATCGTCAGGGTATGGAGCGATCGACTCATATTAGGGCGATCACTCCATATTAAGGCGATCGCCCCAACTAGAGGTGATAGGTGCACCGAGGCGTTGGTGTGTTGTCACGTCGTGTGGCATAGGCAAGCAATGCATACATGGATTTGCACAATTTAAAGATAAGGCTGTCATGTTACTAACTCGGACAGTTATACAATATGCTACTGAACGTAAAGGCATTACAAAAATACGTCCGTACAACTAGTCAATCATGGCCACGCTTCCTGATCTGGCCTGTGGGGTGGGTGAGTGGAGACGGCGGATGGACGTCCCTCCTAGGCCGGCCCTGCGGTGCAGGCGTAGAGTAGTGTGGCGGCGACGAGGGCAAGTCCTGTGGCGGCGCTCCCGAGAGCTGAGAGGGGTCGAGGTAGTCGGTCGAAAGGTACTCCTCCAGGTCGAACTCGACGTCCGCAGGGTCGTCGAAACCACCCTGGGGTCCTGCTGGGGCACAAGACGACGAGGGAGCCTCCGCAGCCCACTGTCCCCACTACTGTTGCGTGGGAGCGTAGCGAGGAACCGACGGGGTAGGGCGAGACGAGGAAGGAGCCTCCTCAGCCCACTGTCCCCACTGCAGCTGCGTGGGAGCGTAACGAGGCACCGACGGGGTAGGGCGAGGTGCTGGGCCGCAGGGACGTGGTGTGCTGCGTCCGTCGACGTCTCTGCGCCCCCGGCAGGTGGCCAAGTGAGCCAACCGCCTCATCCTATCGAGGACCCGAGCCCAAGCTGGCTCGGCCTCGGCGGTGGTCACCTGTATGTCCACCCGTAGGCACGCCAACATGGACGCAGCCTCCACCTCAACCTCCCCGACAAGATGTGCCTGCATGTAACGTCAGATTGTTATTACGTAATTTACATGAAAAATACGTGCCCATGTAGCTTCAATTGCGACACTTACCGAGGCGTTGTCCCTCTGGGACATCTGTGAAGGGTACATGTCCGTCACCGATGCCTGCCGTGTGACATACGGTGCTGGTGTGTACCCCACCCTGAGGCGAGTGCGCGGGGCGAACCACTCCATGTACTCATCGTACATGTCAGGGTCGTACGGCCGGATCTCGGTGACCCTCTTGTCGAGTGCGGCGTCCCACTGCACCGCCCATGATTGCATACGGTGCGCGAACTGAGTGCCCACTGCAGCACCCATCCGGGTCATCTTGCAATACAAAAACAGGAAGTACACACCACATCCATTTCGCAAAGATGCGGAGTAGTAGGATTAGGGCAAGTACCTGTGAGCGCCACGTGCGACAACGTGACGAGGCGGCAAGGGAAAGGACTGGAACAAGCCGAATCGCCGCAAAGACTCGGTGGGGAGTACTCCTCGACACTGTGTCAAAGACGAACCTTACGGGTCACCGAAGGCCTCATCTTGTGTGCAAAGCACGGAGACCTGTCAGTGCTCGGGCGTGGACGCCGTGACACGGTGTATGGCGCCCATCGACGCCCTCGTCGTGGAGGCGGTCGAACTCCCGAACGAACTCGAGGTAAGACCTCCTCACCTGTCGGTGCGCGTACCTCCGCTGCGAGGAAATAAGAAATGGCGAAGGTTATTCAAGTGCGTTAGTGGGGAAAAAGATACGAGAGAGCATACCTGTCGTCGGACCCAGTAGTGGCCCATGGTGGGCCAGTCCACCGGGTCATCTCTGTAAAGGTCCTGGGGGTACGGTGGGTGTCAACAACAGGCCTGCCGATGGAGAAGCGCTCCCAGGACCACAACTGAAGGAGTAGGACGCAACCCGACATCATCGCGTCGTGCTCCGCCCTAGAGACGGCGTTGTACGCACCTCTCAGATTTTGCCGCAAGCACACCGAGGCCCACGACCACCGTGATCATCTGCTTACAAGGGGAGTTAGACGTGTTCACCGAGACGAGATTTGAACTAAGTGTGTTACCTCATCCTCCGGTGTCGGCGTGTCGGGCGTACTCGATCAGTGCCGGTCCACCGTGTTCCCGTGGGAGGACGGAACATCACCCAACCGAACAACAACAGAGGTATGCCTCCGCATGGCGGGCCACGCCCGCCTCCTCCGCGTCTTGGTGGAGAAGCCGAGCTGCAGCTGTTCGCAACAAACATTATCAGCAACTTAGCGCTTCTCTTTTAATTATCGAAGAAAGAGGTACTCACCGTGAACTGAAGCAACCACGCCTTCGTCGGTCCGTGCTGCTCACTCTGCCTGAGGGGCCGGTAGGGGGCTGCCCGGGGGTGCCGTTCCACCGCGACGAACCGCGCAGAGAACTCGGCGTGCCACGTGACGGAGGTATCGTGCGGCACGACTGCCGGACCCGTACAGGGGAGGCCTAGGAGGTACGACACGTCCTGCAGCATCGGAGCCATCTCTTCGCACGGAAGGTGGAACGTGTGTGTCTCCGGTCTCCACCGGTCCACGAGTGCGGCCAGCAGGGACCGGTCGTACCCGAACCGTGGGACCTCCTTGCTCGCTAACAGGGCAGTCACCTGCTCCACCATCCTACAGATAGGAAGTAAGCCAGCCGCTCGCAACCTGCGTGTAGTGCATTGCGTCGTTAGAATTGCATTCACAGGTAAGTACATGTACGTAAAAGAGTGCAAGCGTTGGCAGCTTACCGTGGAACCCAGCGTGGGTCAATGCGAAGCAACTCGTTGGGCACCCGAGGTCGGAGTGTCCCTAGCTCTCGGTTCTCCTCTACAGAGTACCTAGACCGGTGGGTCGCCTCGACGGTCGCGTCGAGCAGCTCAGGGCAAGGTCTCGCCATCGTCGCCTGTTACAAAGCAAATACAACAAATTTGTCAGTAATTAAATGTGCACACAAAATGAAATGCCAAATAACGAATTGTACCATACTCAACAAACAATACAACCGAAGTGTAGAGAGCTACAAAAAATCTCATGTTACAAACATACTAAAGACAAACACATGTTCGACGAGGCACACAACGCCGAAAATTACATTATCCTCATAGCTATTAACTGGTACATCGGAAAATTACATGATGTGAACAACAACTTACTGGTACATTGAAAATTACATGATTGGAACAACATCGAAAATTACATCGAACATTACATCGAAAATTACAACTTACCGGTACATTGAAAAATACGAGATGGGAACATCATGGAAAATTACATTATTCGCGGTTGCGACGCGCCTCGGACTCGTCCATATCATTCCGAATGCGCCTTGTCCTTCGACGCCCGACCTTCAGCTTCAACATTCGGATGTCCGGTACCCATCGATGGTCCGGAGGGGGGGCTGTTGTGAACGATCCATCCACTCGGTGATTCAGACACTCGTGATGCCACGTGTTGAGAACACACTGCTTGTAGTAGTACGGGGAGATGAACGGACGACAGGATTGATGCGTCTCGGCGGCTGCGGCAATGATGTGCGAGCACGGCAAGTGCAAAGCAGCGTGATTTCGGCAGAGCACTCGCACTCACCGCCGAGCACGCATGATGGGAAGTCCTCTCCTGGCACCTCGCGACCTCGGTCACCACAGTGCACGTGGTATCTCCGTTCCACGCCACTCTCCGGTGTCACCCGATGTGTCTGCGCCTTTCTTGTTTTCTTGGACATGTAAGTAGATACAACAGTTGAGTACGATAGTCGATTGTCCGACATACATACTGCGGAGGTCTTGTATCGCTCAATGAAATATCTCTGTGTCCCTAATAAGACACCTTCAACTATACCCACCAGTGGAAGGCATCTGGTGCCTTTCATTACCCAGTTGTAAATCTCCGTCAGGTTCATTGTCATGATTCTATAACGCGAGCCACCCTCGTCATGCAGAAGGTACCATTTCTCCAAAGGCTCATGTCGTATCCAGTCGGTGAAACTCTTTATGCTGGTACCCGGCCTACGCCGGATGTTTGGGGAGTCTGTCGGGAGCGCACACAAGGCTGTGGGGTCCTCTCCTTGCTCATGGTACACCATCGGGTTCGTTGACGAACTAGCGGTACCTCTGGTATTCATTGATTGCTTCTTCGTTAGTTCGTCCAACGTCCTCCGTTGGTTCTGTTTGCACAGCCGCTTGAACATGTTCATAAGCTACTTGTTCCTGAACTGGCGGAAAAAATTGGCACCCATGTGCCTCATGCACCACCTGCTCCTCAGGTCTGGCCACTTTGCTGCTCCCACGACGGCGGACCCTTGTTGCATATCCACGATCGCCTTATGAGCCTCGCATGTCGGTCATGGATGACACAAACATCGTGCCCGTCAAGAACAATCGCCACTTCACTCTTTCAAGGAACCAGTACCAACTCTCCGTGTTTTTCCCCTCCACGAATGCAAATGCAACCGGTAGAACCTGGTTGTTGGCATCCACCGCGATCGCAGTTAGAATCTGGCCCTTGTACTTCCTCGTGAGGAATGTGTTGTCCATGCAATGGATCGGGCGACAGTGCCGGAACGCATTTATGCATGCGCCCAGGGCGAAGAATGCACGCTGTAATACCCACTTACCCGCGCACGCACCACCCGCAGGGAACTCCGCAAGGTTGACGGATGTACCGGGTTCCTACGTGCGATTGCCCTGAGCAAGTGGGGAATATTCTCGTACGAAGCCTTGTACGTCCCGAACCGTATTTCCAGAGCTGTCCTTTTCGCTCTCCATGCCTTTCCGTAGCTAATCTTGTACTGAAACCTCTCCTCCACGGCTGTGATAATAGATCGAGGCTGCAGGTGAGGATTGTCCACGATCTGACCATAAAACACATTTGCCACCCAAGTGGACGACAGATTGCGGTGTCCCTGCTCCGCTTCTTCCAGCTCGCAGTTATGCTCAACCACTATGGAGCATTTCTAGTAGTCCTTCCACTTCCCCTGGTATGCATGCACCCACCATGGGCACGAATCAACTACGCACTTCACGTCGTACTCCTTCTTGCTGGACTTCACTACCCTGAATTGCCGCCGGAGAGACATTGCCTAGTACTTCACCGCATCCATCACAGCCTCTTTGTCTTTATATATGGCCCCCTCTGTCACCTCGTTCTCACGATACTCCCATGCATCAACGTTACCTTCATTCATTGTTAGGTCTTCGAAATTGTAATTGCTCCACGCACGAGGGATAGGCACCTCAGGAGCACTGTTCTCCTCGTCGGAGTGCTCACCATCAGAGACTTCCTCATCCGCACGGTCCTCCTCTTCCATCAGGTGAACTATGTCCTCCACCTCCTCCCCCTCGTCGGCCACCCCTCGCACCTCCACCACTGTCTCCTTTGCCCCCCTAATCCCTTCGCCACCGCCAGTCTCGTGCTCCTGGTCTCCGGGCTCCTCGCCGTCTTCCTCTTCGCGTCCTTCTACATTTGATGTCCCCTCCCCCGTAATGTCCACCCCGACATCACAAACTTGCGACACCGATGGAGCTACCGGTAGCATCAGACCAACAACATGAGCGGCCAACCCCGCTCTACGGCAAAACCAACATAACTCCTCCATGTTGATGTCGAGTTAATAGGAATCAACTCTCCGTAAAAACAGTCTTGCGCACGGCTCACTCATCGCTCGAGCCAAGAACCGAACAATCTGGGCATGAAATCGAACATCCGAGACATCCACTCCAACAAACCCTCAGATGTCCTATCGCTCGTCCGCTTATGCCCTGCATTTACTCTTGAAAATGATAATAAATCCACCCCATCCGCCCCCTGTGCTATCTCCCCATCTCCATAAAATATTTGGAAATACAATTTCTCTGACATGCTACAACGTCCGACGAAAAAATATTACTCTAAAATACAATCTACAAAACGTACATTGATTGTACTGCAAAATACGAATATAAATAAGTGATTTGACTACAAATAAGTAATTTGACTTGCCTACCATATGGCCTAACATTATATTTGTGCCACATTACATTAACCCTACCAAATTAAATTTGTAAATATTGCCTACTATTTTCATCGTATTCACTTTCTATATCTGAATACTATACAATCCTGAAATTTCTAAAAACTAAATACTACATTAAAGTTCTAAACGCTATCCGAGAAATTTCTAAACAACACTATCTGAGAAATTCTAAACGCTGCACAATGCTAAATTTTCTAAAAACTAAAATAAATTTCTAATACTACAATAAATTTGTAACGTACTAAATACTATACAATCCTGAAATTTCTAAAAACTAAATACTACATTAAAGTTCTAAACGCTATCCGAGAAATTTCTAAACAACACTATCCAAGAAATTCTAAACGCTGCACAATCCTAAATTTTCTAAACACTAAAATAAATTTCTAATACTACAATATATTTGTAACGTACTAAATATTATACAATCCTGAAATTTCTAAAAACTAAATACTACATTAAAGTTCTAAACGCTATCCGACAAATTTCTAAACAACACTATCCTAAATTTTCTAAATATTAAATGCTGCATTAAAATTCTAATAACACACTCATACTAAATTTTCTAAAAACTGCAATATCTTAAAATTTCTAAATAATAAATGGTACATTTAACTTCTACGTAACTAAACAATCATAAATTTTTTTTGTAAAAATACCTCCGCAGAAACGACGAATTACTTTTTTTCCCCCTTTTTTTCCTTTTCTCTTCTTCTCTTCTTCTTCTTCCTTTTTCTTTTGCCTCGGCTACGCTTTGCTCGCCGCCGGCGAAGTTCCTTTATACCTCGTCGCCTGTCTCGGCGCATGTGGGGCCACACCAACGGCTAGCTAACGGCTCTGTGATGCAGGCCGTGACTCAGGCAGCTATCGCCCGTGTATGGGGCGATCGCTCCATACACGGGCGACCGGCATGCAATTTTGCAAAAAAAATTCGCCGATGCCTAGTTTTGAAAAAAAAAGAATAAAAATAAATATTAAAAAAAAATTCTGGAGCGAGACGTGGGGAGCAGAGGGTTTTTATCAATCGGTGCCTTCGCCCGCTTGTATTCCCCGCTGCTGCAACAGTCTCTTCCGACTACTGCTGCTCACTTGCTCAGGATCGGTAAAGGGTAGTCACGTCTGTGGTTTTAAAATTCGGTAAAATTTCAAAAATCTCGTCCAGAGACGGGATTTAAAATACCGGCCGGTAAAAAAAGTGCTACAGTATCTCAGAAATTTTACCAAATCTCGTTGAAATCTCGCGTTTTTTTTACCGGATTTGATCCAATAACCCTTAAGAAAGTCATCTTTCATGAAAATTTGTTGAAAACCGAAATTTTGAAATATTTTATAATTTCGGCAAAAACACTATCAGATTTTTATAAAATTCTACAAGCTTTCATGATCTGAAAAAATTATGGTACTATCCTTAGCAGCGTAGGATCATACATAAAAATTGAAAAAATAATTTAAATTCATTTGTTATCTTTAAAAAATCAAAAACAGATTGAACATAACTGAGACAGTGACATTTTTAGAATTTTATAAATTTGCTCGAGTGTGATCATGATCGAAAATTTTTATATAGCTTAATAATTGCCTCAGTACAATTCTCTAAAATTTTCAAACATTTAAACTTTTTCTGTTTGCTCAATCAAATCTACGTAAGCATTGAACTTTATTTGTTATATTTCAAAAATAAAAAACAGAAAGAACATAAATGGTAAACTGCTCATGTAAGTATTTTATAAATTCACTGGTGTATGATTATGATTAAAAAAATTATAAGAGCTTAAGAATTTCCTTAGAACCATTGTGTAAAATTTTTAAAAATTCTAAACCTTTTCTAATTACTAAAATAAATCTATATATTGATCATCAAGCTTTTATTAGGACGTAGTACTATAAGTATTTTTGAAATTTCTTGAAGCTTTATAATCATTTGAAAATTTTATAGAAACATTTATGATGCATCAATACTATACAAAAAACATCAAAATTTTCTAACTTGTTTTGAACTATTTTTCGTTCTTTTTCGATTGAAGTTTGCCGATAGAGCTTTTATTAGGACAATAGTATTGTCAATTTTTTTTTTAAATTTATGAAGTTTGATAATTATTTGAAAATTTTATGAAACAATTATTGATCCATCAGGACAATCCAAAAAAAATAAAAAATGTATAACATAATTTGTTCTATTTTTCATTCGGTTTAAATTTATCGGTCAGCCTTTTATCAGGACAGTATCACTTTCAGAATTTTTAAAAATTCTTCAAGCTTGATAATCATCGTAAATTTTTATGAGAACATTAGTGATGTGTCAAGACTACCCACAAAAAAATTTGACGTCGTTTGAACCATCTTTCGTTTGGATGAAATATGCCGAGATTTCGGCAATTTCACACGAAATTTCAGAAATTTCGCCGAAATCTCGATACAAAAATTCTAGATTTGAATGTTATTTTTGTATTTTGTTCAGAATTTATCCAAAATTTTAAGATCTTGACGAAATTTTGAATTCCGACCATCTTCGAGATGTCAATAGGAAAGGAAATTTTAAACCTTGGTCACGTCCACACACGTCAACCCTAGTCACTCTGACGGTGGGACCACGGGTCACAGTCCTCTGTGCATATGATCCGTACGTGAATTCTCCGCACTCAAATAAGGGCTGGCGAGCATGCGTTGCATGTTGACAAGTAGTGCAATTGGTTGATATGTCTAGCCACTATGCACACACATAACGCATGTTTACAAACTAGATGTGTAGGCGTGGTGCATGCCACACCAACTGCCACGTGGTTAATGGAAACAATTTGAGTGATTTTAGTTTTTTAGGGGTTTTTCGTATAAGGATTTCTATGTACACGGTTTGTACACAAAATCGAAAAGTTTTTTTAAAATTTTCTAAAGGCATCTACGAAAAAAAGGAAATCTCGGAAGTTTTAGGGATCGCACAAAAAAAACGGACAAGGGCCTATTTGTTTTTGTTTTGGATTCTTCAAAAGCTGATTCTGGATTGTAACTTTTGCGAAACTGATTCTAGATTATGGATTATGGAATGTCATTTGGTGGGTAATTACTTGAAACTTTCAGTGGCATTCTCATATTTGTATTCATCAAAATCCACAGAAGCACATATGAAATTGATTGTGGATTCTAGTGTATATGGGTGGCTTGGATTATGAGAATCAATTCCTAGAATCGCGCTGTTTGTTTTTTATTCAGCTTTTGAGACCAAAATCCACAACAAAAATAAATATGCCCTAATATGTATTTTTGAAAAGTCTATCATATTTTCTGGAGGTCTTTTACGCAAAAGAAAATAAATTTTGGCAGTTTCAGGGGTATCCCTATAAAAAAATAGGCTAATACGTAATTTTGGAAAGTGTTTCGTAATTTTGGAAGCCTTTGTAAAAAAAACGTAATTGTGTTTTTTGTAATTTTCTAGGGGCATCCTCGAAAAAAGAAAATTTCGGAAGTTTTAGGGATCACACAAAAAAATACGGACTAATATGTATTTTCGGAATGCCTATCATATTTTTAGGGGCCTTTTACTCAAAAGAAAACAAATTTCGGCAGTTTCAGAGGTCTCTCTATAAAAAAATAGGCTAATACATACTTTTGGAAAGCGCTTCATAATTTTGGAGGGCCTTTGTGCAAAAAACAAATTTAGAAATCTTTGGGGATTTTTGGGGGCCTTTTGAGGAAAAAAGAGCATGTACGTATTTTTAGGAATTCCTACTGTCTTTTTCGCAAAAAAAGGCGTCACACGTCGCTCAGGCAAAAATCATCGCTCGCGCAGGAGCGGGAATCGAACGCGCGATCGATTGGCTGGGGGCGAAGTGCGCTACCGTTGCGCTACGCGAGCGTTGCGGCTAAGTGTGGGAGGCAAAATACTTGAGCCGATCAACAGGCGACGCGGAGGCCGGGAACTCTTAGGGATTTAATATACGGAGTATACATAATTATAGAATGAATTTAATTATGACGATATAAAGTTCCTAATACCAATGATTGCATAGAGATATTTCTATACATTTCTTTTAAAAAATTACACAAATATTAAAATATAAATAAATGTTAGATAATAATTGTTTACTAATTTCTATAACTTGTATCGACGAGAAATCTATAAAGTATCTCTCACAGTTGTATTATGTCTTCACTAGTTCTAGCACAACAAATTAGCTTGGTTTATGAAACCCGCTTTGACATTCGTTGTATGCACTCAGTCAACTCAAACAACTAACACCCTTACTTGCAATGCTATTAAATGGTTATCGACAATATGCTTGGGTGCACCATTGGTGATCTGAGCCGACATACATGCATACCTATTTTCAAGATAAAATTCTATTCGAAAATGTTTTTTCTGTTCCTCCTTAATATAGATGCTTCCAGTCAACCGCTTCAATCTTTTCTAATCGATGGCACACAAGAAGTATGATGCTAAATTATGAAGAGATGATGTTTTAGGATTTTGCATTTAAATCAAGCTATACGTAGAAATGATCAAATCGTCATCCTTTATTAGCTCACTTATTGTTCCTAAATGATATGTATAACTCTATTCTGCAGTAATAAATAACATTTGGAATTATGAATGGTAAAAGTAGGCAAAGAAAAAATATGTTAAAAGTTGTCTTGAAATTGTATAATAACATGTACTCCATCCGTCCAAATTTATAAGGTTTATTTTTTAAATGATATTATCCATAAATATAAGGCTATTCTAATGTAAATTAATGTGATGTAATCTAGTTATATACCCCTAATAAATATCCATCTTTACTTAATATTCTCTATATGCATGTATTGAATATAATGTTTAGTGATAATAATTAAGAGTAATCTAGTCATTTTCAATATTTTCTTAGTCTATGTCCCAAGAAGAAATAGACCTTATAAACTTGGACAAAAAGAGTATTTAGGAACAAATTTTGAAAACTAGAGTTAGTTATATTTAAGAACGAAGAGAGTATTAGGGTGTATTTGGTTGGTCGGATGAGGTTGAATAGGATGAGATGATCCTGTACCATTTAGTTCTATTATTTTAAGTGAATGGAATGGTTCAACATCTATAGAAAATATTCCTCAAATTTATATCATATCATGCATCAGGATAGAATAGTTCTATTGAAGCAATCAAGTATATAAATAAATTTTTTTTATTGAACCATTCTATACACGTACCATTTCGACAAACAATCAAACACACCCGTAAGTAATGATTGTACGAGATGTCACAACAGCGATGCTAGCTAGCTTGAGATGCGCTCAAACAAAGAATCCACCACATAGAATAATATTGCATATAGGCGACCCACGTTCCAATGCGCCCCCTGAGGCTTCCGGACGGAGCTTGGATGCCCTCTCAATTGCGGCCAACACTTGGACAATCCTACTCCTAAATCTTTATCCCGCCCATGGCCATGGCCAAGGCCAAGGCCAAGGCATGCTCTAATTAGCCAGGGCAAATGAGAGATACCTACCCGTCAGATCTCAAATAGTTATTGTTGTGAATATTGATATAGTCTCTAAAACACAATTTTAATCATTAATTTTTATTATAATATATTTATAAAACTTAATAAAATTAAATATTATGAAATAATTTTTATGACAAATATATATATGATTTTCATGTATCCAATGTCAATATTTAAAAAGATATTAACAGAATTTTTTAAATTTTTTTAACTATATCCATATCTAAAACATAACTATCTATAATCGGACTGAGTAAGAAAGAGTGGGGCCAGCACCACCCTCCTAATAAGGTCAAGGCAAGCCAAATTGTGGGACCCAGCTGTCCCCTCCTGCCTTCTGACAGCACATGTGATTTGGACTCTCTTTGGTGGTGACTGCGAGGAGCATCTCCTCTGGCTAAAGAATGTAGAGAGGGGAAGAGAACACCTTTTCTTTAACTTGATGTAAATGTGTTATATACACACTACTACAGAATACTATATCACTACCGGTTTCAAACTTGACATCACTGTCGGATTTTCAAACCGGCAGTGATTGATCGGCAGTGATATTCAGACTATCACTGCCGGTTTTAGAACCGAAAGTGATGTCGATATCACTGCCGGTTTGTATGCGAACCGGCAGTGATAATCCGGTCCGTAAATCACTCGATAAAATAAAAAAAATTATTTGCATCCGGACCGACTACCCCGTATTCTACGCACGACCGCGCGTCACAAGTCACGCGATTTTCGCACGAAATACGCGTGCGTGCGGTTGTTAGAACTCAAACTCGCGACATGCTGCCTCATGCGAGCCCCACCTTACCATCTCACCTATCACTCATTCTCAACCAATATAGGATATATTTTACTTTTGTTCCTTTATCTCTGAAACTTTTGGTGATTATTTGGATATCTAGATGGATTCAAATGGAAAGATTGTCAACTACAAAGTTGTAGATCTCGTTGAGAGCTACAATTTTCATATAAACTTTATCTCCATCCGACTCCGTATGAAAAAGTTATAATTTTTCGAAAAATAGTTGGTAGCATTATTACCGCCGGTTGGGAATACGAATCGCCAACAGGCAGTGATACCATTATTTGGATATTTAAACTATTTCAAATGAAAAAGTTGTCAACTACAAAGTTGTAGATCTCGTCAAGAGCTACAATTTTCATATAAATTTTATCTCCATCCGACTCCGTACGAAAACATTATGATTTTTTGAAAAATATCAGCACTCTCGGTTAGCGATAGTATTATTGCCGGTTCGGACACGAACCGGCAGTGATACCATTATTTGGATATTTAAACTACTTCAAATGAAAAAGTTGTCAACTACAAAGTTGTAGATCTCGTCTAGAACTACAATTTTCATATAAATTTTATCTCCATCCGACTCCGTATGAAAAAGTTATGATTTTTGAAAAATATAAGCACCGTCGGTTAGCAATAGTATTACTGCCGGTTCGGACACGAACCGGCAGTGATACCATTATTTGGATATTTAAACTACTTCAAATGAAAAAGTTGTCAACAACAAAGTTGTAGATCTCGTTGAGAGTTACAATTTTTATATAAATTTTATCTCCATTCGACTCCGTATGAAAAAGTTATGATTTTTTGAAAAATATCAGCACTGTCGGTTAGCGATAGTATTACTGTCGGTTCGGACACGAACCGGCAGTGATACCATTATTTGGATATTTCAACTAATTCAAATGAAAAAGTTTTCAACTACAAAGTTGTAGATCTCGTCGAGAGCTACAATTTTCATATAAATTTTATCTCCATCCAACTCCGTATGAAAAAGTTATGATTTTTTGAAAAATATCAGCACTGTCGGTTAGCGATAGTATTACTGCCGGTTCGGACACCAACCGGTAGTGATACTATTATTTGGATATTTAAACTACTTCGAATAAAAAAGTTGTCAACTACAAAGTTGTAGATCTCGTCGAGAGCTACAATTTTCATATAAATTTTATGTCCATCCAACTCCGTATGAAAAAGTTATGATTTTTCGAAAAATATCAACACTATTGGTTTTTCTAAAAACCGGCAATGATAGTATTACTGCCGGTTCGGACACGAACCGACAGTGATAAGGGATTTATCACTGCCGGTTCATCAGAGAAAAATCATTACTGCCGGTTTTCCATTCGAACCGGCAGTGATAATATTATTACTGCCGGTTTTTGATGAACCGGCAGTGATATGGCGATAAGGATAACTGATTCTGTAGTAGTGATATGGTGTCAGCAACAAGATTTTTGCTTTGTTGGATCCACATCTAGCAATTAGATTGAATTGTCTTAAAAAAAAATTTTTATAGACAAATACCTGAAAGTTTGGTGCTTAAAAAAAGGCTGCTGAAATTGTTTCTGCGTCTTTTCATATTGGGAAGTACCGGTTGTTCAAGTGAAGGCGCAACAGAAATTCTCACGACAAAATGACAATTCGTCGTCATGCAGGTTGATGAAAATTAATCTATAGTAACTTTGATGATTAATATAGTTTGGTAAAAGCTAGAATTTTAAATGGTTGTGGGTAACAACATTGCGTAGCTTCTAGAGTGCCTAAGGGTTTCCATTCAAATTTATAGTTAAATTCAAGTTAATTAGACTAAACAAAACATATGCAATATGTACTTTTAATTGAACTAGTATAGTGCCTGTGCTAACGCTACGACGGCAGTACACCCGCTTATCAATTAAATGAGAAGATAAGTATGAATGCAACACTTAATAATAAAAGAGAAATTTAGAATTTTAAATGAATTTAGAAAGAAAAACGGAACTAAATGGAGGTTGAATGGGCGAAAACGGGCTCCCAAAAGATTTTAAATCAAGAAAGAGAAAGAAAAAAGAATTATCTGATTTTAGATTATTTTTTTTGTAGCTTCCACAGAGAGCACATCGTGCTCTCTGGGCTTGGCTAGCGCAGGGAGGAAGGCGGGGTGGCGGCCGGTCGTGATGGGTCGGCATCAGTGCGGCAAGATCGCAAGACCGGCGCTGCATGGGAGGAGTCACGGTTGCGGTGAATTTCGCCGGGAAAGATGACGGTGATGGCTTGGGTTACCTCCAAAATCCGGCGATCTTTACAAGAGAGAGCACTTGGAGATTTACGCAATGCGATTGGGTGGAGGAGAGCTCGCCGGCTTTTATAGCCCCGAAACAAGCATATTTATGGAAACCATAATTTGGGATCAAATCAGATTGGGAGGAAATTTTGGCAATAGAGCACGAAATTTGGGAAATTAACACCATAGATGGAAAGAGGAGATTTGGTGCGGGATTGATGGAGCTTTGGAGCTTCTTTCTTGCTTTAATGGAGGAAGAAAAGAGAAGAAGCTTCTCTGGTCTGGACTGCAGCTAGAAGAAGCTACAGGTGAGTTGCCTTCATTTTTTTTAAATATAGAATGATTTTTTGAAAAGATAGCATATTAGGTTAAAAAATTCTAGAAAAATTCTCAAAAAAACTTTCGATTATTTTGTACTTAATAAAATTATTTTCAAAAAAATTTAAATTATAAATTTGCCGAGGCACGACGGCGCGAGGTCGCTGACCAGCAGCCTCGCCGCGTCGGCAAAGCCACCGATGGCGACCGTGGAGCCATTGCAGACCTGCGTTCTCCCGACCGCGCTGCCCCATCTCACGGTTTCCTTTTCCCAGCACGTAATGTATGGTCCTTTCCTTTTCCAGGACGTTTGTTTCCTTTTCCTTGATTCCAAGACATTTGTTTCCTTTTCCTTGTTGATGCTGGAGGTGAGGGAAGGTCTGTTGTGTGCTATAGGGATGATTTCGGAAAAATATGAAAAATAAACTGCGCTCGCCGACCGCTGGATCTGAAAGGAAAAAAAGATAAAAATTAAACAGTGCTCGTCTGCCGCTGGTTCCACGTGAAAAAATTGAAAAAAATTAAGCAGCACTCACAGACCGTTGGTTCCTTAGATAAAAAAAATTCAGCGCTATCCGTGCGCTGAAATTAGGCTCTATGGGGCTAGATCTTTAAAAAAGTCTCGAGAAGGATCATATTCGAAAAAAAAAACACGATCACAATGCCAGGACAATAAAAAATTCAAGTCTTGTTTCCTTGCTTGCGGATCCTCCCTATTTATTTCCTTGTTTGATTCACCCCCCTTCCAAATATGTAGTACGTACAGTTTTGGCCAGTAAAAAATTCAAGTATGGTTTCCTTGCATGCGGATCCTTCTTATTTATTTACTTGTTTGATTCGCTCTCCTTCCAAATATGTAGGTGGGGGATGTCTGTTGTGGGCCACAGGAATGATTAGATACACTAAATAATGGCCATCGGATGTGGGTGAGTAAAACTGAGGAAAGATCTGAGACATTCATTTTGATGAATGCAAGTTTCTGAGGACGTTTTGCTGGGTGCACGAACATTAGGTCATCTCTAATGAGGTGCATTATTTAGGGTGGACGTAAAAAAAATTGCTTAAGTGTATTATAAAGGGGTATAGATTCCTAGATGTGACGTCGACGTAAAACTAGCTAAATATTCAGTACATAAGTATGGTTAGTAAGCAACTAACTCTACATGTACAGAAGATCATTTAATTTGTATGGAATTTAATAGCATACCGGGATCTATATTATATTAAACGAGTAATTCCCACCAACTACGATCACTGATACTTCTCTCCTCTCTCATGCAGCATTACCATATCATACCTTCGTTAAGGATGGAAGATTTGCCGCGTTGTGGGGGTATTTGAGCAGGCTCGGTTAAACCGAGCTACGAAAAAAATTACGTTTAGGTCCTTTTTGCTAAAAAAATTACGTTTAGATCCTTTTTTAAGGAAAAAAATGCGATTAGGTTCTTTTTAAAAAAAAGAATATATATTATGTTTAGGTCCTTTATGCATTTTTAGGCATTGCGCTCGGGTCCTTTTTGGAAAATTAAAATTATGTTTAGGTCCTTTTTCGGAAAAAAAAATCGTTTAGATCCTTTTTATGGAAAAAAATACATTGCATTTAGGTCTTTTTTGCATTTTTTAGCATTACGTTTAAGCCCTTTTCCGGAAAAATAAAATTCTGTTTAGGTCCTTTCTCGAGAAAAAATGAATTTAAGTCCTTTTTTTCGTTTTCAGTTTTTCTCGAGGTGGACCTTCCGTTCCAGCGAAATCGCAGATTGTATCCTTTCAACCGTTTCGCGTGTTTTCTCAATTTGCTCGCGTGGGGAGCGGCGGTCGCGGCGTGGCATGCCGCGGTCGAATATCTAGTTGTTTACAATATTTGGATGAAAATTGAATGTCATAGATGTACTTCATTTGTGTTGTCTTACAATTTTTTTAGGCTCTACCACGTTACTCCTTGATTTGTTCAAACAATACAACCAACAAATTGATTCCTACAAATTTTCGATGCAGCACGTAGAGTATCCTTCTAGTTTTTGTGATGTACATGTTGGATGTCATAGTTTTACAGGAGAACTCGCAAGTTCAATTCCTACTAGGGACACTTCAGGGATGTCTCAAAAAAGTTGGGATAGTTATCTAAGGCACTGCCAATGAAGATACGACAAAGCTATGTCTAATGCTCTTCATATTATCTAGATAAAACCTTGTACACAACCTCTCCAATTCATTATTTCTAATAACTAGCCTACCCAATTAATACCACAATTTTCTATTATATCCCCCTTTCTCCTCACTCTTCTCCCACCCTCCCTACTCAATTAATGATGTAACCGTTCTCCCCGGTGCATATTTTTGTTGTTTCGTCCTTGTTGGTTTGTATGCCCAATTGCCCAAGCTATGTTTCATGCAAGACACACCTTTCTCTCTTCTTTAATTTCTCCTCCACCATATCTTTCATCCTAGTTGGCATGCTATGTATACATTGCTAATGTAGGAACATTGGGAGTGCCCTAACTACTCCGTCCATTTCTCTATATTTGGTCATGACCTCGGGAGTATCTGTTTTAATATATTTGTCCATTGAGGGAATCTAGAGAATAGGTATTGTAATTTTTCCTCTCTCTATCTCTACTTAAATGCTTTGTAAGAGGTTAAGTGGTTGTGACATGTTGTTTAATAGGGGTACTTATGATTACTTCTCATTAAATACTTATTAGATTTAGTACTTTCCTGATCTGTGTGCATGATGGACTATGAATAAATATAGCGAAACAGAGAGAGATTACTGTTGGAGATATGCCCTAGCAGCAATCATAGAGATGATTATATTTCCTTATATTCATGATTTATTATCTTATTCCTTGAATAATGTCATTATTATTTATTAGCAAATAGGTAACTTGTCTGTGAAACTCTATATATGACATTGTGATGATTATTCTAAAAGTGATCTCTAGTCGATAAACATATGAGGACACATATGAATAGACTAGCGTATGTATTGGTTGATGACTATATGTTTCATGGGTTATGGATATGGAGATATCAAACCAATAATATGGACACACGTCAGATAATATGGAGTTGGATCGGCCTACCTTGAGATACTACGAGAGCGTTGTAATCTTTCTTATCATCAGTTGGTCTCATATACAATATGTATGCTATATCCTTAGACTTAAGGTTGATGCTGTCGATGTCTAAGACCTAGGGTCCCTTAATTGAGCTTATGAAAATATGATTGTGGGCTGCTAGTAAACAAGATGAGGAAAGCGATATATGAGGATTGCTTCTTTATTAGTCAAGCGGCTCCACAGAGTATACAGATTACATAATGATTACAATTATCTGTCCTGATTGCGAATGCCAATTGACAATGCTCATAGATCTCTCACTTTTTGGTATAGATAAGCTCCCTATTTATACTGGATGAAGAGACGACAGTAGTTCTCCATAGGGGTGTCGTGTAACCGAGATGTATCATCCCGCCAAATAGTGTCTTCTAGCCAAAGGGTGCTTTTGCGAGAGATAACTTCCGGGTAGTTACGCGTACTTGTTAGATAACTATCAGTACGGAGACATGTGCGAGGATAACCGCTTGTCACCGACCAGTTCACTAGTCGGGGTGATTATTTCATTGGTTGGGGACGACCAATGTGAAGCAAAGTTATTGACCATCTTGACTGAACTGGTCGGAGATTTAACCGTTCGGATAAGAGTGGGCTTCGTTTTATACATTATGGGCTTTATATATTGTAGGCCTATTAATAGAGTATAGTTACAAACAATTGAGGGCACAGATAAATGATAGATTTTTAATCCCTGTCAACTAGCCCCCAAGTCTTGAGAAATAAGAGTTTATTATTCAAGGATTTTCGTCTTCTGTGACCTTATGGGGTTATGCGTCAATTATCTGACTGTTTTAAGTGCCAATAAATATGAGAAATCTTTGCACTTCTCTCAGTAACTGAACTGGCGCTAACTGTCTTTAATGTGTAATGCATATATAAAGGGAAACAAAGCTTCCTTTGTATACTTCATACTTTCAGACTTCTGAATCAAGAAAAAATTGCTTTCAAATTTTTTCTTAGTTGTTTAAGCTTTTCATCTTTCGTTCTTATTTCTTCTCTCATCAATTGCGACGAAGAGTATGATCAAGGAAAGGAGGTGAAAAGTTTAAATATCTAAAAAGAAGTTTGAGGATAACATCCCTGATTTCTTCGAATTCTATTATTTTCAAACTTTTCCTTAGTTCTTCAAGCTTTTCATCTTCCATCCTTTTTTCTTCTCTCATCAGTTATGATGGAGAGTATGATCAAGGAAAGGGGGGTAAAAAGCTTGAAGATCTAAAAGGAAGTTCGAGAACATCAATTTGGTGTCAGTTATTGTTTATTAAAAAAGCAATTTTTATCCTTTCTTTGAAACCTAAACAGTGTCCAAAACTGACACAAGTTAGGTTATATAAAGGGGGTAAATCCTTTATGATTCCTTACGCCTTTGCTGTCTTTGAGCGTAGAAGTAAGTTATTAAGCCCTTTGCAATTTCTGAGCTCTTGCCTTCAATCCTTTTCTTTTCCCCCAACTAATGGTCATGGACAATTCGATCCTCACCAAGAGGAGGATTAAGGGACTTGAGGATCAAGGTTTGATCCCTCCCTGTGAAATACTGCGATGTGACCCTAGTGGGTAGGATATGAAGCCAGTTCCTCGGGAGGGACGTCTTGTCCTCTTGGCTGCTTTGGTGAAGTTAGGATTTCGCCTCCCTTAGAGTGAGTTTTTAGCCGATGTGCTAGATCATTATGAGATCGCACTGCACCATCTTCCCCTAAATTATATTCTGATTTTGAGTGTTATCTCGCATTTTAGTGAAGCTTTCCTTGGCATTCCCCCACCAGTTCATCTGTTTCGCTAATTCTATCAATATACTAGGAATAGCAAAAGCCAGGATCTTTTTGGGAGCGCTTAGTTTAAGCTCCAAGATAAAATGGCTTCTCAGTATCTCCCGCTCCCAACCAAGGACACATGGCGTGATTACTGGCGGGAGTGGTTTTACTCGAAAATTCCGGGGGCCCGAAGCGAAGAAGGAGAATGATTCGCTGGTCCTTACCAATGAGGAAAATGACATTGTTAATGTCATTACCAAGTTGGTGATGCGAGGCTTGACGAGGCAGAAGATCATCTTCGATTTTTTGTACCACAAAGTCAGCCCCCTGAAGAGGCGGTTCGAATTCGCCTGGAGGATGGAAGGCAACCAGGATCCAACCAAGGATGAACCTGGAGGTAAGGGAACTCTTAATTACCGACCTCTTCCTTTCTTTATTAAAGAATTTTTACTGACGTTTATGGGTATTTTCCCCTGTTAGTTCTGACCGCCGAAGAGACCTGGTAAAGAATCACGTACATGTTGCGCGCCTCTTCTGACGGGTCCAACCAGACTACTTTGGACAAGCAGTTGTCCAGCCTGATAGGGCAAACCGATGAGTTCATTAATGAACGCATCATGGTAAGTACTAAGAAATTTCTTTGGTTATTTTTGTTAATTCCTTGTGTTAACAGATAAACTCGCTTTCTGATGCATGGTCGAAAGCGAGCTGCCGACCAATCTGAGGTCTCAGCGTCTGCTCCACCGACCATAAAGCCGAGGACCTCTATTAGAGGTGCTTAGAAAATGATAGATCTGATCACCTCTCCAGCTAGTGCTGACCTGACTAGCACTAGTCAGGCCTTAGTCTAGCTAGCGTCATATGCTCTAAGCGTGCGCATGATCAATCCCAGGGGCAAGACAAAAGGGTAGCATTTGTTGTGGGGACGCAGATGAGGACTTCATTCCAGGTGAGCTATAAAAAAAGGTTCAACCACAATTGGGATCATCCATATAGAAATCTTCTAATATTCCCCTTTGGGTGAGATTGAAAATTCAGAGGATAATGTTCCTCTTATTGTTAAGAGGAGGAAAAAAAATCCCGATCTTGATGCTGGAGCATCATCACTTCCTCTGATATCCTAGGATATAAACTTAAGACTTTGCTGGAGGTATTTTATTTTTACACTCATTTTTCCTTCAAAATTTAAGACTGATCTGCCTGTTTTCTTTCTTTCTTTAGTCCCGAGACAATTGTCCCTAGTTCTCCTGTAGACTAGGATATGGTTGCTCAGGTCGGTGACGAGGCTAACCCGCTGGTCACATTGGCGACGACCAGTGTGGAACAAGCCTCAGTGTCAACCGAGGTGGTCGTCCAAGAAAACCAACCAGTGCACAAGCAGATCCGACCAATGTTGAGGGTGAAAATCTCTCAACTGCTGTGGTAGACCCACTGGTCAGTCAAGCTTTATTGCCCATGGAGGAGATCGGTGCTCCTCCTACGACGATAATGGAGATGGTCGGGATGACCACTGCTGCCAAGGAGGTGTTTATGGCTATAAAAACCGAAGACCCTCCTGTTGCAACGGAGATGGTGTTGGTCATTCCGACCAGCAGGACAAAAGAGGTGGTGGTGCCTGAAAGAGTCATGACCACTCCTATTGCACCTGTGTCTTTACCACAAGCATCTTCTTCGGGTCATTATGACCAGGAGGACTTCAAGCAAGTTTTTAATAACTTGCAAGCAAAGGTATACATCTTATCTCATTTCTTTTAAGGAATATCGAGGAAAGGTAATTTTATTTCATTTACTGTTTTGCTTTCTATAGCACTCGCAATAACAACTCGACCTGCTAGGTTGGCAGGCGAAGACTTTGGCTAAGCCCGAAATTGAAACAATAAGAAGGCATGAATCTCCCTTATTATTTTTATATATTTATTTATTTTTATTCTAACAAAACTGTTCCAAAACAGACAAAAAGAATAAATAAAGGAATTGGAAAAGCAACTCTTGGTGGCTCAAAACACCGCTGAGGGATATGAGTTTGATCTTGTCGAGGATATCGACAATGTCAAATATCACGAAGATAAAACTGCTAGACTCCATGAAGCCTTCAAGAGAAATGAAGAGAAGGTTCAAAAGCTCTCCGAAGAGTACAAGATTACTCTTCAAGAAAAGGAGTCTAAAATAGAAGGTAAGAACTACGTCCCAACCTACTTTAAAATTATTATTATTTATTATTTAGGAAAACTGTAAGCAACTTTAAATTTAAACTTTGCAGAGTTTAAAAACACAATAAAGGCCAGAGAATCTCAACTTTTCGAATGGGAAGAAGAGACAATAAAGTCTGAAGAGTAAAGGTCGGTGATGAAGAATGAAATGGACAATCTGACTGACCAAATAGAGCTCTTCGTAAAAGATTTGGGTACAATTCAGAGAGGTACAAAAACCACTTTGAACTTTATTTTTGAACAGCTTCATAAAATCTCCACGAATTTAAATGGGAAAGAAGTAAAACTTACAACTCTTGATCCGTCGATTGATGACCTGGTCACGGGGTGAATGGCCAGTTGAAGATCATCCAAAGCCACATCCCCGCGAGTGCCCTTTTCGTCAAATTAAGGCACTTTTACAAGGATGCTGTTGATTTGGAGAAACTAGTGCCTGACCTGAAGCTGACTACTTAAAAAGAGATTGATAAGAAACTTGCAGAAGTAGCCTCTACCGTTGAGACATACATGAAAAATGTAAAGATTACATTCAAGCAACATGTATAACCTATTTGAATAAATGAATGAAAAAATCTCTTCTTGTGTTATATTTCATCTTGTATCTCATCTGCTTGCATGTTTTTCTGAGTATATCACTAGCCCCCAACTATTTGTGTGCTAACCAGCAATGTATTCGAAATACAAACGGTTATAGGATTGACGACCTATTCTTTTCACATAGTACTTTAATCATCAGTAGATTGGATATAAGGTCATGCTAATGAGTTTCAATGCAGTAAGTACTGGCTTACAAGAAAAGTCTCTATTAGATGTTATCTCACAATCCGACTAGTAACCTCGTACATTGTTTATAGAGAGGTCGGGTAGATTATGACTTTGTGAATTCTCAGAGGATTATCATAATAGAAACAATTTTGATATACAACGTTTTAAAGAGATACTTTATGTAAATGAAAATATAGAAATAAACTTATTTACGTGAAAAAACTGCGAATATGTTGGATGTTCCAAGTGTTTGACAGAATTCTTCCATCTTCCATGGCAAGTCGAACAGAACCTAGTCGGGTAATTTATATCACAGTAAAGGGACTTTCCCATTTGGGAGATAACTTATGTAAGTTAGACTAATTCTGGATACGCCATAGAACCAAGTCTCCCACATCTAGTGTTCGTGGTTGAACTCTTCTGTTGTAATATCTTCTTAAGCCCTGTAAATAGGCTGTCGACCTGATAAGCGCTCGATCTCACTTTTCTTCTAAGAGATTGATATCATCTTCGGGCTGGTCGCCTTGATTAACCTGTTCATAGAGAGAAGTTTGTGTAGAATCCAAATGAATCTCATTTGGTGACATGGCTACAACTCCGTAGACCAGTTAAAAAGGTGTTTCTCCTATTGTTCTACTAGTCGTTGTACGTATGCCCAGAACACAGGGTAGAGATCGTCTACCCAAGCCCTCGAGCGTTTGGCAAGATGATGAAAAAATCATTTCTTTATACCTTGTATAATTTGGCCATTAGCTCGTTCAACTTGTTTGTTGCTATGAGGACAAGCAATTGAAGCGTAGAAAATTTTTGTGCCTATTTTATCACAATAATCTTGAAACAGATCACTGACGAACTGTGATCCATTACCAGTAATTAGCCTACTAGGTACACCAAATCTAGTTACTATGTTTTGCACAAAGAATTTCTTTGCTGCCTGAGCCGTAATGAAAACTACAGGCACAGCTTCAATCCTTTTTGTGAATGTATCGATCGTAACAAATAAGAATTTAAATCGATTAGTTACTTTTGGTAAAGGATCTACTATGTCAATGCCCCATGTTGCAAATGGCCATGACAAAGGTATATTTTGTAATTGATTAGCAGGTAAATGTACTCGTTGAGTATGAAATTGGTATTGCTCACAAGTTTTTACAAGGTGTATGGCATCTTGTAAAGCAGCGGACCAATAAAAACCTTGTCGAAAAGCTTTTCGATCTGAGTTCGATATGAAGTGTGCGCTCCACATAAGCCCCCATGTATTTCATTAAGCAATATTTTTTCCTGCTCCTAGGTTATACATCGATAATACCATGTGTTTTCTTTCTATAAAGAGTATTGTCGAAAATTTTGTACATTTGCGTCTTTCGAACTAGTCTGTCCTTTTCATGAATATCCACAAGCAGTGTCTCATTTCCTAGATAGGCTCTAAATGGTTTAGCCCAATCTGAATTTTGCTCAAGGACTCCGACCTCTGTACTGTTTAGGAGTTTTTCTATAAATGTGTCGATAGAAGATTTAGACAGATATTCAGAAAATACACCTGTTGGAATAGGTGATCGTGAGGAATCCAGTTTTGATAACTGGTCCGCTAACATATTATCTTTTCGCGGTATATATTGGACTTCGAAATAGTTAAAGTATTTCTTCAATTTCCTCACTTCAACCAGGTAGTGAGCCATTATCTCATCGGACGTCCTGTATTATTTGCTAACCTGGTTTACGACTAATTGTGAATCGCCCATCGCAAAAATCCGACGGACTCTAATGGATTTTGCTACTCAGAGCCCAGCTAGAAGACTTTCATACTCTGCTACATTATTAGTAGTAGGGAATTGTATTTTGATTACATATTGTAACTAGTTGCCTTGAGGCGTAACCAATACTATACCAGCCACCGAGCCTTTTATCCCTCGAGAACCATCAAAGTATAATTTCTAGTGGTCAGAATTAGTTGTATCCTCTTGTACAAAGGGTTCACTGTTTGTCAATTCAGTAACAAAATCTACCAAAATTTGGGACTTAGTTGCTATTCGGGCTACGAAATAGATATCAATGACCCAAGTTCAACTGCCCATTTAGCAATCCGACCAGTTGCTTCTTTGTTATGTAAGATACTTTCCAAGGCAAAAAATGATGGTACGGTAATCCGATAAGATTGGAAATAATGTCTCAATTTTCTATAAGCCATTAATAGAGCGTAAAGCAATTTTTGAACCTAAGGGTATTGCTTCTTAGATTTGTGTAAAACTTCACTGATGTAATATACAAGTTTTTGAACCTGCTCTTGTTCAATAATTAGTACAACACTAACTACATTATTTGAAGCTGCCAAGTATACCAACAAATGTTCCCCAAGATTGGGTGAGATCAGAGTGGGCGGACTTTGCAAATAAATATTTACGTCATTAAAGGCTTTGTTCGCTTCATTTGACCAATGAAATTTGTCGTGTTTTCTTATTACCTTAAAGAAAGGCAAACCACGCTCTCCTGATCTTTAGATAAAGTGATTGAGAGAAGCCATCCGACCAGTTAAACCTTGAACTTCCTTTACTGTAGAAGGTGGTTTCATGAAGAATTCAATGGCCCAAATTTTCTCAGGATTTACTTCAATACCTCGACAATAAACAAAAAAACCAAGACATTTTCCAGAGGAAACCCCAAAGACACACTTTTCTGGATTAAGCTTAATTTCATGCTTATTAAAATAATTGAAGGTTTCAGCCAGGTCTGATAAATGATTAGAGCTATTCTTGTTCTTTACAACGAGATCATCAACATAAGCTTCTATGTTGTGCCCTATTTGACTATAGAAAGTCTTCTGCATAAGGTGCTGATATGTGGCTTCAATGATTTTTAGCCCGAATGACATTTTCTTATAACAATAGACACTGAACAGGGTTATGAAGGAAGTCTTCCCTTCATCTTCACTTGCCATGCTTATTTGATGATAACCTAAGTATGCATCCAGGAAACTCATCAATTCACAACCCGCTATTGAGTCAACCAGTTGGTCAATTCGGGGTAAAAAAAATCATGTTTTGGACAAGTTTTATTTAAACTGGTAAAATCAACGTATATGCACCACTTACCATTTGCTTTCTTGACCATAACTGGATTCACAAGCCAGTTAGGATGACAAACTTTGCGAATAAAACTAGCTTCTAGGAGTTTATCCAACTCTTGCCGGATGGCTTCTTGCCGATCAGGAGTGAATCATCGTAGCTTCTGCTTCACTAGTGTCAGGCCGTGTGGCTAACCTGTGCTTTATTACTTCCCTTGGGACCCCAAGCATGTCGGATGGTTTCCACACAAACACATCTGCGTTAGCTCGGAGGAAAGCAATGAGTGCATCTTTCTATTTGGCATCCATTGCTGATCCTATCCGAACAGTTTTTGACTGGTCGACAGGATCAACGGGAACTTCTTTTACATGTTTGTTGGGCTGAGGAGTTACTTTCAGCTTCTCTGTCTTGTTAAACTTTTTAGTCTTACAAAATTTTTCTACATCATTAGTATCGCTTAATGGTAATTGATCGATAATCTCAAGCAATTTACGTGCAGTAACTTGGTTACCTTGTACACTAATCTCACCTTTTGGACCAGGTATCTTTATGCTTTGGTAGGCATGATAAGTAGCTGCCATAAATTTTGTTAGTGAAGGCCTACCCAAAATGGCATTGTATGCTGATTCAAAATCAACAACTTCAAATGATATTAATTCCATTCTTAAATTGTCAGCGTCTCTAAAGGTGACAGGTTACACTATCTGTCCCATTGGAGTTATTAACGGACCAGGCACAATCCAAAAAAATAGGTTTGTAATAGCTATAATCTTATAATGGGGAATTTGCATTTCATCCTAGGTATGAATAAAAAGCAAATCCAGAGAACTACCTCCATCAACTAAAAGTCTTCTTACTTTGCAATTGCTAATTGTAGGAGAAACTACTAATGGAAGTTTTCGAGGAATCGACATACCTTTTGGACAGCCTAGTTTTTTGAAGGTGATGGCAACGTATGACCAATTGGGATATTTAGGTTTTCATGTTCGGCTGTCAATATTGTTGACCTTCCTCCAAGCTATCTTGAACCGCCTCTTTGACGCATATGCAGATGATCCTCCAAATATTACGTTGACATGATTATTAGTTTTCTGATAACCCATATCTTCGTCACCATTTGCTTCCTTATTATTTTGTAATTCTGGTAGGATCGGCATATAATTTTTACTAGAATAAAATTTTTCCATGCGTCTTTGCCAAGTACGACAATTTCACAGGTCATGCCCTGATGCTTTGTGCAATGGGCACCAGTGACCATTGCCACTAGTCGTACCAGGTTTTTTAGAAATAGCCTGGTTGTCCTACTAACCGTCTATTTTTTTCCAAGGTGCCTTCTCCTTAGAGTATGCAAGTCGTTCCGAGATGCCTGCAACTTTCTATTGAGCGTTCCTTTTGTTCTTTTTATTATTCTTCACCTTACGGTCTTCGGATTTGTAGGTCTTTTTAGACTTCTTATCTTCTAACTCTGGCAGGTCAGGTTGTGGCGAAGTATGGCCCTTGTCGACCATACAATTCCATTCAATGGCCTCATGTGCATCTGAATACCGATTTGCCATATCGAACAACTCTGATATGGTGGAGGGTGGATGAATGTTAAGGTCTTTTGTAAATCGCTTATAACGAACAACCTGTTTAAATGCATGAATTACAGAATCATCAGATATATTTGGAATGCTATTGCGAACTTCTACAAACCTTTTGATAAATTGACATAAATTTTCACCAGAAGTTTGGGAAAGACGATGTAAATCATACTCTTTACCAGGCGTGGTATAGCAACTATTAAAATTATTTGAAATTGCATGGCACAAGTTTTCCCAACTAAAGATATAACCCTCCAGCTGATTAAACAGCCAAGTTCGTGCTGATCCTTTCAAAACAATGGGGAGGTAGTTGGCCATTACCTTTTCATCACCTCCAGCATCTTGGATGGTGGTGGTATAAACTTGTAATAATTCTGATGGATTGTGTTCCGTCAAAACTCTCCAAAGACCTTGATTTGAATTTTTCTGGCTAGGTAACATTTCTAAGCCTAGAGGAGAAAGCCTTGCATCCTGGGGTGAGGCGTTCCAAAATGCTTCTCTGACATGGCTCAACTCTCCGATGGTGGCTAATGCTTTGCTAGCGCCAACCAGACGAAGATTCTTCCACGCGGGAATCAGTTTGAGACCTTGTGGATAAAGACCTAGCTTGCACTTCGTTTGCAACTTCTTATAAATCAGCAGCCAGGGATCTTATAATTGTTGCATTGAGTACATTTTCTCCTTCAGTCGGATGATTAAGATTTACACTTCATAAAATGCGAATTCGTTCGACAGGAGTAGCCTCCTGCAAACCACTTGGAGCAAGATTTAAGTCTCTTACCACTGCCTTCGGAGGTGGTGGTATAATTGGAAGAGCATGACGAGGTTATTCTCCAGAGACGTCGAATCTCTGCGAGGTGCTAGTTTGACCTCTATAGCACAGGCATTTGGCCTCGTTAACATATTTTTGATTTTCGCCATAAGTTGCTCATATTAATTTTGAGCTGCTTTTTTGGCTCTTCCCTGAGCTTCACTGTAACATCCCGAAAAATGGAATAATATAAAAATTTATATTTTGAATTTGAATATATTTGTTTCTGATTTTCTTGACATGAATGGAATTTATTTGAATTTTCTTTGGATTTTGTGTTGAATGGAAAATCAAACAAATAGATTTAAAAGAATGGATAATGGTAACAAGATAAAATGTTAAAAGATAAATTTTGTAAAAATTACCATGAAACCCTATACATTCTGGTAAGCCATAAAAATCATCAAGTAAAATTTTTATGCACAGAAAAGTGAATAAATAAAATGAATGACATCTCCTTTGACTAGAAACAGTAAAAGTCAGTATTAATGTAAAATATTAGAAAGTTATCTGAATCCATAAAAATTACCATGACACCCACAGAGCTGAATTTACTTCTGGTAAAAATTTCAGGAATTTACCATGTAATTTAGACCCTCTAAAAATTTAAAAACAAAGGCATTGAAAATTTGAAAATTTTCATGTCAAAATTTTTATAAAATAATTACCCAATATTTTGACTTGAAATTTTTATAGAGTAATAAATAACCCAATATGAACTATTAAATTTTTTTTGCAAAATACATAATAAAGTTTCACCTTTAATTAAATCAAAATCCGAAATCAAAATTCTAAGCAGTGCACAGTGTCAGAATTTTAATTAATTAACCATGCGGTATTTTAACCCCAAAATTTTACTGGAAGCTAACCACTCCTAGTAGACCGTGGTCAAAAAGTTTCGAAATTTTGCAACTTGGTTGATAGCCGTTTTCACATCCATCACTGGAGCCATTCTGCATTCCTGTTCTTTGGGGACACCTCCTCATTCTAGAGTGTTCCTTCACATGGCAGTGCTCAAGCCAGCGCCAAGTCCAGAGACTTCATCCTTCAGGCAACCAAACCAACGCCAAGGCCAGCCATTTCAATCGATCTCACAGCCAAGCCAGAGCATTCTCATACCAAAGCTCAAAGCCAGCCATTTCACACACCACGCGCATCAGCTAGAAGAGGGAGGCAGGAGCAAGTGAAGAGCATTCTCACGCCAAAGCCAGCCAATTAAATCCTTCCTACACCAAAGCTTAGGCCTTCATCTCTTCTATTCACTCAAGCCTCATCCAGAGAAACGAGTATTCAGAGGAGAGCAAGGAAGTCAGTCATCCAAAGCTCGGAAGCTGGAGTTTCATTTTTCTCACCATTGTCCCAGAGCTCCCAGAATCGGGCGAAATCTGATCAAGCTAACCCGGTGAGCCACTTTCAAATTTCTCGCAATCATAGCACCTCTGAGCATCACTGAACTCATCCCACTAATCAATCTCAACTCTTTTCTATCGATCAATTGCCGTCGCCACTGTTCTTCTTCCCCAACGGTGGCCTCTCGGCGGTGGAGCTCTCCGGTAAGCCACCAACTCACCCGACCGCAAAAATGGAATCCTTTAGCCTCTCTAGTGCTTAAATCGTTACCAATTCGGCCGGAGACTTATTCTCTCTTCTTCTCCAGCGAGCTTCCGCCATAGCCGCCGCCCTGTCCTGGTGGAAGCTGTGTTTCGGTCACTGCCGAATCAAATGGAGGCTTCCATCGAGCGCGTGATACCCTACTGATGCTCTCCCAACTGGTTTCCCCTTGCGGCGAACTCTTCTTCACCGCCTCCGGTTAACCCCTGCTGCCGCCATCTCCGGCCCACGGTGGCAGCCTGCTCCGGCTATCGCCGGAGGTAATTGACACCTCCATCGGGTGCGGAGTGGTACCCTAATGCTCACGGTGCCATCGCTTCGGCCGGAGACCCACCGGAGCTTCGTCGCCGGTGAGCCCTAGTCCTCCCCTGTTTTGGCTCTGTAGAGAGACTGCAACTGAACCTCAAAAATTTTGGTAAGTCAATTTTGCCACGAAACATCTCCAGCCGAGTTGGTTAGCAGCGTTGCATTCAAGTCTGAGATTCAGATTTCGAACCCCAGTTAGCGCATGAATGCGTGATTTTTCTTTCATTTTTGGTTGCTCGTGCAGGGTACCTCAAGAAAGTTCTCTGGCCCTTTTTGTCACGAGAAAACTTGTAGCTCAGTGGTTGTGCGCCTTTTCTGGAAGCCTCAGGTCTTGACTTCAAATCCCAGGAGCTGCATTTTAGTTTTCCTTTTTGGCACATTTTGTTCATCCCTTTGTATCTTTTGCTAGGAAGGTTCAAATAAGATGAAATAAGTTTCTAAATTTGAATTAAGCCATAAGGATTTGGAATATGTAACAGAATTTAGATGATCACCGTAGTCCAAATTATTTCAAACAAGTTTGTTTAAAGTTCCTTTTATGTAACATATAGTAGCTATGCAAATTATAGCTCCTAAAATCATGAAATTGTTCTCACATGTCCCTGAGATTGTAAATGTCCCATTTCTGCAAAAACATTTGGAGTTGAACTCAGTTTGTATTAAAAAGTAAGCATAAGAAGCTTCTCTTGCATTGAAAATTGAATAGTTGAAATATGGATCAAATGAATTCAAATAAGCATCAACCCAGTTTTATTATACTCCTGACATCACAAGGATCCCAGATGTGTAAAAATATTTAAGGTTTACCATAGAAAACAATAAATGTTTAGTAGTTGAAATTTCAATGCTTGTATAATCCAAATAGTCATAACTTCCTCAAACTAACTTCAAATTTGACAAAACCAAATCCTATAACCTTGAAAAATAGTGCCCTTACTGATTATGTAAAAATATCTTATGTTGTGCTAATCTGAATTTAATCCTTGTTAGGCCCTAATGATCACTTATAAGGAAAACATCTCGAATAGAAGCCAAATATCACGGAATTAGCTTTAAAACACTCTTAGAGTTGTTCCTTGGTTATGCCTGGAAAATGGGTAGATTATCTCGTAAGGTGCAGTCGCAAACTTAATATGAAAACCGAATTGTTTCGATGTCACCTTTGTGGTTGTTTATACCTTTTCAGCAGCATATAAAATAACCCCTCTAAATGAAAAGATTTATGAAAATAGCATAGAAGTACTCTACAAAGTACATGCTACTATGTTCTGAAGAAAGAATATTATTTCGTTAAGGTTTGTATATAAAAGAGTCTAGCAACATAACCCTAAATATTTTGTTTTCTAAATAAATGAAACACTTAAGCATTTTTAGCAACCCGTAGAATATCTCTTTTAAATGCTAATATTATGAAGATCAATTCAGAAATGATATTTAGGATATGGACTATCATATTCTGGAAAAATATTTTGTTTATAGCTTAATATTCATCTGAATCCAGCTAGTGCTATAACCCTAAATGATAATTGTTCACTACACTTCTAATCCAATTCCTTATAACATAAACCTTATTATCGTTTAAGCCTTTTCAACAATGAATAGAATGTCTCATCTAAACACTAAAATGTATGAAATCAGCTTAGAAATGTTCTTCAAAGTATATGCTATCCAATTCCGAAGAAATAATCTTATTTCACTATGTTTTGCATATAAATCCTAGTAGCCAAATAACCCTAAGTTTTATGGTTCATGAACTTCATAATATGATTAAGCAACATGGCATTAATGAAGAAAACCATAGTTAATATATTTGTATCATCAGAACCTTCTTAAAAACTATGAATCAACCTAGTATCCTAGCTTAACAAATCAAATATATTTGAAATCACTTTTATGCAAAGTCAATTAAGAATTTAGTGCTATTCATTCATAGCTTTGAGCCTAATGACTAATCTTTTAAATTCTATTAATCTAAATAATTTTAGCATCTATAATTCGAAGTTAAAAATACAAGAATTCATAATTTTAGCCTCTTGAATTCGTAAGTCAAGATTAGATAATCTATAAAAGAAACCATGTTTTACTCATCATAAAAGCCATTAATTATATGAATGTGTATTTACCTAAATCATGAGGTCTTGAAATCTTATAATTCAAACCCTAAAGCTTTCCTGTTTTCTGCAGTGAATCTTTATTTGATTTTCATCATTTTCTTTTGCCCTTATTGAAGTTGGTTATTTACTTTATTTTCCGATCGATCGACGTGTAGAATCCGACGTCCCTTCCTCCGTCGTTGCCTCCGTCAGCCGTGATCGTGTCTTCGTCGTAAGCGATATATAAGCAAGGCAAGCACCCCCTTTGACCATCTTGATCCCGGTGTTTAATTTGCATTGTGTTTATTAAAATGTTTCATGCATGCGTTTACTTTCTGTAAATTTGCTATTTTGTGGTACTGGTAGTTATACCTGTTGTCTCATGAAACCTCCTTGATAAGTATGGGCATGTGAACCTTGACAAACCTAGATTAAGCTTAGACATTAATTAATGTTATCATGGGTATATTCGTTTTCATAATTAGCCATGCTTAGCCATGCTTTTAGATCAAATGAGGATGATGATCAGATCAAAACTTGTTTCTTGAGAAATGGAAAGTGTTGGAAATGAAGCTGTTGGTTATGGGTATTTTCTTTAAAAACCCAAAATAAAACTATGGTTTTGATGCGGGCGATTATTGGCAATAGCCGGATGTGCGAGAGGATTTGCACGTAGTGTAGGGTGGAGTATCGCCCGTGTCAAATTAAGGACCGAACTCAGTGTTGTATGATCCAAGATAATCCGTACAACCACAAGTGTTGTTATGGGGCTTCCTTAAACCAATTAAGTTATCTAGTTTAACTTTGCACATTGGTAGGCTGAAGTAGTACGGGCTTTCCTTTCGAGGTTTGCTCTACAGGGTGCCCACACCGAGGTGTTGGGAACAACACAACACTTACCAATATAACGGTGTACGCCATGTCTATGGGAAGTTCCAACATTTCTATGCTCTGAGTTCTTCCATCATAGCATGGGTTTTATCGTCCCGGTGCTGGTGCAAAGTTAAATTAGATAATGTAAAGGTTTTCGTCGTGAACATTCTGGCCACACGCCAAAGGTGCGTGAAACATGCGGCAAAAAGAAAAGGTCATGACTTGTGGGTAAAGTTGTACACCTCTACAGAGTGAAAATCTAATCGATTAGCCGTCCCCTCGGTCATGGGAAACTTGGTGAACTTGCACTAGTTAAATGTTTAATTTTCTAAAATGGGTTGTGGTTTGGAACCTGTTTAGCAACTTTTGTTTCATGTCAAAGGATTGACATTGTTGGATTCCATTTCTGGATTATTCGATGCTCACGAAGGGTTGTGAGTATTACTTATGTTTTACTTATTTCATATCAGTCAATTATGTTTTTACAAATTCCGTTTGCAAATAACTTGATTTCTCAATGTCAATTCTGCTTTATGCAAATTAACTGTAGTAGCCTCCTTTGAAATGGCCTGCATATATTATAGGTTTGCTCAAGTCTTGCGGAGTACAAAAGTACTCACCCTTGCTTATATGTTGTTTTTAGGTGGATAAGTTAGCGAAGCTTCAAAGTTTCCTCTTTCGTCGCAGGTTGCGGGTTTATCTTCATCGTGTTCTTTCTAGAGTTTATGCCTGGTCAGTTGCCTGCGGGTTGGATGGGCACATTACAGGACTTTGCTTCTTTTGCTGCTATAATCTCTGAGTTGTAAGTTTTATTTGTATATTTGCTTCTGCTTATTATTTTTGTTGTATGGTTGTGATTCCAATTGTCGTGTATGTGCGTACTAGCTACTGATCATGGGACTAGTACGGAATGCACATTAGATTTTCATTTTTGTATTTATGTAAAAATGGGGGTCGTCACATTCACGCTCTTTGCATTCCACTCGTTGTTCCTCTGTCTCACTGGTAACTGCACAAGCGCGAAAACCAGAGCAGATAGAAGGCATCAGTCCTCCATATTCATCTGATGATGAGGTATACTCCAAGCCTTGGAGACAATCTTCTAAGGCTGAACTTTCCAAGAGGTTATTATTGCCTTTTGGAACATGTTCATTATCAATCTCTATAGAACGTACTTCATTGGCATCTTCCTCCGAACCTACTAGAGGAATGACTAAAGATTTACCTTTGGATTCTTTGGGTGATTGTTCTTCCGCTTCAACTTTCGCTTGGATCTTTGCCAATTCTGCTTCAGAAACATACTCGGAATAGAAATCACACTTACAATCTTCTTCTGTCTGATAGTCGTTTCCATCGAGATCAGCATAATCGACGAGATTGAATCAATTTTCTTCATCCATCGCAAGGGATTTTTTTACCTTGATTCCCGAACGGCCCTCCTTCTAGCGCCAACCGTCGATGTCTAAGACCTAGGGTCCCTTAATTGAGCTTATAAAAATATGATTGTGGACTCTTTGTAAACAAGATGAGGAAAGCGATATATAGGGATTGTTTTTTTATTAGCCAAGCAGCTCCACATAGTATACAGATTATAGAATGATTATAATTATATGTCCTGATTGCGAATGCTAATTGCCAATGCTCTCACATCTCTCTCTTTTTGGTATAGATAGGCTCCCTATTTATGCTGGATGAAGATGCGACAGTTATTATCCATAGGGGCATCGTGTAACTGAGAGGTGTATTATCGCCAAATGTTGTCTTCTCGCTAAAAGGTGTCTTTTTCAGAGATAACCTATAGGTAGTTACGCGTACCTGTCAGATAACTGTCCGCATTAAAATATGTGCGGGGATAACTGCTTGTCCCCAACTAGTTCACTGGTCGGGATGACTATTTCACTGGTCAGGGATGATCAATGTGAAGCAAAGTTATTGATCACCTTGATTGAACTGGTCGAAGACTTAATCGTTCGGATAAGAGTGGGCTTCATTTTATACATTATGGGCTTTATGTATTTAGGCCCATAAGTATAGTAGAGTTACGAACAATTGAGGGCCCAAATAAATGACAGACTTTTAATCCTTGTCAGATGCATGTACTCAATATGTGTAATGATTTACTTAGGGGTTGCCAAATGCTACTCCGTAACTGGGTAGTTATAAAGGTGACTTTCGGGTTTGCCATAAAGCATATTACGAGGCATGGTCGATCAAGATGGGATTTGCCCCTCCATACAACGGGAGAGATATTTCTAGGCCACTCGTGTGGTCGGATTTCAAAAATGCACGGCCATGCTACTCGGTTAAAGAGTTAACCGTAGTCAGGGATTCTGAGTCATGTAAACGAGAAAGAGTAGTCGAGCTAACTAAACAATGATGGCACGTACTCGCCTTGAGTTTGATCGATATCATGAGACAAGGGAAATGCATATAATTAAGCATTATTAAGATTCGTTTGATGTGATCTTTACATATACTCGGGAGTCAGCACATCCTGCTAGGGACCGCCACCGATTAATGGCTGAGTAAGAGTATTCGGGCCATATCAGAGTATACGTGAACCTATAGGGTCGCACGCTTGAAGTGTTAGGGCTTAATTCGGATGGTGATTCGAATTCGGATGGTGGCAGCCGTGTTCGAGCACTCCTAGAAGCAAAGAACCCCTCCATCAGGTACGTAATGGCACACTGATGCTCATCGTGCCCTTTCTTTCGCCGGAGCTCCGCCGGAACGTCATCGCCGGCGAGCCCTAGCCGATGCTCTGCTTCTCTGTCGCTGACCAGCGGGGCCCTTCTATCAGTGACGCAAAATGAATCCAGTGCAATCGGTGAAATACGCCACCTCGGTAAGAAAACGTATTTCCGAAATTTTGTTTTGAATTTCAGAAACCGAGTTATTTCAATTAGCTATATCTTTTGCATTATAACTCCAAATGGAATGAAACAAATTTATAAAATCATATAAAATCCAGAAAATTTAGAATATGTAATAATATTTTTAAAATGATCTCTGGGTGAATTTGAAATTCAAATTTGAATAAAAGGCCTAGAGATGTGCTAGATATAAAAATGTTGCAAAAGAACTTAGAATTGAATAAACCAGTTGTAATGGAGTCCTTATGCTACCAGCAACTCAAATAAATAAAAATATTTAGATTCTAACTTTGTTTGAGTCATTTTCCATTAGAGGTTGTTTCAATGCTATAAATATTTCAAAAATACATAGTTTGTGCAAAAGGAATCTAAAATAAGTCAAATTGATTTCTAAATACTTTCATGTTAGTAGGCTACCTTATGATGCTGAAATAATTAAGGTATGAACTTGATTTAGACTTGTTTTATAAATAGTAATTTATTCAAATGGAAAAGGTGTATATGAATAAGTACATATAATAATCCGTAGCAATAAATAGATGCATATGAAAAGTATCTAATAGCTGTACAAAAGATATGAATAGGTATCAGAAGAAATAATGTGACACTATTTAAATATTTTAATGAAGTATCATATATGCACAAGTTTAAATTGCATCAAGAACATAAGCCTTGCATATGTAGAAGAATGTATACATGTATATTTAATTAAGAGCAAAATCATGAAAAGAAACTGGATTCTAAATATCTAATGTAATCAAACCGTTTTATCTAGCAAGAATCATTACAATAAAGTCATAATCAACACTTAACCAAATAGTTGTAGTTTCAATACTTGTCTAATCCAAATAGTTATATCTTTCACAAAGAAACTCCAAATTTGACAAAACCAGATCCTAGTAACCTGAAAAATAATACCCTTGCTGTTTATATATAATATCTTATGTTTGTGCAAATTTGAAATAAGATCATGTAAGGCCCTAATGATCACTTATATAGAAAACATCTCAGAGGAAAGCAAAATACTGCGAAACTAACTCTAAAACACTTTTAGGGTCATCCTCTGCTCATGCTAGAAAAATGGTTAAATAATCTTATAAAGTGCAGTCGCAAATTAAGAATTAAAACTGAACCTTTGTTGCATAAAAGTTAGAATCACTTAAGCATTTTCAGTAGCCTGTAAAACATCTCGTCTTAGTGCAAATTTTAGGAAGATCAGTTCAGAAATAATATTTAGGATATGTACTACCATAATCTATAAAAGTATTTTATTTTCAACTTGCTTTGCATCTGAATCCGGCTAGCCCTATACCCTTAAGTAATATGGTCGTTGTAACCCTTAATATCATATAAGCTTTTTCAATAATGAATATAATGTCTCATCTAACACTAAAATATATGAAATCAGCTTAAGAATGTTCTTCAAAGTATAGACTATAATATTCTAAAGAAATAATCTTATTTTATCATGTTTTGCATATAAATCCTAATAGCCGAATAACCTTAAGTATTATATTTTTATGGACTCAAATATATGAATAAGCAAACTTTGAAATAATAAACAAATATGTAATTTGTATCACCAGAACCTTCTTAAAAACCTTGAGTACATAATTAGTAGCATAAACTCAACAGATCTAACTTATATGAGACTTTCTCATGCAAATCGTTTGTAGTCAAGAACTATTCATGCATAGCATGTAACATGTTGTCTAATATCTTAATCTTATTAATCCAAATAATTTTAGCATCTATAATTCGAAGTTATAAATACAAGAATTCGTAATTTTAGCCTCTTGAATTCATAAATCAAGAATGGATAATCTATAAAAGAAATCATACTTTGTTATCATAAAAACCTTAACTTTTGAATGTTTATTTATCTGGAAAACAGTATATGGAATCATACAACTTAAACCCTAAAATATTCCTGTTTTCTGCAGTGAATTTTTATTTGTTTTTCTGTCTGTTTTCTTTTTGCCCTTATTAAAGTTGAATACTTGCTGTATTTCCGATTGAACGACGTGTAGAATCCAACGTTGCTACTTCTGTCGTTGCCTCCGTCAGCCGTGGCTTCGTCTTCGTCGTAAGTAATAAATAAGCAAGGCAAGCACCCCCTTTGATCATATTGATCCCAGTTTTATAAATGTTTTATAGCATACTTTACTTTTATTAAAGCCTGCTATATTTTGGGTATTGGTAGTTGTACCTATTGTCACAAAGAACTTCCTTGATAAGTATGGATTTGTGAACCTTGATAACCCTAGAATAGTATAAATAGTACTTGATGTTAATTTGGGTTACTCACACCTAGAGTCATGCTTAGCCATGTTTAAAGCAACATAAAACTTTGACTTTATTAAAAATGTTGGATATGACATTCAATGGGTATGACCTTTATTTATGGTTGGTATCTTGATCAAAAATGAAAATAAAACTATGGTTTTGATGCGGGCAATTATTGGCAATAGCCGGGTGTACAAGGGACTTGTACGTAGTGTAGAGGGAGACTATTGCCCGTGTCGGATTAAGGACCGAACTATGTGTTTGTTAAACCCAAGAATTACCGTACAAACCACAAGTGCTGGTATGGGACAGCCTTAAATCAATTAAGTTATCTGGTTTAACTTTGCACATTGGTAGGCCGGAGTAGTACGAGCTTCTTCAGTGACTGGTTGCTCGGAGGGGCGCCCACACCGAGGTGTTGGGAGTCATGTTTGCTGATACAACGGTGTACGCCATACTATGGATATGCTTATTCATTACTGTGCAGTGACTGTACAAACATTTACACCATAGTACGGGTTTATCGACACCGGGCTGGTGCAAAGTTAATCTAGGTAATGTAAAGGTTTTCGTCATGAACATTCTGGCCACTACGCCAAAGGTGCGTGAAATATGCGGTAAAAGGAAAAGGTCATGACTTGTGGGTAAAGATGTACACCTCTGTAGAGTGTAAAACTTTTCGAAACGCCGTTCCCGCGGTTATGGGAATCTTGGTGCGCCAGCACTAGTTAGATGTTTTTATTTTCATAAAATCTGGTTTCTACTGGGTGGTGGTAGAAGTTGGTTCGTGGTATGGTCATGATACCCAGGTACATGAGATTTATTTATGCTTATATTCTGTTACTTTCCGTATTAAATTGCTTTTACTTAAATTCCGTTTTGCAATCTATTATTCTATATTTACATTCCAAATTGGCTTTATGCAAATTAACCGCAGTAGCCTTTCCTTTGAAATGGCTTGCATATATAATAGGTTTTGCAAAAGTCTTGCGGAGTACGAAAGTACTCACCCTTGCTTAATTGTTGTTTTTAGGTGAAGAATCAGATTAGTCCGATGCAACGTATTTATCGCAGGATTCGGGATATTGATGATGAAGCTTTTCTAGGGATTATACCTTGTCAATTGCCTGAGGGTTGGATGGGCACACTACAAGAATTTTAATCCTTTTCGCTGCATTTCTCTGTATTGTAAGATTTTATTGTATAGATTACTGTTATCATTGGTAATAAAGAGTATGGATGTGATATCAATTGTTGTAAATATGCGTGCTAGCCACTGATCATGGGACTAGTACTGTATGCACAGGAGATTTTCATTTTTGATTTTATGTGAAAATGGGTGTCATTACATGTCTCCACTGCTATGCTTACTTTTGTTATTGTAAAAATATTATGTAACCTTGCTTCCGCTGTGTAATAAAGCTTGTGTATGACTGTGATATCAATTTGTATTTGTGCGTACTAGTTACTGATCATGGGACTAGTATTGTATGCACATGGTACTCATTATTGGTATTCGTTACCAAAAATGGGGGCCTTACACTCACAATCTCCGTCGAGAAGCTCACTACGCACAAACACCTCCAAGCCGTCTAGGAGGCGGCAACCTCCAAGAGTAATAAGCCTTAACGCTTGCTTGAGGTCGGATTAAGTGTCTAAAGGCTCAACACTAAATGCTACACTCAAATTTGCTTCTCACTCTCTCAAATGAGAATTGAATGCACTAAAGTGTGAAAAAGACTTGCTAGAGCTCAAATATCATCAATGAGGACCAAGAGTTACTCTAGAATACAGGTGGGGGTATTTATGGCCCCCATCAACAAAATTAGCTGTTTGACCTCGAATCATGCACATGTCAGGATTTTGGGTGCTACCGCCCATGTAGGATCGGTAGCACCGAGCTCCAACCCAACGGTTGGAGCAATGCATTAAATGCACTGCCAGAAACCTTTGAGCAGAGGGTCCGGTGCTACCGCCCAACTAGGACCGGTAGCATCGGGCCCCTTTTAAATTTGCTCAGCCAGAAGAGTGTCTCTCTGGAATTTTTGCACCGAACATTTTGGCCGGTGCTACCGTTTGCCCGGTAGCACCGCGCTACCATAGGCGGTAGCACCGAACTACCAAAATGTCCAAAAATGCAGGACCTCTGAAATTTTTACACCGCTCCAAAGGACCGATGCTACAGCTCGTCTGGTAGCACCGCGCTACCAAGGGCGGAAGCACCGCCCTACCAGGTCCCCCAAAATACCCTTCTCGGGTTTTTACACACTGCTCTGGGGGCCGGTGCTACCGCTCGCCCGGTAGCACCGGGCTACCATGGGCGTTAGCACCAGACTCTGTGATGCCTCCTTTAAAATTCATAGAATTTTCAATTGAAATCTTAATTTGACATAATGCATGATCTTAAGCATAGAGTTGAGCCTTTAAACCCTAAACGACATCAAGATAATCGTCAAGATCCTTCTTAACAGTATGGCCCTATTTATAGTAATCCGATCTTTTCTTCAAACTCCAAGATTGATAGGAAAAGGTCCTTAAATTTAAACCTTAGTCATTTTCTTGACGCATTGATCTTATTTTGTGTTGCTTTAATTCATGCTTCCACTGATCGCCAAACTTAGGACCAATCTATTTTCAATATTCTTAAAAAAATATTAGTCCTTTAAATACAATTGTCATTAATTACCAAAATCAAAAGGAATTTAGGGCCTAGATGCTTTCAACTACACGTTCTCCTTCATATATCTTATTAAAAAACATAAAAAGAAAAGGATAGAACATATGTTCATAACAGTAGCGAGTATCTTAGTTCAGTACATGACAATCTAATTAAGGCATGCATAACGACGTCAATAGATAAAATGAATTTTATGCCCGTCTTTGCTTTCATCAGTTTGCTAGATTAGCACCATATATAGGATCCCACACCGCTTTATTAGCTTTTTTGTGGACTTTTTTTCGCGGGGTAGCTTTTGTGGACTTTTTACATCCAACACAGTAAAGCTAGGTTTGGTAGAGTTATAGTGCTTATAGCAGCGATGTTTAACACTTAAACAAGTGATAATTGGATGACTCTATTACTAGTATAGAGTAGTTGTTAATAATTCGTTTGCCCACAAATTAGGATAAGACAATTTGGTGGTGATAGTGGGAACTGAGGTGCTTCTCTTTCCATCGTTGAACGAGAAATGCAATCACGGATGTCTGTTCATATTTGTTTACGTATTGGCTGTGTGATTTGATGGCCACGAACTGAGCCCTTTTGGTGATGTTGATCGATGCAACTCACCATTTGATTGGAGAGGAACCTAATCTGTCATTCCCATTGATCATGGACGTTAGCTATAAAACTATATGCCGTGTGTGTATATACAAAACGAAAGAAGTATTTAAGACGGGAGGCGTTGGTTTGTTGCTACTTGCAAGCATATACTAGTATTCTTTTCTCAAGCCAGGAAGAGCTTTAGTTATATGACATATACCTTAGTAACGGTTGAAGCGAATCACCAGAGAAAAAATCACCCACTTTGACTAATAGAGGGATCGATCTTTGACTAATAGAAGGATCGATGCACGTATAATAAAAGGAATGAAACGCATAGGGGCACCAAGGGAGCTAGTAATAAACATGCATGAATTTGCATCCAAAATAATAATTTCAAAGGAGGATAATCAAGTACCCCTCCAGCTCACAAAAACATATCAAATATGTATAGTCAAACTTTTGAAACTTTAGTTATCGTTATCTTTTAAATATTTAAATTGGATACATAAAAAATCATATGTATAGATTTATTTTGAAAAGTACTTTCATTATATTATACTCCCTCAAGTCACAAATAGTTGTTGTTTTAGGCATAAATACGGTCAAACTTTTGAAACTTTGATTGTCAATATCTTTTTAAATATTTAAATTGAATACATGAAAATCATATTTGTAGATTTATTTGAAAAGTATTTTCATACTATTATAATTTTATTGGGTTCTATAATATATTATAATAGAAATTAGTGGTCAAAACTATGTTTTGAAGATCATGTCGATGTCTAAAACGGTAATATTTATGGTTGGAGGGAGTAATTCTATTAGATGTGAATGTATTACTATAATAGAAATTACCATTTAATGTTGTTTTTTAAAGTTCATGACACATGGTTTTTTTTAACCTGAGAGAGTACTAGCTAGCCAGCAAGTGATGGTTAGATGCAAAGCACCAGGTAAAGATTCTTTCTGCTATTAGTCATCCTGACAATGTTGCTATCACTAGAAACATTACACTATCCCATAAAACCAGCCAATAGTAATCAGTGGGCATCTTAATTAGTCATCATGCCACCTACTCTCTCCTGGTCTTCCTAAACTAGGAATTAATCCAACTATGGGCAATTATATATATGCTACTGAAAGTTAATCTCATCTCTTTTATGTCACTTGTTATGTTACTGATCTGTGGGTTCTAACCCTGACACATTTATAGATTTCTCCCAAATCCAGTGGCATACTTAATCCAATTATATATCTCACCACATAATTACTAGTACTAGTTATAGCTAACAGCACAATTAGCACTTCCATCCAGCTAGCTAGGTACGTGTGGCATTCTGAATATATATCTCTGCAGAAAGTCTAGTGGGTTCTCCACCAGTACGTACCCCTACCAAAGTAAGAATTTTCATACCCAACCAGCAAGAAGTTAGCATCATATATACACAATGCTGATTTAATACACAACCTCCTCCCAATGAATTGAAAAGTTGAGTACTAGTGGCTCAAATAATCCTCAGAAATTAAACTAAAATATGGGAATCGTCTTAGATCGATATTTTTTTTCTAAACCAAATATTGTAAAGAATTTGAAATTACCGATCAGTCTAGGAGGGAGGCTGATTGGCACCTAACCAACACTAGCTAAGCGCTTCTCCTAACCAACATTTGGCCTTTTTAACCGAAGCCGAGCAGTAAATAATCATGCGCAATTAATATACTACTCATCCACTCCACCAGAAAGCATCATCAGTAGAACTTCTCCAGGACATTTTTCGTCTTCCCTGGCTAGTCCCTCCTATAAGTACAAGTGTACAAGTACAACCCCTCTAACAAAGACATGAGTGTGGAAGTATGATTGTCCCCTTAAATTGGTGCCTCGACCGAGTCGACTCTCCTCAAGCTAGAGCAAGCTAGTCTCCTCATCTCTCGATCCAAGCACAAACCTGCTACCCTTCACACGTAGTGTGTGTGCTAGTCGTGTGCCACAGACACACACACACCGCTCCGGCTTCCAAGAACCAAGATTCCACTTAGCCAAGGCTCCACCTTTACCCTATCCAATTCGATTGATCGATGGAGGGGAGCAGCAACAGCCCGGACAGGCAGTCGTCGGGCGGCAGCCCGGAGGAGCGCGGAGGCGGAGGAGGCGGAGGAGGAGGAGGAGGAGGAGGAGGAGGAGGGCGGGGGGCGGGGGAACCGGTGCGGTCGCGGTGGACGCCCAAACCGGAGCAGATACTGATCCTCGAGTCCATCTTCAACAGCGGCATGGTCAACCCGCCCAAGGAGGAGACTGTCCGCATCCGCAAGCTGCTCGAGCGCTTCGGCGCCGTTGGCGACGCCAACGTCTTCTACTGGTTCCAGAACCGCCGCTCCCGCTCACGCCGCCGCCAGCGCCAGATGCAGGCCGCCGCGGCCACCGCTGCAGCGGCAGCCTCCTCCTCCCCGCCCGGCAATAGCTCTCCAGCTGCTAGCGCCACCGTGGGCCTACCGTCCGTCGCGGTCCATCCCGTGGCCATGGGTGGGAACGCGTGCCAGTATGAGCAGCAGGCGAGCTCCTCCTCGTCGTCGGGAAGCACGGGAGGGTCGTCGCTGGGACTGTTTGCGCACGGCGCGGGGGTGTCGGGCGCCGTCGGCGGTGGGTACGTGCAGGCGTCGTGTGGCGCGTCGTCGGCTCTGGCGTCGGGGCTGATAGGGGACTTGGACAGCGGCGGCAGCGATGATCTCTTCGCCATCTCGCGGCAGATGGGGTTTGTCGAGAGCCCCCGCGGCTCGTCCTCGGCGGTGCCGAGCACCGCCGCGCAGCAGCAGCACTACTCGTGCCAATTACCGGCAGGTGAGTGAGTACCGCACATCGATTTTCGTTACGTGATTGTTCCCTTCAATTGGTTGGTTCATCGATCTCTGCATGTGTTTCCCATGTTTCTTAAGGAGAATAATTGTTAGGTTATTGGTTTATTTTCATTGAAAAGATTCTAATTTGTAAACTTTTGATATGTTCTCATGTGGTTTTTGCTAGTGCATATGCATCAAACAACTGAAGGAGCTTTTGACGATGTAAATGCTGATTTCACCCCTACAATTTTGTTTGTTTGTATTGAAGTGATGCAGAATTCAAGGAGATCTAGCTTGGATCTTTTGGGTGCATACTTTATTTGGTCTTCCTTACTTAATTACGTCGATTCTTGTTCTTTAGTTCTTCAATATAGTTCGGTTACACCTCCTAGCTAGTCTACCGGAGCATGAGATCATAGTACATGAAACATATGTCGTCCTCTCCACCATGCATGATATGTGTCTGTACTTAACTTTTTGTAGAGACCTGATCAAATTTCAAACAGTAACTAAAAATGAAAGTTACATGACGAAATGAACAAATTTAGTTATTTCTCATAGATTCTGGACATGCATGCATGCATCTTCGTCTTCTTTTGGGTGTCTCTCGTTTTGTCTATCCACCTAAGCCTTCATGTGGCACATACATGGAATGGAATTAACACATGTTTACGCATGATCCAACAAGTATTAATTCGATGCCCATTGTATTAAATAGCAAAATTACCAATGAACTTTGGTTACCTTAAATTTCTTGCATTTGTACTCTCTTAAAATAAAATCCTGCATGAATGCACATGTAAATGCGCGTAATATGATTTTTCTTTTTGTACTACTCCTCTGTTATGCTCTATTTATCCATAGCCTCCCGGAGTATCCGTTTCAATATACTTGTCTACTAAGGAAATCTAGAATGTAGTTATTGCAAATTTTCCATTATCTACCTACCTAAAAGCTTCGAAAGATGTTCAGTGGTTGCCGTATGCCATTATATAGATGGCCATTTCTCCTTAAATATTTTTTAGATTTAGTGTTTACTTAGGCTGTACATATGATGGGCTGTGGACAAATATAGCGAATCGGAGGAAGTACCATCAAATTGGTAACCCATTTGTGAGAACTACTTCTGAATTAAATCAGGAATGATATGCTGGACAAGCTAATGGTGCTATAATTCATGCAGCTTGCATTTGCATGCTTGCAGATAACATTTGCTCCTCTTAGGGCAGAAGTACTTGGGATCAAAATGACTAGGTATATATACCCATATATATGGTAGTGGACTAGTGGTCCCAACTGTGAGTAAACGGTAGTACCGACCCAAGGACATTTATAATCTGACCAAAGGATTTTGTTTGGCTTATGCATCTGTTTGTTAATTTTGTCGTCAAATGATCTAGCTGTTGATATGTTTCTTGAGTGGATTATATGCTGGCTGCTGATTGATTTGCTGATTGCCTGCTAATTCCAGCGACGATCACGGTGTTCATCAATGGAGTCCCAATGGAGGTCCCGAGGGGTCCAATAGACTTGCGAGCCATGTTCGGCCAGGATGTGATGCTCGTCCACTCCACCGGGGCCCTCCTCCCGGTCAACGACTATGGAATTCTAATGCAGAGCCTGCAAATGGGAGAAAGCTATTTTTTGGTAACCATCCATATCGCCTCTCATCGATCTTTCTCATCATTCCCACTAGCCCATGCAATTTGATTTTTTCATGAATGCACTCTACACATTGCGCTCATGCATGCATACGCGTGAAATGTAATCTTTGTTCGACCCTGTGCTTAATTTCACTGCATTCTTGCATATGATCATCTTACATTTGTTTTGTTCCTGATCCACAGATCACGAGGACAACTTAAAACTGCCCGTAGTAGATAGATATCTCTACTATGTACTCTCATTGGATCAGATACATCTTCATGTGGCCGGGGGGCCGGGTGCAGTTCTTCACACCAACCATAGGTCCATAACGGGATGCTTGCATGCAAATCATATATCATACACCCATCGTCTATCGAGAAGCAAGCTAGCTAGCTAGGTAGGACAAGTAATATATGTATCGCACCATCAGTCAAGTACTATACGTACTTATATGCCCTTAAAACTTTACGAAAGCGTGGGCGGTCGAGTTTCTCATTAGAGTACGGATTACAATGGTTGTCTTCTCTTATCATTTCCGTTACGAGAATATGCGTGTGCATGCATGCATGCCCTCGACAGTCGAGCTATATTTATTCTTTTCAGCTAGTTAGATGCACGTTTGTACTCCATTGGTTTATTATCGTGATGTAATATGCTATTTCTGCCAGCTAAACGCGCTTGGAATGTTTGTCCTTAATATATGGCCGAGTGGAAATCTAAACATTGATCTTCCTTCGCACTCCATTTGTCTCTTCTCTGTGGTTGTCCATAAATCATAATGTATATGTCGGTAAGGGCTTGATTTAATTTTACAGTAATGTACATTCAGATCACTTCAGATAGTAGACCGACTTGTGACATGCATCCTTGAATTTGAAGTAAAAACGTAGGAAAGGATCGTATTCTGTATATGCCACATCGATCCATGAATATTTAACCACCATCGTGTAAATGTTCCAGCTTAGGGTTCCCTAGTGTTCGTTCGTCGCACAAGTGTTTGGCTTGGCACCGGGAAATTTCCCCAATGTCAACAAAAAAAACACTAGGGGAGCTTGCAAATTCTGGTAGTGGTTAATTTCTACGTCCCAATATAACGTATATGACCAATAAGGATGAACCATATGTCCTATCTTTAAAAGATTCTGTTTATCATTATAACTTTTGATTTATGTATCGTGAACATATTCTCTTGACTATATCGAAACCTACACCTTTAATTTTATATGGTACAAGAATCTCTATACGAAAATCAAACAGTGGTTTCACCTAAAATAAATAGACTACCAGGTGAATATGGTATCCCATTATCACAGTATAGTTTCCAAGAAGCCTAGCTCATATATATACTAATTGCTTATCAAAGCTTTTCACCTTCCATTCTTAATTAGTTAATCTGCTTAAGCCCATCACTTGGTGTTCCCTTTTAAATTGCTCCCCCTCTAGGTGTCAAAATCGTGGCACCTAGCACATGCATGTTCCACATGAACCCACATGCATGCACGGCTTATTCGATACTTGAAAAAAGAATATCTCGCACGTACTCAATCCATATATACCACTATAACAACAATGGATCGATGATGCATTGAACATTGCTGCAGATTGCAAAACAAGACATAATAAGAAATACTCCCTCTAGTCACAAATAGTTATCATTTTGGATATAAATACAATTAAACTTTCAAAACTTTAACTGTCAATATCTTTTTAAATATTTAAATTGAATATACGAAAATCATTTATGTAGATTTGTCTCGAAAAGTACTTTCATAATATTATAATTTTATTGGGTTTTATAAATATATTATAATAGAAATTAGTGATCAAAACTGTGTTTTAGAGACCGTATCGATATAAAAACGACAACTATTTACGACTCGAGGAGTAATATTAACCAGGCTAATTTCCAGACGCGGCTAGATCGTGCTGAGGTCGTTGTAGCTCTAGCTAGGTGTGGTGTGCCCAAACGGACGTGTCAAGCGCGCCTCAAACCGGCCGGCTCCGACTCCGGCACCTGCCCCTGCCCACCACCGCCCCTTGCAGCCTATCGGGAGGCAAAGCGCGTCTGCCTCCTGTGATTTCCCCCGAAAAGCACGTATTTTTACACAGTTTTCAGGCGTTCTGTACGTTCTGTAGGAGTGCACGGTTTGGAGCTTTGGATCTGGTAATTGCTCTTAGTTGATCGATCTATTGATAACTGATTTAACCAAATATGCTTCTTGGTTGTACGTGGGTTAAGGTTAAAGTAATGGCCTAGATGGAATTTGGATCTGCAATGCAAGTGACAAACCAGGGCAGATGTCGGTCGGGTGTCATGTTCTGGTCCGTCTCTCGGCCGGCGCTTTCGTTCCTTCCTCGTCTTGCCAAATCAGGTTTGGCATCACCGTAGGCAGGGGGCTGTGGAAAAGCATATGCTCTGCCAAGCCAGTCAAACTATTTTAAGACTACTCGGTTGAGTTGAATAGTAAACCTTCGGGTTGTTCATGCATGCATGCATCAGCTGTAGCTCTTCGATCTGCCTAACATTGACATCAATGACTCTCGCGAATACTCTGTGCATACATCAATGGTGCATATACATATATATGCGAGAACTGAGCCCTAGCTCAGTGGCCGAGGTTACTCTCAAGAAAATATACATAGATATCTTGTATTATGAATATGGAAATCAAATACATATATGTCTTACGTTATGAGTATAGAAATCCTATGTTTTGAGTTTTACGTACCAATCAGTTTATATAGAGGGTCCATTTGGTTTATAGAATTAAATTGACATTATGGGAATTGGAGTCTCAATTTAGTTTCTACATGGAAATAGAATTAGCCTACAATCACTACTACAAAATGGTACAACACTATCTTTTTATTTGTGTCGGTTTCTAACTTTTGAGGAAAAACCGACTCTGATATGTGTATGTAATTTGTAATTTTTGGAACCAAAGTCATCACAATTGGTTCTGAGTTAGAACCGATTGTGATGAGAGGTATCATCACAATCGGTTCTAGCTAAGAACTGACACAGGTTCTTAGCTAGAACCGATTGTGATGATACACCCTCATCTGTATCGGTTCTTTCTCAGAACCGACACAGATGAGGGTGACCCTCATCACAATCGATTCTTGCTTAGAACCGATCGGTTCTGAGCAAGAACCGATTGTGATGAGGGGGTGTTATCACAATCGGTTCTAGCTAAGAACCGATTGTGATGAGGGGCACCCTCATCTGTGTCGGTTCTGAGTAAGAACCGATTGTGATGAGGGGGGTGTTATCACAATCGGTTCTAGCTAAGAATCGATTGTGACTGTTGATATTATGTAATATCTATTTTATATAATTTTTTTTCAGAATCAAACTCTCACAAATGAGCATACTCTAAAATATAAACTGGAAACAAGGATTATACAAACTATAATAAAAACAAATTGAAACTAGCAACGAACAATCGACGAAAATGGGTACCGAAACTTCAGAGGCTGTTTTGAGGCCTTAAACGTCGTTTTTTGGGGTTGACATCTTTTTCGAAGCCTCACGAAGAATTCGTGACTTAGACTTGGAATTATGGATTTTCCAATCTATCTCTTTGTCCTCTTCGATTCGAGTACTCGTACATCAAAAACGGACATCGCATGCAAAAGTTATGGTCATTTTAATGACAGGTGCATGATTATGATGTAGTACCTAATTGGTCAATCCAATCAGTTCTAACTAAAAAGTGACACAAAAGGTGTAAATGCGCAATTTGTTCCTAATGAAAGATTATTACAATCGGTTTCCTATTAGAACTGACACAAATGTGTATTAGTTCACCCTAAAACCTTCATTTGTGTCGGTTCTAGCAAAAAAAGCTATACTGATATGCTCTTTATTTGTGTCGGTTCTGGCTCAAAACCGATACTGATATCTAGTCATTTGTGTCGGTTTTTTCTAAAAACCGATACTAATGTCTTTTTTATTTGTGTCGGTTTCTATGAAAAAACGATAGTGACATGGTTAAATTTGTGTCGGTTTTTGTTATAAACCGATAGTACCTTCACATACTTTTGTGTCGGTTTTTAGTGAAAAAACGATAGTGAAGTGAGTTCAAACCCGATAGTGAACTGATATACTTTTGTATCGGTTTTTGTTGCAAATCGATAGTGTATTCAACATTTGTATCTGTTTTTTTCTAAAACCGACAGTGTAGTTCTCTGTACATTTGTGTCGGTTTTTATTGATAAACTGATAGTAAAGTGGTATTATTTGTGTCGACTTCTTTTAACAAACTGATTGTGGAGTGGTTATATTTGTATCGGTTTCTATTAACGAACCGACACAAATGCTCCAAGCGGACACATTTATTCCGCCCGCATTCTCGTGCGCCCTAACCTCGGTTCCCGCCGCTCGCCTAACCCTAGTTTCCCCGTCGCCCCGAGCTCCCCTCACGGGGCCCAGCCTCTGCACCGCCTCTCCCCGCCACGACCAATCCAAGTCGACGCCGCCCCTCTCCGATCGCCTGCCGGGCGGAGCCTTCGCGGCGTCGATTGGGCTTGGAGCCTTCATGCCGCCGTCCCCTCCGCGCCGCCGACTGGGTTGGGAGCCTTCACACCGTCGTCCCCTCTGCGCCGTCAACTAGGCTTGGAGCCTTCAGGTCGCCGTCCCCTCCGCACCGCCGACTGGGTTGGGAGCCTTCACGCTGCCGTCCCCTCCGCGCCGTCAACTGGGCTTGGAGCCTTCACACCGTCGTCCCCTCCGCAAGCAATTTGCTTTCAAAATGTTTCTTTAATACTTTACTGATAATTTATGCCTGATCTGTTTCTATGATATAATAAGAATATATGAGTATGGTAGTTGTTTCTATAAAATCCTAGTTGGTTCATTTGAACCCTCTAGGCACCTAGGGTTGTCCATTTTTAAAAATCATAACTAGCTGGTTTGCAAGAAAACTTTCATCACCATTAGATGAACAAATGCTAAAATGGTTGGAATATGATGTGCTTGCTTTCTCTTTTTGAGAAGATAAATTAAAATGAGTTGTTTCTCTTCCAGGTCAAACTAACGGAAGCTATGTTGGTTGAGAAGCTTAAGAAGTATGAGGTTGCCAAAGCTAAGGCCCTACGGCTAAACTAGATGATCTCAATGGCGAGGAAAGATTTTATTTGAAGAAGGTTTCACAGAAAATGTCAAATTATGTCTCTATTGGAAGGCGAGGAGTTTTGGGGGGTGTAATTCTGAACATGCATTTGCACCGGAAGAAACATGAGACTGTGAAGGTCATCTGTAAGCTCTGCAAGCCTGGCAAATCCAAGAGTATACTAGTGAGATAGCCCGACTAAGCGGTGGTATCCCTATTAATATTATTGGAAATGACACCATAGTCTTCTACCGAGGAAAGAACTATGTTCAGCCAGATGTCATGTCACCAATTTGATACTCTCGAAGAAAAAGGTAGGTGAGACACGTTGTCAGTTAATTTTGTTTCCATAACTTGTCTCAGGCTGAATCTTGTTTATGCTTGGAAGCATGTAGCAAGTGCAGAGAATTATTTTCCTTTGCTATTTTCTGAACTTACATCTGTCTTTTTTTATCATCAGGCACTTGAAAAATCAAAATATGAACAATCACTGGAGACAGTTAGGTGTTTCATTGCAGTATCTGAAAAGGAGCTTGAACTTTACTATCAGCATGTTGCACTTTATGGAAATCCACAATCCCAGAATGCTGATATAGTTTATGGTGATGATAGAGAAGCTTCTTTGCAGAAAATGGAGGAAATGAGTCAAGGGAAGGACCAAGGACCTCATCTGGCTACTAAAGGAAGCAATAAGTACTTGGTAGGCAGTGAAAGCCTCAGCTCATTGATTCTTGATCTTGTTAGGACATACATCATTTTCTTTGTATGGCAGACATACTGAATTAGTGATCGTGATTATTTTGACCATCAATCACCAATGTGGTTCTAGATTATCCTAGTGTAAGTAATTCTAGAAGCTAGCAAGATTTCATCTACTAGTTTAAAGCAACACAGTACAATAAAACAATCTTAATTCATGTTTGTCCATCAAACATTGAAGAATACCTAAACAATGTGTTCACTATTTTTGTAACTTCAATCCACTCATATAGCCACTTCAGTTCATTAGTAATGCTTATCTGTTCAACAGTGATGTCTCTTTTATTATTTTGTCATGTATGGTTCTTTACTCGTCGGATTATTATGCAACTCGTCGGATCATTATTTATAATTTTGCAAGGATCAATCCATGGCCGCATGAGTGAAATAAAAAATTGGCTACCGTTTTGCATTTGCAATTGCTTACCATCAACGAGCAACATTTAAATGGTTTAATGCCTAGCAATTTTAGAGGTCAAGCTGTATGAGATGGTTCTTTATATTGTGCTTATTTAGTATCAATCAATAAGTGATTTCTTCTCATCAGGTACAGAGTTTGTAATGTTTTCCTTAATAATATTATGTTCTCACTCCATTTCAATTGTCTTTTGGCCATGTGATATGTGCATGCATACTATGTATATGCGGAGGGTGAATTGAAAAACAGCACAACCCCTCATCTCTATCGGTTCTCATAAGAAAACGATAGAGATGAGGGGTCATCTCTATCGGTTCCTTGTAATAAGCGATAGAGATGACCGCCTCATTCCTATCGGTTCTTTGGAAGAAGTATCGGTTCCTTGTAAGAAGCGATAGAGATGACCTCCTCATCTGTATCGGTTCTTTAGAAGAAGCGATAGAGATGACCACCTTATCTCTATCGCTTCTTACAAGGAACCGATAGAGATGACCCCCTTATCTCTATCGCTTCTTCCAAAAAATCGCTTCTTTTAAAGAACCGATAGAGATGATCCCCTCATCACAATCGGGCAAAAACCGACTGTGATAGCGCCACCTCATCTATATCTAATGACTTTGTGTCGCCACCAGAATCGACTGTGATGGCAAAAAAGAACCGATTATGATGTAGATTTGTGTAGTAGTGAATTCTATTTTGAGTAGCGCTTCTATATATCACCTCTAATATAAATTGTACAAATCTTAAAGTAAATAAATGACTAAATAATCATCATCTACTGTTTATTTATGCTTTAATATTTGTGCAATTTTTTAAAAGTGATGCATAGAAACACATCTCTTCTATCATTTTCGTTTGGCTGCCGAAGAAACCCTGGCATGGAAATGAATTGTTTGCCCATTCCAATTCTTGTTTGGTAGTCAAAAACCTGATTTGTGTTTCTATAGATCACCTTTTAATATAAATTACATAAATTTTAAAATAAGTAAAGGTGTAAATAATCACACTTCTCACTTGTACCTGCTTTATTATCTATATATACAACTTTCAAATAGTTAGCGTAGAAGCATCTGCTAGAGAAAGCCCCAAATAAACTCATCATCTTCTCCCCTCCTAGACGCCAAGCATGGCTGCCCATCCTGCTGCCAAGCACTGCCGACGCACCGCACACGCCTCCTATTCCTTGGTCGCCGATGACTGGATTTGGAGGTATAGAACGCCGACAACGTAGCTTCGACGGGCATCAGTACTCGGAGTGGGCCGGATTCGAGGAAGATAGCCCGAGTTGAGGCGAACGGTCAGATTCAAGACGGGCGGAGCTCTGCGGTAGAAGGTGGGGCCTCGAGGTGGAGGCATCAACCAAACACGAGGACAACGTCGACGATTGGCAACGAGGGTACTCGCTGGCGGCGTGGTCGCCAGGGAATCTCAAGCGGCGGTGCAACATCGACGGCCAATGGAGTTGAGGAAGACTGGCTGTAAAGCCCTCATTTTTTATAATAAATATCAATAATGGGTACCATGTGTTTTCCGTACTAGTTCCATAATCAGTGGCTAGCACGCACAGTTACAAATTGATATCACAGTCATACACAAACTTTATTACTACAGTGGAAGCAAGTACATAATATTTTTACATTACCAAAAGTAAAAACATATCAGTGGAGACATTTTTCTTGTAGTATATGCCTTTAACCCGATATCCCTACAGGCAACTGACAAAGAAGACCCTAATAAAATTCATCGTTCATATCCCCGAATCCTGCGTCATAATATGTATCGTCGGGGAATTCTGTGTCTTCACCTAAAAACATCAACATAGGTAAGTTGAGTACTTACGTACTCGCAAGACTTTTGCAAAACCTATTATACATGCAGACCAATTCAAAAGAAAGGCTCATGGTTGCTTTGCATAAAGCTAATTTGAAATGTAAATACATAATAGTATATTGCAAAACGAAACTTAAGTAAAAGCAATTTAATACTGAAAGTAACACAACATAAGCATAAATAAATCTCAGGTACCTGGTGTCATGACCACATTCACGAATCAACTTCTACCATCACCTGGTAGAATCCAGATTTTATGAAAATAAAAACAACTAACTAGTGTTGGCGCACCAAGATTCCCATAACCGCGAGAACGGCTTGTCGAAAAGTTTCACACTCTGCAGAGTTGTACAGCTTTACCCACAAGTAATGATCAACCCCTTTTTGCCAGGCCAGTAACACACTTCCTTTGGTGTGTCGGCAAGGAGATCATAACATAATCGTTACATTGTTTAACCCTAACTTTGCACCAGTCCGGTGATGTTAAACCTGTACTATGGTGTAAATGTTTGCAGAGTCACTGCACAGTAATGATTAAGTATATCCATAGTATGGCATTCACCGTTGTATCAGCAAACGTGACTCCAACACCTCGGTGTGGGCGCCCCTTCGAGCAACCAGTCACTGAAGAAGCTCGTACTACCCCAGCCTACCAATGTGCAAAGCTAGTTTTAAGCAACTTAATAGGTTAAGATTGTCCCATACCAGCACTTGTGGTTGTACGGTAATTCTTGGGTTTAACGAACACGTAGTTCGGTCCTTAATCTGACACAGGCAATCTCCCCCTATACTATGTACAAGTCCCTTGTACACCCGGCTATTGCCAATAATTGCCCGCATCGAAATCATAGTTTTATTTTCATTTTTGATCAAAATACTAACCATAAGATGGTCATACCCAATAAATATCATACCCAACATTCTTAATCATGTCAAGGTTTTATGTTTCTTTAAGCATGGCTAAGCATGTCGCTAAGTGTAACCCACGTTGACATCAAGTATTATCTATGTTATTCTAGGGTTATCAAGGTTCACAAATCCATACTTATCAAGGAAGATCTATGTAACTTCAGGTACAACTATCATACTCATAAAATAGCAGACTTTCATAGAAGTAACGTATGCAGTAAAATATTTAATGAAAGCATTTATAAAACTGGGATCAATATGATCAAAAGGGGTGCTTGCCTTGTTGATTATCTGTGTAGTCGAATTCTTGTTCGTCGTCGACTACTCCGGATTCGTCGGGTTCTACACGTCGTATAATAATAACATAACAAATAAATTTCAATAGGGCCAAAAAGAAATCAGATGGAAAAATTCAAATAAAACAATTTCATAAATCAGGGGTGGTTACATGGATCATTTTATCTTTATTTCACAATTTAAAGGATTAATTTATTTATATTAATATTGAACTACTTATTCACCATTTGCAATACTTTACATATTTTTCATGGTACACCCTAAATATTTTTGCATAATCAGGTTCTTAAAAGAGCATGGAATATAAAAAAATTTGTTTCATTCAGTTTGAAGCTAAACTGTAAAAATTCTATACATGGCATATTTCAAATTATTTCTTTAAATTTAAATCTGAAATTCAAACAGAGTCTATTTCATAATACTTTTTAATATTTTGAATCTACATGATTTTAGATGAATTTATAAATTTACTTCATTAAATTTGGTTGGATAGTTCAAAAGATATTCAAGTTTGAATGTGCTCGGTTTTGGAAAATACTGAAAATTAGAAAATTTGCTAAAAACGGAAAGTACGTTTTCGCATTGAAAACCCGCTTTCCTTTTTCACGCTGCGCTGGACCGAGGCACTGACAGGCCGGGCCCAGTGGCAATGAGACGCTTGCGCGCGGTGTGGCTGACGCGTGGGTCCGATTGCCTGCGACACCTAGCAGAGAGAAAGGTTGCGAAGCTCGCCGGCGGTGAAGCACCGCCGGAGAAGTGGAATGGGCTCCACTTTTACACTCAGCGTACTCGCGCGCACCTAGGGACGGTGTCACTTCGGCCCGAGGTGGCCGGAGTTGGTCTGCCACCATGAGGGGGGCGGCGGCGGACATGGCCGGCGGTGAAACCGCGAAGCTAAGGCTTCCCGAGGTTCAAGATCACCCCGGTGAGTATCAGTGGGTTCCTGGGATTCGGTTTTTAGCTTTTACTCAAAGAAATAGGTGTTGGAGTGGGGTTCTCACTGTGCGGCTGCTGTGGCGGCGGAAGAAGCTCGGCGTGAGGGCTCGCCAGGGAAGAAGACCACAAATTGAGGTTGCGGGAAGCTTCAGGGTACTAAGAGGATACTTTAGGTCAAGCGGTTCGAGTAATGGTTCGGCGAAGAGCTTGAATTGGGTTTTTCCCTCTTTTTGGGTATTTGCCAGAGCTAGGGAAGAAAGGGGCGGCTGGCGGTGTCACGGCGGTTTGGTGAGGTCTTGCGGTTTCTAGAGGAGAGCACAAGTGCTAGAAGAGGCTTTGCAACGCTTAAATAAGCGATGAAGGTCGGTTTGGGCACAGGATTTGAACGTGGGTGGATGCGGTGGCTTGCGCAGGTGATATCGACAGTGCTCTGGCACGAGAGAGTGAGCACAGCTGCTGGGATAGCAGTGGCGTGTCCAGGTAAGGTGGGCGACAACCTCGGGCGACGAGTTGCGGTGGGAAAGCGACAACCAGAGAGGCGGCGCAGTGCTCGGCTGGCTTCGCGCGAGAGAACGGAAGAAAAACGGAGAAGAAAAGAGAGAGAGACTGACAGGTGGGGCATGGCTGTCAGGGAGAGAAAGAGAAGTCGGCAGTGGGGACAGCTGGCGACTTGGCCCCACATGGCAGCGAGAGGCTAGGGTAAATCACAGGAAAACTCTGGACAGATTGAGGTAAAATCAGGGTTTGGGTTAATAGATTAGTTCAAGTTTTTATGTAAATTTTTTTTAAGTCGCCAAGGTAAATATGAGGGTCTGGTAAAATTTTTAAATAAATTTGAACAGTAAAAATATTCCTAAAAATCTGACAATGCACTATTATAATTTTTACTAATTCTGATTTTTATTTATTCGAGGGTTAAAATAAGTTTATTATTTTATGAAACTTTTTTAAAGGGTTGACATTAATATTATATACCTTTTATAAAATTTTCATGACTTTATATCTGATATTTAATTTCTGATAATTCTGACATTGCATTTTCCAGCTTTTCTGATTGTCTGTTTTTGAATTTCTAAAATTACCAAATGCAGAGATAAATTCTTGATATTTTTACCAGGGATGGGTGAAGTTAAGATGTCAGAATGGTTAAAATTTTAACCCAATTTAAGGTTAGACAGCTTCTAAACAAATCTTATAGGTTCAGATTTTGATTATCTCTTCATGATTACTTTTGTCTTTTAATTTATTTTATTGATCCAGATCAGTGCAAGTGGCACAAACAGGATCCTGGATGGATCTAAGATTTATCTGAGATTTTTATGAATTTTACTGACTTTAGATTTTTACTTTTTACCATTTACCGTATAGCTCATTTGGATTTCTATTATTAGGAAAAAGCCAAAAAGAATTTCTTTAATTCAGAAAAACCAGAAAATATATCAATAAATCACATGAATATTTTTGATATTGTATTTCTTATTTTATTAAATTTTGGGCTGTTACACTGGCTGCATAAGATCTGGATTCCCAGTTGGTTTTAACCCGGAATCATATACATGAACACAAGAACGAGAGAAAAATATTTATAGTGCGACACAACTATCACTTTTTGTTATTTTCTTTCTCCTATTTTTCTTATATTTTATAAGCAACTAGTATCTTGGTTATATAGTAGTACTACTGACTAATGTACTAGAAAATGAATTCTACTTTGAGAAAATCAGTTTCTTACTCATACTGGATTAATTCTAACATTCACTCCCTTAATCTTATAACATCAACTAGCTCTAATTTCTAACAGAACTCTAACTTGTTGAGGCAACCGGTCTCAACTACGACTTACCCAATAATTACTCGACAAAGGACGACGAACACATTTGCTCAATATCCTGGACTCAACTTACTTTACTCTGGAAGGCGAACACATCTCCTCAGCATCATAGACTCAACTTACGTACTTAACTCATGTAGATTATCGTAACCTCTTGCCACACACAGCGGTTTCCTCTTAATCTTCTCGTGCAGCATAGTCTCTTCTAATGCGTCCGACATCCTTGAAAAGCTCTCACACATTTATCTTGTAGACACAATTTACACAAGAACTCATATTGTCACACACAATATCTCATGGACACAACTGATACGAAAATATGTAGCTTTGGCCATCTTCTCGATGAGACACATAGATGGCTACCAATGCCATCTTGTCACATCGGTTGTCGATGATGCTCATCAATAATAGGTATCGGGGAGACATACCTCCTCCACTCTTTGCTGCCATAACTTCTCACCGACTCTTCTCGCCCATGACGCGATTTTGACTTGATGACAGCTCGCTACCTTGCCGTCCACTCACTTTGGAGCCGTAAAGCACTGACGCACCCACGTTCTAGTCGGATCCCGCTCAACACTGCATCACTCAGCGATGATAGCCTGCCCTGAGGCACACTCTAGTGGCCTCCCTCGGGGTGTGCGACATCAAGATTAGACCCTCACTCTAATATCAATTATTGGTTTTAGCTCTAAATCATGAACACATGCACACGAACATAAGGAAAAATACAATAGCATACAGAGAGAAAAATATTTGTCATGCAACACAACTAGTACTTTTTTGTTGTTTTGTTTCTCCTATTTTTTCGTAGCTTACAAGCAATCAGTGCCTTGATTATATAGTATTATTACTAACTAAACTACTAGAAAATGAATTCTACTTGAAAATAAATCTGTTTTTTACTCATACAAGATTAATTCTAACATCCCATTCAAGATGGCATACTAGATCCAGAGCAGTGGGAAGGGGAGCTTGACAATGTTTTTGGAGGAAGGAGCTTGCTAGAGGCGGTGGCAAGGTTTGAAAATTCGGTTTCGGAATAAATTTCGTCCCTGGTCGGATCGCGAGATTTCGGCGAAATTTCAAAATTTCGGAAAAAATTCAGACGAAATTTGAATTTGAAAATTCAAATCCGGTCCATATAGTAACGAAAAATCTCGAAATTCGGCGAAAAAACCCGAAATTTCAGACGAAATACCTGAAATTTTGGGTTTTTTGCAATGGGAAAAAATTGGGTCAAACAATATTGAAAAATTTTGAAATGTTTTTTGAAGAGTCCTGACACATTGATGATATTTTCATAAAAATTTCAGATTACTCTGAAGTCTATGGAATTTTTAAAAATTCAAACATTGCTACTGTCCTGATAAAACGCTGACCGGCAATTTTGAACCGAATGCAAAATGGTTCAAACCACGTTATAAACATTTGAATTTTTTTGCATGGTTATGATGTATCTCTAATGATCTCATAAAATTTTCAGATGATGATTAAACTGTATGAATGTTTAAAAATTCGAACAGTACTACTGCCCTGTTAAAAGGCTTACCGGCAAATTTGAACAAAATGAAAAATTATCTAAACCATGTTAAAAACTTTTGAAATTTTTTTTCGATGGTCCTGATGTAACGTAAATGTTTATTTAAAATTTTTAGATGATTATCATTCTCAAATAATGTTTAAACATTCAGACAGTGCTACATCCTGATAAAAGTCTGATGATCAATACATAGATTTACTTTAGCAATAAAAAAAGTTTAAAATTTTTAAATCTTTTAAATAATGGTGATAAGGAAGTTCTCAATATCTCATAAAAATATTGAATCATGATCACACTCCAGTGAATTTATAAAATTCTTACCAGGCACAGTACCATTTATGTTCTTTTCTTTTTGAATTTTGAAATATAATATAACAAACGAAGTTCAATGCTTACATAGATTTGATTGAACAAAATAAAAGTTGAATTTTTTAAAAAACTGATATAATGTTACTGATGAAATTATTAATCTCTCACAAAAATTTTAGATCATAATCACACACAAGAAAAGTTATAAAATTCAGACAATGTAACTGTCCCAATTATGTTTATTCTGTTTTTGATTTTGTAAAGATAGCAAATAATTTTAAATTATTTTTAAATTTTTTATGTGTGATGCTAAACTACTAAATATAGTACCATAAAATTTTCAGCTCATTATCAAGTTTGTACAATTTTATAAAAATCTGAGAGTGTTTCTGCCAAAATTTTAATTTTTTTTTAAATTTGGTTTTTCAACAAATTTTCATAGGAGATGACTTTCCTAAGGGTTATTGGACCAAATCCGGCCCTAAAAGTGCCAAAACCGGCCAAAAAACACGAAATTTCGGACGACTATAGCAATTTCAAAAAAAATTAAATTTTTTTCGACCGGTACTTTAGATTTCGGGGTTGTCCGAAATCTGAAATTCGGCGAGATTTGGAACACTGGGCGGTGATTCGTGACCTTGCCTGCACCCCAAGATCGACCTTCCTATAGTCTCACCCACGAGCACCGGAGTTCCTAAACCGCATCTGCCACTACTGTAAATGTATTGTTGTTATAGCTAGTACACAACGATTAGGCCTCAAATAGTGCTTTAGTGATTCAAACCCATGGTCCCTGCTAATAGTACTATTGCTAGTGAATATACTAGGAATGGTTAGGAGATTGAGTGAAGGACAAGTATAATTTAGATTGTTGAAGAACTTGTGAATCACTGGAAAGGGTGACGACGGATTGGAACTCCTAAAGTAACCATTTCCTCTAAGCTTGATTATGGCGGTTCTATGGGGTCGGACAGAAGGACTATGGCGAACGAGGAATATCTCGTCGTCTAATGTTATTTTTTTAATTTTTCTTTTGCCTGTCGTAGGTGAGTTCCCTTTTACCGAGTACTTTCTCTGTTCATGAATATATATTACTCTATGATTTCATACAGAAGGACTATGACAAACCGAGGAATATCTCGTCCGCTAATTATAACGGTCCAAAATTTAATAAAATAAGAAATACAATATAAAAAATATTCATGTGATTTATTGTTATATTTTCTGATTTTTCTGAATCAAATAAATTCTTTTTGGCTTTTTCCTATTAAAAGAAATCCAAATGAGTTGTATGGTAAATGGTAAAAGTAAAAAGGTAAAAATCCAAAATCAGTAAAATTTGAAAAAAATCTCAGATAAATCCTAGATCCATCCAGGATCATGTTTGTGCCACTTGCACTGATCTGGATCAATAAAATAAATTAAAAGACAAAAGTAATCATGAGAAGATAATCAAAATCTGAGCTTATAAGATTTCTTCAGAAGCTTTCTAAACTTAACCTGAGTTAAAATTTTAACCATGACTACGTTTTAACCTGAATCATCTCTGGTAAAAATATCAAGAATTTATCCCTAATTTTGATAATTTTAGAAATTCAAAAACAGAGAGACTGGAAAACTGAAAACAGTGATGTAAGAATTATTAAAAATAAATTTTCAAATATAAAAACCTGAAAATTTTAGTAAAGATACTTAATAATTTTTAAAATACTCTCAAAAATTTTTATAAAATAATAAAATTATATTGACCTTCAAATAAATAAAACCATAATCAGCCAAAATTTATAACTGTGCATTGTCAGAATTTTAGAAATATTTATACTCATCGTTTTTATTTAAAAATTTTACCAGACCCTTTAATTTTCCTTTCCGACTTCTGTAAAATTTTTCACAAAATCTTTAGCTTATCTATTAACCCAAACCCTAGTTTTACCTCAACTTGTCCAGAGATTTCCTGTGAATTACCCTAATCTCTCACTGACAAGTGGGCCCGACTTGCCAGCTGTCCCTCCCTGCCGACTTCTTCTTCTCTCGCTGGCAGTCATGCCCCACCTATCAGTCTCTCTCTCTCTCCCTTTCTTCTCCAGTCTTCTTCTCTGTCTCTCGCCCGAAACCACGCCGCCTCTCCGTTTGTCGCCTTCTCGCCGCAACTCGTTGCCCGAGGTTGCCGCCCACACCTTACCTGGACACTCCACTGCTACCTCAGCCGACGTGCTCACTCTCCCGCGCCAGAACACGGCCGAGAACGCTCGCGCGAGCCATCATTTTTTGCCCGTTTTCAAATCCTGCACTTCACCGCCTCATTAGCCTATTTAAGCGTTGCAAAGCCTCTATTAGCATTCGTGCACTCTTCTGGAACCCACAAAAACCGAGCCAAGCCCCCGCATCACCGCCAGCTTCCATCTTCTTCCCCGAGTCCGGCGAAATCAGTGAAAAGAGGGGAAAACCCAATTCAAGCTCTTCGCCAAATCATTCCTCGAACCATCACGCTTGAAGCATCCTCTTAGCACCCTGAAGCCTTCCCCAACCTCAATTGAGGGTCTTCTTCCCTGGTGACTCGCCGCGCCAAGCTTCTTCTGCCGCCATCGCCCTTGCTCGGTGAGAAGCCTTTCTACTTACTCATTCTTCTAACAAAAACCGAAAATGAGATCCTTCTGACTCACTGATGCTCACCGTGGTGATCTTCAACCTCGGGAAGCCTTAGCTTCATGATTTCACCGCCGGCCATATCCACTGCAGCCCCCACACGGTGGCACACCGCTACAGGCCACCCCCAGCCAAAATAGTACCATCCCGAGGTGCGCGCAAGCATGCTGAGTATAAAAGTGGAACCCATTCCACTCCTCCGACGACGCTTCGCCGCCGGCGAGCCTCGGAAGCACCTTCCCTGTTTCGGACTGCCGACAAGTGGGTCCCGCGTGTCAGCCGCACGCGACGCTCGAGTCTCTGCCGAGCGAACCCCACATGTCAGCCTCTCGCGTCGCGCTGACGGCGTGGTCCCGCGTGTCAGTCTCGCACACGCGCGCGTCTCGCTGCCAGCTGGGCTCGGCCCGTCAGTGCCTCGGCCCTGTGCAGCCCAAAAAAGGAAAGCGGGTTTTCAATGCGAAAGCGTACTTTCTATTTTTGGCAACTTTTTTATTTTCAGAATTTTCAAAACCGAGCACATTCAAACTTGAATATCTTTTGAACTATCTGTCCGAATTTAATGAAATAAATTTATAAATTCATCTGAAATCTTTTAGATTCAGAATATGCAAAAATATTTTGAAAATCATCTCTTTTTGAATTTTAAATTTAAAATTAAAGAAAGAATATAAAATATGCTATTCATAGGATTTTTGCAAATAATCTCCAAATTGAGTAAACTAAATTTTGTTAGTCTCCTGGTAATCTTAAGAACCTGAATGTGTAAAAATACTTAGGGTTTTATACAAGAAAATTTTGAGTTAATAAATCATTAGTAAAGCAATTCAATATTAGTCTAAATAAATTTAATCCTTTAAAAATTGTAAAATAAGAATAAATGATCCATAATGATCCATGCAACTATCCCTGAATTATGAAATTATTTTATTTGAATTTTTCCATCTGTTTTCTTTTGGCCTTATTGAAATTTATTATTTGTTAAGCCATTAATATACGACGTGTAGAACCCGACGAATCCGGAGTAGTCGACGACGATCAAGAGTTCGACTACAAGAATAATCAACAAGGCAAGAACCCCCTTTGATCATATTGATCCCAGTTTTATAAATGTTTTCATTCAATGTTTTACTCCATACGTTACTTTTATTAAAGTCTGCTATTTTATGGGTATTGTTAGTTGTACAGTAGTATTATAGAACTTCCTTGATAAGTATGGATTTGTGAACCTTGATAACCCTAGAATAACATGGACAATACTTGATGTCAGTTTTGGGTTACTCACACGTAGTGTTATGGTTAGCCATGCTTAAAGCAACATAAAACTTGGATATGATTTAAAAATGTTGGAAATGACATTTAATGGGTATGACCTTATTTATGGTTGGTATTTTGATTAAAAATGAAAATAAAACTATGGTTTTGATGCGGGCAATTATTGGCAATAGTCGGGTGTACAAGGGACTTGTACGTAGTGTAGGGGGAGTCTATTGCCCGTGTCAGATTAAGGACCGAACTATGAGTTGTTTTCAGGCCAAGAATTACCGTACAACCACAAGTACTGGTATAGGACAGTCTTAACCTATTAAGTTGTTTAAAACTAGCTTTACATATTGGTAGGCCGAAGCGATGTGTACGCCATGTTATGGAGAGAAGTGGGACAATTTGATGTGTGTCTTCATTTGTCGTACTAGTCGTCGATCTTCTGCCGCCGTAGGTAGAAGTGGGACGATTTGATGTGTGTCATCACTTGTCAAACTAGTCACACATCTTCTACTGCCATAGTATGGGTCCATCACCGGGCTGGTGCAAAGTTGGGCTTAAGTAATGTAATGGTTATGCTATGATCTCCTTGCCGACACACCAAAGGAAGTGTGTTACTGGCCTGACAAAAGGGGTTGATCATTTCTTATGGGTAAAGTTGTACATCTCTGCAGAGAATAAAACTAATCGATTAGCCGTACCCGCGGTTATGGGAACTTGGTAAAGTCATCACATGGTTAGATATTTTTATTTTCATAAATTCTGGTTTCTATCATGTGTCGGTAATTTCTACTGTGTGTCAGTGGAAATGGTTCGTGATTATGGTCAAGATACCCAGGTATGTACCTGAGATTTATTTATGCTTATATTCTATTACTTTCAGTATTAAATTGCTTTTACTCATTTCCGTTTGCAATCTACTATTCAGTATTTACATTTCAAATTAGCTTTATGCAAAACAACCATAAACCTTCCCTTTGCATTGGCTTACATGTATATTTAGGTTTTGCTAAAGTCTTGCAAGTACATAAGTACTCAATTTGCCTATGTTGATGTTTTTAGGTGAAGAACCTGAATACCCCGATGATACATATTATGACACAGGATTCGGGGATATGAACGATGAATTTTACTAGGGTTCTCCTTGTCAGTTGCCTGTGGGGATATTGGGTTAAAGGCATACTACAAGAAATATGTCTCCACTGAACTGTTTTAATTTTGGTTTTGTAAGAATATTATGTACTTTGCTTCCGCTATGATAATAAAGTTTGTGTATGGCTATGATATCAATTTGTAATTGTGCGTGCTAGCCACTGATCATGGGACTAGTACAGAAAGCACATGGTACCCATTATTGATACTATCATGGGACTAGTACAGAAAGCACATGGTACCCATTATTGATACTTATTTATCAAAAATGGGGGCCTTACACTAATGTTATTTTTTTAATTTTTCTTTTGCCTGTCGTAGGTGAGTTCTCTCTTACCGAGTACTTTCTCTGTTCATGAATATATATTATTCTATGATTCTACAAAAGATTGTATTACCTCACTTTATTATATCTTTGAATGATGTGTTTTACTGTAGTCTATGATAGTAAATGACATTAGAAATAGCTAAAGTGAAGAGATACAGAAGAAGAAAGAATGGTAAACGGTCACCTCAAATTATGGAATAACATGTATATAGAAATAAAATCTGATAGCTAGAATGACAAATATTCGGGTACAGAGGAGGGAGTACTAGCTGGATGTTTTGGCACCATGATGAGTCTTGGGTAAGCGTGAAAATGGGTCGGATATGAGTGGACATTGCTCTTTCTATATGCTAACCTGTATTTTTTCTCGGATTTGGATATGGGTTAGCTGGATATAGATACGAATCCGGGTTATTCGGGGTACCGACACAGGACGGATATGTAACGAATTCAGGTCAGAAACAGATAAAGATATATGGATAATGCACGCATATATAGAGTAATATATGTTGAATCAAACTATACAAGTACATAACTATAGTAGTAAGTTATATATCAATCAAACCCAATAGCCATCATAGAAACAATATGCTATTTGAGGATCAATAGAACCAACTAATTGTCAATATAAATGGGCTGCCATGGAAACTATGTAATGAATGGGCTAGGCCTTGCTAATATCCGAATAGAACAAATTCGGATATCTTGATCCCATCCTGTCCCGTATTTGTCGGATATTGACTACTCCGAATCCAATCCTGAATCCGGATTCAAGTATCGGATCACATCCTGGATCTGGCCAGATAGTTAAATCCCATCCTGAATCCGGTCCTGACCGAATCTGGCTTCGGATCGGGCGGAAAATATCTGGCCCGTTTTCACCCCTAGTCTTGGGTTTTGTGGTGCTTTTGTATACTCTGAGTAGGTGATGTCTTCCGCATAGTTATCAATACCGGTACGTACCAGCTGGTATGTATCATTTTGGCACATAAATCGATACAAAGTATTCCTATATACCGTACCGGTCTCGATATCGATCAATACTGGTCATACTAGTCTGATACAGGTCAATACTGGCCATACTGGCTTTGATACCGGTCAATACCAGACATACCATCTTCGATACCGGTCTATACTATATGTTGTATTTGATAGTAGAGTAAATTTCATAAAACTACAAGTTTTTTGTACAAACTATCAGAAAACTACAGATTTTAGAAGAACTTGTTTCACAAAACTACAGGTTTTAGAATTGACTGTTTCTTGTAACAAGTATGACAGTATGGGCCCACATAGCAGTCTCACACACCCTCATTTTTCGTTTCACTCACGCGTGAATCTGCCATATGTGCTCAGACTGTTAGACCTATTACAAGAAATGGTTAATTCTAAAACATGTAGTTTTGTAATACAAGTTCTCCTAAATCTATAGTTTTGTGAAATAGAAGCTAAAATCTGTAGTTTTCTAATAATTTGTACAAAAAAACCTGTAGTTTTGTGAAATTTACTCTTAATAGTACTACTATGTATTTGAGTAATATTATAAGTGATCTTTGGTGTATATATAATTAAACATATGTATACTTATAAATATATATTATTATATTAAACCCGAAACGGTACACCGGTATAGATTGGCACCGAAATATACCATTCTAAAAGTCAAACCGGTGTAGCCTCCGGTACGGTATGACAAGTGTGGTCTTTAGTGTTTATTATCTCGCTGTGTCAGGTGTAGTAATTTTTAAACTATATTCCTCACTTTAGTGAATGAGCAGAGCTCTTGCCATCTGTTAAAAAAAAAGTTCAGTTTTTTTTTCTACAAGAAAGATAAGGCAGAAGCATGATGTTAATTGCTCCTCCAATGCTCCAATCTGAATGCCAAAAGTTCCATCTTAAGGACAGGAACAAAGTAGTGAAAGTGTAAAGAGTCTGACGCATCATGCAGAAAAGGACCATGCAACTTGCCACCTACATATCCTCCGTTATCTCATCTCCAAAGAACGTATACGTAGCTAGTGAATCATGAAGGCTACTTTACGACTTGAGCGGCTGATAAAGATGCTCATATACAAAAAGGCAGGACGTTGGAGCTAAGATAAGAGCAGCTGACGTATGGCCTAATCACACTGCAAACCTAAGTCAAGCATATGTGAGTACTCTAATCAAAGTAGCATTTGAAATAAGCATCAGGTTATCCATGCATGTTGAGAGTGCAGAATTAGGCAGCCGAATTTCTTTAATGTCCCTGCAGTATGGTACAGCTAAATTGAAGAGGATGATAGGCTCTCATGTATGTAGAGTACTAGAGTGAGGATCTTTGTCAATACTCACTTGCAAATTGCAATGGCTTTTCTGGCTAGGTTATCAGTAGTAAGCTTTTCGCTTTTAGTAGAGCCGGGACAGTGCCGGTTGCTGCAGCCTGCATCACATCTCTGCAGCAAATCGCAGAGCTAATTGAGATCAGAGGCGGATGGGTTGCGTCTTGGCTGGATGTATCCAGGTTGGTTCGTGGGCTCGCGCATGATCCTGACCGTGCGGATTGATCGTACAAAGAGCACTCTCTTCGTCCATAGGTGTCGAGAGAGACAAGCACAACGCTTGTTGTGAGCATCCGAGCTAGTTTCAACTCAGATATGCAGATGCTTAGAGGAACGAAGCGGCGCTAATGCTGGCACTAGCTTGTTCCATGCATCTGAGCCAGGATCTATAGTAATCAGTCTGTTTCTAAATAGATAACGTTTTAGAATTTTGTACTTCAACCAATGTAAATGCGCAAAAGACTAAATTAACCCTTTTTTTATTAGTCCACTTAGTACTATCGGATAGTATGTATTATTCTAGTCCATAGCGTTAAATGGTCTTAGAAATAACCAAAGAAGAGGGGTATATAAGGAAAATAAGATGAAAAGTCATTTCAAAATTATAGAATAATATATATGTAAGGACAAAATTTGAAAGATAGAATGATATATATTCAAAAATAGAGGAAGTACTTACAGAGTCGTGGGTCCATTGAAGAAGATAAAAGTTGAGGTGGCCTGCATCAGGGTTCACAAAACCGCGAAAAATCACTCAGTTTTTGTGATTTTCGACCTTACCGCGCCGGCTCGAGATCCAAAACCGTTCAATAAACCGATCTAATTTAAAAAAATTCAAAAAATTTGAAAAAATTTATTTGTTGAAAACCGCTCGAAAACCGTTGAAAAACCGCTAAAACCGTTTTTCAGGAATATTCAATTGGTCGGCTGGTTTTCGCGAAAAACCGTGAAAACCGAACGGTTTTCGATTTTTTTGATTTTTTTTCAAATGTTTTTGATTTCTGAACTCTTCGGTTTCTTACAGTTTTCGAGCAAATTTTGTTGTTCTCACGGTTTCAATTTTTACGATTTTCCAGGGTTTCGATTTTGTTGCTCGTAAAAGGAGAGATAGAAAGTAGTACAACGAGCGTTGACAGGCATTATACCGATGGGCTGCGATACTCTAGCCAGTTCATCACGTGCAGGCTAAATGGGAAGCCCACTGCCACTGCCCACGCCTTTGCTTTGTTGTCTTCACCGACACCTGAGGCCGCCGTCCTTCGCGGAATGCCCACGGTTCATTGCCGCATCAATACCCTGCGGTTGTGTCCATTGCAAGCTCCAAATCAAGTTGTTCGGACTTTAATTCAGATTAGACGCAAATGGAGCGAGAACCGATACTTTCCCTTCTCCGGTTGGTATCAGCTCCGAATCAGATGATTTGCAACAGGAGTTTAAAGTCAGATGATTTGCAACAGGAGTTCAAGAGGGGATCAAGAAGCGGCTTTAGGTATGGCCGGTATGCGCTAAATTTGCCCTCAAGATCCTCTCTCTTTTTTCTCTTCTCCATTCACACCGATGTAATTTCGGAATGATTTGTGTTCGGACGTCCGTTATTTTTCGGACGCTTGCAACATTTTTTTCCTACGTGCGAAATATTTTCTTCCCACGCGTACAATATTTTCCTTCGATAACAGTAGAAATGTCCGCGGGAAACAAAATGTTGCAAACGTTGAAAAAAATGTTGCAGACATGAGAAAAAAATATTATATGATACATCCGAAGAAATAAGCAGTAATCAAATGTCCGATTACTAGTATCACCCATGTAATTTTGGTTGTCCATGTATTGTGTGATTCTTGGAACCGATTGGGAGGTACGAGTTGCCTTTTGACCTTTACGCTTGCGTGATTCTTTGTTACGTGGATTTAGGCCCTGTTTGGTAGAGCTCTAGATTCTGGCTCCACCTCAGATTTGAATCTTGTAGGCTAAAATAAACAGAATTAAGTTTATATTTTTAGTCTAAAATTAAATAAAATGACCCACCTAAACACTCTTAATATACCTCGGATCTGTAGAATTACAAATACTCAGCTCCACCAGATCTATAAATCTGATGAAGCTAGAGTCGTACCAAACACGCCCTTAATGGCACTCCTAGACTGTTGAATCTGCTCCTCACAGCGGTTGTGCCTGTTGGATGTGGGGGCGCTGCAGCCGGCAAAACGTGACACGTGGAGCGTCGGTGGGACTAAAATAACGATTTTGCTTCTGGTACGGTAGAACTATAGTAGGAATATTGTTATAACATTTCAAACCTCCCGGACACTATAAATAGAACTCAAAAAAGGACCATTGCGAAGGATCAGGACATTTGTAACTTGACTCTAATATGTATTTTCTTCGGCTAAGTTTATAAAGTATTTTTTTAATGATTTTATTTATAAATAAAAGGCGTATTTTATATTCTAATATTAAATTAGTGTGATGTTCTCTCTCTATACCCCTAATAAATATTCGTCTTTACTTTATATTTTCTACATGTATGTATTGAATAGAGTGCTTAGTCATAATAATTAAGGGTTACATGCATGCATTGGTTAGTGTGCTTAGTGATAATAATTAAGGACAATCTAATTATTTTTAATGTCTTCTTGATTTATGTGTTTAAGAAAAAACGTCTCATAAACTTAGACAGAGTAAACACTAGTTTCCTTTATACCATTACTCTTGCCTTTAGGTTTCGGCATCATCCCGTTCGGGATCTTCGAAGCTTCACATATTCTACCTCTATAACAGTTTCCTTCTAACTAGTAGGAATCGTTTCGGCGATTAGAGTTGTAAGCTGCATTGCCCATCTTCAATTGCCACTAGCTCGTAGCCCTTGCAAACGACTATGGATCTCTTTGGTATGGTGTATCTTTTTTGAAAAGTAGCTTTTAGTTGGACTGTATGGTTAAAGGGCTGTACGGCTGGGTTGAAGAGATTTGGTGATTGGCAGTCTGGCTTTTAGTATAGCTTTTAGGTGTTAGGGGTGCGGATCAGAAATGAGGGTGAGAGGGTGCAGTTTGGGATTTTATACTTGGTAGGAGGGGTAATTTTTTTCAACTCTAGTGACAACGTTAGAACCTCAACCTATCGAAGCTATGGGAAACTACCCCGGATCACTTTTCGACTTTCAACTTCTCCTAATACAAATAGACTACTAGCTTTTAGCTTCTGACTGTGAAGAAGCTAACCGTTTGAAACCGTTTCCGGCTTCTAGAAGGAAGAAGCCGAAACTAAAACCGTCTCAAACAGGGCCTATAGATAGTCCTAAGGAGGATATCAAGTCTGTCAGAATAGTTAATTCTAGGAGGGGGAGAGCCAAGAGCGTAGGGAAGATGCTGTGTTGTTGAGATTCTTGACCTTTTCTTTTGTTCCTATGCATGAGTTGTAGTCCTGTAGATCCATTAGATGTTTGTTTGTGTGTTTTTTTTGTGGTTGGGGGTGGTTGGGGGTTGGGGGGGTGTGTAAGAAAAAGATAAATTCCTTGGCATAGCGAATCCAATACTAATTGAATGGGGATTGCAACAAAATTCGTCGTATTTCTATGGTATGGTACAGAATTACAAGAAAGCATATAATAATGGAGAACACCGAGTTCTCAAACACTGTCTGTGTGGCCCGCAAGAAGCATCTTATTGTCAATTTCATCACTTATTTCCGCAAATTGCGATGGTTGACAGCGCAGACGGTCCGAGCATCACAAAGGCCTTACAATGGAAGACATGGCGACATGTTTGATCACTGGAAGAATCATCCCGTTTCACTTGTCCCCACTACTATGGGAATTGGCACTCTTGCATGTTTTCTAGGCCCAGCTGAACCCATTTAAATCAAATTTCTTGCAATGTTGAGGCCCGTCGTTTGTGTCTTTGATGTTTAGATCCAATTTTGCTGTCTGGCATGACATACTAAAGCCGTCCTTCCTCTCACGTCTTTCTTGGTGATTTGGAGGCCTTCTGCTTAGCTTGTCGAGAAATAAATCCTCGCTTCTTCTTTCTTTCACTTGGGGTCCTTGGGGATCGAATGCTATGCCTCCAATCTCCTTTCCTTTTTGAGCAGAAAGGCTAATTGATAGGATATCCTGATCTTTTTGTGAGCTCTCACATGCAGTTAAGCAGCTGTCAACTGATCCATCACCAAGTTGCATGGTGTGCCCATGTAGCATTGGTGAACCTTCAATCTCCTCAAAGCCTGCAAAAGCATTATGGAGGCATTCCGATGACACTTTTGAGACCAATTCTGACAATTGCATCTTTGCAGTTTCTAGACCAACCGAGCCTGCATTTTGCTTTGCAAGTGTCTCCTGCGCTTTTTCCAGCACCGATTGTAGATACTTTCCTTGTGCTTCAATTCGGAGCTGCAAGTGTCTCTGTACCTGTTGAAAGGCATCATTAGTTCTTTACGTGTAAGATATCAGGCCATCAGTACTTGAACATTGGACCTTTCATTTCTTTTCTTGGGGTTGAATTACAGTAGTGGTGAACTCCTACCTGAGCTATGTATTATATTTTGCCTATCAAAATCATGTACAAGAGGCACAAAGGAGCATAGGCTCCAATATTTTCACAACAGGAGATACGAAAAGAGTAACCTTAAGGATTTACACTCGATCGGCTATTAATCTATCTTTCTGAACCTTTCTTAGGTTTCGTCCTTTTTACATGTTTTCCTATTACTCTACATAAGATAGAAGCAAATCTTGATGTTCTTAAATATCTGACTACTAATTTGACCTCAAGTTATCCGATGATGTATTTAACATTAATTTTAGAGCAATGCTTCAATGCTTTCCCTCCCAATACAAATTGCACAAATCTTGAAGCAAACGAAGGGGTAAGTAATCACCAGCTACCCTTCATTCATGCTTTAATATTTGTGTAACTTTGACAAAGAAAAGTATAGAAGCATCTCTCTTAATTTTAACTTAGGTTGGAGGTGATAATTATTACAGGTTTTGAGTAATGGCAAACAAAGATTCACGTACACTTCAACACTGTCTATCTCCCTAGACAATATAGTGGCAGGACACTTAGCGTTCGGCCTTCTTTTATTTCATAGAAGTCACACGTTGATATAGAACACATCGTTTTAAGCAGTGGATGAAATGGAGCTATCGATAAACAAGAAATCATTCAGCCATACAGGAGAGATGAAATTAGTGCCTGATTTAGTTGTAATAGAATTAAAAGAAAACATGACTATAGCGTAGCCATGAAGTTTACTTATAAAATTATCTATGATGGTTAAGCATACTTTAAGTTGGTTTTGGTTCATGGTACTCTACTTTTGCATGGGTACATATTTTTGAATTGGATAATTTGTTTGTAATTATGTATATCCATAACAATATGAACCTTCAATCGGTGAATACTATCATTGTAGCTACTTTTTCCTGCCTCTAGTGTATATTCTCCAGAGATTTTATTTGGCATACATTTATTAGATAGTCGGCCATAAAATTCAACATACAGTATTAGTACCCCTTGAAATGCCTTCGTCAAGAAAATATAAAATTATATTTGTTCAAAGGGATGTACAAGTGACTATCATAGTAAATATAATTTATATTATGCTGCTTATGTACCTCTAGTTGCTCATGTAGCCGTCGCTGCACTTGAATTTGCATCTGAAGAGCTTCATTTATGTGCATAGACCTGATAAAATACCAAACTATGTTACCTTCTGTAAACATGCTGAAGCAAAACATGTACTCATCTCTTACTTGTTTGTCTGGGTTCCAAGGTTTAGGTGGCTAACTGGTGATCCATTTCCTTCTGATGGTTTCTCTGTTGCTATGGTGCAGCCTACCACTGCTGAATAAAAAGGAATTTCAGTATTAAGCTTGATGGTAGTCTGATAACTTGAGAAGGCTATACTTACCATTTCTTGCATTTCCGACATTGGCTTGAGCATGGAGATTTTTGCTTAGCCTGTATTTCTATGGAAAAAGACAAAGCAATTTAGTATCTTGCTATAAAGATATGCATAAGGGGAAACTGCAATATTTCAAAAGTAAATAAATAAATAAGAGGGAGGGAGGGAGAAAGAAGAGACTGCGATGCTAGAAATTCCATATATACCTGGATATGACTCTTAAGATGATATAATGTTAGTCCAGGGACACCCATGAGCCTCATAATTGTTTTTGGGGTAGCTTCTGCAAGATTTTGAAGTGTTTACATGATAACTTTCATGTACCTGCTTATATGACAGAAAGGTTTCATCGCATACTTACTATCTGGTCCACCAAGTTGATTTACTGCCTCTACAAAACGATCATGCAGCTCAGGGGTCCACTTTAACCTAGGCTTAGCATCAGTGGAGAGTACAAGCCCCGACTCTGCTGGAATAGTTCCTCCTTGCAAAAGCAAGTGCCTCTCTGGAGGGAAAATCTGCCTAGAAGACAAGAGTTGGCTGTGGTTCTGAAGCTGCTGTTGATGATGATACATCTGACATGAATATATCTCAGGTTAGGACCTATGACAAGAGATATCCTTTTCTTTGTTTGAGCAAACCAAACTTCACATGCATGACACATCTCATACCTCTTTCAATTCCTGCTGTGTACTGATGTTTGCTTGTAGACCGCACAATCCTGCCAGGAACTGTCTGTTGCAGTTTTATCAGCCTCTATTTCTGGTAATCAAGTGTTGTTCATCGTACGTTGAAGTTATATTGTTTGGGAGATGACCTGTAGCTGTTCTAACTAACTGCGACTACTCATGTCAAGATCTTATGCAGAGACTGGTCTTATAAGGCAGGCAAGTGAGGAGAGAATTTCGAATCGTTGGAACAAACACTCAAGCCTGACCCAATCTTTGCAGCAACTGAAAAGAGATATTATCCTTATTCCTTGGGGTACCTGTGGACCCTATGCACACCAAACTTTTTATTTGTCAATTCCAAGAACACTCTTGCGTTCTGATTCCACTAGCAAATATGGTTTATATTGCTTTGACTTCGCATGCACGGAGGAGGGAAACTAGACACAGTCGTGTTATTTATTGGTCTTACAGATAAAAGTGGGAACCTTGTTTTCTGGAGAACTTTTGGGCTGTGGTTGTAGTATTATCTTTACTAGATTCCAGGATTACGTCTTACTGGTTTAGAACTAATTCTGCTCTCCACTGCACTTACATTGTGAAATGAAAGGGTGACATTTGCGGTTGGTCGGCATTGATTAGGATTCTCTATGTTTTGCAATCACATATGCTATTGCATGTTGTGTATGTTCAGCGTATTCAAGCATGATATACAGTTAAGGAATAATTTTATTGGTTCCTATGAGAGCAGAGTTTTAAAATTCCTTTTTTGACCAGATGCATCCAGAAGAAGAATTGGATAAAGTTTTGCATACAATTAAAGCGAAGAATGAACTCATTTTATTAGTGATGCCTTTCCCAGGGACTGCACAAAAGCAAAGCATGGAATAAGCATATGGTTCCCTTTTGTCTCCTCTATTAAGTTTTGTACTTGTTCAGCTATCAGGCAAAAGGATAGTGGATAGGCGAATCTAACAGGCTGTGCATGTGTATGAAGCAGTCTTCTGAGTTTGATTGCTATCTGTTCTACATAAGGCGCGGAAAGTAGGAGCTTAAAATTGACGGTTTAGTTTCTTGATTTCAGTGCTCTAAGTTGCTTATCCTTTACATATACGCTTGTACAACCGACTGTTTCTCTTACAGTCTTACTTCCATGATTAGTCCTCCATGCCATATTCAATATTAGATAAGTTTAACTAGCATAAAGTCAAAGTAATATGCAATAGTTGGTACAGACCAATATATTAAAGCTCTTCCTCTATAATTTGGGAAGTTCTATACTGTTTTACATGTAGTCATGTCACCTTTTTTATTCGTTCTGCAATCCAGTTAATGTTCAGGTTATGTTGTGAGTCACAACTCACAAGTGCAATTGCAATCTGATACTGTAGGACCTTCTCAGAAAGAAAAGCATGACAAGCTTGTTGTTTCAACAGTAACTAACAGGAGAGGTCCAAGATGGTATCCTCGTTGTTCTTTATAGCTTGCTATTTGTATGGTTTGCTTGGTGCAATTATGAGGATCAACCAGTCTTCTCCAAAGTTGTTCAGGGAATATCTGTACTTACCAATTACAAGTGTCCTCTGTTCACTTATTGAGACACGCAAACGGTCCTCGTGATATGATATTATCTGTACCTTGGTTCCTGTTCAAGTGCAGCATGCTGGTGCACATCTGTTCCTCCAAATTGGTGCCCGATTCCTCAAGCATTGGCTGGGAATTGTGAACAATGATGGCCGATCATCATCATAAACTAAAACTACTATGCATTAGAACATGGAATAAACTCTTTCTGGCCATAGCTTTATCTTTTGTGATGAATCCAATGAAAGGGAGCGAGGGGGCACTTTACCTTTGTGCAGAGATCAGATTACATTCAAATGTTACTTGTTAAGTGCTTGGAATCGTATGCTTTCCCTTTCTCTCCGAGCTCTTGACATTATCGTTTGCGCAGGCAGGCACGCGATCCCGCAAGAAGGAATAAGGGAAAGTGATGCTGACAAAGCTGCAGGGAGGAATCGTGCGCTTTTGTTTTTTGGTAAAGTTGTGGAGGAATATATCGCCTATGTCCACCTCTTGTGTGCCGTTCTTTTGTTCCCCAACTTCCTTGAATCTGGCAGGCTTGTGCTCGCTCGCTTCTTTGGTCTCCTGACACATTTTTATTTTTGCAAATCTAGCACCGTGTAAATGAATTTATAAAATTAGTCTCATATCCGATCACAAAAACAACCATAAGACACATGTCACCTGTTACGCTTTTGTATTGCAGCAGTACAATCCACCATGACAATCATAACGGCCCAGAACTACCACACAGTAGGAGCTTGATAGAAGTGCTACCAAGCAGCAGTGATCAGGTCGAGCTATGTGAGACCCTGTTCTGATGAACAGGAACCTCCATGTGATTACTGTGCTATTCCCTGGATCAATAGCTAGCAATCACATGTTTACAACAATTGCAATCACAACCATACCTCACATAGATTAAAGCGGAAACTATTACATAAAGGAAAAGCTACAACTCAGAGAATAAAGCAGCAAAAGAAGCAATATCTTGTAGTTTGCCCATCTGACCCGCAGGCAACTGACAAGGCATAAACTCCAGATAGAACACGACGAAGAAGATCCCGCAACCTGCGACGAAAGAGACTTGAAGCCTCTCTAACTCATCCACCTAAAATAATAATTAAGCAAGGGTGAGTACTTTACGTACTCAGCAAGATTTGAGTAAAACCTAAAATATATGCAGGCTATTTCAAAGGAAAGGCTAATACAGTTAATTTGCATAAAGCAAAATTGAATTGTAAAACAAGTTATCATTTGCAAACGGAATTTATAAGAGCGAGTTGATTGATAAGAAATATATACAACAGTAAGTAATACTCACAGTCCTCCATGACGTGAGTTCGAATAAACCAAACCATAAGGTCCATCAATATCAGCCCTTCGACATAAAACAACAGTTGCTAAAAACAAGTTCAGACCAAACCCATTTTAGAAAGATACCAAAAACTCTAGCATGGAATAATGTCACCAAATGTCCTTGACCGTGGACGCGGCTAATCGATTAGATTTTACACTCTGCAGAGGTGTACACTTTACCCACAAGGAATGATCAACCTTTTCGCCAGATCAATTAACACACTTCCTTTGGTGTGTCGGCAAGGAGATCATACAGAGCCGTTACATTATCTAGACGTGGCTTTATACCAGCCCGGGACGTTAACCCTCGCCCTGAAGACAGAGACACTCACCCAAGCCGTGGATCCACATTTATCACACACAACACCACGCCTCTGTCTGGGCAAGGCGTACACCGCTGCATTGGTATGTAGAAACCCCTACTGCATGCACTGACCGAATGCTCGTGCAATCTCCCGCCTTCCATAGATGCAAAGCCACATCTAAACAACTTAATAGGCTAAGACTGTCCCATACCACCCTCGTGGTTGCACGAAAACATGGATTCACCGTCCCATCGCCGGTCCTTAATCGACATGGGCGATACTCCACCTACCTACGTGCAAACCCGTCTGCACATCCGGCTATTGCCAATAATCGCCCGCATCAAACCATAGTTTTATTTTGGGTTTTTAACAAACTACCAGCAACCATTTTCCCAAAAAGGACCATTTAGGTTCCAAATAAAATATTTCGGGAAACAATTTTAATCATGATCATCTACCCCACAAAAAGCTAAAGCATGGCTAACAAGGATAACATGATCGCATATATCCCATTTGGCATTAAGTAATGTCTAGCCCTATTCTATGGTTATCAAGGTTCACATTTCTATAATTATCAAGGAGTTTCAGGTGACAACAGGTATATCTACCAATACCACAAAATAGCGAATTTACAGAAAGTAAACGCATGCATGAAACATTTTAATAAACACAATGCAAATTAAACACTGGGATCAAGATGGTCAAAGGGGCGCTTGCCTTGCTTAATCATTGCTTACGGTGAAGACGAGGTCGCAATAGATGAAGTTGACGAAGGAAGCAGCGATGTCGGATTCTACACATCGATCAACGGAAATAAAGCAGATAACAAGCTTTAATAAGGGCAAAAAGGAAACAGACAGCAAATCAAATAAAGATTCACTACAGAAAACAGGAACGCTTTAGGGTTGAATTATAAGATTTCAAGATCTCGTGATTTAGGTAAATACACACTCATATACTTAATGGCTTTTATGATGAGCAAAACATGGTTTCTTTTATAGATTATCTATTCTTGCTTTATGAATTCAAGAGGCTAAAATTATGAATTCTTACTTTTATAACTTCGAATTATAGATGCTAAAATTATTTGGATTAATAGAATTAAAACATTAGAAAAAGGGGTTATGCAAATAGTACTTAATCTGAAGCGATATTACATAAGGAACGATTTTGAATAAGGTACATTTGCTAAGTTAGGTTTTTGGACTTATTTATAGTTTCCAAAAAGGTTCTGGTGATACAAATATATTAATTACAGATTTCTTCATTATTACAAAGTTTGCTTATTCATATTATGAAGCTCATTAAACATAATACTTAGGGTTATTTAGCTAATAGGATTTATACGCAAAGCATGATGAAATAAGATTATTTCTTCGGAAATGGATAGCATATACTTTGAAGAATGTATCTAGGCTGATTTCACACTTTTTAGTGTTTAGACGAGACATTATATTTATTGTTGAAAAAGCTTATACGATATTAAGGGTCACGTTATAATGAATCGGATTTTTGAGGTGAAGCGAATGATTAACACTCAGAGTATTCGACTATCAAGCTTTAGTTGAAAAGCAAGTTGTAATAAGAATATTTTTCTGGATTATGGTAGTACATATCCCAAATACCATTTCTAAACTGATCTTCATAATATTAGCATTTAGACAAGATATTCTACGGGTTGTTGAAAATGCTTAGGTGTTTCTAACTTTACACGATAAAGGTTCGATTTTCGATTTAAGTTTGTGATTACACCTTATAAGATAATCTATTCATTTTTCAGGCATTAGCAGGGGATGACACTATGAGTGTTTTAAAGCTAGTTCCGTGATATTTGGCTTTTATCCAAGATGATTTCCATATAAATGATCACTAGGGCCTAATATGGATTTAGTTCAAACTCGTATAAACATGAAGTACTTTTGCATAGCTAGTAAGGATATCACTTCTCAAGATCCTAGGACTTAGTTTTGTCAAATTTGATGTTTATTTGTGAAAGTTATAACTATTCAAAATATACAAGTATTGGAAATTCAATTATTTGGTTAATTGTTATTTATAACTTTGTTATAATGATTCATGTTGAATCATTTAGTTTGATCACATTAGATATTTAGAATCTAGTTTCTTTTCATGACTTTGCTTTTAATTAATTATGCATGTACACATTTTTCTACATACACAAGGCTTATGTCTTCATGCAAATTAAACTTGTGAATATATGGTATTTCATTAAAACATTTCAACAGGGACAATTTACTCATTCCGATAGCTATTCATATTCTTGTATAGTTATTAGACACTTTTCACATGTATATATATATATATATATATATATATATATATATATATTATTACTGATTACTATATGCAATTATATATATACATACATCTTTTCCATTTAAACCATTTATTATTCATAAACAAGTCTAAATCAAATTCATACTTTAATCATTTTAGCATATTAAAGTATCCTGCTGACATCTAAGTGTTTATAAATCAATTCTATTTATTTTAGAATTCTCTTTATACAATTATTCATTTTTGATTATTTATTCTATTGAGAATAGCCTTTAATGGAAAATGATTTAAACAAAGGTAATATATAAACATTTTTATATATTTGAGCTCCTGGATGTATAAAGAATCTAATAAAATTATTTTCATTAAATTCCAAGTTTGTTGACAACATTTTCATATGTAGCATACCTTTAGGCCTTTTGTTTAAATTTGAATTTCAAATTAACCCAGTACTGTTTTTCAAAATGTTTTTGCATATTATGGAAGCACTTGATTTTAGATGATTTTAGAAATTTATTTCATTTGAATTGGATTAAAAATGCTAAAGTTATTCACATAAGAAGCTAACTCGGTTATGAAATTGAGAATAAATCGAAAATATGCTTCTCTTACTGGGAAAGCGCCTTTGCTGATGGAACTGGAGATTCTTGCTTTGGCTGAAGGATCGGGCCCACTGGGCAGTGAGCCGAAGCAAGGGAAGGCGGCGCCATGGTCACCGCGCGAGGAGGCGCGGAAGTGCGCCATCGCGCCGAGAGTAAAAGGCGCCGCCAGAGCCTAGGGAAAGCTTAGTCACGGCCGACGTGGTGAAACGCCCGCCACCATGGGTTTGCGCGGAGGAGATGGCAGCTCGTCGGGAAGAAAATGAATAAATTTCAACTCGAATCGGTAGCGAATAAAGCATCAAGGAGTACTAGGGTCTCGTTTATTTATTGATCGGTCGCCGAATTGATCGAGAGCTCCGCCACCGTGCGCCGGAGTTGGAGAAGAAGGAATGGGGTGCGGTGGCGCTACAGGCAAGGGAACACGAAAGTGAAGGTTGATGAGTAACCTGGGATGCACTAGAGTGCTTTAGGCTCAATTAATTTGAAAGCTACTCACCGGGCTAGCTCAATCACCAAATTTCCCCTTTCGGGTTCCTTGCGGCCATGGCGAGGAAGAAGGGGACTGGCTGCTGTGCTGGGTTCGAGTGAAGCTCGGAAGAATGAGGAGAGCCATAACACGATGCCAAGCCAGTGTTTATCAGAGCAGCGCAATCGCCTCCACAGGATTGAACGAGAAGGAAACGCACCTCGATTCAGTTGCTGGCGATGATTTGGCGCGAGACTTCAATCGGTACAGAGGGGCATGGCATGAGCGTTCTGGCGCTTGGATAAGGCAGGGCATGGCAAGGGAAAAGCGAGGACGAACGCGGCTGCACTCGCTTGCTTGGGCGCGGAGTGGTTGCTGACTGGGGAAGGATCGGGGAGGAGCAAGCAGAGGCGAGCAACTCGGCTGGGAAAAAAAGAACAAAGGAGAAGGAGTGAGCCTGACAGGCGGGGCCAGGGACCACCAGGCAGAGGCAGAGAGGGCTTCGCCAGTGCTTGGCCAGCAGGAGGAGTCGCTGCAGCCCGGGCCCACACGGTAGAGACCGAAAACAGTCAAGGGATGGGCTTCAACTCGGACAGCACCACTCCAGCATTGATTTAGCCCATCAAAACACCTATATATTTTCTGAAACTTTTTGAACACGATCTAATTGGAGTTGGTAATCTTCTGTACAAATTTGGGATTAAAATACCTTATGGTTAATTTACAGAAATTCGACACTGCAATCGCTTCGTAATTTTGATTTCGGATTTTGATTTAATTAAAGGTCCAAATGGTATTAATTATTTTTAAAAAAAATTATAAGAGTTCTATTTAATATATTTATTCTTCCATAAAAATTTCAAGTTAAATATTTTATATTTATTTTATATAAATTCTGACACGCTGATTTACAGATTTCCAATGCCTCTGTTTATGAATTTTAAAAGGCACTAAATTACATTATTAATTTCTAATATTTTTAACAGAGGTAACTAATGTATTGAGGACACTATGGTAAATTTTCCAGGTGCAGAAAATTTTCGAAAGTTTTATAATAAATCTGTCCTTGCACTATTTGGAGGTCAAAGGGATGTCTTTTCAACTTTTTATTCACTATGCTATGCATTTAAATTCATGTACCAGCTAAAATGATTTTAAATATATAAACTCTTCAAGATTTTACTTTTACCTTTTATCTTCTTACCATTTTACCTTTTTACCATTTCCCTTTTACTAATTCTATTTGTTGGATTTCCATACAATACAAAAATCCAAGAAAATTCAAATAAGAACCAATAAATCCAATAAAACTCATAAATAAATATTTTTAAATTTAAAATATTTATTTTTATATTACTTTATTTTTCGGGATGTTACAAGCTAGGAATGCTCGGTAGGCTAGACAATCATAATAAACTAGTTAATTAAGTGATTAATTAATTAAATAGGTTAATTAAGCGATTAATTAACTAATTTGACTGTCGAGAAAGGGAAGCTCAGCAATTGTCTTGTCGCGGTACGGGAGAGCGGCAGGTGACACATGTTAACTGCAACGCTTTTTGCGGTTGAAGAGAGAGTTATTTTTGTTAATTTATTTGGAAGAGGATCACATTTTAAAAAATATATATATATGTCGGAGGACAAGAAAAGCCATGGGACCGACAAGTGTGGACTGTTGCATAGGCACATGCTCAGTGCTTATATTGAACTCCCAGGCCCCAGCTTGGTTGTAGGAAGAAAGTGAACCTGAAGTCCTGAACACGAACAACAGGGATGGAGATGGATAAACATAGACCAGCTGTTTTTCTTTTGTTATTATATCTAACCCCTGTGCAGATGCCTTCTTTTTGTACATGTGACTTTGGCGAGGCAAAGATGAGAAATGGAACACCGATCATGCTTGAATTTTTTTGTAAAATAATATATTTTTAATAAACAATTACAGAAATAATATACTGAAAAAACAGATTTACACACCTGTCGCACTTCCAAATTGCGAAAAACACTCTGTCGCAATTCCAAATTGCGACAGAGTATTTCTCGCAATTTGGAATTGCTACAAAGAGTCCATCGCAATTGTTGGCCTCTCTGTCGCAATTCCAAATTGCGATAGAGGATGTAAAAAACGGGCGCCCCAGCCTTCGGCCTCATTTTCATCGAGACAAGTAGCCGAGCGAGCTCGCCAAAGAAAAGAGAGGAGAGGGGAGAGGAAGAAGAGGAGGAGGAGGAGGAGAAGGAGGAGCAAGAGGAAGAGTAAGAGGAGGGGGAAGAAAAGGAGGAAGAGAGAAGATTCGTCGAGGGTTGGGGTAAATTTCTTCGTTGTTTTAATTTATAATTTAGTGACTAAATGAAATAGATTGGTAAGTATTTAGTTTTGTAGAGCAATAAATATTTAGAAAGAGGATATAGTGATTAATTAGACATGTAGACTCGCAATAATTTATTTAAATTGACGATTTAGTGCTCGGATTATATAGGCTTTTAATTATTTAGTTGTATGGAGTTATAATAGCTATGCTATGGATATAGAAAACTACAAAAATTATGAGCGATAAAATGTGTGCAAGAATTGGAGATACAGTTTGATACAAAAAATTAATTTTTGTAGGGCTGTAGCAGTTGTTTGAGTTAGTGTAGAGTATGTCGTCGTATAGGTAGATTAAGACTTGAAAAGTGGTAACGTTATGTCATGTCGTGAGATTACGAAAAAATTTATGAAATGTTTTGACAGGTATGGACGAACGAGTAGAATTTAAAATACACTACGGAGAAGGGGTTCCGCAGATGAGTGCAGAAGGGGTGAAACTTAGTCATTTTTCAAGTATCATGGCTGGCCTGTCACATGCTGGTGAGCATTCATAGGGCACGGTTAACAGATGGTTGTACCATATGTTTTCATTTGATAGTAAATTGCATAACCTGAAGCTGCACGGAGTATGGTCTCGGAGACGGGATTGCACGTATTAGGAGTTAGTAGAACTGAAGGAGCCGAAGTCCTGGAGCTCGTACGTAAGATTGGCAACTGAGAATAGTTGGCCATTAGTGTTGTTGGCGCAAGCATTTGAGAAAACCAATGTTGGCCATACGACGCAGGAGGAGGTTGTTGGTGATGAACTGGAGGAAGTTGGGAAGAGTAGTCGAATCGGAGAATGCTTAGTGAGGCAGGATGTTAGCTCGAGTCATGTGGGTGTGCGAAGCGAGGAAGTTGATGTTCCAATGCAAGATGTTCAGGTACCTTCGGGTGTGGCAGACGAGGGAGAAAATATTGAATCGTTGGTTGAAGCGATGGAGGTGGAGAGTCAGGAATATGAGGATTTGAGTAACGACGAAGACGATGAAGAGCATTTCCCTAAGGAGTGGGATGCATGTAAGTTCAATAGATTGGTGGTCAACAAGGGTGAACACTTTGCATGGCAGTTGGATCAGAATGAAGTGAGGCAAGGTGCTATTTATAAGAATAAGTTTGAGGTTCAGGAAGCAGTGACAGCATAGGCAGTGTCGCTTCGTAAACCTTCAAGGTTGCGAAGTCAGACCAGCGGGTGTATGATGTCAGATGCCAGATGGAGGGTTGCCCATAGCGTGTGCATGCGTACTAGCCTAAGTGGGATACTTTTTGAAAGTGTTCTATAGTCGTCCTACACACATGCGTGCTGACAGAGTCTGCCCAATCGCATAGAAACATATCTTCGAGTTTTGTTGCAAATGCAATGTATGGGCAGATTGTGGGCAACCTGGATTTAGAGCCGCGTACCATCATACTTGCAATAGAGCAGAGGTTTCAATACACTATAAGCTATGCGAAAGTATGGAGAGCGAAGCAGAAGGCATTGGAAACTAGATTTGGTACGTACGAAGACTTATATCAGAACCTACCAGGTATGCTTGAAGTGATCCAAGGAAAGAAACCCTGGAACTTATATCGGCATTTGTGAGCGGCCCTTGCAGCGCTTCCCTGGGAAGATGGTACTGAAACGGGCATTCTTTACTTTCGGTGCATATGTCAACGCGTTTAGATATTGTCATCCGTTGTTATGTGTGGATGGGACATTCTTGACTGGAAAGTATAAAGGACAGATATCGACTGCCATAGGAGTAGATAGCAATAATCAAGTTGTTCCAGTAGCGCTCGCATTCGTGGAGGGTGAGAACACAGAAAGCTGGCTCTAGTTTCTAAGGAACGTGAAAGCCAGCGTCGTGGATCAGCGGCGTGGAGTGTGTGTTATACATGATCGGCATCCCGAACTGTTGAAAACAGTCGTGCAGTTGCAGAAATATGCAGAAGAAACACATACATGGCCTGATCTACGAAGTAGGTGGTGCAAGCGGCACATAGGTGCTAACTTCTACAAGTAGTTCAAGAATAAGGACTTTACGAAGCTTTTTAAGAGGTTGTGCGACCAGACCCAAAGAGAAAGTTTGATGCACTGTGGAAGAAGTTAGACGAGCTGACATCAAGGCATACATCGGAGGCAGCGAAGAGGCCAATACCCGGCACAGAGGAGACCCCAGTAGCGCTGAAAATGTTACCCACGGACCCTCCGCATTTGGTCCGGAGGAATAGAAGATCCACGAAATGCTTCTCCGAATGGGTAGAGCATGAGCCTAGGGAGAAATGGGCATTTCTTTATGACACCGATGGTGCCTGGTATGGGGTTATGATGACAAACTTGGCTGAGTTTTACAATTGGGTCATGCGAGGCTTGAGGCCCCTTCCTCTTATTGCTATAGTGGAGGGTGTTCTTCATGGTATTGCGAAGTACTTTGTGGATCGCCATACTAAAGCATTAGTCTATATGAGTAATCCTGATGTGAAATACTCAGAGGTCATCTGTATGTACGTGGAGGAGAAAGGCAAAAAGAGGGAGATGCATAGAGCATTGAAGATGGGCACGAGGGAGCTTCGTTTCGAGGTACTGTGTAAAGAGAAAGCCGGTCGTGGGATGAACCGACGTAAAGTTGCTCATGAATGTATTCTACTTCGGCAAACATGTGTCTGCAGCTGCAACAAGCCTCGTCTCTTACACAAGCCATGCTCGCACGTAATGGCTTACTGCTCAACAATCCGTATGGATCCAGATATATTCTTATCACAATTCTTCAATAAAAAATCGGTGACGACAACTTGGAGCGGAGAAATTTATGGTTCTCGAGTGGTGGGTTTGTTCACGGAGCATCAGAGATGGGAGCATACACGGTGGGTTCCTGATGTCAGCAGGCTGAAAGGCGTAGGGCGACGACAAACAAGACGTATAAGGAACGAAATGGACGCTACAGAAAGCGGGCATCGTGTGAAGAAATATTCAGTTTGTAAGGAAACAGGACACTCTTTCAAGTATTACCTGACAGTTCAGAGGCCGTGATAATGTTGTATGGGTTTTGCATATGAAATTGAACTAGTTTACTCACATGTCAATGTGATATGTCAAATTCCTATATGTAATACATGTATCGACATTTGATGTGTAATGCATATATGGACATAGGATGTGTAACAATTCTTCTCCGGACTTGCTAGGAGGATCTAGTTGGCAGCGTTCCGCGTTGTACGTCCCTATGACTACAGGTACACCACATGGTTTCCTTTTATCTATTATGTTCTTCATATTATAAGATGTACTAATATGAAAACTTTGTCAACAACGGCTGATCCAGCATCTGACCAGAGTGTGAGCACCTCCGCTGATTTCTCTCCTCTTGACAACACCTACTTGGACTTCTTAGTAGATCCTTACCAGCAGTGCACGGGTGTGGTTCTTGGTCCCTCTCAGCTCGCCGACGCGCCCGGCCCGACTCAGCCATCACAGGACGCCTTCGCTACTCCGATAGCACCAGTACGGCCTGCTAGTAATACTCGTGGGCTGGCCCCTGACCAGCTGACGTATCCCTCTGGGCATGTGCAGCGTCGTAGGAAGCCTGGGACCACACGAATAGTAGCACCGCGCAGGGGCCCTTGTTAGTTTTTTCTTTCATATATGATGTAATAAACACAATATGATGCTTTATTTCCTCACATTATGTAACATTCTGCTATGGTATTTTGTTTTCATAAGTTATCTTCTATTACGGTATGATCACTTAAGCCTTTTCAATAGCCCTTAAAATAACATGTTTGGATGAAAAATTATAGAGTAATAGCCCCGAAACACCCTTTGATATATGTACTACCATAATATGCAAAAAGATCGTATTTAAAACTTGCTTTGCATCTCAATCCTGCCAAAGAAAACACCCTAAACAATCACTACAGGCGCAGATTCCAAAACACTTAAACCTTTGATGGAGCTAACGACCGTGTAGTAGCTTTTTTAGCGTGATTAGCTAACTCATGAGCCTAATGATTTAAACTTTTTCAGGTCGATTTGACAACACTCTACCTGTAGCTTTGTCAGGCCGATTTGACCACACGCTGTCAGACCTCTACGCTTTCTCATGCAGGCTTACAAGGAAGGGTTTTGCAAATGTGCTTCAACGTGACTACTCACTGCACGGTACGAAGTCTCTTCGGTACACTCAGTACACACCAACTACACACTGCACAGTCCGAAGTGACCACTCACTGCCTACTTTTAACTCTGAATTGACCATTGTACATTACATTTTGTCAATGCTGACATCTTGCATGCATGATTGTCTTTTCAGCCCGACTTGACTAAACACTCTAGCATTTTGCTATCTGTCGGTATGTTTGAATCTTACTTTTCAACACTTAGTCCATACACCACCCATTCGAGTCTATAAAAGGCCAAACCGTAGGCACACATCCATAGCTCTCACTCACACTTCACCATGGCTACATCCTCTAGCAGAGTATTCTCATGTACACCAGATATGAGCACCGTAGCTCTTCATTACACATTGAAGGTTACGTATAGTGGGAAGGACGATCCATTTAAGGAGGAGAACCTAAGTAAAGTGGTGTCCAAATTGCAAGAGTGGCGTCCGAAATTACCGAGGCATACGTGGCAACCTCTGGCCTGAACCTTGTGACCTCCGACAACTTTAAGGCGCACTTGCAAGGGTAGCGTCAAAGGTATTTAAGGGTGTGCGAACTAGCCGACCACACTTCTGCTACAGGTTTCTCTAGAAGATCTTACAAGGTACTGATGCTGCCCGATAAGTATGCAGAGCATATTAAGATTTGTTATTTCATATTTGTTCACCTTACTAATCTTTTTAGCGTTATACATAAGTTCACTACTTCGTATGCTCGTCTTGTGTGTTAGTCATTTCCAGAGGATGAAGAGTTGTTGAACAAAGATATCCCATAATTCTTAGCGATGTATATGCTCTTCGGCGGCGGTGTGATGCCTGGTTCGCGCAGAACATGCAAAAGAGAATCTAACTGGAGGGGTAGAGGTCGACACAGTACTGCTGCAGTAGGCAAGTTCAAGGGGACGTTCAACCACCACTGGAGGGGGCTTGCTTCTAACTATGCAAATGACGATGACGATGATGACGATTTCGTATCACTTAGACCTCGACGTTCAAGCACTACCACAACAAGCCATTCAAACACTACTACAGCAGGCCGTTCAAGAAACTACAAGAGGACGTTCAACCAGCACTAGAGGTGGGCTAGCTCCTAACCATACAAATGATGATGATGACGACGATTTCATGCCACCTAGGCTAGGAACCTTGTGTCCTCGGAGTCCTCCCAATTCTGACGATGATATTACATTAAGCCCTATCAGCAATCTAAGCGTAATACCTCGTTAGCCACCAATAGATAACTTTCCTTTTTTTTACCATGCCTACCGACAACCATGACCATAGAATGTATGGTTTTGTAACTTATGTTGTATCCTAGTTGTATGAATTCTCTAAGGCATGTATGTACCTATGTTGTATCCTAGTTTTATGAATTCCCTAAGGCATGTACCTATGTTATATCCCTGTTTGTGATTTAGTCCTGCACTTTGTAATATTAATGTTAGGTTTTATTCAATATCTTGAATATTTTACTATGAATTGTCATCAAATTTGAAATATGGCGAACAACGAATTCCGATTTTTTGTCACAAAATTTATTCTAACAAATAATTTTGTTTAATACTACATGAATTATCACTAACAAATATGATTTTTTTCTGAATTTATTGGACTCTAGTTTGAACTGTAAAACTGTAAAATACATGAATTATCACTGACAAATATGAATTTTTCTGAATTTATTGGACCCTAATTTGAGCTGTAAAATTGTAAAATTCATTCAAGGACCCAGTCGCAATTTCAAATTACGATAGAGACAATTGTGACAGAGTGCGACAGAGAGAAGTCGTAATTCCAAATTGCTACAGAGACTTATCGCAATTCAAAACTCCGAGACAGTTGTGTAAATCTGTTATTTTTTCGGCATACTATTTCTGTAATTATTTATTAAAAATATTTTTTTAAAAAAATTCGATCATGCTTTGTTTTTGTGCATACAAAGTCCCTGAACGAGATGCCATCCAGCAATGGGCTGGGTCGGTTTGTGAAATATTTTTCTGAACGAGGAGCTTTGGACAGATCAGGCCGAGGAGCATCTTGACAACTCCCCGCGGAGCAGCCCATCAAGCGAAAGCCGCGCGAACCCGTCTTTTTTCGCGTGTGACGGATGGACCGGGAGCGCGGGACGAGGGCCTTGTCGCCCAGCGGCTCGCTTCGCGTACGTATCGGCCGGTCCGTCGGTGTCAGGGGCTTAGCCAGAGGAAGACTCCTCCGCCGGACGTGGATAACCTTGCGTGTCTTTATTGTATTTCTTTTCCATATAAATTTGAATTGTACATCTCAATTTAATTCAGTTTACTTATTTTGGTTAAAAGAAATTAGCTTAATTTTTTTAATTCCTTTTTCTATTTTCACGGTGGCTTCGCCGCTGGCCAGTGTGATGGATAGAAACCGAATAGCGAGGGTTGCGGGATGGGACGGGACGGATCACGCTGAATTGAGTCGCAATGGCCACCCGAGCGGTCGTGACCGGTGTGGCCATCTAACGCTAACAATGTGCTGACCTACTGCGCGACTGGGCGTGCGTGCCATCAACAAATGCCGTGGAGACACCGCCCGGTCCTGCGGCGCTAGTGTCCACGCCACCAACACCATCCTTTGCTGCAGCGGCACAGAATTGAGATCCAATGCAGTCCTACTAGGATTGTAACCTAAACAATTGCATGTAGACCGCGGGATTAAAAACAATGTCCAGATCTTCCAGGAATAGTTTTCAAAAATATCGTGCCCTTTTTTGTACTATAGCAACTCGATGTTAGAAATAATCCGAACCGTTTGTTGGCTCGATCGGTTGATCCTAACCTAACTGCACAGGATCCATTAGTACAGCTTGGCGAGAGACAAGACAAGACCTCCAGCTTGCCGTGCTTCCGTCCTTCACTTGCTTCTGCCTTTCATGCTTCGCAAATCACAAGTAGGGGATGGCAACAGGACATTCCTCAACAGGGAGTGGTGGAACGTCCTCGAGAGGAGGTGATGAGGACATCACTCCTACAGATACGTCCACATCTGGTTGGACCAACTCCAACACATCAACCTTGGGCCAAGAAGAGAGAGATACCAAATCCATCACGTTCTGGAATCCAATTCGGCTCCTAGGATAGCACCGACTTAAAACGGCCATAACTTTTGATCCACAAAGGTGTTCGGGGCACATGAGTACATGATTGAAAGATTTCTTCGCCTTCTTTCCAATGGATCCGGTTTAACCTCCAAATTCCATCTGAGTTGTCCGAAATCTACAAAACAAATCATGTCACTTTTTCTGTCCGAGTCAAAGTGGGCCTTGTAATCAAGTTGTATTCGGTCTCCCTAGGTTTTGGATGACCTCCTCCTCTTATCTTATAAATAGCCAGCTGCACCCTCATCTAGGGTTTGGGGGTTTTGTTTGCTTAGTTTAGCCAAGTGCAAACTTTGAGTCTTCGAGTTGTGCTGGACAGCCACCTTGTTAAGATCCTCAATAGAACCCACCCTATTTTTGCTTTTATTCATATTCGCAATTTCATATTGCTTTTACTATTGTTCTTACTTGTTCTTCGATTGCTTGTAAGAATTGAACCTCATGTTCAGGTTGATCGTGCCAATGGCAAGATCAATAACCATTCGGAGTTGGTTTAGCGATTGCTAAGGCACATCGTCGTCGTACGTTGTAGTCAGATCGTCAAAGTCAGTTCCACCAAATCGAAGTTATCGCTCTCATCGAAAGATAGGGACACAACCTTACATCAGGTGGTATCAGAACGCTAAGTTGCTCGGTGAGAGATTTAGTACCGTATATTAGTTTTTCCTTTATGTCCTAAATTAAAAATTACTCTACAAAAATTCAATCTTTAGATTCAATCTGGTATTTTAGTGAGTTTTGTTAGGTTTTGATCCATTAGAGTCTTTGTCTTAGTTGCTGATCGTTTTTCCTTTCGCGTAGCTTTTCTTTCAATTTGTCCAGTACTTTGTTTTGTTCATAACTTTCACATACGAGCTCGGATTCTAGTATTTTTGCACTTTCCTAAAACCTGGGAACGAGCTCTACAAAAAACTAGTTGGGCATGGACTCTAATTCTGGATCCAATTTTGTTTAATCTGGACATCGAATTGGTGAAGCAAATTATACTTCCAGTCTAGATTGGTTCGGTATTTTGATCATAATTCTCACATCCGAATTTCGATTGAGAAGTTGTTATATTCTCCTAAATCCTTGAAGAGTCCTCTACAAAAACGTTTTTGGGTGTCCTTTGTGATTCGGACTCCTTCAAACCGAATTTTATTCGGATTCGGATTTGATCAGATCGGCTGAATTTAGGACAAATATGTGCACCTTAGTGTTTTGGCTATAACTTCTATATATGTGCTCCAAATTGTGTGTTCGTATACTTGTTTTAAAGCATAGAACATTACCATCAATTCATTACATTATGAGCAAACTAGATTCGGTCTTTTTCATATCTTGATTGCAACGACAATTTTACTACACTGTTCTGGCCGAATTTAGGTTTCTTACTTCAATTTGTGTTCTAGCTTGTTCCTTTGAGTTGGTTGAGTCCAGTATCATCCACAATCCATAAAAGCCAAAAATATCAATACACATACCTTTGGGAACCAATTCATCCTTTGTGAATACTTTGATCCCAATTGAGACTAGCTATTTGATATAGCTTGGGGCTGCTCTACTTGATACATTGCATAATCGTGAATTATCATATCATACTACCTTGTGACATCAAGTTAGAGATTCTAAAACTTTGTTCATACTAGTGTTGGCCGAAAGTTACCAAAAGAAAGAAAAGAGAAAGAAAGAGCCTAAAGGCCAAAAAAAAGAAAAAGAAAGAAAAGAAAACAGAATAGTGGCCGACAGCACTACATTGAGCAAAACCCTAATTTGTATTTATTATTTTCAGATTGTCCAATAGTATTAATTAGTGATTAATCTTGTGCCCCTTTACCTTTTCTGAAGCAATTAGCTAGTGTCTCTCCATAACTTAAGCAACATGAGCTTTGGTGCTGAAATTATTCTTATTTAGCTCATTCTATTGGTTGCATTAAGTTCCATCATCTTTGCGTGTGAGTTGTCTTGAAATTTGCTTATATCTTTGAGATCGGCAACTAGAACTTGTGAATTCTTGTTTTGGTCATTACTTATCATTACAATAACTAGAATTATCAGATTGCATATGAAATAAATATAGCCTACCTAGCTCCACATGTTCTACCTCGTACGTTTGTTCGGTCCCTTGGCAATCGCTTTATCCAAGCTTCAGAGAACTTTTGACACCGTCAACGGCTGACAACTCCTGTTGTACGGTAAGAACTTGTAAGAACTTTGGTTAAAGCGTGAGAGTTGAGCGACTTTTCAGCACATCCTAGTAGTTGGTAGAGACATATCCTTGTGATTTGTTTCTTGTCTTCACTAACAATGGCAAGTTCTCAACGTCGTAGTGCTTGGGCCAACATTATCCTATGAGAAGAGGTAGTTCGCATTCCGAGATACGAAGAACATACGAGCACAGCTTCATCACCACGGGAGGTACGGCGACATAGCACACGTACCAAAAGTAAGTTCACCGTACCCATTTTTAGTGGTAAATATGATCCTGAAGGTTATCTTACTTGGGAATTAGCTGTAGAACAATCATTTGATAAACATGGAATTCCTGAGCATGATAAGGTTAGGGTTGTTACTAGTGGATTTACTGATTATGCTGCTCTTTGGTGGAATGATTATATGCGTAAAAATGAGGACATCCCTAGCACATGGATTAAATTGAAGAAAATTATAAGAGCTAAATTTGTTCCTTCATATGTTGCTCGCCAATTACAGAGTGAATTGTAATGTCTAAAACAAGGTAGTAAAACTGTAGATGAGTACTACCAAGAATTTCAGAATGGATCTTTGCGCTCTGGGTTAGAAGAGACCGAAAAGACTCGGATTAACAACTTTTATTTTGGACTAGATTTTGATATTCAGATCATGATATCTTGTAAAGAATTCAATTCTATGTCATGTTTGCTTAATCTTTCATGTGATGCTGAAAGAAAAGTACTTAGAAGACAATCAGCCAACGTTCAAGCTCCTACAGAGTTAAACGCTACTCCTGTTGCATGCGCTGCACCATACCTTAATGAGAGCATACACCCTGAGCGTGCGAAAAAAATACCAGAAAATTCGAGTGAAGTAGAGGATAACACATGTGATGATGGTTCTACTAACGTAACTCAATGTACTTTTGTTACTTTTGTTGTTGCTGTTCCATGTGATATGCAGGTTACTTCTGAAGAAGGGGAGCTACAAGCTGAAAAACCTGCATTATCAAGTGAAAATTTTGAGGTACCTACATCTTCTTAGAAGGACGCTAATGACCATGGTATAGATATGATTTTACAGCAAGAAAAGGAGCAAATTTGTGAGTATATTCCTACTGTACTTAATTCTAGTGAGTTACCACCTTGTGCCACAATTGTAGAACCATGTGATGAATTGTATGCTTATAATTTTGATCATTTGGTGTTGATTACGTATAAGTCATAGCTAGAATATCCCCTGTCACTGTTTTGTGATATATCATATTGAATGAGCCTGTTAACTTGAATTGTGCTATGGATAAGATTTCTGAAATTTTATCTCTTAAGTCTTTATCTAGCACATATGCCTACTGTTTTAAATTCAATATATTTGGGGATTATGGCATAGATGGCAAGTTTCTTATTTACAGAATATGCATAACTTATGATAAACTTGCTAAATTGAAGCTTGTTGTTTTGGGCAATCCTAGCTGTATGCAACAGCTTGTTTCATTTTGCGGCACCATCAAATTTTTCTGATATGTGTGATACGCATAGCTTGCTACCTCATTGTTTGGATTTTAGTACATTGACTTGTATTACAAATCAGCATGTTGTACTTGATGAGTGGAAGCCCATTAAAATTGTGTCACCATTGTTGGAATGGTTTGATATTGCTTGTTTACAATCTGATGATATGAATGAGCTATACTTGTTACCAAAACTTGTAGTTTTACCCCTCTATGTTATTGAACTTGGCTTACAAAACAAGAGTATTCTTTATCCAAAGACACAGATAGATATGTGCTTTACTTATATTTGCAAATTAAGTTGCAAACTGAATCATGTTAATATATATGTCATATGCTTCACTTATAATCACATATTGAGTTGCAAGGTCCTTAGGTTCTCTAACTCCACAAGCAAGGCATCGCACAAAGAGCAATCATCAGCGTTACGGGAGGGTCTAGATATAAGTGAAGCAAGCTCCCATGACAGACCACCTACCTCCTTCTCTAACTCCGAACACCTAGTTCTAGCTCTAGCATGAAATTTTCCTAACTTACAGAAAGCATCATTGAGTTCGTCATAGGTACGTACCTCATCAGACTTGCTATGGAGGTCATTGTCGCTGATGTTACTCTCATTCGCCATGAAGCACAAGCCGTTGAAGTCATCGCCGCCCTTGGTCTTCTCTTGCAGATCATCCCCTCCATCATCTTTGCTCCATATCTCGGTGTCCGAGAGAAAGATGTCATCAAGTGCGGCGAGGAAGCGGTGGAAGAGCTTATTCTTCGTGAACTTTTGGTACCTCTTCTCACGTGCCGGATCACAAGCTAGAGCTTTCTTATTGCTGTTCTTGTTGGTATGGTCATACTTGTTCACACCGCCGTTGTCGTTCTTGCACTTCTCCAGCTTGGGGTAGTTTGCCCGAATGTGGTTGGGGCCACCACACTCGAAGCAGGTGATGAAACCACTTCTCTTCCTCTCTCTCACCCTCTTGTATGCATGGGAAAATTTTCTGGCTAGTAGGGAAAACTCATTTTCTATAAAACTCTCTAGATGCTCATCACTCATCTCATAGAGAGCCGAGAGGGAAACACCAAAGAAAATATCAGAACTGGTGGGATCGGTGACCAAGGTCATCGACTGTGACTTCGTCTTACGTGAAACGACATCAATCTCATGAGTCTTGAGTCAAGAATAAAGCCCGTCAAGAGTTAGAGTCGATAAGTCAGTGGTGTTCATGATGGAGGTCACCTTCATCTCCCACACAGAGATCGAGTGACGTAAGAAAATGCCAAGCGTTCTTCGAGTCAGAGTATGTGGTACCTACAGCTCGAAGATCACTTAGAATCTTCGTGAACCACCCAAAGCACCCATCCAATGACTCTCCAGCTTGCTACTCAGCTTGTTATAGTCACGCTTGAATTGATCTTGTCTCACCATTTTGATCTGAGTGGTTCCCTCATGGTAGGTATCGAGGGTCACCCAAATATGGTGAGCAGATCACAAATGAGAGATCCTATCATACTCATTATGGCTAAGGCCCTGTATAAGGATATTCCTTGCCTTAGCATTTGCCTCAACGTCAGCCATATTTGTGGCATTGACGTTCTCATCGACAGGAACCTCATACGAGATCTTCACCTTCTGCCAGATCGAAAAGCCCTAGACAGTGATGTATGACTCTATTCTGTATTTCCAAAAAGTATAATCCACCCTAGAGAATATTGGAGGCTAGGTGGAATACTTGTCGTCGCCATGGCTCTTGAGAATAGTCAAGATCTAGAAAGAGCAAAACTGGCTCTGATATCAATTGAAGGACCTATAATGGCATCAAAGAATTGCATAAAAGCAGATTTTTCAGAGAATTTCACCTCTGGGGTGGCACTACCGTAGCTAAATGGCTAGTAGTACTGGAATGAATACTAACCCTGGTACTACCGTGCTACAATAGCTGTGAATAGCAAAAACAGGGTAGTGAATAGTGAAATCACCACGAGTTCAAGATCAAAAATCCATGCAACTTTTGATTGGCTAATCCAACACCCATGAAAATTTGTATGCACCGGCCCTAATTAGAGGCAACCCTGACCCTAACATCTGGACACTCATGTGGATACCATCCACATTTAAATGGACTAGACCGTTAACCCAACACTATAACGGGTTTTACACTCACATAAGCACGCTTCTTAAAGCGGCCTTCTTAATGATGGCAAATCCGCTCTGCGAGCCCGAATTTGCATCCACTCCACTTTGGCATCACTCGACCGCTGGTATTGGATAAATTACCAATTGGGGGCCACGGTCATTAGGGGCCACGGTTTTCCAAATTGCCTCGACCGCTGGTATTGGACAAATTACCAATTTGCCCCAATGACCAGTCTTCCTTCCTCTCGAAGCATCGCTCGTGCTTTGTGCTTTCCATGTGGCCCCCAATGACTTACCGCCAAGCCTCTCAAGCGTCCAGACTCCCTTCAATCATCCTCGCTTGCAAGTGGGCCCATGTCTCTTGACGCGCCATGTGTCCTTGATTGCTTCATCATGGCGGCACAAACTTCCTTGACCGTTCTGGACCTTGACTCCTCCCTGAGCCTAATCCTGGTCCATGCCATCGCACGCCATGTCCATCACCAGTGCTTCATGCTCCAGCTTCTTGTCCTCTCAGCTCGTAACCACTTCCCGGCCTCAGTCATCTTTCGGTGTCCCTTGATCGTTTTGTACCTCAGCTCTTCCAGCCTAGTCTCGATCTCCTCTGTCCACCATGACCTAGCTTCGAAGTCCTGTAACCAACACAGACAAGCAAACCCGGTAATATGCAATTGACAATTACATAAATCAAATTCACAATACAGCTCATCGAAACTTTTTTAGGAAACTCGGTACTGTCGCCAACCAGAGGCTGGTAGTACCGCAAGTCTGGTACTACCGCTCTCTAGTAGCTGGTAGTGCCACTCGCCCTGAACACCCTAAGAAAATCATCTCTGGAAAATGACTACCGCCTTCTAGAGGCCGGTAGTACCGCACCCCTGGTACTACCGCCCCTTGGGACCGGTAGTACCGACCTTGACACACCCCAGAGAAACACTTCTCTGTAAAATAACTACTACCATTCCATGACCGTTAGCTCCACTGGGCCGACAGTACCACCAACCCAAGGCGGTAGTGTCGCCCTAACCTGACATCCCTCAAATTACTTCAAATTCAAAAAAGAATTCAAATCAAACTCAAACTTGAGCACCACATACTCAACCTCTGTCAATTACTCATCACAACACCAACCGTATCCAATTTATGATTTTCTTAAAAAAGGATTTTCCAATGCATGGATGATATCCCATATAAGCAAATGTATTTGATTGAAATTACTCAAATATGATCAAAAGATTGCTTGCCTGAATTTGGGTAAAAATAATCGTCCTCACACGGTTGATGCTGGAGATCACCAGTCGGATTCAGTTTACTTCCTGAAATTATAAAATACAATATTTCACATGGCTAGTAGATTTTTACATATTTTATGGCGTCCAAAATTTTCTAAAATTTTGCTAAATTGATATACATATAATGCCCTTTTTATTTTTTTGGGTTATTTTTAATTTGACGTCTTTTATTTAAATGCATGATAGCTTGAAATGATTAATTTATCGAATTTTAATTTGGTACATTTAGTTTGGGTGACACCTTGATCTGGATAAGAATTTTCTCCTCTTTTAATTTTCCTTTTCCTTTTTCTTTTCTTTTCTCCCTGGGTTGCCATTATCCATTCATTCCTCTCCTCTTCACTTGCCTCTCTCTCTCCTCCTCAAGTCCTCCTGCCGATCCCATTTCTCGAGTAACAAGTCACCGCTGGCCTCCCTGTCGGTGCTGCCTGCCTCCTGGACCTTCTCCTCCACTCGGTACACTAGGCCAATTGCCGCTCTGGCGCCGCACCGGACCACCTCCATGGGGCTCGGCCATGCTGGTCTCTGCCACCCTCTCCCTCGGTCCACGCCGACTACACCCCCGTCGGTTACCCCTTGCTTGAGTTTCCCTATTTGCTTACTGATGAATTGCTGATTCCATAATGCTTTTTTCTATGCAATGATTATTATGATTTTACACATTGTGGATGAGAGTTGATTAATGAAGAATGTTGGGTTGATGTTTGGGTTTGGCGGTGTTGTGATGACATCTGTGGCCTCCTGTACGTCGGGGAGTATGCGGGGGTTGACAGGCACGTACGGCGCCGCCCCTATGGCTGCCCTTCCCATTGAAACCTCTAGCATTTTCTACCATCGCTAATGTCTATATTGGTCTCTATCTCTTGTGTTGATGCTAATGACTAAAGAATTGTGGCTTACTTGGATTGGGAGGATGGGAACATGGCTTGGAGTGGTGAGGTTGTCGATGAGGTTAAAGGTTTGGTGGCCTTGCTCTTTGGCCTCCTGCTTTTGACCTCCTTGGCTCCTTCTTGCTCCTAATCTCCTTGCTTCTGGTCTCCTTGGCCTCCTTCTTGCTCCTGGTCTCCTTGGTTTGGGGTGAGCTCGGTGGTGTTTGGCCTTGTTCCCGATTTATGGGGGTTTGGGTGTATGTTTGGTGACTTGGTTTGCTCTATAAGGTTATGAGGGTTTGGAGGGGCTTGGTGAAACAGCCCTGGTTAATTAATTTTGCAAAAGAGATTATCAAAACAAATTAAGCACACATATAATTAAATTGCTTAACAAATTAATCATCAACTTTATTGATTATCAAAATGTCATACAATTACATACTGACAATGTACATTGCAAATAAAATTACATCAAAAGAAGATTACAAGAAAATTTAAATTTTCTAGGATCTACAACTTCTCTTGATCTTGATCTTGATTCCTGAAAAATATACATACACACATATATAATCATAAGGCAATAAATGCAGAAAAAAATTAGAATCTTAGAGCTACTGTCAGACCCGTATGCGAAGGTATCACTCATCGAGATACCTTACTGTCCGGGGCCAGTCGACTCATTTCGCTAGTTACGGTATCATCATTTGGCAATTTACAAACTTGTAGTTGTCGGGTAACCATAGTCATGCATAAATAGTAACAAAAAATATCACATAGTAAAACGGTAAACCTTGCCTGGTAATGGGGTGCTGCAATCACAATAAAAAGAGAGGGGGGGGGGGGTAAAGCCTCCCCAGTTGACCCAACCCTTCCCAAGGTTAAAAAGGGAGCCAACCCAAGGCCAACTGAAGCCAGGCATCATTCCTCACAAGACAACCAAGCCATCCACTCCAAGCACACACACAAGGCAAGCTACCAGGAAGGAGCAAAGCTCTCAGGGGCAAGCAACCCACCAGAACACACACAAGAAGGCCAAGCCCCAAGAACAAGCAACCACCAAGAGGCTACCAAGAGGTAGAGACCCCAAGCAACCCTCATGCCCTAGGAGCAAGCACAAGAGACCAGGAAGCCCAGGAGCAAGAAGGAGTAGGGTTAGCACACCCCAACACCATTACCTCCAACCTGCATTTTATTTCTTTCCCCCACACCGCAGGTAACCTCATTTTTTTTGGCCTAGCACAGATATAGGAGCAACAATAGCAACATAGTATAAAGACAAAAGACAGTAGGAATAGTTGTGGCGACCCACATAATTAACCCCAGATAATGACTTAGTTTAGCCATTAATCTCGAGTTAATTACACTGATCTGGGTATATTAACTAATAACTCATCGAGTAAGCTCGACGCTTTATCAGTTAATACACCATTTCAGAGTGTTGCAACAGAACAATAATTAGAGACTAAAATGGAAACTTTATTACATTCCATTGCCACGCAGGCTACATGTTCAGTATTTAATTACACAAAAGATACAAGTATTACCTAGATGTAATATCAAAAGCAATAATGATATCTCGGCCTGATGGTGAAGTACTTTCTATCCATCGTTCTAGCTCTTCTGGTAGTCTTCATTAAAATGATATTGATCATGTGGCGACTCCCAATCCCATGCCTCACAAGTGATTTCATCAGAATCCACGTCCCAACCGGAACATGGATCATCAAAATCAATCTCTGGATCTTGATAAAAATATGCGTCTTCACCCAATTAAAGATACACGGTCCGATTAAATTTATTTCCTAGGACTGAGGAACAAAATGTGGTGCAGGTTATCGGGATTGAAATGGATTGATGGAGAAGGTCGCAGTGGTAGCTGTGATCTTCTTGCTTTACTGACTAGCTGGAGGCTTGAATCTTTTCCTGGCCTCCTGGCTTCTGGCTCCAGGTGTTCTGATGGCCTTCTGTTTGAGCTTCTTGCTCCCAGAGTCCTCCTGAAGGCCTTCTGGCTCCTGATGCTCAATCACTAATGACTTGGTGATTTTTTGGGTGTTGGCTGTATGTTGTTCATGAGAGGTTTGGTCCTGATGCTTAAGCTCGTGTTTGTCTTACCTTGAGCTATGAGGGCTGTGGTGCTATGTGTGTTATCCTGAGGCTTGGCTTATAAGACTTAGGCTTGCTGGCTTTCGATGGAAAGCTCCGGATTGATGAGTTGTCCCTTGAGCACAGTCGTGCATGCTTATTGTCGACTTTTGTGGTCAGCAATGAAATTATGGGGCAGGCGCTAGATCTAAAACTCGAATGTCATACAAGACAAAGGTTTAGACAGGTTCAGGCCCTCGACGGAGGAGGTAATACCCTAGTCCTGTGTGCTGGGATTATTTGGATCTCTTGGATCTAAGATTGCTCGTGTCCCTGTTGTTGCCTGCTCTCTCCCTTATATAATGGGGGTGGGGCGGTTTACAGAGTCCCAACCGGTTAAGGGATTCTGATCGGTTATTGGATTCTAGTCGGTTACAGGATAGAGTTTACATCTTTATCTTATCGTGCTAACAACTTGGATTACAATCATATCTCTGATATCTAAATATTTGTTCAACTATCTCTAGGATATATCCCCTTGCATACGGTAGCAAGGCTTGGCGTGGAGCTTATCCTCTGGGCCTTCCACTCGGCTCTGTCTCTCCCTCAGGCACTTCTGGGCCGGTTATGAAGACACCTGGGTTCTTATATTCCACAGTATCCCCCGAGTGATTCATGATCCGAGTGCTATATATTTATCTGGGTCTCAACTTTGGATCAATGTTCTCAGCTTCCATCATAAACTTCTGATTGGTCTCTTCTTTGATTTGAATGCTTCTCCTTGTAGCAAGGGGATTATGAAGGACTCGAATATAACCCCCGGTTTTTTTGTTCCAACTGATTATATCTTCCGTCTGACAGGTTGATTATGGGTAGCTTCGTGGATCTAGCCCATATCTCATATGAAGATTAGATATTTCTTCCCGCTCGAGGCGAAACCCTAATATCCTTCCTCTTCAAGGATTAGTACCGGACAATCTTCGAAGTTGTTTTGACTTCCTGTGCTAATTCATTTTTTGAGAACCTCTTTGGCTTCTGAAACTATCTTAACTCCAAGTCTCCTCGGCTTTTCATGTCATTATGTCTTCGCATTTACTTCAACCTTACCGTATCAGCTATAAAAGGCGAACCAGTGCTTTTAGAATTTATTCTCTCACGCTTAGTCTTCCATTTTCCTGCACCAAGCTCTACCTTCTTCCTGAGGGATTTCGTGGACAGCCGGGATCCAGAACTTACCGAGGAGTGGGTGCTATTCGACCTCTCCATGGCTGAATGGGCCGAAGAAAGGGCTGTTGCCCTCGACCACACCGCCGTCGACGCCTTCCTCGAGATTGTCCCCGCCCTTCATAGGGCTAAGGAAGCTCTCGTAGAGGCGCTTGGTCGTGTGCGCCGCGGAGAAGTATGATACTCCTGTAAATGTAAGAGAGTCTTTTCTCAGGTATAGTGCCTGGGGAATTTATATAATAAAGAAATACCTTCGAGTGATATCTATGACTGTCGTTAGACATAGCTTAGACCCAACTTGGGGTATATCAAAGCTTGCATGGCTTTTCGGTCGGGTGATATCCATATCCGACTGATGTAGGATATAGCTTAGGCTCGACTTGGAGCGCATCATATTTACATGGCTCTTCGCCGAGTGATACCCATATCCGACTGCTGTAGGACATAGCTTACGCTCGACTTGGAGCGTATCATATTTACATGGCTCTTGGCCGAGTGATACCCATATCCGAAGGCTGTAGGATACAGCTTAGGCTCGACTTGGAGCGTATCATATTTACATGGCTCTTGGCCGAGTGATACCCATATCCGTAGGCTGTAGGATATAGCTTAGGCTCAACTAGGAGCGTATCAGGATTTTCTTGGCTCATGGCCGAGTGATACCTATATTCGACTGGTGTAGGATATAGCTCTGGTCCGTCTTAGGACATATCAAGGTTTATCCGAACAGTGTCCTTACTCGTTTATTATGATGCACAACTTATCGACCCATCTTGGGACATACCATTGGAACCATGCCTTATCAGGCTCAACCCGTGATATATGATTCCGCCATGCAGTAACCAACTAGCGACCCAACGTAGGGCATATCACAGGAAGATATTTTTAATCCAAACTAGAGGATATCCACGTCCCGCTTAGTTCGATAAGTGGTTAAACATCCCATCATGGGGAGCAACGTGTACCAAATATGACTTGGTTAAACCATGACTGTCTCCGTATGTTAGGGCGCTGAGCTAGCGAATCATTACGAAGCATAGAGCAGGGTTAGGTGTTCTGCAATCTTTTTCCCACCGACTCGGCGAAAACCTGATTTCCCCCCTTTTAAGACTAATCCGTGCGTTGATCGACGGTTCATTTTTTCACCGCACACTCCTGCCCCTTCTGCTTCCCTGTTTCTCCGACTTCTCCGCCGCTTGGGTTAACTGTTGCTGCGCTCGTATTTTTGCGCCGTCGTTGATCTTTCCTCCGAAAATGTCTTCTCATTCTTCCAAAGACACCTCCTCGCTGCCTTTGCCCCAAGATTGGACCACCTCGATAACGACAGAAGAGCGGGTGAAGTCCATGGCGGATGACGGGGTTCTTCCAGCCTTGACTTTAATTTCTGCACGATCGGCCACAGGTGAATCCATCCCTACCCCTTGTTTTGAAGAAATTATGGTTTTCGAATCTTTCTTCCAACGCGGGTTGGGCCTTCCTGCCTGCGCTTTTCTTCGCGGTCTTCTCTTTTTCTATGGTATTGAATTAGTGAACTTGAATCCCAATTCTATCCTGCAAATCTCCATCTTCGTTCACCTCTGCGAGGCATTCTTGGGCATCTGCCCTCATTTCAATCTCTTTCGCCACTTTTACCTTTTAAAGCCTTATCCCACAAAAAGAGACCCTAAGGTAATTGGGGGAGCCGGATTTCAATTGCAGGAAGGATTAAAGAAAACCTATTTTGCCATTCCCTTCAAATCTTAAAACAAAGGCTGGCACCAGGAATGGTTCTATTGTGCCAATCCTGATCCTGCTCTCCCTTCTTTTGTCGGGCGCCGGCCTAAGGTGTCCATTTCTTGGACATCTGTTCTCAATGCTGGCGATATGGATCAGGTGCAAGATCTCTTGGTGCTGATTGATAAATTAAATGAAGACAGTCTCACGGGAGTTGGTCTGGCCCTCCATTTTGTTGCCCGCCGGATACAACCTCTAAAGGAGTGAGTCCATCTGGGATATGAATTTGAAGGAAGGGACGATCCGACCCGGGAACTGCCTGAAACAGCGTCGAAGGAGCAGGTATATGCTCGGGTAGGCGACTTTTTCATCCCAAGTGTAGAGATGTTCACCGCCAGATGTCCAAAGTCCTTTACTGCATCAAATCCTCCTCATGAGGTAAGAAAGTTTAGCTGATAGACTTCCACATTCGTCTCTGAATGACTTTTAATTGTTTTAATACTCCTTTCCAGGATCGATTGGCTTTCTTTAGTGACGTGCCACTCCCAAAAATGCCTATACATAAGAGCGCCCACTGGGAACGACCTGCAAGCTCTCAAGCCGGAGACTCGGCCGCTAAGAAGGGGAAGAAAATGATTATTAAGGACCCTCCGAAGCCTCGGCGCCCGACTGGTTGTCCCAAAATCCAAGAACCGCCAGCACAAGCCCCGGTGCCTTCAGTTCCCTTCCACATAAGCCCGTGGTACAGCCGAGTCCAACTCCGAGTGACTCGAGCATTTGGGAGCAGCCCAGGGTTCCAGATCATAGCGCCCCGACTGGTCCCTTCGGAAGTGGTTCTGCCGCTCGAAAGAAACCCTCGATGAGGATAGAGAAGTCCGACAGGTTGGATGTCCCATTGACTCTTATTCGACACATTTTGCCGGATTATTCACCGATCATTCTTCTTATAGGAATCCTTCTTATGATATTCCTGTCGAGACACCATTTGGGGCCCCTGAGGGAACTAAGTCCCAGGACATACCTGACCTGGTTGAGGAGGCCCCACAATCTACCTCGCCTGGAGACACAGGGGTGCCCTCTGAACCACAGTCGCCTTCATCAACACCCCGTGCTTTGGCATCGGGTCCTGCTGCTCGAGAGCCCGTCTCTCGTCCATCCCCCGAGGTAGAAGAGATCCTTCGAGATTCGCCGACTCTTGCTTGCCCCCAACTCATAATGTAAACTGTGTGGGTTGATGAGGAAGACGGCTTGAAGTCCCTCGCGGAGGAGAAAGAAAGGAATGACTTTTATAGTCACGCCGCCGCTTGTGCTCGCCTAGCCCGAGTAATATTTTCACTACTCTTGTCACCTTCTTGCTTGTGCCGGTTAGCATGTTGTCACCTTTCCCTGTGATGGTTACAGAAATTGGGAGAACGCTCTGCGAAAAAGTTCGAATACCTCCAAAAGATGCTCCCGGAGGTTAGGACACACCAGGAATATCTGGCCAACTTGGAGCAGATCAAAGCTAGACATGCAGCCGAGCTGCAAGATCTTCGGTCAGAAGTCCAGGCCTTGCGGGAAGAGAAGAAAATCCTGTGGCAGGAGAAGCTAGATGTTGTTGGCTCCCTTCGAGGTAGATATTTCTTGAACCATCTCGTGCTCTCGTTTAATCGTCTGATCTTTTGATTTCCTCATCTCTGTGTCAGTTTGGGATTCTACTATCGCAAAGCTCCAAGAGCAACTTAAGGCCTCGAAGGCCTCCAACTTGAAATCTGAGGAGTTAGAAGGTTCGCTCAACAGCTTGGCCCTCCCTTGCCTTCGTTGTCTTCTTGGTATTTCTTAATAATCTATTTTTCTTGCAGACTACAAGTTCAAGACGCGGGTGCAATATGCCGCTTATAACGAGAAAGTCGAGGCCCTTGAAACGTCTTGTGTTAAGCTTCGCGAGGCCTCTAAGCCATTGTTGAGGTTGCTTCATCCCGAAGGCGAGAGGCCGCTCAGTAGGGACCACGTTATCTCCCAACTGGAGGAAGCCCCCAAGGAGCTTAAGAGACTTTTGAAGGAAACGGCGACCAACGGTGCTAGACAGGCTCTGGCGATCACCAAGTCGCTTTATCCCCGAGTGGATCTTGAAGCCATTAAAGATGGCTATGCCTGCAATGTGGATGAAGACTGGGCCGCTGAACTCTGGGAGGAAGTTAAGGATGCTTCTTCGGCCGTCGCAGAAACTTTGGACCTGTGAACAAATATTTGAAAGTGTTTCTTTGACCTTGCATTTTTTCTTTAAATATGCTGCTATGCTCGATGAGGCCATCCGAATAGTTTTGACATCTTAAACATCATGTCCGACTAGTTCAGCCCCCAGGCTCTAGGGCATGGTTCATGACGCATGTCTCAGAGTCTTAAAATTCGTAGGAGCGAAGCACTCAGACGCATAATTTTCGAGAAGATTATACGAGAACAACTCTAAGAGTGAACATTCATTCATAAAGAAGTAATTGAATTACAGAGTTCAAGTGAAAAAACGACGTAGCTGTTCTATGTTCCAGGTGTTGTTGACAATTGTGCCGTCTTCACGCTTGAGCTTATAAGTCCCAGGATGTATCACCTCATCGATGATGTAAGGGCCCTCCCAGCTTGGGGAGAGCTTATGCTCGTTTTTTTTATTCTTTCTAAGGATCAGATCTCCTTTGGAGAATGTGCGGCTCCTTAAATTGCGACTGTGATAGCGACGTAAGCCCTGAAGGTACTTTGCCGACTGAATTGTTGCAACGTCCCTGGCTTCTTCCAGTCGGTCGAGGTCTTCTAGCCGGCTTTCTTCCGACGTGACCTCCTCATACACTACTACAGAATTGTCCATCAGAATCGGTTCTTTTTTGCCATTACAGTCGGTTCAAGTGGCGATACGAAGTCTTTAGATAGTGATGAGGTGGAGTTATCACAGTCGGTTTTGGCCCGATTGTGATAAAGCATCATTAGAATCGGTTCTTTCAACGAAGCGATTGTGATGACCCCTCATTAGAATCGGTTCTTCTATTGAACCGATTCTGATAACATGTCATCCGAATCGGTTCTTTCAAAGAAGCGATTCTGATGACCCCTCATTAGAATCGGTTCTTGTGTTGAACCGATTCTGATAACGTGGTTATCGTAATCGGTTCCACACAAGAACCGATTCTAATGAGGGTCATCCGAATCGCTTCTTTGAAAGAACCGATTCTGATGATGGATCATCACAATCGCTTTCTTCGAAGAACCGATTGTAATGGTATGGTTATCACAATCGCTTCCATCAAAGAACCGATTCTACTGATGTGGTCATCACAATCGCTTGCTTAAAAGAACCGATTCTGATAAGAGGTCATCAGAATCAGTTCATCTTAAGAACCGATTCTAATGATTGTGTCATCACAATCGCTTTTTCAAAAACCGATTCGGATGAGACGTCATCGTAATCATATATACAAGAACCGATTCCAATTATGTAGTTATCGTAATCGGTTCCACATAAGAACCGATTTCGATGACCCTCATGGTGGTGTTGCAATTTTCCATATTACCCAAAATGGCAAATATTAACAATGGGCATATATCACATTCACAATCTGAACACAAAATGCACATATCACATTCACGTAACACGAACACTTAAATTACAATACATATAGCCCATTCGCTCACAACATACAAACACAAACATGCTTAATAATCAAGACACGTGCATATATATCACATTGACATATGCAATTAATATTGTTTCTATATGGACTAGTAGGACGCTCAGATCTCTAAACCTACCGTCCTCCGATATAACTTCCAACCAGTACCATTGGCATAAGTGGTCTCGTAAATTGTTGAGTGCTTTGCTGTCTAAGCTCTTCTAGGGGATATTGATCTTCTACAAAACATAAATGAGTGCATGAATTTAAGTTTCAAAATTTGTAAGTGAAAGGCTAAGTATGCATGTACATATACCTTAGGAAAAGGTGTGAGCGCGACCACAACCAACATGTGTTGCATGACATAGAAGCCGCACAGTCATCGCTGCCTGTTGATGACACTGTGAAGAGAGAAAAGAAATTAACACACGAAAATTAGATGTCGAAAAATTAATCGTATATATGCTAGGCACTTGTACCGTGAATTTCTTATACTCCAGCGTCTTGCCCTTTTTCTTATCGTGTGACCCTCCTTCATAGACATAGTCCGAGAAACCCCTACATATATTGGAGAGATGCCATTGAGTAAAAAAAATATAGTTAAATTCAAAAAGTGTTACGTTACGGTAATGTACTTACTTCTGCAAAGGACACTTGATCGCGTAGGCCATCGGTCTCTTGTTGATTGAGTTAAAAATGTAGACTGTGTTTTCGCTCGGAACGAGGACGAGTAGAACCCAATGGTTGCTTATTAAATGGAATGTAGTGCAAGGAAATAAGTTCGCATACGGCTTAAGTGCGTACGAGTAATTGAAGGGTTTGTACTACTTACTCCTCGTGGTACGGTATTACAACGAAGTCCTTCGTCGACTCAGTATGCAATACCCGCTTGACGTAGCCAGCAACAAACACCGGATGTAGCCTAGCCGTGGTCGCAGACACAAGCTCGGGGTCAACGAACCCAACTTGGTTTTGATTCGTCACGGCTCGCTGTCTCATTGCCCTGCAACTCGTGTTGATATTAGAAAACATAATATAAAATCCTATAAAAGTCATCAGCTCATGATGTATGGTGCGATACTCATAGCGTCCAGGATCGTAAAGTAGAAATATCGACGGCCATTAATTGGTACACACAAAACAGATCCTCAAAACTGACGGGGAATATCCCATTCTCGTCACGGTGGAAATGTACCCTTTTATACATCACATTGAAGTCGACTCGACGCTCTTCCTCATTCACCTTATCCATGTACCATCCATGGAGCATGCGAGTCCACCGCCTAGATCATTTAGTTCGTTGGATGCAATCGGGGCTTTCCATGCACGTATGCCTTAAAGTCGTAAGGGATGTACGTGGCATGTGTTGACTTTCCTTTCGGGCGAAGAAGTCTTTGAGGTCAAGGTAGTTGGCTTCCGGGTACCTCAAGGGGTGTTGTGGCCTTTATCAGCTTTGCCTTCTTGGCGGAAGGAGTCTCAGAGGCCTCTTGTGGTTCTATTGGTGTTGTGCTTGTCCTTTTACACGTGAGCTCTGCACTCCGTGTAGGACTCATCACGGTGGTGGGAACAGAAGCAGGAGCACGAGTAAGCACAGGTACGGTAGGAACCTACAAAGCACGCGCATATTTAACTTATTGTAGTACTACTGGAATGGTAGAGAAGACGCGGGGGATTTTTACCTTGACTAGTACGACACCCGTCGTGGGCCACTTGATGAATGACATACGTGCTTGCCCGAGAGTGCTGATATCTTCGTTTGGGGGGAACTCGAGCACATGTGATAAGAAGTGTTCGTGGACGTAGTCCACCTGCACCCTCATGTAGCCCTTCCCCAAAGGCTGACCATGCACATTGTCCGTCTCCTTGCATGGAAATGCAACCCCGCGTGCAGCCTCAACAGGAAATCCGTCCTCCGTCTGGGTGGTGAGCTGGCACTTAGCAGGGGCCTGCAAGATATGCGCAACTTGAGGAGAAACATTGTGGGAGTTACACTTGTAGCTTTAAGTTAGGAAAAATTAATTATTACCTTCAGCTGGGGATCGGTCTGATCATTTTTTGAACCACAGCTACTAGGTCGGGCACGAGCTTTCTACAAGAGGCGAGGGCATCTGGCTCTGACTCTGAGAGATCATCGCCATCATCTCGGCCCTCAAGCGCTCCTCACGTGCCATCATCTCCCCCTTATCTCATCTTCACGTGCCATCATCTCCCCCCTCATCTCCTCCGTGATCTCCTCCTCGGTTGCTCCTCGAGAGTGTCCTTGAGGCGCCCGCACGTGCCTCCCATGATCTTGATCTAGCACTCGAGCGTCATCTTGGAAGTAGGACTTCTTCGTATGCCCGACCCTCGGCAAGCACTCGGCCCTTATGGTCGGGCTTCCCGATCATGACGACGGGATATCCTTCGACCCTTGGCTCGAAGGTCCCTGCTCTTTCCGTGGCTTACCTCCTCCCGCAATAAGCGAGCACGAATTAGATCGAAATACATCAAGCTAGGCCAACCGCAATGTACTAAGTCAGATGTCTTACGATGGCAGAGACGATGTGCGCAGAGCGGGTTTGCGACTACAAGCTGCCCGTCGGGGGTTTTCTTTGTCCTCGCTAATACCCAGTTGCGTGCCTGTTCCTCACATATATGGGAGTAAGGCATCGTCGTCCCGGAGTTCGCGCACTCCTTGGCTAGTCGCGCCCACTCGCCTTCTTCCCCTCATAGCCGCTTTGCACGAGGTGGTGCGGGTGCGTGTTGTGCCTCCGGATAGCGGTATTCCTCTCTCTTATTTGCTCGCCTCGGCGTACCCTTCATCGTCATGAACTCCTCCCAAACATCTCGTAGTAACGAACGGATACCTCTCGAATGGTGTACGACCTTTTAGTGCGTACTCACTTGTGCATGAGGACCACTGAAGTGCCTCAAGGCCACACCCATCCTCTTCAAGGCGTGCGCCTCGCGTTGCATTCATCTTCCTCCTCTATAATCCATTTTCCCTTAACCTCGTCCCACAACCGATTCTTACGCTTCGTGCACGACTTCCTTCCTCCAATCCTTAATCGCTATTAGCACTCTCTCTCACCAATTGACCGAGGAATGAGCAGTATCGCCCCTTGTACTTGGGAGGGCCTGTACAGACCCCCGTGGCATTGAAGTGGAGAACCTGCGGTGTTCTCCCTGTGGCCCTTGTGTTCGGTCCTCGGGCCTTCCTCACCTTACTCGGCCTCTCAACATTTGGAACTTGGCTCGGCCCCTCGGGAGCACCTTCTACTGCATGCGGCGAGGAGCCGATGCTCTAATTGTGACATTTTGAGTTTTCTTATCTGATAAGATCATATATTTGACATGAGAGAAAGCAATTCGTACCTATTTTGTGAACTTGACAATAAATCATGTAAAGCAATAGCTGAATAGATAAGTAATAAGATGTAACTATTCTAGCATATTTCAGTAGAGTAACAAATAAACGAATGATCTTCAAAAAAAGTTTATCCGTTGACCACCTAAATACGTACCAACGATAACCCCTACTCTCTAAATAGGTTTGGTCCTAATCCCATTCGAGGATATGTGGTTCGAGCAAGTTCCTAAGCCGTTGTACAACTCCAGAGAAAATTTCGGCAGCATCTCCCCGCTGTTCTCCAGGTACACGTCTCGACAACAGGTCAAGAGGGGTGTATACCCGGAGAACACCGTAGGGAGATGCTACCGAAATCTACTCTGCAGTTGTACAACAGCTCAGGAACTTGCCCGAACCACATATCCTCGAACTGTCCAAAAAACCGGGACAATTCGAGACTGCTTGCTTATGAATGTGACGAAATGGCATATTCATAAACAAGCACTCTCGAATGGGAGACGTAGGTTACGCATTTTTAACTCTAACGTAGATCATATTATAGTAACATGTAGGTAAAAATTAATTCAGTAATTGCGTTAGATGACAAAAGCATTCATTATGAAATTTGAACTAAGAAATGTTTGCAAAATTAATCACAAGCAAGTAGATGTAAAGTGAACATGGTAATTTAAGCATTCTGGAACATATATCCATGTCTTACTTATCAAACATTTACTTGTTGATTAATCAGCTTAACATTTTATTTTCTTGTTGTATGTCAACAGACTGCAACTACCAAAGTTCACCAAATGCATCAATTAGTAAATCATCCAAACGAAGGACTAGACAAATGACATATTGTGGCTGTGAACTAAATTTAACTCTTTTATGTGAAGGCTTACAAGGATGCCAACAATGAAATAACAATATTAATGAGAAGTGCAAGGAAGAGAGGACTCACATCGCAAAATAGCTTCCAGAAACTAAAGAAGGTAACCAACGAGAAAAATAGTTGCTAACTACTTGGTACTTAGTTCATACATGTTTATAGTTGCTAACTCACATACATGTTTATAGTTGCTAACCAACGAGAATCGAGAATACTGTTGAAGTTTGCCCGATTACCCGAGTAATGCTATATCTACCTAGCCTTAAGATTAACGATTTTGGCAAAATGTGAAAGCCACGGGTTGAGAACAATAAAGACAACTCGCGAAATTGTGCCATCCAATGTCTGCGATGATTGTATTCACATACAAGACAAAGGATTCAACAGAAAACCTGATTGTATTTAGTGAGACACTCTCCACAGCAAGGGGCACCGGCTTTGATCTGTCCAGCTGCAGCACCAATAGCCAAGTCGGCAATGAAAGTGTCGTCGGTGTCTACGGTACACAAAACAGATGAACTACCTGTGGAGTGAAAGAATCCAGAAGGCAAATACTATATGTGCAAGCAAGTGGCTCTTGCAATCTTATGTGCCTACAACCTGCTAGTAGTTCAATTCAAATGTTGCTCAACATCCAGTGAATTCAAGTACTAAATGGATTGACTATTCGTATGACACTTGCAGATTCGTACCAACAATAAGCTCTGTTGTAACAGTAGTATAATTCAATCAGTTAGGCCTAACCTTTGTGTAATCTCAGATCCTCATATTGATCCAAGAAACATGGGATCGCACTTACTATAAATAGTAAGAACAAAACTAAGCATTTTGCTACGTAAGGGTGAGAAAAAAGTACCTTCCGACTAGTATTCTCCTTGACACCTTTTAATTGGATCCGACTAATTCAGCAACCGAATGGAATTACAATGTTTGAAGCAATAGAAAATAGACGGCCACCTCCACGAGGGCAACGCTTTGCAACGATGAGCTCCACAGGCAACGATGAGAAATGTTTGCAAAAGAAGCACAAGCAAGTAGATTTTACTTGTGATGATGACAAATAGCCAAAGGAGTGATACATGAAAGTATATTAAAAGTTGTGTGAAAAAGTATACAAGGAACAATAAAGTTACTCCTTCCTTCTAACATTTGAAGGTGCCTTATTTTTTGTAGCCTATCTTGATCAAACCTATCTATAATCATGGCAAACTAAAAGGCCTATTCGAACTAATCTAGCAGTTTATCTAAAAACCATTTACCATTTGAAGAAAGAAAGAACATTGTATATATGCATGTAGGGCTGAGATGATACCTAACACATTGGCATGACTGATTGCAGGAAAGAAATGTAAGAGGAAAAGGAACCAAATTGGCATGAGGTTGACCATGTATGAGCTGTTAGCTGTAATAGATTATTTCCATTCATGGGTTAGTGTTTACTGAAATTGATTCAACAGACATCGATGACTAGATTTTAAATGCACTCATAATGCACCAACATGGACCACATTTGATGTCCATACAAATGTCCATAAAAGGTTCACAGATATTCCAAAGAAGCTAGGAAGGCATTTGCATTTGCAGTTGCTATTACTTGGGCACAATCAACCAAAAGCGAATCATATGCAAGGCAATTCACCAATACTTCGCAAGCATACAGAGATAATAATTCACCCTGTTAATGGTGATTGGGCATTTGTGCATCCAAACATACAGAGATAATACTTCGCAAGCAACAAGGCACCACATAAAGTTCATCCTATTCACATCTCACTTCACAATCAGAAATTGCACGATAATTGCACTAATTTGGTTCAGATTTTTACCTCGAGGATGACGGCACACGGGATGATGAGCTCACGGGAGGAGGCCGCCGTGGGGAGCAAGCGAGGAGGAGGCCAGCGAGGGGAGGAGGTTCGGGCGGCGGGCGGCGGGGCGGGCGACGAGACGTCGGGTGGGTGGTGGCTGCGTCGGGCGTGGGGCGAGGCGTGGCGGCGGCGACGGCCGGCCAGGCGCGGGCGTCGGCGAGGCGCGAGCGGCGGCGGCGGAGTCGGGCCGAGGCGGCGAGCGTCGGGCGGGCGGTGGGCGGGGTGGCGGCGCGGCGGTGGCGGCGCGAGGCCGGGTGGGTGGTGCTGCGTCGGCGTGGCGGCGTGGCGTGGGCGACGGACCGGGAGGCAGTGGCGTCGGCGGGTCGAGGCGTCGGGCGGGGTGGCGAAGCGTCGGGCGGCGACGGGCGGCGGTGGTCGTGCTGCGTCGGGCGTGGGGCAAGGCGTGGCGGCGGCGACGGGCGCAGGTCGTCTTACATTGCTAGGGTTAAAACGATGTATGTAGCGCCCAAATAGGCTATGCGATCATCGATGTCGGTTTATAAAGAAAACCGACACAACAGTCTATATTCATCCGTATCGGTTTATTTAATAAAACCGACACGGATAAGATTAGTCATCCGTATCGCTTTTAAATACAAAACCGACATCGATAATGGATATATCCGTATCGCCGAATAAAACCGACAACGATGTATCTCAATATATCTCAGTATCACTTTTTAAAGAAAACCGACATCGGTGTCTATAATCATCGATGTCGGTTTTTAATAGAACCGACACGGATAAGCTCAATATCTCAGATCGCTTTTTCAAATAAAACCGACACGGATGTGCATATTCATCCGTGATCGCTTTTTGAATAAAACCGACATCGATGTACCTTAATATGTATCGTATCACTTTTTCAAAGAAAACCGACATCGATGTGCATAGTCATCCGTATCGCTTTTTGAATAAAACCGACATCGATGTAGTTCGTTGTAATTGTTTCCTTTCGGACAAACCATGAAGTCTAAATTTTGAATTAGATCAAAGAGTGAAAAACTTTTGCAAATATCTTTGGAATTATTTAAAATTTTCAGATATATACTTTGAGATACTACAAATCTTTTCAAAAAGAATTTTTGCAAAGAGAGTTAGCATTGAAAAAGATGCCAAAATTCACTTTCTAGGCATGAATTTTCCTTAAATAGTTGAAAAGTCAAAACTTTTCAGATGAAATCCAAGTTTTTAAAAATTTCCAAAAATGATTTCATATAGTTTAGCCTCATTTCGTGTCTCGTAATTATATAGATTGTACATCGCATCGAGACTACACTATATGTAATTCTTTGGACAATAGCTCCATATATGGTCGATACACTTTCCTTATTGTGGCATTGCTTACTAATAATAAACTTTATCACCTATCCGCAAGTTACGAATTTTCATCATTTCATCGAGAGAGAGAGAGAGAAAATGCCATAACTTTTTCGTACATTGTTCAAATTATTAGGAATTTTGCGAAATTTGTGCGTAAAGCGTAGAAAAGTCAAAACTTTTTCAAATTACTCCTAATTGCACGATAATTTCCATAAATGATGATTCGACTATTTGCAAGCAATTCACCATGGATTTTTACTTTGAGCATTGTAAACTACTTCACATACATAATACAACAATGTGATTAACAACAAACATTATAATAGTCCATTTATTTACAATCGCCCTTCATGATGATCTACTCGCATGTAATTGGCTCCATGTGTGTCGTCATCCCCACTAAGACAGCCCCATCGCAAATGAAGGTATCTCATCGAATTGGTTATACTCTTCTTCGTCTACAACATCTTCAACTCCTACGATCCGTCTCTTGCCATGAAGAGCGATGTGCAACCTCGGATTGGCGGATCACGCACGTAGAAGACTTGAGTTGTTTGCTTCGCAAGGACGAATGGGTCATCTTTGTAGGCGAGTCTGCTGAGATCCGCAATAGTAAAGCCTCTCTTGTCGACCTTCACTCCATGTGGAAGTCCTACCCACTTACATCGGAACAATGGAACTTGGTATATTCCGTAATCGAGCTCCCAAATTTCTTCGATCAACCCATAGTAGGAGTTCATTGTGGTTGGAGAGACTCTTTTCGAGTGATGATAATCAGAGAAAGCATTTATGCACACACCACTGTTTTGGACAGTACTCTTGGAATCTTGACTCTCAGTGTAAAAGGTGTAACCATTAATATCGTATCCCTGCCATGTCTGTACATTAAATCTTGGTCCGTCAGCCAACCATTTTACGTTCTCACTAAAGGAGACCTCCGCTTTTTCTTTGAACCATGTGAGGAATCGATCGTTGTGTTCTTGTGCGATGGAGAGGTCATCCATTTGTGGATTCTCTTCCGTAATATCAACTTATCTCGCTCGATGTATGGATGAACTTCTACTGCTCGCAAGATATCAAATGCGCTTTGCAATACATATCAAACCTCGGACTCATTAGTTTGGACCCAATGATTCCTTTACGGCAAGTCGCCCTCGTGACGAGATCAGAACACCGATTGCTTGTCTTTTACCTAGGTAGTCCACACGTAACTCAATAACCTCTTGACCCCATAACCTTCAACAATACTACCCTCAAGCTTCGACCGATTCCTCACGTAGGACTTTAATATACCCATGTACCTCTCGAGCGGATACATGTAACGAGGAAAGCGGGCCCACATATCTTAATCTCTCGACAAGGTGAACAACAAGGTGGACCATTACGTCGAAGAACGACGGTGGGAAATGCATCTCAAGGCGACACAGAGTCTGCACCACCTCACTCTATAGGTTGTCTAGCATATCGGGGTCAATAACTTTGCAGGAGATCGCATTGAAGAAAAACACAACTTTGTGATTGCCAACCGACATCCTCTGGCGAGAATATTTGGATTGCAATCGGGAGCATTTGGGTCATCAATACATGACGATCGTGGGACTTCATGTCCAACAACTTCAAATCATCCATGGACACAAGCTTCTTAATGTTTGCGGAGTAGCCAGATGAAACTTTAATACCTTGGAGACTTTTGCAGAGATCTTCTTTCTCCTTCTTGGATAGGGTGTAGCATGCAGAGGGGATGTACGGACCTTTTCTATCCTCCTCTATCACCGCAAGCCTTGGCACGATTCCCATGTAGGCCATGTCATGACGAGCATTCACACCATCCTTGGTCTTCCGGTATGTTCAAGCAGATACCAACCAAATTATCGCAGACATTCTTTTCAACATGCATGACATCAATACAATGTCGGACATCTAACTCCTTCGAAGACGGTAAGTCCCAAAATATTGACCTCTTCTTCCAAATTGTCCTTGGGCGAACAGTTCTGACTCTTTCCGTCTTGAACATCGATATCCTCTACACGTGAATATACTTGCCTTCCACTCATGGGTCTGCGGTGCGAACGGACTTCCCTCTTCCCATCAAATTTGTCATCCATCTTACAAGATCGATGACTTCGAGGTAGAAACCTACGGTGACCCATATACAGCTTTTTCCGAATTTGGCACCATAGACTCTCGATCTCCTCTTCACAAATAGGACACACTTTGGCTCCTTTCGATCAGTATCCGCCAAATTACCAAGAGCCGGAAATCATTTATGGTGCAAAATACCATAGCCGTAGGGTGAAATGCTCTCTTTGTACGCATCCCACACCACGACACCCTCATTCCACAATTTTACCAAGTCCTCGTCGGTGGTGCAAGGTACACATCAATATCATTTCCATTGTTTGGGTCCCGAGATTAGTAATGACATCATGATATACTTCCGCTTCATACACAACCAAGGAGGAGGTTGTAGATACACAATGAGCGGCAGTCTTTGTGACGATCGCTCATGTTACCAAATGGATTCATTCCGTCGGTACTCAACCCAAATCTTATGTTCCTCATTTGGCACCAAACTCCTCATGTTTCCAATCGATGTTTCTCCATTGAGCGAATCGCAGGTGTCTCAGATTGCCATCTTCCTTTCGAGTTTCATAATGCCAACGCAACAATTTTGCATCTGGGATTTGCAAACAACCGCTTCAGACGGGAATGATGAGCAAGTACCACAAAACCTTGGCGGTGCACCTTTAGTGACCTCTTCACCGTCGTTGCCCGACTCTTACGCTTCTTGTCATTACGCTTCTCCTTTTGTTTGTACGGGGCACACCGCAAACCGACACACGTGCGACTCTGATGTGTGTTACGGTACAAGATGCAATCATTCGGACATGCATGTATCCTTTCTATTTCCATTCCCATGGGACATAGTAGCTTCTTTGCTTCATAAATGCTTGTTGGCAATGGTTTCCCCGAAGCGGATCCGATAGAAGAACTAGAAGTGCATTGAAACTTGTATCCATCCAGCGGTGTTTTGCCTTGATTCGAACAATGCAAGGACCGAACCCAACTTGGTGTATTCCGCTTTGCAACCTGTGAACAGCGGTTTGGCATAAATCTTCCATCAAGATTTTAAACTTTTCAAACTCTCTTTCAGTGTAATTACCCTCCACATCCCGCAACATTTGCTCCAAATTATCCTCCTCAAACATATCAAGTGCAACTCGTCATCCGGTTCCACTTTGTGTCTTCGTTGCATACCGGAAGGGTACTACCGCCTCCCGTGATGGATCCAACATGTGTAATTCCTCACGAAGCCACGTCAAATCGGTGGTCCTCAATTTGAGTGAGTTGCTAAATCTCCTCGATTGGTGCAATCAATGCAAGGACAATATATGAAGTTTAAACCCTCCTCACTATATCCTCTTACGCAATTTTTGAACTCCTTAACACCCCTATGAAATTCAAAGACTCACACGGCTTTTACGATACATCCATTCCTCACGGTCCATCTGCAATTAAATTTCGCACAATAAATTAAGGAGAAACTAGGCGACAACTAGCTAGCTATTTTAAATATTGAGACATCATTTCAATTAATATTACCTTTGCAAAATAGAGGACAGGTTCCAAGATATATAAATGTACTCTCGATCGATACCTAGCTTCTTCCCTGGTTTAGAGCTTCCAATTCCCTAGACAGGAGTCATAAATTTTTAAAATCAACAATGATATCAAATAATCTAATTATATAGCTAGTGCAGTAGCTTGCAAATCTTTTTACTACAACGAAACAAAACAAGGGTACCAACGATGACACCTAATCTCTAAATAGGTTAGGTCCTAATCCCATTCGAGGATATGTGGTTGGGCAAGTTCTAAGCCGTTGTACAACTCCAAAGAAAATTTGTGACATCTCCCCACTGTTCTCCATATACCGTCTCGACAACAGGTCAAGAGGGTGTGCATATGGAGAACACCGAGAGACGCTACGAAATCTACTCTGCATTGTACAACGGCTCAGAACTTGCCCAAACTATATCTTCGAAATCCAAAAACGTGGACAATTCGAGAATGCTCGCTATAAATATGCCATTTCATTCGGCATATTTGTAAATAAGCATCCTCGAGCGGGAGGCGAGGTTCCATAACCTAAACTCTAACATTTATCACAAGATAGCAACAATAATTCCATATTAACATGAGAGCACTATAATAATTAAATAGATGTGTGCTTATCAAATAAAGAGTGTGAAATCAAGCACGCGTACACAATTCAAGTGCAACCTAAACTTTATTCACGACATATCGAAATTACCTAGTGCAAAATTGAAGGGTTTAAAGAATTGCCCACATTTTGAAGAAAACCACAAATGAGGGCAAAAGAGGGAATCTTCTCAAGATAGGGTTTCAAATTTGCCCTCTTAATACCCACCCATGAGGACTTCAAATTTTCTCACCCAAGTATTGCTTTGAACCACACAATATGAGATGTTTTCTCGGGAGGCGTGAAGAAATCTCCTCTGGAGCAACACAGAGAAGAGTTCATTTCGAGTGCTATATATGACCTAGCGAGGCACATCGAATCGGTTCTTTTCAAAAGCGATAGTGATGTGAGCGCTCATCACTATCGGTTCTTTTTATAGAAGCGATAGTGATGAGCTGCGTGGACATCGAATCGGTTCTTTTAGAGAAGCGATAGTGATGTCTGCGATCATCACTATCGCTTCTATAAAAGAACCGATAGTGATGATCACGTGCACATCACTATCGCTTCTTTTCTTAGAACCGATAGTGATGTGCATAGTCATCACTATCGGTTCTTTTGATAGAAGTGATAGTGATGATCACGTGCACATCAGTATCACTTCTTTTCTTAGAACCGATAGTGATGTATATGCACATCACTATCGCTTTTAATCAAAGGAACCGATAGTGATGTGGATGTGATCATCACTATCACTTCGTTTGTTGGAACCGATAGTGATGACCATTCACATGTCTATCGTTTTTTAGTTTAGAACCGATAGTGATATGCCCAATGTTACATCACAATCAGTTATAATCTTAGAACCGATAGTGATTATTACTAACACCTCTCCGAAGTTATTTATCACAATCGTTTTTTTGTAAAAACTTAAGAACCGATACGGATAAAGCGATAGTGATGTGCCGTTCTGTAGTAGTGATAGCTCCGAACCCGCGGGGATCCGAATTCTAACTCGGTGGGGAAGACCGCCTCTGAGCCATACACCAGGAAGAAAGGTGACTGTCCGGTTGCTCTGCTGGGAGTGGTTCGTAGCCCCCAGAGTACTGAAGGCAATTCTTTGACCCACCGAGTGGCATATGGTTTGAGGTGATAAAAAATCCTTGCCTTTAGGCCTTGTAGCACCATGCCGTTGGCTCGTTCGACCTGCCCATTACTTTGGGGGTGTGCTACTGATGCAAAGCAAATTTTATGCGAGTTCACGCTTTTGATCTTGAAATATGCCACCTCTGAATTGGGTGCCGTTATCTGTGATGATTCGGTTTGGTACGCCGAATCTAACCACGATTTCATAGAAGAATTCTTTGGCCTTTGTGGCTGTGATTATGGCGACTGGCTTGGCCTCAATCCATTTGGTGAATTTATCGACGGCCACGAAGAGATGAGTATAACCACCTTGAGCCTTCTTCAAAGGTCCCACCATGTCAAGCCCCGGTCGCAAATGGCGGGTGATTGGGATGATGCGTAGTTCTGTGGCCGATTTGTTCACTGTCGTGCAAAGAATTGACATGCCGCATGTCGGACGATGTCCTCTGCATCGATGTGATCGACCGAAAAATCCGACGATAAGCCTTGCCGACTAGGGTTGTTGACAGCGTGATTCCCACAAATTCGAGTGGATTTCTTTGAGAAGATATCTCCCTTCTTGTCCTGATATGCACCGTCGTAGTACACCAGAGGAGCTCTTGCGATAGAGTTCTTCCCTAATTACCACATAGCTCTTGCTTCGGCGCATTATTCGTTCGGCCTACATGCGATCTTTGGGTAGCTCGTCCTTCGTCAAATAGTCGGATCTGAGCTGTCAATCGGGGTAATGATCGGGACTTCGCCTCTCGTTCTTCTCCTTTGGGATGTCAGACTTTGGCGAGTGCTTATTGTGGGCTTATGAATTTCTTTGTGAATACTCCCACGACGCGTGGTCGGCGGATCCCATCTTTGCTAGCTCGTCGGCCGCTTCATTGTCCCGATGGAGCACATGAACAAGTTCCAAGCCGTCAAAGTTGCCTTCTAGCTTGCGTACCTCCTGGCAATAGGCAGCCATGTTGTCTTCGATGCAGGACCATTCTTTTTGCACCTGATTGACCACGAGCATTGAATCTCCGCAAACCATCAAACGTCGGATGCCAAGTGATATGGCGATATGGAGCCTATGGATGAGTGCCTCGTACTCGGCGGCGTTGTTCGACACGGGAAAAAGTATTTGAAGAACGTACCTCAACCGTTCTCCACTTGGTGATATGAGCACTATACCAGCCTCCGCGCCGCTAAGCATGAGGGAACCATCGAAGTACATCGTCCAATACTCGAGTTCCTTGACGACCGCCGGGTTTTGAAGTTCTGTCTACTCGGCAGTAAAGTCGGCGAGCGCTTGAGACTTGATGGCTGTGCGAGGCTTGAATAGGATATCAAAAGCTCCAAGCTCGACTGCCCACTTTGCAATTCTCCAGGGTGGCCTCTTGGTTGTGAAATATATCTCCTAATGGGAAGGAAGTGACCACCGAAACAGTATGCTCTTGGAAGTAGTGCTTGAGTTTGCCAGATGTAAGAAGTACGGCGTATAATAATTTTTGCACTTGTGGATACCGCACCTTAGATTCACTCAGGACCTCGCTGATGAAATAGACTGGGTGTTGGATCTTCTGCACGTGACCCGGCTCCTCCTTTTCTATGATGATTGCAGCGCTGACTACGCAAGTCGTTGCCGCGATGTAAAGTAACAAAGGTTCCCCTGGCATCGGTGAAACCAAGATCGGGGGTGTCGTTAAGAAGGTCTTCAAATATTCAAACGCTTGATGTACCTCGGGCGTCCATTGGAACTTGTCTTGCTTCTTGAGGAGTTTGAAGAATGGCATACCTCGCATACCCAGTCGGGAAATAAACCTGCTGAGTGCGGCCATACACCCTGTAATCTTCTGGACGTCCTTTTGGCAAGTCGGTGGTTTCATATTTGATATGGCCTTGATCTTTTTTGGGTTGGCCTCAATGCCTTGTTGGGATACGATAAACCCGAGCAGTTTTCCCGAAAATACTTCGAAAACACACTTCTCGGGATTAAGCTTCATGCTGAAAGCCCTTAGACTTTCGAACGTCTCGGTTAGGTCGGCTATAAGGTCCCTCCTCTCCCAAGTCTTCACCACGACATCGTCCACATATGCCTCCACATTGCGTCCGAGTTGGGTGTGAAAACACCGCTGTATTGCGCGTTGATACGTTGTACCAGCATTTTTCAACCCGAACGATATCGTGGTATAGCAAAAGGCCCCAAAGGGCATGATGAATGAAGTCTTGATATGATCTTTCGCCTTTAGGTGAATCTGGTGGTACCCTGAGTAGGCATCGAGGAAACTCAGGATCTCGTACCCAGCGGTTGAATCAACCACCTGATCAATTTGAGGTAGCCCGAATGGATCCTTCGGACATGCCTTGTTGAGATCAGTATAGTCAACGCACATGCGCCAAATTTTATTCTTCTTTTGAACTAGTACAGGGTTCGCCAACCAGTCGGGATGATACACTTCTTTGATAAAACCTGCAGCTAATAGCTTGGTGATCTCCTACTTGATGGAGCTCTGACGATCCGGAGTGAACTGCTAGAGTCTTTGCTTGACTGGCTTTGCCTTTTCATCGACGTGTAAAGAATGCTCGATCACCTCCTTAGGAACACCTGGCATGTCGGATGATTTCCAGGCAAAGATGTCCTTGTTAGCCTGGAGGAAGGTGACAAGCATGCCTTCCTATTTATCTTCGAGCCCAATCCTGATCAGAGTTGTTTTGGATGGGTCGGATGAGTCGAGATAATTCTCTTGGTTCCTTCGCCTGGCATTATCCCTGATGTGGCCTACTTCTTGGACGGGATGTCGCCTTCTTCTTGCAATGTGACAGCCTCTGCCTGGATATTCTTTCCCTCGACGGTTGCCTCATGCAGCTCAGCAAGATCATAGTTCTCTCGGTCGTATTCCAAAGATCGCTTGATGTCACTTCAAACCGTGATGACGCTTTTGGGTCCTGGCATCTTCATCACCAAATAGGTGTAGTGCGGGACGGCCATGAACCGAGCCAGACCGGGCCTTCCCAAGATAGCGTGATACGCTGTCTCGAAATCCGCTACCTCGAAATTTATATACTCGGTCCGATAGTTGGTTTTGGTACCGAAGGTGACGGGCAAAGCGATCTGCCCGAGTGGAAACGAAGATGCCCCAGGGATCACCCCATGGAACGGCTGTGAGCTCGGCCTTAGCTCAGAGCGGGGGATGTTCATGTCGTCGAAGGTTTTGGCGAACAAGACGTTGAGTCCACTCCCTCCATCAATAAAGACTTTCTTGAGCTTAACATTGCGAATAATAGGGTCGAGCACTAGAGGGTACTTACCCGAATATAGAACTTGGTTGGGGTGATCCGAGCGGTCGAAGGTGATTGGGACTTCAGACCACTTTAGATATTTGGGGGTTGCCGGTTCCACCGCATTGATCTCCCGAGCGGTAAACTTTTGCTTCCGCTTGGACTCGTATCCGGTGGAGCCCCCATATATGTAGTTCAGCTCGTACTCGGGTTCTTGGTGATCGTCCTCGTCGGGAGGATTTTTCTTCTTGGCAGCCTCATCCTTCGCTGGAGCCGGTTGCTTGTTGCTTTCACGCGCAAAATGCTTCAGGGTAAAGCAGTCTTTGGCGACGTGCTTTCCCTTAGGGTGGAAAGGACAGATCGCATCCATGACAATATTGTAATCGGGCGCCTCCCTCTGTGTGGCTCGGGGTCGGTTGCGTTCTGCTACCGCAACTAGTTCCTCGCCTTTCCATTTTTTGTCTTTGTACTTGGAGGACTCGGCCTTGTCGCCTTTGTTCATCCGTTGCGGGCGATCTTCTTGGCACTCGGCCAGGGCGTCTAAGGCCGTGGTATAGCGGTCGGCCAATGCAAACATCTTCTTTACAGAGGCTGGTGGTTTCCTGGACGTTTTCTTGATCAGATCAAGATCGCTGACCCCTTTCTGAAAGGCTGCTACCACCACTGCATAAGATACATCCCTAATAGTGTTTTTCTTCTGCATGAAATGCCAGATGAAATCTCTCAGTGTTTCGTCTTTTTTCTGGTGAAGCTGATATAGGTCCCATGGGATGCCAGACCTCTCATAGGTTCCCTGAAAGTTCGTGATAAATTGATCGCAAAGATCGCTCCAGGAGTCCACCGAGTTCGCAGGAAGTCCTATAAGCCATGATTGAGTTGAAGGGGTAAGATTGACTGCCAGATAATTTGCCATCACGTTTTGATTGCCCCCAGCCGCTTTAACCGCTAGGGCATAGACCTACAGCCAAGCTTTCGGATCTCGATCCTCGTCAAACTTAACGATGCCCTTGGGGTTGAAACCTTCGGGCCATACTACTCGGCGTAACCGATAAGTAAACGCTCAGATTCCGTCGATGGATCTGTTGTCATGATGAGGGGGAGTCCGGCGTGGCGAGCCTCTGGCTTGGTGATTGTCATCAACGCGTCGGGGTGAAGTTCGGCGCGGCGAGCCCATGACTCGGCGATCGTTATTGTCGTTCCGACCCTGGCGATGATGGTCTCTATGGTCGTTGAAGTCGTCGTACCTTTGATCACTTCGTCGATCGTGGCCGGTATCGAAACGTTCGTGGTCGTCGTAGCGCCAGCATCGTTCTTCCTCGTCCTGCTCTTGCCGTATGGCGGTGATGTCTTGGCGGAGGTCGCGGTTGAGATTCCGGTGGGCGTCTCCGACTGGTTGTGTGGGGCGTCGACTGCCGGTACTCTAACTGGTAGCAGTCCGACTGCTAGCGACGTGAGTAGCCACGTGGGAGCGTGAGTGCGCTTCTCCTACCGGCTTTTTCTGATTCTACTGAATTGCTACCGCCATCACCATGGCCTTGATCTAGGCCACGATCGGGGCTGCCGGGCTATCAGATGCAATCATCGGGTCCAGCGTGTCGAGAAGCGTCTTGGAGGCGACGACGTTCTGCAGTGGTGTATGGAAGACAACTTGGTCTTCCAATTTTGATTGTAGGATGTCCTCGTGGACATTGCGGCCGCGAGATTGAAGCGATCGCGCCTGTGCCTCCTTAGCCTTACGAAGAAGGCGATCTTCCTCTGCGGCTTCTTGAATCTCTTGTTGGCGTTGGAGATCGGTTTTTTGCTCTTCTATTGCGAAGATGCCACGAAGACTGTAGCAATTCCTCACGACGCCAACTAGTTTGCTGGCCGAGTTGGAGTGGCACACCTGAGATGGGTCGGTCTGATCTTTACCAGATTGGATCTGGTTTAGGTCTAGGCAAACAAGCTCTCCGAGGGTATCTGCGACGAAGTCCGATTTTCCAAGCGGCTTTGGCGGAGATGAAGGTGGTGATGATTCCGTGATTCTTTGCCATCGAGTTTGTAGGAAAAGATTATAGCGCTTCCCCTACAGGCGCGCTAGCCGACGACGTGGTCGACAATGAAATTATAGGGCGGCGCTAGATCTAAAACTCGAAGGTCATACAAGACAAAGGTTTAGGCGAGTTCGGACCCTCGGCGAAGGAGGTAATACCTAGTCTGTGTCTTTGGGATTATTTGGATCTCTTGGATCTAAGATTGCTTGTGTCCTGTTGTTGCCCGCCTCTCCCTTATATAATGGGGTGGGGCGGTTTCTGATTCCGTTGATTAAGGGATTAGATCGGTTATTGGATTCTAATCGATTACAGGATAGAGTTTACATCTTTATCTTATCCTGCTAACAACTTGGATTACAATCATATCTCTAATATCTAAATATTTGTTCAACTATCTCTAGGATATATCCCCTTGTGCACGGCAACAAGGTTTGGCGCGGAGCTTATCCTCTGGGCCTTCCACTCAGCCCTGTCTCTCCCTCAGGCACTTCTGGGCCGGTTATGAAGACACCTGGGTTCTTATATTCCACACTTATCCAATTTGCTATGCTCATTTCAACTGAGGGTAGATATTTTTCTGCTGTGTGATATTTTCTAAAATACATGTGTCCACTGTTTATAATAGGTTTGCATATTGCCAAATGATGCTAACAAGTCGCTAGAGGTGACTAGTTGGCCCACAGACAACATTTGGTACATCAGCGAGCGATAACAAATTATAACGGGCTGACGGCAACTCTAACTTTAGTTATTTATTTAATTCCATTATGTTATATTGATTTACTGCCTTTACTGATCAATGCGAATTTTCTAATTATATATAGGGTTTACAGATAAAGATCAAATGGACTCGGATGATTGAAATTAATATACTTGTAATTCTTATTTTTTAAAATGTAATTATTTATTCATGCATTTTATTGTAATTTGGGATGTATTAAATCTTTTATGTAATTTTAACCTGATCTGTATTTAGTCTTATGAATTTCTTAAATTTTAATCCATTTTATTCAGTTTGTAATAATTAAGTTATGCGACTCAACTGTATTAGTTAATTTAATTAAACGTATTATTTAAATTTAATAATCTCATTTGTATCATAATTATTCGGGTTGTTTCAATAGTTGAGTAGTCTCAGAAGGGATCACCATTGAGACGACATTGCGCATGCCAGGGGACCCACCATACTCCTCGGTGTACAGGAGGTCCCCCGATGTCATCACAACACGACCAGATCCACGACAATCACCCATAATCATCATTGACCCAAAATGAAAATATACAAGTTCATCATGCACATCACGGAGTTGTACTACATCATCGTCAGTAGCATATTGAGAAGAAAATGGGGAGAAAAAGGGCTAGAGTTTACCAAACCCTAGATGGAGTTGTGTTCGGCTAGGGCTTCGAGCCAAGGGGAGACCAGGTGGCCCACAGGTGGAGCAGGAGGAGAGTCGCGGTCGAGCCGGCTGAGGGAGCCGAGCGGCATGAAGCAGCCGAGGGGCTTGGAGCTCGAGTGGCGAGGAGGTGACAGCCCAGCCATGTGGGTGCGGGCTAGCGCTCAGCCCAGAAGGAGATGTGGGCGACGCATGGGCATGGCCCAGAGGGGGAAGAGAGAGAGGCCGAAGGAGAGGCAGCCAGTGGCCAACGTCGACAAGGGAGAGGAGGAACCGATCTGGAGCAATGGGGAAAAGGGGCAGAGAGAGATGAGGGAAGAGGATGAGGCTGGCTGAAGAAAAGAAATTAGCGGAAGAAAGCAGAAAAGAAAAAGGAGAAAAGAAGAAAAGAAAAGAAAGAAGAGGGAGAAATTTTTTTCCAACCCATCACATCATCCAAATTAATTATGCTTATATACAAATCAGATAATCAAAATAATCTAAGCTTTTAGGCACTTAAATAAAAGACATTAAATTAAAGATATCCCAGAGATTTAAAAGAAGCATCATAATGTATATTAAATAATAAAGTTTTAAGAGCGGGTTGGACACTGTAAAACATGTTAAAATCTACTAAAATATAGTATTTTGTAATTTCAAGAATTAATTCAAATCAAACAGGTGATATACAACAGTTGTTGGGTGAAGACGATTTGTAGCAAAATCCAGACAAGCATCCCTTGACCACATTTTAATAATTTCCAACAAATTATTTGATTATATGTGATATCACAGTGTATGGGAAAATGGTTTTAAGAAAAATCTTAAATCGATTGCTGATGGAAAGATGGTTATTGTGACTGTTGTGACAGTAATTGATTATGGATATGTGAGAATGATGATAACTGCTGAAGCAGTGTTTGAATTATTGATATATTGAAATGACTCATCCAATTAAAGGAGCCGGTGACGTATGTATATGTGGTGGGTAGAGGGTGCCATGAGAAGGGTATTGTAGGTGGGGCCCTCTATATAGGATATGATATAAGGATAAATAACTACACTCGGGTAATAAATCGTATAATTCATATCAACTATAGTGTGTAGAAATGACCAGAAAATATTGTCCTATAAGGGTGTTATGATCTCCACATTGGGTATGCATAGATAACTAAGAGTGCGAAGCTGGATATACAAGGAAGGCCCAGTGAGGGGCACGCAATTAGAATTCAACTGAGGTTGATCTGTTCTGGGGTGCTATATTTAAACACCATGAGATGAGTATTGCCGACAAGTAACTGGGGTATAACTGGTATTCTGCGAGCGAGTGGGAAACATTGTGAAGGGCACCATGCTCGTTAGCCTCTAGGGTTGGAGATCTAATACCTGAGTAGTGAAAAATATTCTAGGTTCTTAACTAAGGTTGGGTTCACTATGGGTAAAGTGATACAAATCTGCGTAGGGTTAAATCATGAATCCTTGGCTGTCTCCTGGATGAGGCTACGGAAGTTAAGTCTACCTCATATACGGGTGCTAGTAGCAATTTCAGGAATTAAAACATGAAAACAACGTGTTCATAATAAAACCCTATTTTCTAAATGAGGATTTGAGATAAAGATGGAAATGAAATGGATGTGAGGAAATTTCATATGATGCACTTTGTTATTAATGCTTGCGGAGTACGTTTTGTACTCAATCTTGATTAACTCTCTTTTTGCTTAGAAGCTGAGGACTATGGATTTGCCCTCGATGCATGGGCTGAGGATGACCAGCAGGGTCAGGCTGATGATGCAATGGAGGACTATCAGAAGGACTGGGCGGATTAGTGGATTGTACGGTGGAGACCATCGATCCATTAGGTACTTAGTATTCATGTAAATTATTTATGTATGGACTATATGTAATATGCTAGAACTTGATAACTATGGACCAGTAGCCTGCGTGGCAAAGGATTGTAATACGTTTTCATTTTAGTCTCTAATTATTATTATACTGCAACACTATGAATACGGTGTATTATCTGATAAAATATCGAGTGCGCTCGGTATTTTGTTAGCTAATATGCCAAGATTAGTATAATTAACTCAGAGCAAGGCAGTGTTACTGTTATTGCCCTAGGCTAACTATGCTGGTCGACACACTCGATGGCTTGGGGATGGACGATCTGGGGAAGGCTCTGCCACCTCCCCCTTTTAACCGAGGTGCTGCTACCCTTTTTACTATGTGTGACTTTACTTTTTATCATGTGATATTTTTTGGCACTATTTGGGCATAGCTATGGTAACCTAATGAATACAGGTTTGTTTTCTACCGAATGATGAAACCCTAGCTAGAAAGAGATGCCGACTGGCCCTGGACAGTCTGGTATCTTAATGAGCACCAATCTCATACAGGTCTGATGACAACACTTTATCTTTTAATTTTAACCCTATTTGTCTTTCATTTATATGCTTGTCTAATGATTTCAGGGGATCAGAGCTGCAAATCATCCGAAGCTTAGATCAAAGATGGATTGTCAAATTCTTGTATTTATTCTTTGTTATAATTTGTGTTTGCGTAAACTGTGATGTATGAATATATGTATGACATTTTTGTTAATGAAATGGAGATGATGATTAATCTTTGAATGATTTACTTATATGCGCCATTAATTTTATTAATGATCTCTTTTATGCTACTAATCTTTACAGTTGTTTCAACCGTCGCGCCGCTGCGCCACACGAAGCCATTGCGGTCCCCATTGCATGTCAAACCTTCGTGGGGAAGCGGTGAGTGGTCCTCGTCCGTTTTAACCAAATAGGTTGCTAGGCAAACTTAGGGGGTGTTTAGCACAGCTCCAGCTCCACCAAAATCCGTGAAGTTGGTGGAGTAGGGTATTTTTAACTCCAAAAATTTATGGAGTTGAAGCTGTAGGTATATTAAGAGTGTTTAGGTCGGTCATCTTGTTTACATTTTAGACTAAAAATATAAACTTAATTCACTTTATTTTAGCCTACAAGCTCTAGATCTGAAATGGAGCTGAGATCTAGAGCTCTGCCAAATAGGGCCTTAGTCCAAAGTAGGCAAGTAAACGAGCCTGGCTTCCTAGGCTCGAGCTCTATAAAAACTCGAGTGAGCTTGTATTGGGGTCCGAATCTAAACCTAGGCTTGAGCTCGGTTCAGTCCAAGCTTGAGTAGACTCGAGCTCGGCTTGAGTAAACTCACTAATAATCAACAATTCAATATAAACTAATTTTTAACAATAAAAAATTCTCAAGCTTGAACTCAGCTCGAGTAAACTCGGAAAGAGTTAACATGTACTAATATTAATAAGTGATTTGTAAATTTACCAAATTCACAAGCTATTCGAGCTTGGCTCGATGAAGCTCGCGAGTTTCGAGCTTTTTTTACAGCCCTAGTCCAAAGCCCTCCGTCCCATTCACAGACAAAGAGGTATAGAATCTCTACTACTTCTAATTAGGAGTTGGTGGCAGCGGTCTGTTCTCCTTTAGAGTATCTGATTCGTTGGATCTGACATGAACGGCTGAGATAGAAGAAGATTTAATCATATCTTAGATGGAAGGGTTTTATCATATCTTTTTTGAATAAAAATATTATTTTAGCATATCTCTATTCACATGTTCTTACTATAGAAGGATGCTATTCATATATCTTATAAATAGAATGATTTTCTCATCATGTCCTGCATGGATAGAATGATATACTCACCATATCTTATAATACGGTAATTCTATCTCATCATATCTGGAAATGCATAGAATAAAAGGAAAGAATCACGCAACCAAATCACGTGCCAATCACGAAGATGTCGAGGAGACCTGGCTTCCATCCGCCTATGTACACTGCCTTCTGCTTTCATCTACTCCTTATTAGAGGGCACCCACTCTCATCTCCAGGAGGACAGGCCGGTCTGTAGTGGAGACACACGCAGGAAGAGAAGAGAAGAGAAAGGCTGCGTGCAAGAAGCAAGAAGATTTCCTACAAGAGGAAGACAATAACTTTCTCCTCTTTCAATGGTAAGGATTGATATCTCTCTACTAATTCTAACTAAGAGTTGGTGGCGATCGTCCATTCTCCTTCAGAGTACTTGATTCGTTGGATCTAACATAAACGGTTGAGACGGAAGAGGATTTAACCCGATAGTCAAATCTCTTCGGAGGAACAAACTTTTCCTACTATTGAAATATAATTAAAGTTAGTGTTCTTCGTAAATAAATTTTTTGTCGCAAATTGAATTTTCGTTGCAACGCACGGGCACATGACTAGTCTATAAAAAAATTAATGTTATTGGACTATGCATACTTTTGTTAAATGGTATACTACGATTATCCATCGACTTTGTGAGCACTAGTATAGTGCCTGTGCTAACACTACGACGGCAGTACACCAGCTTATCAATTAAATGAGAAGATAAGTATGAATACAACACTTAATAATAAAAGAGAAATTTAGAATTTTAAATGAATTTAGAAAGAAAAACGGAACTAAATGGAGGTCGAATGGGGAAAGCGGGCTCCCAAAAGATTTTAAATCAAAAAGAGAAAGAAAAAGAATTTTACGATTTTAGATTTTTTGACTTCCACAGAGAGCACAGCGTGCTCTGCAGGCTTAACCAGCGCAAGGGGGAGGAAGGCCGGGGGTGGTCGGCGGTCGCGATGGGTCGGCACTGGTGCGACGAGATCGCCGCACCGGCGCTGGGGAGGAGCCACGGTTGCGGTGAATTTCGCGGGAAAGATGGCGGTGATGGCTTGGGTTACCTCAAAATCCGCGATCTTTACAAGAGAGCACTTGGGGATTTACACTTGTCTGATGGGGTAGAGGAGAGCTCTTGGCTTTTATAGCCCGAAACAAGCATATTTATGGAAACCATAATTTGGGATCAAATCAGTTGGGAGGAAATTTTAGCAGAGCACGAAATTTGGGAATTAACACCATAGATGGAAAGAGGAGATTTGGTGTGGGATTGATGGAGCTTTGGAGCTTCTTTCTTGCTTTAATGGAGGAGGGAAGAGAAGAAGCTTCTACGATGCGGGTGCTGACTAGAAGAAGCTATAGGTGAGTTGCCTTTATTTTTTAAATATAGAAGGATTTTTGAAAAGATAGCACATTAGGTTAAAAATTCTCAAAAAACTTTCGATTATTTTGTACTTAATAAAATTATTTTCAAAAAATTTAAATTATAAATTTGCGAGAGACACGCGACGCGAGGTCGCTGACTAGCAACCTCGCGGCGTCGGCAAAGCCACCGATGGCGACCGTGGAGCCATTGCAGACCTGCGTTCTCCCGGTCGCGCTGCCCCATCTCCCGGTTTCCTTTTCCCAGTACGTAATGTATGATCCTTTCCTTTTCCATGACGTTTGTTTCCTTTTCCTTGATTCCAAGACGTTTGTTTCCTTTTCCTCGTTGATGTTGGAGGTGAGAGAAGGTCTGTTGTGGGCTACAGGGATGATTTCAGAAAAATATGGAAAAATAAACTGCACTCGCCGACCGCTGGATCCACAAGGAAAAAAAGATAAAAATTAAGCGATTGCTTTCATGCATTGGTTTCGTGAGAAAAAATTGAAAAAAATTAAGCAGCACTCACAGACCGTTGGTTCCTTAGATAAAAAATAAAAACAAAATTTAGCGCTCCAGTGCCTTTGAAATTAGGCTCTATGGGGCTAGATCCGTAAAAAAGTCTCGAGAAGGGTCATATTCGGGAAAAAAAATACGATCACAATGCCAGGACAATAAAAAATTCAAGTCTTGTTTCCTTGCATGCGGATCCTCCCTGTTTATTTTCTTGTTTGATTCACCCTCCTTTCAAATATGTAGTACGTACAATTTTGGTCAGTAAAAAATTCAAGTCTGGTTTCCTTGCATGCGGATCCTCCTTATTTATTTCTTTGTTTGATTCGCTCTCCTTCCAAATATGTAGGTGGGGAGGGTGCATTTGTAGGCCACGAGGATGATTAGACACACTAAATAATGGCCATCGGATGTGGGTGAGTAAAGCGAGGAAAGATCGAGGCGTTCATTTTGATGAATGCAAGTTTACGGGGCGTTTCTTTGGGTGCACGAACATTGGGTCATCTCTAATGAGGTGCATTATTTAGGGTGGACGTAGAAAAAATTGCTTAGGTGCATTATAAAGGGGTATAGATTAAAAGAGAGTTACATGTATACCTTTGATCTCCAATAAACATGTAAGTATTGCTTAGCGATGCTTCTCAAAAATAGATATTTATATTACGAAAAGGAGGGAGTATTTGTCCGGCCGGTTCCAGAGATGAAGCAGGCATCCATCCTCTCGCCAAATCCTTTTCCATGCCGGCCCTCGATCGGTTAACATGCGCAACACGAGCATCCAGAATTGGCCGACCCAATGGACCTTCCCTGATCCTAGAAGACATGTACGACCACTTTATTCGTCTACTGGAGTAGTATAGCCTAGCTAGTACTGTTATTCCCGGCATAAATGCGTCCCTGATCATAATCTTCTTGCACTCCGACATGGTCATATGGACGAAATCTTCCCATGCTTTGGACCGACAAATAAAGACGCCTGATTTGATGCGGAAAAACTGATGGTTTGTATCGGTTCAGCGTATTCGAATGGTCAATCAGTGGATTTTTTTCTTCTATGCAGAGAACTTTCTGTCTGAGGGTATTTTCCCTTTCGTAAGCTAGAGGACTTTAAAACAGCGCTCCTTTCAATTCGTTCAGAATCATCAATAAAAAGCCAAAATAGCATTTGCAAATATGATGACACCTTTATTTTTGTTTTATTCTTAATTCTTACTGTAGTAGTAGTAGGGTGTCCGTGCATTACAACGGAATCCTAAAAAGGGTGACCGCCGATGTTCAACACCTTGGGTCCTTTAATCAAATTTACGGAAATAAATAAAATACCGGCCCCTAGATATCAAAATGAAGATAATGAAAATGCTTCTTTATTAGCCAAGCGGCTTTGACAGAGTACACAAACTTAACTGCTAAATGCTAGATGGAACAGGACTTTCTCAGATGATTTCAGAATGCTAATGATTCAAGATGCCTTCAGATTATCCTAACAAAGTGGATTGGCTCCCTATTTATCCTTTATGAAGAGGCAGCAGTTGATATCCAGTAGGGGTGTCGTGTAGCCGGTAGACGCCTTTCCGCTAAATGATGTCTTCTCGTCAAAGGGTGCCTTTTCTGGTGATAACTTCCAGGTGGTTGCTTGTTCCTGTCAGATAACTGACCGCACGAAGACATGTGCGGGAAAAACCGCTTGTCTCCGACCAGTTTGCTGGTCGGGGTAGCCATTTTAGTGGTCGGCGATGACTAGTGTGAAGTAGGGGTTTGACCATCTTTGATTGAACTGGTCGGAGATCTAACCGTTCGAATAAGGATAGGTTTTGTTTAATGTGTTATGGCGATTAGGTTTTACGGACCCATTTTATCAATGCATGGTCACGAATTATTATAAAGGGCATAAATAGAAAACATGGTTTTAATCCTCGTCAGTGATACATATAAGTAGAAAGGATACTAAGCTATACAATAAAGTACAATTTCTTTCATACACACATCAAGCGAAGCATATCTCGGCAAGCTAGTAAATAAATCAGATTATAAACAAATGTTTTATGTTGAGTCTCGTCCAACATGAATACAAATAAAACATCTTTTAGTTGTATTATAAGATATCTATGATGTAAGAATTTTGTAGATAATATTCTGGTAAACGTCTCATTTGAATTGAAGCGCCCATCCTTTACAGCACAACAACTATTTTAAGATTGCTCGTAGAAGTAGCTTATGAGAGTGCGATGTAGAGTTGTCCATGAAAGAACTAGATCAGGGGATAGATATACATTTAGGATAGTTTGGCCATGTGCCTTGCAAATGATCACAATGATTTGTTTCTTAAAAATCCTTAAAAATATCTGCCAAGCACATTTGGTTACATAAATTCAGGTTCCGTAGAAAAAGAAAGAAGAACCATCCACATAGCGACTATTACTTTGATTATCACTTTAAGCTTTATTAGTTTTTGGGCAAAAATTACTTTGAGAAATGTATTATTAACCATCAACCAAACTAATATATGTCTTTTAGGAGGACAATTAACTTCAAACTTCTTGAATAATGACACTCCTAATACTAAATATGTGCAAACCATTGGAAATAAGCTTCGAGACAGATTAATTTTCACCCCCATTTAGCTCCACTGATTTAGCAATTCTCATAATCTCATACCACACATACTTAAGCCTTTCCTCTACGAAAGATATTTGAGACATGCCAAAATCTCCATGGCAAACATAACTTCCACGAATAGATTCATGTGTAGAACCATTTTTCATTGTTTGATATGTATAGAACTGATCTGGGTTAGCAAATTTTGGAACTGATGTAAGATATGTTATAAACATAGTATGAATCGGAAAGCCTGACTTTGCAGGTAGGGAACAAGATTTCATCACAGTGCTAGTTCCTCCTAGAGATACTCTACCTACCGTTGTAGACTCGCATTCAACCACACCAACCAAAGATCAGAATAACACAAACCTAAGAGGACAAGAAATGCAGAGCCGATTGGACAATAGAAAACAACCGATTTTTCATGCAGAACACATCAACTCAAGCTCAATTGGGCTTTTTAGTTGATGTGAAGCACACCTAGTGGTGGTTTTTCTGATCTATTGAAAAGTTCTCTAGGTATACACACAATACAGGAGGAAAGAAAATCCATAGATATTTTAGTAATAAAAAATAGTAGTATGCTTGAAGCTCTTTATATTAACAACGATGTTATATTAATCCTAGAACACAATTATATTGCTATATACTGAATAAATATGGAAGGTCTTGCCATAGGAAAGAAAAGTGAAAAGATGCAGATAATTGGATCGAACTTTAGCAATACATCACCAGCTTAGTCCACCATTCATGTTCTCTTTTCAGTAGGTAATGTGGACTTCAATTAATGAGAAAATTATCTAATTTTTATACATTTTCATTGTAAGAAAATTGTGACGGCGGAAGAATGTTCTTCATCAAATCAATTATAGTCTGCTTCCTACATTTGCTTTGTGCTTTCTAATAACTAATCAGGTAATTATGCAAATATAACATGGAAGCCATGTTCTCCTTGATAAACAACAATAAAGTTCAATTCCTATAAACTGCAGTACTATGAAAACTATTTCCTAGATTTTATCTAGATATTAACGCAATCAGCTAGTAAACATCAAAGTAATAGTTCTATGAATGGCAATTTCTAGCCTCCCAAATTGATCACAGTTTCGACTTGTTGGCTACCAAATCATGTAAGAAAGTAGATAAAAAAATGTAGGATAATAAATTAGTTAAAAGTAATAAGTATGGACTCACCACAGGAGAAAGGGAGAAAGCAAATGTAACCAATTTATCATCTAACAAATCACTGAAAGTAAATCCAACTTCTAATTAAACACCCATCATCGCATGAACTGCCAACTGCTCCCATCATGGTCATCACCGCAGAGAGTCAATCCATACAAGGGAAGAGGATGGAAGAAAGAAAGGCCCCTCTTCTTCCACACCACAATGCCGTTGTGCTCCTCCTATTGCAGCGCTAATGCTCCTCTTCCCCATGACCAAGGCGCGGTTTCTAGTTAAGACTCTGTTCTCCAGCAAGGGTCACTGCTGCCTCCTCCATTGCTTCCGGCTCTGACCTTAAGAAGTACCTAGGCTTGTAGGCTGGCCTCAGAAGTGGGGGAGGTCATCGGCGAGCGGGGAGGCAAGCGCGGTTGCAACCACCTTTGCTGCGCTTCTTCACCGCTCCACATCTGAGGTTCGCTGGTAGCCACATAGATAGGATTTGGGACTTAGTTGTGAGCGCTCGCACCGCCCACTTGCCACCATGTCGATGTCAGTCCTTCTCCCGTAGCTCGTAAAGAGCGGATGTTGGGGGTGTTGGTGGAGAAGGAGAATCGGGAGTGGGAGACAGCAAGATTTGAGAGGGAGAGTTGAGCACACCGGATCAAGGGAGGGGGAGGTGGTGCAGCGTTGAGGTGGTTTGAGATGGAAGACGTCGTGGCTGGAGCGGTTTGGACCTTGTAAGCCCATGCGAAGATGAGAGGAAGGGGTGGGACGATTGGGCTAAATCCCCTTCCATCTCAGTCGTTCGTGCCAGATCTAATGGATCAGGTGTTCTGAAGAAGAACAGACAACCGCCACCAACTCCTAATTAGAAGTAGTAGAGATATATGTGTGTTCTTCTCGCATGTTCAAGTGTTGTAGTTTCTAAAAGCCATGGTATCCAGAAACTACAGTTTTGCAATTATTGTTCATGTGATACCACAGTTTTCAAAAACCATATTTTGTTTTATAGAATTGAGAGAATCTATGATGTGTTTGGATGCTACAGTTTTTTGTGCAATATTTATGTTTAAAAAATATAGTTGTTGGATGAACTACTTTGTACATAATACATATGCAAGTCACTGGCCTTACGGTGTACCCCCATTACTACAAAAATAGTCATCTAAGTCGGTTCTTTTTCGTCATCTGGATTGGTTTTTATGGCGATACAAAGTCCTTAGACAGTGATGACTAGCGGTTATCATGGTCGGTTTTCGCCCAATAGAGATAAAGCATTATCTGTGTCGGTTCCAAGGTCGGAACCAACCAAGAAGACCTATTATCTCTATTGGTTTCGAGCTAGAAACCGATAGAGATAATTATGAATCTGTATCGATTTCATGATCAAAACTGATAGAGAAGTCTTTATGATCTCAATCGGTTCATAGCATGGAACTGATAGAGATTAGTGAATTATCTCTATCGGTTTCACGCTCAGAACCAATAAATATCACACGTCTTTATCGGTTCTAAGCATGGAACCGATAGAGATAAATCTTAGGTATCACTTTCACAGTATATTCACACTCATAGATTGATAAATTCGTAATATATTCACAGAGTGATAGTATATGCACAATTGATAAATTCACAATATACTCACAGATCAACAAATTCACAGTATATTCACATTCACTATATTGTTGATAGTATACATACTCAATACAGAAATCAGTAGCACAATCCTCTAACGTAACTCTCCTCAAACAACCCCGACATCCTAGTAGAAAGCTCTTTGCCCAAGCAATTGCACCTAGAGTACCACAGAGATTGTCCATTGAACATACTCAATGCAGAAATCAGTGGCACAATCCTCTAGCAGCCTTTTCCTTGCAGAACTTCTTGACACAAGAGCAGTCTTTCGTATCATTTTTATAGCTAACTTTCGTTTGAAGTACTTTTTGCTATGTTACAATGATACAATAAACTAGTTAAAATATTAACAAGCATACATTGAGAAATAACATTATTTGAATGATCAAGTCAAGAAGACTTTGGGACTTTTTCATGTCTACCATCATTGTGCCATAGCTTCCGCAATATATGCTTTCCAATTCTCCTTGTAGTTTCACAGCTCCGACACAATACCCATTTATTTGACACCAATAACTGATTGACTTTCAATCATATCTCTTAATCCCTACAAAAGTGATCATTTTGTTATGAAAATAGGCTATTTTGGTATATTATCAGTTACCATGTTGAATTAAATACTAGAAACCTCTGTAAGCTCAGTTTTGGCTTCTTCCAACTATGTATTCTCCCTGCACTTCTTAATGATGAGAACATGGTTAAGAGATTCAATATCTTACGATTTGTCATCTATATCTTTTAGTTTTTGTTTCATCTTATAAATTTTTTCTGTTAACTCAGACTTTCCATTCAATTGTTCTATCTTCATCTCAAGTTTTCGTTTAGCATCCAACAGCTTTTTCATGTTGTCTGTCTTGTTTGTAGGCTCCATTTTATACATGATATTTGACAATATCAAAGTAAATATACTTATAATCAATTAACTAAGCATATGCATGATAATTAACATTAATAGAGGCATACAACTAGCAATGAAGCTCAAGTTAATTTTAAGTTGTTCTCAGATGTCGGGCTACCTTAGAAAGGCCTCATTGACGCTAGGAACAAGATATTAGACTGATTTGTGACAACCTTACCTTTAAAATAGATTTAATAATTGATAGTTTATAAAACCTAATCAATTGGACCAAGATATATTTAAAAGAATCAATACTCAAGAATGATTACTGAAACTACAATAATACTGACTGCAAAAGCATGAAACAGAGGCTACCAGCAATAGTTCAGATGATAAAAATAACCAACAATAATATGAACAAAACAATAACAACCAAGCACAAGTAGAGCAGTAAGCACAATGAGCATGAACATATATCTAGTAGCATTTAACAGATGATACCAATTGAACTAATCAAGTATTGCAAGATGTAAACGATTAATCAATGTTGTCACAAATAGTCTAACTAGCTCAACTCCTCATCGAACAATGTCTCCCCACATGCAAGATCCCCAAGACAAGTAAATTATCTAGCCCCTTTGTAATAACAGTAAAGAAATTAATCACAAGGAGATGATTATACTCACAAAGCACCAACTGAAAAGTCAGTGCAGCTAACACTGCTAAGGGAGGAGGTGGCGGCAACATGCTTGGGGGAGTAGACAATGGTGACGTGCTTGGGGAGGAGGCGATGACGTGCTCGGGGAGGAGACGATGGCGACATGCTCAGGGGAGGAGACAACAGCGACGTGCTCGAGGTTGGAGGCGACAGCACCATGCTCGGGGAGGCAGATGAGCGACGCGGGGGAGGGGAGGTAGATGGGCGACGTGCTTAGGGAGGCAAATGGGCGACGCGGGCAAGGGGAGGCAGAGGGGCGATGCGAGCGGAGAGGAGTAAACTCCTTTTTTATAGAACAGAGGTGAAGCCGAGAGGTCAAGCATAAGGTGGATGACTCGATTTTTAGTATTTGAATTGATCGGGAGGAGAAGCCCCTTTACTTCGTGATGACAAAATCATGAGGGTCAAGCATGAGGGTGTTTACTTCGTGATGACAAAATCATCACTATCGGTTATGATATTAGAACTGGTAGTAAAATATCACTATCGGTTCTGAGGGCAGACTGATAGTGATGTTGTTTGCACCAAAATTTGGCAAACTTGGTCAAAATCGGCAATAAAGTCAAAAATACGGAATTAACGGACAGGATTGGAAAGATTTGAAAGTAATTGGTAACAGCAAGATCTTTTAAGAAAACAACCATCCGAGATAAGGCCAATACGAATCAGAAACTTGAAACGTGTTGTAAAAGGATACGATTGGCCAATGGGTATAAAAGAAGGGTCGAAGTAAACTGCAGAAAAGGCCAATACATACAAACAACCAGCTTTACTTTTTATCTACTTTTCCTGTCGACTAGGAGTAGTTCTTGTAATCTAGCCTTTGTAATCGATTTTGATCAATAAAGTTGCGCATCGCCGATTGTTGATCATCCTCAGTTACACCCCAGGTTTGATTTATTCTGATTTTGTTGCGCATCGCCTTCTTCATAATTGATCTGCCTTTATCCTCTGATTAGCTTTAATCGGCTAGTTAGATTTATCCTGATACCTTTATCTTGATCGGCTTTAAGCTGATCGAGTTTAAGCCGATTGATCTTAACGATCGGCTTTGTTTGAATTTTATTGTTTTTACCTTATCGATTCTGAGTTAAATCGACCGCACGCTCTGAACCGGTGTTAAATGCGGTGTGTTCTTTGTCGAAACCCTACATCAAGTTTTTGGCGCCAACACACTTTTTGCACGCCAGTGGGACAATGTCCACGTCGTGGAAGTCGATTCCGCCGTCGATCTCAACACGAAGCTATAATCGTCCCAACAATGGGCGATTTAACGCAGAACAACGTCAAGAGATTGAAGATCGGAAAGCCGCGTTAGAAGAGATGATGCTAAATTGCTACCAAAAGACTAGACGTGGCGTTACACAAAAATCCGCCCTGCCGACGGTCAATACCCTAAAAGACACAGGTGCAGCAGAAACGGTAAGTCGATATCTACCCGCTCAGGTCGAATTATCGGCTATGATTAACCAATCTGTGCACCATGCTTTAATAAACCAATCATCGGCTCTGGTAACGACTCTTAAGCCGATGATAGCAAATAGCGTTAAATCTATTGCCCAGGAGTTAGCCTCGTCAGGAAGCCTGCATGACCCACTACAAGCTCTACCAAATTATCCTGTTTTTTCAGTATCACAAAACACGCAGAGCACACCAGCCGATCCTAAACCATCGGCTATGACCACACCTCCCACGATGATGCCCACACAACCTACGGTCATATTGCCTAGGGATCCTCGGTCAAGTGGGGTGAGCCATTACCACGCCTATACCGACGCCGCTAAGTATGATCCATCCATCAATCTACCACCGTCGGCTCCTTTTTACGCTTTTCCCCAATCGGTTTCACAGTAGATTGGCTCGAAAGATATCCCAAGAGCCTACCCCGCTTAGAAACCGGGTCCCACGGGGTAGTAGCGTACTCGAACCATTTATCCGGTGCGGAACCACAAATTAGGCATAATCGGCACGATCGGTATAATCGAATGCCGGCGCGCGGCATAATTAGCAACCCGAGCTTGCACTCGGGGCGGGATCGATTATGATCGACATTATCAAGGGCTCTTGTGCGGTGGCGATAATGCCAATTGGACCGATCGGATCGTACTATTTTGAGGATCGGTTTGGCATACAACCAAAAGGAAAAGTGATCGGCTATAGAAAGCCGTACCCGATTACATAGATCGCATGCCTTACCCTCATAATTTGAGTCCGGACTTTGCCAAATTCTCCGGGATGATTCTATCACTACCTGGAGCATGTTGGGCGCTTTATCGCACAATGCGGTGAAGCGGCCCGATTCAACAGGTTAAAAATTAGGTTATTTCCGTTATCTTTATACGGGCAGCATTTACTTGGTTCACTTGTTTGCCTCGAATTCGGTCCATTTATGGAGCGATTTGGAAAGCCGATTCCATGAATACTTCTTTTGGGTAGTTTAGAGTTAAAATTTGGATCGAGTTACATCGCCAAAAGTTTGGAGAATCGGTAGCAGATTACATCAAAGGTTTAGAGAAATCAGGAATCGGTGTTTTAGCGTTCGTTACACGACAATCAACTCGCCGATTTAGCATTTCAAGGTTTGATCCCTCCTCTTAGGAGAAATTCGGTGGCAGGAATTCACGACCTTAGCCACTTATTGCATCGCGTATCGGCTCAAGAAAGCCGATTCGCGACAATAAGGTGTTTAATGGTAGATTTAAAAATAGTAACAACAAGGAAAAGGATAAGGCTAAGGTCAATATGGTTGAATATTGTCCTAGTGATTCGTCGGAAGGCGAGGAAGCGTAAATAAACATAGCCGAATGGGTAAAAGGATCCAAGAAATCCTTAGTACGTTTCTTGGCTTAAGCCGACTAGGAACAAATCGGAGGTCAAATACTCTTTCGATGTTTCCAAGTGTGATCGTATTTTGATTTATACGCAAGAAAAGATAATACGATTGCGGAGGGACATGTGATACCGTCGCCGATGAGATCAAAAACGCGGTATTGCAAGTGGCATCATTCTTATTCACATAACACTAATGGCGCAATATCTTAGTCAGCAGATCCGACCGCTATTGAAGATGGTCGGTTGAAGTTTGCCGATGAGCCGACCATGCGGTAGATGTTGATCCGTTTCCTATCAATATGGTACATTGCTCGGCTAAAGGAAAAGAGCCGATGCAAGGCGAAGAGAAAAAAGATCGACAAGTCGACATACAATCAAGCTCGGACGGCGGCGGACGAAAACTACCATCGGTTCCTTACAAATAGAAGCCGATCGAGAAGAAAAAATTCAAGGACCATCAAACCCAAGGGAATCCCGGTGGGTAAATGGTACAAAGCGAGAAATCTCCATCTAGGCGGCCCGCGAAAGGTTTGGTCCAACGTTCTCACAATTAATGGAGAAGTATGAAAGGATGAACACCGACCATTTGCATCATACCCGCGGTCGGATAATTTGTACCGCATGAGAGCGTGGAGAGGGCACATAGAAAGTGTCCCTTTTGGCAATTTTTTGGGAGAGGAGAGTAGCGTTGCCATCACCGTATACCGCCCGATGGAACATTATCCTCGAGGCGATTGGCCAGCGAATCGGCCGGACATAAACTATCTGGGCGATTAGAGAGCAAAACAAAAGTCACGAAGGCGGTCCATGAAAGATTATCTAAACCGAATCAAGAACAAAGTCAAGCCAAAACACACAAGACCGATTCGATCAAGGAGACTTGGGTGGCGAATCTGGCCGGTGGAACCTAAACCGGTGGTGCCCATCGAGGCTGAGCAAATCACAACGACAGCGGCTTCAGAGGCTAAGGACACAAAAATTCGTGAAGCCGATCCGAGAAAGAGAGCGAAGTGTTTAATGTACCGTCCAATGAGATGCGCCAAGAAAGAGTGGAGAAGAAAAGAGCAAGCGAAGAAGATTTGAATCGGTGGCGACTTGGATTCTCCCATGATTCGATGACACACCTCCATGGATGTCAACATGGTGTTCACATTGCCGGCCGAGTTCAAAGTCGAATGAATCACCAAAGAAGCGATTGCTCGATTATGTTCGAGTCTGAGCGCCATCTTTGAGAAACCCAAAGGCGATCACCGTATCTGAAACCTCTGTACCTGAAAGGATATATAAATGGCAAGCCGATATCAAGGATGCTGGTAGACGGAGGCGCCACGGTGAATCTAATGCCATACACAACATGTAAAAAACTGGGTAAGTCTGACGAAGACTTAATCAAAACTAACATGGTTCTGAATGACTTCACAGGCGACCCTACAGAAGCAAAAGGTGTCATGGTCACAGAGCTGATTGTCGGTAGCAAGACCTTGCCGACAGCGTTCTTTGTAATTGACGCCAAAGGAAATTACAGTGTGCTGCTCGGACGGGATTGGATTCATGCAAACTGCTGTATCCCATCGACCATGCATCAAGCGCTCGTTCAATGGAACGGAGAAGAAGTCGAGGTCGTTACAGCCGATACATCAGCGCACATCGCCATGGCTAGCTTCGATGCGAATTGGCAACACGAAGAAGCTGGCTGTATATCGGGTAAGATTTGGGCATTGCGATTTCATATCGTAAGCAAACGGACTTATGCCGATCAGTGTCAAGCCTGACACCTTTGATCGGGCAAACGAAGTGTTGCGCCGATGGGGACAAGAAAAACATTGAAGGCGCTACAGGACAAAATGCAAAGCTATCGGCAAACAACGGATAGCTACGAAGCCATAGAAGACTTTGAAGAAATAGAAAAGTTGGGGCAAGGGTTCACGTCTACCGATTTGCTTGAAGAAGTCGATATAGGTAACGGTGATAGGAAAAGACCAACTTTTGTCAGTACAAATTTAGATGTGAAATACAAAGAAGAGCTAATAAAAATACTTAGAAATTATAAAGATTGTTTCGCTTGGGAGTATCATGAAATGCCCGGATTAAGCCGTCAACTGGTGGAACATCGGCTACCTATAAAATCAGGCTATCGGCCGTTTAAGCGATATCGAGCGTTTTAATCCAGCCTTGTACCAAGTCATAAAAGAAGAGATAGAACGATTGTTGCAAGCAAAGTTTATCAGGCCTTGCCGATACGCTGAATGGGTTTCCAACATCGTTCCAGTAATGAAGAAAAATGGAAAACTTCGAGTATGTGTCGACTTTAGAGATTTGAACAAGGCGGCGCCAAAAGACGAACACCCTATGCCAATAGCGATATGCTTATCGATCTTGCATCGAAACAAGATCATAAGCTTTACGGATGGTAATGCGGGTATAACGGATACTCATGGCGAAGCCGATATACCAAAGACGACCTTGGATGTCCCGGTGCAATAGGGTTATTCGAGTGGATCATAATGACTTTCGGCTTGAAAACGCGGAGCAACCTACCGGTGAGCAATGAATCGATCTTCCACGATTTAATCGGCCACATCGTTGAAATTTATATAGATGATGTAGTAGTAAAATCTGCGAAGATTTCCAACATCCGCCGACTTGGAGAGGTGTTCAAAAACATAAGAGCGCACGGTTTGAAGATGAATCCTTACAAGTGTGCGTTCGTGTGTCGGCAGGATGCAGTTTTAGGCTTTATGGTACGAAAGGGGAATCGAAGTCACCAAACAAGGGTCAAAGCCATAGCCAATACTAAGCCACCAACATGTAAAAGCGAATTACAAAAATTGATCGGCAAAATTAACTACCTCCGTCGGTTCATCTCGAACCTCTCGGTAGGATCCGTGCTTTTACCCCATTCTTTGAAGTTGAAAGAAAGCGAGGAATTTATATGGGGAGCCGATCGTGACTTTTTGACGAAGTAAAAGGTATTTATCAACCCTCGATCTGGTACTTGCACCGAAAAAGGTATTCCCTTGATTATATGTCTCGGTGAAGAAGATACTATTGGAGCTGTTTTGGCGCAAGAGGTACATAGTAAAGAGAAGGTTATCTTTTATTTAAGCCGACGGTTGCTAGAGGCAGAAGTCGGTATCCTTTTGTCGAAAAATTATGTTTATCATTATACTTCTCATGCACAAAGCTAAGGCACTACATACTGGCATCGGCTTGTAAAGTCATCTGTAAAACCGATGTTATAAAATATATATTATCGGCCCAATTTTGCGAGGTCGACTTGGCAAATGGGCTTACACCTTGGTCGAGTTCGACTTATCATATGAATCGGCAAAGCGGTCAAAGGACAAGTCCTAGCCGATTTTATAACGAGGACATGACACGACGGCAAATTTAGTCTTGGTCGCACCATGGCAATTGTTCTTTGATGGATCGGTATGCGAGGAAGGATATGGTATCGGTATTGTACTCACTTCACCTAGAGGACATAGCTTTGAATTTGCATTAGGCTAAATAGCCGATGCTCAAACAACCGGGCCGAGTCTGAAGCATTACTCAAAGGCTTACGGTTGTTGGAAAATATTGGAGTGAGTGCTATTGAGGCATATGGTGATTCACTATTAGTAGTACAACAAATAAAAGGGGAATACCAATGTCGAGATGAAGTGTTAGTGAATTACTTAGAACAGTGTTTAGAAATTATCAGCTCTTTCACATCATTTTCTATCGGTCATGTTCCTCGAGAATTGAACGATAGAGCTAATGCTTTGGCCCAACAAGCATCAGGGTATAAAGATGTTGGCCGAAGTCAAGAAACTGAACCGGTAGATAAAGCAATAATGTGCACGGATATTGCCGACTGGAGAACGCAGATTAAAGATTATCTGGTCGACCCATCTAAGCCGACGAAACGAAGGATACGGCAACAAGCATTGAAGTATGTTGTTATGGACGATATACTGTATTATCGGACTATGGAGGGCTTGTTGTTAAGATGTCTTGAGGCTGAAGAAGCCCGAGTGGCGATGGGTGAAGTGCATGAAGGCATTTGTGGTTCTCATCAATCGGCACATAAAATGAAATGGATGCTTAGGCGGACAGGTTATTTTTGGCCGACAATGCTAGAGGATTGCTTCAAATATTACAAAGGATGTCAGACATGTCAAAAGTTTGGCAACGTACAACTAGCACCAGCATCGGCTTTACATCCAATTATCAAACCTTGGCCGTTCAGAGGTTGGGGAATAGATATAATCGGCCAAATATTTCCTGCCTCGAGCAAAGGCCATAAGTTTATTTTGGCGCAACCGATTATTTCTCAAAGTGGGTCGAGGCTATACCACTTAAAAGGTGACCGATGTTAGGCGATTAGTTTTGTGAATGAACATATCGTCCATCGGTTTGGAATACCGCAAACAATCACGACCGACCAAGATGCGGTATTCATGTCAAATGAGTTTGAGTTCTGCGACGAGTTTAGGGATCAAATTGTTAAACTCTTCGCCATACTATGCTCGAGCTAATGGACAAGCCGAGTCGTCTAATAAAGCGCTAATCAAATTGATCAAGCGAAAAATTGATGAGAAGCCAAGGAATTGGCATTCGACTCTATCGAGTCACTTTGGGCTTATCGATTATCTTATCACGGGCGACAAAACTTTCACCTTACCAATTGGTGTATGGACAAGAAGCCGTTACGCGTAGAGATCAATATTGAGTCGTCGAATAGCGGACAAAATGGTTTGTCGGCTCAAGATTACAATGATTTAGTGGTCGACAACACGGGCGAGTTAGCGAGTTACGTTTGTCTACACTTGATCGGCTTAAGAAGAACAAGATCGAGTAGCGGCGTACAATAAAAGGTAATGCCTAAATCTTTCGATCAAGCCGATTTAATATGGAAAACTATACTACCTGTTGGTTCTAAAGATAACCGATTTGGAAAATGGTCGCCTACGTGGGAAGGGCCATATAAAATTAATCGGCTAGTCGGTGGAAACTCATACTTACTGGAAACGCTAGAAGGGCATGTCTTGCCTAAAGCAATTAATGGGAAATATCTAAAGAAATATTATCCTAGCATTTGGATCGGAGCCTAGCCGACTAAAATCTTGTTCAGAGCCAAGATTAACACGATGCTGTTGATCGGCTGAAAGGATTGCAAACTCAAAATATAAGCAAAATAAAATCGGTTAAACAGCCGATTATGATTAAAATAGATTACAAAAATATTCAGGACGAAACATTCAGGACAAGTTTTTCAAAGACAGAACAATAAAGTTTTACAACTTAATATCGGATGCCAGATCCTGGAAGGGTCGCGCCCAAAGCCGACAAAGCACCAGCTGCCTTTGCAATGATCCCTTGGATTTCATCCAGAAGACGTTCATCGTCTTTGGCATTCCCAGGCACTATTTTTACCTTGGCCGATTGCTTGGTTACATTTTCAATAGCCACCGCAATGCCAAGTTTTTCTTCCTTCACTCCGTCGATGGCCTCCAAGGTTTGTTGGCCTTCTCCGATTTGTTTTCAAGCTTGACCAATTCTTCTGGAGGAGTTTCTTTGTTTTTTCCAATTTAGAAAGAACTTCTTTCGTTGATTTGAGGCGTTGAACACCAATGTCAAATTTGCGCTTTTGGCCTTGGCATCGGCAACCAATTCTTCCAAAAGTTTCCGATCGGCCTCTTGGGCTTCACGACGCTTGATCCGATTCTCTGCCTCCTCCACTTCGATTCTTCTATCATCTAAGTGACATACATCGGAAGAGCTTGCATTGCTTGGGAGGAGATCGGCTTCAGCGGCGACCATGGCATCCTTATCGGTGATTGTCGGCCGGGATCTCCGGCTGCGGTTGCATCACAAGCTTGAAGAGCTTGTCAAGCGCTCTTTCATGCACTCGGGCGAAGTGACGGCAGCCGATGCCTTTTCGACACTGAAGAATTTTTACGATCTACGCATCATAATCATCAGTAGCCATGATCTCCGGGTCGTCAAGATCGGCCAATGAAAATCCAAGTAAGTTTGTCGGATCTGACAATTCCGGCAAATCAGTGAGTGGGGCAGGATGAGTCGGCTTTGGTGTAGGAGTCGGTGCGGTTGAAATATTGGAAGATCGGCAAGGATCTTCGCGACTTGGGCGATTCGTTGGCTAAAGAAAATAAATGAAGGATAAGCCAATGCAAATAGAATACATAAGTTATCATACAAGGTGTCGTAGCTTACTTCTCCAATAGCCGATGCATGAGGCGAACTCTCGCCACTTTGTTCTGTAGGCTTGGGTCCCTTCTTATTTGGAGCCTTGGTATACTTTGCCTTTTCTTTTCTAGAAATATAAATCGGATAAAGGTTAGTTCAAGGAAGAAGAAGAAATGGTAAGTGATTGTATTTACGCTTACTTGGTTGTTTTTCTCGATATCAGACAAGGATGGACTATGCACCCTAGAGTGCGGAGGTATAGCCCGTAAGGCGGTCGATTGATGAGCTCTCTTGCCTGCTCATTCCGGATTGGCTAGAAAGCAGGCTTCTTGCCGACATCCTTAGCCTGCAAATATATAGCAAGAAAAGTATGATTACAAAAATGCATACGGAATAAGACCGATGTATGAGGCAAGATTATTCAAAGCCGATACCTTATCTACTAAGCTTGAGTTAGTATAACCCGACGAGCTAGCTTCACCGCTAGATTCATTTGTTAGATACTAAGGATGTCTCGGCAAATTTGGAAAAAATTCTTTGACGATAGTCAAAGGAGTCTTCTCCATATACAAACAATCTGCGATAGCCGACCACTATGTCGTGAAACCCCCTGCGCGGCGAGCATTCAGATGGAAATGAGGGAGACTGTGCAGTTGAAGTTCGTCGGCTAACTCCAAAACTAGCCTCGCTGATATGGCATTGCGGACCCTGGCTCTTGGTTGAAGCCGATCTAGAAGTGGAAGACTTGGTATCACCTGGCCAAAGCCGAGCTGCCTTGCATATACTGAAGGGTGGTAAAATTCGTATGAAGGCTGGAAGGTCCGATTCCGAGTATGAAGGCCGACATGGAAAATGCATGGAGAAATAAAAATTCTATACAAGTCCAGAGTCTCCTGAGGCATCAGAGAGCTGTCGGCTTCCAGATGGAGAAAAGAAGGCCAAAGAAAATCGGCTGCAGCGCCATAGCTAAAGAAATCTTGCTGCTTGAAACCTTCGGTGTTCAATTGCAAGAAGAATGACAGAAACCTTCTACAGCTGTCAGGAAAGGCCCTTGTCTCATTTCTGGAGCACATCATAAATCTTTCACCAAAGGATCGGCATTCTCTAAATTGAATAGGTGCTCCTTCAAGTATATCTTCCCTTGGAAAAGGAGTATCATCGGCTGAATCCAAATTAAAAGAACATTGAATAAACAAGATCTGACCATATTTGCACGAACCACATTGGGCCACCTACATTACCGACAGTAAATTTTCCAAAACCCGTATAAAGCCGACTCCTTATTATATAAAGCATTTGGTACACAGCACCCAAAAGATTTTTCCTAAAGCCACCGACGACCCTCAACAAGCTGTTACTGCTATCACTTGATATACTTGAGTTGGTCGAGAGATGCTCCATGTAGCGTAAAACGGTCTAGCCAAAGGTTCAGGAAAGCTACATGTTCTTCGTCCGATACTAGGCCATTGACCTTGTTGTTATTTCCAATATATTTGGCCCAACCCTCTCCTTTAGATCGAATGAGTTTATATTTTGGTTTTCCACTAAAAGCCGATACTTGATCTCCATCTGGCCGAAGACAACACAGTTGAGCAACATCTAAAAGAGTTGGGCCGATGGGACCAGTGCGGAATAAAAAAGCATTAAAGCAATCCGACCAAAAATAACAGGCCGTGGCCACCAAGGGCTCATTGGCTTCAGGGTCGGCTAAGGAAAGTGAAATACACTCAGCTATGCCCATTCTTTCCCATTCAATCCTCTTTTGGGCTGCTACCCTGATAAACCAATTTCTCCATCCTTTTAGAGCTGTCGGCCAAGCCCTGAAACTCTTATTCCACCCCTCTATGTTGTGACCCGTGCGAGAGGTAATCGAGGACTTCTTGGTTTATTACGGTATGGGCGTCTAGATTTCCCAAAGGACCCGAAAATATTGGTCATTCTTTGTGCGGAATCGGAATAAGTACCTGGCTAGGGTCCATTGTAGCCGATGAAGGAAGATTGATGAGCTAAAGGGTTGCCTCAGGAGTACTTCAAACGGTAAGCTTAAGCCGATTGCAGATGATTCAAGAGCTTGTGCGCGTGAAGAATGACCAAGGTGGGGGCCGCATTTTATAGCGTGGTGAAAATTTGAAGCGGCGGGAAATGAATCTCAAAAGCGCGGCGATTAAAACACACTACTCGCATGTCGAGAATTACGCGCAAATAAAAGTAGCGATTATTGAGTGAAGTTCAGCGGTTAGCCGATTGGAAAAGCCGATAAGTGAAATTTTGACAAATGACAAGTCATTTCTCAAAATGGGGGCATATGTTTGCACCAAAATTTGGCAAACTTGGTCAAAATCGGCAATAAAGTCAAAAATACGGAATTAACGGACAGGATTGGAAAGATTTGAAAGTAATTGGTAACACACAAGATCTTTTAAGAAAACAACCGTCAGAGATAAGGCCAATATCTGAATCGAAACTTGAAGCGTGTTGTAAAGGATACGATTGGCGATGGGTATAAAAGAAGAATCAAGTAAAGCTGAGAAAAGGCCAATACATACAAACAACCAGCTTTACTTTTATCTACTTTTCACGTCGACTAGGAGTAGTTCTTGTAATCTAGCCTTTGTAATCGATTTTGATCAATAAAGTTGCGCATCGCCGATTGTTGATCATCCTCAGTTGCACCCCAGGTTTGATTTATTCTGATTTTGTTGCGCATCGCCTTCTTCATAATTGATCTGCCTTTATCCTCTGATTAGCTTTAATCGGCTAGTTAGATTTATCCTGATACCTTTATCTTGATCGGCTTTAAGCTGATCGAGTTTAAGCCGATTGATCTTAACGATCGGCTTTGTTTGAATTTTATTGTTTTTTACCTTGTCGATTCTGAGTCAAATCGACCGCACGCTCTGAACCGGTGTTAAATGCGGTGTGTTCTTTGTCGAAACCCTACATCAAGTTTTTGACGCCAACAGATGTTTTGCGTCATATTTCTTACCCACGCCGAATTATATATCACTATCGATTTTTTTCCTGAAAAGTTATAAACCAGCTCAGATAAAGAGATGGTGTTATACCATTCTGTAGTAATGTCCCGTGCATATGTAAACTATAGTCACGACGGATGAGACGTCGCGCATATAATAAACGATTACATCCTGGTTAGAGATAAAGCATTGCTTGTACCTTTGGACGTACATATCGACACGAGATTCTGATTTAAGCTTAAGCTTCGATTAAATTGATCACTGTATCTCTAAGCAATTAGTTTGAAGAAATGATAGTATGGTTCTTCACGTAACTCTTTTCTTGGATGATCTTGGAGATATCTTCATTCAAACGAAATTGCCTTTCGTGTCTAATAAATAGATGGATGGTTTGGGAGAACTACATCCGTACCGCATACATCTACAGTCGCAACAGTTACAAATTTCATCATGCAGCCTGCATGCGAAAAGGGGAGGATTGGCGCGCCGACGAAGAGACTTAGAACAGACGAGCGTCACTTCGGTTTAGAAAAAAGAGGTCCAGGGTCCAGTTTCCAAAACTACCAAAGTTTTAGAGATACCATGGTTTTCTCAAAGAGAGCTATTACTGAACCCTATACCGTTGGAATTGATTTCAACGTGTTGGCGTCAAAAACTTGATGTAGCGTTTCTGACAACAGCACACCAGACGAACACCGGGTTCAGAGCGTGCCAGTCAATTTGACCTGTAATCGACAAGGTAAAAATATAAAATTCACAAAAAGCCGATCGTGAGGATCAATCGGCTTAGATCCAATCAGCTTGAAGCCGATCAAGATCAAGGTAACAGGATAAGTCTAACTAGCTGATTAAGGCAAATCAGAGGATAAAGGTAGATCGATTCTGAAAAAGGCGATGCGCAACAAAATCAGAATAAATCAAACCTGGGGTGTAATTGACGAAGATCAACAATCGGCGATGCGCAACTTTATTGATCAAGATCGATTATAGAGACTAAATTACAAAAGCTGCCCCTAGTCGACAGGAAGTAAGAAAGTAAAAGCTGGTTGATTGTATTGTGTTGTATCCCTTTAGCTTGCTCTGGTCCTTCTTTTATACCCTTCGGCCGATCGTGTCCTACTACAACACGTTTCAAGTCTTGATTCGTATCGGTCTTATCTTGGACTGTTATTTCCTTAAAGATTTTGCCGTTACCAAAATATCTCCAAACCTTTCCAACCTGTCCGTTAATTCCCGTATCTTTGACTTTATTGCCGATTTTGACTAAGATTTACCAAATTTTGGTGCAAACATATGCCCCCTATTTTTGAGAGATGACTTGTCATCTGTCAAAAATCGCAATAATCGGCTTTTCCCATTGGCTAACTGTTGAACTTCGCCCAATAACTGCCGCTTTATTTGCACCGTAATTTTCTGACACACAGGTGGTGCGCTTTAATTACTCACGTCTTTTGAGATTCACCTTCCGTCACTTCAAATTTTCACCTCGCTATAAAATGTAGTCCCCACTCGGTCATTCCTCACGCGCTCGAGCTCTCACGCCATTCACAATCGGCTTCTTCCTTCCGCATCTTGTTCTCCCACTGGCACGCCAACCCTTTTGACTTCAGTCAGCTTTCACATCAAGATCGGCTGAATGGATCCCTCTCAGGTACTCATCCCAACCCCCAACAGTGTTGATCAATTTTTCCTCGGCCCATTAGGAAACTTAGACGCAGCTACAGTTATTGATCAAGAAGTAACTCGTCTCCCTTTATCGGCTAGAGGATATAATATTGAGGGTTGGAGTAAGAGTTTTAGGGCTTGGCCGACTGCACTTAAAGGTCGGAAGAATTGGTACAATCGAGTAGCAGCCCAGAAAAGAGAGTCCTGGGAGAGAATGGGCATCGTAGAATGCATTCCCTTGAGTTTAGCCGATCCAGAGGCCAATGAGCCCTTAGTGGCCACGGCTTGTTATTTCTGGTCGGATTCTTTTAATGCTTTTATGTTTCGCCTTTGGTATGGTCGGCCCAACCTTTGGGCGTCGCTCAACTCTCTTTGCTCGAGACCGGACGGGGAACAAGTGTCGGCCTTCAGTGCCAAACCCAAACATAAGCTTATCCGATCAAAAGGTGAAGGCTAGTCCAAATATATTGCAAATAACAATAAAGTAAATGGATTGGTATCGGATGAAGAGCATATTGCTTTCCTTAACCTGTGGCTTGATCGGTTTCTGTTTTGCGATGCTTCATTAGGGCCAACCCAAGTATATCAGATTATTGCAGAAGGATTAGTAGAGGGCCGTCGGCTTGCACTTGGAAAAACATTTCTAGGGGCAGTATATCAGATGATGCATGTTATTAGGAGTCGGCTTTACACAGGTTTTGCTGACTTCACCGTGGGTAACATAGGAGGTCCCCTATGGTTTATGCAGGTCTGGCTATGTTGCTTCTTTAGCCGACCTTTTGACTTAGAACCTCACCAAGATCTGACTTTCCCAAGAGAAGACAATCCCGAGAACACCATTCCTCAATATCAAGCAAGCCGATCTTTTGGCGAACGGTTCATCATGTGTTCCGGCGGCGAGACAAAAATTACAGCAGCTGATTCAAAGAAGTATATGTCCTTTTTCCTTAATTTGAGCAATCCAGATTTAAGGCAGTGAGATTTTTTTAGCTATAGTCAAGTGACCGATTTTCCATGGCCTTCGTTCCTGAATCTTGAAGCCGACAGCTCTGCGATGTCTTCGGAGACCCTTGGTTTGTACAGAATTTTTATTTCTCCTTGTATTCTTCATGCTGGTCACCATACAAGGAATCGGACATACCAGCCGTCATATGAATTCTACCATCCATCCGTTTATGCAAGACAACTGGGATTTGGTCAATTGATTCCAAGTCTTCAGCTTCTTGATCGGCTTGAGCCAAGAGCTAGAGTCCGTAATGCTGTGTCGGCCGAGATTGTTCTTGAAGTATCCGATGACCTGCAAGTCCAATCTTTACCGCACTTTTTCCTGAACACCAGACGAGTAGGAGGCTATACTTCATGGTGGTCAGTTATTGCAGAAGCCCTCTATCGGTCAAAGTCTCCATCGAACATCATCAATGAATTTTTCCCGAATCTTCCGGAGCCGACGTTAATATCTAGCGTTGATTCTAGCAGCAAGGCCACTTCGTCCGGTTATACTAACACGCGTGTAGATGTCTCTGACGAGGTATCGGCTTAGAGTCTAAATCTCCCACTGTCTTACATGAATTTTTACCCTGAATCTAAATTTGGCCCTTTTCTGCAGAACAAGGCCATTGGAAAGAAGGCGGCTTCAGGTCCATCGGGCGACGGCCAACTCGGGAAACAGCAGCAATCGGCTTCCATTACTGGCTACGCTTCTGGGTCCTTGGGCATTCAGAGCCCATCTCTGTCGGACTTGGAGAAACAGAAACAACCCAGTAAGTATTTTATCGGCTTTCTTTTAATCTCTAATCAATTCCCATCTAACATGATTGATTTATCCAATAAACTTCTCAGAAAAGAAGCGAAAATACACAAAGGCTGCTGCCAAGAAAGTCCCTAAGCCCAATGAACAGAGTGGCGAGAGTTCGCCACACGCGTCGGCCACTGGAGAGGTAAGAGTTGACCTTTCATAAGTATCTAAGTCTTCCGATGCATTGGCTTACCCTTTATTATTTTTACAGCTGACACAATCAACTCAAGCCGCGAAGATCTTAGCCGATCTTCCGAATATTTCTGCTGTGCCAATTCCTACGCCGCAGCCGACCTCACCTGCTCCAACCGCTAATCTGTCAGAGCTGTCAGATCCAACAAACCTGCTAGGGTTCTCCTTGGCCGATCTTGATGACCCAGAGATCATGGCCACCGATGATTATGATGCAGAGATCAGAAGGATTCTGGAGGTCTCGAAAGAAGCGTCGGCTGTTGTGACCTCCGCCCCCGGCATGAAGGAGAAGCTTAACAAGCTCTTTGATTTGTTCACCAGGCCGCAGTCGGAGATATTGGCAAATAATCAGCCGATTCGAGATGCCATGGCGGCCGTTGAAGCCGACCTACCCCCAGAAGCGATGGCGGTGCCTCTAAATGTATGCCACTTGGACGAGAGGAGGTCTGAGGTTGAGGAGGCTCAAGCACGCATAGCGCAGCGCGAAGCTCAAGAAGCCGATCAGAAATTTCTGGATGAGCTCGTCGCCGACGCCAAGGCGAAAAAACGCAAGTTTGACGCCGACACGCTGCAGCTAAAGACATCCAAGGAAAACCTTTTCAAGCTTGAGTCGACAAAGAAATTTCTCTTGGAGGAACTAGCCAAGACAGAAAAATTAATCCAAGATGGCCAACATTCCATGGAAAAAACATGTCGGCCATGAAGGAACAAAAACTTGGCATTGCTAAAGCCATCGCAGATGTAACGAAGCAGTCGGCCAAGGTGAAGCCAGTACCCGGGAACGCCAAAGACGATGAGCGCATTCTTGACGAAGTTCAGTGCGTGATCGCGAAGGCAGCGGGCGCTCTGTCGGCTCCAGGCGCGACTCTTCCTGGTTCAGGCATCCAATATTAACTTCCTGAGATGTAAAACTCTGTTGGCCGTTTTTCAGAAACACTTGTTTGAATATTTTGTAATTTTGCTATGCTTGTCATCGGCTGTTTAACCGATTTAATTTTACTTTCCTGTAATTTTAGTCTGCAATCTCTTTTAGCCGAATAACAGCATCGTGTTAACTTGGCTTTTTGAACGAAATCTTTAGTCGTCTAGGCTCCAATCCAAACGCTAGGATAGTACTTCTTCAAATACTTCCCGTTAATAGCTTTAGACAATACATATCCTTCCAACATTTCTAGTACGTACGAATTTCCACCGACTAGCCAATTAACTTTGTATGATCCTTCCCACGTAGGTGACCATTTTCCGAATCGGTTATCTTTCGAACCAACAGGTAATATCGTTTTCCATACTAAATCGGCTTGATCGAAAGATCTAGGCACGACCTTTTTATTATACGCTTTTGCCACCCTGATTTTATTCTTCTTAAGCCGATCAAGCGTAGACAATCGTAATTCTGCCAACTCATCCAAATTATCGATCATCAAATTGTTATAATCCTAAGCCGCCAAACCGTTTTGTCTGGCCACTCGTATAGATTCAATATTGATTTCAACGGGTAATACGGCTTCTTGACCATACACCAACTGGTAAGGTGAAAGCTTCGTCGCTCTGTGGTAAGCTAGTCGATATGCCCAAAGCGACTCCGATAGAGTTGAGTGCCAATTCCTCGGCTTTTCATCGATCTTTCTTTTGATCAGCTTAATCAGCGTTTTGTTGGACGACTCGGCTTGTCCGTTAGCCTGCGCGTAGTATCGGGATGAATTCAATACTTTAATCCCCAGACTTGTCGCGTAAGTCTGAAACTCATTGGACATGAATACCGTGCCTTGATCGGTTGTAATTGTTTGCGGTATTCCAAACCGATGGACAATATGCTCATTAACGAATCCGATTGCTTCAACACTGGTTACTTTCTTGAGTGGTATAGCTTCACCCCATTTAGAGAAATAATCGATTATGCCAAAATAAACTTGTGGCCTTTACTCGATGCAGGAAATTTTTGGCCGATTACATCTATTCCCCAACCTCTAAACGGCCATGGCTTGATAATTGGGTGCAAAGCCGATGCTGGTGCTAGTTGTATGTTGCTGAACTTCTGACAGGTTTGACATCCTTTATAATACTTGAAACAATCTTCCAACATCGTCGGCCAAAAATAACCTGTCCGTCTGAGCATCCATTTCATCTTATGTGCCGATTGATGAGAACCGCAAATGCCTTCATGTACTTCACCCATTGCCACTCGCGCCTCTTCGGCCCCAAGACATCTTAATAGCAATCCTTCCATCGTTCGATAATAAAACGTATCGTCCATAACAATGTACTTCAAAGCTTGTTGCCTAATCTTGCGTTCTGTCGGCTCAGATGGATCGATCAGGTATTTCTTTATCTGCGTCCTCCAATCTGCGACATCCACGCACGTGACGGCTTTAACCATTAGCTCAGTCACTTGATATCGGTCGAGGTCTTTGTACCCTGATGCTTGTTGAGCCAAGGCATTAGCTCTATCGTTCAACTCTCTAGGAACGTGACCGATAGAAAATGACGTAAACGAGCCGATGATCTCTAGGCATTGCTCCAAGTATTTTAGCAGTATCTCGTCTCGACATTGGTATTCTCCTTTGATTTGCTGTGTAATTAGTATAGAATCCTCGTATGCCTCAACCGTACTTGCTCCGATATTTTCCAATAACTGCAAACCTTTGAGCAACGCTTCATACTCTGCCTGATTATTTGAGCATCGGCTATTTAGCCTAAATGCGAACTCGAAGTTATGCCCTTTAGGCGATATGAGCACTATACCGATTCCATCGCCTTCTCTGCACACAGACCCATCAAAAAACAATTGCCAAGGGGCTACGGATACCAAATTAGTAGTAGTATCATGTCCTGTTATAAAATCGGCTAATACCTGCCCTTTGACTGCTTTGGCCGATTCATAAGACAAGTCGAACTCAACCAAGGCATAAGCCCATTTGCCAAGTCGACCCCGCAGGATTGGACCCGACAACATATATTTTATAACATCGGCTTTACAAATTACTTTACAAGCCGATGCTAAAATGTAATGTCTTAGCTTTGTACATGAGAAGTATAAAGATAAGCATAATTTCTCAACGAAAGGGTACCTGACTTCAGCATCAAGAAGGCGTCGGCTTAAATAAAAGATAACCCTTTCCTTTCCATCAACTTCTTGTGCTAAAACAGACCCAATAGTCTCCTTTTCAGCCGATATATATAACTTGAATGGAATCCCCTTTAGTGGTGCGGCCAAAACCGGAGGATTAGCTAAATATTTCTTAACGCCATCGAAAGCCTTTTGCTGATCGGCTCCCCATACAAACTCTTGATTATCCTTTAATTTCAACAGTGGGGTAAAGGCGCGGATCCGTCCGGAGAGATTCGAGATGAACCTTCGGAGATAGTTAATTTTGCCGATCAATTTCTGTAACTCATTTTTGCATATCGGGGGCATTGTTCTGACTATGGCCTTAACCCTTGCTTGATTGACTTCAATCCCTCTCTCATGCACCATAAAACCCAAAAATTGCCCAGCCGACACACCGAACGCACATTTGAAAGGATTCATCTTCAAGCCATGTGACCTTATGTTCTGGAAAACTTTTTCTAGATCGGCCAAATGCTGCAAGTCCTCTGCAGACTTCACCACGACATCATCAATGTATATTTCAACGATGTGGCCGATTAAATCGTGAAAAATTAGATTCATAGCTCTCTGATATGTTGCTCCAGCGTTTTTTAATCCGAAGGTCATAACCGTCCACTCGAATAAACCTATTGCACCAGGATATCTGAAAGTTGTTTTTGGTACATCGGCTTCTGCCATGAATATCTGATTGTATCCGGCATTCCCGTCTAGAAAACTTATGATCTTATTCCCCGACGCAGCATCGATAAGCATATCGGCTATAGGCATCGGATATTCATCTTTTGGTGTCGCTTTGTTCAAATCCCTAAAGTCGACACATACTCGCAGTTTTCTGTTTTTCTTCATAACTGGAACAATATTGGAAACCCACTCCGCATATCGACAAGGTCTTATAAATTTAGCCTCCAACAATCGCTCTATCTCTTCTTTTATAATTTTATACAGAGCCGGATTAAAACGCCTAGGGTATTGTTTAAACGGCCGATAACCTTGTTTAATGGGTAGCCGATGTTCTACCAATTGTCGGCTTAAACCAGGCATCTCGTAATATTCCCAAGCAAAGCAATCTTTATATTTTCTAAGAATTTCGATTAATTTCTCTTTATATTTTACATCTAAATTTGCGCTAACAAAAGTTGATCTTTTTCTATCACCACTACCTATATCAACTTCTTCAAGCAGATCGGTGGACGTAAAGCCTTGACCCAACTTTTCAACCTCTTGAAAGTCTTCTACAGCTTCATAGCTATCCGTTGTTTGCCGATAGCTTTGCATTTTGTCTTGTAATACCTTCACTATTTTTCTTGCCCCCATCGGCGTAGCACTTCGTTTGCTCGATCAAATGTGCCTGGCTTGACACTGATCGGTATAAATCCTGTCTTGCTCACGCAGATGAAATCGAAATCTTCTAATGTTTTTCCCGATATACACCCTGCTTCTTCATGTTGCCAATTCGCATCAGAACTGGCCATGGCAATATGAGCCGATGTGTCGGCCGTGATAATTTCAACTTCTTCTCAGTTCCATTGGACAAGCGCTTGATGCATAGTTGACGGGATACAGCAGTTGGCATGAATCCAATCTCTTCCAAGCGAGCAGCGTAATTTCCTTTGGCGTCAACAAGAAAAATGCGATCGGCAAAGTCTTCTGCCGACGGTCGATTCAGTAACTATAGCGCTTTGGCTTCGTGGATCGCTGTGAAGTCGTTTAAAACCATGTTAGTTTTAATCAAGTCTTCATCGGACTTACCCAATTTCTTACAAGTTGTGTAGGGCATCAAGTTTACTGTGGCTCTGCCGTCTACCAGCATCCTTGATATCGGCTTTCCATTTATATATCCTTTCAGATATAATGGTTTCAAATGCCGATGATCATCTCTTGGTTTCCCGAAGATTGCGTTTTGGACTCCCGAGCAAGATTGGGCAAAAGTTTCTTTAGCCGATTCAGTTTTGATTTTGAATTCGGCTGGCAATGTGAACACCGTGTTGATATCCATTGGGGGTGTATCATCCCTAATCATAGGAGAGTCTAGATCGTCTGCCGATTCAAAATCTTCTTCAGCTTGTTCCTTTTTCCTCCATTCTTTCTTGACAATTTTGACCGGACGAAGCTCATTGAAAGTTTCGTCCCTCTGTTTCTCTGCGTCGGCTTCCCGGATCTCTTGAGTCCTTAGCCTCTGAAGTCGTCTGCGTTGTGATCGGCTAAGGCCAGACGGACACCATCTAGGCTTAGGCTCTCCTGGTTTTCTTATCTTGCCGACTAGATTTTCTTGGTCCATGTTTGACCTTCACGTTTTGACCTGGTTTGGTACTTGCTTTGGTCCAGATATCCTTTCGTGAACATGCCTTCTGAAACCTTCGCTGTAACCCCGAATCGGCCCAGACAGCCTATCTTTAGCCGATTGCCTTGGCCAATCGTCACGGGGGTAATGCTCCATCGGGCACGTATACGGGGATGGCAGTGCTACTCCCCTTTCCTAACAAAACTGCCAAAAAGGACATCTTCTATGGGCCCTCTCCACATTTTCAGTGTAATATAAATTATCCGACCGGCGAGCAGGATATCGTGGTCGGCTATTCATCCTTTCATATTTATCCATCAATTGTGAAAACGTTGGTCCCGGCCTTTTGGCCGATTGCTTTGATGGCGATTTTTCAGCTTTGTACCATTTACCCACCCGAGGATTACCCTTGGGTTTAATGGTCCTCGAATTTTTTCCTTCATGATCGGCTTCTATTTGTAACGAGCCGATCGTAATTTTCAGCGTTTGACCACCGTCTGAATTCGGCTGAACATTGACCTGCCGATCTTTCTTCGGCTCATCATGCATCGGCTCCTTTCCTTTAGCCGAACATTGAACCATGTTGATTGGAAATGGATCAGCATCAACTTGCATGGTCGGCTCGTCAGCAAATTTTAACCGACCGTCCTCAATAGCCGACTGGATCTGTTGACGGAAAATATTGCAGTCATTAGTATTGTAAGAAAAAGAATGGTGCCACTTGCAATACCTGCGTTTCTTGATCTCGTCAGCCGATGGTATAACATGTCCCTCGGGTAACCGTATTATGTTTTCTTGTAATAACAGATCAAAAATACGATCACATTTGGAAACATCAAAGGCATATTTAACTTCCGACTTATTTCTAGTCGGCTTTAGCCAAGAACAGACTACGGACTTTTTAGAGCCCTTCACCCATTCGGCTATATTTATTTCTGCTTCATCGTCTTCTGAAGAATCACTGAGACAATATTCGACCATATTGACTTTGGCCTTGTCCTTCTCCCTATTATTATTGTTCTTGAATCTATCTTTAAACGCTTTACTATCAGGGAATCGGCTTTCTTGAGCCGATACACGATGAAGCAAGTGACTTAAGTCAGCGAACTCTTGCCCTCCAAACTTCTCCCTAAGCGGAGGAATCAATCCTTGAAACGCCAAATCAGCAAGTTGATTATCGGGCAAAGTGACGCTAAAACATCGATTCATAGTTTCCCTAAACCTTTTAATGTAATCGCCATCGATTCCTAAATTTCGTGAATGACAGAGCTTAGATCGGAAATCCTGAGCTCCAAACTGCCCGAAAAGAAGTATTCATGAAATCAGCTTTCCAAATCGTTCCATAAGTGGACCGAATTCGGAGGTAAACAGGTAAACCAGGTAAAAGTTGCTCTGGATAATGACAACAGGAACAGTCTTATTTTTAGTCCATCGGACTGAGTCGCTTCGTCGCATTGAGCGATAAAGCGTTCGATGTGTTCCAAAGTTGTAGTTGAATCATCGCCAGAGAATTTCGCAAAGTCTGGTACCCTGAAATTGTGAGGGTATGGCATGCGATCTATGTAATCAGGATACGGTTTTCTGTAGCCGATAACCTTCCCCTTTGGCTGTATGCCGAATTGATCCCTTAAAACAGCGGAGATCTGATCGGCCCAATTTACATTATCGGCCATTGGCATAGCAGACCCTTGATAATGTTGGTCATAGTTGGCAGCCTGCCCCCCGAGTGCAAGCTCAGGTTGCCAATTATGCTGCATCGTCGGCACACGACCATACTGATCATGCCGATTATGCCTGACTTGAGGTTCCGGTACTGGGACAAACGGTTCTGAGTATGTTACTACCCTATGTGGACCTGGGTTTCTAAGCACGGTAGGATCTTGTGAGAATCTCTCGGAGCCAATCGGCTGTGGAACCGATTGGGGAAAAGCATAGAAAGGAGCCGATGGCGACAGATTTATTGATGCGTCTAACTTAGCGGCGTCGGTGTAGGAGTGGTAATGGCTCACCCCACTTGACCGAGGATCTCTAGGCAATATTACGGTCGGCTGAGTAGGCATCATGGTAGGGGGTGAGGTTATAGCCGACGGTTTAGGATCGGCTGTTGAGCTCTGCGTATTTTGTGCTACTGAAAAAACAGGATAATTCGGCAGAGCTTGTAATGGGTCAAGCAGACTTCCTGACGAGGCTAACTCATGGGCTATAGATTTAACGCTATTTGGTATCATCGGCTTGAGCGTTCTCACGAGAGCCGATGATTGATTTATTAAGGCGTGATGCACAGACTGATTAATCATAGCCGATAATTCGGCTTGAGCAGGCAGATATCGGCTTACCGGTTCTGTGACACCCGCATCTCCCAGGGCGTTGACCGTCGGCAGGGCGGATTTTTGAGTGACACCACGTCTGATTTTCTGATAACAGCTTAGCATCATCTCCTCCAACGCAGTCTTCCGAGCCTCTATTTCCTGACGTTGTTCCGCGGTCAAATCGTCCATTGTTGGGACGATTATGGCTTCTGCGTTCAGATCGGATGGTGGAATCGACTTTCCTGATGAAGACATTGTCCCACCGGGCGTGCCAAGAGTGTGTTGGTGTCAAAAACTTGATGTAAGGTTTCGACAACAAAGACACCGCATTTAACACTGGTTGAGCGTGCGGTCGATTTGACTCAGAATCGACAAGGTAAAAATATAAAATTCACACAAAGCCGATCGTGAGGATCAATCGGCTTAGATCCAATCAGCTTGAAGCCGATCAAGATCAAGGTAACAGGATAAGTCTAACTAGCCGATTAAGGCTAATCAGAGGATAAAGGTAGATCGATTCTGAAGAAGGTGATGCGCAACAAAATCAGAATAAATCAAACCTGGGGTGTTATTGACGAAGATCAACAATCGGCGATGCGCAACTTTATTGATCAAGATCGATTACAGAGACTAAATTACAAAGCTACCCCTAGTCGACAGGAAGTAAGAAAGTAAAAGCTGGTTGATTGTATTGTGTTGTATCCCTTTAGCTTGCTTTGGTCCTTCTTTTATACCCTTCGGCCGATCGTGTCCTACTACAACAAGTTTCAAGTCTTGATCCGTATCGGCCTTATCTTGGACTGTTATTTCCTTAAAGATTTTGCCGTTACCAAAATATCTCCAAACCTTTCCAACCTGTCCGTTAATTCCCGTATCTTTGACTTTATTGCCGATTTTGACTAAGATTTACCAAATTTTGGTGCAAACACAACGGTATAGCAGGTTTCACAGGTTTCAGAGATTTCATAGGTTTCAGAGGTTTCATAGGTTTCAGAGCCAGGTTTCAGAAGCATGTTTCAGAAGTTTCATAGCAGGTTTCAGAAGTTTCAGACATTTCATAGGTTTCAGAGTCAGGTTTCAGAAGTTTCATCGCGCAAAAAAAATATACCGTTTGTACGGTATACCGTACGTTAGTTTTTCTATTTCTCAAATCATAGTATTTTTCAAAACCATAACATTCTTCCAAAATTAAGGGAAGAAAATCTACAACACCCCAACAGACCCTTGGCACGTGAAATTTGTAGATATGTCAATGATTGGAATAGTTTTTTACGTGCTGGCGGAGTTGAGATAATTATTTTAGAAACTTCCTGGATTTTTTTTTTCTCTTCCTTCTTTACGAAGAGAAGTTCGGGCTGAGTAGCAAAACCAATATTTACAAAAGTATAGCAAAATATGGCAAACCCTAAATTGGCTCAATAATAACATCACTTATAATTAATAACCCATAGGGCTTCCTCTCCAAGCTTAATAAAACGAACACGAAAACCAAAACCTCTTCTACAAGAAACCCCGAAAGAGAACGTTTGTAATCCTTGATCTTAAAGATATTGTTAGGCAATTTGCAAAAGTACTACGCCCAATCATACCTAAATTCTGTTTCGCAGGTTTCTATAGCTTGCAAGTTAGGTAAAAACCGATTTAGCTACACACTCCATAAAACTTAATTTGAGTAAAGTCGAATCTTACATGTCCAGGGCACACCTAGGAGTCAATTGTTGAAACCGCATACAGTATGGTTTAATCAGTGAACTTCTAAACATATACTAAACAGTAAACAATTATTTTAATTATATATATATATATATATATATATATATATATATATATATATATATATTCTAAAACCAATGGAAATTACCATTCAAGAAAACCGAAGCCCAAACTAAATGTCACATACTGGCACGTTTGTGAAAAACATAACACAACAATACCCTAGCCCTCAGAATTTGAGAATATATTTAATTTTAAAACAAAACGAGTCCTTGCATTCAAAAACAACCAAACATATTTTGAATAACCAAACATATGATTCATGTTATATTAATGTGTCTACAAAAACACATCAAAATACATACGTACAAACACACTTGCAAAATAAATATAACCCTACTTAACAAGGTGACAGTGGCAGCAAATTAAAGGAAGGCACGGCAAGGCAGTGTGCAGCAAGCTCATCGCTGACCGCAGGGAAGCTAGGGGCAAGGGCGGCGGAAAAGACGCGTGAAGCTACGATTGGTGTGGTGACGACGACAGAGAGAGGAAGAGAAGGGAGAGCAGTCCGACCTATACCATCGAAATTAAAATACAATTATACCTACTTTTATAGAATAAACACAATTATACGTATTTACCCTAGCCGTCGAAAGCCCACGGTCACCATGCCCGCCAACGCGACGAAAGCCCACGGTCACCGACTCGTACGCGGTACGCCCGCACCACCCTTTATATATTCGCTTGCACCACCACCGCCACCTCCCATCCTCCTCTCATCTCTCCACCCTCTAGCCGCCCCTCGCCGCGATCTGTGGTTCCCTCGCCCTCGGCGGCTCTTCCTCCCTATCTCTCCGGGCAATGGCGGACTTGGAGTGCGGCGCCGGGCCGGAGGAGACGTGGCGGCGGCGGCCAAAGACCAAGATCGTCTGCACCCTCGGCCCGGCCTCGCGGTCCGTGGAGATGTGCGCGCGGCTGCTGCGCGCAGGCATGTGCGTCGCGCGGTTCAACTTCTCGCACGGCTCCCACGAGTACCACCAGGAGACGCTCGACAACCTCCACCAAGCCATGGAACTCACCGGTATCCTCTGCGCCGTCATGCTCGACACCAAGGTCCACTAACTCTCCTCTGCCCTTACCTCGCCCTCGTTTGTCTCCTCCACGTTTGTCCTGATTAGGTTTTCGTTATAGGGACGTGATCCGATCTATATTTTTTAGTAGTATCTCTGTTGATATTTTATTATGTTGTGTTTATTGCGTGAATTAGTTGACATGAACCGTAAAGTTTTGAACTTTGCGACTTGTTGGTAACTTCCAAAAAGGAGTTTAGAAGGTTAGGTTCTCGTCAGATGGCATGTTTTGTGTTGTTTTTTCCTTGTATGTGCCATGTCCAGACTGGTTGCCCCGCGGCGGGCCGCGGGTATTAACACAATTTGTTAGGGCAATAAGGACCGGGAATTCAATTATCTTTAATGTAATATACTTGGCATATTCTGGAAATAATTTGTTTGGATGGGCGTAGAATAAACACAACGGTCTTCGTTGTTTGCACCTAGTTTGTTTGTGGCGATCAACGTGGTTACTATTCTGGGGAATATATATCTGTATAATTAGTATTTAAATTTTCTCCGCTAGTTTGCATATAATTAGTCATTATCAGTATTCCTAAGAAATCGGAAGAAATTTTATATGTTAAATTGAACAAAGTAAACATTTACTGTTACAATCATTCCATCATGATTTGGTGGCTATGGCAGAGAGGTCTAGCAAATTAGGATTTCATGTTAAATGTTGGTATTTAAATTGGTCGATCACAACTACAGATCCTTCCTCCCTTTCAAACATGGCTTCTATTGAATGGTGTACTTTTAAAAAAAGATTGCTGTCAAGGTCATTGATAATGTTAATTAATTTCCTGATTTGCGCTGTAGATTTGTTGTAGTATGATAGATATTGACAAATCTTATTTTAGTCATGTTTTATTTGGTCACAAGTAATTTGAATTATTATATGCTATTATTGGTCTGTCTACCTTAGTACTGATCCTGAATATTGGGTTGGTTTTGAGGATGTGTGAATATTTGTACCTAGAAAGCTATTTGAATTTCTTATAAAATTCAATGTAGGAAATGAAGAATGCATGACCTATGAAATGTTATTTATTTTCTAACTATGCTATTCGTTATATTTGCACAGGGACCAGAGATTCGCACAGGCTTTCTGAAAGATGGCAAGCCCATAAAGCTGAAGCAGGGTCAAGAGATTACCATCACCACAGATTATTCCATAAAGGGTGATGAGAACATGATTTCCATGAGCTACCAAAAGTTGGCTGTAGACTTGAAACCTGGGAGCACTATACTATGCGCTGATGGCACCATTACACTCACGGTGCTTTCTGGTGATCCTGGGCAAGGCCTAGTTCGTTGCCGATGTGAGAACTCTGCTCTTCTAGGTGAGAGAAAAAATGTCAACCTTCCAGGGGTTATTGTGGATCTCCCAACTCTTACAGAAAAGGACAAGGTGGATATCCTTCAGTGGGGTGTGCCAAATAAGATTGACATCATAGCACTCTCCTTTGTACGGAAAGGATCAGACCTTCAGATGGTCCGAAGTGTGCTTGGCGAACATGTCAAGTCTATCCTACTTATGTCCAAGGTTTGTTTATCTCCACAAACTTGCATTTGTTTTATGCTGCGATGCTATTTTCTTATGCTTAGGTTTGTTACGTGCAGGTTGAGAATCAAGAAGGTGTTGCTAATTTCGATGAAATACTTGCAAACTCAGATGCTTTCATGGTTGCGAGAGGAGATTTGGGAATGGAGATCCCGGTTGAGAAGATTTTTTATGCCCAAAAGGTGATGATCTACAAATGCAATAAGCAAGGAAAGCCTGTTGTCACTGCAACCCAAATGCTAGAATCGATGATTAAGTCTCCTCGACCTACACGGGCAGAAGCAACTGATGTTGCCAATGCTGTTCTAGATGGAACTGACTGTGTGATGCTTAGTGGCGAGACTGCAGCTGGGGCATATCCAGAGTTAGCAGTGCAGACAATGTCTAATATTTGCTTACAAGCAGAGTCATGTGTGGACTATGGTGCAGTTTTCAAGTTGATTACTGCAGCAGCCCCAATTCCTATGAGCCCATTGGAGAGTTTGGCATCATCAGCTGTTCGAACAGCCAATATTTCTAAATCATCACTCATCTTGGTCCTCACAAGGGGTGGTACAACTGCAAGGCTTGTGGCAAAGTACAGGCCATCAATGTCGGTATTGTCTGTCGTGGTCCCAGAACTAAAGACGGACAATAATTTCAATTGGACTTGCAGCGATGAGGCTCCTGCAAGGCAAAGTCTTATTGTTAGGGGCCTGATCCCGATGTTGAGTGCCGCTACAGCAAAGGCATCTGATACTGAGTCCACTCAGGAAGCCATCAATTTTGCCATGGATCATGCAAAGAAACTCGGCCTGTGCAAATCAGGAAATTCCGTTGTTGCGTTGCATCGTATTGGTGCTTCATCTGTTATCAAGATCTTGACAGTCAACTAGTGTGATGTGGGTGGGTATTACGTCTTGTGTTAAGCTACACGGTTTTTTTAGGAAAGAAATGATGTTGCCTTTTGCTTAGGATGATTCTTCCACGAGGTTGCTAGGGCTAGGCAGCCCATTTTGATATATTTCAGAAACTCATTTAAATATGTGCCAATGTGTTCCCATTCCCAACCTACCAATTGGCGACTTCTTTGTGTTATTTCTATTAATTGATTTGCAAGAACTCGATTCCTTCCTTGAAGATTTAGTATGCAGGGGGTTTGGAGACTCCATATTCGGGATGTCAGTGGTGTTTGCAGCGGTTGTAATGTATGTCACCCAGGCATGGTGAATATTTATGCTTTTTCGTTGTCTTGTGTCTCTGCTATATTTTCAGTCTGGTAGTTTATCAATATCAGTCAGCTTATTGATTGTATAATTCTCTCAATCACGTGATTCAGTTTTTCGCATTTTGCTCTGAAGGGTGTCCTCATCCCGACCTCTTATTCCATCGTACAAAATTATGTTGTAGCTTTGGTTTGGTAGATTCGCAGGAATGCTCCATAAACAGTGATTTTAACAACCTTTCCATTTTGGAACAGAATGAATACACACAAGTTTAGCTTGAGCCTTCAGTAAGGTGTTGGATGGGTGCCTTGTCAACCAGTATCTTAATGTTGACAATAACTTAGCTTAACTGCATTCTCCCTATCCCCTAATTTTAGTCTCAAATTTGATGATCCCTTCGTTCTCAAATACATGTCATTCTAGCTTTCAAATTTTATTCTTTAATACATGTTATTCTACACTTTCAAGTTATTTTGTACTATTTTATCCTTTGCATACTCCTCATTCTTATTTTCAAAGTCATTTACTAATATAAGTAGACAGCATCAAAGAGCAATAAGTGACCAACTAAAGAAGAGCAAGATGATCTTTTGTACATATGCCTTAGTTGTTGTGTAAAATCCTAGAATGACATCTATTTAGATACGGAGAGAGTAACTTTGTTAATGGATGCTTTTACATGGTTGTCCATGTGACGTGCTAAACAGAATGATGTGCCAAAGGTATTTAAAAACTCAAGTTTGCCATTCATTTTATCAAAACATAATACGAACACGAGAATATCTTGCATTACGAAGGATGCAAGTCTCCTAATAGCCAGGGGAGTTATGTATTGGCCTAGATGTCCTCATTGCTGTTGCATTTTTTGTCATGAAAATGGGAGGATACTGTCTGGACGGTCTGTTAATCTGATTAGCGGATATTCAAGGTTGCTATTGGACGTGACATAACGATATTGGTCTTATATATTTCCTTTCTAGCTCTGCCCTCTGGTAGACAACAGACATGCGGACTGTTTTTCCTTTCTCACTTTCCTGCGGTATATTTGCAATCCCAACACCTTTTAAAAAATGTAACCTATATTTGAGTGGCACAGCAATGCACTGTGTAGTATGATGCTCCTAACATTAGCTAATTCATTTGTTTTTCTTTCTTCTCACTTTCCTAGCATTAGAATGCTTTCATTGTTTTTTTTTTCATTTGTTCACATCTGAAACCAGTGCGTGTCTAAAACCTTCCCTTATAAAAAGTGAATATTTTTCAACATGGTGTGAGCCCTGAGTAAGTTAATTATTTATTTATATTAGCTTTATGAGATCATTGTAGGTGCCTACAAATTTTGCATCTTTTGAACCAATGCATTTCAACGTGGTCAATTTCGTCTCAGCTTGATGCGGGATGCAGCTATAAAAAGTTTGACCAGTCCAATTAGTAGTCTGTGTCTGTTGAAATGACCACGGTACATTATCAGCCGGTATCATTTATAATAAAATAGCTAAGTGAGTACGTAGAGTTGCTGTCGTTGGACTTAGCTTGTGTCATACTCTCGATTCCGCCGCAGTGCTTGTGGAGCTCCGTCTTAATCCACACCGTGCCTTTGCTGTCGAGCTTGTTTTACACCACATCCTTGACTTACCACTATTGTTTTCATTACACCTCCATCGCACACCGTAAAGAGAGATTGTTAGGATAAGTATTACGTTTTTAATAATTAATTTGTTTGTTATAGGATAACTTTTTAAAAAAAATTATTAGTGTGGAGGAGAGATTTGAGGAGAGGTGGGTGAATGTTGGGAAGGTGAAGAACACGTCATTTCACACTGTCTGAGCTGTTCAGTACTTCAGTTGCATGGTTTTTCAGATTAGAAATCTGCTATGAGCTTTCATAAATAACTACTAAATTACTAGAGTTAATGCTCATGTCATAGTCATTTGATGTTTCTGATACGGTGTTAGAAGAGAGGTGGGCAACTGGGCAACCATGCAAGGCTTTTGAACAGTTTTGGACCCTTACGGAGAAGACAGCTCAAAATTCCACCTCTGAACTCCACTCAGCAAAGCCCGAGAGGGGCGCCGAACTCAGCTTGTTTCTGTTCCTGAGAAGCGACTTCTTCATGTGGGGAAACCATGTGGCCCAATGAAAAACCCACGATGGTCTCTTAGCTGAAACCCTAAGCGACTACTATATAAGGAGGAGGAAGTCCCCCCTATATGTACAAGCAATCAGCACGAAGCTCTACTGGTGAATAGATTGAAAGGTGAGAATCGGCGATTGAATCTAACCGTTGTTGATCCTATGCATGCATCTACCCTACGCATCTGTTTTGTGTTTCGTATGGTGGCACGAAGTTACAGACAGCTCGAAGCAACAGTACATGCGTCATCTCAGAGAAAAAAAGGGGAATACGTCGTCTCGGTTTGCGCGCCCTCAGCGTGCCGCGCGCCGTATCCCCGGACCGGTGCTCCTCGGCTGCGCGCTCGCGGCATGATGCTGCGCCGCCGCCGGTCGCCCGCCAAGCATGAAGCTCACCTCGAAGACAAGTCGCCGGCCGCGTCGCTCGCGTCGGCGCGACCGCCCGACCTCGCAGCACCCTCGTCGGCCTCCACGCGCGTCGCCTCGGCCGCGTCGCTCGCGTCGGCGCGACCGCCCGCCTTGCGGCGTCGTCGTCGGCCTCCACCGCGCGATCGCCTCGGCCGCGTCGCTCGCGTCGCGCGCGACCGCCCGACCTCGCGATTGCGTCGTCGGCCTCCGCCGCGCAGACGCCTTGGCGCGTCACTCGCGTCGGCCCGCCCGCCTGGCCTCGCAGCGCCGTCGTCGGCCTCCGCCTCCGCTGCGCCGTCCTCGGCTCGCGATCGCTGCGCCGTCGTCGGCCTCGCCTCCGCCGCGCCGTCGCGCCGCCATGCCGCCGACGCGCCACGCCCGAGATAGCCGAGCCGCCTTGGTCTCCCGACGTTGCACCGAGCGTCGCCGCCCGCCGACCTCGCGCCAGCAGCCTTCTTTGGCTCGCCGCGCCAAGCGCCACCTCGATCCTTGGCTCCACCGGCTTGAAGCTCGGCCGTCGCCGCCCGACTTCGCGGCCGTCTCGGCCTCGCCGCCCGCCCGACCGCCTTGGCCTCGGCGCCGCGCCGCGCCGCCACGCCGCCGCCGCCGTCGCTTCGCCTGCTGGCCCCGCAGCGTGTGGAAGGACTGGCGGCTAGGGTTTCCAACCCTAGCTGCCGAGTTATAGGGGCTGCGAGGGAGGCCGGTCGTTCGGGCCAGAAAAGGGCGCGGCCCAGTAGGCCGTTTCGGCCGGGAAAGAAAGAAAGGAAAAAGAAAAGAGAAGAAAGAAAAGAAAATTCGCATAAAATTTTGGAAAATTGCTAGAAAAATCCAGAAAATTATTTGGCTCTGTTTTTAATTTTCTAGCTTTATTTTCTGCATTTATGAATATTATTTGTAAATTTTTGAATTCATTGCTTTATTTTGTATACTGTAATGCATGGCTATTTATTTTCTGCACTTTATGCTTTTTGCAACCATTTTCTATTAGATTACACGCAGTAATCTAATGTCGGAATTTTGAAATCATGCAGATGTCCGGCATCGTGAATCGTGAGTTTGAAGAACTGGCCCCGCACGGTCAGAACTACCTCGCTTGGGCATCGGACGTGAAGATCGTTCTTGGGGGCAAGAAGCTCCGTGCCGCGATTGGTCTAGGGTCCTCACAGGATGCAAAACCTACCGCTGAGCAGAATGATCAAGCCTTGCACTTTCTCAGGCACCACCTCTCAGCCACTTTGAAGAATGAATACATGGCTGAGGAGAATGCACTTGAGCTCTGGACTGCACTTCAGAAGCGGTTCAAGAAGCTCAAGTACACCATCTTGCCCCAAGTACAGCAAGATTGGGTCCATCTGAGGTTTGCAGACTACAAAACAGTGGCCGAGTACAATTCTGTCTTGCATAGAATTTGTACCAATCTCTCCCTATGTGGCAAGAAGATCACTGACGAGGAGAAGATTGAGAAAACTCTCTCTACCTTCCACCCAAATGCTATCCAGAGTGCACGCAGCTATCGTCAGGACGCATACAAGGAGTATAGCGAACTGATTGATGTAATGCAAGTTGCAGAATCGCAAGACGATGTTCTACGCAAGAACTATGTCTCGCAGCCACCTGGAAGAGGCACTGGCACAGAAGTCAATGCCAATAGCTATAAGGTGAGAAAGCCCATTCATAGAAAGAAGGGCAAGCAGGGTGGAAAGGAGAGGTCTTAGGCCAAAGGAAAGTCCAAAGCCCCTGTGAAGAAGGATGACAAGGAAAAGGCGCACGCCAAGCCGTATAGACAGCAGAACCAAACGTGCTTCAGGTGCGGCACTTGGGGTCACTGGTCGAAGATATGTTGAGAATCCAAGGAAGTGATCAACGCATATCAAGCCAAAAGGAAGGCAAAAGAAAACACCCCAGTAGAGGCGCACTTCGCCAAGATTGGTGATGATGATGCCAGAGATGAAGATACCCCACTTGTCTCATCCTCACAGAATAGCCTAGACATTGATACTGCAGCCAATATTATGGCAAATGAAGAGAAAACTTATGTCGATGACATAGAAGCAGAAATTAATGCATATTTTACAGATTCTGTTTAATGCATTTTTTTATAGATTATGGTTGTTAGCATTTTCTTTTGAATAATGAATTGTAAGCTCTAGAAGAGCATACTTCTCTCATGAATAAATATGCAATTTATTCCAGTATTCTTTCATTTGCAAGCAATGTTTGGATTATTTTGCCACTGTTTGATTGGAACTATTTTTCCTTTTTAGAAATCGTGTAACGCCCAAATGGAAGAGATATGCATTGTTGATAGTGGCACAACAAATACCATCTTAAGAGAGTCTAAATACTTCCAGTCGATCACGAAGAACGCTGTAAAGATTACTACGATCGCAGGAAGCGGTTCATATGTAATAGGCTCAGGAAGAGCCACTATTATATTGCCTATGGGTACAACTTTGGTAATTGAAGAAGCCCTTTTGTACCCTGAATCAACACGCACTCTCTTAAGCTTTAAAGACATCCGCGCCAATGGTTTTCATGTAGAAACCAATGAAGAAAATGGCAAAGAATACTTGTGCATTGTGAAGCACACGGTATGTGGAAAAATGGTATTAGAAAAATGTCCCTCATATGAATCTGGGTTGTACTACACGAATATTCATGCACCCGAAGTGTATAATTCCTTGAAGACTGTTTTTAGAAGCTCTGAGTTATTTTCTTTATGGCATGGTAGATTAGGTCACCCTGGTCTTAGAATGATGAGAAATATAGTGAATAACTCACAAGGTCATGGCATTAATGTTAAAAATTTCCCGAATCATGAAGATTTCGTGTGCCCTGCATGTGCCACAGGGAAATTAATAACTAAACCCTCTGTCATGAAAGTGCAAAGTGAAATTCCTGCATTCCTGGAACGCATCCATGGGGAATTTGAGGCCCGATTTAGCCTTTGTCAGGGCCGTTTCGGTACTTTATGGTGCTCATCGATGCTTCCTCGAAATGATCGCATGTATGCTTATTGTCAACAAGAAACCATGCTTTTGCAAAGCTGATCTCGCAGATCATAAGAATTAAGAATGCTTTCCCTGATCATCGCGTGAAGTCCATCAGAATGGACAATGCTGGAGAATTTACTTCAAAGGCATTTTATGATTATTGCACTGCAACAAGGATAGCAGTTGAGCACTGCATCGCACGTCCATACGCAGAATGGACTAGCGTAGCACTAATAAAGAGGATTAAATTCATTGCGCACCACTTTTGCAGAGTTGTAACTTGCCCAACACTTGTTGGGGACACACAGTCCTGCACACAGCAGCTCTCATCAATTTCAGACCTTCGGCCTACAACATCCATTCTCCTATGCAGCTTGTGCACGGCATCATCCCGAAAATCTCCTATCTCAAGAAATTTGGGTGTATGGTATTGTAAGGCCCCCATTTTCGATAAATTAATATCGAAAATGGATACCATGTGCATACAGTACTAGTCCCATGATCAGTGGCTAGTACGCACAAATACAAATTGATATCACAGTCATACACAACTTTATTATTACAGCGGAAGCAAATACTTAATATTTTTACAATACCAAAAGTAAAAGCATAACAGTGGAGACATTCATCTTGTAGTATGCCTTTTATCCCAAAATCCTCCACAGGCAACTGACAAGGAAAACCCTAATAAAACTCATCGTTCACATCCCCGAATCCTGCGTCGTAAAAGGTGTCGTCGGGGTAATCTGTCTCTTCACCTAAAAAAAATTATCAACATGGCAAGTTGAGTACTTACGTACTCGCAAGACTTTTGCAAAACCTATTATATATGCAGGCCATTTCAAGGAAAGGCTCATGGTTGTTTTGCATAAAGCTAAAATTGAAATGTAAATCTTGATTAATAGATTGAAAAGTTAACTTTAAGTAAAGGCGACTTAATATAAAAAGTAAGAATGTAAGTATAAATAAGTCACATGTACCGGGTATCATGACCATTTCAAGAATCATTTCTCATCACAGTGAGAATTTCCGAGTAACCATTCCTACCGGTCCTGTAGAAATTCGAGTTTTATGAAAATAAAACCATCTAACTAGTCTTTGGCGCACCAAGATTCCCATAACCGCGGAACGGCTTTTGAAAAGTTTGACACTCTGCAGAGTTTGTACAGCTTTACCCACAAGTAATGATCAACCTCTTTTGCGTGCCAAGAACACACTTCCTTTGGTGTGTCGGCAAGGAGATCATAACAAAACCGTTACATTGTTTAATCCTAACTTTGCACCGGCCGGTGACGCCAAACCCGTACTATGGTGTATATGTTTGCGATCCATCGCACAATAATGATTAAGCATGTCCATAGTATGGCATTCACCGTTGTATTAGCAAACGTGACTCCCAACACCTCGGTGTGGGCGCCCCTTCGAGCAACCAGTCACTGAAGAAGCTCGTACTACTCCAACCTACCAATGTGCAAAGCTAGTTTTAAGCAACTTAACAAGTTAGAGCTGTCCCATACCAGCACTTGTGGTTGTACGGTAAATTCTTGGGTTTAACGAACACGTAGTTCGGTCCTTAATCCAACACGGGCAATAGTCTCCACCCTACACTACGTACAAGTCTCTTGTACACCCGGCTATTGCCAATAATTGCCCGCATCTAAAACATAGTTTTATTTTCATTTTTAACCAAACTACCAACCAAAGAGGTCATATCCATTAAGTTGTCATATCCAACATTTTTAATCATGTCAAGATTTTATTTTGCTTTAAGCATGGCTAAGCATGTCACTAAATGTGAGCAACCCAGATTGACATCAAATAATGTCTACGCTATTCTAGGTTTATCAAGGTTCACAATTGCATACTTATCTAGGAAGTTCCATAAGTCTACAGGTAGAACTACCAGTACCCATAATATAGCAGACTTTTAGTAAAATAAAGTATGCAGTAAAACATTTAGTGAAAGCATTTGTAAATCTGGGATCAATATGGTCAAAGGGGGTGCTTGCCTTGTTGATGATCTTCGACGTCAAACTCCTGATCGTCGAACTCACAGATTTCGTCGGGTGCTACACGTCGAATTAATAATAACATGGCAATTCCAACAAAACGAAAGAATCAGTTATAAGAGCCAAATAAAAGCAATTGCATAAATTGATATATTCGTTGTTCATCGATTTTACTAGTCTCATGAACATTTTCTGATTAGGTTCTTATATTAACCAATCTCAGTTCTTGAATAATTCACTTTTATTTATCATTTTCAGAGACCATTTTTTTTACAGGTTTTACTATTCTGGATTTTCAATTTCTAAATTCTGAAATTATTTAAATTGCTATTATGGAACTACTTTCTTACCCTATATTATACTTCAAATATTTTCCATGGTACACCCTAAGTATTTTTGCATATTCAGGTTCCTAGCAAAGCATGGAATCTAATAAAATTTGTTTCATTCAATTTGAAGTTGAATTGCAGAAATTCTATTCACAACATATTTCAAATTCTTTATTTAAATTTAAATCTGAAATTCAAACAGAGTTCATTTTGAAATATTTTGCATATTCTGAATCCACTTGATTTTAGATGAATTTAGAAATTTATTTCACTTCATTTGGTTGGATAGTTCAAAAGATATTTAAGTTTGAATGCATTCGGTTTTGAAAATACAGAAATTAGAAAATTTTCTATAAACGGAAAGTACGCCTTCGCAAACGGCGGGCGCTTTCCCTTTCGCACCGCTCGGGACCGAGGCATCGACATGCCGGGCCCATTCGCAGATGAGACACCGAGCGCAGAGCGGCCGACACGCTGACCACGCCGCCGAGCGGCACGAGATCGTCTCTCTGGGCCCGCGTGGCGGCGACTCCACTCGGATCGAGTGATCGACCACCGTGGCCCACAGAGCGAGTCACAATGCTTGCAAGTGATCGGCGAGTGGACCCAAATGTCGGTGACCGAGATGAGCAAGGCTTGCGCTGATTCACGGCGCGGCAGGCACGGCCGGATAGTCTGAATGGGTTCAGATTCTTGTTCAAGATACTCGTGCGCATCTACGGGTGGTGGCGCTTGGCCGGAGGTGGCGGAGGTGGCTCGCCACCGAGAGAGGCGGCGAGCACACCGCCACCGGCGCTCCGCCAAACGACGGCTCCTCGAGGCAAATGAACACCACTACGAGCATCGCAAGTCTCTCGGGTTCGGTTTTAGGCTTTAGATGAGGAAAGGGGTAGCGGAAGGGGTTCTCACCTTGCGGCGGGCGGCGGAAGGAACTCGGCGGGAGAGCTCACTTTGGTGAAGAAAAGCTCGGACGAAGGTGAAATGGTTCTGGTAGCGCAGAGGTGGTTCAGTGAATCGGTTCGAGGTGAAATGGACCGAGGCGGCGTGAAGGCGAATTTTTCCCTTCGGGCTTTTGGCGGGAGTGGGAAGGAGAAGTCGGGTGGCTGCGTTGTAGACGGTTTTGGCTCGGCGTTGAGGTTTCTGTAAGAGTACAAGTGCTAGCGACGCTTTGGCGGGGTTTAAATAGGCTAAAGAGGCGGTTTGCAGAGGTGTAGACAGAGGAGAAGGCGGCGGCTTGCGCTGGCGATTTCGGCCGTTCAATAGCGGAGAGAGAGCACGGAGGCCGAGGCGGATGCTGGCGTGGCAGAGGCGACGCGGCGCATTGGCGCCGAGTTGCGGCGCAGTGGCGACAAACTAAGAGGCGGCGATCTCAAAGTAGAGAGAACGGAAAGAACGGAGAAAAACGGAGAGGGTGAAGGCGACAGTGGGACCGGACGGTCGAGAGAGAGAAGAGGTGGTCGGCAAAAGAGCACAACTGTCCATGCAGCCCACCGTCGTTGAGACGCGGAGGAAGAATTTGAGAATTCTGGATAGATTAGATAAATCCGGAAGTTTGGGCTAGAAGATAAAATCAAAATTTTACAAAACTTTTTAAAGAGGTCGGCAAGGTAAAGATAAAGGTCTAGAAAAATTTTCAGATTAATTTGATGAATATAAATATTATTAAAAATCGACAATGCCTCTATTATCGATTTTAATTGATTCATTTTCCATTTAATAGAGGGATAAATTCAATTTATTATTTTATGAAACTTTTTAAAGGATTTGAATTAATATTATATATCTTGAATAAAATTTAATAATTTTATTATTGATATTTTATTTTAATAATTCGACCTTCGCATTTTCCAAACTTTTCTTATTGATGTTTTTGAATTTCTAAAATTACTAAATGAAGAGATAAATTCATTATATTTTTACCAGGGTTGGGTTAAGTTAATATGTCGGCATGGTTAAAATTTCAACTATGGTTAAGGTAAGAAATATCCTGATTAAAGCTTTTGGTCTGATTTCCTTTTTCTTTTCATGATCATTTTGTCTTTTTATTTTATTATTTTTTTAATGCCAAGACAGAACAAGTGGCAAAATCATGATTCTGAGATTTTTAAGGATTTTACTGACTTTGTATTTTTACCTTGTTGCCTTTTACCATTTTACTATATAGCACCTTTGGATTTCTTTTAATAGGAAAAGCCAAAAGAAACTCTTTAATTCAAGAAAAATCAGAAAACATAACAACAAATCATATGGGTATTTTTAATATTATATTTCTGACTTTATTGAATTTTGGGTTATTACAAATCCACCCCCCTTACAAAAATCTCGTCCTCGAGATTTGAAGAGGATTAGAAGAAATCAGGAAATTCTTTTCGGAGATGATCTTCATGTTCCCAAGTTGCTTCGTCTTCTGTATGATGACTCCATTGAACTTTCATCATCTTGATAATCTTATTCCTGGTCTGACGCTCCGCTTCTTCCAGAACACGAATTGGATGTTCTCGATATGAAAGATCTGGTTGAAGATCGATATTCTCCAGGTTGGTCAATTCGGAGGGAACACGAAGACATTTCTTGAGTTGCGACACATGAAAAACATTATGAACCTCTGACAGTTGAGGTGGCAGTTCTAATTTATATGCCATCTCGCCCATCTTCTCGAGGATTCGGAAAGGTCCAATATATCGCGGAGCTAACTTGCCACGAATTTGGAAACGACGAACTCCACGAAGAGGAGAAACCTTCAAATAGACATGGTCGCCAATCTCAAAGCTAAGTTCACGTCGACGGTTGTCGGCGTAACTCTTTTGACGAGATTGCGCTTCTTTTAGACGGCTTCTGATCACGTCTACTTGCTCTTGCGCCTCCTGAATAAGATCTGGACCAAAGAATTTTCTTTCACCAACTTCGGACCAAAAGAGAGGAGTTCTGCATTTTCTTCCATACAAGGCTTCAAAAGGAGACATTTGAAGACTGGATTGAAAACTGTTGTTGTAAGAAAATTCAGCAAATGCCAAACTTTTCTCCCAATTAGAGCCATATGATAGCACACAGGCTCTCAACAAGTCTTCCAGAATTTGATTTATCCTTTCCGTTTGCCCATCCGTGCGAGGGTGATAAGTCAGATCAAATTTAGCTTAGTCCCTAGAAGATTGTGCAAACTTTCCCAGAATCGAGAAGTAAATTGAGATCCTCGATCTGAAACAATGGTCTTCGGAACACCATGCAAGCGCACAATGTTATTCAGATAGAGTTCTGCAAGCTCATCTCCTCGATTGGTGACTTTTACTGGGATAAAATGCGCCACCTTAGTTAATCGATCAACGATAACCCAAATAGAATCATGACCTTTTCTAGTCTTTGGCAGACCAGTGATGAAATCCATACTGATATCATCCCACTTCCATTCTGGAATCTTCAAAGGTTGCAAAAGTCCAGCGAGACGTTGGTGCTCGGCTTTAACACGTTGACACACATCGCAGATAGCAACGTATGCAGCAATATCTTTCTTCATACCGGGCCACCAATATTCCCGACGGAGATCTTGGTACATTTTTGTACTTCCAGGATGGATTGAGAGAGGGGACTCATGAGCTTCTTTAAGAATTAAGTCCTTAAGCTCAGGGTCATTGGGAACATAGATTTGATTCTTGAACACGAGCACTTCATCTAAATCTTCATGGAATTCGGATTCGGCTCCATTTTTCAATTCTCCCCGAATTTTGATGATAGATTCATCTTTGAATTGAGCAGCTTTAATTTGGGACTTTAAGGTTGGTTGCACTTCAAGTGTAGCCAAAAATCCTTTTTCAACAATTCCCAAATTAAGCTTTTGGAATTCATTGATGAGATCAGATTGGTTGGTATGATAGGAGACAGAAAGACAATGAAGTTTTCTGCTAAGAGCATCAGCTACGACATTTGCTTTACCGGGATGGTATTGAATATTAAGGTCGTAGTCTTTAATCAACTCCAACCATCTTCGCTGCCTTAAATTTAAATCAGGCTGGGTGAAAAAATATTTCAAACTCTTGTGATCTGTAAAAATATTGCATCGATTACCAATGAGGTAATGACGCCAAATTTTAAGAGCATGCACCACGGCAGCTAACTCCAGATCATGAGTTGGATAATTAAGCTCATGGGGTCGTAACTGACGAGAGGCATAAGCGACAACTTTGCCTTCTTGCATCAGAACACACCCTAATCCGCTTCGAGATGCATCACAATAAACATCGAAGCTCTTATGGACATCGGGTAACACTAGCACTGGGGCTGTTGTTAACCGATTCTTGAGCTCTTGAAAGCTTTCTTCGCACTCCGGGGTCCATTCAAACTTCTTTTCTTTCTTTAGCAACTGAGTCAAAGGTCGAGCTATTTTGGAAAAATTCTCGATGAAACGGCGATAATATCCCGCTAAACCGAGAAAGCTTCGAATTTTGGGTACAGATTGAGGGGATTCCCAATCCATGATTGCTTTGATTTTGCTAGGATCGACAGATATGCCTCCATTGGATAGAATATGCCCGAGAAAAGCAACTTCTTTTAGCCAGAATTCGCATTTCTCGAATTTGGCATAAAGCTTATGCTCGCGAAGTTTCTCGAGCACCATACGCAAATGCTGCGCATGATCTTCTTTAGATTTGGAATAGATAAGGATGTCGTCGATGAAAACCACGACGAACTTGTCTAAATACTCCATGAATACTTTATTCATGAGGGTCATAAAGCTGGCAGGAGCATTAGTAAGTCCGAAAGACATTACAGTGTACTCATACAATCCGTAACGCGTGGTAAAAGCAGTTTTTGGAATATCTTCGGATCTGATTTTCAATTGATAGTACCCATGTCTTAAGTCAATTTTGAAAAGACTTGAGCACCACCAATTGATCAAGCAGATCGTCGATACGAGGAAGAGGATATTTATTTTTGATTGTCACATCATTTAAGGCTCGATAGTCCACACACATGCGTGTACTACCGCCCTTTTGGGGACAAAAGAATGGACTACCCTACGGAGAAGAAGCGTGTCGAATAAACCCTTTCTTTAATTGCTCATTAATTTGTTTCTTTAATTCGACTAAGTCTTGAGGGGCATACGATAGGGACGCTTAGAAATGGGAGCGGTTAGGAACAAGATTGATGACAAATTCCATATCTCATGCGGAGGAAGTCCGGGCAACTCATCCGAAATACATCGGGATATTTGAAACTATAGGAATTTGGTGAGTTCTTTGGTTATTGCGAACAAAGGAAGGATTGGGATTTTTACGAATTTTGGATGGAGGAAAATTTATCAAATACCTTCAGAGTTAACAAGAGAGATTGATCGATTAGCACATCTATGCATCCTTTATATTTAGATAACGGTCCATGCCAAGGATCACATCTAAACGTGTGTTTCTATGAGGATGAGATCGCGTGAAATAATATTCCATTTATTTCAATACTGATACTAGGGCAAATTTTGGTTGACTTCATGGTTGAACCAGGGGAAAAGATTAACATTTTGGTTGAGAGAAGGTCGGATTTGATTTCATTTTGATCGACAAACTTCTTTGAAATAAATGAATGCGATGCTCCGGAATCAAACAATACCAAGGTAGATACTGAATGAACAGGGAACATACCCAACACGACATCAGGGGCGTCGTTGGCTTCTTCGGCGGTCACATGGTGCAAGCGACCGCTACTTGAATTCCGGTTTGCAGCAGATACTGGTTTAACTACTTGAGTTATTCCAGCACCTTGCGGTCTTCCAGGGGGACGCTGAACACCTTGAGCCGACTGATGATTCGGAGCTTGATTCTTCTTTGGACATGCATTAGCGTAATGACCACGTTCATTACACCGATAGCATGTGACATCCGCTGCTTGATTTTGAATTCCAGCAGGCTTCTTTTCAGATGTGCCAACCTGCCTAGCAGGAGGCTGCCGAGGTCGAGGAGGTTGACCTTGACGCCTTTGCTGCTGATAAGGAGCTGAAGGTCGTACATTGGTTGATTGCCCAATGCGCGGCCTTGCAGGGCTAGCACTTACGGACTTGCGAGCCATCCATTTCCTTTTACGATTCTCCATAATATTCTTGGTGCGTGTTCACTATAATAGCTTTATCCACCAAGATTTGAAAATCATGGAAATCATGAATAGCTAGGATATGCTTCACTTCATCATTTAAATTATCCCCTGAGCGTTCAATTCTTCTCGCAAAGCGTCACTTCCGAGGTTGCATATCGAGCAAGATAATTGAAGCGGTGGAGATATTCCATTACGACATATTCCTTGACGAAGATCCAAGAATTCCCGCTTCTTAAGATTGACCAGACTAGAAGGAATATGAGTCATTCTAAAAGCTTCCTTGAAAGATGTCCATGAAATTTGCTGACCTTCTGGCTGAATAGACTGGAAATTCTCCCACCAAGAAGCGGCTGCACCTTGCAAGCGATCTGAAGCATAAAGCACTTTTTCATGGTCTTGCATTGAGCAATGACCAACTTGCTTTCAACCGATCTTAGCCATCATCCGCCTCTAATGGGTCAAACAGAAGAGAAAGTCGGGGTCGGGTTTTAAGAACTCGCCCAACTTAGATTGACGATAAGCTTCGACATTCCGGCTCCTGCATCCACGGCACCGATATTAGTGTATTCTCGCACTCACCAAGAAGAAGGGTATTCGTCGCCGTCCTTGCTCAATCATCGCCAAGACTTGAGCCATCGAGGCGGTCCCGCAATTGCTCTTGAGGACGATCCTTGGGCTTGAATCGATGCTTGCGGCGGCGGCGGAGATTCTGACGAGCGGGTTGACGCGACGAGGAAGCTCGGCGTAGGATGAACTGGTTTGGCAAAGCCGAGTGGCTAAAGCCACCCTTGGAGGTCGATTTTCAGAGTTGCCTCCGTCTCCATTATCTCGTTTAGAGATCCGTGACGAGCATCCGAAAGGCATAAAGAAGGAGAGTGATAGGTAAGATTTTAATTCATTTAGTTTTTATAAACTGCTTTATTATTATTCATAGGTTATTATTATCAAGGATCACAACATCGTAAAAATATTAACAAGAATGTTAAATATTCACGAGTAGGAGCCATAAGCACACAATAAAATTCACAACCAAAACTTTTATTCCAACTTTTAAATATGTACAAGCAAAAGGCAGTACTACTAACATTTATTACTAACATCTAACTTACGTAGTTTAGAAGGGAAGGTAACCAAAAGTTACTTCTTATTTTCTAACTAGACTCACTCAACTGACTCCATATCCACACTACCTACTAAAGACCTACAGGTAGAACCCTCCGTGTCCGAGGAAGGAAAAGTCCCTCGACGACGGTATACCTGTGGTCTCTGAGAACGACGCAAAACAACACTGCCTGGATCTACATGGATTCTAGGCAAACGAGGTCGACTACCTACAACTGACATCCGTGCCTGGCAATACCTTAGCGGTGCTCGGGTTTCATCCACGGGCACTTGAGGTGCTTGCCTCAACACTGACCGCGGTACCAAACCTCTAGCTAGACAAGGAGCAATAGCTTCTTCCAAGTACGCTATCCTACGCCTAGCTTCCCGATACTCTGAAACTACTTGCCGACAATACTGATCTGAGGTGTTAATGAATTCCACTAAGTTTCTTAAAGTGGTATTTGATAACCCAATGGATTCCATATAACAATTTTCCCCACCAGGTGGCCGAGAAGGAATTCTCCTATATGCAACTGCCAATTCAGGTAATGCATGACGAGGCGACAATTGCAATATAGGCCGCCGCTCATGGCCATCGTGATGGAAGATCTGGACCTCAAATGACCTATCCCCTTCGCCATACTCGACTCTGGCAGGGATATCTACCCTTGCTATATACTCCACCGAGACTGAACTAACAGGGGCATGGAATACTATATATCTAGGATTCTCAGAAAAATGGGCAAATTCCAGCAGACGAGTAAGGTATCCCATCATGCCGGAACTTTCCCTCTGAGTAGACATATAGCATGGCGCATAGCCTCCCATCTGCACATTTAACAAGGAATTAGTATTCCTGATTAAATGCAAGATAATGAAAAATTGGAGGAAAAGATTCTAGTAGAAATTTTTAAAACAGAAAAGAGTTAATAACAAATATTTATTTGGCACAACCGAAAGAATATACTTTAAGGAATAAATTGCAGAGATGACCTAATCCATCATTTTAGTTTTAGAAACCTAATTTCAATTTTAAGTTCATTTACGCCCAAGCTATTTAAGGTTTCCTACAGCCAGCATGGCTCTGATACCAACTTGTAAGGCCCCATTTTCGAAAAATTAATATCGAAAATGGATACCATGTGCATACAGTACTAGTCCCATGATCAGTGGCTAGTACGCACAAATACAAATTGATATCACAGTCATACACAACTTTATTATTACAGCGGAAGCAAATACTTAATATTTTTACAATACCAAAAGTAAAAGCATAACAGTGGAAACATTCATCTTGTAGTATGCCTTTTATCCCAAAATCCTCCACAGGCAACTGACAAGGAGAACCCTAATAAAACTCATCGTTCACATCCCCGAATCCTGCGTCGTAAAAGGTGTCGTCGGGGTAATCTGTCTCTTCACCTAAAAAAAATTATCAACATGGCAAGTTGAGTACTTACGTACTGCAAGACTTTGCAAAACCTATTATATATGCAGGCCATTTCAAGGAAAGGCTCATGGTTGTTTTGCATAAAGCTAAAATTGAAATGTAAATACTGATTAATAGATTGAAAAGCGAACTTTAAGTAAAGGCGACTTAATATAAAAAGTAACAGAATGTAAGTATAAATAAGTCACATGTACCTGGGTATCATGACCATTTCCAAGAATCATTTTTACTGTCACAGCAGAAATTTCCGAGTAACCATTCCTACCAGTCCCAGGTAGAAATTCAGAGTTTTATGAAAATAAAAACCATCTAACTAGTGCTGGCGCACCAAGATTCCCATAACCGCGGGAACGGCTTTTCGAAAAGTTTGACACTCTGCAGAGTTTGTACAGCTTTACCCACAAGTAATGATCAACCTCTTTTGCCAGGCCAGTAACACACTTCCTTTGGTGTGTCGGCAAGGAGATCATAACAAAACCGTTACATTGTTTAATCCTAACTTTGCACCAGCCCGGTGACGTCAAACCCGTACTATGGTGTATATGTTTGCTGATCCATCGCACAATAATGATTAAGCATGTCCATAGTATGGCATTCACCGTTGTATTAGCAAACGTGACTCCCAACACCTCGGTGTGGGCGCCCCTTCGAGCAACCAGTCACTGAAGAAGCTCGTACTACTCCAACCTACCAATGTGCAAAGCTAGTTTTAAGCAACTTAATAAGTTAGAGCTGTCTCATACCAAAGACTTGTGGTTGTACGGTAAATTCTTGGGTTTAACGAACACGTAGTTCGGTCCTTAATCCGACACGGGCAATAGTCTCCACCCTACACTACGTACAAGTCTCTTGTACACCCGGCTATTGCCAATAATTGCCCGCATCTAAAACATAGTTTTATTTTCATTTTTAACCAAACTACCAACCAAAGAGGTCATATCCATTAAGTTGTCATATCCAACATTTTTAATCATGTCAAGATTTTATTTTGCTTTAAGCATGGCTAAGCATGTCACTAAATGTGAGCAACCAGCATTGACATCAAATAATGTCTACGCTATTCTAGGTTTATCAAGGTTCACAATTGCATACTTATCTAGGAAGTTCCATAAGTCTCTGGTAGAACTACCAAGACCCATAATATAGCGACTTTTAGTAAAATAAAGTATGCAGATAAAACATTTAGTGAAAGCATTTGTAAATGGGATCAATATGGTCAAAGGGGTGCTTGCCTTGTTGATGATCTTCGACGTCAAACTCGATCGTCGAACTCACGATTTCGTCGGGTGCTACACGTCGAATTAATAATAACATGGCAATTCCAACAAAACGAAAGAATCAGTTATAAGAGCCAAATAAAAGCAATTGCATAAATTGATATATTATTTGTTCATCGATTTTACTAGTCTCATGAACATTTTCTGATTAGGTTCTTATATTAACCAATCTCAGTTCTTGAATAATTCACTTTTATTTATCATTTTCAGAGACCATTTTTTTTACAGGTTTTACTATTCTGGATTTTCAATTTCTAAATTCTGAAATTATTTAAATTGCTATTATGGAACTACTTTCTTACCCTATATTATACTTCAAATATTTTCCATGGTACACCCTAAGTATTTTTGCATATTCAGGTTCCTAGCAAAGCATGGAATCTAATAAAATTTGTTTCATTCAATTTGAAGTTGAATTGCAGAAATTCTATTCACAACATATTTCAAATTCTTTATTTAAATTTAAATCTGAAATTCAAACAGAGTTCATTTTGAAATATTTTGCATATTCTGAATCCACTTGATTTTAGATGAATTTAGAAATTTATTTCACTTCATTTGGTTGGATAGTTCAAAAGATATTTAAGTTTGAATGCATTCGGTTTTGAAAATACGAAATTAGAAAATTTTCTATAACGGAAAGTACGCCGCAAACGAAGGGCGCTTTCCCTTTTCGCACCGCTCTGGACCGAGGCACTGACATGCCGGGCCCATTCGCAGTGAGACACTGAGCGCAGAGCGGCTGACACGCGGGACCACGCCGCCGAGCGGCCACGAGATCATCTCCGGGCCCGCGTGGCGGCGACTCCACTCGGATCGAGTGATCGACGACCGAGGCCCTGAGCGAGTCACAATGCTTGCAAGTGACTGACAGAGTGGACCCAAATGTCAGTGACCCGAGACAGAGCAAGGCTTGCGCGGTTCGCCGGCGGCGAGGCACGGCCGGATAGTCGGAATGGGTTCCAGATTCTTGTTCACATACTACTGCGCATCACGGGTGGTGGCGCTTGGCGGAGGTGGCTTGCCACCGGAGAGGGGCGGCGGAGCACACTGCTCATCGGCGTTCCGGCGAAACGACGGCTCCTCGAGGCAAATGAACACCACTACGAGCATCAGCAAGTCACTGGGGTTCGGTTTTAGGCTTTAGATGAGGAAAAGGGGTAGCGGAAGGGAGTTCTCACCTTGCGACGGCAGCGGTGGCGGAAGGAACTCGGCGGGAGAGCTCACTGGTGAAGAAAAGCTCGGACCAGTGGCAGGAAATGGTTCTTGGTAGCGCAGAGGTGGTTCAGGTGAATCGGTTCGAGGTGAAATGGACTGAGGCGGCGTGAAGGCGAATTTTTCCCCTTTCGGGCTTTTGGCCGGAGCTGGGGAAGAAGAAGCTGGGTGGCTGCGTTGTGACGGTTTTGGCTCGGCGTTGAGGTTTCCAGGTAAGAGTACAAGTGCTAGAGACGCTTTGGCGGGGTTTAAATAGGCTAAAGAGGCGGTTTGCACAGGGTGTAGACAGAGGAGAAGGCGGCGGCTTGCGCGGGCGATTTCTCGACCGTTCCAGCCTGGGAGAGAGAGCACGGAGGCCGAGGCAGATGCGGCGTGGCAGAGGCGACGTGCAGGCGCATTGGGCGTCGAGTTGCGGCGCAGGTGGCGACAAACGGAAGAGGCGCGATCTCAAAGCGAGAGAACGGAAAGAACGGAGAAAACGGAGAGGGTGAAGCTGACAGGTGGGACCGGACGGTCAGAGAGAGAAGAGGTGGTCGGCAAAAGAGCACAACTGTCCATGCAGGCCCACTGGTCAGTGAGACGCGGAGGAAGAATTTGAGAATTCTCTGGACAGATTAGATAAATCCGGAAGTTTGGGCTAGAAGATAAAATCAAAATTTTACAAAACTTTTTACAGAGGTCGGAAAGGTAAATATAAAGGTCTATAAAAAATTTCAGATTAATTTGATGAATATAAATATTATTAAAAATCTGACAATGCACTGTTACTGATTTTAATTGATTCTGTTTTCCATTTAATAGAGGTATAAATTCAATTTATTATTTTATGAAACTTTTTTACAGGATTTGAATTAATATTATATACCATGAATAAAATTTTCATAATTTTATTATTGATATTTTATTTTTAATAATTCTGACACTGCATTTTCAAGCTTTTCTTATTGACTGTTTTTGAATTTCTAAAATTACTAAATGAAGATATAAATTCATGATATTTTTACCAGGGTTGGGTTAAGTTAATATGTCGGCATGGTTAAAATTGTAACTATGGTTAAGGTAAGAAATATCCTGATTAAAGCTTTTGGTTCAGATTTCCTTTTCTCTTTTCATGATCATTTTGTCTTTTTATTTTATTATTTTTTTTTAATGCCAAGACAGAACAAGTGGCAAAATCATGATTCTGAGATTTTTAAGGATTTTACTGACTTTGTATTTTTACCTTTTTGCCTTTTACCATTTTACTATATAGCACCTTTGGATTTCTTTTAATAGGAAAAGCCAAAAGAAACTCTTTAATTCAAGAAAAATCAGAAAACATAACAACAAATCATATGGGTATTTTTAATATTATATTTCTGACTTTATTGAATTTTGGGTTGTTACAGGTATATGTTCCTATACCACCCCCTCAGCGGACTACAATGGGCCCTCTCCGCAAGTTTGGGATATACGTTGGTTATGAGAGTGCATCCATAACCAGGTATTTGAAACCCATAACTGGAGAATTGCATACAGCCCGATTCGCTGATTGCATTTTTGACGAGGATCATTTCCCGTCATTGGGGGGAGGAAATCAACCTTTGGATGAAAAATGCCGAAAAATCATATGGCATTCCACTGGGATCCCCGCACATGACCCCCACACTAATGAAGCAAATCAAGAAGTCCAGAAGATAATTGATTTGCAGAATTTAGCAAATGAACTGCCTGATCATTTTTGTGATCTGAAGGGCGTGGTTAAGTCGCATGTACCCGCAAGGAATGCATCAGAGAGGGTGGAAATACCAAAGAAAATAGAAGGTATCCCTCATCCTTTTCAGAGGCCTCAAAGAAAAAGAACAGAAATCGACTCCTCAAACCCAAAGTACCCGGAGACGCCCGGAGAAAATCAAGAGAGGACTTACCACAACCAATCACGAAAATACCTCAAGGAAAGAAGGGGAGCCAGTTGAGACCTGACACTGGAAAGAAGTCGACGGAAAAGGCAATTCCAGACTTGAATCTTCCACTGCAGGAAGCCGTCGAAAATAATGTGTGCGCACACATAGGCGATGAAAAGCTAAAGGAACTTGCTCTGCGATAGGGAATAGCAAGAAGAGCAAGTAGAAGTGCATGAAGCACCCCATGAAGAAATGGCCATAAACTTTGTAATAACAGGAGAATCCCTGGATAGAGCAACAGCCAACGTTGATGCATACTTCGCAAAGAAGATTGCCTCGATCATTGATCATGATCCAGAGCCTGCATCTCTCGCAGAGTGCAAGAAAAGGCTAGATTAGAAAGAATGGAAGAAGGCAATCACTGCAGAGTTAGTCTCTCTAAAAAAGAGAGAGGTGTTTGGGCCCGTATGCCGCACACCTCCCCATATAAACCCTGTAGATCACAAATGGGTCTTTGTTTGGAAGAGGAATGAAAACAACGAAGTTGTAAGGTACAAGGCAAGGCTAGTAGCTCAAGGTTTCACTCAACGTCCTGGAGTTAATTATGAAGAAACCTATTCTCCAGTCATGGGAGGACTTACCTTTAGATATTTGATCTCAATGGCAGTCAACTTGAAGTTGAGAATGAAGCTAATGGATGTTGTCACAACATATTTGTATGGAAACTTGGATTTAGAGGTATACATGAAAGTATCGGAAGGAATTCCTATCCCGAACCAAGACGGAGCAAATAGAAACCTGCACAGTATGAAATTGGAGAAATCACTGTATGGGCTAAAGCAGTCAGGAAGAATGTGGTACAATTGCTTCAACGACTTTCTCTGCAAGAAAGGCTACACAGATAGCGAAGATTGTCCATGTGTGTTTATACAGCGATCCCCGAATGGATTCTATATAATCTCCGTCTATGTAGATGACTTGAACAACATTGGGACGGATGAAGAAATTGAAGAAGCATGCTCATACTTGAAGTCTGAGTCTGAAATGAAGGATTTGGGTAAAACCAAGTTTTGTTTCGGCTTGCAGCTTGAGCATGTCCAAGGAGGAATCTTGGTACATCAATCAACCTACACATAGAAAGTGTTGGAAAGGTTTGACTTTGAAAAGGCATATCCTGCAAAGACTCCAATGGTCGGAAGGTCACTCCAAGTAGACCTAGACCCATACAGACCTAGAGAAGAGGGGGAAGAAGTCCTGTGAGCAGAATTCCTATATCTGAGTGCAGTTGGAGCACTCATGTACCTTGCGAATAGCACTAGGCTGGACATTGCGTTCACTGTGAATTTGCTAGCCCGGTACAGTGCAGAACCCACCAAAAGGCATTGGAAAGGGATCAAGGACATCTTCCGTTACCTCCAAGGAAGCAAAGATCTCGGTTTGTTCTTTAGAAGAAACAATGAACTGAATTTGGTCGGCTACGCCGATGCTGGGTACTTATCAGACCCGCATACTGGCAAGTCCCAAACTGGCTATGTTTTCCTATGTGGAGGAACAGCAGTTTCCTGGAAGTCGTCTAAGCAGACTCTCGTCTCAACGTCGACGAACCACTCGAAAATCATTGATTTGTATGAAGCATCTCGTGAATGTGCATGGCTCCGAAGAATGGTTCACCACATCCAGAAGTCATGTGGCTTGAACATTGAGCAAACTCCCACGATCATTTATGAAGATAATGCAGCTTGTGTTGCCCAAGCACAGATGGGTTATGTGAAGAGCAATCTCACGAAGCATATCAACCCCAAGTTCTTCTATGCTCACGAATTGCATAAGATGAACGAGATTAAGATATTGCATACTAAGTCATGTGAAAATCTCGCAGATTTGTTCACTAAATCACTCCCAGCATCTACCTTTGAAAGGTGCGTAAAAGGGATTGGGATGATGAGACTTAGAGAAGTGCAGATTTCAGGGGGAGATATTTCACATACTCCCACATAAATCTCGAATATGAATTTTGAGTACCCAACATGAATCTCGAAGATTAGTGGTTGAAGTTTAGGTGAATTGTACTCTTTTTCCTTAGCAAGTTTTTCATGAAGTTTTCTTGCATAAGGTTTTAACGAGGCAATTCGTGCAACACAGTAAGCGTAAGCTATGTACTCTTTCTCCAAGTATTTTTCCCACTGGGTTTTTCTGGAGTTTTAATGAGGCATATGCATCTCGCGGCAAAGGGCCCAAGGGGGAGTGTTGGGAAACCTCGTGTCCCAATGAAAAGCCCACGATAGTCCCTTAGCCGAAACCCTAGGCGGATACTATATAAGGAGGAGGGGTCCCCCCATATGTACAAGCAATCAGAATAGCAATAAAGAATTCAGTCGCCATTCTCCCTAAACCTGTGTGTCTCTCTTTCTCTCTCTGTTCTCCAATTCAGATCTGTTCGGGAACCCCGAACTATTCGATAGCGAGGTTCCTTAACACTTCATACTGCTCAAATGCGAGCCCCTCCTCTAAGGCACCGCTCTGCGACGAAATCGTGGACATTGAACACGCTCCGAAGTTCAGACAGAGCCAACCGAATTGGCAGAACTGAAGCAGGCTTACGCAGAGGAGTGTAACGGTTAGTCGGTGCCTTGTTAGATTCTTGGTTTATAGCTTAAAGTTAGTTTTTTTACTTAAACAGTTTAAAAGAGTTCACTTTATACGTGGTAGAGGTGGATAATTATACCCTAATTTTAATGACATTGGTCTAAAACTAACCCTCAATAATTCAAAAAATCATCTCTCAAGTGTTATGACTTCTGAAAAAATCCAATTAAAAAGGCACCTATTTGTTTAAATTTTACTCGTTTGGTTTTTAAGCTAGGGAGAAAACCCAAATAAATAGGTCTTGTTTGTGCAACACTATAACACTGTCATTTTTGCATTCCTATTTACACGGCTGATAGGTTGTTACTCAACAGTAGCACAAGTGATTGATTGTTATCACGATTAAACTGGCAATACATACCTTCCTGTTTCACTTTCACATTCATAAATGCCTCATGTGATCCAGAGTGGTTTCTTTCAACACTGCACATCTCTTCTCTAAGAAAGGACTGCAAAGAAAAACTAGCTAGAAGTATACGAGACATAAATATATTTCTGTTCTATATGCGCACGAACAGACTAACCATGGTCTGTACCCTGCATTGCTGGCTGCACTCTGCTTCTGCTGAAATGCTTTGGACCATGAGATGTGATGGCCTGGATGAACAAGTGTAACGCAGCTGACGTTGCTTTCTTTGCCTTCTGGAAGATCGATCGTTCATTCTTAAATTCATTGGTCTTAGTAAACAAAGAAACCTTACGGCGAAGAGTTGGACGAAGCCAAAGGACGGAGGGAAGACATCAGATAGCCTAACTTATACTCCCTCTAGTCATAAATAGTTATCGTTTTAGACATATGCACAGTCAAACTTTTAAAATTTTAACTATCAATATCTTTTTAAATATTTAAATTGGATATATAAAAATCATATTTGTAGATTTGTCTCGAAAAATATTTTTATAATATTATTTGATTTTATAAATATATTATAATAGAAATTAGTCGTCAAAACTGTATTTTAAAGATCGTGTCGATGTCTAAAACGATAATTATTTGTGATCAGAGGAGTATTACGTTAAATCTATTGTGTACTGTAACACTAATGTATGGTCTAGAGAGTAGAGAACTTGTAAGTAATCGAGATTTGCTTGAAATCGTTGTGCGAAATTCAAGCCAAATAAGTCAAGACTGTTTATTTCATTCGTAAATAAAAAATTAATGCCGAAGTTACCGACCGAAGAGGACAAAAATTCCATTTTTATCCCCTCGCCAAAAAAGAATCCATTTTTCTATAGGTATGAATGTTAGTTAGTGATTAACTAACCAAAATTCTCGTGCAATTGTGTGATTAGGTACTACGATGCATACGCATATATCTAAACATTGTTGTATACTGGTTAACGGTTATATAACTCTGATACTTATAATAAAAATATAATTGTATTCTTTATACACTGTATATATTTTTCTTTTTCTCCTATTAGCGTGATAATTTCCGGTCCTTGAGAATGAAGGTGATGTCTAATGGTGCATTGTGTTATTCGTTTTTTTAGAGCATATTTGTTTTAGCTTTTGATTCTAGATTCTGGCCCTAAAAGTATAATAAAAAACAAACAATCCGATTCTAGAAATCGATTCTCATAATCTAGCCTATCCATATACACTAGAATTCACAATCCACTTCATATGTGCTTTTGAATTCCATCTTTTAGAGAATCAGCTTCTCTACAACCACAATCCAGAATCAGCTTTTCGAGAATTTAAAGTAGAAACAAACAGGCCCTTAAGCTACAATGATGTGTTGTGTTGTGTTAATTTGGTTGTTTACATCACACAGTGCAAAAGCCCTACGGATGCAATATGAGTAGGTGATTTCACTAGTTCATCTCTTAAATTAAAGAGAGGGGTTTTGAGGGATCGAAAAGAAGACTAGACAGGGGTGAATAGAAGCCAAATTAAATTTATTATCCAAATATTTTAAGCCTTTTTTCTAAAAAAGCTAACTGAAAGGCTCAACCAAACTAGTAATGGATAAAAGAGCATTTAATCCACTTTTCTAAAAAGCCAACTATAGGGCTCAGCCAGGCCAGCACTGAGCAAACTTCCCGTGCTCTCGGGTGAACAATAGAATCGAGATAAACAATAAAATTAGCACGATTTCAAAAACAAGAATCAAGATAACTTTTGATCGGCTGATTCAAATCCCATGAAACATTGCACGCATCTTCCAATAGATGTCAGGAACCTATTCCAACCTTCAATCACAAGGATTGATGTCAAAGTTCTGAACTTTTTCAGTTTGAAGGAAGGATGCACCAAGATGAGGATAAAACCCACCTACTTCATCCTGAGCTTACTCGTGGGGATTTTGATGATCATGATGATTTTCCACGTGTCACAGCAAGCAAGAACCCCAAGGAAAACCCCCTCAAATGAGTCAAAAAAAGATCTACCGATTTCTTGAGAAGAATCTAAGATCTTGTTCAAAGCTTGCCTAGATAATTGAGATATGACCTACAAAAGATTCATCCATCAATCATTCATCCTTGATAGCACAAGATCAAGAGATTACAGGCTCAAAAAGAAGGGAGACCAAAAACTTGAGCAAAGTTAAGTTCTAGTGGATCTTGCTAGGTTGAAATATGTTCGTAATAAACTCCTCAACATCTTATACATCCTAGATCCAGTAGAGACAAAGCAAGTAGAAGGAGGTGAAACACAACTCAAGTTGTATAAAAAAAACTAAGCAAAAAATGCAAGAACAGAATTAAATTTGAGACATATAAGAACTTGGATCTTGCATTACTTAGAGAATGATGGTTACAAAATCACACCTCCAGGTGGGCAAAATTCAACAGAGCATAAATAAACCAAAGAACCCTTCTCTAAGTCTTGGTTCTGACCTTGGTTCCAACCGAGGTGCTGAAGACATCCCTCTAGCGCTCCATTTATAGCACAGCTAAGTCAATATTCACTCTTGGGTGACTTACTTATCCCACAAGGAACCTCATCAAGGGCTGGAATTAACTCACTCACTCATACATGGGCTAACCTGAAACCCAATTACATCACGAATTTTGACCATACCCTTTAACACTAACTTAGCCTCTACTCTATCCGCGAACACTTGATCCAACTATCTTCCTTCGCTTGAGTAAAGTTCAAGTTACCATCTCATCCAACCGCTTGAAGCATCGCACATGCTTCGTCACCTTCCATGTGGCCCCAATGACTTGCCGTTAAGACTCTCACGCGTTCGAACCCCCCAAACCGTCCTCGCATGCAAACGTGCCCAAATCACTTAGCACGCCACACGTCATTATCGGTTTTTATCTTCCTTGACTGTTCTGGACCTCAACTCCTCTCTGAGCCTAATCCTGATCTACCTTGCCATTGCCCGTCATGTCCATTACCAATGCTTTATGCTCTGACTCCTTGTCTTCTCGGCTCGCAACCACTTCCCGACCTCAGTCATCTTTCGGTGTCCCTTGACCGTTCTAGACCTCAGCTCTCCTAACCTAGTCCTAGTCTCGCCTTCGCCTCACCATGACCTCGCCCCGGAATCCTGTAGCCAACACAGACAAGCAAACCATCACACAACATTGTTCTAGATAACATGCATCAGCAAACAGACAAGTATCAGTGATCATTCAAGCATCAAAAGATCCCACTTTGGATCAATTAAACCATGACCACCTTGGTCCACGACCACTCTTCAAGTCATGACCTCCTTAGGTCATGACCCCCCAAAGCCAAAGATCACTCTTGACTGAGACTACTTTAGCCCATGACCACTCTGGTTCATGACCATTCTTGACTGTGATATCTCAAAGCCAAAGACCACTCTTGGCAGTGACCACTCAAAGTCACTTTTACAGAGGTCACGACCACTACCCAAGTGGTCCTTAGAGTTCTAGACCACTCCTACAGTGATTTAAACCATTCCATCAGAGGTCACGACCACTTTCCAAGTGGTCATTATAAGTTAGATCACTCCTATAGTGGTCTAGACCGCTTCAACAAAGATTACAATCATTTCTCAAGTGGTCCTTAGAGGGCTAGATCACTTCCACAGTAATCTAGACTACTTTAACAGAAGTCACGGTCACTTCTCAAGTGGTTCTTAGAGGTCTAGACCACTTCTCAAGTGGTCACGACTACTACATTAGATGTCACAACCACTCTAGGGAACAACCTCTCTAGGAAACGACTACTCTAGAGGTCACGAAGGCCACGACCACTCTAAAAAACGACCACCTTAGAGGTCTCAAAGCTCACGACCACCCTAGAGGTCACAAAGATCACGACCACTCTAGAAAACAACCACCCTAGAGGTCACAAATGCCACGACCACTCTAGAGAACGACCACCCCTAGAGGTTACAAAGGTCAGGAGAACTCTAGGAACGACCACTCTAGGGCACGCCCTCTCTAGAAGCATCATGACCACTTAGTGGTGAAGCCACGACCACTTAAGACAAGGTCATGACCACTCAGAACAAAGTCATGATCACTCTGGACAAGGCCACGACCACTCAAACCAAATTACTCATGACAAAACAAGCTCATATCAAACTCAAACCTAAACACTACAGATTCAAACACAGTCAATTACTCATCACAAATATGGATGGACTACCACATGGTCTCTCAGATTTGCATTTGCATCAAGTTGCCCTCGCAGCAACGAGGACTTTTTCATCAAGGTGACTATCGAGGTGATATAAAACTCAGCGACTGTATTTGATATGGCTCTGGTCTATATACTAAAGATAAGATCAATTTGTGGTTGATGGAGACGTGTAACCCCTATGCTAACGAAGCTTCCAATGAGTACGAGAACAAACCATCCAATAAAAGATACAAGAAAGACGCCATCACCATTCACCAGAATGGCAGCAATCAGCAAACCGAACCATCCAAGCCATGCCATTCCTAAGTATGTCACCGGTGTACATTTCGTAAGTCACAAACCGTGTAGACCAATATGACCATGAGCACATGAATAGCAATCAGCAGGGCCGTAGCTAGCATTTTGAAGGCCCTGAGCCGAATTTAAAATTAGACACTCTTGAAAGAGTTAGTTACAAGAACAAATGATCATGTTTCACTATCCAAACTAGTATAACTTTGTAATCATCATACGTTTAGTCATTGTAGTGCTATCGTGAGTCTTTTCAATCTATTAGATCTTTCTCAAGTCATTGTAAAGTCCAAGTAAGTGTAATGACCCCTATTTTCACATAAATACAAAAATAGAAATCTCATGTGCATACAGTACTAGTCCCATGATCAGTGGCTAGCATGCACATTTGCAACAATTGATATCTCATCCATACTCTTTATTACAAATGATAATAGTAATCTATATAATAAAATCTTACAATACAGAGTGAAGTGCAGCGGAAAGGATTAAAATTCTTGTAGTGTACCCATCCAACCCTCAGGCAACTGACAAGGCATAATCCCTAGAAAAGCTTCATCGTTAACATTCCCGAGTCCTGCGACAATTATGTTTCATCGAGCTAATCTGATTCTTCACCTAAAAACAACAATTAAGCAAGGGTGAGTACTTTCGTACTCCGCAAGACTTTTGCAAAGCCTATAATATATGCAAGCCATTTCAAAGGAAAGGCTAGTATGGTTAGTTTGCATAAAGCCAATTTGATATGTAAATACAGAATAGTAGATTGCAAAACGGAATTTAAGTAAAAGCAATTTAATATGAAAAGTAACAGAATAATAGCATAAATAGATCTCATGTACCTGGGTATCATGACCATATCCAAGAACCATTTCCACTGTCATAGTGGAAATTATCGACACACGGTAGAATCCAGTTTTATAAAAATAAAAACCATCTAACTAGTGCTGGCGCACCAAGATTCCCATAACCGCGGGAACGGCTTTTCGAAAAGTTTCACACTCTGTAGAGTTGTACATCTTTACCCACAAATCATAACCTTTTCCTTTTGCCGCATATTTCACGCACCTTTGGCGTAGTGGCCAGAATGTTCATGACGGAAACCTTTACATTATCTAGGTTAACTTTGCACCAGCCCGGTGTCGATAAACCCGTACTATGGTGTAAATGTTTGTACAGTCACTGCACAGTAATGAATAAGCATATCCATAGTATGGCATACACCGTTGTATCAGCAAACGTGACTCCCAACACCTCGGTGTGGGCGCCCCTCCGAGCAACCAGTCACTGAAGAAGCTCGTACTACTCCAGCCTACCAATGTGCAAAGTTAAACCAGATAACTTAATTGGTTTAAGGCTGTACCATATCAGCCCTTGTGGTTTGTACGATAATTCTTGGGTTTAACGAACACGTAGTTCGGTCTTTAATCCGATACGGGCAATAGTCTCCACCCTACACTACGTACAAGTCCCTTGTACACCCGGCTATTGCCAATAATTGCCCGCATCAAAATCATAGTTTTATTTTTCATTTTTGATCAAAATACCAACCATAAGATGGTCATACCCATTAATGTCATATCCAACATTTTTAATCATGTCAAAGTTTTATGTTCATTTAAGCAAGGCTAAGCACGACTCTAAGTGTGAGTAACCCAAATTGACATCAAATACTGTCTAAGTTATTCTAGGGTTTTCAAGAATCACAATTTCATACTTATCAAGGAAGTTCTATGAAGCAATAGGTACAACTACCAATACCCATAATATAGCAAACTTTAATAAAATAAAGTATGCAGCAAAACATTTAATGAAAACATTTATAAAACTGGGATCAATATGATCAAAGGGGGTACTTGCCTTGCTTATTTATTGCTTACGATGAAGACGAAGCCACGGCTGACGGAGGCAACGACGGAAGCAGTGACGTCGGATTCTACACGTAGTTCAATCGGAAATATAGAAAATATCCAACTTTAATAAGGGCAAAAAGAAAACAGACAGAAAACCAAATAAAGATCCACTACAGAAAACAGGAATGTTTTAGGGTTTGGATTGAATGGTTTTCAAGATCTTATGATTTAGATAATTATACAAACATATTGTTAATGACTTATGATAAAGAAAGCATGGTTTCTTTGATAGATTATCTATTCTTGAATTACGAATTCAAGAGGCTAAAATTATGAATTCTTATATTTATAACTTCGAATTATAGATGCTAAAATTATTTGGATTAATAAGATTAAGATATTAAACAATTGAGCTGAAAGCTATAAATGAATAACACTTAATCCTTTTTAATTGGTTTTGCATAAGAAGTGATTTGGAATATGTTATATCTATTTAGCTAGGTTACTGGATTTATTTATGGTTTTTAAGAAGGTTCTGGTGATACAAATTACATATTTGTTTATTATTTCAAAGTTTGCTTATTCATATAATCGAGTCCATAAAACATAATTCTTAAGGTTATTTGGCTATTAGGATTTATATGCAAAACATGATGAAATAAGATTATTTCTTCAGAATATGATAGTCTATACTTTGAAGAACATTATTATGCTGATTTCATACATTTTAGTCTTTAGATGACATATTATATTCATTGTTGAAAAGGCTTATTTGATATTAAAAGTTACGACGACCATATTATTTAAGGGTATTGGGTTAGCCGGATTCAGATGCAATGCAAGTTGAAAATAAAATATTTTTTCTAGATTATGGTAGTACATATCTTAAATATTGTTTTTGAACTGATCTTGATAAAAGTTGCATTAAGACGAGATATTCTACGGGTTGTTGAAAATGCTTAATTAGTTTTATAGTTTACATGATAAAGGTTCAGTTTCTGATTTTAGTTTGCTACTACACCTTACAGAATAATTTATCTATTTTTATAGTATTATCAGGGGATGACCCTAAAAGTGTTTTAAAGTTATTTTTGCAATATTTTGCTTTTATCTGAGATGTTTTATATATAAGTAAACATTAAGATTTAATATGTAATTGATTCAATAATGCACAAACATGAGGTATTCTTGCATAACATGGGTATTATGGTTTTATTAAAGATCTAGGAATCACTTTACCATTATTTGAACTTGTATGCTTTAAGTTATATTTAGTTTAACTTCTATACATTGGAAAGTAATCTATCTTCAAATTTAATTCAAACTAGATTCAATTCTAAATGTTTTTGCATATCTCAGTAGATTACTAACTTTTAAACACACACAGACTGATTTGACATGAATTGATTCATTTTTGCAAAAGATATTCATATTTGACAACTTACTTTAGAATATGATGTAAATCATGTCAAGATATAAATAATTTTGCATATTTAAGTTCCTGAGGGATTAAGGTTTCTAAAAAAATTGATTTCATTCAAATTGGAGTTTATTTTCAAAAATTCTACATATAGCATTCTTTTGATCCCTTTCTTTAAATTTAATTTAAAATTTAAATATAGTTCATTTCCAAAATATTTTTGCATATTATGAATCTACAGGATTTATCATGAATTTAGAAATTTACTTCATTTCATTTGGAGTTATAATGCAAAAGATATAGTTAATTGAATGTGCTAGGTTTTGTAAAATACAGAAAATAGAAAATTACCATAATTGGAAAATATGTTTTCCGCTTTGAAGTGTGCTTTCCTCTTTTGGGTTTGCGCGGGCTGGAACACTGACGGGTTGGGCCCTGGCGCAGTGGGCTGGCTTTGTGCTGAGTCTGACGGGTCGGTCCCGCATGGCATAGAGCCGAAGCAGAGTAGGGTAAATGGGGGTTTGCCGGCGGCGAGGCTTGGCCGGAGCGACGGAATAGATAGCTTGGAGAGCATCAGCAAGGTGGCGCGCACACGTGGGTGGCAACAGTTCGGCCGGAGATGGTCTGGGACGTCGCGCCACTGTGAGGGGGCGGCGGAGCCATGGACGGCGGCAAGAAACTCGATTTTTGTGGTGATTCAATAAGAAGAAAGGCGTTGATGAGCATCAGTGAGGTCGGGGGCTTTCATTTTTGCGGTTGAATCATTAGGAGAAGCACTGAGTTGGGCCGCCACCGTGCGACCGGAGCTGGAGAAGAAAGCAAGCGGTGGCAGCGGTTTCTGATGATGAAAGCTGGAAATTGAGATGTGGGTTTAGCTCGTAAGTTGCAAAGTAGCTCTGAGCTTGATGAATTGGAAAATGGTTTACCGATTCAACTGATTTCGAGTTTGCCTCTTTCTCGAAGCTTTGGCAATCGGCAATGGCACGGCTTGGAAGAAGCTTGGTTTGGGGTTTCAAGAAGATGGGTAAAGGCGTAAGTGCCGGACAAGGTATTGTAGTGCTTAAATAGGCAACGAAATCGGCTAGAACAGGGTCTGAACCCGGGCTCAAGTTGCGACGGTGAGGCGAGGTTTTTCGGCTGAGTCAGTGCAGACTCGATTGAGAGGACAGCCGGGACAGAGCTCTGGCAGGGTCAAGTTGGCAGCTCGGGCGACGAGTTGCGGCGCGAACAGGACAAAAGACGGAGGCGGTGCGGCTCGGCTGGGCAGCTGTGTTCGCGTGTGAGAGCAGCGAGCGAAGAGAAGAAAGGGGGAGAAGGCTCGGGAGAGGTGTGGTACTGGCTGACAGGTCGGGGCGAATTGGTAGGGAGGCTGTCGGCAGGGACAGCTGGATCAAGACGGGCCCACAGGTCAGCGAAAAGCAAGAAATTTCAGGACAGATCAGAGCAGAATCAAGGTTTGAGTAAGAATATGGGCTCAATATTTTATGTAGATTTTTCCAGAGGTCGAAAAGGAATAGATAAGATTTCAGTAAAAATTTTAGATAAAAATTATTGATAAAAATATTTATAAAAATCTGACAATGAATGATTTTCTTTTCTTGTTGAATCTGATTTTTATTTAATTGGGGTTCAAGATAAGATTATTATTTTATGAAACTTTTTATGAAGGTTTGAAATGGCATTATTGACATGATATAAAATTTATGATTTTTATATTGTAAATTTTAATTTTAATAATTCTGACATTACCATTTTTAGTTTTTCTGATTGTCTGTTTTTGAATTTCTAAAAATAATAAATAATGGAATAAACTCTTGCTATTTTTACCAGACATAGATAAGACAAGCATGTCGGCATGGTTAAAATTTTAACCCAAGTTAAGTTAAGATAGCTTCTGAAGAAATCTTATGGTTTCAGATTTTGATTATCTTATCATGATTACAATATCTTTTAATATTTTATTGATCCAGATTACTTTTGACAGCATGACAAGGTCTATGACGGTTTATAATATTTTAATACTATTTTTTCAGATTTTTATTGCTATTGTGTTTTTATCTTTTTACTTTTACCATTTTACCATTTCAATTTATGAGACTTTTCTTTTAAAGCAAAAAACTCAAGGAAAATCAATAATTAAGAAATCTCAGGAATTTAAAGTCCAAATTAAAGTTTAAATCTCAAAATTATTTTTATATTTTGTTTGTTTTTGAATAAATAATTTTAATAAAGAAAATCTTTCTTTTCTTAAGATTAGCATACAAGAAAAGAGGAAAATATATTGTTTAAAATCAAAATATTAATTCCAATTAAAAATTTTAATTAAATTATATTTTTAAATTTCAAACTTTTTATTTTTCATATTTTTGAATTTTTCGAGATGTTACAGTAAGACTTCAAAAAATAATTTATAAAAATTCCCTTTTGCAAATGCAAAAACCATGTGAATACTCAACAAAATTCTATATGCAACAATTGAATTACAGAAATAATATAGTTGTTTCACAATCTTTAAAATATCAATTGGCCTATATTTTTCTTAGGAATATTTTTTAAGTAAAAGTTTAGCACAAGAAAATAAAGAGAGAGAAACGGAGAAAGTAGATGTGAATTGGTGGAAGTTTTTATGGAGAAGTGAATAAAAAGAGCTACTCACTTACTAGTTTACTATTAACACCAAGATTAAGCTTCATTAATTAAAAGAGATTTGGTAAAAAAAATGAGGGTACGGGCCTAGCAATCATGCATACATCCCGTCCTGAAGACGATACTAACAGACAGAAAGCTGTAGATTTGTACAATCGAATGCATTAAGAGATTGTTGTGCTCTAAGTTCTGACAGGACCATACTATCTAACGACATGGAAACGACGCATCGCACCAGAACGCCACAAAACCATCTGACATGATCATCTCAATCCCTAACAGAACATAGCTGCAAGCAGGGCAGATTTCAGAAAGCACAAGGAAAACATAAGCAGAAATCACATTCACACATCTTGCTTTCATCGGTGCACTGACTCTGAAATTGAAGGATCAGAAATAGCGATTAGAGGAGGTGAATGATCACACAACAATTTTTCCCTAAAGAATCCAACCAAAACCTCAGAAGAGTGGAAGAAGAAAATCTCTCAAAAAATCAGCTCTGGGACGGCACTACCGCGCTACGGAGGACGGAAGTGCCAGGATGAACAGTAACCCTGGTACTACCAGTGGTTACTATAGCTGTAGTGCCATGAACAGTAAAAACAATCAAATGAACAGTAAATCAGCACGACTTCAAAAACGAAAATCGGTGTATCTTTTGATCGGCCGATCAAAAACCCGTGAAACTTTGTATGCACCGGGTGTCAGAAACCTATTCCAACCTTCAATAGCAAGGATTGACGTCAAAATTCTGACCAGTTTCGAATTTACCGAAGGTTGCCCCAAAACCGGGTCAAATACAAAAACTTTGCCTTGAGCTTGCTCGTGAGAATTTGATGATCAAGATGGACTTAGATGATCTCCCACATATCACAACAAGCAAGAACCCCAAAGAAATTGCTTTCAAATGACAAAGATCAAGATCTACCTCAAAATCTTCTTTCTCTACCCAAAAACCAGTTTCTTGAAGAAACTTGGATGATCAAGAAGAGGCTTGCCTAGATTATTGGGAGATGATCTACAGAGGATACATCCATCAATTGTTCATCCTTGGCAACACAAGATCAAGCAGGAAAGAAACCACAAGAAAAGATCAAGAGTAAAGAAAGAAGAAGATCAAAACTTGAGGCAAAAACTTAAGCACGAATTTGATCTTTATTTCAGAGCAAGATGAATGATTACAAAGCCTCTCACCTGAAGGCAAAACTCACAAGGAGCACTCACACACCCACACAAGAACACCAAAATCTTGTGGGAAACCTTAACATTCATAGCGACTAAGTCTAAGATCTCAAGTCCTCACCTTCCACTATATCTCCTTATATAGTGGAGGCAACCCTAACCCTAAACCTAGACACTACAAGTGGATACCATCCACATTTATATGGGCTAACCTGAAACCCAACACTCTTAACGGGTTTTACACTTACACAAGCACGTTTCTCAAAGCAGCTATTATATTGATGCTAAATCCGCTCCGCGAGCCCAAATTTACATTTAACACCACTTTGGCATGACCTAAACCACTTAGGACATCGCCGCGGTTTTCCAAACCGCCTTGATCGCTGGTGTTGGACAAATTACCAATTTGCCCCAATGACCAGTCTTCTTTCTCCTCGAAGCATCGCCATGCTTCGCGCTTTCCACATGGCCCAGATGACTTGCCATCAAGCATCTCATGTGTCTGTACTCTCCCGAACCGTCCTCACTTGCAAACGAGCCTAAGTCACTTGACCGCCACGTGTCCTTTTTCGCTTCACCATGGCAGCTGTAACATCCCAATTTTTGCTTTTATTAATTTATTATGTTATTTGTGCATATTATGATTTTTATAAAGTTATTAGATTTTTCTATATTTTATTTTCAATTATTTTAAATTAAGTATATTGGCTTTTTAAGAAAACTAATTAATTATAGATAAAATTAAAATAAAGTTTAGCTAAAAAATTTAATTTGAGTTCAAAATATCTCAAAGTATTTTTGAGATTTTTCTTGGATTTTTCCTGATATTTTTAATGCCTTAAACTAATTAGTTTATTTAATATAATTATTTTAAATCAAAAAATATCTGGAAAATCCCCTAAATAGTATTGGGTCGGAGCCTAATACTGTGTGCGGCCGCCCGTTCACTGTGCAGCCCAGTGGACCACTGAGCCGGCCTGGTTTCTTGAAGCCTTGTCGTCGCCCGTCAGATCGTGTTTGAGCGGAGGAGATTAGATCAGAACCCTAACGCCTTGTAGTCGTTCGATCTTAACAAGCGAACGGGATTGATCGCAACAGGAAACCTCATCATTTAATCCTAGCCGTTGATTTCTGATCGAACGCGTGAGAGTGAATCATGTCGGTTCAGGACTTTGGCGAATCCGAGCCGTTAGTTCGTTACGAGCGATCTGGATCTATCCACGCTTGGCGAATCTCAACCGATCATCGCAACACGTGGACAGTGGATGTGTGTCGTCTCCGCAAAGCCGCTGCCGAGTCAAAAATGGAGTCCACCGTCATGTAGACCTAGGGCTCTGGATCTTGCGCGTTCTATGAGGCTATTTAAGGGATGGGTAGACCCCGAGGTTCGTCGCAAGCTCCTGCATCTTTCCGGCAAAAGATCGTCATCGTTAGCGCTCAATTTCGCAAGTTCTCGCTCGTCAGAATGCCCGAGCTTCGCCGTCACGTTCTTGCGGTGGATCTCCGTCGATAGCGTGTCTCCAACGACGTTGAAGGTACTGGCGTGTGCGCAAGACCAAGGGCTTCCAGATCTGCCAAGTCACGTCGTGAGAGGACCGCTGTTTTGCCGCCAAACGTGTCGTCTTCCACAACACTGGTGGGTAGCTTCGCCGCGCCATCGCCGTGGGCTCGTGCTTGCTTCCAAACTTCGGATCTGAGGATGGACCGCGGGATACGCGACGCGTGGAAGGCTCTGCACCATGCCGCGCGTCTCAAGCAACGGAGTTAGATCTGACCGCCGGATGGGATCGTGCGGACCAAAACGCGCCAAGCACAGAGCCAATCCAGATTTGAGCTTGGCACATGGCACCCCAAGCGACATACACCGGGTTCACTGTGAGCAAGGCGATGTGCGGTGAACTGGGTCTATGCACTGCGCCACGTGGCGATCTTTCGATTGGGTCAGGTGACACTGACGTCACGGTGACGTCATGATGACGTCATAATCCGATTTTTAAGTTGAAAAATATTTTGGCTAAAAAACTTTCAGTGCTGATGCCATGATGGCTTCATGCTGACATCATAAAGGGGAATTTTCATTATATAAAAATAATTTGGTTTAATATTTGATTTTCTAATTTTCTGATTTTTAGATTTAAAATCTTCTGAGAGCCCATTCTCCCTCATATGAGCTCCGATTGAGGCGATTCAAATTTCTAAAAATTTATAAAATTGAGATCTATTTAATGGTGAATTTTCTTTGATTTTTGAAGTTTGTTTTCTCTCTATTTTGTTATTTATTTGGCTTTCTCTCTCGTTTTGCGTAGACGTCGAATTGCTCGTAGCATCTGAGGAAGATCCGTTGACTCAAGAGCAGGTTCTAGAGCAAGAAAAAGAATTTTTCCAAGGCAAGTTGTGCTTTGATCATGTTGAACCCAGTTTATAAAATCGCTATATTATTTTACCTTATGCATGTTATTTTATGTGTATAAATATTTCAAATTAAATTGGGATCTAGTTAATCTATCCAATTGAACTGTACCCTACATTGTTATTTGTATGTTATGATTAATTGTCATCCTATATTGGTTCATTACTAGTGGTTAATATTAATAATCAACATGGGTGAGCGTGTTAGTACGCTTAGCCATGCCACGTACATCACATGTCTTTCGAACATCAAAGTTTAATCTTGACTAATGGAATATGAAACATGATTAAAAATTGGTGTGTCAGGTGTTGTCACACGATGATATTGAGTTGTAGTATCGAGGGATGTCACACAACGATGTTGACTTATTGACAGCATGTGGTGCTTGGTAATCAACTGGGGTAATAATCATTTAGATTGGGGCAAGTGGCAAGGGGCAGTGTGCCAAGGTGGGCCGAAGGGTAGAGGGTGTGTGGAAGTTTTCCCCAGTCATCTTAAGGATTTAACCTTTCAAGCCTTTGACCTGAGCTAAACATGCAACCACATGTTTGGAATAGGACAACCTAGCTGATTAATTAGCAATGTTTTGGCTTTGGTACTACCAATGACGATGTGAGTCCCGGGTTCACGGATCAACTCACATGGCACAAGAGGGGGGTCCTGTTGTGACGGTTTAACCCTTCAGTGTTGAAACCTCAGTGGGTAGTACTGGATTAAGGCAGAGCTTTGTAAAAGCTTTGTCATGGTTTCTCTGCCAACATACTAAAGGAAGTGTGTTAATAACTTGGCAACAAGAGATGATCATGTCGTGTGGATAAAGTGCATAACCTCTGCAGAGTGTAAATCTATTCGAGTATCTGTGCTCGCGGTATTGAGCAATGCTCGAGAATTACAAATGGTTGTGATATTCATCTATGTTGAGCCTGTGTGCACTAGCGTGATCCTGGATTAGTGAAATATATACAAATGGTCCAAATTTGCATATTCAGGTCTCGACAGCAACACCGACTTCCTTGACCGTTCTGGACCTCAACTCCTCCCTGAACCTAATTTCGGTCCATACTGTTGCCTGACATGTCCATCACCAGTGCATCACACTCCGGTTCCTTATCTTCCTAACTTGCAACCACTTCATGGCCTCAATCATCTTCCAGTGTCCCTTGACTGTTCTGGATCTCTGCTCTCCTAGCCTAGTCCCGATCTTGCCTTCGTCTCACCATGACCTAGCCCCTCCAGAGTCCTGCAACCATACAGACAAAAAACACATCACATAGCACTGTTCATAATAATATGCATTAATCAACAATTAATGCAAACATTAAGCTCAAGTCGCAGTAAAGTCGGCACTACCGCCACCCAGGGCCGGTAGTACCGCACCCTCGGCACTACCGCTCCTGGTTGACCGGTAGTGCCACTCGCACTAATCAGTCCCGAGAGAACCTCTTTGAAAAATGACTATCACACATTTGGGCCGATAGTGCTGCTCCCCCAGCACTATCGCTCTCAGATGGCCAATAGTACCGCTTGCTCTGGAAACACTCGAGTGACCCCTCTCTGGAAAAAGACTACCGCTTCCACAGCCGATAGCTCTGACAGGCCAGCACTACTGCCCATCCCAGGCCGGTAGTGCCGCCTAGCCAGCACTACCGCGCCTCCAAGGCCGATAGTGCCGCTCTGACCTGACATCACCTCAAATTGCTTCAAATTCGAAATAAAATTCAAAACAAACTCAAACTTGAGCACCACATGCTCAAATACTGTCAATAACTTATCACAAACTTGGATAGACTTTCACATGGTCTTTCAGAAATGCATACAACAACAAAAGAAAGATTCATCATTAATCTGAAGCAAAAGAAAAATTAAAAAAATTAAAATTCAACCAAAGAAAATATGGATGGTTCATTCTTTTCAATTCAATGGATCAGATTAGCTACTATTTACTTGTACTTCCTTGAGTAATAGACTAGTAGAAATATCCTCAACAAATCAATAGTTATATCTGATTTTTACTACCATTGTGTACTTACTAGTATAATACGATGTAAAATTTCTCAAGAAAAGAATGCATCTTTACAATAGCTGAAATGCCCAACCGAATCCCAAAAGAGACAACTATGTACGCACGTCAGGAACAAGACGACTATATAGGACGGACGGAGCACTGGCAGGCGCCTCGTTGCCATCACGACGACGACGAGCCCCCGTTCGATCTGTGCGAGAAGAACCCGCCAAAAGGCCATGCAACCCAACGCCTCCTGCCGCGTGCATTGCCACTGAACTCATCGCCATTGCCTGTTGGCTCCGTTGACTCGTCCATGGGCAGCTGATACCTGCACACGGGGCAGGAGCTGTGTGCACCTCCAGCCACGGCACGATGCACTTGTCGTGGAACCGGTGCCTGCACGGCATCTCCCTTGCCTCGTCGCCGGCCGCGAACTCGTCCAGGAACACCGGGCAGGTCGTGGCTTCGCGTATCTGGACCGTCGGCATGGCGGCCACGGGCTCCCTTCTTGGCCGGCGGCGTGCCCTGCCGGCTCGATCGGGTCGGTCTAGGCCAGGTACGTACTCCAATATCAGGTCCAGCCCGGGGCCAAGAAACAACTCTCCGAGGGTCAGTGTTGGAACTAATCTTGTGCAAACGTACGTTTAAAGTCAGGCGTCTGTATGGTGATAAGATTTAGTTTGTTTGAAAGTTGTTTTTTTGTTGGAGTTGATTAGTTGCATGAAATAGCTAGAGTCTACATGGAAGAGTCCTAGCTGAGAGGAAGTTGTTTCGCGTCATGGATGTATACGTGCTAAGGCAAGTCGAGCCTACTTGCCGTATGAGTTCGTGTCCAACTCCAGTCCAAACATGCAATCCAGCATCCTATTTAAGTTGAAAGAAAAAAACAGAAAAGTCGCAGCGTGGGACGTGCGGCACCAAAACAATCTTGTCTCGCGATTTCGCATTGCTCAAGTCTGCGAGCGACTCGAGTTGCTAGGCGAGGAAATCTACGGCGCGGTGTACTCGCCGTGAGACACCAAGGTCAGCCAGTTCGTCGCCGTGAAGCTGCCCAACGAGAGAGACGGCGACGGCCTCGTCCAGTCCGGCATCAGGAACTCGTATATTGTGAGTTCATCTATACGTGCTAGATCGTCTCTACGTACGTGAGGCCATCAAGCTACCGCTGGGGGACGCGATACACTCCTCGGCGTGCTGCGCATGGACACTGCCTCGGTTGTGTCCCTAATTACGGACGCCAAGAAGCAAGTAGTCGGCGAGACCGAGGTGGCCGAGCTCGTCACCCGACAGGAGTACGTCGTTTCTTCGGGTACGAGTTCCAGCTCGGTGAAGAGATGTTACTGAAGCAACAGCTGGTCATTCTGGTCCCCTCGCTCTTGCATGAGCATGGCGTGCACCAGTAGGGCTAACCAGCACCAGCCGCTCTAGCTCCGAGTCGGGTGCATTGCCTCGGAGTCGCCTTCCCGGAGCGCGCTGAGTAGCTGCAAGAAGGCGAGGTGGCGGTACTGTCTTCGCGCGAAGGCCGCGAGGTCGCCGCCGCAAATTAGGAATACCGTACTCCATAGGACGTACCCTGCAAAAAGGCGAGGGGGCGACTCTCCTCACAAAGGAGAGGTGTTGAGTGTCCCTCTCTTTCTCTTTATAGTCTTTGCGTGTGTCTGATGTTCAAGTTCAATTTTGTAGTCAATAAATAAAGTTACCAATTACCAAATTATACATTCAACAAGCAGTGGCTCACCAAGCCACATAGCCCAAAAAATAGCTCACAATCTAGCAAAGCTTCTTCTTCCTCCAGTAGCGCCCGAGCATATGTGCATTCGTCGTCGCTATGCCAAAAACTGAGTACCAATGCTAATAAGGGTATTTAGGTCCGGTGCCCGAATTGTAGGCTTGAGGCCAATGAAGCCCTAATGTTGCCTACGGCCTTGATACCATCCGTGATTTGCAATCATCTTTGAAGGAAAAGCCATCGGTACACTGAAAAGATGATGATTCATGAGGAATGGAATTCCTTCCATTCAAAAGGTAGAAAATTAGTTATGCCTTTGCACATTTTCAACTTCTTCCATTATTAATCCCACAACATTGCTTATTCACCTAAAATTCTAAGCAACTCTTAGTTTGACATGGACAATGCTACGATAATTGGCGTTCCAAAAAAAAAAGGGTCAACACCTTGTTTATTTTATCACTATATAATAAGAGTACCACTGGAGTGAATGCGGAAAGAAAGCCCGGAGGAAGAGTGGCCTTGAGTTTCTCGCCCCTTTGCCTTAGGATTCGTTGAACATGTGGTGTCGCTCTTCCTTCTTTTCCTAGGGCCAATGAAGAGAAATGATCTCCCGACCCATTTCTCTCTTGGAACAATCAAAGTATGATATTTTTAGTATTTAGATGACTCTTGTTTGGAACAAACGTTCTCTTCCTTTTCTTTTGGAAGAGAGAGAGAGAACAACAAATTGACGCTCTCCAACAAGAAAAGAGCCACCAACTCATGCTCAATGAGGCCCAAAAAGTATTTGTTGACGGGCGTCTTGAACTTTATTATATCTTAAACCTCCTCTTGGCCCATGCAAGAACGGGCCCAAAATAGCGATCCAAAGAAGGGGAGAGAACTCCACGCCACGGCCGACTGCCCCGAGTGCCCGAGAGATCCGCGAGCAACCCAACCCATCGTTCGCCGGAGAAACAGCAGCAGCCCAGTCGATGGCGTCGCCGGATGCCGGCCGCACGCCGGCGCAAGGGGAGGAAGTCGCCTCGGCCTCCCCGTGGCCCCTCCGCAAGCTCCAGGTCTCCATCCCACCCCCCGTAATCCTATAGAAAGTTCCAACCTTTTTGCAAATCTTGGATAAATTTTTGTTCCTCTTCGCCCTTCTCAGATGTGATATCACGCATTTGACTGAATCGAATCTGTAGTTAGTACTAGAATTTTGCTTGAATTAGTGCTTTTCTGTGTTTAGGCTTCAGTGGCAAAATTTAATAAGATGTTCCTATTTCATTTTTGGGTAAGAAAACGTATGCATTGGCGCATGCTTTCTCTTCCCTGAACGATTCCTATATTTTACTGCTTTTCGGTATTATGTACAAGATGCTTGTAGAGCTGCATTCTTCTTGCTTACACATTTTGTTGGATTACCGGATATGAAATTTGCATTTGCCCCTAAAGTTCTATTTTTTTTATTCTTTTGTGCTCACTCTCTTTCTGCTTACATATGTAGAGTTTTACACCAGGGCTGTGGTCACGATGCAAAGCTTACGAGGGTGCGTTTGTGGGGAAGGCTAAAGGTAAGAGCTGTGTCTTTTTTTCTCTTCTCAAGGTGCATTTGTCGCACTAAGACGGTCTGCAATCAGTACTTGGTTTTATTTTTATTATAGGTACTATTTCAGATGCACTGGTTCTTGTGAGCGAGCATCAGGCGGAGGCAATTGGATGTGCCACAGTCGCAGGATTTATCTTGTTGAGAGGTAATTTTATGGTGTTGTTGTGGAAGCCTACTGCCATTGGAATCTTGTGCTTGTATGGGGCATGATATGGGCAAGCCATGATTGATGAATTGCGATTTTGTACTTTCCTAATAGGCATGTTGCTAATGTACTTGTCTGCTCAAATTTTGTGCACCTCGCAATAGTGATTTTTGAAACTTTAAAAAAGCAACAAGATTATGTCATGGGTTTGGATAAGAATATGGATAAAGCATAGGGACTGATATTGATAGCAACCAGGAAGTGAACGAGAACAGTATGGTTTGGCAAATCCTGAAACCAGACAGCATGATCCATCCACAGGCTGCCAGGTTTATTGTCTTAGATTTTTGGGACTGGTTTGGTTCCTCCTATATATTCATATGTACACAATTACATTCTTGGGAAATGATATTGACCTGAAGAAAACAACAAAGCTAGATGTCCCATGTTAATCTGGAGTGAACAAGGCAAATCATCTTATGTGTTAATTTCATAGAGATAATATTGGAAGAGTTATGAATTTGATGCACTATCCCTCAGGTGGTTCCTTATGTTCTTAGTTAGAAGACTCATGGTTAGTCTTGGAGAAGATTCATTCAAGTTGCAATTGTAAATGTTCTCTTCTTTGTATTAACACCCTGTAGAATATAGTATGTTCTATCCTAGGGAAATCAAAATGTTCATGAAGCAGTATTTCCTATTGGGAGGCTTAACATGTTCTGTTGTGTCAATTTCTGTTGAAAAAACTTATATTATTTCAATTATCTTCTCTTGCTGATTGAAGTGTTAACAGTGTTCACGCCACATTGGAATTCGTAGCACCTAGCGATGATTATAGCTTTGGAGCTAGAGGATATGCACATGAATGATACATATGCAATATCTTTCTATTTGAGTGGTTCTTCCATGTAACTTTATCTTAAAAGTTTGAAAACCTGGCCTGATAAAAGTTCAAAACCCAGCCTGGTAACTATCTTGTTTGCCTTTCTTGATTTGATAATTCCTGGTTGGGATGCAACCCTGGGAAACAGTACTCATGAACCATTTAACTTAGTTTGTGGAAACTTTCAGAGTTCACTTAAAATTGAGAGCCCATTTCAATCACATGACATTGACAAAAGCTACATAGGAACCTTGATTGCTAATAGGCATTTACTTTTCAACAACCAATTTTTGCAAAATTATTATGTGTATCTTGCCTGTTAGGGATTTCTCTATTTGGCAATGATCTACTGAAGTGGTCTCTCTGCTATTCATGGTGACCTTGCAAGTGATCAAGGAATGCCAAGATAAACCAGAAAAGGAAGAAGGGATTGTGAATATTGTGCGGATTAACAGGTGGGCTGTATGTTTGGGCTTAATCAGGATTATACAGTCAGATATTCATGTGAACTTGTGAAGCACATGATAATTGTGTCCTTTTTAAAGTCAAGAAGAAGTAACTCAGAAGCAGTCCTTTCCTTTTTTTTTTACTGAAATACTCTTATGTTTTTGTTCTCATGAAATAAACTGAATGCTTAACTTTTGTCTCGATGGTAATGAATTTGGTATTATTAGGCCCTCGGAGATTTTTATACCGCAATACTCTTGGGCGTTTCAAGACTGACAAGGTATAGTCCTTTCAAATGTGGTACACTACTATTACTAAAGTTCTGTTTGAACATCTGTATCATTAATTAGATTGTGCATTTTTCAGTAGTTTTGTATATTTTTAGGATGGTACAATCATGTTACAGTTATCAACTTATCATGCTGCTAAATGCTTTTGTATGTTTGTAGTCATGATTCGTGAATGTGATTTTTGTTAGTAACGAACCTTGTCCAACAAGGTCATAAGTTTGAGAACCACGGCAGACAAACATTCTTTTTGTTCATGAATGTATCTGATTTTCTCAGAAATAAATTTTACAGGATTTACTGAATGATGCTGAACAAAGTATGATGGAGTACAAAACATGTATTGAAACCTTGAAAAAAGACTCCAAATACACCCTTGACAAAATAGCCATTGGTGAAAGTGATCTGCAGCGTGGACGAACTGATTTGAGGTAATCTGCATCCAGTTTTAGCTAGACAAAGTTTGTTTTTCTTCTCTTTTGTTATTTTCTGGAAGAAAGTCAATACTTTCTTACTGTTAATATGATGTAAAAAGTATGCTCATGCTTTTTCCAGAGCAACTGGTAAGCAGATCCAATCTCTTATAAGTTCCATTGACAAGGCAGAATCCACAGCTGCAGGTATTGAATTCTTCTTCAAATCGGATAAGCACATTGATTGAGTTATTTTCTTAGTTCTTATATAATTTGAAACAATGTATCTACACATAAGAGGTTGCATACATCCTTTGATTTTTACTTTATGTTCTGTAATTTGTTCAATTATTCTTTGATTGTTTACTTTATGTTCTATAATTTGTTCAATTATTCTTGTGGCCCAAGGTTTGATGGATCGACTACAAACTATTCCAACCAGACAATCTCTTGAATTACGAGCAGAGGCAAGTTCAATGGCTATATGAATGAGTAACATTGTGACCCGTTAATGAAACGTTGTTTTCAAACTTATTCTTGTTTTTTAATTTTCAGGTGGCTTGCATGGCCTCTAATTTGAAAAACCAGAGATGTGTCTTGGAAGAAAGGATCAATGGAATATCTGAATATGGTGTCCGTGTCTGAACTTCGCTACCTACAGATTTCCCCTGATAGAGCCACTTTTGGCCCTTCCATGCAATAAACTGAATCACAGTGGGAGATTCTATTATTGATTGGACAAGTATCATCTCCGGATTATAACCTTTTTGCCAGCACTTTAAATAGAAGGGCAAACAAGATCACTCATCAGAACCATGAATTTTTCATGTCATTACACTGTCTGTGTGTTGAGCATTGCTCATTAGTGAGCCCTTCTATTTCTCTACCTTTATATGCATACATAACAAAAGCTTTGTTTCTTGTGCTTGTGTTATCTGCTGCTTTGTTCATTCTTCCTCTATTTCCTGCAAGCCCTGTGTGACTGCGTGTGACATCCTGGTTCGAAAGAACCAAGTTACAAATCATGTCTAATGTAAGGCTCCTCTCCAGGAGGCGATAGGGGTCTGCAGTTCCGTTCCAAGTCCTTTTCAGTTATTGTCGTTACCTTGAACGTTTTCTGATTGACTGATTGTTCACGGGAACGAAAGATCGTCCGGTCCCTTGCCATGCTCAACTTCCGTTCCAAACGTTCCATCCCAACTCCACGTCAGATAACTGCTCTCGGCACCTCGTTATCGAGTAATCTCTGTTGGGATAACACGTGGTTCAATGAAAAGCCCACGATGGTCCATTAGTCGAAACCTTAGGAGAGCGCTATATAAGGAGGAGGGGGTCCCATCTATGTATAAGAATCAGAAAGCAATAAAAAATTCCGTCGTCGCTCCCCATATACTTGTGTCTCTCTCTCTGTTCTCCAATTTAGATCTATTCGGGAACCCCGGACTATTTGATAGCGAGGTTCCTTAACACGTTATCAGCACGAAGCTCTACCGGAGTTCAGTATTGAAAGGTGAGAAAGGTGGGATTTCGGCAATCGAATCTAAACGCTTTGTCGTTTCTATGCATGCATCTATCCTACGCATCTTGTACCGCTTTCGTCACGTGGCACGAAGCTACACGGCGATTGCTCGAAACTACTCGGCACGGAACTACATGGCATGAAGCCACACCACACAGAAAAAAAAATCGGCGGCGGCGACCTCGCGCGCATGCACCGCGATCGCGCGCCACATCGCTGCCGCCGTCGGCGCTGCGCCCAAGTCACCGTCGGCATTTGAGCACGGCGTCGCCACCTCGCTCGCCGCGCCCGCGCCACGCCCGTCGTGTGAGATCGCCCGACCTCCGGCTAGCATTGCGTCGTTCGGCCGCAGCGCCGCCACTTGTCGCCGGCTCGAAGCCGTCGCCGTGCCTCGGCCTCGGCCGAAGACCGCGCTCGAAAAGGAACGACGGCGGCGCTAGCACGAAGCCCTCCCGACGTCGCTTAGCACGCAGACCGCCGCCGCCTGGCGTCGGCTCGGCCGCCCGCCGCGCCTCGGCCAAGGCCGTCGCCTCGGCCGTGACTCGCAGCTCGCGAAAGAACGTCGCCTCGCGGACGCCACGGCGCTAGAAGAAACCGGCCGACGGCCCGGCCAAGCCCTCCGCCTCGCGGGACGAGCGCGCCTCCGCCGCGCCACCGATTCGGCTCGCGGCCGTCCCCGCCGCGTCGCGCGACAAACGCCTCAACTCGGTCGTTCGGCCGCGCCGCCTCCGCGCCGCGAACGCGCGCGCGCCTCGGCCGGCCCGCCCGCGGTAGCGCCGCCGGCCGTTCTTATTGTCGCCACCCGTCTCCCAGCGCCTCGGCCCGAACCTGCCCGGCTATCGCCGCGCCACCCGGCTGGCCCACCGCCATCGCCATGGATGTCATCGGCGCGGACACGTGGGGAAGAAGGCGTATGGAGAAGAAGTCGCGTGGAGAAGAAGGCGGCGGCGCAAGGCACGCGGCGCGGGCGCGCGTGGGAAGGCGGCGCAGGCGTGGGGGAAACCTAGAGCATGCGCGCGTATGGGCCAGGGCAAGGCCCATATACCGATCGGCTGGCAAAAAGAAAAAGAAAAAAAAAGAGAAAAGAAGAAGAAAAAAGAAAAAGAAGAGGAAAAGAAAAAAAAGGGAAAAATAATTGCAGAAAAAATTTGAAAAATTGCCAGAAAATCAAGAAGATTTATTTGGCTTTGTTTTTAATTTTTCTAGCTTTATTTCTCTGTTTTTATGGATATTCTTTATGAATTTTGAATTCATTGCTTTGTTTTATATACTGCAATGCATGGCTATTTATTTTTTGTATTTTATGCCTTTTGCAACCATTCTCTATTAGATTACACGCAGTAATCTAATGTCAGAATTTTTGAAAACATGCAGATGTCCGGCATCGTGAATCGTGAGTTTGAAGAACTGGCCCCGCACGGTCAGAACTACCTCACTTGGGCATCGGACTTGAAGATCGTTCTTGGGGGCAAGAAGCTCCGTGCAGCGATTGGTTTAGGGTCCTCGCAGGACGCGAAACCTACCGCCGAGCAGAACGATCAAGCCCTGCACTTTCTCAGGCACCACGTCTCAGCCACTTTGAAGAACGAATACATGGCTGAGGAGAGTGCACTTAAGCTTTGGACTGCACTTCAGAAGCGGTTCGAGAAGCTCAAGTACACTATCTTGCCCCAAGCACAGCAAGATTGGGTACGCTGAGGTTTGAGACTTTAAAGCGGTGGCGAGTACAATTACGCCTTGCACGAATTTGTACCAATCTCTCCTATGTGGAAAGAAGATCACCGATGAGGAGAAGATTGAGAAAACTCTCTACATTCCACCCAAATGCTATCCGAGTGCACACGGCTATCGTCAGGACGCATACAAGGAGTATAGCGAACTGATTGATGTAATGCAAGTTGCGGAATCGCAAGACGATATTCTACGCAAGAACTACGTCTCGCAGCCACCTGGACGAGGCACTAGCACGGAAGTCAATGCCAATAGCTACAAGGTGAGAAAGCCCATTAACGAAAGAAGGCAAGCAAGGGTGGAAAGAGAGGATTCGGGCCAAAGGAAAGTCAAAGCCCGAGTGAAAAGGATGACAAAGAAAAGCGCACGCCAAGCCGTATGGACAATGAACCAAGCGTGCTTGGTGTGGCACTTGGGGACACCGGTGAAGATATGTCGAGAATCCAAGGAAGTGATCAACGCATATCAGGCTAAGAGGAAGGCAAAAGAAAACGCCCCCGCAGAGGCGCATTTCGCCAATATCGGTGATGATGATGACATGGATGAAGATACCCCACTTGTCTCATCCTCACAGAATAGCCAGGACATCGACGCTGCAGCCAATATTATGGAAAATGAAGAGAAAACTTCTGTCGATGACATAGAAGCGTAAATTAATGCATATTTTCTGATTACATTTAATGCATTTTTTTAGATTATGGTTGTTAGCATTTTCTTTGAATAATGAATTGTAAGCTCTAGAAGAGCATACTCCTCCCATGAATAGACATGCAATTTATTCTTTATTCCAGTATTCTTTAAATTTGCAAGCAATATTTGAATTATTTTGCCTCTATCTGATTGGAATTATATTTCTTTGATCTAGAAATCGTGTAGCGCCCAAATGGAAGAGATATGCATTGTTGATAGTGGCACAACAAATACCATCTTAAGAGAGTCTAAATATTTCGATCGATCACGAAGAGCATTTGGAAAGATTACTACGATCGCAGGAAGCGACTCATATGTAATCGGCTCAGGAAGAGCCACTATTATATTGCCTATGGGTACAACTTTGGTAATTGAAGAAGCCCTTTTGTACCCTAAATCAACGCGCACTCTCTTAAGCTTCAAAGACATCCGCGCCAATGGTTTTCATGTAGAAACCAACGAAGAAAATGGCAAAGAATACTTGTGCATTGTGAAGCACGTGGCATGTGGAAAAATGGTATTAGAAAAATATCCCTCATATGAATCTGGGTTGTACTACACGAATATTCATGCACCCGAAGTGTATACTTCCTTGAAGACTGTTTTTAGAAGCTCTGAGTTATTTTCTTTATGGCATGGTAGATTAGGCCATCCTGGTCTTAGAATGATGAGAAATATAGTGAACAACTCACAAGGTCATTGTATTAATGTTAAAAATTTCCCGAATCATAAAGATTTTGTGTGCCCTGCATGTGCCACCGGAAAATTAATAACAAGACCCTCTGTCATGAAAGTGCAAAGTGAAATCCCTGCATTCCTGGAACGCATCCAGGGGGATATTTGCGGCCCGATTCAGCCCTTGTCAGGGCCGTTTCGATACTTTATGGTGCTCATCGATGCTTCCTCGAAATGGACGCATGTATGCTTATTGTCAACAAGAAACCATGCTTTTACAAAGCTGATCTCGCAGATCATAAGAATTAAGAATACTTTCCCTGATCATCGCATGAAGTCCATCAGAATGGACAATGCCGGAGAATTTACTTCAAAGGCATTTGATGATTATTGCACGGCAACAGGGATAGCAGTTGAGCACTCCGTACCGCACGTCCACACGCAGAATGGACTAGCAGAAGCACTAATAAAGAGGATTAAATTCATTGCCATGCCGCTTTTGCAGAGTTGTAACTTGCCCAACACTTGTTGGGGACACGCAGTCCTGCACGCAGCAGCTCTTATCAATTTCAGACCGTCGGCCTACAACATCCATTCCCTATGCGGCTTGTGCGGGATCATCCGAAAATCTCCCATCTCGGAAATTTGGGTGTATGGTATATGTACCTATACCACCCCTCGGTGATCGCAATGGGCCTCTCCGAAAGTCTGGGATATCGTTGGTTATGAGAGTGCATCCATAATCAGTATCTGGAACCCATGATTGGAGACTTGCATCTGACCGATTCGATTGCATTTTTGACGAGGACCGTTTCCGTCATTGGGGAGAAATCAACCTTTGGATGAAAAATGCCGAGAAATCATATGGCATTCCAGGGATCCCGCACATGACCCGCACTAATGAAGCAAATCAAGAAGTCGAAGATAATTGATTTGCGGAATTTAGCAAATGAACCGCTTGGTCATTTTTGTGATCGAAGGCGTGGTTAAGTCGCATGTACCCGCAAGGAATGCACGAGAGGGTGGAAATACCAAAGAAAATAGAAGGTATCCTCGGCTGTTCAGAGGCCTCAAGAGAAAAGAAGAAAATCGGCTTCTCAAACCCAAAGTACCCGGAGGCGTGGAGAAAAGCTGGCGAGAGGACTTACCACAACCAATCACGAAAATACCCCAAGGAAAGAAGGGAGCAGTTGAGACTGCACTGGAAAGAAGCCAACGGAAAGGCAATTCCAAACTTGAATCTTCCATCGCATGAAGCCACGGAAATAATATGCGCACACATAGGCGATGAAAAGCTAAAGGAACTTGCTCTGTGATAGGGAATAGCAACGAAGAGCAAGTAGAATGCATGAAGCACCCCATGAAGAAATGGCCATAAACTTTGTAATAACGGAGAATCCTGAATAGAGCAACACCAAGCGTTGATGCATACTTGCGAAGAAGATTGCCTCGATCATTGATCATGATCCCGAGCCAGCATCTCTCGCAGAATGCAAGAAAAGGCTAGATTGGGAAGAATGGAAAAAGGCAATCACTGCAGAGTTAGTCTCTCTGAACAAGAGAGAGGTGTTTGGGCCCGTATGCCGCACACCTCCCCATATAAACCCTGTAGGTCACAAATGGGTCTTTGTTCGGAAGAGGAATGAAAACAACGAAGTTGTAAGGTACAAGGCAAGGCTTGTAGCTCAAGGTTTCACTCAACGTCCTGGAGTTGATTATGAAGAAACCTATTCTCCGGTCATGGGAGGAATTACCTTTAGATATTTAATCTCAATGGCAGTCAACTTGAAGTTGAGAATGAAGCTAATGGATGTTGTCACAAGACATATTTGTATGGAAACTTGGATTGGAGATATACATGAAAGTCTAGGAAGGAATTCCTATCCGAACCAAGGCGGAGCAAATAGAAACATGTCGATGTGAAATTGGAGAAATCACTGTATGAAATTTGAGCGATCGGGAAGAATGTGGTACAATCGCTTGAGTGACTTTCTCTGCAAGAAAGGCTACACAAACAGCGAAGATTGTCCATGTGTGTTTATACAGCGATCCCCGAATGGATTCTGTATAATCTCTGTCTATGTAGATGACTTGAACATCATTGGGACGGATGAAGAAATTGAAGAAGCATGCTCATACTTGAAGTCTGAGTTTGAAACGAAGGATTTGGGTAAAACCAAGTTTTGTTTAGGCTTGCAGCTTGAACATGTCCAAGGAGGAATCTTGGTACGCCAATCAACCTACACGCAGAAAGTGTTGGAAAGGTTTGGATTTGAAAAAGCATATCCTGCGAAGACTCCAATGGTCGGAAGGTCACTCTAAGCAGACCTAGACCCATACAGACCTAGAGAAGAAGGGAGGAAGTCACGGGAGCGGAATTCCCATATCGAGTGCGATTGGAGCGCTCATGTACCTTGCGAATAGCACTAGGCCGGACATTGCGTTCGCCGTAAATTTGTTAGCCCGGTACAGTGCAGAACCCACCAAAAAGCATTGGAAAGGGATCAAGGATATCTTCCGTTACCTCTAAGGAAGCAAAGATCTTGCTTTGTTTTTCAGAAGAAACAATAAATTGAATTTGGTTGGCTACGTCGATGCTGGGTACTTATCAGACCCGCATACTGGCAAGCCCAAACTGGCTATGTTTTCCTATGTGGAGGAACAGCAATTTTTTAGAAGTCGTCTAAGCAGACTCTTGTTTCGACGTCGACAAACCACTCGGAAATCATCGCTTTGTATGAAGCATCTCGTGAATGTGCATGGCTCAGAAGAATGGTTCACCACATCCAGAAGTCATGTGGCTTGAACATTGAGCAAACTCCCACGATAATCTATGAAGATAATGCAGCTTGTGTTGCCCAAGCACAGATGGGTTATGTGAAGAGCAATCTCACGAAGCATATCAACCCCAAGTTCTTCTATACTCATGAATTGCATAAGATGAACGAGATCAAGATATTGCATACTAAGTCATGTGAAAATCTTGCAGATTTGTTCACTAAATCACTCCCAGCATCTACCTTTGAAAGGTGCATAAAAGGAATTGGAATGATGAGACTTAGAGAAGTGCAGATTTCAGGGGGAGATATTTCACATACTCCCACATAAATCTCGAAGATGAATTATGAATACCCAACATGAATCTCGAAGATTAGCAATTGAAGTTTGGGTGAATTGTACTCTTTTTCCTTAGCAAGTTTTTCATAAGTTTTCTTGCGTAAGGTTTTAATGAGGCAATTCGTGCAACACATAAGCATATGCTATGTACTCTTTCTCCAAGTATTTTTCCCACTGGGTTTTCTGGAGTTTTAATGAGGCATATGCATCTCGCGGCAAAGAGCCCAAGGGGGAGTGTTGGGATACCACGTGGCCCAATGAAAAGCCCACGATGGTTCCTTAGCCGAAACCCTAGGAGAGCGCTATATAAGGAGGAGGGGTCCCCCCTATGTATAAGAATCAGAAAGCAGTAAAGAATTCCGTCGTCGCTCCTCATATACTTGTGCTCTCTCTCTGTTCTCCAATTTAGATCTATTCGGGAACCCCGGACCATTTGATAGCGAGATTCCTTAACACGTTATCAGCACGAAGCTCTACCGGAGTTCTGAGTCGGCTCGGCATCCGTCAGGTCTGCCGAAACACGCTATCCGCTTGTGCTGGCCGGATTTCTGCGTCAGAAGAGAGAACGACCCAAAGCTGCTCTGGAAACTGCAATTCTGGGAATACATATTGATATAATCTGGCAAAAAAAAAACTTTTGCTATCTGCAGAATACATATTGATATAATCTGGCAAAAAAAAAACTTTTGCTCTAAGGTTGTTGAATTACACCTATGAAGTATGGACTTCAGTGGAAGTGAACCAATGTGCAACCAACTGTAGCTAATCAGTAATCACACTACTGCCTAGAATATACAGCTTCTGATACAGAATTTATTGTTCCTAATCTGCAGTTGAGCACATTTTCGTGGAAAATCTGTAAAAGAATGAGAAGAAAAAAATATGCCCCCGGATCTATGATTCTTCTGTGATGCTAACATGTATCAGGTGTGCTTTACTCCATTAATCTCTTGGGACTGTAGCATTTGTTCCCCGCTTGTGGTTCAAGTTCAGCCTTCATTATTAACACTGTCGTCTTGCAGAGGATTGAAAACAGCAGGTTACTGTAAAATCAACGAGCTTGATTTTCTAGCCAGGAAGATCTTGGCAGAATCTCATCTGTTTTGTTAGTGTCAAACCGAGAAAATCTTTGTAATCTGTTGACCTTCAACCGAATTGAGGGCACCTTTCGAGCAATGGCCTTCCAGATCATCTGAACAGCGTCGTCCTTCTGAGATGGGTACTGGTATTCAAAGTGCTTTTCTACCTCCTTCAGCTTGTTCCACATGCGTGTCCACTCTTCTCGGTTTATTCCTTTGATCAGATTCATTAGAAAGCCCTTCTTGACTGAGTCTGCACCACGCACTACGACACAGAACTTGGAATAATCAAGGACATCTTCAAACGGGAGCTCAATCTCGTCACTGATGATGATGGGAACACAGTGGCTGACTATGGAATCGAATAGGCGGTTGGAGGAAGGTGTGTCGCCTGCAATGTTGAGGCAGAACTTGGAAGCCCGCATCCCCTGTGTCGCTTGCTCAATCCCATTGCCAGCCACACTTCCGAATGAAAAATGCACATCTTTCTCATCTTTTAGAAGATAATACAGTTCCTGTCGGATGAAACCACCCTGCAACATTGCAGTGAATTGGTTAATACTCAATAGATAATCAATCACGTGAACAATCAGTTGTCTTCCGTAGTTCATCGATTCTCAGTCAGAACCACAAGTCTCGGACGGTATCACAGAAATGTGTCTTATGTCTTGATTGCTAGGCCATATTTTACAGTGTCACTGCCAATGAGTGGAGCTACACAAATCACAATTTTGATCTAACCTGTCCTTTTTGTTTTGAACGAGGCTCCTACTGTAAAGCTTTATTAAAAGGTTTAACAAAGACAAGAAAGAAAGGGAGAGAACGAGAAGAGAGACACCTTGGATCTGAGGAGCCTAAGAACAAGCTGAAGAGATCACAGAGTTACAATGAAAAAGATAAACCTCCTTAGATGTGAAACTAATGAAGTATCAAGTACCGAACTTCTTAACAGCTAGCTAGATATTGTAACATGACTGGGGCGGCTGGGGCCTATAAGTATGCAGGAATCAGCCATATGAAAGAAGTGATTGCCTACCAAACAGAGCTGGATTAATGAACAAGGCAAAGCAGTCCAATTTGCAAAGCCACTTTCATTGATTTGTAACAATGACATTTTCCTGTGGTCATAATTAGTGCACTTCAAGTAAGTACTCTACCACGGAAGGGAAGGGTTGTGTTAGCTAGGTGCTACTGATTGAAAACCAGTTGTGCAGTACTACCACATGGCAAACATTCCCAGTTCATTCATTATGAAAGGAGACACGATCACATTACTTAATTAGAAGTTGACTAATCCCACCACGATTTAATACTCCTGCATTAGCGATAATAAGAAGAGTAAACTTTTCAGCAAGAGCAAGTGACAAGGTACTCACATCTTTCCTGTAAATGGCGCCTTGGAAGTAGAGCAACGTCGGCCGGTCGTCGTAGCCGGCGGAGTCATTGACGAAGTTGGCGACGACGTGCCGGTAGGGCGCGATCACGTCCTTGTCGAGGCTGGCCACGCTGGGCGGGTACCTCCCGAAGTCGCAGAGCACGAAGACGCAGGGCCAGAGCTTGTAGCGCGCGTCGAGCATTCCGTTGGGGTGGTGCGCGAGCACGACGTGGTCCCTCCCGCCGGACCTCCGCCACTCGGGCCGCGCGGCGAGGAACTCCACGAGCCTCCGCTGCAGCGCGCGGTCCTCGCTGGCCCGCGCGGGCGGCACGACCTTGGAGTGGCGGTTGAAGCTGAGCGACGCGAAGAAGGGTACGAAGACGACGTCGGCCGCGGCGGCGTCCCGCACCCGCACGGCGGCGCACGGCGTGGACGCGCCCTGCTCGGACGCGAGGAGGTCCAGCGTGAGCCAGTACTCGATGCTGTGCTGGAGGTTGAGCCCGCCGGGGTACTCCGGCACGCCGTACCTGACGTCCGGCCACACGCTGCCGCTCCCGGGCTTCCAGTCGAGCAGGCCGAAGTGGAACTCGGGGGGCAGGTCGTACATGAACACCCGCAGCAGCGCGGCGGCCGGGTCGCATTTCCTGCCGGTGGAGCCGAAGCGGAGCCCCCCGCGCCGGGCGGCGAGCGCCGGTGGGGCGGCGGTGGAGTCGAGGAGGAGGTACCAGGAGGCGAGGAAGAGCGCGGCGGCGAGGGAGAAGAACCAGAAGAGCGGGCGCCGGCAGGAGGCGGTGGCGGCGGCCATGGGGGGGCCTAGCGACAGCAACAGCAATGCGGGCGGCGGAGGTGGGCGCAGGGCGCGGCCATGGGTCGGATCTGGGCACGGATCTGAGGAGGGAACGTGGGTGGTATCTGGTATGAATGTGGGGTGGGATACTCGGCTCCGCTCGCGGCCGCGGCTGCTTGGTCGGGTGGGGCTCCCGATCGAGGCGGTCGGATCTGGGAGTTGAAGGAAGGAACCATACGGTTGGGTGCCGAATCCACGCAAGCCACGCACGCACTTCCACGGCGCCGCGCTCCGTCCTCCTTGTCGCCTTGCCGAGCCTTTTGTGCCGGGCGGGCTCAGGCGCTCAGCGATTGGAGCCTGGAAGATGCTTGAAGCGATGATTTTTCCTGTCCTTTTACTTCGTTTTTCTCGTCGGAAATTATAAATTTAGCCTTCTTCAGTGTACCGCTGTGTCGAAAATTATAAATTTGATTTTTTACCGGGAGGTCATATCTAAATTAAGAATGTTTGAAATGGAATGTAAAGTATGTTTCTTTCTTTCCTTCGTTAATTTCTGTATACCACGAGTAAATACGAGACTATCTACTGATTTTTTATATTCAGTGGAAAGTGTTTACGTTGTGTTGTTTTTGCTTTTAAATCTCAACCGCAAATTTTGATGTGTAGAGCACATTGAAAATAACCGGCCATTTTACGTGCTACAAGTTTGAAAAGTAGAAATAATTGCTCATCATTTTTCGGTTTTACCCTTTTCCATTGCTTCTTTTGAGGGACACTTTGCTGTTGTAGAACCCTTACTTTCCTTCCTTATATGCTGTAAAAATTTTAAAGGTTCATCTGATTACTCTTACCTCTCACTGACTTCTAATCCTACTCTCCATCTCTACTTCCTCACAATGGTAGCAAGAGAGGGGTGCTCAAGTGGGAGCGGCATGGCTACGACAGGAGACCGGCAAGGTAGTAGCAACACGGAGGCCGACAACCAACGAAGGGGTCACCTTCACCTGGCTTCCTTGATTTCGAGCTTTGGCGCACCTTGCATCATCGTCCTCTTCATCTTATTCTCGAGCTCTAGCGCCGCTCATCGTCCTCCTTCCCACCGACGAGCGGCAGGTGCGGCCGTTAGATCCAGTTTCGCCAGCTCTCCTGCTTCCTGGTTTCTTTTCAATGGCGGTGTGAGGGCCATTAGCGGCACATGCACATAGCGACGGGGACGACCGATGAGGTGGCATCGACAGGGCATGCTTCATCCCTGGCTATGGCTCCTACTATCTGTCACCACCGTCGGGCCACCCTGGCAGACGACGGCGACTCGAGGCATGGTCAAGGACGGACGGATCAAGCCACGCCGTCGCCGGATCTAGCTGGATCAAGCAGTGTCGTCGCTAGATAGGAGGCGGGAGTGGGGCGTGGGCCATGTCACAAAGAGGGGACAACGTGAGGAGTCACCGGCGGCATGGGGTGGCCTGGGACAAGGCATGGTGGGCAGGGAAAGGCGGGGTGGATGTGGGTAGGATCAGGGAGAAGAGAGGAAGGGATGACATTGGGATGGGGAAAGGCAAGAGGAGGCGACGGTGGTAGCGCTCGAGGAGAGGCAGGGACATGCTGGGGCTGCACAAGGAGAGGTGGCTGCAGGTTGGGGGAGGTGAGGGGTGAGAAAAGGACGGGAGGAGGAGGCGTCGAGTGTGGGAGAGGACTGTGGAGCTGGTTTTTTTTGTAGCTACATCAACCACCTCTATGCTTGATCTTAGGCACTTGATCTCGATTCGACAATCGAAACAAGATGAGGTTCTCAACTGATCCTAGCCAGTCGATCTCAATCCGATGTCCTAGGAAAGAGATGTGGCGTGTCTATACTGGTTTCAAACATTTTGTCTCCTTTTATTAGGGATGATTCTACTATTTATCATCACCATTTTCTACTGCATCTTTAGGTCGGTAAAACCAGATCCGTGGGCGAGAATGCGAGGATGGCGATGCATGCCTGGCATGGCAACGGGACCAAGGGTGCGGCGCAACCCGAGCAACAACCAAGGGTGCATAGTAGTGGAGCCAAGGGTGTTACGTAGGCGAAACACAATGGTGAAGGCACTATATGGGCCAGGGCTGAGCTGGACCAAGCGGCACAGCAAAGCCAACGGTGTGACATAGGCCAAGCGTGACAACAAAGTGATGGGTCCTCAACGTGCTTCGGTAATATGATTTTTTCTCTCAATATTTTCCTTCGGTTTAGGCCAAGCAAGATGGAGGAGACGCAGTGTAGGTCAGGGTAGAGCTCAATTGGTTGTTTTGATGAGTTGATGCGTGATGTAAGACAAGCTTAACACCAGTGGCTCGATATGCTAGGTAACATGATTTTTTTAATTCATGGCAACACGGGCATTTTGCTTGTATGTATAAAAAGTCCTCATTAGCCTTGATAGGATCATTGGTGATCTACTACCTCCTAAATGGTAATAGCGATGTCCTAAAACCTGTGTTGCCAAACTACCAATAGGCTTAAAACTATCTCGATTGGCTATATGGAAATTATATATTTTATTTATCGTTAAAAGTATTCCTTTAATATTATAATTTTATTAGTGTATCTTAATGTAAATTTATAAAAAGTAACGATTAAAGTCGCGTCTCGAAGACCCGGATAAAATAAAAAAAATGTCAGTAAAAAAGAACAGATGGACCGTTTACGTTCTAGAGAGGCAAGTACCATTCTTTGAAAAAAGTAAGAAAGGAAAGTACCAACGCGTGAACGTTCGCTCGATTTGCATCCACTGAGCACACGTGCGAGCCTACGTACATGGTGTTCGTTGGATCACGGCACGAATTGAGAGGGAGAGACAAGGGCACAAGCGGCGGCAACCGATTAACGATGGCAAGTCCACATTCTTTTGGGACCGACTTCTCTGCTCCACAACCTTACAAACCTGGGTGATCAGTGGCTTAGTGGTGGGTAATAGAGCAACAATGCAACAAGAACGATTCCAAACTTATGGCATTGGTAGTAGCAAAGAGTGGATATGAGCACCCAATGACCAAGTCGGGTTTTGTGTGAGCACCACTGGCGATCAAGCTGAGATTACTAGTGGCTTGCACGTGCCTTGGCTGGGAGAGGCTTGGGAACTAATAACGTGTTGTTTATATAAAGATTAACCACTACTACAAGAATGTATATCACAATCGATTCTTTTTCGTCATCACAGTCCATTTTGGTGGCGATATAAAGTCATTAGACAGTGATGAGGAAGTGCTATCACAATCGGTTTTCGCCCGATTGTGATAAATTATCACCACAATCGGTTCTAAGCAAAAACTGATTGTGATGAGACCCTTGTGTTGTTTATTGTTTGTGCATCCTTCCAAAAACATCATAGATTACACACAGTATGCACCGAAAACATCACAGATTACACACAGTACTATGCATATCACATTCAAAATATAAATAGAACACAAACACTTTACAATACACATATCACATTCGTTCACAATATAAAACACAAACATACTTAACAGTCAGTACACATATCACATTCTCATATATAATATTGTTACATATGGACTAGTAGGAGCCTCTCGGATCTCTAAACTTACCGTCCCCCACTATAACTTCTGTCCAGTACCACTGGCATATGTGGTCTTGTAATTTGTTGAAATCTTTGGTTTGTAAGCTTGAAGGACCATGTGGAGGTCCATCCATGTTTGTGAAGAGTATCTGACTTTATTTGAGCAAGGTGTGCTCAAGTTTGAGTTTGATTTGGATTGTTTTTCGAGCTAGAGCAATTTGAGTGGTCGGTTGGAGACGGTCGTCCGACCCCGAGTGGTCGGGTCGTCCGACCTGAGTGGTCGGGGCTTTGGCTGTGTTGCAGACCAGTCGTCCGACCCCGAGTGGTCGGGTCGTCCGACCTTAGTGGTTGGGGCTTTGGCTGTGTCGGAGACCAGTCGTCCGACCCCGAGTGGTCTGGGCTTTGGCTGGTCGGAGACCAGTCGTCTCACCCCGAGTGGTCAGGTCTTTGGTTGGTCGGAGACCAGTTGTCCGACCAGAGCAGTGCAGGGTGGTGGTCGGAGACCGATCGTCGACCCCAGTGGTCGGGTCTCTCGTTGGTCGGAGACGGTCGCCGACCTCAGTGGTCGGAATGGAGACTAGTGGTCAGACCTCGAGTGGTCGGGATGGAGACCAGTGGTCAGACCATGGTTGGTCGGGATGGAGACCAGTGGTCAGACCATGGTTGGTCGGGATGGAGACCAGTGGTCAGACCACGTGTGGTCGGGGTTTTTGGTGGTCAGCGTAGTGTATATCTGTCTGTTGAGATGGATATGTGTTGTTGGACATTGCTATGTGATGTGGTTTCCTTGTCTATGATGGTTGCAGGACTTTGGAGCTAGGTCATGGTGAGGCGAAGGGGATCAGGACTAGGCTGGGAGAGCTGAGGTCCAGATGATCAAGGTGTCACCAAAGATGACTGAGGCCAGGGAGTAGCTGCAAGTCGAGAAGACAAAGGAATGGATGAGATGCTAACTTGGAGCTGCTCTGATCTAGGAGGACCGTTGGATCGTGGTCAGGAAGATAGAGTAGCGGGTCAAGTTAGTGTGAGTTGAAAAGCGTGCAAAACCCGTTGTGTTGTTGGGTTTCGGGTGAGCCCATGCATAGCTTTGTGAGTGGGTAAAATCTCAGCCCTTGATGGAGTGCTCTAGGGTTTAGAGACTCATCCAAGGGTGGTAGGTGTTCTAAGCCTGCTATGAATAGACAGAGAGAGGGTGTCTCCTTGGGGTGGCGGTGAGGAAAGTGTCGTGAGTAGTTGAGAGTTGTTGAGAGGATGTGTAAGGATCAAATCCGGCTCTTGGATGTTGGCTTAGGATTGAAGCGGGACATCCAAAGGTGGGAATTGATCCAGTCACTATAATTAGAGGGTAGGGCAGCCTCCCTCTGTGAAGGTTCGAGGTTTTCTTTGCTCATTTGAGCTTTGCCCACTTTGTTGTGAGGCTTTGTAAACCTCCCTTCCGAAATGAAATGTTCTTCATTTATATTCTTGTTTCATTTCTCTTACGTATTTACATTACGCACTTAAATTACATTATCTAAATTCGCATTTACTTACTTGCAATTTACTTTACGTAATTTGGATTTGCCTCATCTCCTTCTACATGCTATTGAGTCTTTGTTGAAATTCATGATTGATGAACTCTTCTCGGACTTGGTGCTTTCAATCATCTAGGCAATCCTTGCATTCTTGTTGCAAGTTAGTAAATCTGTGTGTTCTTAAAGTGCGTAAGCGTGTGACTTGCAGTTCTTTAGTCTTGATTGGCTTCGGTTCTTGTTGCCAAGGATGGAAAAATTGCTGGATGAATCTCTATTGATCATATCCCAATCATCTAGGCAATCTACAACCTCTTCTATTCAGTTTTGCAAGAAAGCAATTTATGTGTCTAGTTTTCAGATAGTGTTTCTATTTGTTTGAAGGGTTGTTTCTTCGTGTACTTACTTGCTATGATTTGTGGAGAGTCATCCAAGGATTTCTGACCATCAACTCCCACCAGCAAGTTAGGGGTGAAGTTTGTGTTCGTGACTCTGTTTTTGGTGTTGCATTTGTTAAACTGAAAAGGACGAAACATTGGTATTAATTCCTTCGATTGTTGATTAGGTTCCTGACATCCTTTGGGAGGTGCACACCAATTTTCACTGGTTTAGGATCAGCCGATCAAAAGTTACATCGATTTCTGTTTTTGAGATCGTGCTGATTTTACTGTTCACCTAAACAATATTCACCTAAGTACTGTTCATCCGAGCACTTCAGGTCGGGAGCACTGTTCATCCGACCTACGCAGTCGAAGTCTTGTTCACCGAACACTATTCACCCGAATCTCGTTCATCCGATCACTTCAGTCGAGGAGTATTCATCATCCGATCTTTGGTCGAAGTCTTATTCACCGAACACTATTCATTCCGAGTACTGTTCATCCGACCTCTGTAGGTCGGGGGTGCTGTTCATCCGACCAGAAATACCCGACCAGTGCAGTTTCTTTCTGGTCTTTTGGTGGTTTAAATTTTAGGGGGAGAGTTTATTCGAAAATTTTATTTGGCTCCTATTCACTCCCCTCTAGTCGCCTTTTTCGATCTTTCAATTGGTATTAGAGTCGGTTCTGCTCTTTCTAGATCTTGACCGGTCTCAAGAGCCATAGCGATGGACAAGTATTCCACCAAGCCTCCCATTTTTGCTGGAGTTGATTTTCCGTTTTGGAAATCGCGGATGGAGTCATACATCACTGCCCAGGGCTTTCTGATATGGCAGAAGGTGAAACTCCCGTATGAGGTTCCTGCTGATGAAAAGCGTCACGGCGGAAATATGGTGACGTTGAGGCTAACGCTAAAGCAAGGAACATCCTCATACGTGGTCTTAGCCATGATGAGTATGATAGGATTTCTCACCTTCGTTCTGCTCATGAGATTTGGGTGACCCTCGATGCTTACCATGAGGGCACTACCCAAATCAAGACGGTTCGACAGGACCAATTCAAGCGTGAGTTCAACAAGTTTGAACAACACGCTGGTGAGAGTCTTGACGAGTGCTTTGGTCGGTTTACGAAGATTTTGGCGACCTTGACGATCGGTTGCATATATACGACTTCGGATAATGCTCGATATTTCTTGACCGCGCTCGATCTTCGTGTTTGGGAGATGAAGGTGACCACCATCAAGGACACCACCGACTGTCGACCTTGACTCTTGGCGGGCTTTATTCCGCCTCAAGACTCATGAGATCGGCGTCGTCTCGGAAGACGAAATCTCGATCGATGGCTTTGGTCACCGATCCCATTGGATCCTCTCTTTCGATTCTTCATTGGTTCTCTCTCTCCGCCTTTGCGAGCTAGCGATGACCAAGCTGGAAAAATTTCGAGAAAATGAGCTTGCTCTTCTTGCTCGCAAATTTTCATATGCATACAAGAGAGTGAGAGAGAGGAAGAGAGGTGGGATGATCACTGTTTGAGTGTGGTGGCCCCAACCACATTCGAGCAAACCATCCCAAGCGGAGAAGGGCAAAAGCGAACAAGGCGGTTCGGACAAGAACGACTACACCGACAAGAACCGCAACAAGAAGGCCCGGCTCGTGAGTCGGCGAAGAAGAAGTACCGCAACCGCCAAGAACAAGAAGCTCTTTCACGGGTCCTCGCCTTTGGACGACATCGAGCTCTCGACACGGAGGCTGGAGTGATGCAAGCGAGGGCGATCCGCAAGAGAAGGTAAAGGGCAGCGATGACTTCTCGGCATGTGCTTCATGGCGGCGCCATTGAAGTAGCGACTCAGTGTCTGAATGACTCGGACGAGGTACCCACCTCTGACGAATTAAATCTCGCCTCTCGTAAACTAGGCAAGTTTCATGCTAAAGCTAGGTCGAGGTGTTCTGAGTTAGAAAAGGAAGTAGGTACCTTGACTCAGGAGTTAGCTTCACTTAGATCTTCTCCCTCCCGAGTCACTGATGACTGTACTTTGTGTGATGCTTTGCTTGTGGAGTTAGAGAACCTAAGGACTATGCATGATAGTGTGTTGTATGAACTAGATAATCTTAGGTTGAAGAATGCTAGCAATGAATCTGTTGATACTCATTCTGTAGATGCTAGTTTTTCTTCCTGCTCACTCTACTCCTTCTTGTGCTAATTGCTCTAAATTGCTTGCCGAAATTGATGCCATGAGTGATCACCTTAGGAAGCTTTCTTCTAGAAACGATGAACTTGAAATGCATGCTTCTAAGGAACCAGTCAGCTCATGTGAGGGCTGTAGGCAACTAAAACTTGACAATGAATCCTTAAATGTCAAGTGTGCTAAACTTGCTAAGGACTTACTAGATAAGTCACAAGAAAGTTGCTTGCGATGTTCTGTGATTGAGGGGGACTTGGATAAAATCCATGTCGAGCTTAGGAAGAAATTAGAAGACCAAGCCAATAGAATTAGAAATGCGTCTTGCGTTTCTTGTGAGGCCCTCAAGATTGAGGCAGCCGTGCTGAGGGAGAAAAATGCACGTGCTGAGAGAGCTCATCTTTCTGGTTCTTCTTCTTCTTCCCCATGTTCTTCTTGTGCTTCTTTCTTTCGAGATTGCCAGTATCTTATGAGCACTCTCGAGAAGTTTGTTGGAGGCAAGAAGAAGCTCAATCTTATTCTAGACCAATCCAAGATTAGTAGATTCAATCAAGGTCTAGGATTTGATCCCTTGGAGCACGCTCGAGCGCATCCTCCCACCATTGTGCGCGGCTCCAAGAGTGGTGAGATTGTGGTAGCTCCCAGAGTGAGCACCACCAAGTTTAGGTTTACTGGGGTTGTCCATAGGACTTCTGACCAGAAGGGTGTTACTCCTGTTGCTTCTGTCTCTAGCAAGGCGAAGTACACATGCACCTTCTGTAAGAAGGATGGTCACCTAGTAGATTTACGCTTGAGCACGCCAAGATCACTCGGCGTGGCGTGTTCTTGCTCTTAGGGGTATTCAGGTCATCCCGGACTTTGAGTACTCCTAAGGCACACACCGCTTCTAGACGAGTTAGAGAGTAAATGCTTTTGGGGCGTCGGGACTCGGTTTTCTGCTAGTTCTTGAGTTTTAGTCTTAGAGTTGTTCGTAGTCGATCTGTCGCCGTCCTTTTGATATTCCTCGTTTTCCCATCGAGGTACATATCGTGGCGTGGGCGTTCGTAAGAGTCTTAGGCGGCTTCACCGGGTGGTTCGGCTTTTGCACCACGGCGAGCCAACCCGATTTGACTCCCGGATCGTCTACTAGAGGTGCTCTTGATCTTGTTAGGGTTAAGCGTCGAGAGACACTCGAGTCAGTCTTCTTGATGGTCGGTACTTTGAGGCATCGAGTGGTTGATGTTGGGTCCCCAAGTCTTCACTCTATCCCAGTACTGAGTCATCTTTCCCTCTTGTGTCAATTCCTTGTGTCATGTCTATGCAATGATGCTTTTAAGTGCCTTTTGCCTTTTTCATGGCATGAGTCGCTTGAGGTTAGCTTGAGGATGTGATCACTGCCTAGTGGAGTGGATTTGGATCATCTTGTGGACTTATCCTTTCTTAGTTCGATTCTTAGTCTATGAGTTGTCCTGAGGCATCATCTTCGCCGTACATAAGTAGTGGACCTCGTTTTTCCTCGAGGTACCCACTCACTGCAAGAGTTGAAGGTAAGTATGTTGGTCATGTTGATCTTTACTAATCTCATCTAGGATCGGTTTGTCGCTTTTCAATGTTGGCACTCGATGTGAATTCCGAGTTGGCCTTTGCGGCTTGTCTCTAGAGGATTGGATCTTCCTGCATGACCTTCATGAGCACCATGCTAACCTGCATGTACTTTCAAATTTGTTTGCCTTGTGTTTCGCTCCATAAGTGCTGAGCTTCATGATAACAGCATTGGGGACTTTCACTTCCATGGTGAGCTATCTCATACCCTCATGTCGGTTATACTTGTGATCATCATTTCCATGACATGTTGTGATTGCTCTTGCTCCCATGTGTATTATATGTACTTTGCTAGGTCTTGTTAGTTTTTGTCTGTCTTGTTTTGTGCCATAGCATGTTTTCCCCAACCATCTTTGTGCTTCATGTATTATATCCTAAATTCATGAGCTCTTTCCCAGCATGTGATTCTCTTGTTTTTATCCTGTCCATGATATTGTTCATTTGGTATGAGCATTTGTATTAACAATGGGCACGTGCTATATATCATTTACTTTATTTTGTCATGAGTAGTATCTAGGTTATATGACCCTGATTTTCTATTACATCCATGATTAGCTTTCTTTAGACTTTGTTTGTTAGACTTTGTGCTACATGTGAGTGCCTTTCATGAGATTAGAGTCATATGATCTAGCTGCCGTTGTATGACTTATATTGTTCATAATCACCTTTTATTGTCCTTCATGCTTATATGCTTCATACCTATTTTGCATGAGCTTGTGTTCTTCATTCATGGCATGTATTCATCATCATGTATTCATCATCATGCATAGAGTGTTGCCATAAGTAGCTTCTCATCTTTGTGTCCATGGTCACCATTTACTTTCATGCTGTCTGTGTCCTCATGACCTTTTGTTTGGTCTTCTTTTGACGGGCCTTTTTGCAGCAAGTAAATATTGTTATTGAGACTATGGATAAATGGATCTTGATGTTGCTAACTGGTTTGTTTTATGCATGATCCTCTTTGGCTGTCTTCATTCATCTTGCTCATGTTATATCTAGTAGCATGTTGTTGTGCTTCATTGTGGTATTTCCTCATTTACATGCTCATTGCCATGTTTAGGGTAGTATCTTGATCCATGTATTTCTAGGCTTTCACATGATCCTGCTAGCATTTTGTTCTTTGTGATACACCTTGCTTAGCTTCTTATGCCGGCATGTGGTGCTATGATGCACCTTCTTTGTTGTTTATCATGTGGATATGTTTTCACTTTGTTGTCTATGGATATATGGATCTTGATGCTATCTTTAGCTTGGTTGTGATACATGATCTTACATTACTTCTCGCACCATGTTCATGCTCTAGATGATTGTTTGCCACATTTTTCCTGTATCTTGTTCATTCGTGCCTAGGAGCTGGATCTGCCTAACCCTAGTTTCGAAAGATTAGATTTGTTGGATGCATGTGTGTAGGCTTTACGGTGAGAGACCATCATCCTAGGAATATCTCTAAGTCTTCTTCCTCTGCTTTTGGATCCACTTGGTCATTTGCCACTACTTGCACTGCTGCGGTAGGTAAGTACCTCTGAACATGTTGATGATAGTGATGGGTCTCTTAGGAGGTTGTGGTTCTTTTGTAGGTAGAGCTTGTGTCCTGTTTGTCTAGAGTCTTTTGGTTGGACTTCTAGCATATTTGGGTTGCTTTTTACCTTGAGCCGTCTTGCTCTTTAGAGATCATGTGGTTTTAGATCTTATCTCTTTTCCTCTAGCTTTCTACCTATCTCTTGTGAGGTGAGAGTTTTAGAGTGTGCCTCAAGGGGAGTAGAGTGTGTTCAGGGGGATTTGAGCTTCGGTTTGTGAGCCCTTACGGCTTTTCGTGAGGGGGAGCTGTTTTGTATATTATGTACTATATATATTCTCTTCCAGCATTTCCTTTCTTCTTCTGGGTGACTTTGGGCTTGTTTTCTTGAGTTGAGTTCACTCACTTAGACTTCTAGTATGCCTCGCATGGACCTCTTATCTTGTGCTTTAGGTTGCTATCATGCGTGATTAGCTGTTCTCTCTTCTCTCTAGGTTGAGTTCCCTCACAGTCTTTTAAGTCTAGCAGGTTTTGGACCTCACAGGTAGGCAGTGCTGTGTGCACTCCTTAGTTGGGATCTAGAGTCAGCTTCCCTATGTCAGTCATTTGGGAAGATAAGAGCGAGTTTAAGCTGTAGTGAGTTTCTTATATCTTTTCTATGCTCTATAGCCATCCAGTTTTGCAGTTTCTCAATTTCTTCTCCTCATTCTGTTTTTTTTCTGGTTGTTATTGAGTTCATTCGGTTTTTCTTTATGCCTAACCTTGATAATAACTCAACTTTAACCAGATTTGAGCTTAAAATTGATTCAATTGTTGAGGGGGAGTTTGGGAATCTGTTCATGCATTGCATTTAGACTGCATTTTCCGTTCTATGAGCTTTGTCTATTATGCATTTGACTCAATCTTCGTGAAATACATCATGCTATATCTTTCGAAGAAAATCACTAGCTTAGATATGTCCAAGTTCATTTATCAAGCTAATGTTCATTGAAATCTGAAAAACTTAAAAGCTTTAAATGAAAACTTGATGAAACATGTTGCTTTTACTTACTAAGTTTCTTCTCTAAGAGCTTTTACCATGAATTGTGAAATTTTGGAATTCTCTAGAGTCCCTATAGCAACTTGGGTGAAATTTGCTTGATCTATATTTGAGTCCTTCAGAATTGCTTATATGTGCTAAATTGAAAATTAAAAAATTGACTCTTTTGTGCAAAATTGATCTCAAAGCACTTTATATTCTCGAGACGCCTCCCATTGCATTTGGGATGAACTTGGAATATATTGTGTATGACCAAGATCATTCTCTTAAGAGTTACTCTTGAGATGATCGAAAATGGCTTGAGTCAATCAACAAAAAAAAATGCAAATATCAAACACATAAGTGGGTAAAGAATGCAAATAATGTCAAACATTTGCACCCCGCTATGTTTTTCGAAGTCTTAAAGAAAATTTGCATAAATTGAAAAATAGGCTCGAAGGACCTTATATGCACTTCAAAATTCCCCAAAGTGTTGAGTAGGTTGAACTCTAGGTTTTCCATTTGATCCCTGAGTGGTTTTGCTTCTAGTTTTGAAACTTTGCTAAATTTTGCACTTGTCAAATCTTGCTAAAAATGATACATTTTCAAAACTTCGCTTATGAGCAAAATTTGTTATTTGCACTTGGACATGTCTTAGTTTGGTCATTATCTGAGATTGATAAGCTTGGTGTCATATCTTGTCATTATGATCATTTGGATAATCTTCAAAGCTCCCTTAGGTTGCATTTCATGCATACATAAAAGAGGGAGAAAATTCTTTTTGATGCCTATATTGCCAAAAGGGGGAGAAAATGTAGAAAAAGGCATCATTTAAAATGTAGAAAAGGTGGAGATAGGAATGTGAAAGCTTGTTGGTTCTTATGATTTTTGTAAATCTTTGCTATCTCTTATGGATCATAATCACATTTGACACTTATGATTGGTTTTTAGAGCTTTTGTTGAAAACTTGCTCTTTTCATGGTCTTGCCCTAAATTCTTTCTGCCAACTTGGTCATAATTTTATATCTTTCTCTCTGGACCAAGTTTGGCTTTGCAATCAAATTGCTTTCTTCTTCTCTCATTCAAACTCAAATTTATGCCTTTTGTGTGGTTTGTCAATATACTCATCAAGCGGGAGATTGAAGGACCATGTGGAGGTCCATCCATGTTTGTGATGAGTATTTGACTTTATTTGAGCAAGGTGTGCTCAAGTTTGAGTTTGATTTGGATTGTTTTTCGAGCTAGAGCAATTTGAGTGACTGGTTGGAGACCAGTCGTCCGACCCCGAGTGGTCGGGTCGTCCGACCTGAGTGGTCGTGGCTTTGGCTGTGTTGCAGACCAGTCGTCCGACCTCGAGTGGTCGGGTCATCCGACTTGAGTGGTCGGGGCTTTGGCTGTGTCGGAGACCAGTTGTCCGACCCCGAGTGGTCTGGGCTTTGGCTGGTCGGAGACCGATCGTCGACCCAGTGGTCGGTCTTTGGTTGGTCGAAGACCGGTTGTCCGACCAGAGAGGTGCGGGCTGTGGTGGTCGGAGACCGATCGTCGACCAGTGGTTAGGTCTCTCGCTGGTCGGAGACCAGTCGTCAGACCTCAGTGGTCGGAATGGAGACCGATGGTCGGACCATGGTTGGTCGGGATGGAGACCGATGGTCGGACCATGGTTGGTCGGGATGGAGACCGATGGTCGGACCACGTGTGGTCGGGGTTTCTGTTGTCGGCGTAGTGTATATCATGCTGTTGAGATGGATATGTGTTGTTGGACATTGCTATGTGATGTGGTTTCCTTGTCTATGATGGTTGCGGGACTTTGGAGCTAGGTCATGGTGGCGAAGGGGATCGGGACTAATTTGGGAGAGTTGAGGTCCGGATGATCAAGGTGTCGCCAAAGATGGTGAGGCTAGGGAGTAGGCGCAAGGCGAGAAGACAAAGGAATGGATGAGATGCTAACTTGGAGCTGCTCTGATCTAGGAGGACCGTTGGATCGTGGTCGGGAAGATCGATGGCGGGTCAAGTTAGTGTGAGTTGAAAAGCGTGCAAAACCCGTTGTGTTGTTGGGTTTGGGTGAGCCCATGCATAGCTTTGTGAGTGGGTAAAATCTCAGCCCTTGATGGAGTGCTCTAGGGTTTAGAGGCTCATCCAAGGGTGGTAGGTGTTCAAGCACGCTATGAATAGACAGGGAGAGGGTGTCTCCTTGGGGGTGGCGGTGAGGAAAGTGTCGTGAGTAGTTGAGAGTTGTTGAGAGTGGCGGTGTAAGGATCAAATCCTGGCTCTTGGATGTTGGCTTAGGATTGAAGCGGGACATCCAAAGGTGGGAATTGATCCAGTCCTATAAATCTGAGGGTAGGGGCAGCCTCCCTCTGTGAAGGTTCGAGGTTTTCTTGCTCATTTGAGCTTTGCCCACTTTGTTGTGAGGCTTTGTAAACCTCCCTTCCAGAAATGAAATGTTCTTCATTTATATTCTTGTTTCATTTCTCTTACATATTTACATTACGCACTTAAATTCTGTTATCTAAATTCCGCATTTACTTACTTGCAATTTACTTTACGTAATTTGGATTTGCCTCATCTCCTTCTACATGCTATTGAGTCTTTGTTGAAATTCATGATTGATGAACTCTTCTCTGGACTTGGTGCTTTCAATCATCTAGGCAATCCTTGCATTCTTGTTGCAAGTTAGTAAATCTGTGTGTTCTTAAAGTGCGTAAGCGTGTGACTTGCGTTCTTTAGTCTTGATTGGCTTCGGTTCTTGTTGCCAAGGATGAAAGATTCTTTGGATGAATCTTCTATAGATCATATCCCAATCATCTAGGCAATCTACAACCTCTTCTATTCAGTTTTGCAAGAAAGCAATTTCTGTGCCTAGTTTTCAGATAGTGTTTCTATTTGTTTGAAGGGTTGTTTCTTCGTGTACTTACTTGCTATGATTTGTGGAGAGTCATCCAAGGATTTCTGACCATCAACTCCCACCAGCAAGTTAGGGGTGAAGTTTGTGTTCGTGACTCTGTTTTTGGTGTTGCATTTGTTAAACTGAAAAGGACGAAACATTGGTATTAATTCCTTCGATTGTTGATTAGGTTCCTGACATCCTTTGGGAGGTGCATACCAATTTACACTGTTTTAGGATCAGTCGATCAAAAGTTACATCTATTTCTTTTTTTAAGATCGTGCTGATTTTACTGTTCATCCAAACACTATTCACCCGAGTCTTGTTCATCCAGAACATTTGGTCGGAATCTTGTTCATCCGTCCACTTCGGTCGGAGTCTTGTTCATCAGACCTCACGCAGTCGAAGTCTTGTTCACCGAACACTATTCACTGGGTACTATTCATCCGACCACTTGGTCGGAGAGTCTATTCATCAGACCAGTCTTTGGTCGAAGTCTTATTCATCCAAACACTATTCATTTCGAGTCTTGTTCATCAGGCCTCTGTAGGTTAGAGTCTTGTTCATCCAGACCAGAAATACCCGACCAGTGCAGTTTCTTTCTGGTCTTTTGGTGGTTTGAATTTTAGGGGGAGAGTTTATTCGAAAATTTTATTTGGCTCCTATTCACCCCCCTCTAGTCGCCTTTTTCGATCTTTCAAAGCTCTTGTGGGGGATATCGATCTTCTGCAAAATAGAAATGAGTGCACTAATGTAAGTTTTAAAATTTTTACGTAAAAGGAGTATATTATGCATGTACATATACCTTAGAGAAAAGATATGAGCTGCTGAACACGATCAACATGTGTTGCCGGAAGAGTATGTTATCTAAAAGTGTCCCAAATGAAAGGAGTACACTGCTTTGGAATAAAAGAAAAGCTCAGTCCTCGATATGTTGGACCATTTCGGATTCTAGAACATAAAGGAACTTTTACCTATCAATTAGAGTTACCTCCTCGGCTATCTGGAATCCTGGAATCTGCAATGTCTTCCATGTCTCCCAACTTCGAGCTTGTCTTAGGGAGCCTTCTCAAGTAGTGCCAAACCTTAATATTCTTCTACAACTAGACCTAACCTATGAGGAGCGCCCACTCAAAATCCTAGCCACAGAGGACCGTCAATTCAGAAGGGCCACTACCAAGTTTTGTAAGGTATAATGGAAACACCACACCGAGAAGAAAGCCACGTGGGAGAAGGAAGAAGACCTGCAGGAGACCTACCCGCACCTCTATTTAGGTGAGTCGGATTTCGAGGACGAAATCCCTTTTAAGGGGGTAGAATGTAAGGACCCAAAAATTTAAACTAAGTAAATAAAATCATTATGCATCTAATCAAAAAGGATAATGGGCAATTACTCTTAACAACCAATATTATGCATAATGACCAATGTCCTATAGTAACCTGGTAAGAAGGGTAAGGGTAGAAAGGTAAAAAGAGCACAAAAAAGTGACAATAAGATCAGAGCATAGTCGGTTCACTCCCCTTGGCCTTCACCAAAATCGAGAGCTAGCCGAGCGCCTGCCAAGGCACACAGCCATTCACCTCCCCTAGCTCACTCCCAAACGAGAGCTTGCCAGTGCATTCCCCATTCCAAGCAAGAACGAGAGCCACCCTTCCCATTCACTCCTCAAGCTACACTCTCAAGACCGAGAGCAAGGAGGAGCACAACAAGAGAGCAAGCACTAGTCGAACCAAGCCGAGGCAAGGTTAGGAGGAGGAGGTCCATAGCAAGGAATGACCAAGAGGAGCAGATCGAGCCGAAGCTCAAGGAATTAGCACCAACACCAGCTTCTTCCCCAGCAGCATCATCAACCCCAGAACATAACCCACTCCATCAGGTGCACAAGTAGAGTAGCAGTACTAGAATAAGTATGCAGAATGAGTAGATCGGGTAGAGTACCAAATAGATCGAGGGAAAACCTTAGTGGTCTCAAATTATAGCACTAGAGGGGGGTTGCCTTGCGCGTGCATGGGTTCATCCCACACTCCCCGGAGTATGGTTGAACACCAGTATCGCTGCAATACCTCCATCTCACAAATTTGTATCACAGACCACCAAACTTACCTCTTTTAGTGAGCTGATGAGCTCAATTGACCACCTTAAGGTCCTTTTGTAAGCAAAGCCCAAATTAAAATAGCAAATTCAGTAAGAACCCTAGAACCAAATCGAGTAAAGCCAGCAAGGAGAGATGAGGCCAGGTTCAGTCGACACCGAGGCTTGGCTGCGGGCGGCCGAGCCAAGGGCGGAAGGGAGCGGACGGCGCAGGGCTGACTAGCAGCTGACTGGCGTCGAGCCAAGTCATCGGTAGAGAGAGGGAGAGCCCAAGAAGGAGTTCAGGAGGGAGTCGGTCCTGACAGAGAGAGGCAGGAGAAGCTCCCAAGAGAGGAAAAGAAAGAGAGACTGATAGAAACACCCCAAAGATCGAGAGAGAGTCAGGAGGAAGCTACTCCAGAGAAGAGAGGAAAAGCTAAGAAACCGAGAGCTGAGCCAGAGTTCGACCGAGTAGGAGAGAAAAAGAAGAGAGGAGAGAAAAGAAAAGAGAGGAAAAACTAAAAAAATGTGTTGATCATCGCGAACCGCGAGTAGTTTAGATAATCATCTAGCTGTAGGTTCAAAACTCAAAAAGATAGTAAATAGCCGCGTTAAGTAAATAAGCAGTTAGATATAACCTTGTAAATACATTAACAACAAAAATAGGAATTAACACCCTTCATCTATATAAGATTACAACTTTTGGAAATGGTTGGATGCCATAAATCATGTTCAAATTAATTGCCATAGAATTAATATTCTATGATTTTTAGGACTGGAACTGAACCAACCAAACCACTTCCTTTAACATTTGAGCGAGGCCATACATTCATATTTTATACCAGGCAAGGTTCCTTTGATCATTGTTTTATTAAATGTTTTCAAATGATTTTATATACTTACATATATCATCATTACATTGGAAAAACATATATTACAAATGAAAACCTTAAATCTGATGATGATGAAAAGTATGGATTGATGGGTTGATAATTAGATTTTGGTATTTGGATTGGCTCATCCAGTTAATGGAGTGGTTGGCGTATGTTTATTATGGTTGGTAGAGGGCGCCGATGGGAAGGATTATAATACTTGTGGGGTCCTCTACATAGGCTATACTATAAGGCCAAACAACTAACACTTGGACAATGAGCTGTAATTCCAGTATCAACCATAGTGTGTGAAATCGGTCAGAAAAGGTTGTTCTATGAAAGTATTAGAATCTTCACATTGGATAAGAAATCTAATGCGTACCTTTGGGATATGCCGGTAGTCTCGGAGGTGCAGACAACTTTGGTGGCGGTATATTTGAAGCCATTGGTAGAGTTACTTCCGACGGGTAGTCGGAGTACAACTGTAACTATGAGTCTGTGGGGTAGCCTGGGCAGGTGTCCCCGACTCAAGTACAGGGTTGAAGATCTAATACTGGATTAGTGATAAATATTCTGGGGCCTCACAGGATGGGGTCACTATAGGTAAAGTGATACAAACCTGCGGAGGGTAAAATCATGAATTCATGCTTGTCTCCTTGTAGTGACGAATCCAGGATTTTCATAATGGGTGTTTGGAGTTACATAAATATTGTTCAATGAAAAATAAACATTCACAATAGGGACAATATAAAGGTTCGCAAATCATGATTCATCGGCATTACAAATCAACATAACGGAAGAATGGAAGATTGATTTTTGAATAACTGAATTGAGGATTTCACCTGGGCATAGGGGGTCCATCCTCAACGTCATGGCCACAGGGTGGATTTCAGCCTGCCCTATAGGCATGCCTCCCACTGAACCCGCTCCCTCCTCCGGTTCGGTCATCTCTGCATCAATATTTCTAAGTGTTGAGCAGTAGCAATCAACATAACGGATTTCACCTGAGCAATTTTTACAATCAGTAGCAAGCAGACATAACAGATTGCCACAATCAAAGTATCTGACAAGCAGTACTGTAGTAGCAAACTAGCAATCAATGAATCAACATAACGGATTTCAGACAAGCAGTATCCAGTAGCAATCAAGTAATCAACATTATGTCTGATTGCGCTAAATAAAATTGCTTAGGGCTGAATAACTGAAGGCCTGAATAACCGAATAAAATTGCTCAGGTTCACCGGCTCAGGCCTCAGGGCGGTGAAGGCATGAAGTAGTCAAGCTGAGCAGTGCGCCCCTGCTCCCCCACGACATGTGTTAGGCGTCACTGGGCATCGGTGGTCCAGCGCGTCGCGCGTAGTATGCCCCTGCTCCCCCGCGCCGTAGTGGCATAGGTAGCCCCGGTGGCCTACTCCCCCTGTGCCGCGGCCCTATAGGCAGCCCTCCGTGCCTCCACCCGCCTGTCGCCCTGTCAGGAGTCAGTGGTGAGCCCTCCATGCCTCCGCGGAGCGCCTCCATGGCATTGCGGGCTGTCGCCCTATGACCCCCGTCAACCCTCCACGGCCACCGGTTGATCTGGACTTTGGAGCGGCACCGCGCCGACAGCCGGTGGATCTGGAGGCTGAGTGGCGCCGACGCCCGACGGAAGTCACGGAATGGATGTGGATCTGCCGATCTGGAGGCGCTGTGCCGCAGTCGCAGGAGTGCCACAAGTGAGGATGGGTTTTTGTGATTTGGGGTTGGGCTGCATGAAGTTGGGCCAGCCAGCCAGGCTGCAGACATGCGGTGGATTGCGATTGCTGATTGCAGCGGGTTACGACCAGTATACACCCTTAATTTCGTATTTTCAACAAACTTTCTAGTATATACATGTAATATACCTATTAAATATTGATGTTTTGCCAAAAATTTTGGGTGTACATCTGTACACCCATGTCCCAATACCAGATCCGCCCCTGTCTCCTGGATTAGAGGCTACGGAAACTAAGTCTGCATCATATACGGTGTTAGTAGCTGTTTTCATAAATTAAAATAGACAAGCCTTAAAGAAAACCAAAAACCTAATTTCTATAAAAATGGATTTTGAGAGAAGGTGATCATTAGATAGACTTGGATTGAATTGAGAGAAAATTCATCTGTTGCATTTTTGCTAATAATGCTTGCTAAGTACTCCTGTACTTACCCTTGCTTAATTCCCCTTTGCTTATAAGGTGAGTCCTATGGATCCACCTACGAGGCGTGGGGTGAGGATTGTACGCAGGATCAAGACCTACAAGAAGACGACGACTACTACTATTCGGCAGACTAGGGGGTTTAGTAGACCATATCCCCGTTTTGGTGGTCGTCAAGGTAATTAGATTGTTGTAATATATTTTTTGTTGTACTTGGATCGAATGTATAATTAATGTAATGGACATGTAGCCCTGTATGGCTCAATGGACTGTAATAAAGTTTTCATTCCAGTCTCTAATTATTGTTCTGCTGCAACACACTAAATACGGTATAGTAACTGATAAAGTGTCGGGTTGCCCGATATTTTGTTAGCTACTATACCAAGATTTGTGTAATTAACTTGGCATAATGGCAGTGTTACTGTCGTTACCCCGGGCTAATTATACGGGTCACCATAGGTGGTATCAGAGCAATGGTTACGAGAACCACACAATTAAATAACTAGAGACTGATAGGAAGCTTAAGTAAAAAGAGATCTCTCTGGCTATATGGCACTAACTATATCGTATTTCTCACCTTGTCAATTAATATGTGCTAAATTTAACCTTAAGTATTTTGCTAATATGACCACCAATACTAACTAGAACCCTTTTTGCACGATGTCTCGCTCTAGGATCCCTATAGCTCACGTTCAGGGTCATCACGTGGTGCTACTAGGGTAGCTTGTGCAGGAGCTAGGAGGCGGCTGGGTAAAGTACTTCCAGGAGACTTATGAGGACCTATCTACGTCCAAGGTTGGGGTAATTGTTTCGGGATTAGTGGTCCAGCCTAGCTACTATGAGGAGTTTACTGCTCCCTGGCACCACACTGAGTACTTCTTACCTCTTCAGGATGCTGCTAAGAAGGCAGTGATAGCACTTAGGGCTCAGTTTATGAGACACCTGAGTGACACCTCTTTTAGCCAGTTCCTTCTTTTTACTCACGGAGTTCCTTGTCCCCCACCACCTCCATCACATCATCCATATAGTACTGGTGAGACCTCAGGACCCTTAGCCCGGAGAGTCACCAGTAATTATATGATTGCAGCTGATGCCATGTGCTGTGAGGGTATGAATGAGGCAGCAACGAACGCCGAGAGTAGAGCCACGTACTAGCATCAGCAGTATAGCGAGGCTAAGTCAAAGCGTGAGTTCCTAGAGGCCACCCTTTTGCACATGATACCTCCAGATACTGACCCCTTCACTACACTAGCCACTACCACTACCACCACCTTCCACCACTCACCCACCACATACCACCCCAGTTGCTCCCACCCAGTGATATGCTTTCTTTCCAGAGATGAGTATCCCAGCCCAGCACCCTCCACCTACCAGTATGCCTTCACTCCAGAGATAGGTATTCCTATCCCTCAGGTTCTATTTAGGCCCTCTACCTCTTATTCCTTGCCACCACATAGGCGGTCTTCCTACCGCACTACCCGCATGAGTGTACATCCTGGTCCTAGTGTCAATGCGTCCTATTTGACCACCTATTTAGGATAGCTAGGCCAGGGTACGAGTGCAAGAGTTTAGGGTCAGGAGGTAGAGGAGGCTGTCGAGGAGTGCAACAGGAGTTTAGTTCTTATTTTCTATATCAATGATGTAATATGCAGCTTGCAGTAAGATTCATGTATGAGATTGTTGTATTACTACTTCTACCTGTAAGAACTAATTGTTGTACCTATTTTTTATTATATGGTATCTTATCATGTTAATGTTGCTAGCACATATAGCATAATGGGTTAGTTGAATCTCATTACCATTATAATTACCATCTTTGAATCTTGACATGTTGCATGCATACCATTAGCCAATAGATTGTGCCGTCTCTTTTACTAGAATCTGCATGTAAGGTAGGAATAAAGTATTGCCATGTGACAAATTAGAATGATAAGGCTAGATAGGTTGTAGAAATATTTACCTAATGAGAATTGATGATTCATTTTTGCATTCTATTCATTGCCATATAATCATGATTAGTATGCTTGCATATGAACATAGGTTAGATAGATTTCATTGAGTCAATGATGCATGCTTTTATTTGCTTTAGAGACCAGATGTATTGTATATGACTATATATCTATATAAATAGCTGATTACAGCAAGTAGAAATAGGAGCTAAGGCTAGGAAATGGTTCCGAACCCATTGTCCATGGCGTGCTTGGACGCGTGGATCCATAGCGTGCTCGAGCGCGTGGTCTCGAGGAGTTCTTGATGCTTGGACACCAAGTTTATTTTACCATTTATCTTCTGTAGATATAGATGTGACTTGAGGCGCGACTTCAAGGAGTTCTTGGTGCTCGAACACCAAGGTTTTTACCGTTTACTTATTTGCATCTTAATCGTGATTTCATGGTTCTTCTGTAGATAGGGTGGCCCAAGTGCGTTAATCTTAGGGAGTTCCTGGTGCTCAGACAGCAGGGTTGTTTTTGTTTATATTAAATTCGCGATTTATGGTTTTTACTATGATATTATTAGGTAGATAGTGTATGTCAATTCTGTAATGGAGTGGCGAATGAGAGCGATAATATCTTATTTCTTCTCTCTTGCTTAAAACAAAACCATAATGGCCTCTACGCACAATAACACCTCTCATCTTGTAATTAAATGCTGGCATAAGTAAATGTTTAACTTTTACCTTCCATACACAATAAGATCCCTTGTCTTGTAAATGAATTCTTATAATGGTAAATGTCCAACCTTTCCTTATGAAATTACTCTAGCTCAATATAAGAAGGGCAAATAGAACTAAAAATGTGCTTAAAAAATAATTAACTAAGTTATGCCTTTTTAATGCTCTCTTTTGCTGGTATGTCAGACCGTGAAATAGTTGAGCAAGATTTGATATTTAGGTTAGGATCCACCCAAAACCGACCCAATATAGCAGAACCACCCTCTGTACCCCTCCAAGATCTTAACCAACCTAATCCTCCAGAGTCTAGATAGCCCACACCCCCAGGAGGTAATACCAGTATAGCCAAAACCCTAGAAAATCCTGACCAGCTGAAGAGAGTTCTAATGTTCTTAGAGAGCTCCAAGAAAGAGGCCCAAGAACACTAGAACCAATTTATGGAAACCTTGCTCACCAATCTAGTACCTAGAACCCAACCTCCAGCTTGACACCGAGTCACCTTAGGGGAGTTCCTCCAAACTCGCCCACCCACTTTTTCCAGAGCTACAGAGCCTCTTGAAGCAGATGACTGGCTTCAAGAGATTGAGAAGAAGTTGACCATAATAGGTTGCTCAGAAGAAGAAAAAAAGGTTCAGTTTGCAGCCTACCAGTTAACGGGACCTGCGGCAACTTGGTGGACTAACTATTGTCGTACCCACATGGGAGAGCAGCCTATTACTTGGACAAGATTTACCTCCCAGTTTCGTGTCACCCATGTCCCTTTGGGAGAGATGGATATTAAAAAGAGGGAGTTTTGGGACTTAACACAAGGGGGTAGGAAGGTCACAAATTATTTGCATAAGTTTAATGAACTGTCTAAATATGCCCCTGAAGAAGTGGACACAGATGCTAAGAAAATCTATAGGTTCAAAAAAGGTATGAACCCATATTTGAGTATGCACCTGTCCACCCACTTGATCATTAAGTTCCAAGATCTTGCCAATAGAACCATCATTTTAGAAAGTGAACAAGCACAGTTGGATAAGGAGAGAAGGAAAAAGGCAAGGTTTGATCTCCGGCCACCCATTCCTAACCAACCGATGCCTATTAGACCTCCTATGCTAATCCAAAACCCAACATCAAGACCTTATGTATCCACTCCAGCCCAGCGTCCCAATATGCTTCACCTAGACCCCCTCCCAAATGCTTCAAATGTAGAGGTCCTCACTATGCCAATAATTGTCCTCAGCTTGCCACCAAATGCTTTAACTGTGGTTAGGTGGGACACATAAAACTTAATTGTCCTCACCCTGTCAGTCAAGCTGGGCAGAACAACCTAGGAAGACCCCAGAGTCGTCCACCAATAGTGGGGTGTGTCTATGGGAACCCCACTGCCACTTCGTCTCAAGGACACAGCCGTGGAGCACCAACTGCAGGTTCAGCCCGCCTTAACAACATCTCAATGGAATAGGCAGAGGGAGCCACAGATGTGGTGACGGGTATGCTTCCCATTCCCCCATATGTTGGTACTATTTTATTTGACCCTGGTGCAACACATTCATTTATTTCTAAGGAATTTTTGAGTAAGAATAAATTAAAATGTGTGCCATTGGTAACACCTTTAGGGGTCAACACACCTACAGGGTTAATCACAATGACCTCTATTAGGAGAAACCAGATGATAAACATACAAAACACTCCATTCTTAGCCAATCTGCATGTCATTAGTTTATTAGACCTAGATGTAATCTTTGGAATGGATTGGCTAACCACAAATGGGGTTAACATAGATTACGAGTTGAAAACTTCATCTATAAGGACATCTGACGGGAACCGTATTATGTATCGGGGACATAGGACCAAACAACACCAAACAGATTCCAAAATTCACCGGCTATCCTCATAAGGATTGACTCTCATCCCTGTAGTTCAGGATTTTTCTTATGTGTTCCCTGAGGAACTGCCAAGTATGCAACCTAACAGAGAGTTGGAGTTCTCTATAGATCTTATTCCAGGAGCCACTCCTATGTCCAAGAGACCTTATCGAATGAACCCACCAGGACTTGTGGAACTTAAGAAATAGTTGAAAGAATTAGAAGGAAAGGGGTTCATTAGAGAAAGCGTATCTCCGTGGGGAGCACCCATCCTGTTTATGAGCAAAAAGGATGGTAGAATTTGGTTATGTATGGATTATAGAGAGGTCAACAGTGTTACCATTAAAAACAAATATCCTCTCCCTAGAATTGATGACCTATTCGATCAACTTAGAGGTGCTTGTGTCTTCTCAAAAATTGACCTACAGTCAAGATACCACAAAATCAAAATAAGAGCAGAGGATATAGAGAAAACTGCCTTTGTATCCAGATATGGGCATTATGAGTACACAGTGGTACCTTTTGGACTAACTAATGCCCTAGGAGTATTCATGAATTTGATGAACAAAATTTTCATGAAGTATCTAGATAAATTCATAGTGGTATTCATAGGTGACATATTGATATACTCTAGGAGTAAAGAGGAGCATAGAGAACACCTGAGAACCACATTTCAAATCCTAAGAGAAAACCAACTGTATGCCAAATTCAAAAAATGTGAATTTTGCCTAAATCAAGTGTCTTTCCTTAGACATCATTTCTGAAAATGGGATAGTGGTAGACCCAAATAAAATAGAAGCCATTAATTCATGGAAACGACACTCAAACCAAATAGAAATCATAATTTTCCTTGGATTAGCTGGGTACTACCGTAAGTTCATCAAGGGGTTTTCTCAAATATCATCACCCCTCGCCAAACTCTTGAGAAAGGAAAATAAATATGATTGGACTGAGAAGTGTGAGGAAAGCTTCCAGAAACTCAAACAATTGCTAACCTCTGCCCCAGTACTATCATTATCTGAGGAAGGAGTTGAGTATGTGATATACTGTGATGCCTCCAAATCAGACTTGGGAGGTGTATTGATGCAAAATGAGAAGATAATTGCCTATACTTCCAGGCAATTGCGACCACATGACGTTAATTATCCAACTCATGACCTAGAATTGGGAGCTATAGTGTTTGCCCAGAAAATTTAGAGACACTACTTGTATGGGGCGAAGTGTGTCCTGTACAGTGACCATACAAGTCTCAAATACATCTTCACCCAAAAAGAGTTGAATATGAGACAAAAGAGATGACTGAGACTCATTAAGGACTATGATCTCTCTAGCAACTATCACCAGAAAAAGCTAATGTGGTAGCTGATGCATTGAGCAAGAAGGCCCAATGTAACAACTTATCCATCCAAAACTTCATGCCTGAGCTAATTCAGGATTTGGCCAAAATGGAGATTAGCTTCGGCATATCATCATCTACTACCATGTTATCAGCCATGACTGTCCAATATACTCTATTGGAACAGATTAAAGAGAAGCAAGACACAAATAGCTTCATCTTAAAAGAAATCAATAGGATCAAATCACGTCAACCTTCATAATTTAATTTGGATAAGGATGGAAGTCTCAATTTACATGACCATATATGTGTTCCCAATGATCCAAAAGTCAAGATGACAATCCTTAAGGAAGCTCATGACACTTTATATTCTATCCATCCTGGAAGCACTAAAATGTATAAGGAACTTTTTGGTGGAATGGTATGAAGAAGGAAATAACAGAATATGTCAATAAGTGTGATACCTGTCAAAAGGTTAAGGCTGAACACCAACATCCTGCAGGCTTGCTACAGCCTCTCCAAATCCCTGAATGGAAATGGGAGGATGTCTGTATGGACTTAATTACAAGCCTACCTAGAACTAGAGCCAAAAAGGATGCTATACGGGTAAAAGTGGACAGACTTACAAAGTCTGCTCACTTCTTTGCCACTAATCAGAAATACTCTGCTCATAAGTTGGCTAAGATCTATATTAAGAGGTAGTCACACTTCATGGAGTTCCCAAAACAATCACATATGATAGAGGTTCCATCTTTACCATCTGATAGAGGTTCCATCTTTACCTCTAACTTCTGGAGAAGTCTGCAAACTGCTTTGGGAACCAAATTGAAATTCAGTACTGCTTACCACCCTCAGATTGATGGACAAACTGAGAGAGTGAACCAAATCTTGGAAGATATGTTGAGGGCTTGTGTGCTGAATTTTAAGGAAAGTTAGGATAAATACCTACACCTTGCTGAGTTTACTTACAATAATAGCTATCAAGCAAGTATCCAAATGGCTACATATGAGGCTCTATATGGTAGGAGGTGTATATCCCCAATCTGTTGATATGAAATGGGAGAAAAATCATTAATGGGTCTAGAGCTAATCCGCCAAAATGATGAGAAGATAAAGTTGATTCAAGAAAGGCTGAAAATTGCCCAAAGTAGGCAAAAGAGCTATGCTGATAAGCGTAGAAGGTATCTAAAGTTCCAACCGGAAGAGTATGTCTATCTAAAAGTGTCCATAATGAAAGGAGTACACCGGTTTAGAATAAAAGGAAAGCTCATTCCTCGATATGTTGGACCATTTTGGATTCTAGAACATAAAGGATCTTCTGCCTATCAATTATAGTTACCTCCTCAACTATCTAGAATCCACAATGTCTTCTATGTCTCCCAACTTTGAGCTTGTCTTAGGGAGCCTTCTCAAGTAGTGTCAAACCTTAATATTCCTCTACAACTAGACCTAACCTATGAGGAGCGCCCACTCAAAATCCTAGCCACAGAGGAGCGTCAATTCAGAAGGGCCACTACCAAGTTTTGCAAGGTCCAGTGGAAGCATCACACAAAGAAGGAAGCCACGTTGGAGAAGGAAGAAGACCTGCAGTAGGCCTACTCACACCTATTTAGGTGAGTCAGATTTTGGGGATTCCCTTTTAAGGGAGGTAGGATGTAAGGACTTGGAAATTTAAACTAAGCAAATAAAATAATTATGCATCTAATCAAAAGGATAATGGGCAATTACTCTTAACAACCAATGTTATGCATAATGACCAATGTCCCATAGTAACCTGGTAAGAACGGTAAGGGTAGAAAGGTAAAAAAAGAGTATAATGAAAGTGAGGATAAGACCAAAGCACAGTCGGTAAACTCCCCTTGGCCTTCACCAAAATCAAGAGCTAGCCGAGCACTTGCCAAGGTACACAGCCATTCACCTCCCCTAGCTCACTCCCAACCGAGAGCTTGCCAGTGCATTCCCCATTCCAAGCAAGAACCAAAGCCACCCTTCCCATTCACTCCTCAAGCTACACTCTCAAGACCGAGAGCAAGGAGGAGCACAACAAGAGAGCAAGCACCAATCGAACCAAGTCGAGGCAAGGTTAGGAGGAGGAGGTCCATAGCAAGGAATGACCAAGAGGAGCAGATTGAGCCAAAGCTCAAGGAACTAGCCACCAACACCATCTCTTCCCGGCAGCATCGTCAACCCCAAAACAGAACCCACTCCATCAGGTGCACAAGTATAGTAGCAGTACTAGAATGTAGTATGCAGAATGAGTAGATCGGGTAGAGTAACAAGTAGATCGGGGAAAACCCCTAGTGATCTTAGATTATAGCACTAGAGGGGGGCTTCCTTGCACGTGCCTGGGTTCATCCCGCACTCCCCAAAGTACGGTAGAACACCGGTATCACTGCAATACCTCCATCCCACAAATTTGTATGTACACAAATCATCACAGACCACCAAACTTACCTCTTTTAGTGAGCTGATGAGTTCAATTGACCACCTTAAGGTCCTTTTGTAAGCAAAGCCCAAATTAAAATAGAAAATCCAGTAAGAACCCTAGAACCAAATCGAGTAAAGCCAGCAGGGAGAGAAAAGGCCGAGTTTGGTCGGTGTCGAGGCTTGGCTGCGGGCGTCCAAGCCAAGGGTGGAACTGAGGGAGTGGATGGCACAGAGCCGAGTAGCAGCTGATCGGCGTCGATCTAAGTCACTAGTAGAGAGAGGGAGAGCCTGAGAGGGGAGGAGAGACCATGAGGGAGTTCAGGAAAGAGTCAGTCCTGAGAAAGAGCGACAGGAGAAGCTCCCGAGAGAGGAAAAGAAAGAGAGATCGAGAGAAACGCCAGAGAGACTGAGAGGGATTCAGGAGGGAGCTCTACTCCAGAGAAGAGAGGAAAAGCTAAGAAACCGAGAGATGAGCCAGAGTTCGGCCGAGCAGGAGAGAAAAAGAAGAGAGGAGAGAAAAGAAAAAAGAGAGAGGAGAGAAAAGAAAAGAGAGGAAAAAACTAGAAAAATGGGTTGATCATCGCGAACCGTGAGTAGTTTAGATAGTCATCTAGATGTAGGTTCAAAAATCAAGAAGATAGTAAATGGCCGTGTTAAGTAAATAAGCAGTTAGATATAACCTTGTAAATACATGAACAGCTAAAAATAGGAATTAACACCCTTCATCTATATAAGATTACAACTATTGGAAATGGTTGGATGCCATAAATCATGTTCAAATTAATTGCCATAAAATTAAAATTATATGATTTTCAGGACTGGAATTGAACCAACCAAACCACCAGCTCCAACATTCAAGTGAGGCCGTATATTCGGATTTTATACCAGGCAAGCTTCCTTTGATCATTGTTTTATTAAATGTTTTCAAATGCTTTTATATACTTACATATATCATCATTACATTGGAAAATTTTATATTACAAATGAAAATCTTAAATCGGATGAGGATGAAAAGTATGGATTGAGCAATGCATTGATGGGTTGATAATTGAATTTTGGTATTTGGATTAGCTCATCCAGTTAATGGAGTGGTTGGCGTATGCTTATTATGGTTGGTAGAGCGCGTCGATGAGAAGGATTATCATGTTGGTGGGGTCCTCTACATAGACTATACTATAAGGTCAAACAACTAACACTTGGGCAATGAGTCATAATTCCAGTATCAACAATAGTGTGTGAAATCGGTTAGAAAAGGTTGTCCTATGAAAGTATTAGAATCTTCACATTGGGTAAGAAATCTTGTGCGTACCTCTGGGATATGCCGGTAGTCCCGGAGGTGCAGGCAACTTTGGTGGCTATATATTTGAAACCATGGGTAGAGTTACTGTCGACGGGTAGTCAGAGTACAACTGTAATTGTGAGTCTGTGGGGCTACCTGGGATTGGTGTCCCCGACTCAAGTACAGGATTGGAGATCTAATACTGGATTAGTGATAAACATTCTAGGGCCTCACAAGATGGGGTCACTATAGGTAAAGTGATACAAACCTACGCAGGGTAAAGACATGAATTCATACCTGTCTCCTAGATTGGAGGCTATGGAAGCTAAGTCTGCCTCATATACGGTGTTAGTAGTTGTTTTCATAAATTAAAATAGACAACCCTTAAATAAAACTAAAAACCTAATTTATGTAAAAATAGATTTTGAGGGAAGGTGATCATTAGATGGACTTAGATTGGATTGAGAGAAAATTCATCTATAATAATGCTTGCTGAGTACTCCTGTTCACCCTTGCTTAAATCCCCCTTTACTTAGAAGGTGAATCCTATGGATCAACCTACGTGGCGTGGGGTGAGGATTGTACGCAGGATCAGGACCTACAAGAGGACGACTACTGCTACTACTATTAGGAGGAATAGGGGGTTTAGTAGACCATGTCCCCGTTTTGGTGGTCGTCAGGGTAATTAGATGGTTGTAATATATTTTTGTTGTACTTAGATCGAATGTATAATTAATGTAATGGACATTTAGCTCTGCGTGGCTCAATGGACTGTAATAAAGTTTCCATTTCAATCTCTAATTCTTGTTCTGCTAAACACTCTGAATACGATATAGTAAGTGATAAAGTGTCGGGTTTTCTGATATTTTGTTAGCTACTATACCGAGATTCACGTAATTAACTTGGCGTAATGGCAGTGTTACTGTTGTTACCCTGGGCTAATTATGCGGGTCACCACAAAAAGTAACACTTGAAACCAAAATAAGGCCAATAATATAAAACCTGATCATCATTTTTATTTCAAATAACCTAACTTTGTGTTGTTGGATCCACATTAGTAGAGTAAACTTAACTAAATTTACAACCCTTTTCGTTTTCTAATATCCCACCTACATACTAAGATATTGAAATATACCCCTCCATCATTTGTAAATATCACTTATAAGTATAAAGCGCAGTGCATTTATGGGGCGAGAATAGCAGATGATCTATAGTAGTAGAAAGAAACTTACCTAAATGAACTACAACCCTTTCATTCGGAGGAAAAGATATGAAAGGCTTGATGACACATGAAGTCATATAGATTGGGCGTATAACACGGAGAATGCATTAATTTACATGTTAACCAAAACCACTTATATGCAGAAAATAGATGCCTGTTGGATTTATCGTTGATTCTAAAAAAAAATTTTGTCAGCATAAAAAAATAACTGTCAGAACTGACCAAGCAAACAAATTGAAGAGACATCAATAGAAATATAACAAAATAACTTTATGGCAACACAGAAAAGTGACCGATACACTTTTCTCAGCAAAAGTGCAGAATATCTTCGAAAGCAAACATACAATGATGAATACTCAAGAAAACCATTAGTTTATGCCAAAATTTCCTACAATTTGCATAGCACACATTGCCCGACGACCAAGGTTATTCTTAGTAGTGGATTTATGTTCAGGATGATCCTCAACTTTAGCCCTAGTTGTTTCATAAATCTAATATATACTAACTGGAAACATACTTAAGGAATTATCCCAAACAATTTACGTTGGAAATCTTTCAAAATTAAAAGTATAGTTGTTAGATATTTTATATATCCAATAAACTACATTCTTGTGTCATAACTATGGACTGTTCAGTCATCCGATAAGCTAAAACTGAGTAAACATATTGTCCAAAGGTAATGAGTATACTGCATAGTGAATTAAATCCAAAACAATCATAAAGTTGTCGATATCACAAAGTTAACATGGATTAAAAACATTATGCATTTCTCTTCCAAATAGGAAGGGCTTAAACCAAAGAATACATATTGCTTACGACACTTTAACATTTTTGTGTTAAAATCACAATTAAGAGAGAGAAAAAACATAGTACCTGTCCCATTGGCACAAGGTTGTGCGAGTCAATTCATTACTGGATAATTGAGTAAATGTAAATAGTTAGTGTTTCATCTGGAGGTGGAGCATGCTAAAAGGATGCATGTGATTTATCTGGACACATTAGGCATGCTTCGCATAGCACTCAAAAGAATTCTACACATGTAAATGACAACATAATAGTAACAACCAACAACCCAAAGATCCCAGGTTGAAATATAATACTATAATAGAATATAGCCTTTTCCCCTGTCAGGTAATATCACAGAAAAAATGGCAACACCTGAGCATATTAGCATATTAAAGGCAAAGATGAACATTAACATAGCCATGGGAACATATACAAATCAGAAGCTTCTCCTGGCGCCACATGATAAGGTGAAGAAAACTTACAATTTGTAATCTCATAGTCTCTTGTGTCTTTCTTCTATTCCTTTGGTTTTAATACACAAGATTTACAGGATGGGCCAACACACACACATGGGCCAATACACTAAGGCCCAACTCAACACTCCCCCTCAAGATGGATGATTGATATCTATCATTCCCATCTTGTTACAAGCCAAATTATATTCCTTAACTCCTAAACCCTTGGTTAGACAATATGCTATTTTCCCCCTGAGGTTACACGGTTTAATTGTATTATAACTGCATCTATCTTCTCCTTAATGAAGAAGCGATCTATCTCCACATGCTTGGTTCTATCGTGCTGGAATAGATTATTTGCTATGCGGGTAGCTGATGATTTGTTGTCACACCACACCTTCAGAAGCCCTTTCCTTAGTACTTTCAGTTCTAACAGAAGGTTTCTTACACACATCTCACTAAGTCCTAGAGACATAGCTCTGTACTCTGCTTCGGCTGTTGATCTAGACACAACTAACCACTTCTTACTTCACCATGACACCAGGTTTCCTCCAACAAATACACAGTAGCCAGAAGTTGATCTTTTGTCATCAATGCAACTAGCCCAATTAGCATCACTATATCCATCCACATTCAGATGCCCATTCTTCCTAAACGACAGCCCTTTCCTAGGACTTACCTTCAAGTAGCGCAAGAATCGGTAAACTGCATCCAATGCCCACCCCTAGGGTCATGCATATACCTGCTTACTGCACTGATTGTATAGGAAATATCCGGTCTTGTGTGCATAAGTATAGGAGTCGCCCAACAAGTCTGATAGTTCTCTCTGTACACTGGCTCTCCCATTTGGGCACAAAGCGTGTGGTTTTGATCAATAGATGTTGGTGTAGCCCAGAACCCAAGCATACCTATGTCACTGAGTAGATCTAATACATACTTTCGTTGAGAGAGAACTATTCCTTTAGGTGATCTGGCAACTTCTATGCCTAGGAAATATTTAAGTTGACCAAGATCCTTAACCTCGAATTCCTTGCTTAGATTCTCCTTCAGTCGTGATATCTCCACATCATCTCCCCTGATTATAATATCATCAACATATACTGCAAGGATTGCAATCCGATCCTTTGAGTGCTGATAAAATACATTATGATCTCTATTGCATTGTATGTATCCCATATCACATATAGCATACCTGAACCTATCAAACCATGCTTGGGGAGATTGCTTAAGACCAAGGTTCACAAAACCGCGAAAAACTGCTCGGTTTTCGACCTTACCGCGTCGGCTCGAGATCCAAAACCGTTCGATAAACCGATCTAATTTTAAAAAATTCAAAAAAATTGAAAAAAAATTATTTGTTGAAAACTGCTCGAAAACCGTTGAAAAATCACGGTTTTCACAAAAAATAGCTCAAAAACCGCTCGAAAAACCGTTTTTTAGGAACATTCAAATGGTCGGCTGGTTTTTCGTGAAAAAACACGGTAAACTGCAAACCGAGCGGTTTTTCGTTGAAAACCGAATAGTTTTCGATTTTTTCGAAATTGTTTTTAATTTTTTTTTATTTCTTAACCCTTTGGTTTCTGACGGTTTTCAAGTGGTTTTTCGAGCGATTTTTGCGATTCTCACAGTTTCGGTTTTTGCAGTTTTTCACGGTTTCAGTTTTGTGAACCTTGCTTAAGACCATACAAGGACTTTCTTAGCTTGCACACATTTCCTGTTATTTTGGGAGTAGAGAAAACAGGTGGGATTTCCATGTACACCTCCTCCTGTAGGTCACTTTGCAAGAAAGGATTCTTAACATCCAGCTGATGCAGATGCCATCCAAAGTTAGTTGCACAAGAGATTAGGATCCTCACTGTGTTCATCTTAGCCACCGATGCGAATGTTTCATCATAGTCAATCCCTTATGTCTAACTATATCCTCCAGCAACTAGTCATGCCTTGTACCTTTCAACTTTTCCTTTTGGATTTTGCTTTACATTGTAGATCTATTTGCAGCTAATACATTTCTTTCTTGGTGGAAAGTGTACAAGTTCCTAAGTTTTATTCTTTTCAAGGGCATTCAACTCCTCCATCATGGCATCATGCCATTTAGGGTCCTGCTTCGCCTCTTTCCAATCTTTTGGAATTGCTACTGACTGCAATGATGCAACAAAGGCTCTATATGCAGGAGACAGAGATGTGTAGGAGACATAGTTACTTTTGTCATGCTCAAACCCATACCTGGTGGAGGCTTTCCAGCCTTAACTCGAGCTTCCTTTCGCAAGGCAATTGGCAAATCAAGGGAATCATCTGTCCCACATGGAGTGGGTGTGGCACATGATTGATCATTTAAAGATGTAGAGGAATCAACAATTTCGATGGTTGGTGGACCTCCTTGTTACTCCACTGGCTGCACCTCAATAGCCTCTGATGGTTGTCGCTGCTCTATGAGCCCCATCCTTGGGTTTCTCATCATATACACCTGTAGGTTTTCCTCTTTATTTACCCTTCTCCACCTAGCCTCTGAGGGCTATCGTTGCTCTGTGAGCCCCATCCTTGGGTTTCTCCTCATATACACATGTAGGTTTTCCTCTTCATTTACCCTTCTCCACCTCTCCTCGTGTTTTGGTTTATTCACAGGACACAGAATAGAACCAATTACCGCTGTTGCCCTCCTTGCTTGCTCATCTTCCTTTATACTTGATACATCCTTCCCCTCTTGACCACTAAGATCAGTATTAGGAGATTCAAGATCAAACAACTAGCTGAGGTTAGTCTTCTCTCTATAGAATGGCTCAGATTCTCTAAATGTCACATCCATGCTCACAAATGTGCATTGCTCGCTAGTACTCCAACATTTTTAGCCCTTTTGTCTAGAAGAGTATCCCACGAAGATGCAATTCACCGCACGTGGATCTAACTTTCCCACTGAGGGTCTATGATCCCTGACAAAGCAAGTACATCCGAAAACCTTGCGTGAAACCACAAACTTGTTCTCTCCAAGTAGCATTTCGCATGGAGTCTTCATCCCAATTACCTTTGATAGCATACAATTAATGAAATATGTGGATGTCATTACAGCTTCACTCCACAAAAACTTGGGTATATTCATTGTGTACATCAGTGATCGAGCCACCTCTAGGATATGGCGAATTTTCCTTTCCACTACTCCATTCTGAGGAGGTGTGTCAGGAAAGGAAGATTGATGCAATATACCTTGTGCTGACAGGAAGGCACCAAATTCCTTATGGTTCTGTTGCCTGTGCTTATCATCTAAACCTGTGTATTTAACTGAGTTTTTACAAGAACATAGAAGTCCTGGAAACATCGGAATACCTCATCCTTGTGACTCATAAGGTACACCCGTGTCATACGAGAGTAACAATCAATTAATGTAACAAAGTACTTCATTCTATTAACAAAGATAACAGGATATGTCCACACATCTTAATGAACAAGCACAAAAGGAGATATACTCCTGATTCCCCTACTCACTTCCAAACTCACAACCATCACAAACAAGCTTGGTTTTATCCACCCCACACATTACATCAGGAAGAACTTTGCTCATTTTATTAAAACATATACCCCATTCTACAGTGCTGAAGCATCACCATAGTTTCCTTTTCTCCCATCTTTAGCACTAACACAGTCATACTTATTGTTTAGCACCTCACAATCCATGTACCATAACCCACTATGCCTAGTGCCACTGGTTCCAGTCCCAAGCCTCCTCCCTATTCTTCTCTCCTGAATTACACATATTTCCCTGTCAAATGTTATCCGACAATCTAGATGATCAATTAAAGCACTTAATGAAACAAGTTGACTAGAAAAGCAAGAGCATGTAGAACTGATGACAGCTTAATAATTGGTGTGCATTGAATTGTGCCAACATCTTTAATGGGCTGTGATGTGCCATCAGCTATTTGGATAGTTTCTTTACATGTGGGTGGATATTGAGTATACGACACAAACTCTTTTGATGTGCCCATAACATGCTTTGATGCTCCTGAATCTAAGATCCAATCTAGATGTAACACTTGCAAGAATGTAGATGTATGAGCACAGTTACCTTCATTATCATAAGTAAAATGAACGAAATCCCTAAAGGTGGAGTTCCCTTGGTCTTTATCATCGGTACTGTCTATCTTCCTCTTCAATTTCCTCAACTCTTCTAATTCTATCACAGAGACCTCAACTTTGTCAGCGGATCCTTCTTCCTGGACTGCCACATTTGCTCTGTGGTCACTCCTGTATCCACAACCTCTACCTCCTCTTGGTCCACCTCGGTCATTTCCTCTTCCCCTTCCACGATTTGGCTTTCGCGAGGCACGACAAGTACAATTCAAGTGTCTCTTTGTCTTGATAATCAACGATACCCTCCGTGACCAACTTAGATAATTTCTCGCACCCTCTAACTTAACATCATTTGGCATCAATTCTATCTTCTGTGTTGTCTCAGCATAAGGCACAATTGCCCTACCCGAGAACGGTGCTGCACCCGTCTTCTCCGTAAGGAGTTGTGCCAACTTCTCAAGAACCTGTTGCAGCCCTTGATTATCCCCTATGGCCATCTCTATCGCTGCCCTCAGCTCCTCCTTGCCTTCCCCTTCCTTCTTACCAGCACACTGAGAACCACCTCGAGCACCTAGAGCAAGCTCTTCCCAGGCCCGCACACTTTTCCTTTTGAAGTGCCAAGTTTTTGATGATTTACCTTCGGAATTATCTCAGAAGATTGTACATGCTTTGCAAATGAGGCCTCAAAATGTGAGCAACTTCACAAGAGTATTTGCTAATGCACTTGCAGCAATTGGAAATCATATGGTAGTTATGGGTTCACCCAAAGGCCGACCAATCTGTCGGGACCTAAATGCTTAATAATCCCAAAGGCCGACCAATATGTCAGGACCTAAATGCTTATATGATTATTAGAGTGGATCTGAGTGATGTTGAGAGAGTAATGAAGTTTTTTTGCCCGAATCAAGCAGAACCCAACTGCAAAATCCAATCCAAGATCAAGAGATGGAAAGCAGGAAAGGGGAAAACCAGGAGTACTGTTGCTTTGTCGGCAGCCCCGTCACTTCGTGTAGCCGCTCATGCGAGCCTTCTCGAGCACGCTCTCGACAGTCCCCGCGTAATCTGCCGCTCGCATGCTCACCCAGAACTGCGAGCGCCGTGCACAACCATCGCCTTCGCCCGCGACCTCGACTTGGCCTCCCGCTCCTATTGGGCGTTGCGTCCCTTCTTGAGGTAGCGCTCAATGCGACCGACGGGGAATGGTGTTGTGATAATTGCGGTATTAGCAAATTTGTCATGACATTAATTCCAATCATATTATATAACCTTGAATTATAATTGTTAAGAAAGCATAAGCAAAAATACTAAAACATGATATTTGATGATATCAAAGCGTATATACTCATAATCAAGTATTTAAGCATATGCATAACAATGAACAGTAACAGAGGCAAACAACTAGCAAGAATTGCTCAAGTTGATATGAAAATTAGTTCTCGGATGTCGGGCTGCCTTAATTAAAAGACCTCCTCGCCACTAGGGACAAGATCATAGACTAATTTGTGACAACCTTACCACAATTATTATCAATTTTCAATACTTGATTGTTTATAAAAACCTAAAGAATTGATTATCTTCAAGTAATATGCATATAATAGTGAATCAACAAGGAAGCTTACTGAAATAAACAAGAGTAGCTAACAGAGCCAGTAACAGAGCCGGCCGACAACAAGGTAAACAAGAGACATCCGGCAACAAAAAGTAAAGACAAATAGTAAGCTAATGAATTCACAACATGAGCATATATGAGAAGATATCAATTGTGCTTATCAAGTATATATATGAAAACTGAGAATTAAAGCAGGTTGTCACAAATTGTCTCTCTACAGTCTAATCGTCATCGAACTATTGCCTCCCCACATGCAAGGTCCTCAAGACAATAAAACTGTCTAGCCCCTTTGCAATGTAATAAACAATAAAGACAAGAAGTAGATTATACTCACAAAGCACCAACTGAAAGTCAGTGCAGCCGGCTAGGCTCGTCGATGACGATGTCCAAGAAAACGATATCACCGCTGCAATGCGTAGTAATACCGGTGACCATTTTGGAGATACAAAGCCGCAACCTCCAAAGTGTGACAATCCACCAAGAGGCCCAATTTGCAACTAGCACTACTCAGAGCCATGAAATCAACACCCCGGTCAAAGGGGATGAAGCTACCGAACAAGGTTGGAAGGTCATAAGGACCAGGACTAGCAAAAAGACTAGCAGCTGAGCCGCACCCCACACACCACCGAATCAAGTAGCCAGACAACCAAACCGCACCCCACACACCACCGAATCCCACACGGTCGACAAAAAGCAAGAACCAAGCAATATCTGAACCGGAATACGAGGATTAGATCGGCTAGATGAGGATTAAGAGGAGTTCACCGTGAGTACCCAAAAGAAGATGCCACCGAGCTTTAAAGGAGCACCGGACTGAGGAGGATCGGCAACGGCAGCCAGCCAACCCGCTCGACACCACCAGATGCGGAGGCCGCAAGACCAGCACCACCACCATCATCCCTCACGACTCGTTCCCTTTTTCTGCTCAATGAGATGCTCTCAGTCGAGGGGGAATTGATCATATACCTCATTTTACTTGGTGCAATTGATAAAATACTCTATTTATCTCACTGACATGTGGCCCCAGGACCCACATGTCAGTGAGACATCACGGGGCATTTTATCAATGACACATGTAAGTGAAGATATTTTATCAATTAATCCCTCAGTCGAGGGCAACGAAGGCACTGCCTTCTACTCGGTCGGCTGGGCTAGCTGGGTTGGCGTGGCCACATGGGTTAAGCCGCCTAGTTGGCTTGCCACCACATACCCCTTTTTTTATTTACAGAAATTTGGGGAAAACCCAAATAAACCAGCAACCGGAGCCCGGCCTTCACGGACCGCGTCACCGACTTCTTCCTGGGACCACCCACCTTCCTCCCAGCCACCGCCTTCTTCACCTTCCCGCCCGGAATCACGCCGGCCAGTCGGAGACTGCTAGGGTTTCTCCTGCCAACCAGTCTCTGGTACCATGTAAGTTCACAGCTCGTGTCTTTCTTTTGTTCCTTTGGTTTTAATACACAACGTTTACAGGATGGGCCAACACAAGGCCCAGCTCAACAGAATTATACATAAAGGAAACAGCTATGATTCAGGAAACTAAGAAGAAGAAATGCATGTATAAATCAGATGCAGTGCAAGCAAAGGACCCTAATTAGTCACGAAACCTTAAGAAATGCATCAGAAATCATATTTGGGACCACAAGCTCTGACATCATCACCATAGTGATGCTTTCGGGCAACAATATATTCAGCAAGGCAAACTGAGTGAACCTACAACTGCCTTTATCAAATCTTAATTCAAAGGCAACACAGTTGGAGATACATAGTAGGCCTAGCTCTGCACCAACAAGGAATTAACAAGGATTTTGTGACAACACTATACTTTTTTAGACCAATCCGGGCCTACCTAGGTCCTAATCACAAAAATATACTATTGTAGAATTCAAAAGAGCATCAAAGCTTACAAACCTCCAGGTGCAAAGTGGCCAGGGGAATCTAATTAGAACTTTGCTTTGTAAGTAGTAACATGTAACAACAACTTTATTCCAAAAATCGAGGCAACAACATAACAGGCAGATAGAAGCTACTTTATTCCTAACAAATTTGAGCCCAACCCAAACACAAAGTAGAAGAGAATTAGTATTAATGTTAGTATAGTTTCTGCAGTGCAGACAAACAAACCACCGTGTTTATATTTAAGCTTCTATTTGCTGACATTACGCAAAAAAACACAAATAACAAATGCACATCTTGAAGTCCATCCAGAGCTTTCTTTTTTGACACATTTCTAGTTGATATTGATGAACTATGCTACTATTGTAATCCTTAATTCTTGTGACAATACTGATTGACGAGGATTAAAGGACATACTCTATTTGAGCTTTCAACGGTTAAAGGCTATATACTATTTTTAGGCCCGTAACTTATAAAGAAAAGCCCATAAAGAAGAATAAGGCCCATGTTCAGTTACTTGGTTATGTCTTTGACCAGTTCGCTGACGTGTTCTATACTTTACCTCACATTGATCCTCTTCGACCAGTAAAACACCCATCCTGAACAGTGATACTGCTCAGGGCAAGCAGTTATCTCTGCACATGTATACCGTGCGGACGGTTTTTTTTACAAGTACGAATAACTACTCGGAAGTTATCCCCAAAAAAACACCTTTTTGCAAGAAGGCATCATTTAGCAGGAATACACCTTTCGGCCGTACGACACCTTTTTGAAGCCCAACTGCCACCTCTCTATTGTGTATAGATAGGGAGGCTATTTGTACCGTCAATGAGAGGATCGATTTAGACATCTAGTATTCAAACTCTGTAGCATTTGTACTCTGTTAAGCTGCTTGACTAATAAGAAGCAATCACTTGTCCCTCTTTTCGTAATCTTTATCCACACAGACTTGCAATCAGTTTTAATTCATAAGCTCGATCTAGAGACCAGTGTTGTAGCAAATATTAATGTAAGCAAATAAGAAGCCGCTTGGCTACATTCTTTTTATGCTATTTTCTTTGCAGCAAATATTAATGTAAGCTCGGCGTCAGTTTTTGTCGGATTGTTTCCCTTTTCTTCGTATATCCAAACCAGCGATCCAATATATCTTAGTCCTTTGCAGGTAATGTATGGAGGAATACAGAATAGACATGCAAGAATTGGTTAAGCTCTGAACCTGTATATTTATTTTTCCAGGAAGAAAGATTGAATACTTTAAGATGCAGATTACAAATTCCTTTTGATGACTCCCGTGTTGAGCATCAAGTATGTAATCTATTTCGGTGGCTGAAGTATGGATTTTTTTTTTTTGGTGGCTTTTCCACAAGTCATCCCCTCATACAAGCAAAGTTTTCTGATCTGCATATTTATTATTAAGATGCCTTGAGACAACTCTGGAGGTTAGCTTACCCAAGTCGCGAGATTCCTCCTCTAAAATCAGAATTATGGAAGGAGATGGGTTGGCAAGGAACAGATCCATCAACTGATTTCAGGTTTTCTATTAGTAGTTTGAGTACCTAAGTACCGGAGAATGCTCCTGGCTAGTGCAGTTTACTCAAGGTAAAGCCACTGGTATTGTCCACGCATGGGCGGTGGATTCGTATCGTTGGAGAACCCAATTTTTTTCGTTAGGAACTACCCCGTAAACACCTTCTAGGTTTCTATCTAGTAAGATTGGTAATGACATATTTCTGATTTGCTTTTTGTTTAATCATACATCTGTTCTGGCGCAGGGTTCCTTTCAGATGCTTTTGAACAAAGTACAAGGGCAGAGAGCAGATTGGGAGTACCCCTTCGTAGTTGCTGGTATCAACATTTCATTCATGCTGATCAAGATGCTAGATCTACAGTCAAGTAATATCTCAGTTTCCAAATCATCTTTACACTATATTGGTATGATTCCTAATTCCTGGTTTTTTTGTGCTCCTCAATTTGTGCAGCCGTTCCATCTTCAAAGTCCGGAATACGTTTCCTGGAACTACTCGGACGGGATGAGAACGCTTTGGATCACCTGTACTGCGTGGAAACGTGCTTCGTATATGGAGTTCAATGTAAGCTTCTTCGGCATGTTGTACAAACTGATCTTGCTTTTCTTTTCACTGTTATTAACTTATTTTTAGTCAGCTGAGCTATTGTTTGTTGCTTTCGTTGCACCAGGAGGTCTTGGAATCTAAAAGAACTCAGCTGGAGAGTGAATTAGTTATTGGAGGTAGGGGTGAGCATTAGGTTAATTTGGTTTTTTCGGTTTTTGAGAATTGCTAACTGAACCGAACCGAACAATTTCGAAAACCGAACCGAATTAACCGAATTTGTTCGGTTCGGTTATTTCGGTGTTTCGGTTCACCGAAAAATTCCAAGTAGCCCAAGTAGCGGGTCCCCGACTCCCCCGTGCTCGCTGCCCGTGCTCACCGTCCACTCCCCGCCTGTGCTCGCCGACGCCGCGCACGTCGTCGCTGTCGCCGTCACCATGCCTGCGTCAGAGGGGGAAGCGGGGGGCGGTAGAGGGTGGCGGCTAGGGCGAGGGAGGGAGCCTCGCGGCGGCGCGGGGGTGAGGGAGGGAGGCAGCGGCCGGCAGGTGCGAGGGAGGGAGCCTGAGTCGTGCGCGGAGAGAGGAGGCGGTCGGCCAGCCATGCACGGAGAGAGGAGGCGACCGACCAACCGAGAGGGCGAGGGAGGGAGGAGTGGCGGAGGGAGGTGAGGGGGTGGTAGGAGGCGGGAGGCGAGGGGGCCGCGGGGGCGAGGGAAACGGACGGGGCGCAATGGAGCCGCGCGCGGAGAGAGGGAGGGAGGCAGCGGGGACGAGGGAGGGAGGCAGCGGCCGGCAGGTGCGAGGAGGGAGCCCGAGCGGCCGAGCCACGCGCAGAGAGAGGAGGGGGTCGGCCAGCCGTGCGCGAAGAGAGGAGGCGGCCGACCAATTGAGAGGGCGAGGGAGGGAGGAGGAGTGCCAGCCGGATGGGGAATTTTGACGGGAGGTGATTCGGTTTTTCGATGTCTCATATTACAAAACCGAACCGAAAAACAATAATCGAATAGTATAAAAATAAAAACCAAACCGAGAAAACCGATTTTTTCGCTACAAATGCCTAAAAACACCGGACAGCTGTCAGCAAGTCCAGCAAGATCATCCGACCACGAACACGGTCACACAAAATTCAGAAGAAGAAAAATAAAGATTTTACCGGGCCAACTAGGACAACAATGCTCTTCTGGGCCGAGCAGCCCAGTCAGCTCAGCCGGGGGTGCTTACTGTTGAGAAACCCTGAAGCCCACCGAAGGCCCATGTGGTCCCTAATGCCGAAACCCTAGAGAGCGCTATAAAAGGAGGAGGGGGGTCCCCCCATGTACACAGAATTCATTAGCAATAAAGAATTTCCGCTTTCGCTCTCCCTAAACATGTGTCTCTCTCTCTTTCTGTTCTCCACTTCAGATCTGTTCGGGAACCCCGGACTATTCGATAGCGAGGTTCCTTAACACGTTATCAGCACGAATTGCTCTACGGAGATCAGATTGAAAAGGTGAGAAAAAGGTGGGATTAGCGTTTGAAAGGACAGGGGATGTCGCCTAGAGGGGGGGGTGAATAGGCGGATTAAAAACTTTGTAACTTAAATGCAGCGGAATAAAAATATGCAGCTAAATAAAATCTCCCGAGTTTCCTGAACAATCCGGAGTGTCCGGATATTCAATCCGGATACTCCGGATAGTCCGATCCCGAGGGTCCTAACCCGGAGTGTCCGGGGTATTCAATCCGGATACTCCGGATTATCCGGAGTGTCCGGGGTATTCAATCCGGATACTCGGATAGTCCAATCGAGGGTCCTAACCCGAGTGTCCGGTATTCAATCCGGATACTCGGATTATCCGGACTGTCGGGTTCGAGGATTCGGATACTCGGATTGAGGACTTGAATGGAGATTTTAAATCTTTGCAATTTTTCAACAATCTACTTGAATACAAAAGATCTAAATGATGTCAGGTACCTGAGGGCATAGAAGATCTGGAGCCAAACACAACAAAAGAGTAGATCGGGCAATTTCAAGATTCAAAATCAAATGCTAAAGCAAGAGAAAGAAGCAAACTTGGAGACGATGATTTTTCACCCGAAGTTCGGATCCTTGAGGATCCTACGTCTCCGTTGAGGCGGCTCGGTCACACTTGAGCCGGGTCTCTTTCAACCCTCTTCCTCCGGTGTTGCACAAATGCACTCGCGGTCTTCACTCCTTTGATTCCTTCCCTTACGGAGGCGGAACCGGCCTTCACAAACTTCCCACGGCCAACCACACAAAGCTCCGGTGGCTCGTAGGCGACCTCCTAGCCGTCTAGGAGTCCTCAACCTCCAAGAGTAACAAATGCTCACGAAGAACAAACTTGGAGATGAAATCAAGTACTCAATCAACTCAAATCTCACTCCCCAAACTCTTCCCAACCCTTCTCACAAGGGGATCACTTAGATCTAAGGGTAAAAGCTCCCTCAAAGCCCCTCACACAGCCCCTCAAAAATCCACTCCAAAAGCCTCACCAAAAACTCTCTCAAAAAGAGAGAGGAAGGGCTATATATAGACCTCCCCAAAAACTAGCCGTTGGGGGCTGACTGCGCACAATCCGGAGACTCCGGATTTCAATCCGGATACTCGGATTGGAGAAAACGCTAACAGAGAGACTCAACACGGAGAGTCGGATGAATATCCGGATACTCGGATGATTCGGATAGTCCGGACTAACTCCGGATAGTCCGAATCAACACCGAGCAGCTCGGACTAAAACGAGCATAACTTTTGACTCGGACTCGATTTCAGAGATTTTGGACTCTCCGAAAGCTAAGAACGAGGGCTACACAAATAACAAGGTCTCACTACCCAAAACTAAAAGGATAACCACAGATTTCACAAAGAAATCAAGAGAGACCTACAACCCTCACTTTCCGGCACTACCAACACCACTCTCTTTCTAAGATTCACAAGGATGGATAACTTGAGCACTTGACACATCTAAAAGTCATTCGACATCGCATCCCTCTTAATAGTACGGCAATCCTTAGACTCAAATTAAATCAAAGATAATATAAGTCTAGAACTAGTCACTTGCCGTCTTCTTTCTTGATGTCGATGCATGAAGACCTTCACCATATAATTGATGACATCTTCACCTTGTCCAACTCGACTCGATTCACCTCATGAGACTCTCGTCCTATCAACCTTGACTTGATCATCCTCTCTCGACGATCTCCACGCCAAGTTGCTCTTGACTTAGTCCTCGCTCTTGGTGACACCGCCGTCTTGTTGACCTCGGCTTAATGATCATCCTCCAAGATACCTTGGTCATCATACAGACGGGACCTAATTCTTTCCAAACTACTCATGAAAGACATTAGTCCCAAAAGCTCAATAGATATGAATAAGTTGATATTTGTGAGCAGTTGATTACAACAAGTGTTTCATATAAAGAAGCACAATATAAAATAGAAACACTTGACATAAGAAATGTTCTCTACTAAGTGCATCACGATGAATATGTAATTGATCTATATGCACTAGAGAGATATATAATTGCCAATAGGATGAATCAATTAAATCATGGCAAGGATCACAGACTTTACTTAAATAAAGCACATGATAGAATATACACGAATTGTACATGTGCAAATAATATTTGGAGTAAGAGTAAATATGTGATCCAACACTAGATAAACTTCACTAAGAGAATTGCATGAGAAGATATACAAATAAAACATGCATGCACCAAGTCAATCTATAGCAATATGAAGTTTAACTCTAGTTAATACATGCATACCATAATGAACTCAAATGAATATATATGCACAAATAAATATGACATGAACCAATGTGCATATATATAATCAACATGCTACTTGGAGTTCACTATGCATTTGCACGAAAGGAATGCAATAACAAATATAGAATAGATACCAAAATTGCATACCTTATCTTTGCTTAACCTTCCTATTTGATTTTCCTCTAAAAGATGAGACTGATACTCAACTAGGCAATAACAAGTTAGTCTCATAGCAATATAATCATATTAGAGGTTTGTCATTTGCTAAGCACTAAGTTAAGCATTTACTTAATTTACATAGATTGTCATTATGAGTGTTTGTCATTAATCACCAAAATAACATTCATTAATCACCAAAATAACATAAGTGCCTAGATGCACTTTCAATCTTCCCCTTTTTGGTGATTTATGACAAACCTATTATCAATTGCACCAAATGACAATATTAAGATATTTTAGCATTAAAACAAGCATAAAGATACAATAAGAGATCATACTTACAAATCATCCCTTTTTATCAATCGATTAGGGGACAATTGATAATTCCATAAATTCTCCCCCTTTTGTCATTAATCCCAAAAAGGTGCTTAAAGGATTCTTATTGTTTATTCAATAAAATCTGTTCTCCCCCTTGATTGCACACTCAATAAAAAGATTAGGGAGAAATAAAATAAAGATAAGGAGCTAGTAATAGGACAATAATATTAAGCTCCCCCTAAATCTAGGCAAGATATGATGCCAATTATTTCCAAGATTTAGGTAATAGATTTTTCTAGTTATACCAAATTAAAGAAGTCATGATTCTTAGGATATAAGTGATGCTTAAACATGACACACGAATATGATTTCACATATTCTTTAAACATCAAGATCATATAGCAAATTTATAATTTAAGCACATGCTTATGATCAAATCAAATTCTAACAATCAAGATCATATAAAGAAGATTACACAAGTAGGAATTGCTTATATGATCACAAGATGTATACAAGATCATGAATCAAGGTTGTATAAGTAAGATGCACTTTCATGATCAAGAATTTCATAAACTTATCAAGGGCATACCTCTTTGCAATGTGTCACCCATATGTACCTTTTAGTTCTTGATAATCTTGAATGCAAGTTAGATGACACTTCAAAACAATTTAGGATTAGAGGATACCTCTTGAAAGATACCAATTAATCATATCAATCGAAAAATACAACACCATTTAGAATAACACAATTTAGCATAATGGTGTGCACAGACATTATTGAATATGGTCAGAAAAGAAACACGTCCCTTTGTCGATTCTTGTCCACCGCATGTTCGAATTGGTCATGATCACCGCGCCCGGTCTTAGATCCCTCGTACTATGGAGCTCCTCTCCATTTCCTTCATCCCACCGTCGAAGATGACCCCTTTTCCAATACCTTGAACATCAATAGACAAGCACACGATTTTCGGGAACAAATATCTTTTAATTTGACCCAAGTTAGTTTGATAATGTCTAAGTACAACATGCATGATATATATGATATACAAGACAATACTCTTTGCATGCAATTTAAGACAATTTAAGATATCAATTGAAGATTTTATTACACCACTTTATAATAAAAATATTTGAAACTCATTCAAATTTAATCTTGACACCCACTTGTAAGAGAGACAATGAGTAAAACACATTCAAACTCACTCTTGGGCTTACAAGGGAAATTTTCTCTTTGCCATAATAAACTCGAAGTTATGCAAGAGAGAAAACATTTTGAGGCTAAGATACAATTAAATCCAATTTCCAGAATAACTTAGCCAAAAGATGCACTTTCATTGGAATGAAAACTTAAATAGATATGCTCCACTTTGAAGCTTGGAGCAATGGATAAGTTCACTTAGTTTTCATCTTGAAAGGCTTGCCAAGATTCCAATTTAAAAACTCTTAAAGTCTCAAAAAGATTCAAATAGCAGCACAAAGTCGATTATAACTTTTAAACTATTGCTCAAATACAAAAATCATCAACGCGGAACAGATCCGACTCGAAATCCTCTTCGAGGGCTATGAAGACTGAATATTGATTTGAGCAAAGGAGAAACCCCAAAAATAGGATGAACAAGATATTGCAAGAAAGTATAGATAGCAATTTAAGAATTTGGGCTGAGCAGTACAACCCGGATACTCCGGTGTTTTTGATCCGGAGTGTCCGGATAATCCGGATACTCCGGATATATTACCCGGATACTCCGGGTTGTTCAGCTTCATCCCTAAAACTGAACATTTTAAATTTGGATCAAATCTTGATCAAATGAAGTCCAATAGCCATAAGATTTTGCAGAAATGATCCATGAACATCCAAGAGACTTTTTCCAAAAGGATTTTCTCAAATATCACCCTCCAATAAAAAATTAGATCAAAATGGGCATTGGAGGTTTAGTTTTGACACTAAGTCAAATAAAGTCAACAATCTTGCAAATGAGTTCAAATAACTTTGAGAATTTTCAGATATGAACTCCATATGTGAGAGAAGGTTTTATAACAAAGATTTTCAATAAATAAATTTCATTTTGAGAAATATGATGAAATATGCATATGAAACACATAAAACATTAAGATTTTCACCAAATCCTCAAAATGGAACCAAATGAGTTTTGAATGGTAATATGCACGTATATGGCTTCATATGATTTAGAGAGATGTTTATAAGCCTATTTGCATGATCAAATCCATTCAAATCGTAAAATCCAACTTAATGCAAGAGTATGCCAAATAAGATCGAAAGAGAGAAAGAGGCATAACTATTTCAAATTAAGTTGAAATTATTTGAAATTAGGCATAAACATTATTTAGACTCCCAATAAACTTTTCCAAAAAGAATTTTCCAAAAAGGAGTCTCCAAATAAGATATGCCAAATTTTGCTTTGTAGGCATGATTTTTACTCAAAGAGAAGAAAAGTCAAAACTTTTTCAAATTGAGTCCAAATGGTTTGAAACTTTCCAGAAATAAACATTGGATTATTTAGAAGGTTTCCCAAAAAGAATTTCATTAAAAGGAATTTTCGTTCAAAAGATATGACAAAATGCGCTTTGTAGGTTTGAAAAGAAATTGAATTTTCGCCAAATATTCAAAATGCATTCCGGATTGAAATTTATGGAGATTTGAACTTTCATAGCTTTGTATGAGTAAGAAATACTATTTCAATCCAAGATATGCAAATAAATCCAATTCAAATAGCGAAATCCACAAAATGCAACAACGGGTCATTTTGGGTGAAATGGATGATTTTGGCCAAATTCAAATGGCTATAACTTTTAAACGGTTGGTCGTTTGGAAAAACTCTGAACTAAAGAAATGCTTAAAATGACCAACCCTATGAGTTTTGTATTGACCACTTTTTCAAACTCCAAATAGATTTTGCTTTAGAAAAATTTGAAGTTAAATGCAAAAGCAAGATCACAAAGATCTTTTTAAGCCAAAGTTTGACTTTTAGCTTCTAGCCAAGGGTTAGATACTTGAAAACATTTGAAATGCATTTGAAAACATTTTAGAAGACTATTTTCATAAGATTTTGCATTTCAAACAAATATTTTGCTTTTAACCCTTTTTGAAGCAAGTTAAATAGGAAATAGTTTTTCATAAAAAGCCTCAAAATACAACTCAATTTGGATTTCATGCAATTTCAATTTCCATGGCTTAGAGAATTGATTATCAAGATGGTTTCTAGCCAACATTTATAATGAAATCCAACTTGAATGCTAAGATTTGAGCAATATGCTTAAATAAGCTATTTTAGTTCAAACCAAAAACTTTTCGGGCTAAAATTGATTTCAATATAGAATTTTCATTTTGAAAGCTTGTAAAACATTTGAAATACATACTAGAATACTTTTACAAAGCTTTTCACAAATTTAGGCCTTTTAAACATAAGATTTGACTTTTGACCAAAATGGTCCTTTTGAAATAGCTATTTGTAAAACAAAGCCAAATATTTCAACACAAGATTCAAATGAAGAATAAGATGAGATATTGAGATTTGAATTTTGTGTATGAGTCTAAGATACCATTTTGAACCAAGATACTACACAAGATCCGGTCCAAACGGAGAAACTCACTAAGTGCAATAATATGACAATTATGGGTCAAATATAGTTTTTCGGCGAGTTTCAAAATCAAATAACTTTCACTAGGTTGGTCTTTTGAAAGTCTTTTGAACACAAGAATTGTTAAGAATGACCAACTCTAGGATTTTCGTTTTGGAATTATTTTCAAAATCCTTTTACATTTAATTCTATGAAAATTATAAGTTTAAATCCAAAACAAGATACTAGAAACTTGATTTTGGGCATGAAACTCATTTTCTTTGTAAAATAGATTTTTTGAAGCCAAAACCTTTGAAAAACATTTCAAATATATTTGTATACATTTTGCAACTAGTTTTTCACAAGAATACTAATGGTATACAAAATTTTGACTTTTGGCTAAAAGGCTTGATTTTGAAAATATATATTTGCACTTATATAAATATGGGCACATGTAGGGATGTGATATACATGGTTATGATTTAGCACTCTCCCTTAATGTGCCACTATCCCAAACTTACTCAAGATTGCAATCAATACATCTAAAAGGCATGAGCAAGAATATGAACAAGCAATTCAAATTGATTTTCATGAATAATGCAATATAACCTACACAAGGCTATAAGTTATAAGAATCAATTTAAATACTTGTTACCCGAGATGTCATTGGTTTATGATTGAAGTGAATGTCTTCAAGCTTGGCTTCTTTTTGCACATGATGGAATCATTCTCTTGATAAGCCAAAACTTCCAATGCATCTCCAAGCACCTACAATTCTTTTAGGCGCTTTTTGGTACCCAATTTTTATTGGGTCCAAAAATGTTAGTCACAATAGATTTAGGAACCCAAATGGCCCTAACATTAATAGTCTTAGGTGAACTATCATGACTAGCAATGGATTTGCGATTGTTATTACTCCTAAGCGAATTATTGGAATTGAATTGAGGAGGCTTAGGAGTTTTAGCATTTTTAGCAAATCCATTTCTAGTTTGATCCTTTCTAAGCACATAATAATCATTACAATGCAAGGGCTTAGAAGATCTAGCAAATCTAGCAAATGGTTTGCTATTGTTATTTTCCTAAGCACATGATCAACATGATTTTTCTTGGTCTTAGGAAGTCTAGCATTTTGAGCAAACACATTTCTAGATTCATTTCTCCTAAGCAATTGAATATCATAATTTTGCAAATACTTGGGAGAATCGACAAACTTGGCAAACACATTGCCATTTTTGTCCTTCCTAAGCAAATAATGATCATTGACAATAATAGGCTTAGGATAATACCTTTGGGACAATCCTTACCGATGTGTCCCTTTCTCCGACAATTGTAGCAAGTATGCTTTGGCGTCTCTTCTTCTTCTTGACTTGCTCTTTGTCGGTTTGCCTCATTGTTGATGATTGTGGCTTGATCTCCACTTTATTAGGGCACACGGAGGCGAGGTGTCCTTCTTGTTGCAAGCAAAGCACTTGATGATCTTCGAATATCTTTCGTTGTGCCTTGTCTTGCTAGTCTCCCTCTTGGAGATGTAGCCGAGTCCTCGCTTATCTTGAGGCGCCCTTGGCTTGCTCAAGATCTCATCGAGAACGGCTTTTCCCTTTACGCACTTCTTCAAGTCATTTTCTAATCTAATGACTTTGGCCTTGAGCTCATTGTTTTCCTCTACAAGATTAGTCTCAATATGCATAGAGGAAGTGGAAACATTTGAATTTGAGCAACAAGGTAAATCATTGCAAGAGGTGGATATGTCAAATTTTGATGAAACGTTAGGATTAACATTTAAGCAAGACATTTCATCAATTAGATCACATGAGATTCCTATATCCACCTTAGGCTTATGAATTTCTTTTGAAAGGAGGGATTCATGATTTTCTTGAAGCATATTATAATCATTTCGAAGTGATTCATGTTCAAGCTTCAAAATTTTATATTTCTTTTTCTCCTTTCCAAGACATTTATTGAGCTCCTCTAGCAAATTCATAAGTTCATCATAAGTGAGCTCATCATCATCATCGTCACTTACCTCATTCTTACCTTTCGCCATGAAGCAACGGATTTATGATGGAAGAGCATCTTCATCGTCACTTGAGGCGGAGGTTGAGGTTGATGGAGATGTCGGTTCTTCATCACTTGAGCTTGAGGTGGAGCTTGATATTTCATCTCCCGACATCTCTTCCTTAATGCAATCCTCAATAGAAGTGGATGATTCAAATAGTTCTTGAAGCTTTATCCACATTTCATGAGCGCTCTTGAGATTGCATATTCTATCAAAGATTTCATCGCTCACAACACAAAATAAAACATTAGTAGCTTGAGCGTCGAGATGTAGGCATTTCCTCTCTCCTTCAGTTGGAGCAACTTCATTCAATGGAGAGGAAAAGCCGATATCTACGATCCGCCATATTTGGGGGCTCATGGATTTAAAATGAGAAGTCATAATTAATTTCCATGAAGCATAATTTGTGCCATCTAGCACAAGTGGATTATGTGAGTGTTCTAATCCTCTAGTCGACATCCTTTACTCTCTAGACGGTTAAGTCTAATAAAAGGAGAGACCTTGCTCTGATACCAATTGAAAGGACAGGGGATGTCGCCTAGAGGGGGGGGGTGAATAGGCGGATTAAAAACTTTGTAACTTAAATGCAGCGGAATAAAAATATGCAGCTAAATAAAATCTCCCGAGTTTCCTGAACAATCCGGAGTGTCCGGATATTCAATCCGGATACTCCGGATAGTCCGATCCCGAGGGTCCTAACCCGAGTGTCCGGTATTCAATCCGGATACTCGGATTATCCGGATTGTCCGGTATTCAATCCGGATACTCGGATAGTCCAATCCGAGGTCCTAACCCGAGTGTCCGGTATTCAATCCGGATACTCGGATTATCCGACCGTCCGGGTTGAGGATCGGATACTCGGATTGAGGACTTCGAATGGAGATTTTAAATCTTTGCAATTTTTCAACAATCTACTTGAATACAAAAGATCTAAATGATGTCGTACACGAGGGCATAGAAGATCCGGAGCCAAACACAACAAAAGAGTAGATCGGGCAATTTCAAGATTCAAAATCAAATGCTAAAGCAAGAGAAAGAAGCAAACTTGGAGACGATGATTTTTCACCCGAAGTTCGGATCCTTGAGGATCCTACGTCTCCGCTGAGGCGGCTCGGTCACACTTGAGCCGGGTCTCTTTCAACCCTCTTCCTCCGGTGTTGCACAAATGCACTCACGGTCTTCACTCCTTTGATTCCTTCCCTTACGGAGGCGGAACCGGCCTTCACAAACTTTCCACGGCCAACCACACAAAGCTCGGTGGCTCGAGGCGACCTCCTAGCCGTCTAGGAGTCCTCAACCTCCAAGAGTAACAAATGCTCACGAAGAACAAACTTGGAGATGAAATCAAGTACTCAATCAACTCAAATCTCACTCCCAAACTCTTCCCAACCCTTCTCACAAGGGGATCACTTAGATCTAAGGGTAAAGCTCCCTCAAAGCCCCTCACACACCCCTCAAAATCCACTCCAAAAGCCTCATCAAAAACTCTCTCAAAAAGAGAGGAAGGGCTATATATAGACCTCCCAAAACTAGCCGTTGGGGTGATCACGCACAATCCGGAGACTCGGATTTCAATCCGGATACTCGGATTGGTGAGAAAACGCTAACAGAGAGACTCAACCCGGAGAGTCCGGATGAATATCCGGATACTCGGATGATTGGATAGTCCGGACTAACTCCGGATAGTCCGAATCAGACCGAGCAGCTCGACTAAAACGAGCATAACTTTTGACTCGGACTCGATTTCAGAGATTTTGGACTCTCCGAAAGCTAAGAACGAGGGCTACACAAATAACAAGGTCTCACTACCCAAAACTAAAAGGATAACCACAGATTTCACAAAGAAATCAAGAGAGACCTACAACCCTCACTTTCGGCACTACCAACACCACTCTCTTTCTAAGATTCACAAGGATGGATAACTTGAGCACTTGACACATCTAAAAGTCATTCGACATCGCATCCCTCTTAATAGTACGGCAATCCTTAGACTCAAATTAAATCAAAGATAATATAAGTCTAGAACTAGTCACTTGCCGTCTTCTTTCTTGATGTCGATGCATGAAGACCTTCACCATATAATTGATGACATCTTCACCTTGTCCAACTCGACTCGATTCACCTCATGAGACTCTCGTCCTATCAACCTTGACTTGATCATCCTCTCTGACGATCTCCACGCCAAGTTGCTCTTGACTTAGTCCTCAGCTCTTGGTGACACCGCCGTCTTGTTGACCTCGGCTTAATGATCATCCTCCAAGATACCTTGGTCATCATACACAGACGGGACCTAATTCTTTCCAAACTACTCATGAAAGACATTAGTCTCAAAAGCTCAATAGATATGAATAAGTTGATATTTGTGAGCAGTTGATTACAACAAGTGTTTCATATAAAGAAGCACAATATAAAATAGAAACACTTGACATAAGAAATGTTCTCTACTAAGTGCATCACGATGAATATGTAATTGATCTATATGCACTAGAGAGATATATAATTGCCAATAGGATGAATCAATTAAATCATGGCAAGGATCACAGACTTTACTTAAATAAAGCACATGATAGAATATACACGAATTGTACATGTGCAAATAATATTTGGGGTAAGAGTAAATATGTGATCCAACACTAGATAAACTTCACTAAGAGAATTGCATGAGAAGATATACAAATAAAACATGCATGCACCAAGTCAATCTATAGCAATATGAAGTTTAACTCTAGTTAATACATGCATACCATAATGAACTCAAATGAATATATATGCACAAATAAATATGACATGAACCAATGTGCATATATATAATCAACATGCTACTTGGAGTTCACTATGCATTTGCACGAAAGGAATGCAATAACAAATATAGAATAGATACCAAAATTGCATACCTTATCTTTGCTTAACCTTCCTATTTGATTTTCCTCTAAAAGATGAGACTGATACTCAACTAGGCAATAACAAATTAGTCTCATAGCAATATAATCATATTAGAGGTTTGTCATTTGCTAAGCACTAAGTTAAGCATTTACTTAATTTACATAGATTGTCATTATGAGTGTTTGTCATTAATCACCAAAATAACATTCATTAATCACCAAAATAACATAAGTGCCTAGATGCACTTTCAGCGTTTGAATCTAATCGTTCTTTTTCTATGCATGCATCTATCCTACGTGGCACGAAGCTATACGAAGAACGCTCGAAGCGTCTCGGCACGAAGCCACAGTACATGAATTCACTGTTCATCTAGAAAAGAAAAAAAAAGAGAAGCCATCGCTTCGGTTTTCGCGCACGAAGCGCGACGATGCCGCCAATAGCAAGATGAAGCCAGCCGCCGTCTGCCGGCCACGCGATGCGACGCCGGCCGGCACCACCTTCGCCGAAGCGCATGAAGCGCGCCCGTCACGCCCTCGATCTCGCCCCGCGCAGTAGCATCGCCGGCCCGGCCCGTCCTCCGCCCGCAACGCCGTCACCCGGCTTGCGGCCCCGCCCGGCGCGCCTCATTGACTCCGAAGCGCGTCGGCTCGGCCGCCGCCAAGACAGCGCAGCAACTTGCGGCCGCGCCGATCGACCCTCGCCGCGCCTCGTCGACTTCCGTCGGCGCTCCTTGATCGCGCCTTGGTCCCGTGCTCGGCCGGCCGGCCGTTAGCGCGCAACCTCGGCCGTCGTTTGGCGCCGACCGCCGCGCACGGTTGTTGCCGGCGCCCGCCACGCCGCCGGTGCGAGCTCGCCACCGGCCGGCGATCGCCGCCGCCGCGGTCGGTCGCCACGCCGCAGCTGCACTTCTGTTGCGGCTCGCGGCCGCGAAGCGCCACCGGCGGCTCCGCGCGGCCCGGCTCTGCGCGCTTCGGTCGCTCTGCCGCTCGATCGCCTCGGCCCGCATGAAGCCGCGCCGCCCCGACAAGCGCTTCGATCGCCATTGCCGCTTCGATCGCCGGCCGCGTCGCCGCCCATCGATTTTCAGCGCACAAGACGAGGCAAGGCTGCCGCAGGCTTCCGAGCCCGCATGCGCGCCCGCCGCAGACTCAAGCATCGCCGGCCGATCGTCGCGCTCGAAGCGTCGCCGATTTTAGTCGTCGCGCCCGGCCTCGGTTTTTTTTTTCCCCCGCGAATTGTCTCCCGGAAAAGCAAGTGGCGGCTGGGATTGAAACCCTAGCCGCCGGGATTGTTTGCTTTGGCCAAGCAGGCCAGCCAAGCGATCAAGGCCCAAATAATGGGAGCTGCCCAATGGGCCAAGAGCCAGCGCGCAAGAAAAAAAAATGCGGCCCAAAGGCATTTCGGCCAGAAAAAAAAATAGAGAAGAAAAGAAAAGCAAAAAAAAAAATTTGCAGAAAATTTTGAAAAATTGCCAGAAAATCAAGAAGATTTATTTGGCTCTGTTTTTTAATTTTTCTTGCTTCTTTTCTCTGTTTTATGAATTTTTCTTTATGAATTTGAATCCGTTGCTTTATTTAATATATTGCAATGCATAGAAATTTATTTTCTGCACTTTATGCCTTTTGCAACCATTTTCTATCAGATTACACGCAGTAATCTAAACCAGAATTTTGAAATCATGCAGATGTCTGGCATTGTGAATCGTGAGTTTGAAGAACTGGCCCCGCAGTCAGAACTATCTCACTTGGGCATCGGACGTAAAGATTGTTCTTGGGGGCAAGAAGCTCCGTTCAGTGATTGGTCTAGGGTCCTCGCGGGACGCAAAACCTACCATTGAGCGAGCGATCAAGCTCGCATTTTCTCAGCACCACCTCTCACCACTCTAAAGAATGAATATATGGTCGAGGAGAGTGCACTTGAGCTTTGACCGCACTTAAGCGGTTCGAAAAGCTCAAGTACACCATCTTGCCCCAAGCACGGCAAGATTGGGTGCGCTGAGGTTTGCGAGACTTGAGCAGTGGCGAGTAGTACAATTCGCCTTGCACGAATTTGTACCAATCTCTCCCTATGTGGCAAGAAGATCACCGATGAGGAGAAGATTGAAAACTCTCTCTACCTTCCACCCTAATGCTATCCAGAGTGCACGCATTATCGTCGGACGCATACAAGGAGTATAGCGAATCGATTGATGTAATGCAAGTTGCGGAATCGCAAGACGATGTTCTTCGCAAGAACTATGTCTCATGACCACTTGATTTGCGGCATCGCATCAAGTCAATGCCAATAGCTACAAGGTGAGAAAGCCCACTCATAGAAAGAAGGGCAAGCGTGGTGGAAAAAGAGGCCCTGTGCCAAAGGAAAGTCCAAAGCCCCTGTGAAGAGGATGACAAAGAAAAGACGCACGCCAAGCCGTATGGACAGCAGAACTGGGACGTGCTTCAAGTGTGGCACTTGGGGACATTGGTCGAAGATATGTCGAGAATCCAAGGAAGCGATCAACGCATATCGGGCTAAGAAGAAGGCAAAGGAAAACGCGCAGAGCGCGACTTCGCCAACATCGGTGAAGATGATGTCATGGATGTAGACACCCCACTTGCCTCATCCTCACGAATAGCACGGACATCGATCTCGCAGCCATGATTATGGCAAATGAAGAGAAAACTTCGCAGATGATATAGAAGCAGAAATTAATGCATATTTTACAGATTCTGTTTAATGCATTTCTTTTAGATTTTGGTTGTTAGCTTTTCTTTGAATAAGGGATTGTAAGCTCTAGAAGAGCATACTTCTTTCATGAATAAATACGCAATTTATTCTTTATTCCAGTATTCTTCAATTTTGCAAGTAATATTTGGATTGTTTTGCCTCTATCCGATTAGAATTATATTTTTCTTTTATCTAGAAATCGTAGCGCCCAAATGGAAGAGATATGCATTGTTGATAGTGGCACAACAAATACCATCTTAAGAGAGTCTAAGTATTTCCAGTCGATCACGAAGAACGCTGGAAAGATTACTACGATCGCAGGAAGCGACTCATATGTAATCGGCTCAGGAAGAGCCACAATTATATTGCCTATGGGTACAACTTTGGTAATTGAAGAAGCCCTTTTGTACCCTGAATCAACTCGCACTCTCTTAAGCTTTAAACACATCCGCGCCAATGGTTTTCACGTAGAAACCAATGAAGAAAATGGCAAAGAATACTTGTGCATTGTGAAGCACGCGGCATGTGGAAAAATGGTATTAGAAAAATGTCCCTCATATGAATCTGGGTTGTACTACACGAATATTCATGCACCCGAAGTGTATACTTCCTTGAAGACTGCTTTTAGAAGCTCAATTATTTTCTTTATGGCATGGTAGATTAGGTCATCTGGTCTTAGAATGATGAAAAATATAGTGAACAACTCACAAGGTCATGGCATTAACGTTAAGAATTTCCGAATCATGAAGATTTTGTGTGCCTGCATGTGCCACCGGAAATTAATAACTAGACCCTCTGTCATGAAAGTGCAAAGTGAAATCCTCGCATTCTGGAACGCATCCGGGGATATTTGCGGTCGATTCAGCCCCTGTCGAGGCCGTTTCGATACTTTATGGTGCTCATCGATGCTTCCTCGAAATGGTCGCATGTATGCTTGTTGTCAACAAGAAACCATGCTTTTGCAAAGTCGATCTCGCAGATCATAAGAATTAAGAATGCTTTCCCGATCATCGCGTGAAGTCCATTAGAATGGACAATGCGGAGAATTTACTTCAAAGGCATTTGATGATTATTGCACAAAGAACAGGATAGCGATTGAGCACTCTGCACCGCACGTTCATACGCAGAGCGGACTAGCGAAGCACTAATAAAGAGGATCAAGTTCATTGCCGGACCGCTTTTGCGAGTTGTAACTTGCCCAACACTTGTTGGGGACACGCGATCCGCACGCAGCAGCTCTTATCAATTTGCACCGTCGGCCTACAACATCCATTCTCCTATGCGCTTGTGCACGGATCATCCCAAGATCTCCCATCTTAGAAAATTTGGGTGTATGGTATATGTACCTATACCACCCCCTCGTGATCGCAATGGGCCCTCTCGCAAGTCGGGATATCGTTGGTTATGAGAGTGCATCCATAATCGGTATTTGGAACCCATGATCGAGACTTGCATCTGACCGATTCACGATTGCATCTTTGACGAGGATCGTTTCCGTCATTAGGGGAGGAAATCAACCTTTGGATGAAAAATGCCGGAAATCATATGGCATTCCACCGATCCCGCACATGACCCCGAACTAATGAAGCAAATCAAGAAGTCCGAAGATAATTGATTTGCGAATTTAGCAAATGAACCGCCTGATCATTTTGTGATCCAAAGGCGTGGTTAAGTCGCATGTACTCGCAAGGAATGCACCGAGAGGGTGGAAATACCAAAGAAAATAGAAGGTATCCTCAACCTGCTCAGAGGCCTCAAAGAAAAAGAGAGCAATCGGCTCCTCAAACCCAAAGTACCCGGAGACGCCCGAGAAAATCAAGCGAGAGGACTTACCACAACCAATCATGAAAATGCCCCAAGGAAAGAAGGGGAGCAGTTGAGACTGCACCGGAAAGAAGCCAATGGAAAAGGCAATTCGGACTTGAATCTTCCATCGCAGAAGCAGCGGAAATAATGTGTGCGCACACATAGGCGATGAAAGCTAAAGGAACTTGCTCTGCGATAGGGAAAAGCGTGAAGAGCAAGTAGAAGTGCATGAAGCACCCATGAAGAAATGGCCATAAACTTTGTAACAACAGGAGAATCCTGAATAGAGCAACGACCAACGTTGATGCCTACTTTGCAAAGAAGATTGCCTCGATCATTGATCATGATCCCGAGCACGCATCTCTCGCAGAGTGCAAGAAAAGGCTAGATTGGGAAGAATGGAAAAAGGCAATCACGCAGAGTTAGTCTCTCCAACAAGAGAGAGGTGTTTGCTCAGATATCGCACACCTCCCCATGTAAACCCGTAGGTCACAAATGGGTCTTTGTTCGGAAGAGAAATGAAAACAACGGTTGTAAGGTACAAAGCAAGGCTTGTAGCTCAAGGTTTCACTCAACGCCCCGGAGTTGATTATGAAGAAACATATTCTCCGGTCATGGGAGGAATTACCTTTAGATATTTGATCTCAATGGCGATCAACTTGAAGTTGAGAATGAAGCTAATGGATGTTGTCACAAAGATACCAGATGGAAACTTGGATTGGAGATATACATGAAAGTCTGGGAAGGAATTCCTATCCGAACCAAGATGGAGCAAATAGAAACACATGCAATGTGAAATTGGAGAAATCCGTATGGGTCAAGCGATCGGGAAGAATGTGGTACAATCGCTTGAGTGACTTTCTCGCAAGAAAGGCTACACAAACAGCGAAGATTGTCCATGTGTGTTTATACAATGATCCACGAATGGATTTCAGATAATCTCCGTCTATGTAGATGACTTGAACATCATTGGGACGGATGAAGAAATTGAAGAGGCATGCTCATACTTGAAGTCCGAGTTTGAAATGAAAGATTAGGGTAAAACCAAGTTTTGTTTAGGCTTGCGGCTTGAACATGTCCAAGGAGGAATCTTGGTACACCAATCAACCTACACGCAGAAAGTGTTGGAAAGATTTAACTTTGAAAAATCATATCCTGCAAAGACTCCAATGGTTGGAAGGTCACTCCAAGCAGACCTAGATCCATCTGAGACCAGAGAAGAGGGAGGAAGTCACGGGAGCAGAATTCCCATATTTGAGTGCAATTGGAGCACTCATGTACCTTGCGAATAGCACTAGACCGGACATTGCGTTCGCTGTGAATTTGCTAGCTCGGTACAGTGCAGAACCCACCAAAAGGCATTGGAAAGGGATCAAGGACATCTTCCGCTACCTCCAAGGAAGCAAAGACCTCGGTCTGTTCTTTAGAAGAAATAATGAATTGAATTTGGTTGGCTATGCTGATGCTGGGTACCTATCGGACCCAGACATCTTGGCAAGTCCCAAACCGCTATGTTTTCCTATGTGGAGGAACAGCAATTTCTTGAAAGTCGTCTAAGCAGACTCTCGTCTCGACGTCGACAAACCACTCGGAAATCATCGCTTTGTATGAAGCATCGCGTGAATGTGCATGGCTCAGAAGAATGGTTCACCACATCCAGAAGTCATGTGGTTTGAACATTGAGCAAACTCCCACGATAATCTATGAAGATAATGCAGCTTGTGTTGCCCAAGCACAGATGGGTTATGTGAAGAGTAATCTCACGAAGCATATCAACCCCAAGTTCTTCTATGCTCACGAATTGCATAAGATGAACGAGATTAAGATATTGCATACTAAGTCATGTGAAAATCTTGCAGATTTGTTCACTAAATCACTCCCAGCATCTATCTTTGAAAGGTGCGTGAAAGGAATTGGGATGATGAGACTTAGAGAAGTGCAGATTTCAGGGGGAGATATGTCACATACTCCCGCATGAATCCTGAACATGAATTATGAATACCCAACATAAATCTCGAAGATTAGCAATTGAAGTTGGGAGAATTGTACTCTTTTTCCTTAGCAAGTTTTTCATGAAGTTTTCTTGCATAAGGTTTTAACGAGGCAATTCGTGCAACATTGTAAAGCGTATGCTATGTACTCTTTCTCCAAGTATTTTTCCCACTGGGTTTTTCTGGAGTTTTAATGAGGCATATGCATCTCGCGGCAAAGGGCCCAAGGGGAGTGTTGAGAAACCCCAAGCCCAGAAGGCCCATGTGGTCCCTAATGCCGAAACCCAGAGAGCGCTATATAAAGGAGGAGGGGTCCCCATGTACACTGTAATTCATTAGCAATAAAGAATTTCCGCTTCGCTCTCCCTAAACACGTGTCTCTCTCTCTTTCTGTTCTCCACTTCAGATCTGTTCGGGAACCCCGGACTATTCGATAGCGAGGTTCCTTAACACTTACGACACCAATTGGTGCCCTAACTCCCAGTAACGAGAGAGAGGGAGAGAGCTGTGGCAGCGGATAACGCGTCGTGGGCACGGGTCCCGTGCGTGCGGTGATGGCGAGCGGATCCTTTGACGACCGTTGCTCTCTGTCCCCCTCTCTTGCTATTTAAAGCTCAGGAACGTGTTACTCTACACACACAAAAGCGACCAACGTGATTTGATCCTCTTTTCCGAGCTCCAAATCCTCCACTATCTTCCTCAAATCTGGCAACATCTCACCAAGATCCTGGGCTACTCCATGCCCCTAGGTGTTCTTCTGCTCCAGTTGGCGTTTATATCTAGGGGTGGGCACTTCTAAACCGAAACCGAAAAACCGAAACGAACCGAACCGAATTAACCGAATATTTCGGTTTTTTCGGTTTTCGATTTGCGGTTCGGTTTTTATTCTGGTATTATTCGGTTTGCGGTTCGGTTTTGTAGTTCTAAAAACCGAAGAACCGTTTCCCCCGAACGGAATTAGCAGTACAGGCCCATTCAGCCAACCGGCCCAACCCGGCAACCCGCAACTCGCCATCGCCAAGCCCAACTGCCCAAGTGAGTCCACAGTCCAATAGTCCACGCCGACACCGCAGCCTCCCCGGCTCCCCTCCTGTTCGTGTTCGTTCTTCAATCCCAAAATCCCAATCCCAGCAAACGCAAACGGCAAACCCTACCAGTGTGCGCTATAGCGGGCGAACCAGCGGGCAGCGGCAGAGCGGCGCCGGCGCGGCGACACCTACCAGCGAGGCCGAGGCGCCGTGGCTTCAGCCCCCAGTCCGCTCCGGCGCTCCGCCACTTCGCCGCCCTCCTGGCTCCCAGATCCCATCCGGCCATCCCCAGGCGTCGCGACCTTCGGCCGTCGCCGGCTTGCCCAGCCGCTGGAACCTTTCAAGGCTACTGCTAGGTAAGTGAAGTACTTGAGTTACTACTTACTAATACCTTTCTTTATGTCACCTAATGATGTAGAAAATTGGTATCCAATATAGTAATTACAGTGATCAGAGTCAAATTAGCTAAGTGAAAGATCATTTGCTTGTACTTTAAACCTTTTATTAATGCTCGATTATCTTTGCGTTTTCCCATGGAATATTTAGCACATCCATGATTGCGAAGTTTTTCACCACCAGAAATTCTGAAGATCTATTACATAAAAACTGTATTCTGGTCTACACCTTTTCTAGGATATGATATTTAGCACATCCACTATATGTTCCATCTGTGGTGTCTATATACTAAAGTAAGACAAATTCTTCATTCGGGGAAAGTTTGACATCTTCATATCTTTGAAGTGATTATCACATTACTGTCTTGTGTTGCCACTGGACTGTAACATGTCGCTTTGTGAAAATCGGTTAACCGAAATACCGAATTAACAGAACCGAATTATTTCGGTTAATTCGGTTCGGTTTCTGAAAATTTTCGGTTCGGTTTTCTGTTCCTAAAAACCAAATTTTTTAAAAACCGAATAAACCGAATGGCCAGGCCTATTTATATCTAGGATAATGAATAACGGCCGACGTCCCAATTCTGAGGCCAAACCTTTAGCGTTCATATCTAGGGCACATACAAGAACAATTACATGTCTTCTTGCCGTGAAAATAATTTCATTCCATTTAGAACACGGGAATTTTGTTAGAACTTTGTACGAAAGGACATTCACTTCCACCAAATGAACACGGGAATTTTATAGGAAAGAGAGAGAAAATCCACTTCCACTAAACGTGGGTTTCTCAAAATTCCTATAAAAAAAATTTGTGCATTACAACTCGGGCCTTTCAAGGAGTAATAGCAGGAATTACCCCTTAACTATGTACGTGCATCAGAATTTGAGAAAGTCACTCAAGAAACACTTCCTCCTCACGAACCATCTCCTACCACGGCAGCCATCCACTGAACCTGATCTCCTCCACGCACGCCTCCTCCTTCGCCGGCTTTGGCCGCCGGTCTCCGATGGTGCTAACAGGCCACGGCTTCTTGGCAGGCACTGTGCTCCCCAACTCCATCTCCATGCATGGATTGGTCCTCACGACGACGTGCTTAGCCGGACCAGTAGTCCACCGTATCTGCTTGCAAGGCGGAGGGCGGAATACTGTTGGGCACGCAAAGGTGTCCAGCAAGACGAGAACCTGCACGCCGCCCTTGGCGAGGCGAGGGTCGGCGCAGGCTCCGGACACGTAGGCGCATATCTTCTTCCTCGCGGCGACCACGGCGCCGCGGTCGAACGGGTGCTGCACGAGCGGGATGATGTCCGCGGCGAGGGCCTGCTCCACACGCTCGGGGCGGCGCAGCTTGCGCGACGGCTGCCTCCGGAGAGCGATGTCCTCGGCCACCTTCTCCACGATCTGACTGTCCGGGCCGACAGGGAAGTTCCTCCTGATGACGACCCTCACATCCGCCATCAGCGCCGGGGGTGGGGATGGTCCTGCCGGGCCACGTCGGCCACTGCGCCTCGATGGCGGGAAGAAAGTGGCAAGCTGAAGACGACTGGCGAGGCGAACCGCCGCAACGGCAGGAAGATGCTTGTCCATCGCGAGCTCTTCCGATCGCTTGAACCGAGCGAGTCGACGGATCAAGCAAGGGGAATGCGAGGCACCAAGCAGCAAGACGAAAAGATAGGAGAGCGCCGTGGGGTGCCCGTATTTATGGCGGGAGGAATGGGCATGCTCATCGACTCGTTTGCTTTCTCGGAATCGGTTTCGGACATCACGGACGGTGGAAGCGCACCTGGTCTGGCGACGCACGGTTGCTTCGGACCAGTAATCGGCTTGGCACATACTGTTCTTCCGATCATAATCCGGGTCGTGATCGGGCGGGAGAGATTGGCGATGCTAATTCGCAATCGCACTGCAATCCGGGTCGGCGCTGCCATTCGTCTGCTGTTGGGCTTGTAGCTTGCACCTTGGCCGATGTATGCGTACCAAAATAAGGAGCAAAAGTCGTTGCTGAAGGGGAAAAAAATCTAAGGTCGAGAACACGTTCCATTAGGCCTACAGCCTATTGGGCTTGTAGAGACTTTCTTCAGTAGCCAGTAGGATACATATGCGTATCAGGCCTATTGAGGCTTTGTTATCTCCAGACGCTGCACTCAGCCCATATAAGAAACAGCCTCCTGATGAAACGAAGGTTCGGTTTAATTCATTGCCAACTTTGCGGAAAGGCAGCTACGAACTTTGGCCTGTTTGGTTTGAAACCTAATTTTGCTATAGTTAATCTTAGATAAGAGTAGTTTGTCATATTTTTTATGGTAATAAAATCCAACACTATAAATGTGATAAATTTGGCAAAAAAAACTGAGTCTATAATATGTGAGATATAGGGCTAAGAAAATATGGTAAATCATAGCTGTGGCAATGAATTAAATATCCGCTTAAGAATAATATAATATGACTAAGTTTAGACGTGCCAAAGTTAGTTTCAACCAAACAGGCGGTAAGTCTATGTACACCTACTATCTAAGCCATACAATACGCATCGAGATTCGTCCACGAATTTTGGTTTTATGAACTTTGCTGATATTAGGTGAATTTAGGAAATAGATGAGTCTTTTTAGCACTGATTACAAGAGGCATAAAGTATAAGTGAAACCCACATCCAAACAAGGAAACTGGAAAGAGTAGATATTACGACGTGTAACAACGTTCGCAGCGTAATTTGTTGCGCTCTTGATTGATTAACGCGACAACAGTTCATTCTTAACCATAAAAAAAACGACATTTCTTTGCTAAATTTTACGCGCATAAATGACGCAGAAATCTGCAACGGAACGCAGCTGAGTTCTTATTGTTAAACCCATATGCAATACTAGGAGTTATGAAGACATTTGTCTCGTATGGATAGTTGAGAGAAGGTTTAACCAACTTAAATAGTTTGGACTCATGTCCATCTGTTGTGAGGTTGGAAAAAGAAAAAGGCGGTGCCAAACGCGCGCGCGCCGAGGCTCCAATCCGGACGTGATGTGCTAGGCGGGAGCGGTTTGTTTTTGCCGTTTCAGTTATCAATGTGACCGATTTATGACCAGTAACCGCTGTCAGTTACCAGTAACGGACGTGGTTGATTGCTGGCTCATAATCAACGTCGGTTACTTGCAACTAACAGGGTTAATCGAACGTTATCTGGTTGATGGCTTCCTCTCCTAGTGCCTATAAAAGGGCGCCCTTCTCTCCTGTGTAAACACAGAGACAACACCAGTTCCTCCTCCACATCCTGAGTTCAGCTGTTGCGCTGCCGCCTAGGCATTCCCGGCTCTGTCTCCTGCGCGCGCAGGAACCTGAGTGAGCAGGCCTCCGGAATCGTCGTTCTCTTGCGTTCCTGCTGCGGGATAGAGAGCGAATACGATTTTTGAAAAACGCGAAGACCGCGTGACGCGCGGATCGCTCCTTGTGTTCGATTACATCGTCGAATCGAGATCGCAACAACCGTCTACACCGCTTCAAGTTCGTTCGACTACTACGACAAATTGCGATCATGTCGATCGAGCCGCAGAAGCGCTCTGGTGCCACGCAGACCGCCCCGCTCAAGGGTATAATCTGGAGACCATTCTGTTGAGTTATTTACTTGCTGTTTACTATGTGATCACCATGCTAGATGTCATGTTATATAAAGTTTTTATGTGAATTAAATTAAACCGAAAAATGCCTACTTTAGCAACAATCCAAAAATCGTATTATAGGAATTTTTCGGTTACTGGCTTCGCTGCTGCACTAAAGCCTAACGTATTCGATGGAGCGAACTACAAACGTTAGCGTGCAAGGATGATTCTTTGGTTGACTGCCATGAACGTGTATTATGTGGCACAAGGCAAACCTGAAGGGGCGATATCTCCTGATGAGGAGAAAGTGTTTGAGGCTACTGATAATCTATTTAGAGGTGCCGTTATAAGCGTTCTAGGAGAAAACCTAGTGGATGTGTATATGATTTTATCTTCTGCTAAACAAATGTGGGATGCTGTTGACGCCAAGTTTGGGGCCTCAGATGCAGGCAGTGAGCTGTACATCATGGAGCAGTTTCATGACTACAAGATGGTCGATGACCGTTCTGTAGTAGAACAAGCTCATGAGATTCAGCCGCTTGCAAAGGAGCTTGAGCACTTTTCATGCGTATTGCCTGACAAGTTTATGGCAAGATGCATCATTGCGAAACTGCCACTCTCTTGGAGGGATTTTGCCACTTCTCTAAAACATAAGAGACAAGAGTTCAGCGTCGCTGACTTGATTGGGTCTCTTGATGTTGAGGAGAAGGCAAGGGCAAAGGATATTCGTGGAAAGGGACATGAGGGAAATTCCAGTGCCAATTTGGTGCAGAAAAGGAATTTTCAATCCCAAAAGAAAAATAAGGACAAGGCTGATAACAAGAATAAAGCCAACCAGACTACTAGCTTAACCTGGCCACTGGGCTAAGGAATGCACTGAGCGCAAAGACAAGCAGAAAAAGTCTGCCAACATTGTCATTAGTATCTTGAAGAGGAGCATCCGGCACGTAATAGTACCTCTTGTTCTTTCAAGATGTCATTCACTGATTGGTGGGTTGACACTGGGGTCAATATACATGTATGTGCTGACAAATCTCTGTTTTCTTCTTACCAGATCACAAGGACTTCCTCCGTGCTGATGGGTAATGGATCGCAGGCATTTGTGCGTAGGGTCGGCACGGTTGATCTGAAGTTCACTTCAGGCAAAGTCGTGCGACTGAAGAACGTGCAACATGTACCCGCGATTAATAAGAACCTTGTCAGTGAATCTCTATTATGTAGAGATGGTTATAAGCTAGTTTTTGAGTCCAATAAATGTGTTGTATCTAGATTTGGATCTTTTATTGGTAAAGGCTATGAGTGCAAAGGTTTGTTCCGCTTTTCGTTATCAGACATGTGTAATAATATGGTGAATCATATATGTGATGATGAGTCTAATGTTTGGCATTCACTACTTTGTCATATTAATCTTGGTTGCATGACGGCTTGCCAGTATGAGTTTAATCCCGAAGTTTACCTATGTCAAAGGTTCTAAGTGACAAGTATGTGTGCAATCTAAGCAAACTCGCAAGCCTCACAAGGCAGCAGAGGCGAGGAGTTTGGCACCATTAGAACTAGTGATACGGGGGGTGGCCCGATCTTGCGATGACGAATATGATAACTTTGACCTGTGAACCCTGACGAATACTGGCGCCAACCACCGTCTCGATACGGCAACCTGCGACACGTGAATTCGCCCAAGAACACGCTTTGATCCTCGCCTACTTGACCACGCGAAAGTAGACGCACGTTTCCTTGCAATCACCCCGAAGAAGTTGCAAGAACAACGGTGATAATTTCAGATTGGAACTCCCTATTCTAATGGGGGCATTAGAGCACAAGCCATAGAATCAAGAGTATATGTTTAATCTGAAAATTCGTGGTTTTCTTTACAATGGACAGAGTACACATATATACAGGAGAGGGGCACAAATAGTTGCTTGGATGAATAGTACTGTCCGTGAACAATAAACGCGTGAATAGTTTCGGATATGAATAGTACTCGGACTTGAATAGTGCCATGTGAACAGTACTCGGACAAAGGTTGCCATATGGAGTCCTCATCTAGTTGGAAATAATCTCTTCTCTCCATGTCATGGTTATCTCTTCCTTTATTTGAAATTGGCTGAATTTTCTCCCTCCTTTCTTTCTTCTCCTTTCTTCTTTCTTGTTTCTTTCCTTTCTTCTTTGATGGCATATATGGAAGGAGATGGAGGGTTATATGAACAGTGCACGTGAATAGTATTTTTCATTTGGCACCCGTCCTCCCTCGCCTTCCACTAGGGTCCACCGTAATACATTCGCGCAATTTGGCTCCAATACTGATTTTTGTGCAATCTTCATAACGAATAACAAACAAGCACCCTCTATTAGGTAGTATAAAATTCTCGTGGAGATATAACAAATATTGCTTAAGGAAATGATTCACCTGCTGATATTTGATGCGGCTTAGTAATTCTTTCCAATTAATTGAAATACTAAATCGGAAAGTACTTGACGTGTGCATATCCGCATCATCCTCCCCTTCTTCAAGAAAAGCCGTCCTCGGCTTTTGCCTTGTGTTCTGATAGTCTTTAACGTTCTCATCAATTGATGTAGATGTTGTAGGTAGCATAGCTTCATGATCTAACCATGGTATAGCATTTGTTCCTTCTCCAACGGTAGCTATCTCCTCATTTTCCATCTCTAGAGGTGTAGGTTGTATATCGTTCATCTCCTTATTAACAATGTCAACCTGCACAATGTGAGAAGCAACACTAGAAATAGATTGTAAGTCGTTAGTGTCAGAAATATCCTCACTTTTGTTTTCATCTTCTCCTCTCTTTTCATGTAGTGATCTCTCACACTCTCAATTTGTATGTTCCCGACCTCACGTTTGGTGGAATCACACAGCTCATTCTTTTCAGCATTTTCACATATCTTGGCTATGTGGCTCTCACAAATTGGTGCTCTAAGATTGAACCTAGGTATATGATGCTCTTTAAGTTTTCTTTCCTCCTCAATAGCACAATCCACAAGATCAAGCATGCTACTAAAATATTTATGTTGAAGTGCAATGGTGACATCAAAATTCAAACCTCTTTTGAAGTATTCTTTCTCTTTTAATGCATTAGTGATACCAGCACGTCGCAATGCATGTTTCCACTCACCATAATAATCTTGAACTGGTTTGCAACCTTGTGTAATACTCTCCAAGTAGCGAAGTAGCTCTTTCTTGTAATAGCTTGGCACAAACTCTCTTCTCATAATCATCTTTAAATCTGACCATGATGTAATGAGGCTTTTTCCAAAAAGTTGTTGCCACCAACTATAAGCATAGTCATCAAACTCAATAGTGGCACGCATCACTTCTTCGGCTCTGGGAAGCTTTTGAAATTTGATCACCTTTTCCATTTGTTCTTCCCAAGTGATATACTCCTCCGGATCATTACTTCCATAGAATAGAGGTTCCTCGTGCTCGTAACTTGCCATGATTAGTAACAAGGAAAAACAGAATGTATATGTGGAATAGATGTGCAATCACTCAAGCTCATCCTATCACTTACCAGCCGAAGTTCTTACTACTCCTTTGGATTAAGGTGTTGTACGTACTCCGGTGGCTGTAGGCATGACAAAAGGTGATTACTCAAGCGAATTCACAGTCGTGGTGCTGCACGTGACAATGGTTGATATGTGTAGCTTGGAGGGTTAGTGTATATCCTATACAATCTGATAATTCTAGTTATTGTAATGATAAGTAAGAATGCAAACTAGAATTTACAAGCCCTAGTTGCCGATCTCAAAGATATAAGCGAATTTCAAGGCAACGCACACACAAAGAAAATGGCACTTGCGCAATCAAGGAATGAGCTATATATAAAAATATAAGTGAGGCACAAAAGCTCTATTGCACAAGTCGTAGAGAGACGCTAGCTTATTGCTTAAAGAATGTAAAAAGGGCATAAGATTGCTCACTAGTTAACACAATTGCACAATCTGAATTTTTTTTAACACAAATTAGGGTTTTGCTCAATATAGTGTGACCGGCCACTATTTTCTTCTCTATTCTTTTTCTTTCTTTCTTTCTTGGCCTTTTGGCTCTTTCTTTCCCTTTTTTTTGCTCTTTTGTGACTTTCGGCCAACACTAGTATGAATAAAGATTTAAAAACCCTAAATTGATGTCACAAGATAGTATAATGATATGATGATTCAAGATTATGCAATGTATCAATATGAACAACCCTAAGCAATATCAAATAGCTAGTCTCAATTTGGATCAAAGTATTCACAAAGAATGAATTTGGTTCCCAAAGGTATTGTTACTGATATTTATGTGATTTTATGTCTTGTAGATGCTACTGGACTCAAGAAACCAAAGGAAAAGCTAGAACTCAAAAACAAACCAAGAAACCCTAATTCGGTTTTTCTAGGGCAGCACAATTGTTGGCTGGATTAAAGTTCAAAAATGACCGAATCTGGAAGGTTCACTATGGAATGAATTAAAGATTATGTTCTGAGCTTTCAATAGAGTACAAGAACTCAAAAATCCAAGTTCGTATGAAAAATTTATGAGCAAAACACCGAACTGGACAGAATTGAATCAAAAAGGCTACGCAAAGGAAAAATGATCAGCAACTAATGCAAGTAATCTAATGGATCAAAACTTAGCAAAACTCACCAAAATAACAGATTAAACTATGGGTTTAATTTTTGTAGGGCAATTTTCGAAATAGGATAGAAAATTAAAACTAATCTAGGGATAGAAAATCGTCACCACTCAACCATGCTCTGATACCAAGATGATACGGGGGGTGGCCCGATCTTGCGATGACGAATATGATAACTTGGACCCGTGAACCCTGACGAATACTGGCGCCAACCACCGTCTCGATACGGCAACCTGCGACACGTGAATTCGCCAAGAACACGCTTTGATCCTCGCCTACTTGACCACGCGAAAGTAGACGCACGTTTCCTTGCAATCACCCCGAAGAAGTTGCAAGAACAACGGTGATAATTTCAGATTGGAACTCCCTATTCTAATGGGGGCATTGGAGCACAAGCCATAGAATCAAGAGTATATGTTTAATCTGAAAATTCGTGGTTTCCTTTACAATGGACAGAGTACACATATATATATAGGAGAGGGGCACAAATAGTTGCTTGGATGAATAGTCTCGTCTGTGAGCGAACGTGTGAATAGTTTGAATATGAAGCAAGATTTCGGCCTTGAATAGTGCCATGTGAACATTACTCGGACAAAGGTTGCCATATGGAGTCCTCATCTAGTTGGAAATAATCTCTTCTCTCCATGTCATGGTTATCTCTTCCTTTATTTGAACTTGGCTGAACTTTCTCCTTCCTTTCTTTCTTCTCCTTTCTTCTTTCTTGTTTCTTTCCTTTCTTCTTTGATGGCATATATGGAAGGAGATGGAGGGTTATATGAACAGTGCACGTGAATAGTATTTTTCATTTGGCTCCCGTCCTCCCTCGCCTTCCACTAGGGTCCACCGTAATACATTCGCGCAATTTGGCTCCAATACTGATTTTTGTGCAATCTTCATAACAAATAACGAACAAGCACCCTCTATTAGGTAGTATAAAATTCTCGTGGAAATATAACAAATATTGCTTAAGGAAATGATTCACCTGCTGATATTTGATGCGGCTTAGTAATTCTTTCCAATTAATTGAAATACTAAATCGGAAAGTACTTGACGTGTGCATATCCGCATCAACTAGTTCACTCGGATCTGTGCGAAATGAACGGTGTGTTGACAAAAGGCGGAAAGAGATATTTCATGACTTTAATAGATGATTCTATTAGATATTGCTATGTGTATTTGTTGAAATCAAAAGATGAGGCACTTCACTATTTTAAACTTTATAAAGCTGAGGTAGAAAACCAACTTGAGAAAAAGATTAAGCGGGTTAGGTCTGATCGCGATGGAGAGTATTTCTTAAATGATTTCAATTTATTCTGTGAGAAACACGGTATAATTCATGAGAGGACGTCGCCCTATTCACCGCAGTCTAACGGGATTGCGGAAATAAATAACTGCACTCTAACTGAGATGGTTAACGCCATGTTAGAAACAGCGAGACTTTCCAAGGAATGGTGGGGTGAGGCTATATTGACAGCGTGTCATGGCCTAAACAGAGTTCCTACAAAGAATAAAGAGATAACCCCGTTCGAGGAATGGGAAAAGAAAAGATTAAATCTCTCTTACTTACGAACTTGGGGTTGTTTGGCTAAGGTCAATGTGCCAATCCCAAAAAAGCATAAGCTTGGACCAAAGATCATAGACTGTGTCTTTCTTGGGTATGCCTTTCACAGCATTGGGTATAGGTTTTTAATAGTAAAATCTGGAGTACCCGATATGTATCAGGGCACGATAATGGAGTCCAGAGATGTCACATTCTTTGAGGACATATTTCCAATGAAAGAAACACCTAGTTTATCTAACCAAGAACCTATCTTCTCTCCTGAGCCTTAAACAAGCACCTAAGCAATGGCATGAGAAGTTCGATAGGACTTTGACATCTGCTGGCTTTGTTGTGAACGAAGCTGACAAATGTATGTACTATCGCTATGGTGGGGGCGAGGGAGTGATTTTGTGCTTATATGTCGAAGACATATTGATCTTTGGGACTAGCCTTAATGTGATTAAGGAAGTCAAGGACTTTTTGTTCAAAAGCTTTGAGATGAAAGATCTGAGAGAAGCTGATGTTATCCTAAACATAAAGCTAGTGAGAGAAGGTGATGGTGGGATTACGCTTTTGCAATCCCACTATGTGGAAAGTCGCTTTGGTTTTAGTGACTGCAAGTCAGCTCCAACACCTTATGATGCTAGTGTGATTTTACGGAAAAACAAAGGGATAACAAGAGATCAGTTGAGATATTCTCAGATAATTGGTTCTCTTATGTACTTAGCTAGCGCTACAAGGCCTGACATCTCATTTGCTGTCAGCAAACTGAGTCGGTTTGTCTCAAATCCGGGAGATGATCATTAGCATGCTCTTGAAAGAGTAATGCGCTATCTACATGGTACTATGAGTTTCGGTATTCACTATACCAGGTACCCAAGGGTACTAGAGGGTTACAGTGATTCTAATTGGATATCTGATGCTGATGAGATAAAAGTCACAAGTGGATATGTGTTCACACTTGGAGGTGGCACTGTTTCATGGAAGTCTTGCAAGCAGACCATCTTAACGAGGTCAACAATGGAAACAGAACTCACAACATTAGACACCGCCACTGTTGAGGCTGAGTGGCTTCGTGAACTCCTAATGGATTTACCGGTTGTTGAAAAACCGATACCGACTATCCTAATGAACTGTGATAATCAAACGGTGATTGTCAAGGTGAACAGTTCTAAGGACAACATGAAGTCGTCGAGGCATGTAAAGAGGCGTTTGAAGTCTGTCAGAAAAATGAGAAACTCCAGAGTGATATCATTGGATTATGTCCAGACGGCTAAAAACTTGGCAGATCCCTTTACTATGGGACTATCACGGAATGTGATAGATGAAGCATCGAGGGAGATGGACTTAAGACCCACATAAGTCACACCTTAGTGGTAACTCATCCTATGTGATCGGAGATCCCGTGAAGTAGGGTGGTGAAACAAGCTATTGGTTGACTGGGAAGAGAGTACTTTAGTACATAGCCCATTCCATTGGAGATGCATTACTCTCCTATTCTATATGGCAGGTTGATCATATCTTAATGTATTCCGAGTGGCTTATATAAGCAGAGATGTTCTCCTACAGAACATCTTATGAGGAATACACCTATATGAGCCTGACTGCTAGTCACAGTCTATCAGATTGGGTAATCTCTAGAAACTCATGAAAGGCCAAGGAGTATGACTTATACGCTCCAAACCAAGGGAATGCTTATAGCAGTCTAGTATCAGTAAAGGGCTTTGGTAAAACTTGTTCGCACAAAACTGTCAATTCAAAACATAGTCCATTGTTCAGTTGTGGATGAGTGTAACCTCTGTCCTAGGTGGATGTTCAACTTAATAGTCTCCATCGAAACACTAGTATATCAAACAACAGTGGAACTGAGAGTATTTCACATATGCCTTGGAATTTGGTGGGGATTGTTAGTTTTTTGGCCCAATAAATCCCAAGGCTCATGTGTAATACTAGGAGTTATGAGGACATTTGTCCAACATGGGTAGTTGAGAGAAGGTTTGACCAACTTAAATAGCTTGGACTCGTGTCCATCTGTTGTGATGTTGGAAAAAGGAAAAGGCGCGCCGAGCCGAGCCGAGCCGAGCCGTGGCGTGGCGTGGCGTGTGCGTGTGCGTGTGCGAGTGCGAGTCTAGACGTGCGCGGCGTAGGCCAGTTCCGACGTGATCTGCTGGGCGGGAGCGGTTTGTTTTTGCCGTTTCAGTGATCAATGTGGTCGGTTTATGACCAGTAACCGCTGTCAGTTACCAGTAACGAACATGGTTGATTGCTGGCTCATAATCAACGTCGATTACTTGTAACTGACATGGTTACTCAAACATTACCTGGTTGATGGCCTCCTCTCCTGGTGCCTATAAAAGGGTGCCCTTCTCTCCTGTGTAAACACAGAGACAACAACAGTTCCTCCTCCTCATCCTAAGTTCAGCTATTGCGCTGTCGCCTAGGCCTTCCCGGCTCTATCTCCTGCCGCACAGGAACCAGAGTGAGCAGGCCTCCAGAATCGTCGTTCTCTTGCGTTCCTGCTGCGGGATAGAGAGCGAATACGATTTTTGGGGAAAGCGAAGACCGCGTGACGCGTGACTGCTCCTTGTGTTCGATTACATCGTTGGAATCGGCACTGCAACAACCGTCTACACTGCTTCAAGTTCATTCGACTACTACGACAAACTGCGATCATGTCGACTAATCTGCAGAAAAGCGCCTCTAGTGCCACCGGCACTGACCTCGCTCAAAGATATAATCGGAGACCCTTCTGTTAAGTTATTCACTTGTTGTTTGCTATGTGATCATGAAGGACCATGTGCAGCGTCCAGGACTCGGTTTTTATGCTGGTTCTTCGAGTTTTAGTCTTGGAACTGTTCGTAGTCAGTCTTTTCGCCGTCCTTTTGATATTCCTCATTTTTCCCATTGAGGTAGATATCAGCGGCGTGAGGTGTTTTCTGGTAGGAGATTTAGGAAACCTCACTGGGATGGTCTAGCTTTTGCACCACGGCGGGCTAACCCAGTTCCAGCTCCTAGATCATCTACTAGAGTTGCTACTGATCATGTTAAAGTTAAACGACAGAGAGACACTCGAGTCCAGTCTTCTTCTGTGGCTGGTACTCTGAGGCGTCGTGTGGTTCAGTATTGGGTTCCCAAGTCTTCACTCTATCCCAAGATCGAGTCATCTTTTCTCTTATGTCTTGATCAGTTCGCGGATGGGAAGGAGATGTTTGGATTGTCGACTCGGTTGTTCTCGTCATATGACCGGAGATTCTCGATGGTTCTCTTCCTAGTCCGAGCCGGGTGATGAGTTGATCACTTTCGGGATGCTTCTTGAGTAGAGTCATTGCTAAAGGTACCATCCTGCATTAACCAAAATTTCATTCTTAAAGATGTTGCCTTAGTAAGTAAGTCGCAATACAATCGCTCTCTGTTTCTCGACTTATCGATGACTCTTTCGAGGTAAGCTTCAAGAGTAATGCCTGTAGAATCCTTGATTCATCGTGAGGGTTAGTTTATGGGATTTCTAGATTTGGGAGAGTCTTTCGTGCTGATTTTTACGCTTCTTCCGAGACTCTCTTCAATGTTTGATTGCTTCGAGTCCCGTGATCTCTCCTTCTAGCATAGGAGACTTGGTCACATTGGTTTTGATCATTTGACCCGAGTTAGCACCACGATCTCATTCGGGTTTGCCCAAACTCAAGATGGTCAAAGACTTAGTTTGCTCTCCTTGCCGACATGGCAAGATGGTTATCGCTTCTCATCCTCCGCCACCGTAGTGATGGTGATGCACCGGATGCTTTTATATATGGACCTTTGTTGGTCGGCTAGAGTGCGATCAATGGTGGGAAGTGGTATGTTCTTGTCATTGTTGATGATTTTTCGAGGTATTCTTGTGTGTTTTTCATGGCCTCGAAGGATGAGACTTTTTCTCACTTCAGGGGTTTAGTCAGTAGGTTATCTATTGAGCTCCCAAGTGCATTACGAGCTATACGCAGTGATAATGGCACGGAGTTCAAGAATTCCTACTTTGGATGGTGAGCTCACGATCGTAAGGAGTTTCGGAGCATGATTGGCTCTCTCCTATATCTCACTGCTTCGAGGTCGGACATACATTTCGCTGTGTGTCTGTGCGCCCGATTTCAGGCTTCTCCTCGCGCCTCTCACCGCCAGGCGGTCAAGCGCATCTTCAGGTACCTTTGTGCTACCACTGATTATGGTATTTGATACTCTTCTTCTTGTCTATCCCTTCGAGCCTTTTCCGATGCAGATTTTGTTGGCTGTAGGATAGATAGGAAGAGCACTTCTGGCACTTGCCAATTCATTGGCACTTCTCTTATTTCTTGGTCATCTAGGAAGCGATGCAGGGTTGCACACCCACCGAGGCCGAGTATGTTGTTGCAACTAGTTGTTTGAGCTGTGTTCTCTGGATGAGATCGACCTTGCGGGACTTTGGGTTAGATATACAGAGTGTGCCACTTTTCTGTGACAACACTTCTGCTATTTGCATTGCTAAGAACCCAGTGCAGCATTCCTGGACCAAGCACATTGATATTAGATATCACTTCTTTAGAGACCATGTGGAGAAGGGGGATATCGCGCTTCAGTTTGTAGAGAGTGACCATCTGTTAGCCGATATCTTTACCAAGCCTTTGGATAGCTCCAGGTTTGTTGCCTTAAGGAGTGAGCTTGGAGTTGTAAGCCCATACGGCCTTTCGTGAGAAGGAACTGGTTTGTATATTATGTATTATGTATTACGGCCTTTGGGCTTGTTTTCTTGAGTTGAGTTCACTCACTTAGACTTTTGGCATGCCTTGCATGGACCTCTTATCTTGTGCTTTAGGTTGCTATCATGCGTGATTAGCTGTTCTCTCTTCTCTCTAGGTTGAGTTCCCTCACAGTCTTATAAGTCTAGCAGGTATTAGGCCTCCTGGGTAGACAGAGTCTGTGTGCACTTCTTAGTTGGGATCTAGAGTCAGCTTCCCTATGTCAGTCACTGGGGAAGATAAGAGCGAGTCTGAGCCGTAGTGAGTCTCTTCTATCTTATCTATGCTCAATAGCCATCCAGTTTTGCAGTTTCTCGACTTCTTCTCCTCATTCTGCTTTTCTGGTTGTTATTGAGTTCATTCGGGTTTTCTTTATGCCTAATCTTGATAATAACTCAACTTTAACCAGATTTAAGCTTAAAATCGATTCATTTGTTGAGAGGGAGTTTGGGAATCTGTTCATGCATTGCATTTAGATTGTATTTTCTGTTTTATGAGCTTTGTCTATTATGCAATTGACTCAATCTTCATGAAATACATCATGCTATATCTTTTGAAGAAAATCACTAGCTTAGATATGTCCAAGTCCATTTATCATGCTAAGCTTATTAAAATCTGAAAAATTTGAAAGCTTTAAATGAAAACTTGACGAAACATGTTGCTTTTACTTACTAAGTTTCTTCTCTAGGGGTTTTTACCATGAATTGTGAAATTTTGGATTTCTCTAGAGTCCCTATAGCAACTTAGGTGAAATTTGTTTGATCCATATTTGAGTCCTTCGGAATTGCTCATATGTGCTAAATTAAAAAAAAATTGACTCTTTTGTGTAAAATTGATCTCAACACTTTATATTCACGAGATTGCTTACCATTGCACTTGAGATGAACTTGGAATATATTGTGTATGACCAAGATCATTCTCTTAAGAGTTACTCTTGAGATGATCGAAAAAGGCTTGAGTCAATTTTTTAAAAAAATGCAAATATCAAACACATAAGTGGGTAAAGAATGCAAATAATGTCAAACATTTGCACCCCGCTATGTTTTTTAAAGTCTTAAAGAAAATTTGCATAAATTGAAAAATGAGCTTGAAGGACCTTATATGCACTTCAAAATTCCCCAAAGTGTTAAGTAAGTTGAACTCTAGGTTTTTCATTTGATCCTTGAGTGGTTTTGCTTCTAGCTTTGAAACTTTGATAAGTTTTGCACTTGTCAAATCATGCTAAAATGAAATATTGTAAAACTCAGCTTTTTCATAAAATGTATTTGTCTTGGACATGTCTTAGTTCAGTCATATTCTGAAATTGACAAGCTTGGTGTAATATCTTTCCATTTTGATCAATTGGATAATCTTCAAAGCTCTTTAGATTGCATTTCATGCATACATAAAAAAAATTTGATGCCTATATTGCCAAAAGGGGGAGAAAACGTAGAAAAGGCATCACTAAAAAGATAAAAATGTGAATGCTTATTTGGTTATTATGATCTTTGTAAATCTATGCTACTACTTCTTTTGGATCATAATTTCATAATCACATTTGACATGTTTAGTTGGATTTTAGAGTTTCTATTGAAAACTTGCGCTTTCTTAAATTTAACTCTAAAATCTAAATTCCTCTTCGTCAACTTGGTCATGATTTTATATCTTTCTCTCTGGACCAAGTTTGGCTTTGCAATCAAATTGCTTTCTTCTTTCTCATTCAAACTCAAATTTATGCCTTTTGTGTGGTTTGTCAATATACTCATCAAGGGGGAGATTGAAGGACCATGTGGAGGTCCATCCATGTTTGTGATGAGTATTTGACTAAATTTGAGCTTGGGTTGCTCTTGTTTGAGTTTGATTTGAATTGAATTTTCAATTGGAAGCAATTTGAGGTCTTCTCTGTTTTCCCGGTGCTACCGGCTAGAACGAGAAAAAATGAATTTTAATGAGTGTACTTTGATGAATTTATTTCACATCTTTGTGGGCATTGCTATGTGAGGAGTTTCCTTTTCTTTGATAGTTCAGGGCGACGGTGCTAGGTCATGGTGAGGCGGAGGATGACCGAGACTAGGCGAGGAGCGTCGGAGGTCCAGACGGTTGGGAGATCGCCGGAAGATGATCGGAGACGGAGTCCGGGCAAGTCAAGAAGACAAGGAAAGGAGATGATACTAGCTAGATGACGCGTGGATCAATGAGGGCCGTCGGAGTGAGGTCTAGTTGATAGGTTAGCGGGTCTAGGTAGTATGCTTTGAAAACCGTGCAAGAAAACCCGGTATGTGTGTGAGTTTTGGGTTAGCCCATGCATGGCTGTGTGTGTGGGTTAATCCTGGCCCTTAGATGAGTGCTCTAGGGTTGAGGGACTCATCCAAGGGTGGTAGGTGGCCCAAGAGTAGTATAAATAGGGGTGGAGGGGTAGCCTCCTTCTCTTAAAGGTTTTGAGGTTTTTGATGCTCCTTTGAGCTTTGCCCACATGAATGTGAGGCTTTGTAACCTCTCCTTCCAGAAATGAAATGTTTCCTCAAATCATTTCTTTTCTTTGTGCATTTACATTACGCAATTAAATTACGCAATTTACATTATGCACTTAAATTCCGCAATTAAATTCAGCACTTACATTCTTGCAATTTACATTTATGCAATTTGGATTTGCCTCCCCTCCTTCTAAATACTGTTCTTCTAGGATGTATTAAGGGTGTTCATTTGGTTTTACATCTTTCTTACACCCTTGGATAGACTAGAGATCAAGTTTTTTATCAATTTGCAAATCTGTCCAGAACTTGTTCTTCACGCAGCAGTCAGTATTTGATTTTTCTACAAATATATAAAAATCATTTTTTACTGATTTTTTCTGGAGAAGGTGAAGTACTCATATATACATCTTTATAAAATTTCTTGAGTCCACTGGTTCTACCGTTTGAGATCTATGAAGTGAAAACCGAGCCTCAAACTTTCTGGTCGAAGTTCCTGACCTTCTGTATTGCTTGATTTCTCATTCTTATTCTACAAAGCTTTCTGAGGTGATTTTTGGTGGAGTGTTTCACGACTCTACTGCTCACAGGGACAAAAATTTCCAAAAATTTTAGACCAACAGAAACTCACCAACCACCTGTTCCAACTGAGGACAATTTCTGAAAATCTGCTTTAACTTTTCTGAAAAGAGACTTTGGTATTTTAGCTTTATCTCTTTTAGAAAAGAAGTCTTTTGAATTGATTCCTCTTTTGTTTAGACACTTGACAACCAGGATTGTGATTAAAAATACCCCTCATATGATTCATGGTTCTTATCCATGCAAGTTAAGGGTACACATAGTTGTCTAATTGTTCTGGGTTTTGAAGGGTGTACGAATATGAGAAGCACCAGTTTGAACGAAAATATTTGGGTGCTTTAGATTTTTATTGCAAGAGTGTTTGAAGTACTTTGAGGGGAGGAAATTTTATTTGGGATCATTCACCCCTCCTCTGATCACCATTTCGATCTTTCAGATCACCATGCTAGATATCATGTTATATAAAGTTTTTATATGGATTAAATTAAACTGAAAAATGACTACTTTATCAACACTTACTCTGAAGCGTTGTCACTTACCAGAGAGGGAAAAAACATTTGGGGATGCAGAAGATGGTCTTGCCTTTTCGATGCAGAAACATGTTCTCCTTTTGTCTATACTGATGTGCAATTTCCCATTCTTCAGTAACCAGTAGGATACATACGCGTTGTTGGAGATGATAATCCAAATGCTTTGGCAACTCAGGTAGGCATCTGTCATGTCATGGTCAGGGGAATCCAGATGCTCTTATCATAGACATAGCGACTTAGCGAGTACGCGTCACTGTTCTGAGTTGCCCATTAACAGTGCGCCCACCTCGCTCAGTCAGCTTTCCTTCGCGGCTTCGGCGGTCCCAGACTTGCCCTGAAAATTCTCGGATCATCCGGCAGCATGTTTCCGCTGATCAGTGGACACACGACAACGATGCATGCAACAGTGTAACCCAGAATATCGCGGAAATCTGCAAATAGTCATACGTTCTAAACGGTGCCTCAGCTCAGCTCGAGTTTGTGGTAGTAAGAAATGGGTAGTAGGCAAGGCTGCAACTCGCCTTAGTACTAGGCCACAACCTCGTTGTCGTTGCCGTCTTTCTGGTCCAGACGCGAGTGATCCGAGCAGCGCATGCACAGAACTGTCAGGTGTAAAGGTTTAATCGCTGTACGGTACCTAGCCATCTGATGAGCCCATGTTACAGAGGGGCACAGGCACAACAGCGATCACAAGGCATTGATTTCGGTGCCCTGACTCACCCACCTCCCCGTGTCCTCGGGATGAACTGACGAACTGATCTACGACCCCAGCCTTTACCGGCAATCAATCAGACAGTCACACGAGAGGGTGAGGCCGGCACACAGAGTTAGTGCGACGTTGTCCAGTCAGGCTGGACCGCAGCACGCACACGCCGAGATGGATCGCGGCTCCCATCTCGGCCGCGGCCGCGGCCGCGTTGCCCCACTCTGAAGTCTGGACACCTCCTGCCTCCTCCTCGTCTCATCAGCTGCTTTCAGGCAAGGTCACAGCCTCACCTCATCCCTGCCACTTGGTTCATGCACCAAATTTCGCAAGCCTTTTCTCCTCCCCCTCGCTGTCCCGGAAATGCTCCGGGTACGTACTGGCAAACCCGTACCAAACCTGTACATATAAGGAAAATTATTTTAAAACAATATATCTTTTAAATAATTTTACAAAAATAATATGCCGAAACAAAATTTTACAAAAATACATCTCTGTCTCCGTTTTAAATAGTGATAGAGTCGCCAGTTGAATTGATGACAGGGTTGTCGACAGAAGCCCTAGCCTTATCAACCAAACAAATCCACGATAAAATAATATATCGGCCAATTCAATCCGTGATTAAATGGCGATAAAGCTTCTGTCACTATTTGAAACGGCGACAGAGGTGTGTTTTTTTAAAATTTTGCTTCAGCATATCATTTTCGTAAAATTATTTTTAAAAAATTCCCATATAAGAACCATCTCCATAATCGGTGTCCTGCTGTGCAGCACCCTCCATCCGCATCAAATGGTATGGCTGGTTTGGAACGCGATAGTTTGGCAGTGATATGATATACTCAATCGGTCAAAGTTTATAAGGCTTGTTTTTTGAAACGGCGATAGAGATGTATTTTTGTAAAAAAATTCTTCAGCATATTATTTTGTAAAATTATTTTAAAAATATATTTTTTAAAAAATCCCAAATAAGAACCATCTCCCTAATCAGTGTTGGGCTGAGCAGCACCCTCCGTCCGCATCAAATGGTATGGCTAGTTTGGAATGCCATAATTTCATAACAATTTTGTAGGAATTTTATACGAAACAGTTTTATTTCCATATTCCTAGCGACCTTAGTTTGGTAGTGATATGATATACTCCCTCTGTCAAAGTTTATAAGACTTATTTTAAAAAAAAAATCTTATCCATAAATATAAGACGTATTTCATATTCCAATACAAAATTAGTGTGATTTTCCCTCTATACCTCTAATAAATATCTATCTTTATTTTATATTCTCTATATGCATGCATAAATGCATTAAGTATAGTTCTTAGTAATAATAATTAGGACTAATATAGTCATTTTTAAGGTCTTGTTGGTCAATGTGCAAGAAGAAATAAGCTTTATAAATTTGAACGGAGTGAGCGTACTACGTTGACTTTTTAGATCTTAGAAGGTACTAAAATTTACACTAAGTTAATACCAAGAGTACTAAAAATACCTTTTAAATTTTTTGTACAGCTTGATACTAATTTTCAATGTAAAATTTAGTTAATTTTAAAGATGATAAAAAGTATGGTACTACATGTCTACATTGTTGCTGACGAGTGATCAGTGTGATGATCAGTAATCGCGCATTTATAAAAGAGGATGTGGGTCAGTCGATGACAATGCTTTTGTTAGGTACTCTTGTATTTCGATCTAAATGCTGAGGACCCATGAGTAGACCGTTCTTCAGCAACGGATCGATTGATTATTGTGGTAATCCCCAGTCCCCACACGTTTTTTATCAGCTGATACTGTTTCTTTTTTCTGATCATTTTATTAGTGCCTCTTGAGATTAAAAAAATGATTTGGGGTTGCTTTCTCTTCTCTTTTTAGCTGGAGGCCTTTTGTCCGGTCCAAACAACTGGAAGAAAATCGTCGAATAAATAATCAATGTGATTAATTTAGAGATTAATTTCGAGTGGTTCACTGGTTTGGTCCTTTTGATCCTTCCTCTCACCATCGTTGCACATGAATGGACCAAAAGTAAAATAAAAATACTAAATATTTTTGTAGGTTTTAGAGTTTAAGCTTTGGGGACAATTTTAGGACAAGAAACTATAGATTAGCTCATTACGTGTCTCGGGAATATCCAAGGGACAAATTGACCATTTCGAGTCACATTAGCCATTGGTTTTTCTTATATTATTTTACTCTTTGTATAAACTTTTTGAAGGGTTTCTTAGGGGCAGATTAGGTAGATCTCGAGAAGGATTTGGACCCGACAAGGCCCGGATTTGGTGGCCTCATAACGCTTAATCCTTGGCTTAGAACTGACTCAACTATTTACCCTTTTCCCTAGAGTTTCACCTCAAATTTCCCTCAAAAAAGTGCTTCACCACAGATTATCCCAACAAGGACTTCTTCCGAAGAGAGAATGATTCCAAGGAAGAAGCTCTCTTGTGGCAGTCCTTTTTCGCTCTTTTTTTTAACATGTATTTTACTACATCATATGATTTAACAACTTGCATCTCAACCCTCTAAGAGCTGATTGATCAAGAAAACTAGGACTACGTTGAGCATAGTGATATATATATCCTAATCAACTAGGAATTGAAGAGGTATGCGATAAGTATTTCTATGAATCCTAGACTTCTCTTCAGAGGAAAAATATGAGGCACTGTATAAAGCCACAAGGGATGGTTACAGAGAACAAGCCACGAACAAACTCATCTAAAGAAGGAAACGCGATGAGCATTAAAGGCTATATTATTATTTGGCACTAAATTCTTATATAGGACAATAGTCTGATAGTTCTAAAACGTTCAAAAGAGTTGTAAAGAGATTCAAGATGTTTGTGAAGGGTTCAATAGGGCTGTGAGAGAGTGGCAATCCGTTGTATTCTTTTGCGGTTGTGCTTAAGATATTTGTGGCCAGCTTCGCCAAATTTCTCTCTTGTTGTGATTATCTCGTCGCTATTATTTTGGTTCTCTCTACGGGATTTTATCTACTTTGTTTTTATACCGTGCATAATCTAATTTAAGGGATGTTATATATAGAAAGAGGTATTAGAATATAATAGAATAGAATAGAACTCAAGAAAACGGGAAATCATCACTTTTCTAGCTGTTGTACCTTTTTTTTTGTAAATTCAGTCCCACACGAATGCATTTGCAAATTTAGCCCCCTCCCCACCACAGAAGGCGCGGCAAGCGACACACGTCCTCTGCCGCGCCCGAGGAGCGTTGAAGCTGGCCTTCGCCGGGATAGGGCGAGCGAGCACGGAAGCAGGCGCTGCCACGCTCGGGGAGCATGGGACGACTCCCCAGGTGCGCGAGTGTGAGTCTGGGAGCAAGCACTGCCATGGCCCACGGTCCTAGGGCTCCGGTGGTAGGGGAGCGCGGAAGATGACACATGTCACCTTTTGGTATTTCTACGGTCGGAAATATGACTATTTTTATTATAATTACGTTCGAAAGAGAGCTAATTTTTCAAAAAAAAACGCATGAACTAGAAAAAGGATGATCTTATGGAATGGAGCATTCGGAACTTCTAAAAAGACATCGACAATTTCGTAAGTACCTCAATCTTGGCCATCCAAGACTCGATGGGACGGCTCTCAACGAGCCGAGCGAATAGCGCTGAGCGGATCAAGGTCCCTGAATCTGTGTTGCCTTGTAAACCAGCGTTCAGCAAGTGTTGTCGAGTAAGCTGTCCCTGTCATGATTCCTATCTCCCTGATTAGAGGCGTCCCAGTAGGCACGTGAGGAGTGGTCACTACTCACGGGTCCCACTACCTTCACAAGCTAAGAGATAAGATGCATGGATGATAGGTGCCACCAAGCAATACAGGGACAAGGCAGAGAGGGAAAGGGCTCTTGTGACCAAAGAAAGGACCATCCAATTCATTGTTCTTCCTTTTTAAGATCAAGAAAAGGTTGTTTCTGATGAGCATCAAAACACTTCAAAGCTTTGGGCTGCCGAACTTTTCTTAGGGTTGCCACTTCACATTGACTCGACTTTAGGACAAGCAAGAATATCAAATCCTTACTTTCCATGCATCTTGATGTGAAAGACACTAAGATCTTGAGAGATGAGATAAGCAACTGAACAAGATAATTTTTTTGCTGCGAAAGTTCTTCCCTATGAGCAAGGGAATGTAAAAAAAATACCTGGATTAGTACCATTTGGAACATCAACATCGCAGTGAACAAAATCCAGGCAAAATTCCCTCCTAATATGACAGAAACAAAAGTATCTGTCTATTTATCATGTTGGCAAAATTTCCACGCATGAAAGATACAGGATCAGGAAAACTTTGCACATGTTAGGTTGGAAAAATTATCGCGATTGGAATGGCATCTACATAAGAAAACAGCCAAACGAACAGCAGCAATCAAACAGTTATGAGCAAAATGAAGGCAAAATATCTAGACCTAAGCAGAATAATTGAAATATTCTCTCTCTGTTTTTGCTGAAGAGAAACAGCAGGGAAGCACACAAGAACAGTGGAAATCTTCACCAGAGAGAGCTACACAAGAGAGCACTTGATACATCCACCAATTAAAAGGTACAAAATCACACACCCAAACAAGCACAAGCAATTTAAGCAACCATATGAACAGCATTTAACTAACAAATTAAACTAGGGAATAACATTAAGTTTTCCATAAGAGGTTTACCAGCTGGACGGACATACATGTATAACCAGTTCCAGGTTCCAGCCTTTTTGCAACTACTGCAAAACCTATATGAGAAAGACCTATAGAATTACCCAGTTCTTAGGACACGCTTCCCCCCATGGAAGCAGCTGAGGAGAACCATGGCAAATTTAAAAGCTTATAAAGGTTTTCAAACCCTACATGTTTATTCTTCAGTAGAACCAACTGGGGCTGTCGTTCTTCTGCAGGTAGTCGACGGCGCCTGACATGTTGAAACCAGAGCCGAACCTGAACTCCGATGCTCTGGTGATGTCGCCCATCTGGTTACCGAACGGCGTCTCGTCACGGATGAAGAACTGCTGCTGCGCTGGAGCTTGCTGTTGCTGCATCATGTTGTTGACATCATCGAACACACCAACGCCGCTGCCGCCAATTCCATTGCCCTGTGCAAAGAAGCCGTCATCCACCTGTAACCTCGGGGTGAGCGCATTAGGCCTCTCCATGATGGTGACATTGTCGTTGTTCAGGTTCTTGTTGGCCATGAAGTTGTTGTCGTACATGTTCATCAGCTCCGAGATGGACCTCTGCCCGTCCATGGGCAGGCTGAAATCCAGGTTGTTCAGCGTCTGGTTCGGCGGGTTGTAGGTCGCCGGGAAGACTTGCGGTGGAGGCTGCGTCGGCTTGTTCTCCGCGCTCGGCGGGAGGAGATCGTTGTACTTGCAGGTGTACTGGTGGCTGTTGCGCGCGTTCCGGTCGAGGAAGCCGTACCCGTAGTCACTGTGCGGGCACTGGACGTTGTTGCAGGTGTAGACGCGGTTGTTCAGCGTCAGCTCAGGCTCCGCGGCTGCCGCGCTCCTCTTCTGGATGAACTCAACGTCGGCCGTCTCCTCTTTCGGTGTCGGCATAAGGAATTTGTCATTCAGGATGGCCGCACCAAGGTTGAACGCGGATGGATCGACCATAGCCGTCTTCTGGTTGTCGACCTCGTCGCCCTTGCAGTCGTCAACGACATCGACGTCGTACTCGCTTGAGCTGGCGTTGAACGATATGGCGCTGGCGATGCCGCCGGAAGACGCCAGAGGGCGCGCGCCAGGGTGCAGATTCAGGTACAGCTCCTCTTCCTGCTTGACGACCGCCAGCCAGGTGGCGATCTCCTTGGCGGTCATCTTGTCCTGGAGGCACTTGGACTGCCTGACGAGGCGGCGGATCTTCTCGATGTCCGGCGACATGTGCTTGATGACAGCGGTGAGCACGCTTACCTTCCATGCCTTCTTGAGGTCATGGGGCTTCTTGTACGGCGGTGGGCCCTGGTCCTTGGGGATGCCGAGCTCCGGCCACCACTCTTCTTCGCCGCTCGGCCACCACGGCGGCGGGACGCCCTTCTCGAGCGGGAACCTCCGCTGCGGGGGGTCGCAGTGCTGCATGAGCGCGGAGAGCAGCGAGCCGAGCGTGGTGTCCTGCAGCTCCTGCAGCGAGTGCGGGCTCGCGGTGCCGGAGACGAGCTCGCTCTCGCAGCCCGGGACGGCGTTGTCGGCCTGATACTTGGCGATGGCGGCCGGCCCGTTGCGGTCGAAGCGGACCTTCTCCTTCCACCAGCCGCGGAGGTTGTCGGAGGCGCCGCTCACCGGCTTGCCCTTCTCCGGGATGATCCCGTACACGAACCCCTGCGCGCGGCACACCTCCATCATCTTGAGCATGTACTTGAGGATGCCGTCCTGCGCGCGCGACATCTTCTTGCGCCGGGCCTGCTCCTGCGACTGCCGCGGCTTCGATGCGTCGCCCCCGCCGCCGGCCGCCTGGTCCTTGCCGCGGCTCTGCTGCAGCTCCTTAAGCCGCTTCAGCTTCACGCGATCGCGCCACATGCGGCGCTCCAGCTCCTCGATGTCGTCCTCGTCGTCGTCGCTCTCGTCCTCCCCCGCGTCCGGGAAGCTCTCCGGTGGGGGGTCCACGAGGTCGCCCTCCCCTATCACGCACTGATCACCGGAGGACGTCTGCGGCACAAGCAAGCCGAAGCCGACGTTCTTGTCACCGCCGTCGACGCCGTTCTGCTGCAGAAGATCGACAAAGTTGTGGACGCCGGAGAACATCATGCCTTGATCCATCACCAGCCCACCTCCCATCATCGAGACACACAGAACGATCCAAGCAACTCACTCACAGATAGACAAGACGTCTTGTCCTTGCAGTATTCACCTGCACAGAATCAAGCAAAGGCATCATGTTAATTATAGAGTTAAAACGAGAATTACCGAGTTATTACTGCGTCTAAACGTAATAAGTGTTACCATCTTTAACTGGGCAACACGCGCAACACGATTAGTGTTAAAAGAGGTTATTATGGTTAAGAGCAAAGCTTATTGTGGAGCATCTTAATTCGGTACTTTGGTGATTCCCAAATTAATACGAACTACTTGTAAAGTCGTAACATCTTAGATCTACATAGCCAGGAGAGAATCATGTGGCATAAAAGCAAGTTTGCCTATCGAAGCAAGAACTGGAAGGCCTAGTTTTGCATTTGTTTGGTGAAACAGAAAGGCCTTGAGCTGATCAGACCATACATGGACACTTCTATGATCCTTTCACTTAAATTGGTTCATCTAAGGAGGACAAGGCACGCAACTAACAGGCATCTAAGATAGGATTATCTTTTCTCTTTTGACATAATCATATTGCACAGCACAAAGGAAAAGGACTCATCATGATTCATGCATGATCATAACGTACTAATGGAAGAACTAAATAGAAGAATTGAAGCATGAAAACATGTCCATGCCGGTCTCTAACAAGTAAGACTCAAAAGAAATTGAAGCATGTAAAGTTTCCTTTTCTTCTTTTCCTTTCTACAAAGCATGTTGAAACGTATGGAAGAACAAGCTTTGATCAAATCTCAAGGGGAAACCAAAAGGATAAAAAAAAACAGGGGAAGAACTCTTTTCAGAAAAGAAAATAATTTTTATGGATTTATTTGTTTTCACCTAGCCAAACAGGTATGGACAATTGGAAACAAGAACATGTACCCATGTGCTTACCAAAAAGGAATCAAAGTTGTCCAAAAAAAGAGAAGAAAATAACAGACAAAATGGATCAAAGCAGACATCAAAGTGGAAAACAGATGAGATTCCATCTCCAAAGAGAAAACAGAAATAACATTTTTGCCTTGATCCATGATAAAATCCTTCCATAACACAAGTACTACACATTTCCTAGAACAGGCTCAACCAAAAACTTGTATCCTTTGACTAGGGATAAGCACTAAGATCTAGAACAACACCAAACAAAAGAAAGAAACTCAGGTATTTGGTTGGTACCATATCACAACATCTAAAGCTGCAAGCTTGGGACTCTACCATGGATTTACCCACCCATCTGACAGAAACAATTCTATGTACAAGAACAGAACATCACCCAAGAAAAAAAAAAGGAAGACACCAAAGTAGTATCCAAACAGGAATTGGCAACTGCAAATGACTCTAGGATCCACAAAAATACCTGGATAAAAAAAAGATCTAGCGAAACTAAGAAATCATAGCCTATCTCAGACCACGAGCCTATCAAGAGCACAAGCAAAACTTCAAAAAGGAAAGAAAAATCAACAAAAAGAAAGAAGAAACAGGGCCATCCTTATGAAGCATATGCACACAAGAACACAAAAGAAAAGAGAAGGGCAGCAAGAGCTCACCTCTAGGTTAACCTTCCACGTGCTATTTTTTTCTGCTACCTCTTCACCTTTGCCATGACCTGGGAGAGGAAGAGGAGAGAGAGAGAGAAGAGGGGGGAGGGTGGGGCGAGGGGGGTAGAGAGAGGGGAGGACAAGGCACGAGGAGAGATAACAGATAAGAACAGGTCCGCGATGCCACTGCGCGAGCACAAAGTAGTAAGCCAGGGCCCAGGAGGGTGTGGGTGGCGCATGGGTCGGGCACAAGAGCGACAGGAACGCCTCCCTTTTATAATCCCGCCTTAAACTAGTCGCCGACCCACGAAGGCACGAACTGCCGCTCTGTAAATCTCGCTAATCATTCGAGCAAATCTTTCTTACCGCGGTAGAAATACCTGAGGTAAAAAAAAAAAGAGTGGGCTGGTGGGCTCTGCCTATGACACGCGGGGCCCAGTCGGTGAGTTCCTGGAATGCGGGGTCCGAGGATCGGAGAGCGCGTAGAGCTACAGAAAACGGCGCTAGTGATAGGGAGCAGGCTAGCAGAGGCTTCAGGGAAGCGAAGTTTACCGTTTTGCCCTCCCGTTGTTGGCTAGTTGAGGTTTCTGTCCTCGATATCGTTCCCTCCTATTGGCTACAGGAGGAAGATGGTGATCTTCTGTGAATTAGGTCTTCTCCATTGGCTAATTTTACTTTCTAGAATCCGGTTGAGTAAACAGTGCAACGGTACATTTATACGGCACACGGTAAGCTACAGTGCAAATTAGGCTAACCCGTGTGAACACGAGTAGCATTTGGAGTGGTGTGTCTTGAGCATGCATATGTGCTGTCCAAATTGTCTTTATATCACTTAGTTGTGCGTCATCGTTGGATCCAATTGATTGGGTTTTGTTTTTATGTGTGTAGCTTTTATTTTATTTCAGTAGTTGTCTATTTTTGTTAGAGAAGCTAGTAACGTACAATGTTTGACTGCACGGCACATGAAGCAATTAAACCCGACATAGTTAGTTGGAATAGAAATTAAGCCAACAGTAGTTTATGTTGTTATTAATGTAAAAGAAAGTGTGATCCAGAAAATACGTTGTATGTAGTCGTGTGATCCAAAAAATACGTTGTACGTAGTCGTTTGAAGTGGCCTATGAACTATCTTTGTTTGGCAAGCTTTTGCAAATGTAACTTCTAACCATGTATTTAATGCAAGTCTTTACTCCACCTTAGATCGAAGATTTCTCCTATGGCCTTACTCTACTCTCTTGTCTTTAGAGATTATCATGCTTACACTTCACATATACATCAAAAGAGTTACCATTTCACCTTGGCGGTGGCTAGCGTTGCCATTGACTACTTTGAAGAAATTGAACAACGTAAGATAATATTTATATGATTTTGTCTTTTTGTTTATTGTTGCATTTTTTCTCTACTAATTGTGCTCACAAGTAGTTGTCGACCATATGTGCGAAGTGCTCATAGTTGGCCATATGCTACAATCTCATAGTTTTGCAAGTGTTATGCCATATTAACACATGTAGATAACCATTGTCAACAACCTCATGATGTGGTGTCATGCAGTGGCAGAACTAGAAAATTTATATTGGGTATGCACTATTGACTCTTAGAAATATAGTATTACAGGAATAACAATTATCAACGGTTGATAACAATTGAGAATAGGACTCACTAATAACAATGCATTAGTTTTTAATCTTGGTACGGTTGTTTATACATTATGCAAAAGTTTATATGAAGTTAAAATATTTTATCACATATTTATTGAAGTGATAACAAATCGTAACCTTGATAAATATATTATTATAAATATATAATTGCTCGGTAGCATCCTATTATTGTAGCAAAAAACTGTAAACCATCTTTTACTATACCGATGCTTAATACACAAGTGTTGATGGTCGTATAGTATGAATTTTCATATAAAATACCCAATATTGATCTTGATTCAATGCACTCATTATGATGATCACAACAACATAAATGAATGGAGATTCAAAGCCACGGTTTTTTAGTTTCAAGACAAAAAAAGTTTGTATAAGTGATAAAAAAACAAAAGCATTGAAGCACCTCTCAAAAACAAATTATTTTATCTATCAATTGTACAGTACCACATGGTTGGTAACTAAGTTGAGAAAAAAAATGTTAGCAACCCTTCGGCATAGAAAGTAGTTACTATCTAAGTCCTTTAAATACTTTCAAATTACATTGAACTTCAAATGAATTGTATTCTCTACTAGCGAGAGTATATCTAGAATTTTCAAAAAAAATGAGGGTGCTGGTGTATATGCACCCCAACCGATTTCGCCCCGGTGTCGTGACCTTGACCAAGAGGTTGAAGGTTATGCGCCCTTTTTTGCTAAGGGTATGTTGGCACTTCCAAACACCGTTCTATACTCTAAGCTGGCACATGTAAATATCACAGTACTAGGTGTCTTTGAATAAAGATAAACACCGTGAATTTATTATTCATTGGTATTTGAGTTATACATATGGTTTAGTTAAGCGACCTCAAATACCTATCCGAATACCACTCCGCGCATACTTGTGTTTGATAATTTTTCTGAGGGACAAAGGATTATCGGAAGGGATGGTGGCCTACTATGTGATCTATAGCTAGACAATCCGCATAGGATCATTACACACCAGCAGTGCTGTCTGGTTTGGGGCCCAAATGGTCAGGAAGCCACTTTTTCATCAAATCTGGTTAACTTTGACGGCCTTCAAATCCGTAGCCGCCGCCGCCGCAGCGATTCACGAAGCATCACCACGTGCTGTCTTGTGGGCAGTGGCCACGTGTCCTGCCGTCTGGCCCCACGCCCTCAGCGCGTGTGGCTTTTCTTTTACACGCACGCCCACCTCACGCGAAGGACACTACTGGCACTGGCGACTACGCGTACCACTGCAAAAAGAAAAGGCAGATTGCCCTGTTTTTTCCCTCTATTTTTAGTTTTTTTTTTACCCCAGTGAAGAGTCAAAGACCTGTTCAGTTTTTTTTCTTAGTTCAACTTTAATCCCGGTGCTTATGGAGAGAGATTGACATTAATCAATCAACTTTATATATTATCCATTCATTTTGCTTTTTCTTTTGTTAGTAGACTAGTGACAGCGGTAGCACGGTCGTTTCTGCAACCACACATTCTGTTCGCACCTGGTCGATTTGCTCGTTGGAAATTTCCAATTTGCTTCGGTTTCGGTTGGATTTTTGAAACGTACGTACAGAAGCTTACGCTCTAGCAGTAGTGCAGTAAAATCTTCCATGAAAATCCATTGGATTCCAAGAGATGACCTGATTACCAGGAGGCAAAGATATTCTAATTTTACAGGGTTCTGTAGCAGCCTGCATGCCGATCTGAACGGCCACCGATCGGTTTGCGCCTGCCAATTCTCACTCACTGAATTAACGCGAATTCATCAGAATGAGAGACACTTGTGTTGTGCGTAGATCTGGGCATTGTGCTGGGCATATGTGGGCCGACCCGTAGCACGGTAGGCATGACATGGCAAACACACGGGTCGGACCGGCACGGCGTGAATGAAAGGGCTGTATCGGGCCTCGCGGTCAGACATGATGAACGGCACGGCACGAAACAGGATTGATGGACCCGAAACAGACACGTCACACGGCAAGGTGCTCTATCACGATATTACATCATATTGTGGTTCGCCCTACGATCGGCGCCTTTTGCGGTCCTCGCATGCGGAGAAAGGAGAGATAACGGAGATGCTAAGGCTTTGTTTGTTTCGGCTTTTTCCCTGACTTAAAAGCAGAAAAGGCAAAACCGAAACAAACGATTGACTTTTAAGCCAGGCTTAAAAAAAGCCAAAAGCCTCCATATAACTATAAGCCAAAAGCCTCCATATAACTATAAGCCAAAAGCATCCATATAACATAAGCCAAAAGCCAGGTGAGAGATGTTTTTTTTGGGCCTTTTTGGATGAAATAAGCCTTTGCCACTGAAAGTCTCCAAAATTACCCACCAAATGCCATCATATATAAACTCAAGAATTCTTCTCCCATCTCCTCATTTCTCCACGTCTTCTCTCGCTCCCCTGTCCTCGACCCTCTCCCTCTTCCGCTCCGGTCTCTGCTGTCCTCGACCTTCTCCCTCCTCCGCCGTCCTCCGCCTCTTTTCTCCTCCACTGACTCGGATCAAGTTGATAAATAATTATGCTCAGAATGAAGTTTGATCTCAAGATTAATCTATGTTTTTCATTATGACATTCGGTGAAAAAAGTATAAAACATTTGTATTAGATAAATCAGTATATAAGAAATGTCCTTACAACTTTAAAGAGTATTTCAAACTTTCTAGCAATAAGCTACACCCATGGTTCACAAAACCGAATTTCAAAAAAAGGTTCGAAATTCGAAAACCGCAAAAACTGCTCGAAAAATCACTTGAAAACCGTCAGAAACCGAAGGGCTAAGAAATAAAAAAATTCAAAAAATTCGAAAACAATTCGGTTTTTCGCGAGAAACCGCTCGTTTTTAAGAAACAGTTTTTGAGCGAAAACCGCGGTTTTTCAACGGTTTTCGAGCGGGTTTTCAACGCATAATTTTTTTCAATTTTTTTGATTTTTTAAAATTTAAATTAAAACGATTTACCAAGCGGTTTTGGATATCGAACCATAGTTTTCGTCGGTTTTGTGAACTCTGGTTACACCATCCAACCCATCAAAAAACCAGGATACCAAACAACATGTCTTGGCTTAAAAGCAGACGACTTAAAAGCTCGTTAAGCCAAAAAAGCTAGCTTTAAGACAAAAGTCAAAAAGCCTAAGCTAAAACAAACAGGGTTTAAAAGGTGGTGAATGAAGACTGGAGGGTACATACTCACTGACACCAAGCACACGCACCGAACTGTTCCATATTAGAGTACCCTACACTGGTTATAAGGTTTTTAACGAGATAGTAACTAGGTACCTGTTCAAGAATGAATAAAATTTATTTCTTTTTCTCCAATATATGTGTCCACTATATCAGCGTCATGCATCTCCAGTTTCTTTCCTCTCATCGCAATAGTGCAAATGGATCGAATCTGGACTGGCATAGCACGAAACAGGCACGAATCGCAAATAGAACATGTATGCGCTCGCCAAAGAAAAGCCGGACAGACACGACACGATACGGTGAGCCAATCGAGCTGTGACGACACGACACGGTTTAGACATAGTTGTATGTGACTTGCTCCTACTCTACTGTTTCAGACAGGGCTGCCCGGACCAACACAAAATATGATGGAATTATTTTTTGCTTTCGTATTGGAAATTGTGTACGACGGAGTCGGTCATTTTAGAAATTAGACCTAAGAGGATCTCGTCATATACATGTTCAGCAGATGAAAATGATGCGTATGCTAGTGTTGCAGTATAGCAGTATTTGCTTTTTTGGCTAGATATTTCGCCCATCATGCATGTCCCTTGGCTAGATATCTGTTCTTTGGCCATTCTGCCATACTCCCTAGATTTGATGCCACGTACTCCATTTTCCAGGTCATATGGATGGAATAGTAGTGCACTGGTGAGGCCACTGCCCTAGCCTAGCCTGTAATATCTGAAGTAGTAGTGGAATTAGCTCTATATTATTTATCTAAAGTGAGTTGTAGAAATATGTAGTATCTATTAAGTCTAAATATAACACTTTGAGATTAAATTTACACGAAATAAGGATAAGTATAAATGAAACCTATGCACGTGTGACACTGTGAGATTCCATAAATAGGTTAGATATCGAATAAATTTTGAGTGTGTGTTACATAACATGAACAGAGTGACTTTATATAAAGTTACCGCGTCAGAGAGTAGAGGACAATTTGATGTGGGCCTAGATTGGGTTTTAGTTGGATTAGACCTCAAGCCAATTGGATCTGTTCATTTCCTCAGTTTTGATTCCTACGAAACTCAATTTCTTTACTCAAGTAGTAGAGATGAAGTGTTTCTCCGAGATACAACTACACACCACACACAAAGTGTTGAACTCAAACTCAAGATAAGTGATACAAAAGGTCGGGATCGGTGCACCTCAGATGAGGCTCACGTATTTTTCCTTGAAGTTAATTTTAAACTATACAAAATTAAATCTGCATAGTTACTGTTCGACCAAACATCGAAATGAAAGGAACATCCCCTGCAAGTATTTTCCACCTCTATCGTTTTCGGAGTAGTAGTGCTGCGTCCTTTTTTTTTCCTTTTACCACGTGAACTTTACACGTTGGAGTTCACTGTACTCGTCACGGATTGCAGCGGAGCGGACGAGCTTTCCTTCCGTTCAGGGAATCAATCGCCCGTGCCCACCTGACGATGCGAGGGGGCTTGTACTGCCCGTGGAATGGTCGACACCGATCCAAGCCGTACACGTACCGGGAAGGCGATCCTGGGCCGTCCGTTGCGCCCTCCAGTCCGAGCCACCGCACGTGCTCATCGTGCTTCCTGCCGCTCAGCATGTGTGGCTGCCTCGGTAGCACCAACTGGTCCCACCCACTAACTAATGGCAGCCAGTCTGGTCCGTGGTGAAAAGCGACTTTTACCGTATCGACGGCCGTAAAGAACATTGAAAATAGTTAAAAGGATAGATATAAAAGTGAAAATTGTAAAAAAGTATTTTAAAATTGTAAAATAATATGTATTTAAAATAAAATTTAAAAGCTAAAATGATAGGAGCATCTATTTAGAAACGAAGTGAGTAGGTACTATCGATAACACGAATGGTAATAGGCTAATTGCTGGAGTACATGGTAAATTACAGATGGTGTTGCCACGCTGGACTGCTGGTGGTAATCGCCAAGAAACAGATCCAACGGTTGGGATTAGTCATCTTCAAATTCAGCGCAGGTTGACGTACTAGTACTACTACTTTGGAGAAATGCAGATGAAACTGTAATCTTTGGCTAGGAAAAACCAGCATTTTGGCATGTTTTGATAAGCAGTTCTGTAATTCATCGAGTAGTACTACTGTACCAGTTGACTTTTGGAAACATCTGTAACTACGGCAATTCTATCTAAAGAAAAAAGAGTCAACTTGAAAAATGAACTGGCCACCGGTGACAACAAAACGTTTTAGTAGACGTGCAGAGCTTTCTTAGTTAGTCGGAGCTTTTTTTTTTTGGCATCAATTCAATGTAGTAAAATATTTTTCGTGCGTCAATGCTCAGTTATTTTTCCTGATGTTTATTAGCCCATAAGTTGTTTCAATGAGTCGATTAACCAGTCCATTTGGCGGTACACTGTGCTACAGACAAGCGTAATGTCAATAGATTTATGACTCAATCATATCTTTAATAAAAGAGTAAATTTCACAAAACTACATGTTTTTTCTATAAACTATTCGAAAAATATATATTTTAGCTTTTATTTCACAAAATCACAGATTTTAGAAAAAATTATTTCACAAAACTACATGTTTCTTGTACAAATTATCAGAAAACTACAGATTTTAGCTTCTATTTCACAAAACTACAGATTTTAGGACACTTGTATCAGAAAACTACATGTTTTCGAATTAATCATTTCCGATAACGAATCTGACAGTTTAGGCTCACATGGCAACTTCACGCGTGAGTGAAATAGGAAAAGAGGACGTGTGAGGCCGCCATAAGGGCAACTCTCAGACCTGTTACAACAAACGGTCAATTATAAAATTTATAGTTGTGTGAAACAAGTTCTTCTAAAACCTATAGTTTTATGATACAAATTCTCCTAAAATCTATAGTTTTGTGACATAGGAACTAAAATTTGTAGTTTTTTGATAGCATATACAAGAAACCTATAGTTTTATGAAAAAAATTCTTCTAAAATATATAGTTTTGTGAAATAGAAGTTAAAATCTGTAGTTTTCTAATAATTTGTAAAAAAAACTTGCAGTTTTGCGAAATTTACTCTTAATAAAAAGTTAGCAGGTACAACTATCACTTATAAAAATTAATGTAGAAGAGATGTTTTGAGGTGTGACATACAATTTTATGCACCGCAATAGGTATTCCAGAAGTATTTTGTCTTTTTATCTCTCAGTGAGAATGGGTTTATTGTTGAAAATTTGTATGGCTATAGAATATGCACTCCTTATCAATGCTAATTTTTTTAAGAATTTTTTAAAACCTATACACTCCATTTTCATAAAATTTAGTTATTTTCACCATATATTTACAGAATAAAATATACAGTGATAGAGATGTTCGACATAAAAAACCCCACAATTCAGATAACGCATGTGCACCTTGAATTATCGCCGGTTAACTAAAATTGAACTATATAACTCGTACAAAGCAACCCATACAAGTTTCGAGTTTCTTCATTGTCTAATTTGGGACAACCGTCAGTCGGTTAAATTCCAAACATAGATAACCTTCTGCCCGAGAAGTCAGCATGCGCATTTCCTGCATACATACCAGTTACCACCATGTCCAAAACTCCAAATAAGGCTTAATTACCGAAATAGTACGGGATTGGATGGGGAACCTATCCCACTTGAAGTGGACCTAGTTAAGCTCCGGGAGCACACGTATGCGCCTTGCCAATCTGTGCCACCTTCCTCTGTTTCTTGATTTGACTATGTATCCGAACGGCGGCAGCAGCAGCAGCAGCAGCAGATTGTTTATTTATGTATGATTTGACAGGTGAGAAGCAATCATGCAAGCTTGTCTCTTTGGCCAATGTCAATGAATCTCTGGGTCGCAGCCCCGCAGGGTACCTGGCGATAAACTCCCTTAAATACGCTACGAGTACACCTCAGCAGAAAACGCTGGAACCAGCTCGATCGGCTAGGTTTTTCCGGAAAACACGAAAATTTCGTAAGATTCCTAGGGGAATTATATTTTTCTATATAGATATGTGGTAAAACTTCTGCGTTTACAATAGGACTCGACCAAGTACAAAATGCTAATCATTCGATTATAAATAAACGAAGCAGCCAAGACGAAGACGAGTGGTAGTTTCACAGGGTCACTGCTTTCTTTTTTTTAAAAAAATCAGATGGGATTTCTGATGTGTGCTCCGAGTTCATGGCTTTCCTTGCCTCGGCTCCGAAGTCCGAACTGTCCGTGCCACCTAACCAAAAGCAGAGGACACGAATCCAAGTTGGCGCTTTCTTCAGCCCTATCAGTCCGGGAAAGCCCTTCACATTTGATCGTCCACATCCAACGCACCTGTCCAGTCCTCTTCGTTGATATGCAACAAGTGACAAGTGGATATACAAGGCAGTATCCTGGTTCCAAATCTCGCCGGAATTTCATGAGTTTTCGCTGAGTTCTCGATCTCCGGACCAAGACGGTTTATAAGAGTGCCGACCGAAATTGAAAATTCAAAAAAAAAATGATTTGCTATAGTAATCTTCTTTTTGTCGTCGAGAACTCACCATTTTTACCCGAATTTGATGTTTGACCACCGGAAATAAACCAATAACCCTTAAGAAAGTCATCTTCTATGAAAATTTGTTGAAAAACCGAATTTTTGAGACATTTTTTAAAACTTTAGAAACACTGTCACATTTTTATAAAATTGTACGTACTTTTTATTTATCTGAAATTTTTATGGTACCATTATAATAAGTGTAGCATCATGTATAAAATTTTTCAAAATAATTTAACTTCATTTGTTATCTTTAAAAATCAAAAACAGAATAAACATAATTAGGGCAGTAACATTGTCAAAATTTTATAAATTTTCTCGAGTATGATCATGATTCAAAATTTTTATGAGAGTTTAATAATTGACTCAGTACCATTATATAAAATTTTTAAAAAATTTCAACTTTTTTTGTTTGCTCAATCAAATATATGTATGTATTGAACTTCATTTGTTATATTTCAAAAAATCAAAAACAGAAAAAAAAACATAAATAGTACACTGTGCTTGTAATAATTTTATAAATTCAATGGAGCGTGATCATGATTCAAAATTTTTACAAGAGATCTTGATAATTTCCTTATAACCCTTATGCAAAATTTTCAAAAATTTTAAACATTTTTTGGTTTTTTTAAAGCAAATCTATGTATTGTTCATTAGGTTGTTACGAGGTCGTAGCACTCTCAGAATTTTTGGAACTCTTTGAAGCTTGATCATCAGATGAAAATTTTATATAAATATTTATGATAAATCAGGACCATCTACAAAAATTTTCGAAATTTTCTAATGTGGTTTGTACCATTTTTTATTTAGTTGAAGTTTGCCGGTAAAGCTTTTATCAGCACAGTAGCACTGTCCGAATTTTTAAAAATTCATGAAGTTTGATCAACATTTCAAAAATTTATGGGAATATTAGTGATGCATCACAACCATGCACAAAAAATTGCAAAATTTTATAACGTGATTTGTTTTATGTTTTTTCATTCGGTTCAAACTTGCTGGTCAGTGTTTTATTAGGACAGTAGCAATGTTTGATTTTTTAAAAATTCCTCAGATATGATAATTATCTGAAATTTTTATGAGAACATCACTGATGTGTCAGGAACCTACAAAAAACATTTCAAAATTTTTCGACGTCGTTTGATCTATTTTTCGCTCGATGCAATTTTGCCGAGATCTCGGCAAAACCGGTCGAAATTTCGGTTTTTTCAGTAGAAAAAACCCGGATTTGAATTTTTGTTTTTGTATTTCATCCTAAATTTGTCCAAAATTTTTAAATCTCACCGAGATTTCGTTCTCCGGTCATGGACGAAATTTAGAGCGAAACTGAGATTTTGAACCCGGCAGTATCAGTGTTTCTCACTTTTCTGGGTAGTTTCGTTCGATCGAGATAGAAGCTTTCCAGGACGAACTCCAAACCAATTGTTGCTACCATGTGCTCAACTCAGCAAGTAACCAGCGTGATGCTCTATTCCCATTGAAATGCTACTGCTGTGGAGCCAGATAAATCAGTATACTCGGCGACGTCGGCGTTGGCCAGTGTCCATTGAAGAGATTGGAGTACTACCAGCAGTATATATAAACTAAGATCGGTAAGGACAAGAATCGCTTTATGACTAGGTATGTATGTACAGTAAGCTTGGGTCATTCATTCAGAGTCTACAGTTTTTAGTGTGCTCGCTTTTCAGTCTACTTGTCCTTTCCAAACGAGTATAGCATGCATGACATATTGCGGCGATCAACCTGGCAAGTGACGCAAAAGCCGGCCAGAAGCACTCGGGTACACCGGAGAACAACATTGGAGAACATTCTTGTTGGAACGTGAGAGCTCCGTGCTCACACCACATTTGGAGGGAACTAGTCATACGCGGCGTCACTTTGCGTACGTCGCTTTCTATACGAGCAAATCGAAAAAATATACGACTACCGCTTCCTACGAGAGCAAATCGAGTAAACACGCGAAACGATTGAAAAGATACAATCTGCGATTTCGCTGGAACGAAAGATCTATCTCGGGAAAAAGAAAAAAAGGATCTAAAATTTTTTTCCCCGAGAAAGAACCTAAATAGAATTTTGTTTTTCCGAAAAAGAGCTTAAACATAATGCTAGAAAAATGCAAAAATGACCTAAATGCAATGTATATCTTTTTCGAAAAAAAACTAAACGTTTATTTTCCAAAAAAAAGATCTAAACGTAATTTTGATTTTTTGAAAAAGGACCCAGTCGCAATGCTTAAAAAGCATAAAGGACCACAATGTAATATATATTCTTTTTTTAGGACTTAATCGTATTTTTTTTTTGAAAAAGACCCTAATCGTAATTTATTTTTCGAAAAAATGATCCAAACGTATTTTTTTTCACGGCTCGCTCGAGCCGCCGCCGAGCTGGCTCAAAGTAACCACAGCCCGACAATTCTTCAAGCTTTAATGAAGGTATGATTTCTCGCGTGATAAGTTGTACCCGAGGGCATGTACAGGGCCTGGTAGTTTTAAGCGGTGGTTTCAGGAGAGAGTGCTCTACGCCTCCTCTACGTGAGTTCATGCCACTGCCTTTTACGTGAGTACATGCTAGTTTGAACGGGTCCACCTTGGTATTTTCATTTCAACCCTTCTGTTTTTCTTTCAGCAGTTCCATGCTTTTTCTTCTTATACGAATTGTACAGATATTAAAACAAGTGAATGGATAGATACTAACTACCTACCATTCATTTATACTTTAATGTTTATGCAACTGATAAAAAGAAAAATATAGAAGCACCTCTCCTTTTCTTTTCAACCCTTATATTAAAGCAATTTGTAGGTTAATTCCTAAACTGCTAGCATATTCAGCCCCTTATCCCCCCTTTTTTTTTTGCAAAAATAGCCCTCTCTATGCTACAGTACCACAGAGAGGAAATTCTAAGGTCCTGTAGCACATAATTGCTACAATAAAATTTTCCAAAATCCCTTATCGTGTCACTGATATGATGTAAGGTTCGAGTCCACATGTCAGTGACACAATAAGTAACATTTGAAGGATGATGCAAACTTTCGATAGCTAATAAGAAATTGTCCCTAATTTATTTGTTAGTCCATAACTTTGCAACCAGCACCCTGGAAGCATATACAATTTTACACATGTGCCCTTGGCCCACCCTTCAGCCCTACCCCATCCTCTTCTTCCCTCAACATCGCTACCGTTGACACAACCGCACGAGTACATCAAATCCAACGACTGAACTTGTTGCCGAGCGGAGACCCCTTCGATTTGTTGCTAGATCTTGACCTTGCTGCTAGAAGAACTTGCTCCGAGTCGTCGTCATTGTTGGGTCTACGGCATCAACATCTGATCGCGACCGTTGTCTGGACCATTGCTACCATCCACATCCGACCGAATCTAGTCATCACTGTCGTCCGGACCGTCGCTGGCATCTAGATGCACCCATAGGCGCCATAGCTTTTCCAATCGCCAGCGTCTTTGTCTCAATCATTGGCGTTTTCCCATCCTTCTCTTCGCCGCCTTCACCAACTCTCCCATGAGGCCACCACCTCGCTACTACCGACACGACCGCATGAGTACATCAGATCTAATGACTGAACTCGTCGACGGGCGAATACTTTTGCTACCCCTTCTCACTCACTTCGCCAACTACCTTCAATTTGTCGCTAGATCTTGACCTTGTTGCCGGAAGAACTTGCTCCGAGTTGTTGTCATCGTCGGGTCTGCGGCATCCACATCTAATCGCAGCCGTTGTTTGGACCATTGCTACTATCCAGATCCGACTGAATCTAGTCATCACTGTCGTCCGGACTGTCGCTGGCATCACCCACCATCGTCGTAGTTTTCCCAAGCACCAGCGCTTGCAAACGCGTCCAAGTCCCTTGATCGCTACGTGTTCTTTTCTGCTTCACCATGGCAGCATCGGCTTATTTGACTGTTCTAGATCTCGACTCCTCCCTAAGCTTAGTCCCAGTCCATACCGTTGCTCATCATGTCCATCACCAGTGCATCATGCTCAGGTTCTTTATCTTCCCGACTTGTAACCACCTCCTGGCCTCGATCATCTTTTGGCATCCCTTGGCCGTTCTGTACCTCAGCTCTCCTAGTCTAGTCCCGGTCTTGCCTTCGTCTCACCATGACCTAGCCCCGAAGTCCTGCAATCACATAGACAAAAAATATATCACATAGTACTGTTCACAAATATATGCAATTAAATCAACAAAATTTAATTCACATCTCGTTGGAAAATCGGTACTGCCTCCAACCTAGGGCCAGTAATACCGCTCGGCCGGTACTACTGCCCCCATGGCCGATCGTGCTGATATCCTTGAAACCCAACAGAGACCTACTCTGGAAAATAACTACCGCTCCTAGCATGTCGGTAGTGCCACTTTGCTAAACCCCAGAGGAACACCTTTCTGTGAAAAAGCTACCGCTCCTACGGTCGGTGCTACCGCAGGGCCGGTACTACCGCCCACCCCAGGACGGTAGTGCCACCTGACCGGCACTACCGCTTCTACAAGGTCGGTAGTGCCGCTCGACACTGACAGCACATCAAATTGCTTCAAATTCGAAATAAAATTCAAATCAAACTCAAACTCGAACACCACATGCTCAAACCAAGTTAATAACTCGTCACAGCATGGTTAGAGCTCCACGTGGTCTTTCACATGATAATTTTTTTATTTTTATCTCCTTTTTGCAACCACTCTACACGAGATCATTGCTTCCAGTAAATTTCTTCTTGCTCTTCAAGTCGATTTAATTCATGATGAATCACCTGTTCCTTGTCAATTCTCCTATGAGAAATTGGCTCCGTGCAGCAGCACCAAATATTGTGGTGCTAGGTTGTGGGCGTATAGCTCCATCCACCAAAGTCTAAATCTTGATGCCCATCTTTACACACATACGAGTGCGTTTAAGTAAAAGTTTTGTGAGGTTTGTGGAGTTATCCTCAGCCTCTGTCTAAAAAGATGTACTCATGTGCATATGGTGTGTGTGGTGATATATCTGTAGGTCTTTCTTGTAATCATAGAAAAGTGCACACCTTAGGTAGATTTTTTGGTAAAAGATGCCATAAGGCATAAGGCAGCTAATCTAGAGGTAGGGGTGGGCATTCAGTTAATTTGGTTTTTTCGGTTTAAAAAAATTTGGTTTTTGAAAACTGTCAACCGAACCGAACAAATTTGAAAACCAAACTGAATTAACTGAAAAAAATTTGGTTCGGTTTTTCGGTTCACCGAAAAATTTCAGCGATGCTCTCCAAGCCCGCAAGCCGCAAAAATCCATATCAATCTATTAGCTCGTCTCGCGCGGGAATAGCATCAAAGGCACGACAACAAACAAGCAATATTTGTGAGAATTAGGATCGAATTTGGGCAAACCTGGACGAGGTAGTAGAAGATGCGGAGGCCCTCCGGTCCTTCTTTGAGTTCTTTGGTGCGGGCGTCGACGAGGGAGTCGATCTTGGAGGTGGTGAAGGAGATGTGCTCGTTCCCCATGACAATCTTGAGCTCCTGCCTGCCCACACGGTCGGGCTCTGGCCAGTTGTTGTCCTCCTTCATAATATGCAAATCAAGAAGAATCAATTAGATTTGGAGATCTCAGTAAGCCCTAACCCTAACTCAGGTAGGTTTGCTCGTGGAAGGGGAAGGGGGAGAGTAGTAGAAGAAGGGAAAGGGAAGGAGACAAGGGGGCGGTGTGGGCCATGCGGTCGTGCGAGAGGGAGGAAAGGGGGAGGGAGCGGGACCGCAAGAGGGAGCCGCTGAGCCGCGTGTTGGCCACGTGGAGAGGGAGGGAAGCGGCTCGCCGGCGACAACGAGGAGGGGAGACGAGGGGGAGTGGGGAAAGAGAAGGAAACGAGGGGGCCGTGCGGGCCGTGCGGGCCGTGCGGCCACGTGAGAGAGAGGCGAGGGAGGGAGGGGGAGTGGGACCGCGAGAGGGAGCCGCCGAGCCGCGTGCGGGCCGGGTGGAGAGGGAGGGAGGTGGCGCGCGGCGCGCCGGCGGCGACGAGGAAGGGAGACGAGGGGGCAGTGTGGGTAAATGGGGAATGACCAAATCGAGGGGTGGTGAGGGGAGAGAGCCATAGGCGTTGAGGGGAGGACGATGGGCGGGTGAGGTTACTTCGGTTAGTTTGGTTAGCTCGGTTCCTTAGATTTAAAAACCGAGCTGAGTACCGTAAATCGAATAGAGTCAAAATACAAAACGAACCGAAGACAAAAAAAACCCGAAAAAACCGATTTTTTCGGTTAATCTATACCCCTTTATAATGCACCTAAGCAATTTTTCCTACGTCCACCCTAAATAATGCACCTCATTAGAGATGGCGCAATATTCGTGCACCCAACAAAACGTCCCCAGAAACTTGCATTCATCAAAATGAACGTCTCATATCTTTCCTCAGTTTTACTCACCCACATCCGATGGCCATTATTTAGTGTGTCTAATCATCCCTGTGACCCACAACAGACCTCCCCCACTTACATATTTGGAAGGAGAGCGAATCAAATAAGGAAATAAATAAGGAGGATCCGCATGCAAGGAAACCAGACTTGAATTATTTACTGGCAAAATTGTACGTACTACATATTTGGAAGGAGGGTGAATCAAACAAGGAAATAAACAGGGAGGATCCGCATGCAAGGAAACAAGATTTGAATTTTTTATTGTCGTGGCATTGTGATCGTATTTTTTTCCGAATATGACCCTTCTCGAGACTTTTTTATGGATCTAGCCCCATAGAGCCTAATTTGGTATACGGAGAGCTGAATTTTGTTTTTAATTTTTATCTAAGGAACCAACGATCCGTGAGTCTTTGCTTAATTTTTCAATTTTTCTCGCGGAACCGGTACGACGAGCCTTTATTTAATTTTTATCTTTTTTCCTTGCGGATCCGGTGTCGGTGGCGCAGATTTATTTTTCATATTTTTCCGAAATCATTCCTGTGGCCCACAATAGACCTTCCCTCACCTCCAGCATCAATAAGAAAAAGGAAACAAACGTCTTGGAATAAAGGAAAAGGAAATAAACATCCTGAAAAAGGAAAGGACCATACATTACGTGCTGGGAAAAGGAAACCGGGAGATGGGGCAGCGCGACCGGGAGAACGTAGGTCTGTGATGGCTCCACGATCGTCATCGGTGGCTTTGCCGACGCGGCGAGGTTGCTGGTCAGCGACCTCGCGGCCGCCGTGACTCGACAAATTTATAATTTAATTTTTTTTTGAAAATAATTTTATTAAGTACAAAATAATCGAAAGTTTTTTTGAGAATTTTTCTAGAATTTTTTAACCTAATGTGCTATCTTTTAAAAAATCCTTCTATATTTAAAAAAATGAAGGCAACTCACCTGTAGCTTCTTCTAGCTGCAGCCCAGACCAAAGAAGCTTCTTCTCTTCTATCCCTCCATTAAAGCAAGAAAGAAGCTCCAAAGCTCCATCAATCCCGCACCAAATCTCCTCTTTCCATCTATGGTGTTAATTCCCCAAATTTCGTACTCTATTGTTAAAATTTCCTCCCAATCTGATTTGATCTCAAATTATGGCTTCCATAAATATACTTGTTTCGGGGCTATAAAAGCCGGCAAGCTCTCCTCCACCCCATCGCATTGCGTAAATCCTCAAGTGCTCCCTCTTGTAAAGATCGTCGGATTTTGGAGGTAATCTAAGCCATCACTGTCATCTTTTCCGACGAAATTCACCGCAACCGTGACTCCTCCCCCGCAGGCGCCGGTGACGGCGATCTCGCCGCACAAGTGCCGACCCACTGCGACCGCCCGGCCACCCCTGGCCTTCCCTCCCCCTTGCGCTGGCCAAGCCCAGAGAGCACGCTGTGCTCTCTGTGGAAGCTGCAAAAATAATAATCCAAAATCAGAAAATTCTTTTTTCTTTCTCTTTCTTGATTTAAAATCTTTTGGGAGTCCGTTTTCGCCCATTCGACCTCCATTTAGTTCCGTTTTTCTTTCTAAATTCATTTAAAATTCTAAATTTCTCTGTTATTATTAAGTGTTGTATTCATACTTATCTTCTCATTTAATTGATAAGCGGGAGTACTGTCGTCGTACCGTTTGCACAGGAACTATACTAGTTTAGTTCGTTTTCGGTTAAAAATTGCCCACCCCTATCTAGAGGAGTTGGATCGAGCATAAGTTATACGAAGGGAGACTATGGAAACGGCAAATGGCAGCCAGTTTATGTGATGGTGTGGGTGAGGTCATTATGATGTCATGGCCCGTCCCGGTCCCAAATATGTTGTTATTAATCACCAAAATTTTGATCATTAATATAATAACATCATATGAGAAATATAGCTCTAAGTAGGGATGAAAACGGAACGGAAACGGTCGGTAAATGGTCGTTCCGTTTCCGTTTCCACATCTTTTACCGGTAACGGAAACGGAATCGGAAACCCCGGAAACGGATACGAAAACGAATAATGATCGAAACGGATGCGGAACGGAACGGAGCGGATACGGAAACAAAAGTGGAAAATTCCAGAAGAGTAATACATGATCACAATATATATGACCACAAAAACAATGTAACTCATTCCATTACAAAGGTGGGTACAAGAACAATGTTACGTTCACCGGTATCACTAGAAAGTTTTTTCTCAAGTTTATCAGTTAAAAGCTCACTATTTGTCCCCCAGATCAAACTATCATACCCTCCTCCATATCATTATCATCGACATCCTCTTGCTCCAACTATAAAGATGTAATGCTCTAAAATTTGTATATTATTGTTCAATGTTCATTTATGATTTTCAAAGATTTATCCTGGATTTTCTGGAATTTATAAATGCCATTTTACTATTTTTCAGATTTATAGAATTATTTTATTCATGAGAAATGAAGCCAAAAATATGCTAGAAATAATTTTCCTAGGTTCAAAATGTTCCAAAGTATTTTTGAGATTTTTTTCGAAATTTTTGAACTCTATTTGATATTTTCTATAAAGCCATTTGTATTTCTGAAATTATTTTAATTCGAAAATAAATTTAAATTCTCCATTCTCCTTTTTGGGCCAAATTTCCGACGGAATTTCCGGTTTCATTTATACGGAATTTCCGATTCCGTTCCGTTTTAAATGTAAATTGCTCTCCGTTCCGTTTAGTTTCGACAAAAGTTTAGTTTCGTTTCCGTACCGACATTTTCCGTTTCCGTTTCCGAAAAAAGACTTCCGTTTCCGTTTTTCTTCGGAACGGTCGGAAATTTCGTTTCCGTTTTCAACCCTAGCTCTAAGGATAAAACTAGCTCGACTCGTTTAAAAATCGAGTTGAACAGGAACAAAGCTCGTGACGCTGGAGCTTTTCTTACAGGGCTGCTATGGATGCATCGTAGCCACTAGGCGAAGGCCACTGGTCGCTGCGCTCCCATTCTCCCAACCAAGGTTACAAAAACCGCCGAAATTCGGCGAAATCTCGCCGAAATCTCGGATTTCGGACCCCAGCGAGTTTGCATAGACCGGCCGGATGTAAAAATCCGAAAAAATTTGAAATTGCTACAGATATATTTGGATTTTTATTTTTTCAAGTAGATTTCGGCAAAAACCGCGAGATTTCGGAATTTTAAACCGAATTTGAATTTTTGGCGGATCGTAGGAATTATATCAATAAGTTCTCGAAGTGATCTTCAATGATAATGTTTGAAAAAGTTTATTTTTAGACTTTTTGGTATTTCTGTAAACACTCTCTGAATTTTAAAAAATTGAGAATGCATTTTCATGCTATGAAAAATTTATGGGAGTATCATAAGATATGTAGGATAATACATAAAATTTATGAAAATATTTTAACATCATTTGTTATGTTTTAAAAATAAAAATCAGAAATAGGATAAATATCAGTGCACGCCGGACCACTTGGAAGTGGTCCGACGCAAAAGCTCGTTCACGTCGGACCACTTGTAAGTAGTCCGGCGTGAACTGACTAGTATCGCTAACTAGTCCGGCGTAAAAGTAAAAACTTCTGGACAAAGAATTCAAGTGGTCCGGCGTAGAATTATGAGAAATTTAATTCTAACTGGTTATAAGACATTTTCGATGAACCTTTTCAAGAAAACATATAGAAGAAACAGGGACGAAATTTGCACATGTAGCAAACTTGACTCCCCCTAAATGTGATATTTTGATAAAACCTTTTCAAAACACAAGTAGGATCAATGTAGGTCATATGAATAAGATTTCAATATACAATAAGATTTCCATATACAATAAGATTAGTAGGTCACGGAGTCATAAACTTCTTCATTTAAAGATTCCTATTACAACATATATAACATATAAGTTAGTACATAATTAAAACACTGCTGAATTACACCCCTCCATAACTTTGCCATAAGAGAATTCTGTATATGTGGATGTAGGGATCCAGATTTAGGGAACGCTGCTGGAGATGGCCTAACGAGCTGTCAAATCTTATAACATTATCACATTTCCTTAAATGTAAGAATATCTTGGTTTTACTGCAGGGCTTACAGATGTGGGCGCAGATGAGGGAGCTGTGGGATGCGTTGAAGGACCGGCTGTCGGATGCTTTAATACATCGTCAATCATTGAAGTTCCTTCACACTTCAATGGTTTTAATACATCGTCAATCATTGAAGTTCCTTCACACTTCATCCCACCGAGAGAGATCAGGGTGGGTACGGTTACAGACAGAGTTATGACGGATCGAGCATCTCTTTGCCATTTGACTACAATGATCCATATGTCGATCCATACGCACGGCACTCATCCGCTAATGTCATGTACCTTCACCGGTCAGAAACACGATACAGGAGTCTCATTACCAACATTGGAAGTCTGCCTGGCTACCACGAGACATGACCTGGGAGGAATACAAGCAACAACACGAGAGGAGGTATCACGAGATCATTGTCGACAACGCGGAGGTGGAGTTTGCACCAGGGGCGCTTTACTACTCATAGGTATGTGATGTAAACATACATTCATTTAGTTGTCATATGCAAATATGTGAAGACTTGTTGTGTGTATCGATTTTATTACATTCTTAATAATTGTCATGCCAATATACATTAATTGTTTGAATTGTGACTCTCAATCTTGATTTTGGTCAAAATGTCATGAAATTTCATACTTCACGACGTATACCCGAATTCCCAATTTTTAAAAATTCCTCGAGCTTCAGTAACTACTGAAAATTTTATGGCAACATTATTCACATGTCAGAATCATGCTATTAAAATTTCAAATATTTATAACATGCTTTGTCCCATTTTTCATTCAGTTCAAAATTGCCGACGAGCGTTTCATTACGACAGTACCAATGTTTCAATTTTAAAAAAATTTACATGATTCAAAAAAATCTGAAATTCTTATGACAACATTAATAATACGTCAGAACTCTCCAAAAAAAAATTCGAAAATTTTCTCCATCTTTTGGACCAATTTTCGGGCTTGTCAATCTGGCCGAAATTTCGCCATTTCTCGGCGAGATCTCGCCAATTCTAGCCGAAATTCGGCATTTCCCGGTAGAAAAAAAACCGGATTCAAAATTTGGATTTGAATTTCCGAACGAGATTTGTCCGAAATTACCGAATTTCGCCGAAATTTCGTTTTCCGGGCATGAACGGTATTTTATCCAAAACCGAAATCCAAAACAGTGCTCCCAACCCAAAATCCCAGCCCGAAGCCGCGGGGCGCGTTGCCCACGCACAGGGTGGACCATGCATGAGGTTTTCCTCTCAAGTCTCAACTCTGGTGTCGGCACGAGATTACTGGGTCTCTCCCGCGGCTTTCCTTCCCGTTTCCCTCAGATATCTCAACTACTACGAAATGCTACTTTTTTATTTTTATTCACGAAAGTTTCATAAGGAAAAAAGAATAGGGGACGTGGGATCACCGCTTGCAGCAGAGACAGAGACACAAAAAGTGCTTCTACGCCCTTCAAAATAAATAAATAGATGAAAAAGCACGAAGCCGAAAGCTACTCTCTCGATCAAATTTATATAACATATTTTTTTTAAATAGTCTTGTGCATAAATATAAGACGTATTTAATGTTTCAATGCAAAATTAGTGTGATATTTCCTTTATACCCTAATAAATATTAAAATTTACTTGATATTCTCTATATGCACTTATTAAATGTAGTGCCTAGAGATAATAATTAAGAATAGTCTAGTTATTTTTAATATATACTAAGAGAAAATAGGTGCTGCAAACATGGACGGAGTGAGTACACGCTAACTACTATACTTCTAACATTACCGCTTTAGAATTTGTGCAATTCGGTTTGTGATTCTGAATTAGAATGTCCGATGATGCCTACAAAGCAGTGTCCCTTAATGCTCATGTATATCTAGAATCAAGCGAACGGCCGCGAGCCAAACAGTCCTATTGAGGACACTCCAATGTAATCCCGTTTTCTATTTTTTCTCTCTTACTAATAGGGATAAAAACGGGTCGAATATCTCCCGTCCGATCCGGGTTCGGATCCGATCGGAACCGGATCCAATCGGGACCGGATCCGGGACCGGATTTTACTATCCGGTCGGATCCGGGACCGGATCTGGATACTTGAATCCGGATTCGGGATCGGATCTGGAGCATCAAATATTCGGTAAATACGGGACGGGATCCGGATATTCGGATTTTTTCTATTCGGATATCCGGATTTTTCCTATTCGGATATCGGATCGGATATTTGGATTTTCCTATTCGGATATCAGCAAGGCTCAGCCCATTTTCATTATTTTTTTCCATTTCAGCCCATTTATATTAACAATTACTTGGTTCTATTGATCCTCAAATAGCATATTCTTTCTACGATGTTTGTTGAATTTAATTGATATATAATTTGTTACTATAGTCATGTACTCGTATGGTTTTAATTCAATATATATTACTCTATATATGCGTGCATTATCCGTATATCTTTATCCGTTTTTGACCCGAATCCGTCACATATCCGTTCCATATCCGTATCCCAAATAACCCGAATCCGTATCAGATTAGCCCGTATTCGGTTCCGAATTCGGAAAAAAATATGAGTTAGGATACGGGAAGAGCAATATCCGCCCGTATCCGACCCGTTTTCACCCCTACTTACTAAGAAATTAACTTGTTTTCTCATTCTTTACTCTCGCATCAGGTTTTTATATTCTACAGCCGGAAACACGTGGTTACTTAGGATGTATTTGGTTAATGGGATGTGTCGACGATCGGGACCGTCGACCGCAAAGAAGAGGGGCAGGATCATGTAAAGGGGGGAGGCCCCAAGTCGTGCTTGTCCGGGAAGAAGGGAGCGTCGGTAGGTGCACAACTCGAGAGAGAAGAACAAACGGATGGGAGACACAGCGATTATACTGGTTCGAGCCCCCTAGGTCGGGTAATAGCTCTACTCCAGTCTTGCCCGTAGGCGAAAGATGACTAAAAGCTTCTCGGGAGAGAATAAAGGGGAGCTCGACCTCGGGGTCGTCCAGAAGTGGCGACCGAGGGGAGCTCGACGGATGGTGCGGTGTACAAGTGCGTCTGCAGATGTGTCTGTGCATCCCCCTTGGGTTTGTGCTGTGTTGTTCTGTTGTCTCGCCCCCTTTTGGACCAGGGCAATCTGGCGCTTTTATAGGCCCTCGACGCTGATCTCGAGGCTGACGTCGGGTGGTTGCCTGCGAGTTGACGGGGTAGTTGACCCTAGTTCCCACGCAGTGGAACCGACAAGAGTTGTTGGGAGCAGGTGACCCCAGTTCCCACGCAGGAAAACTGACAGGGGTCGGTGACCCTAGTTCCCACATAGGGGATTTGACAGGAGCAGGTGACCCCAGTTCCCACGCAAGGGAGAAAGGTCATATATATATATACATAAAAAATAGATTACTACACCGGAGGCCGGGTCGAGGTCGCTGAGGTCGGAGAGGTCGCGGGAGTCATCGCAAGCTCGAGAAAACTCCGCCTGAGCTCGGGAACCATCCCCCGAGCTCGGGGAGACCCCTGCCCGAGCTCGTGAACAGTCCTCCGAGCTCAGGGGGACAGCCTAAAGCCCCGGGGGGGCCTGGACACGTGTCAGGATGACCGATCCCAGACAACCAGCCCCCGAGGCTCAAGAAACGGTCTAAGACCCTAGGCGTTCTTGAGTCTGATGTCTTCGAGGAGGGATCGTCCCCCTTGGTTGAGCTCGAGAAGCTCCTTTCTGGGCCGGGGGGAGGCCCCCCGAGGGTGCTTTCGATATGGTTGCATTCGGAAACACTCGAGCTTTAATGCCTTTTCTCCAAATTGACTTGATGACGTCTGAGACGCTCGGGCTTCTTCGCCACGAGGGGACGAGAGGGGCGCGGAAGCGTTCGGGCCTCGCAAGCGGAGAAGTCGGGTGGACGGCTGGCGGATGTCGAAAAGTCGTGTCTGCATGAGGATTTTGAAGGGGCGTGATGCTTCGGTTGCTGCACGCTGGCTGCGGGCACGTCTTTTAAGGCGACAGTAATGTCGACAGTCGAGACGCCTTTTAAAATCGGGAGACGCTACCTCTCGAAGCCTTCTTCTTCAGTGCTCGCATTCTTCGCCCCTTTCCTTTCCTTCCTGCTCCTTGTGCCGGCGCGTCTACCTCTCGCCTTCGACCCCATTCTCCCCTCCGGCTCCATGGCGAAGTTCGGAAAGAGCAGCCTCACCGCGGACCGGATGAAGGACCTGGAGACCCTGGGGCTGCTGGACCCGTTCACCTGGCGACTCCCAGCCGGGGAGAACGTGCCACAGCTCCGGGATGACGAGATTGTGAGCACGGAGCAGTACATGCTCTTCGGGTTGCGGACCCCAGAGAGCGACTTCTTGGCTGCGGTCCTTGCGCAGTGCGAGATCGAGCTCGTGAACCTGGTACCGAACTCTCTCCTCCACCTCTCTATCTTCCCACATCTTTGTGAGGGGTTTCTGGGCATCCCCCCACCCCTCTTTGTTTTTTCGTTTCTATTCCATGTACCGCACCGCAATGGACCCCGTCATCGAGTGTCTTTATTTCCGGCTGTGGGCGGGACTTCCTTGCGCCTTTCTCCAGATCCCGACCCGGGACTCGCTCAGGCCGTGGTCGGAGAAATGATTTTATCTGAAGAAGGGCGAGGGGAGCGGCCTCGCATACCATGGCGCCGCGGTCGACGGCAAGCGGGAAACCCCGGAACCCAAAGATTTGACGGCCGACCAGGCAGCGATCGCCTTCATCCACATCTGCGCGACGCGCGGGTTGAAGGGGTACGCAGTCATTTACGACTACCTGCGAAGCCGGGTGTTCCCTCTAAGGAAGAGTTGCACCCCTTCTTCGAGATCACCGGGAAGCACGATGTTACCCGGGAAGGTCACGATGGTAAGCATTGTTCAACCCCGAGCTTCTTCGGGCTTGAAGTTTCCTGCTCTCAGCGGTTTTCTTTCGGCTCCTCGCAGCACCGAAGGTGGATTGGATAGCCGCGAGGATGCAGGAGATTTTTGGGAAGGCCGCCACCGCCTACGACCTCCACGGCGATGTCCCCAAAAACATCTTGAGGCAGAGTAGCGAGGTAACGCATCTTGCCTTGGTTTTGGTCCCGGGAGCTCGGGTTTAGGCGCTAACTGCAACGAGCTTGTGCAGGAGACGAAGGAGCTCTAGGACACGGCCAAGCAGATGCTGCCACTCCCTGGGCTGAGCAAGGGTAAAAAGGGAAGCAAGAGGCCGGCCCCGGACGCTCCAAAGCAGGTCGCCAAGAAGCCCCACGTCGAGTGGGCTGATTGGGCCGTGGTAAGTCGAACGCCTCGGGCTCGGGAGCACTCGCACCCAGGCTCGCCTCCCTGATGTTTCCCTTCGGCCTCTTTACTGATTTTTCACTTTTCTGCCAGCAGCAAGAAGCGGCAGCCGCCGCTCGGGCCCCAAATGCGCAGCTAGAGCAACGGCCCCCGGTGCTGAGCACCCGGGGAAGGAGCCTTCCTGCCAATGCCATGGAGACGCTGCGCCAGGTACGGTCTTCTTTTACTCTCCGTCACTCCGTCCTGCCGCGACGCTCGAGCGTCCGAGGGGTACTAACCTTGCTTGTGGCCCAGGCCGAGGAGGAGAAGGACGAGGACGAGTTTCGCCTCGTGCAGCGGTTGCAGCGAGCTTCACTCGCCACAGCCCTCGAGGAAGACGTCGTGGCCGAGGGAGGTGCGGCAGAGGACGACCGGGGAGCCCCCGAGCTGGACTCCAGCCTTGACGGTCCCGCCGCGGCGAGCGAGGTTGAGCCCACGCAGGCCAAGGGCGACCAAGGAGCCCCCGAGCTGGAGGCCAGCCTTGGTGGCTCCTTCTGTGGCGAGGTCGAGGCAGGCGAGCCGCCATCGCAACCGGACGCCCCGGTGAAGGGATCGGGCGGGACATCGGAGAGCGCCGCCGGCATTGTGGTGGCGACGAGACCACGGGATGAGGCCTTCGTGGTTTACGCCGAGGTCTGATGGCGCCATCGACCTGCAGGTGCTGGACGATCGGCTGGTGGCGGTAGGCATCCTTGTCTTCCTCTTTTTTTTCTTTTTCATCCCCCTTTTTTTTCTTGGATTTGCGGTGATGCTTCCTTCATTCTTGCAGGGGTTGCGACTGATCTCCCGAGGGTTCGGGGTCGTGCGCGGGCACGTGCTTAGTTTTCGGGCCCTCTAGGATGCAATTGAAGCCAACCAGAGGGACGCCGCCAAACTCGAGGCCGACGCGGCACGCGGGCGAGCGGAGGTCAAGCGACTAAAAGAGGCCCAAACTCTTGAGCTCGCATGGGCTGTTGAGGCCGAGCGGGAGTGTGGGGCTCGAGAGGTCGAGCGGGAGCTGAACCTTAAGAGGGACATCCACGCTGCAACGCTCTCCAAAGCCGTCGAGGAGGAGCAGAAGAAGGCGGTGGAGACCCTCGCCCGCGTTCGGCAGAAGGCGCAGGTGGCTCTCGACGAGAACTGCTCGAGCGCATCGGCGATGGTCCAGTGCCTCGAGCTCGAGCTCTCTAGCACTCGCTCGAGGGCGGAGGCCGCGCGGCAAGAGGCGCAGGAACTCCGGGAGCGCCTCGAGGTCTCGTTCATGGCCTGCGAGGAAAGCTACGGGATCGCGTCGTCCACACTCGAGGACTTCGCGGCCCCATGGAAGGAGTTGGAGGGGCTCCAGGTGCGACTGTCGGACCTGTCGACCGCGCGCGCAGAGGCAGTGGCCGCACGCGAGGAGGCGGCAGGACTTCTGGCGCGGCTCGAAGAACTCTCTGCTGCCCCAGGGAAGGCCTCTGCCGAGCTCGAGGCAGAGGTGGCCGAGCTCAAGGCCAGGACGGCCGGGGCCGAGGCGGCGCGGCGGCCGAGAGAGGGGCGACCGGGCCGAGGCGGCGGCAGCGCTGAGGAGGGGGCGGCCGGGCTGGAGAAGAGGGCCACCGAGGCTGAGGAGAAGGCGACCGAGGCCGAAGCGAGGGCCGCTAGAGCCGAGGCGCGGGCGGCCAAGGCGGACGCGAAGGCTACCGGCCTCGAGGAGAAGCTGGCCCGGGTGGCTCAGGCTGGGAAGGACACCTTGGCCCAACTCCAGAGCCACCGCGACCGGGTCGACAAGGCCAAGGCCAAGGTGCTGGCGCTGTGGAGGAGAGTCTCCGACCTCGAGCAGGAGAAGCTTGCGCGGGATATGTCTGTAGACTAGGCAAAAATATGTTAAAGATAGGAGGGGGCAAAAGATTTGCACCCCTTGTAAAGACATTTGTATTGCTTTGCCTCAAGTAACGAGATTGCGTTTTTAGATGACTTAGCTCGTTTTTTGCCCTTCATTGCCTTCGTAGGCTTGCTTAGCCCACTTCGCAGAAGAGTCCGGGCGACGTCGGACTTGGACGTATGGAGCAGACGTAGCCGGAGGGGGCCTGTCGGGTGAGTCATTGCCTTTGACCCGAACCATTCGGATTAGTTTGATCGAGCTCGGACATACTCGAGGTCAGGCTAACCAAGGTCGGCCAAGCCCGAAAATGCTCAGGCTCGGGTGCGACTCCGATTGGTCGGCCTGGGATAGCCCGAGCTTAGACCAGGTTTGGGCCTCGGGTCCAGTCCACCGAGATCGGGAATGCCCAAGCTCGGGGCTCTGTGTGACCTCTGGGCCGAACCTACGACAGGCGGGAGCTCTGATACGATGGGAATCGGCTTACAGCAGTGGCATCGACCTCCTGGAGGCAATCCTTATGGTCACTCTGCGAGATCTCATTGCTCGAGGCGCAAGTTTTTAATGGAAAGGGAGGCAGACCTTACCTGTACCTTTCAGGTCGAGCCGGCTGACCTCGGGAACACTCGAGGTCAGGCTTAACGAAGGTCGGCCGAGCCTGGAAGTGCTTAGGCTCGGGCACGACTTGGACCGGCCGGCCTGGAATCGCTCAAGCTCAGACCAGGTTTGGGCCTCGGATCCAGTCCGCTGAGCTCAGGAATGCTCGAGCTCGGGGCTCCCTCAGAGGGCGGTTTCAGAAATTCGAACCCGACCTACTTGGCCACGGGGGTATTGTCGGCTTATCGCGACTGGAAGCGTCCCCGGTGGTGAATTTGAAGCCGCGACCTCGGCCGAGGCGCATCGGGCTCGGGAGCCCTCGAGAATGTTTCTACGGTTGGCAAAGACGGGAAAGGTCGGCTTATCCCGATAACGATCTACTTACTGCGGCCGGGACATCCCGAGGCGAACCTAGAGAACGCTACCTTAGGCGCTGCAAAAAAGAACACGTAGAGTACATCTCGAGGTCGAGGAGCTCGCCGCGTGATCTTATGGTTGCCCTTATGGTCACACCGCGAGGTCGCATTCCCTCGAGACGTTTTATCATAGGAAAAAAGAAACTTTCGACCGAAAGAAAAAACAGACGGTGCCTCGGGCCCGAGGTCTTTAAGACGGTGTGATCTTTAGCGACAGAACCTGAAACTTGGGACCGTGACCTGACGTCACGTCCCTCGAGAGATCGAGAAAGGTTAGCATCGGAGATAAAGGAGAATTTTTATCATGGGCCCATACCTGGATTGGTCCGAAGTGCGGTGACATAAGATTTGAAGACCCGGGCGCCCCCGAGGCGAGGGCAGTCTCGGGCTCGTCCCCTATGACGGGGGGAATGGTCGGCTTACCGCAATGAGAATTAGCTTACTGCGTATTTTGTCCCCCGGAGGCGAGTTACGAGCTCGAGATCTTAGCTCGAGTGAGGGGCGTGCGGGCCGAGGCCCCTGCGTCTCGAGATCGGGAAAACATTCGGGCGTGATGTCAGGATGGACTTTGCCACAGGGGGAGGTCGGCTTACCGTGATGAGAATCGGCTTACTTTGGGTTCGACCCCCTGGTATCGATCCTTCGCATCACGATCCTTAGACACGTTTTTGCTCGAGACGCGGAGAAACATAAGGGGAAAAAGAGATGATAAAGCAGAACATTTTATCGCGAAATTACCAGGCCGGGCCCCTAAACTCGAAACCCTTACCAGCGACAGTCCAGAGCTCGTGCCCTGCGACGGGGGGATGGTCAGCTTACTGCGAAGAGAATCGGCTTATTGCGCATTAGACCCCCGGAGATGAACCACGGGACCGCTATGCTAACTCGAGTGAGGGGTCTAAGGGCCGAGACTCGAGTGTCTCGAGACCGGCGAACCCACGGGCGTGACTGCCGGGAGGGATCCTGTGACGGGGGGATGGCCGGCTTACCGCGATGAGGATCGTCTAACCGCGTATTCGACCCGCGGAGGTAAGTGTCCGGGTCACGACCTGGGTTGCGTTGCTCGAGACACGAGAGACAAGCATGTCGATAAGAAAAAAGCAGCTTATCATAAACAAAAGCAGGGGGAGCATCAGGCATAAAATCTCCAGAGCTGGTCTACATTCCACGAGTTCGTGAGCTCCCTGCCATCGTGGGTTGCTAGCCAGTAAGCTCCCGCGCGACTTGCTGAGACGACTCTGTAGGGGCCTTCCCACAGCGGGGACAGCTTGTTGGTGTTGGACCGGTCCTGGATTCGTCGTAAGACCAGGTCCCCGATGTGGAAGCCCCTAGGTCGTATTGATCGGGCGGCATGCCTGCGGAGATCTTGCAGGTAGCGCGCCGAACGCAGCAGTGCGCGGCACCTTACTTCCTCCGCAAAGGCGAGGTAGAGGGACCGCTCCTGCTCGAGGTCGACCTGGTCAACCGAACTAACCCTGACGGAGCCGAGTGTAACCTCGGATGGCAGGACGGCCTCGGCGCCGAAGACGAGCTGGAAAGGGCTCGCCCCCGTTGCCCGGCTTGATGAGGTGTGGATGGACCAAAGGACGGTGGGAAGCTCGTCCACCCAGGCCCGGCCACGCTGTCCGAGCTCGGCGAAAACTCGCTTCTTGACACCCTGGACGAGCTGTCCATTGGCACGCTCGACCGCCCCGTTGCTCTGAGGATGGCTTACCGAAGTGAAGCAGACCTTGGTCCCCATGTCTGCGCAGAATCCTTGGAACAGCTCGCTGATGAATTGCGTCCCATTGTCGGTGATGATCCTACAAGGGACTCCATACCTCGTGACCACAAAGGAACGGAAGAACCTTACCGCGGCCTTGGCGGTGATGGCGGAGACCGGCTTAGCCTCGATCCACTTCGAGAAAATGTCGATGGCGACGAACAGGAATTTCTTCCCTCCAACCCATCTCGGGAAGGGGCTGAGGATGTCGACGCCCCACGTCGAGAATGGCCAGGCGAGGGGGATGGTCTGCAAGGCGTAGGCTAGTTGCCGGGCCTTCCGGGCATGGAACTGGCAGGCCTGGCAAGCGCGGACGATGTCTTGAGCGTCCCCGAGCGCTGTTGGCCAATAAAATCCCATCCGGAACGCCTTCCCAACCATGGTCCTAAAAGAAGAGTGAGCGTCGTATAGGCCCGAATGTATGTCGTTGAGTAAGTACTTACCCTCCTCTGGGGTGACATATTTCGATAGGACGCCTAGGGCTCCTCGATGGTAAAGCTACCCGCCGACGAGCCTGTACGAGCTCGCGTGGCGCCGGATCTTGCTTCTCTCGGCCGGAGTGGTCGAGGAACTTGGCGATTGGGTCCATCCACGAGGGAACACTCTCGAGGATGGCCACCGGGTCTTCTTGGTCGGCGACGGACGGCACGGCCAAGGTCTCGAGGATGACGTCTGGCGGGAGCTCATCACCAGACGATCCGAGCCTGGACAGAAGGTCGGCGGTGGAGTTGTCCTTCCTCGACACGTGCTGGATCTTTAAGTTCCGGAACCATCTCTCCATCTTACGTACCTCGGCAAGGTACTTGGCCATCAATGGGTCCGAACACTGGTAGTCTTTATTGTATTGATTGATGACGAGCTGGGAGTCCCCTTTAACAATCAGTCGGCGGATGCCCAGGGACTTGCAAGCTCGTAGGCCAGCCAAGAGGGCCTCATACTCCGCGGTGTTGTTGGTTGCGGGAAAACTGAAGCGGACCACATACCTCAAGTGGTCACCCCGAGGGGTGACGATGAGAACGCTAGCCCCCGAGCGCTCAAACGACCTCGACCCGTCGAAAAACATGATCCAAGGGTCTTCGACTTCGATCTCGGACTCGGGGGCAGGCTTGGTCGTTTGCTCAACCACGAAATCGGCTAGCGACTGCGATTTGATGGCGGTGCGGGCCACAAAGCGGAGGTCGAACTCGGCTAGCTCCATGGCCCACTTGGGACGCGACCTCCAGCCTCTGGGTTCCCGAGGATCTCTCCGAGCAGGAGCCCGCTTGGGATGACCACCGCATGCGCTTTAAAGTAGTGCCGAAGCTTACGCGAGGCCATGAAGAGGGCGTAGAGGAGCTTCTGGACCAGAGGATAGCGCTCCTTTGGCCCGTGAAGCACCTCGCTGACATAATAGATCGAGTACTATTGTCCGGTGCGCTCGGCCACCAGGACCGCGCTAACGGCCTGGGTCATGGCGGTGAGGTAAAGCAACAGCACTTCACCCTGCTGCGGAGTTGTCAGCAGAGGTGGACTTGAGAGGTACGCCTTAAGCTCGTTGAAGGACCGCTGGGCTTCAGGGGTCCACTGGAAGCCCCCGTGTCTGCGCAGGATCCTGAAGAAGGGCAGCCCTCGCTCGCCGAGCCTGGAGATGAAGCAGCTAAGGGAGACGATGCGGCCGGTGAGGCTCTGGACCTGCTTTACTGAGGTCAGGGCGGCCATCTGCTCAATTGCCTCAATCTTCTCGGGGTTTGGGCCCACGCCCGAGCCCCCGATCATATAGCCGAGTACCTTTTCGGAGGTCGTGCTGAAGACACATTTCTCGGGATTAAGCTTGATGTCGAACTTGTTCAGATTGGCGAAGGTCTCGGCCAGATCGTTGACGTGGTCGGCCTCGGAGGAGCTCTTGATGATGATATCGTCGACGTAGACCTCGAGATTCCGGCCGATCTGTGGGTCGAAGGTCTTGACCATCAGCCGCTGGAACGTCGCGCCCGCGTTACGGAGGCCGAACGACATGGTCGTGTAACAGAAGGTTCCGAACGGCGTGATGAAGGCGGTCTTGTCCTCGTCCTCCACGGTGAGCTTGATCTGGTGGTAGCCGGAATAGACGTCGAGAAAACTCAACATCTTGGAGTTGGCGGTGGAGTCCACAATTTGATCTATGAGCGGGAGAGGGAAGTTATCTTTGGGGCACGCAACATTTAAGCCCGTGTGATCGACGCACATTCTCCATTTCCCGCCTTTCTTTTGTACAATTACAGGGTTGGCCAGCCATTCGGAGTAGTTGACCTCGCGAATGAAGCCGGCCTTTAGGAGCTTGTCGAGGTGCTCCCTGATTATCACCGCTTTCCGAGGGGAGAAGCGCCGTAGTTTCTGGCGCACGGGCCTGCAGCCAGGCATTGTTTGCAGCTTGTGCTCGACCACCTCCCGTGGGACCCTCGGCATGTCCGCCGGTTCCCATGCAAAAATGCTTTTATTATTTCGAAGGAAGGTGGTGAGCTCGCCTTCCTATTTTGCGTCGAGCTGGGAGGAAATGTGGGCGCACTTGCCCGAGCTTCCCTCCTCGAGCTGCACGGCCTTGGTCGGGCCACTGGGCTGGATTGCCGCCTTCCGACGGGCATTCTTCGGGGTTGTCTCGGGACCCTGCTGAGGCAGTATGCCGGCGAGCGCTAGGGCCTTTTCCTCATAGCCGTGCGCCGCCATGAGGTCGCCACGGGCCGTTATGATGCCGCCAGGCCCTGGGAGCTTCATACACCGGTGCCCGTAGTGATTCGTGGCCATGAACTTAATCAGGGCCGCCCACCCTAGAATGGCGTTATAGGGGAGGTCCTCGTCGACTACCTCGAAGGTGATCAACTCGGTGCGGAAGTTCGCGGAGTCCCCGAAAGTCGTCGGCAGAATCACTTGCCCAAGCGGAGTGGTCGAGCTCCCCGTCACGATGCCGAAGAAGGGGACCGCTATATTTTTTATTTTCGACCGGGGTATATGAATCCGGTCCAGTGCGCTCTCCAAGAGCAGGTTGAGGGAACTTCCCCCGTCAATCATAACTCATCCGATGACGGTGTTGCTTTTGGTCGGGGCGACGACCAGGGCGGTCTTGAAGTCTCGGGACATTCCCGGGGGAGCATCATCCCGGGAGAAAGTGATGGGAATGCCATCCCACCTACAGGGTTGGTCGGCGGGATTCCTGGCGGTGGCTTGGTACACGGTGCGCACAGCGTCCTTCAGCTCGCGCCGGGATTGAAATGCCGAAGAGTCACCGAAGATTACATCAACGCGGCGGTCGCCCTGCTGGAACTCCAAGTCGAGGCCTTCTCGGCCCTCGCCGGTGTTGATTCTGCCGGGCAGCTCGTCGTCCTTCGGGAGCGTGGGCATTTCTCCATGCTCTCTGTAAAAGGAATCCAGTCTGTACAACCATGTCCTGCAATTTCGCAGGTCGTGGCCGTAGGCTTTGTGGAACGGGCAGAATTTATCGGAGTCGAGGCGGAGCCGTTCTTCGTCGTCCTAGATCCGGGCGTCGGCCCGAGAGGGCACGGCCTGGCCCTGCCCCTGCTGGGGCCAGCGCGGTGCTTGCTGAGGCCGTGGGCGATTCTGTTGGGGCCGAGGCCCTCTTTGGTCGGGTCGACGCGTTTTCGTCCCTTCGCGCCTGCCGTCGATCGTCGCGACCACGCGGAGCTAGCCGCCCCCCACACCGTGGTCTTTTCCCCACTTCTTGTCTCGCGGGGCTGAGGCCCCTTCCCTAGTGCCGGACGGGCCTGTTTCGCCAAAGATGAGGCCGAGCTTGCCTCGGTCGTAGTCGTGCTTCCAGCGAACGACGTCGTTCGCATCTGCGTATCGCTCCGCTATGCGAAACAGCTTGTTGACGGTGAGCTTCGTTGAGATCTCGAGGTCCTCCGTGAGGTGTCTGTCGCGGAAGCCGAACTTGAAGGCCTTGATGACAGTCTCATCAGAGACGTTGGGGATCGAGTTCCGTGCGCGGGTAAACCGGCGCACGAAGTCTCGGAGGGGCTCACCCTTTCCCTGGATGACTCAGTTTAGGTCCCTTTCTCGTCCAGGCCACTCGTAGTAGCTCTGGAAGTTGGAGTGGAGGGCGCTCCGTAGTTGGTGCCATGACCGGAAAGTGCCGGGCGCCTGGTTGAAGAGCCAGGTGCGGGCGGCTCCGTCCAGGACGATGGGGAGATAGTTGGCCATCGCGGTCTCATCCCCGTCGGCTGCCAAGATGGCGGTGGAGTAGATGGAGAGGAATTCCGTGGGGTTCTTAGTCCCGTCGAACCGCTCCATTATCGCCAGCTTGAACCGGGCCGGCCAGTGCACCTGACAGAGGTCGTCCGCGTACGCCGGGCAGCCGTAAGCCGGGAGACCGTTGCCGCTGCTGCTGGCTTCGGAGTCGCCGTCCACGGACGGGGGAAACTTGAGCCGGCGGCGCACCCCGCGCCGGTCGCGATGGTCGGCAGGAGTATCGTTAGGACGATGGCGCGGGCAGTCACGAACCTTCCGGTGTTTAGGCGAAATGTCCAGGGAAAGGCCCCCGGAAGCATTACTACTCGAGCGAGCATCACTACCGCTCCACTGGTGGTGGGCGTGCCCACGCGCCACACCTTCACCCTGGCGAGGTGGAGGGGACGGTAACGGGGTGTGAGCCCACGGGTAAGGAGTCTGCTGTCGGAACGGCCAACGATCGCCATGTGATGGTCGCTACCTTCGCCAAGGGCGAGACTTCGGAGCCAGCGCCGCTCTTGCTTGCGGGCGCGATGTCGTCGGTCGCTCTGTTGAGCTCTTCGGCCAGAGACCGTCTGAAGAGGGCTAAGCCGGTCCGTGCAGGGTCAGCCGTGACCCGGGCGATGGCCCGCAGGCGCTCCCGACCGGGCTCATCTGGGTGGGAAGGATTGAGCTGTTCGGACGGAGAGCTGGCCGCCCCGCGCTCCTCTCGCTGAATGGCAGTGATAGCTTGGTTGATGGAGACCTAGGCGAGCCGACATGCCTCCTGCGGAGTCTCTGGGCCGTCGTCATCCGCCCTCGGAGTCACCTCGCGACTGCCGGCCATGAAGACCAGGCGTTCGCGAGGCGGTAGCGAGGGCGAGAGCATGGAGGTGGAGCCTTGGCACTCGGGGATCGCATCCGAGCCCAGGTTTGCTGATCGCGACATGCTGTCGGTGAAGCTGAAGGTGCTGACGACGCTGAGGCAATGGACTTCGGACGAACGAAACTTCGGGCCCCACGGTGGGCGCCAGCTGTCGACGATCGGGACTGTCGACCGCAAAGAAGGGGGGTAGGATCGTGTAAAGGGGGGAGGCCCCAAGTCGTGCTCTTCCGGGAAGAAAGGAGTGTCGATAGGTACACAGCTCGAGGGAGAAGAACAATCGGATGGGAGACACAGCGATTATACTGGTTCGAGCCCCCTAGGTCGGGTAATAGTTCTACTCCAGTCTTGCCCATAGACGAAAGATGACTAAAAGCTCCTCGGGGGAGAACAAAGGGGGAGCTCGACCTCGGGGTCGTCCAGAAGTGGCGACCGAGGGGAGCTCGACGGATGGTGCGGTGTACAAGTGCGTCTGCAGATGTGTCTGCGCATCCCCCTTGGGCTTGTGCTGTGTTGTTCTGTTGTCTCGCCTCCTTTCGGAACAGGGCAATCTGGCGCTTTTATAGGCCCTCGGCGCTGATCTCGAGGCTGACGTCGGGTGGTTGCCTGCGAGTTGACGGGGATAGTTGACCCTAGTTCCCACACAGGGGAACCGACAGGAGTTGTTGGGAGCAGGTGACCCCAGTTCCCACGCAGGAGAACTAACAGGGGTCGGTGACCCTAGTTCCCACGCAGGGGATTTGACGGGAGCAGGTGACCCCAGTTCCCACGCAGGGGAGAAAGGTCATATATATATACATAAAAAAGAGATTACTACACCGGAGGCCGGGTCGAGATCGCTGAGGTCGGAGAGGTCGCGGGAGTCATCGCGAGCTCGAGAAAACTCTGCCTGAGCTCGGGAACCATCCCCCGAGCTCGGGGAGACCCTTGCCCGAGCTCGTGAACAGTCCTCCGAGCTCGGGGGGACAGCCTAAAACCCCGGGGGGCCTAGAAACGTGTCAGGATGACCAATCCCTGACAGGATGAGGTTGAATGGAACAGGATGGTACTGTACTATTTGATTCCATTATTTTGGGTGAATGGAATGATTCAATATCTATAGAAAATATTTCTCAAATTTGTATCTCACCATTTAGAATGGTATGGTTCCATTTAAGTAACCAAATAAATAGATGATTTTTTTTCTTGAATCATCTCATACATATACCACTTGGTACAAACAACCAAACACGTCCTTATCTTCCGGATTTGATCGTGCGCCTAATCATTATAAAAAAACATGTATACATCCGAAGTCAACGCTAGAAACTTTGCAAACAGCTACACGAACAATTGACTACACATCCATAACGACCCTAATGATTAGGATAATGTGTTTTTTTTAACTTGTACTTCTCCTATAGTGTGTTTTTATATAGTTGAAGCCTACGTATTCTATCTCCATTTCTTAATAGTATAACCGTATCTGTCAGTTTAGCTTGTTTCTCTTGCAAAGGGCTGGAGGGATAAATATAAATATGCACATGTATAAGCGTGCGTATACATGGACGCGCCATGTATGTTTTTCTATTGCCTCTTGAATCACCAAAAGAAGCTCCTTGGCCTTTTTGGAAATATCAACGGGTAATTAGTCTCATGTGAACCATTGGAGTGCATGAAGGGTCACACAGTCACTCATACAATCTGCTGTTATGCACATGACTCAATGTTCTCCCAGTCTTCGTTTGCAAGAAGGCTACCGGAACTGCGCACTAATCGGTGATTTAAGAATGGTGGTAGTATATTTCACTAGGTAATGCTCAATTAGCGGGCTGCTCAAAGCTTTACCACAGCCGCTTTTTTTTTAATGTTGCATTGAATCTAGGATTAAGCGTTTCGTTGGTCCTGTTTGTTTCATTTTTTCACTTAAAAACAGAAAAGTCAAAGTTGAAATAAACGACTGGTTTTTAAGCCGGGTTTAAAAAAAAGTAAAAGCCTCCGTATAACTAGGGGTGAAAACGGGTCGGATACGGGCGGATATTGCTCTTCCCGTATCCTAACCCATATTTTTTTCCCGGATTCGGAACCGGATACGGGCTAACCGGATACGGATACGGATTGGGTTATTCGGGATCTGGATCTGAGCGGATATGTGACGGATTCGGTCGGAAGCGGATAAAGATATACGGATAATGCACGCATATATAGAGTAATATATATTGAATTAAAACCATACGAGTACATGACTATAGTAACAAATTATATATCAATTAAATTTAACAAACATCGTAGAAAGAATATGCTACTTGAGGATCAATAGAGCGAACTAATTGTTAATGTAAATGGGTGAAATGGAAAAAATGATGAAAATGGGTGGGCCTTGCGATATCCGAATAGGAAAAATCCGAATATCCGATCCGAATATCCGATCCGATATCCGAATAGGAAAAATCCGGATATCCGAATAGGAAAAATCCGAATATCCGGATCCGTCCGTATTCGGATATTGGATGCTCGGATCCGATCCGAATCCGGATTCAAGTATCGGATCCGGTCCGGATCCGACCGGATAGTAAAATCGGTCCGGATCCGGTCCCGACCGGATCCGGTCCCGGATCCGGTCCCGACCGGATCCGGTCCCGGATCGGGCGGGAGATATCCGACCCGTTTTCATCCCTACGTATAACTATAAGCCAAAAGTCAAGTAAAAGGTGCTTTTTTGGGCTTTTTTTTATGAAATAACCCTTTGCCACTGGAAGTCTCTAAAATTACTCACCAAATGCCATCATATACAAACTCAAGAATCCTTCTCCTATCTCCTCATTTCTCATCGTCTTCTCTCGCTCCCCTGTACGACATGACTTCTCCCTCCGCCACTCCAGTCTCTTCCGTCCCCGACCTCCTTCCTCCCCAGCCTCCTTCCTCCTCTACCGACCCGGATTCGATGCGGCGTGGGTTGAGGCGGTCGAACCCGAGCTTGAAGCGGTGGGAGGCTACAGGGTCCGAGCGTGACGTAGGTGGAGCTGAACTGATCCGGCCATAGCACGGCGGGAGACGGTCGGATCTAGCGTGGCGTGGGTAGAGGGGGCGGACCTGAGGGTGGAACGGCGGGAGGCGGGTGGAGGTAGCCGGATCTGGCACGGCAAGAGGTGATCGGATCCGCCTCATCGAGCCCCTCAGTATATGTTTTTATTTAGTTTGACGAGAGTTCAGAATTGTTATGCTATTTTCAATCTAAGAAGAGTTCAAAATTGACATGTAGAAGGGTTTCAAGTTGATAAATAATTATGCTCATAATGAAGTTTAATCTCAAGATTAATCTATGTTTTTCAATACGACATTCGATGAAAAAAGTATGAAACATTCGTATTAGATAAATCAGTACATAAGAAAAGTCCTTCAACCTTAAAGGGTATTTCAAACTTTATAGCAATAAACTATACCATCCAACCCATCAGAAAGCCAGGATACCAAACAACATGTCTTGACTTAAAAACAGACGGCTTAAAAGCTCGTTAAACCAAAAAGCTAGCTTTAAGCTAAAAGCCAAAAAATCTAAGCCAAAACAAACAGGACCATAACCGAAACCATTGCTTATCGGGCCGTAGCTCTTTTTTTTAAATGTTGCATTGAATCTAGGATTAATCGTTTCATAACCGAAACCATTTTTATCTGACACCTATCCCCTGCCGCACTCAGGGAGCGTGGGAGATAGCCAATGCCGTGGCAGCGTGTGGATAGCCAGGCACGGACAGGCGGCGTGCGCACATGGGCAAGTCTTGTTTCGTAGCGCAGAAGGCATCCTTTTTCGGTCCCCGGGCTTGGCACCTCGTCCTCCCACGGTCATGCGTGCTTCCACGGCGGTGGCCACCTCTCGCACTCCTTAGGCATGGCAGAAGACAGGTATCATCTGCCGCACTCTCTGTGACGGGGGAGTGAGCCATTTTTGTAAATATATATGGAAAAAAGCTATATTTGCAATAAAAAAAATCCGCTACATAGTACTAGATTATTGATGAATTTCTTGTAATAATGTATGTAGTTACGCTAGTATTCTAACTTTTTGCGTAACGGGCTAAAAACTCGAGGTAATTAACGAGTGGCTAAACAATGGCTTGCCATGACTTGAAGATGAGTTACCATCAATTAAGTTGCCGGCCTGAATCTGATCTTCCTTGGCGCAGTGCCCCAAAAGGCTCTCTTGCTGTACACTGCTTGAGATAAAAAAAAAAGCACATGCCGCTTGCCATCTTCTTGTCCAAAGTGCCGAGCGCAAGCCAAGTGTACAGGTTCTCTGAACAACTACCAGACAGTTGCATGTTACACGGAGCTGCAAAGTGAAACCGAGTTAACCAGTGATTGTCAATGGCAACTTGCCAGGCGTGCTCCCTCCTTGTCAGGCAGGTGCTGTATCTGAGGATCATTTCATATGTAGATTCTGGGCAGATTTCAGGAGCGAGTTTCTCTTTAAACGCCCGGGGGCTAATGCGTGCGGTGTATCCAAGTCCTTGTCTGGGCCGTGCCTGTCTGCTTGTCTATGTTCAGTGTTCGGAATTTCAGATAACTTTGGTAGCTGTTGTGGACGATCTAATAGAGATATCGTGTTCTCATCTTTGCATCCTTGCTGATTAAGACTTGTTTATGATCGGATTTCCTCTGTGTGTGTGTGTGTTGTGGGGGTAGGGGGGATGCAAATTTGCCTGGTTCGGAATACTGGGTTATAGAGATTGTTCCGATTGTAGTAGGGGATAAGATAATACAGTTTCCTAGTGGGAAAGTGCATTATCCAATTATGTCTTTCCTCTACCTTCTACTTATTTGTAGTCTTAAAAGAAATAAGTACCTCAGAAATTGCAGTGAAAAATTGCATATTATGATGATCGAGATCACCTTCTGGGTTTCGGTTGTCTACATGTACACAAGCGAGATTCGAACATTTAAGCTGAAGCGACAGAAAATGAAAGAACAACTATAGGTTCAAGAATTCCATTCATGTGGAAACTATACATGGTATGTACGTAGGTGGTACTCTTTCCTAAGCTTACAGCGCGTAGGGCTGTGAAAAAAGCTCGAGCTCGGCTCGATCTAGGCTTGATTTGAGCTTGGTTCAAGCTTCAAACGAGTCGCACTTGAGTTTAATCCTGAGCTCGCGAGTTTCACCAAGTCAAGCTCGAATAGCTCGTGAGCCTAAATTTTTTTCAAATTATTTATTAAATATCACTATATATTAACTTTTATGAGTTTAATCGAGTCGAGCTCGAGCTTAAGCATTTTTTATTGTTGAAAAATAGTCCATATTGAATTGCTTATTGTTACCGAGCTTACTCGAACCGAATTCGAGCTCAAGCCCGAACCAAGCTTGCTCAAGCTTGGGAGCCCAAGCTCACTTGAGCTCGACTCTTTTATAGACCTACATGTGCGGATGCGAGATTTGATCATGTTCTTTATGAGAGATTTAAATTCTGAATGGAAATAAAATAAAAATAAGCAATTTGATTTCTATACGACTTCCAACGTAACATCCATAAATAATTAAAATTCAAAATAATAATTAAATAAAATTAGAAAATTAAAAGAAAGTGTTTATGTCAAGTACAATCCAAATTAACTAAAATACGGAATAAAAATAAATAAAAATTAGCACCTTGATTTCCATGTGACTTTCAAACTAACAATTAAATAACTAGAATTCAGGATAACAATTAAACAAAATTAGCAAATTTAAAAAGAATGAGTCCATATCATGTCAATATAAATTAAATAAAATTAAAAATAAAAATTAAAGGTAAAAATAGCAATTTGACGTGAAATCTTTTAGATGTTTTAAGGTGAGACGCGCGAAATCGAAATCGTAAACTCCAAGATGAAGGACGTCTCGCTAAAAAGCTCTTAGAAACGGCAGTCCCCTACTATGGGCCAGCTAACCAACCAAGTGCTAATGGGCTTGGCCCGTGACGACGCCAGTCAGCCACGGAGCCCATGGAAGATGGAACGACGACGTGAATGGCCTATTCCGCGCTGTTGTTCTTTGCGCCACCGCTGTACGCAAACCAGCCCGCCCGCCCGCCCGCCCGCCCGCCGTCGCGCCCCGCCGGCTGCAGCTTTTCCGCTCATTCCTCCGCTGCCTCGTCTCCTCTCCTTTTGTCGGTGGAAGCCAACACCGACGCGGGCATACACAAATGTGACGGTGAGCTCCGTTGCTGTCGTGCGTGGGATGAGCGGAACAAGCGGCCGCTGGTTCCGAAACGAACCCGTGCAGGTGCATATCCCTATAGTTAAAAGTTAACTACATCAGTAAAGTTGTAATCTCAACCATTTATTTTCGATCGGGTGAAAGTGAAGATAACATAATTTAAATCGTTGGAGGAAATGAATAGTTAAGATTACATTGCTTTCTAACTCCAGGGATCTGGTACGGAGCTTTATTGTTGTACTTTCAGGCTAGGCCTGATAGCTAGGATCCAATGGGAATTTGAACCCACTCTTTTACTCGGAAAAGAGAGTCCTCGGTCTTTAACACCGTCCGACCAACGAACAGTCCGTATCAAAAAATAGTACGTTGCCACAGCGTGGTTCTACAATAAAAAAATGGCACAATGTTTCTTAAACAATATTATCGAAAGATCTATACCGTCGTTTTTTATCCAACTGTTCACTTGTAACTGCTTAAGTTAATGCGACTGTATTGGATCTCTTACCCTTCTACTCTATGGGCTTACGTTACATCAACTCATTCTCTCCCTATATTTTTTTTTCGCCGAATCAACACCAACCCATTCGCACTCCTCTTAACGTAAGGTAACCAAGACAATCAGGACCAAAACCAAATCGAAATTTGGCCGCCTCGGCTCGACAACGATGATCCACATGCCGGCGATTCCCCAGCGTTGAGGCACAGCCAAGACCAGGTCACACGACGGTGCGCCCTCCTGCCTCGCATGCTGTACCCGGTACACGCATCGCTCTTTGGCATGGCACGGCGTACCACCGCGGCCAAGTGCCAACTCGTACTCCACCCAGCTAGCTGGCAAGTAAGAGCAGTCACATGTAGCCGATGGAAAATGACAGGGCACGGCCTGCGCGCGACGCATCAACCACCGCATTCACCTTTCACGCGTCTCGGCCGGCGCTGCTCGGCTGCGCATGCATTTGCAGCTGCAGCTCGGACGTTCCCATCACTCGCCACCGAACGGGACGGCTTGGCCGGGCGTATGCGCGAAAGGTGCTTACAACAATGCGATCTAATGGAGGATCGATGGTATGGACGGACGAGCGTTAAACTGGATTGATTCGATGCGTGGTGGAAGTAACGCATGCGTGTGTACATGTACAGATGTGAGGCAGCTCCCTGCGTACGTGCTGCCGTGCGACTTGGATGCATGTCACAGCAGCAGCGTGAGGAGCACGAGGCAGCATGGGAGGAGCACCAGATGCGGATGGCTTCTTGTGTTTCGGTGCGCCGCCGGGCCGCCGTTCGCCGTCGCCGTTGCCGGTGTGTTCGCCGGCATGCCCTGCCCTGCCGGCGTTTGACGTTTTGTTAGTACAAATATCTCGTTGCGTGAAAAGGAGAACAAGATTTGATCACACAGTTCGCCTGGTGTACTGCTTTCGTCGACTGCCGACATTCGGCTAGGGGGATGAAAGAGATGGTTCGATCAAACAGTTTGATTCCTTGACTGTTTTAGCTACTGAACAAATCGCTACAAGTACACAAAAATTTGCATCCCTTGATATGTATTTTAATTGTTCGTTAGAATACAGTGCACTCTACCCTTACATGTAATAATCGTGGAATAGTGCATGTTACATGACAGTATAACAACTGAGGACGTGGTCACGAGGAGACATGTATGTAAGTTCTAAACTTGTACTAAATTCATGAGGATAGTTTCACAAATTAATGTTGCAGATGACATAGTAATTTTGATCGAGGCATGTTTAAAGAATCTAATAGAACACTACGTTACTTAATCAGTAGTTCGATTCCATCACATTGCAAAAGAACGAGAAGGGTGTAGTATTAAAAACGGAGCTTGAATTCCTAGAATTATAATTTTGTTGTTTAGTTGTATGTTTTTTTGTTGCTGTTTAGTTGTCTGTTGTCCTTTGTTTAGTTGTATATCTGTGTGGCTATCTTGTTTTCTTTTTTTTAGTGTTGCTTTGGTTGCATAGATGCTGTTTCGATTTTAGTTTTTCTCAATGTTGTTTTGGGTGCAAGACTTGCCTTCCTCTAATAGTGATTGGCGGAGCTCTGCCCATTTTCTCGGAAAAAAAAAGGAGCGTTGATTGCACGCAGCACGCGGCGGGGCATATTGGCCGTACCTGACTCCGCGGGCACGGCGCCGCCCGGCGGCTCGGCGACGGGCACTCCGAGCACGGCACAGAGCCTGGGCGGCGGCGCGTCGACGCGGCAGATGGTGGGCAGCGCGAGCGCGCGCACGGCGTCGACGCGGACCCTGTAGGCGGCGTACCCGCCCACGAGGCCGCACAGGCAGGCGGCCTCACCGTCCACGACGCCCGCGAGCGCACCGCAGCAGCCCTTCTCCGGCCGCGTCAGCGCGCTCCCTGCCTCCACGTACGTCAGGCACGTGGTCAGGTTGAGCAGCGCGCGCGTGCAGTCCACCGCCCCTGGCCAGGGCGCCGGGGCCGCCCATGGCGCGGCCGATATCTGCGCCCGCACCGCCGCCCGCGGCTGCAGCGACGAGCCCACGAGGAACGCGAGGGCGACGGCCACGGGTGGCGGCATCATAGCCATGGCGTCGGTTCTTGATCTCTGGGCTGTGCTCTGTTTGACATTTGGAGATGGCAGTGCGTGTTTGTGTTCGTGTGCGTAGGCTGAGTGAGCGAGTGATGTACTGATGCGACGAGCAGTAGCAGCTTGTAGGCAACGCTGGGAGTTAATCACTTTTCTGGGCCTGACGTACTTTTCTTGGGAAATTTGGTTCTCCTCCAAAAGCGATTATAAAAATAGACTCATCACCAACGGTTGATGCACTAAAAAGTAACACATATAACCTTCCGCTCACTTCTACCGCGGAAGGCGCTTTCACTCTCTTCTACCATAGCAAGCACCGAAGCTACCGTGGTAAGCAGAGCGGTAGCGTCTTCTGCGGTAGGAGAGCGTGAAAGATGATGCGTGCCACCTTCCTACGTTTCTGTAGGGATAAAGTTATTTTTGTAATCGTGTTGGATGAGGAAAACACACACACAAAGCTTGAAAAATGACGATTTCCGACTCTTGTTGGAGTGTTACAGATGGGCCCGGTCATGGCCACGACCTCATTGGGTCCCTCGTTTCCTGGCAAGACAAAACTCTAAAGAGACCAGTTAGCGTGCCACTACTTGTCTAAAGTTCTGTCTTTGCATGAAAATGGCAAATGGTTGCAAGCAATGCACCAATGTATAACTGATGGATAGACAACCTACAGCAAAGGCTACGACAAGCATTGCGGTGGCTTTTCCAAGGGTCTCAGTAGCATCAATGACAAAAATATAGAAAGGGTACTCAGCGCTGCTAAGCTTTATTAAGTTTATGGTAGACGGCTAATAGGTTGTCTAGATAACCATCGAAAAAAAGGCAATAGGACTACAATGATCAAAGCCGATGCTCTAGCCTCTCCACGTCTCCTATTTGCGTCCGCCACTGCATAGCACCACACAGCAACTGCAAACTAGCCCTAATGGAAGCATGAACCGCCGGCTCATCAAGTGTAAGGTCGGGCAGCGACCAAATTTGTTGTTACTCCGACCATAGCTTGTTACGGGATTGAGAGAACACGGGTGGGGGCTGAACCATCTGCTTAGGAACATGAATGAAAATGGCATTTTGTCGTGACGCATAAGCTTGTTTCTGATGGCAGCAAGAAAAGAAAAAGGAAAGCTGTTCTGACTGCAACAGGTTGGAGTCCTAATGGTCAATACATTGAATAGCTTATAGAACCATTGTGTGGCAATAGTTTCCGCTGTCATGCAATCATAGTTTCTTGATAGTAATTTGGATTCCAATATAAATATCTAACTAATATTGTTGTGAAGAAAAGTATAAAGCATCTCTCGTATTTTTATTATGTGTTATGTGGTGGTTTCTGATTAGGCACACAAGCTAAAAGCGCAGTCCTACAAGTTTTGACCGACAGTAGTAAATTCTTTTCAGCATTATCCCCCATCTTTCTTCCACAAATTCTCCAGTGGAACAAGGATTTTTGTGATAGTTCCAAAAATATCACGCTGTTTTTTAAAAAAAAAATTGGCTAAGAACTTTGACATTCATTAAAAAAAAAGAGAACAACAGTCAAGCTACAAATGCACCTTCTGCTCCCACATTGAGTCTCAGCCAACCGAACTAGGCTCTGTGCCCAAAATGTCACGCTGTTTCATTCATGAATCGTCACTCCTTTTCCTAATAAATCCGTATGTATGTTCAAACATCTGGAAGTTGAGTTGAAAAGGTTTGGTGGCCACTGGCCACCCTGGTATCACGCTGCAATGCAGAGCATCCTATCATCTCACACTTTCCTTCGTTTTTGTACTGCTTTTTTGTTTGCTCCTCACTTTGTGCTGCAAAAGCTTGTGCCTTTATGATGTGTACTCCTTGCCCAATTTTCTATTTTTGGCGTGATTTTGGGACTGTAGGAGGTAACATCATTGATCATTTGTTTATATTGCAGAAAATATTCACAATGGATGTGGTCTAAACGTTAGGAGCACATTGCATAACTATGTTCAACAGGTTGATGTGCACAACAAAGCTATTGTCGCATCGCATTGTTGGCTTTATCACTATACTATGTGATCTTGGTCCTTGGATAACGTAAGTAATTTTGTCTCATCGCATTGTTCAGTCATGGCTTTTCTCAAATTCAACTTGTGAATTGATGTCCACAGAGCTGGCTGGAAACCGAAGCATGTGTATGTAGCCTCTTCGCACATTTTTTTCTTCTTCTATTTTTGGCTCTTTCCTGAATAAAATTGCAAATCTACATTCCTTCTTAATCGTACGTGAAAGTATCGGTAGGCGACACGTGTCATCTACCAAATTTCGCTACCACAGTAGGTCTCTAGGCACCACAGATGCCCTCCCGCCGAGCTCTAGGTACCTACACGGTACTTAAGCTTGATAGGAGGGCAGAGATGGCCAAAAGGGCCGCCTGGAACGGCACGGCCCGTTTCGGCCCGTCTTGTAAATAGGTCGTGCCGTGCCGACCCACGTGCCGGGGTGCCAGCCCAGGTATAGCCCGTTGGCCTCACGGGTCGTCTTGCGTCTTGGCTTGGGTCCTTTGCAGTCTAACGGGCGGGTTGGCCGTAGAGTCTAAGCGTCGAAAAATTCAAAAAATCGAGAAAAAAATTAGAAAAAATAGATAAAGTATGGCAAAAAATGCAGAAAAATTTCAGAAAAATGGGAGAAATTTAGAATAATTAGAAAAAACTCGAAGGATGTAGAAATTTTTAAAATATATATATATAAATTTTGAAAAAGCTAAAATATGAGATAAATTCTAAAATGAGACAAATAATTTGAATTAAATAATGAGCTTTATTGATGTTTGGCTGCCTCGTTAAAAACTTTGCTAAGTAAAAACTCAACACGAGAAAACCTTAGCAAAGAAAAAAGAGTACAGGCTATAGCTAAGTGATAAAAGAAAAAAAGTGAAGATTACAATTATTCTTCCTCATTATCTAGATAAAGATTTTTGAATGTTTTCGTCAGCTCAGCATTTTCTGCAGTATGTTGAGCTCGTTGATCAGCTTGTTCCCAATCTTTCACAGTGAGAAGTATTTCCACCATCTCACTTATCAGATTTGTTCTTCTCTCCTCGATTATTCTTCCGGATAGACTGAAAGCAGACTCCGAAGAAACCGTGGAGACAGGAACTGTTAACACATCCCATGCTAATATGGAAAGCACCGGATATATTATCTTGTGCTCATGCCACAACTGCAAAATGTTGAATTCCTCCTCTTGGTGCTCTTGGTAGTTGACAGTGTCGCTGTTGAGATAGGCAGCTAGCTCCTCACCACTTGATGTGTCCGCACTTGTCATTGATGTAGTTGAACTCCTTGAGAAAGAGCCACCTGCACCCCATATCTTTCCCACACGGTTTTCTTCACCTGTTGTGGGTGCTTGTGGAGGTCGCTGCATGCGAACTCCAGCAAACTTTCAATCATACTTATTATAAACTTGAGATAAGTTAGCACGGACAGTTGAAAAATAACTAGAATAATCAGTACCTACCGCATCACTTAGAAATGAGAGAACATTAGAGAATCCTCGAACTTTAGCTCTAGGATCTAAAATAAATGCAAATGCATATAACATAGGAATTTCTTGCCAATATTTCAAAATTTTAGTTTTCATAGCATAAACAACTTCACGCAAGATATTATCATTTTCGTGGCTCTTTAAGTGGGTAGCAATTTCTTAAATATGATGCACAATTAAAGGAGAGGTTGCGTAATAAACTCCAGATAAATCAACAGTAGATTCAAAAAAGTTCTAAAAATGATAGCAAGTATTTAGCAATATACCAATGAGTAGCGGCTGACCATCCCGTGTACGACAGTGCGTGTTAATAAAAATAGAAAATGTGCTCTCATATGGTATAAGATTCTTAAGCGTCAAGTAAGTAGAGTTCCATCTAACAGGCATATCCGAACCAAACTTACGCGGACGCACATTCATTGTAATACAATAAGTCTTAAATGCTGCTACTCGTTGGTTAGAATAATTTAAGCAAGATATTGCAGTGCGAAAAGGTTCAAGATACTTATCTAACCTCTTCAAACCAGATTTAACTATAAAATTAATAATATGGCAAGCACAATGTTGATGTAATAAGAAAGATTTAGCATAAGAATTGAAAAGCGGAGTAAGAATGTTCATGGCAGAAGTATTTGCAGAAGTATTATCTAATGTTATTGAAAAAATCTTATCACTAAGACCAAAATCTTTCACAACTTTTACAATAAAATCAGCAATATTTTCACCAATGTATGCTACATCAATTAATTTGAATCCTATAATTCTCTTTTCTAGTTGCCAATCATCGTTTACATAATAAGCAACTACACTAAGGTAATCCTCTTTAGCTCTACCACTCCATATATCAGATGTCAAAGACACAGAAAAAGTTCAGGTACTAACTTTTTCTTTTAGGTTATTGCGATAATTGTTATAATATTTAATCAAATCTCTAGTTGTTGTCTGTCTAGAAACTGCAGAAAACCTAAGATTATGAGCGGTCCTAATATAGCTTAAGGAAGATCTTAAGAAGCGATTAAACGACAAAGAGATTCACGAGCTACCTCAGGATTGTAGTCCCAGTTACATACCGTACCGTTGGGTTGTACTACAGCTGCGTCTGTCTCAAAGCCATCCTCGTTTTTTTTCTACAGCCCTCAGCATGCCTCTTCAAATGTCTTTTACACCTGAAGATTTCGCAGTTAATTTATGCTTACAATATTTACAAATAGCATACCTGCTCTGGACGTCGTTTGATGTCTCAAAAATCTGCTCGAAATCTTCCCAAACTCTCGATGTACTGCGTCTTATTTTTTTCGCCCAGGTGTTTGCCGACGCAGTAGCACTTGTAGAGCCTGAGGATGGCATAGCTCCTGCAGCTTCTTGGACTTGATATGATGCAAGAAACTCCTCAGGTGAAATACCGAAATCAGAAGCTGGGAACGACGAAAAATCCCCGGGCTCCATAAAGCAAACTACAAGAAATAATTATGCTATTAATACTAAAATATGATTTAAAATACTAACAAAATGAAAAAATAAATCACAATTATCACCTTGATTTCTCGACAGAAGCCGAAAGCCGAATTTCGGATTTTTGGATTTCTAACAAAACTATTTTGAATTTTGCCAAATTACCACCAAGAGCAAAAGAATTTCCACAAGAGAATGAGTAGAAGAGAATGCAAGATTGCTGGTGTGGAAATGGGGGACAACCACCTATTTATAGGAAAAAAATTCAGGATTTTTTTTTATTTTTTTCGGATTTTTTTTGAATTTTTTAAACGTTCAACGGCTATAAAACAACTATTTTTTTAAACGGGCTAAACGGGTCGTGTCCGTTCCGTGCTGTTACCGTGCAGGGCCGTTGCCATGTCGTGCCGAGTCCAGTCATAGAGGGGTCGTGCGCGATCTTGCCCAAGCAGCAAGACGCGCGGTGGTGCGGCGTCACGACCGCGGCATGGGTTGGTGGGCGTCGACACGACCCGTTCTGGTGGGCCGTCTTGCGTGCTCGGCCGTGCCAGCGATGTCGTGCCTCGGGTCGGCCCGTTTAGCCATATCTGTAGGACGGTATCTATGATGCCAATCACCTGTTGTGGTAGAGGAGTGCCATAAGTGACACTTATCATCTACCAATTCTTTCACCGTTAAAAATAGGACTAGATTTGCAATTTCATTCGAGGAGAACCAAAAATGAAAAAAAGAAATGGCCAATTCTTCACGAGATAGACAAATTAGTACAATGATATGCATATCATTGTCCTATGGATACATCTAAAAAATAAAGGCTGTGAGATTAAAGACGTGATCTACCCGTGACATATAATGAGGCAATGACCTGCCATGTCTCGGACTAATACTAACGCAAACGGGCCAGTGACAGATGTTCTTTCCCCTCAAGAATCTATCCACATTGGAGTAACCTTTCGTTTGAGCTAAACAGATAAAATAGTACATAATCCCCTAAAAAAAGTACATAACCTTCTTTCAGGCCACAGGAACTGGAAGAACGAAAATTGGTCAGGTACTGAACGAATGTAAATAGGTGCAATTAACTTGATTGGCTAGACATAGTACAATACAATGTGGCTTACCATTTATGAACATACAAACATAGGCACATGAGAACAGCAAAGATGATACAGGAACTTTGAATGTTTCTTCTGCAGCTCGTGCAAGATGGTCATTACACAAAAAGCCTAGTGCTGGAAACCTAGGGGTAAAACTTGCCAGCAGCCGATACAACATTATTACAACGTCGTTCAGCTTGTTCCATTCAAGATGAACAAAAAATCATGGACCGCCAAATGCCCATATTATCTCAAGTAGCTGAAATGAGACATCCGCCATTACACCGGAAAAGAAACTCTGTAAAGTAGTGATAGTCTTTTCCTATATTGTCCCAACGCACGAGGGCAAGAACGTGTTCACTCGGAACCGAGACCATATGGTAAACATCGACGTACAACCAACTGCATAAGCATCCGTTATCTTCTCATAGCAATTGCTGTGAGCAGATTTACTCTCCTACAGTCATTCCAAAACCAAATTTGTAGTTCTTCTTTGAATGGTCAATCTGCACCACAAATCATAAGTTCAAAAAATACATAAAAAATTCAAGGCTTTCATTTCTTGCTATTTAACAAAACAAATGCAATGGCAAAAGGAGAACATGTCCATTGGAACTCTGATACAATTCATACCTCTGCAGAAAGAAGAAAGTTGACACCCATGCTCAATCTCTCTTCCAAGTAAGCAGCAACAACACCGTTGGAGTCAATTTTGCCCCTTAGACGGCACTGCAACAGAATTCATTAATAAATTAAAAACTACCAAAAAGAAATTTCTGAAAACAAGGAACTACATGGGTATAAACTCTTCGTGCATATCCATTGGCATAAACAAGCCCATGAAGAAATATAAAACATGGAGGTGCTCAATAAAGAATGCATTGCTAAGTGATACAAAATGTCGAAGTGTTATAAGATACTGACCTGCCTAAGCATGTAGTCATAACCAAAGCTAGAAGTCACGTCTCTTGACATGTGGTTATACATGAAGTCAGACGCAAGGGAAACCTGCATATAGATATACTTAGAAGTTATAATCATGTTAACATGGCATGTGAAGTTCTGTTGATGATATTGGTGGAGTCCAACCTTCTCGGAAACTTTCTGGACATAACTTAAGGCAACTATACCAGTACTAGCAACCTGTAGAGTACCCACCTGCAATGATCATAAAAAGAAAAAAGTGCTCAGAGGCTTAAAAACTTACGTATGTGATGTAAAAGTTCAACCTATACCATCCAAAACGAAAAGGACCACACTAGCTCCTTACCATTTTATCTGTGTTATAACGAGAAGCAAAACCAATTCCAGACTTCCTCTGGTGACCAAGCCAGAATACTTCAGTTCCCATTGATAAATTCGGTGTAACACTCTGAAACACAAAAAGGTTGATGTTTCATTATCAAGACAACAGTGAATAAAGAACAATTTAAATTCATAACCATACTTGTACCATCCTGGCAATTTAATGTACAATAAAAACTGCAAAATATTTTAGTCGGCATGAACATGTATTTGCCCACTTCATTACAAAGTTTACTCATATGTTAAGCAAAGTTATTTAATATACAAATATTCTTGCCATTTAACAATGTACATAATTAGAGTCCCAAGAGCGATCTGTTGAGATCAAGTATTCAAAAACCGGAAAAGGAAAAATACCGGCGGTTACCAGTTTTAAACAGGCCAAATTTCGTCAAACAAAATTTAAGCTCAATTTTGGTTTGCCCGGTTACCACCCCTGAATTACTGTTCATCAATTTAAATTCAAATTTCGAATTTAGAACTTTTTCAGACCAGTATGGCCGGTTACCACCAGTTTTTTTTATCCTTAGTTGAGACCATTGAAAATGTGAACAGGACTGACATATGTATATTTGCAATACAAAATGACCAAATACATAAATTTTACTATGGCCAAGTTATTTCTAAATTGACATCGAACTTAACGCCTCAATCGTATTAAGCCTGTGATCCAAAAGTATAGTTTGTTTCTAGTCAAAATATAAATCCAGCACAAGGTTCAAACGAACCAATACTGCAAAATAAGCTGGTGCCTAAGAATAACCACAACATCAAGACAGTAGGATTATAAGATAAAAGCGACCAGAGAACACATGTTTAGGGAATAAATATAAAAGAAGCTCAAATAGACAGCAAAGAACAAAAAAAAGTGAGTACTTACACATGAACTGAAGTTGCTGATCGGAATGGGAAGAATTTAAACAATCAATATTCAAGGAACAAATGGACAACTAAGTACAATTTTAATACGATCATTTTCCTTATTCGTCTCCCTAACGTGTTCAGGTACAGTGTGATGCTGTTAAAGTAAACCAAACTGCGCCGTAAAGATATTTACCTGAATATAATTTGCCCCATAGAACGCATTGTTTCCAATTTGAAATTGTGTTCTATAGTCTGTGCCCTATAAAAACATGTGAATTGTTAAGAGAACTAGATATCAGATGGAAGCAAGCAATAAAAAAAGTAGTTTGCTGATCAAGCATGCTAATAAGTATTGCTTATAGAAGCATTGTCAAAAATACTGACCTTGTAGTCAAAGTTGAACATCCCTTGGGAGTAATGTGGCTCATGGGTAAGCTGGGAAATTAGCAACCATCAGCAAATCAATGAAAAAAATCAGTCATCAAACAAAAGAGGACCACAGCATCAAATTCAACTACCTGTGCATTTATTTTCAGCGTAAGATTATCTGTCAGATCACATTTCACACGAGCATTCAGCCTTCCATCGGTCATCACCCTTCCAATAAGCATTAACTATAGAAAATTTCATAAACAATTACAAATCAAGTTGATACATAGACCATTCTGCAAAATTGCGATGCCATAATATCAAACATCATGAAAACAAACCTTTGGATCTAGAAAATTGGCACCAAATTCGTAATGTGCTGTTGGAACTTTTATTGTTTCAGATGACTGAGACGGAACTTCTAAGGAACCCATAAAAACACTGTTGAAGTTGTCAGAATACATGATACATAAGAAAGACAAGAACATATTCACCAACATTATGCATTTGCCTTACCTATGACTAAGAGAAAACTTCTGATTTAACCCTTTTGTGAAGTCAAACCTCAATCCTTCAAAAAGTTCAGGCTTCAAAGACACTGCAAACGAAGCATGTCAGTAGACCTCATGAAAGAAAGGGTTAAGAGCCAAATTGCACATGCACAGTAGCAGGTACACACCAAAAGAACAAGGGACAATTGATTATTTGCCACACCTGAGTTGGTGGAATTGATGATTTGTCACATTATGTCTCACCGACATGTGATCCCAGGGCCCAAATATCAGGGAGACAGGACGTGGCAAATCATCAAATGCACGTCAACTTTGTGGCAAATAATCGATAATCCCAAAAGAACAAAGCAAGCAATTAAATTCCTTACAAGTTTAATATTGCATACTTTCACGTAAAAAATATTTCAAGGAAATATGAAGACCTCAATAAAGACCACTTAAACCAAAACAGTCACACCGAAAGAGTGATGAAGTAAGGTGTCATTGAGGATGGGGAAACATAACTTATGGGATGGAATTATGTTTGCGGCTGCTCTTGTTGATTTTTAAGGTATAATAAGCAATGTAAAACCTTGGAAGGCAGCACTGCATGCATGTTCAGCCACAATAGCAGGTTACCCACTAGGGATACAAGATTTTTCATTTTTGGGGCCATTCTTCATTATGTAGGTTTGAATCTACAGGAAATCTATCGCGCGTCTACGCATGCGAGGGCTAGCAAAAAAGCTCGTTAGGGCTCGAATAAAAATTGCTTCGATTACCGCAGTTAATAGGTTCAAAATTGAAATGAGTCCATTTCGAGCAAAAAGGTTAATGAGGCTTGGCTCGATAGTAGCTCGTTAGTTCAAAATTGAAATGACCACTTTAATGGTAAATACAATTATTTTATGTTGAATTATGTCAATTTCGAAAGAAGCTCGATAACAGCTCGTAATGCTCAATAGCCAGACTGCGCGGGAGTATTGGCGCGCGTCGCTTTTTTAGACGTCTCATCAAGCGACAGACGAACGGACAAAGAGCAGGGACATTTTGTCGTGTGTGCCAAACAGTACCATACCCATCCTCAACTTCCCCACTTCCACCATGTCCTTTCCCACTCCCCTTGGTCTCTCCTTGTTCTCCCAGATCTCGCTCTCGCCAAATCTTGCCGCATCTTCCCCGTCGACGAGCACCCATAGCATCGCACGAGGCGAGTGAAACGACACTTCCCTCATCGCTCAGCATTAAAGCAAGCGCGAGAAGGCCCTTCCATGGGAGGCGTGTGGCAAAGGGCGCGCGTGAGCAACATCTCCCGAGACGGCACTCAGTGATAAGCCAAGCATGATCACAAGTGGAGTGGCCCGAGGCAGCAAGGGTGGGACCTATGCAGCACAGATCCGACGACGACAAGATAGGTGCTCTCTCCATCTGGTGTAGATCAAGCAATGGCACAACAGCTTCAGCGCACGGTGAAGAGGCCATGGTGACGTTAAGCACTGTGGCGCTCAAGCCAGCGCTAGCTAGCACGGCCAGGCCCGAGGCCAGATGGTGCCACACGGCATGGTCCGAAGAGAGGCATCATAGGCCGACATGGTTGCGTCACTCTCAACGACGCACGGCGACAAGGCACGACCAAGAGGACAGGAGTTGCTACCCTTCGGTGCAGTCTCGTGGAGAATCGATTCCAAGCAGCCACACTTGAGCACAATGATGACTCTGGCATGACCAGGAGCAGCATGATGATGTTGAGGTAGCACACAGCCCAGCAGCGAGATTGCCGAGGTGGGCACGAGCCAACACAGCATGAGGTTGCAAGGGTGTGCACATGCCTATAGATGGCGCTCCAAGTCCAGGCTCGACAGCTAGTCATCAGTGGAGAACCAGCTCCACGGAGGCAACCGTCTCAGGATGACGTCTACATCATGCCATCGAAGTTCGCCGTTGGATGAGGCAGCAGGATGGGGATGGCCTCGATGAGGGAAGAGTCGATTGTGCATGCTCCGGTTGATCTGGGACCCCAACTAAGCCTAAGCCATTAGGCTTGTAGACCGCATGTAGAGCAAGTGCATCGCTGTCCGAGGTGAAGCACTTTGTCCAAACTAAGTATATATGTTGTTCTTCATTCCGCAGATTAACTTTTGGATGTTGTTGGTGAATTCTTTAGATTAGCTAATGCTACTACTATTAGGAATCAATCGATTTTTTTTCACTTGGACATCATGGCGAACTTTTATCTGTTCGGTGTGTTTATACTACCTTTGTTTCACTATATTTGTCCATGGCCTCGAGAATATCCGTTTCAATATATTTGTCCATTGAGGGAATCTAGAGTGTACTTATTGCAATTTTTCATTCTCTGCCACTATTTAAATATTTTGGAAGAGGTTTAGTGGTTGTGGTATATCATTTAATAGGGGTATGTATGACCATTTCTCATTAACTATCTATTAGATTTAGTGCTTCCTTGATACGTGCGCATAGCAAGCTGTGGACAGATATTGTGAAACAAAGGAGTACGAAGCACATTGAGGACTGTCCAGTATTGCACTCAAATGAAAAGTTATAATTGTGTAAGATAAGATATTTTTTCTGTGTAGCCGAGTTAACTTTCTTACTTAAGACGATAACTTAAGGCGAATACGAAGATAACTTAATTAAGCGAGAACATTAAGTTGTGTTTTTTTCCTGAGAATTTGGTAAAAAAAATTGTGCATATGTGTATTGCAGATTTTGTGTGTGTGTGTGCAGCTACATATACCTGATCAGCTATACTGTCAGTTAAAACTGCAGGAGGGAACTTATAGTACTTTTGGTGGTAATTTATTAAAAATGCAGATGGTAACTTAGGATGCAACTGATGTTATGTTTTCAACTTACAAACCCACAAACTGATGGTTATTTTGAACACCAGTCTTGGCTCAAGAAGGAAATTCTAGCATTTTGCTTCGTAAAAAATCTGACAAGTGATTGTTACTGAATAGAAACTGTCAGTAAGCTCAATGGAAACTGGATATCAATCATCTTCAGGCTGCAGCTCTGAGCTCTGAAGTGTGGTTTGTGATGTAACTGTGTGGAAAAAGGAACCTTTTATTGTTCTGGATGATAGTTTGTCGATGTAAGCTGGTATCATTTTTTATCTGCAACTTATCATGGACACGATCGATATGTGTTTTCATAGGCAAACTGTACATATGAAGAACCTAAGGTTACGGGTAAAAACATGGGGATGTACAGATATAGTTGCTGATTACTTGTGTCCTTTTCTCTTTTTTGGATCTTATCCTTGATCTTGACTGTTTGATTTCACTCTTGCCCTTTTCCTTTGAACTGAAATGGTTAAGTTGGCAAGGTTTGGGGAGAATTTTTTATGTTCTTGTTTGCTAGAGCCAAATTTGTTAGCCCCCGATCCTTCAGATCAAAATTGAGTGTGGCATTTACTAGTTACATGGTAGCTCTGCAGAGAGGTGGAGGCGGGCTGCAGCCAGAGAAGAACCTCTGCGAGTGGTTGGGGCAGATTATCGTAAAACCAGAGACTGGATTAGCCATGCCCATGCGGCCACACCAAAGAAGAAGGAATGCGTGGGGTGGGGTGCGCGCTAAGACTAACGCACACCCAGTCATGCTGCAGTTGCTTCCTTGAATCTAAGTAGTTGAAAAGATATCTTTAGACTCTCAGGATAGTGCAAGAACTTCATTTGGGAAATCAGGAATGACTAAAGATGAAAATATGAAGCCTAAATCGCAAATGCTAACATGACCAGGCTGCTCCACTCAGGATCCTTTTGGGACAGCAATGGGGTACTTGAGGGGTGAGTTATGGAGAACATTGCCATATGTAACAAGATATTACTGTTAAATGAATAGTTAGAGCAGCACCTAGGTGCTCTCCTAGGAAAAATTTGCACAAATGCCACATGGATAAATCTTGGTCACTCGCTAGCTTTAAGATGTGTGCAAAGTTTTTTAGGAGTGCATTGAGGCACTTTTTTATCAGTAAACAAATGCCAATCCAAAATGGCAAGTGTAGTGGAGTTTGTGGAACGCGCCAGCAATACCAATCAGTGTCTCAGGCTCTCAGCAGCACACAGAATGGATTTAATGCCTCCAGAAAAAAAATGCCATCTAAAGCGGTTGCCAACGCACGACATAGTGAGCATTCTATTCATAATATCCTTTTTTTTAAATGAACGAGCATTCTGTTCACAAAATCCACACGATATACGAATCACCAAACCATGCCTAGGAAGCTAGGACTCACACATCAAAGCATCGCAACAACAATTAACGAAGCGCTGAAGCAATACACATTTCAGATCCAACAATAAACTATCAAATATATAAAGCAGCAACCTAACAATTGACCCACGTCAACCAACCGAATCACCACCAAGCAACCGGCTGTACCACGAATTCATCACCAACCACATGAGAACACACACACACACACACACCAGGTAGCGATTCGCCAATGCTGCAGCAATTCACACGCAGGAGCAGTCAAAACGTTAAAATTGGAGGGGGCAAGGGGACGAACTGAGGGCCTCGCGCTGGATCTCCTCGAAGGGCACGGGGCAGGGGAGGTTGAGGTAGTCCACCTTCGCCTCCTCCTTCTTCTCCTCCCCGTCCGGATTCGGCGGGAGGATCCCGGCGAGCCCGGGCCCATACGGCGGCGCGGCCACGTGGGGCTGCGCTGGAGGAGGCGGCGGCGCTGCGGCGGAGGCGATGGACCCCATGGCGACGAAACCCTAAGGCTAGGGTTATGGGTGGGCTCTCGTCTCCCACCTCGCGACGCGGGGGCGGCGGAATTTTTGCACCTAAACCCCCTCCCCTTTTCCTCTCTAAGTTCAGTTCGGCCTCTTGCTCGCTTCTGCGGTTGCGGCGCTGCGTTGCTGGGTTTTGGGAGGGTTTCTTTTCTCTTCTGAGGTTGCTTGACGTGGTTTTGGCCTTTTGGGCTCCGCTGTCACTGGGACGGAGCAGGGTTTGAAATACGTAATGAGGCCGAAATTCGAAGATCGGTCGGTAGCGATTTTTGTAGATTTTTTTTTGACAGAAATCGATAGAAATCATTCGAACAACTATCGATGATACTGTGAATTAGGGGTGAAAACGAAAACGGAATTTCCGACCGTTTCGGAGAAAAACAGAAACGGAAGCTTTTTTCGGAAACGGAAACGGGAGAGCCATGTCCGTCGGAAACAGAAACAGAATCTGAAATTCTGTATAAGTGAAACCGGAAATTCCGTTGGAAACTTGGCCCAAGAAGGAGAATGGAGAATTTACATTTATTTTTGAATTAAAATAATTTCAGAAATACAAATGGCTTTATAGAAAATATCAAATAGAGTTCAAAAATTCCGAAAAAATTCTCAAAGATACTTTGGAACATTTTGATCCTAGGAAAATCATTTCTAGCATATTTTTGGCTTCATTTTTCATGAATAAATTAATTATATAAATCTAAAAAATAGTAAAATGGCATTTATAAATTCCAGAAAATCCAGGATAAATCTCAAAAAATCATAAATGAACATGGAACAATAATATACAAATTTTAGGGCATTACATCTTTATAGTTGGAGGAGCAAGAGGATGTTGATGATAATGATATGGAGGAGGATATGATAGTTTGATCTGGGGGACAAATAGCGAGCTTTTAACCGACAAACTTGAGAAAAAACTTTCTAATGATACCGGTGAACATAACATTGTTCTTGTATCCACCTTTATGATGGAATGAGTTACATTATTTTTGTGGTCATGTATATTGTGATCATGTATTACGTTCTTGTGGAATTTTCCACTTTCGTTTCCGTATCCGCTCCGTTCCGTTCCGCATCCGTTTCGATCATTATTCGTTTTCGTATTCGTTTCCGGGGTTTTCGATTCCATTTCCGTTATCGGTAAAAGATGTGAAAACGGAAACGGAATGACCATTTACCGACCGTTTTCGTTTCGTTTTCATCCCTACTGTGAATCCTGTTTAGGAGTATAGTTTAGGAGAGTTTTTACTAAGACTGTGTATTTGGTATATTTGGTAAATACGATTCAGTAAATATGATTTTTTTTAAATATGGTAATTGAAATGTAATACCAAATATAACAAATATAACTTCAGTTCGGTATAAGTAAATACCATAATACTTCTGTTTGATATCGTTAAATATCATATTTACCAAACTAACGTGAATTGTTCTTTTTTACTTATCGTTTTGGACATCGATACGATTTCTAATATACACCTTTGACCATTACTTTATTTAATTATATGTTAGTAAAAGTTATTACACATATTTGACCATTACCTTGACAAATTTAATGATATTATTTTCATGCGAAATCATGCTTTATACACAGTTGAACATTACTTTATTTAATTATATATGTATTTTTTGTTTTGGTATTCGATTTATTTCGGTTTACTCACGGTTTTTACCGAAAAGTTGTATCCTAAAAATCATATTTTTGTCATATCGTACCGAATACCATAAACCAGTCAAACTGAGTTGATCGGTTTGTTCGGTTTTTATGGCACTGCTTTTATGATTTAGTAAAATCATGTACAACCCTAGTTTTTACTATCCTTGGATGATAGATACCATCAAATTCAAATAGAATAAGTCTATATAACGCCTCAAACTTTGGTTAAAAATCCATCCAACATCCCGAACTATGAAATTAGATATTTAACACCCCCCTCAACTTTGTAATCCGATTCAAATAACACCCTAACCCAGTTTTGCATAGTGGTATTGCCCATGTAGCTTGATGAGTGGACGGTTTTGCCATGTAGAATGACACGCAGGCTAAGTTAGATCAATGACATGTGGGGCCAGGTAGGCTTCTCTCCCGCCGAGCTCCCAATCATGCTTCCATTATTGTTGGCCCCTGTAGCTCTCCCCCTTCCTATTTTGATTTAGAAAAGAAATCCCTGTGAGCCTCATATGTCATTCACCTAAACATGATCAACGTGTCTTCTTCACCCTATTGCTTGCAATCTTTGTCTCAACATGATGAGCCTAAACCTAAGACTGGGGAATCTTATTACTAGCACGTGCCCGCTCTTCGACATTAATAGCAGTCGATAGTTCAGAGAGTGTCAGTCACTCCTTTATATGTCTTCAAGTGGTCACAAAGTCACACCAAGATGGCGGTAACTTCGCTAATTTCACATTACTTGAAAGCGCTCTAGTATAGTGTAGTTGTATTGAGTCATATTATCTCACTACAGCCCAATCCTCATAGACCAAAAGCTACCTCACATGCAAGGTCCCCAAGACAATCAATGTTTAGCCCCTTTGCATAATGTACGGAATAGAATAACAGAAGATTGAGTATACTCACAAAACACTGATTGACTGTTAGTGTCAAAGGCTAGGTTTATCAAAGACGATGTCCCAGAAAACAATATCGTTGTTGTAATACCATAGACTCACCGATAGGAGTTTTGGAGATACAAAGCTGCAAATCACCGAATAAGGCAATTCACTAAGTGATCTCGAGATGCAACCAATGCTGCTAAGAGCCACAGAATCGACTCCCTGGCTGACGATGACCTCGTTAAGCAAGCCTCGAAGGACTTGCTATACAAAAAACAACCCAAAACCGAGCACCAATCCTCCATTGAACCGAGCCAACTGATCAAGTAAGAAGGATCAGTCCAGTCACTCGGTAACAGAGAGCACCAAGAAGTTTCCACAAAAACCTCAAATTGTTGGCCCTCAAGAACAAGCACAAACACCTCGGGTTACTCACAAGAGTGGCATCCACGAGGTGAATGGACACAGATCGAGGCTAGAGACTATACAAGGACTTTGGGAAGCCAAGAATATAGCCAGACAACCCGCAGATTGGTGGAGATAAGGGATTTGTCAAAAAAAAAGGAGGGAAATCACGCTGTATTCTCTTCTTTTTCATATTTTTTCCTATGAGGATCGTACATGGGATTTAAAGGAGCTCGGAAGGAGGAGGAGATAGAGCAACGGCCGCTGAGGGTGACACCACCTCGCCGTAAGTGCGGGGAGGCTGCCCCAAGGGATTCGGTCGCCTCCACCATCCTCCCGCTCCCCTTTGACGTACTCACTTTGCTCTCTCTCAGTTAGGGCTAGGGCACCGGGATGCCTTAGTCTCAGTCGGCTGGGCCGGTTGGGCTAGCTCGATCTTATGGGCTAGGTCGGTCCCGTTGGCCTTTATATGCAACACAAACATATTTCATTTTGAGATGCACAGTTCATGTCTATCGAAATTAACGACTCTTCTTGCATTTATATTCTTCATCTGATTGTTCTTTCTTTCAGGCAAAGTGCATCAGCGTAACAATGTACTTTTCCAAAAGTCTATTTGCTGAGTTTATACACATGGGGCTCTCCTCTGCGAGAGATCGACAAGAGAGACATGGACAGCTTTAGCCACATATGACTGCTGTATATAAAAGCGATTACTATAATCAAATTTTTACAAACAAGTAGACAATTTGGTCCCAGTTCTAGATTTTGAGATGCTTCTGGAAGAACAGAACTCGGCTACACAGCTGTTAAAAAACAAGAGAAGAATGAAGAGTGGAAGGCATGTTTTGTACATACCTATCATTTTTTTTACAAGCATAATGCATGATTTTGTGAGGAGTATGTAGAATGGGAATGTTTAAGCTGTTGGCTGTATAGAAGTAGTATGTAAAAGGAGTAACTATTTGAAATACTTCTATATTCTTATAACGGTTAGCAACTTATTCCCTTTTATTAGAGATGATATACTACTAGTTACTAACTTCCTGTACGATAATATACTGCATTTTAAAACCATATACTCCCATTTCAATTGATATATAATACTTTCCCCATGTGCTATATACTCCCTTTTAAAGCAATATACCCCATTTCAATTGATATACTCCTTTTAAAAATAATATGCTCGCATTTCAAACGACTTGCCCCTTGAAGCAGATGCTTCATACTCCCTTCACAAACAACATACTCCCGTTCCTTATTTTCTAAAGATTATTAGAGTTGTACATATGCATAGACCATAAGTGAATTGAATGCACCATATTCTTTAAGGTAGGACGAAGTTGTCCCAGTAAAAAAAATCAAAATGATGCATGCATACCATATACTCTCTCTGACGTGTTCGTATGTGACCGAGAATTCGGCAGGTAGTTCCATTAATTCCTCTTTTTTCTGATTACTTTAACTTACTCCCTCCGATCACAAATAGTTATCGTTTTAGACCTAAGCACGGTCTCTAAAACATAGCTTTAATCACTAATTTTTATTATAATATATTTATAAAACCTAATAAAATTGTAATATTATGAAAGTACTTTTCGAGACAATTCTACACATTTGATTTTCATGTATTCAATTGAAATATTTAAAAAGATATTGTCAGTTAAAGTTTCAAAATTTTGATTGCATTTATGTCTAAAACGATAAATATTTATAACGGGAGGGAGTAAATCATATAAGTAGTGGGTCATTATTGGAGGGATGCCACACCTGTAAACCCGATCAACACATGAGTATCTAGAAGAGGATGAACACTAGATATGATGGGTGACGAACACTAGATATGATGGGTGTAACTACGGCCAAGAGAAGGAAAAGGGTACACTCGAATTTAAAGATTTTGAATGAATTTAGATAGTACGTTTTGCTGTTTTATTTATATAATCAGCACATACCTACAATTAAGCTATCATCAATAAGGAAAACTCTAGTTTGAACTAGTTAAACTCAACATCATAAAAATTTCAAAAACAATTCGCATGCAATACATAAGGGAATATACCCGTTTTGGATTATGGTGCTAGGCTCCATGGTGCTCCAAGTAATTATATGTATGTATGTATGTATGTATGTATGTATGTATGTATGTATGTGTGTGTGTACACTATTCTTCAGCTACGTGTAGAATAGTCTATTATATTTCCCAGCCAGTTAACATAGATCGACCGAGCCATGTAATCAAGTACTCGGTGCAACGAAATTGCCCCAATCCGCTAAGACTATCAGTTCCGTGGCCATCTAACTAGTAAATATGTTTCCTTATTTGTACTAGAATCTTTTTTTCAATTTAGCAAAACATTTTATTGGCAACTCCAATTCACGAACGGTTTTCACCAGTAGCTTACGGACGACGAAAAGAACATAATGATAGCGCCAATAAAAACCGCATGCATCCGATTTTACTACCAAATAAACATCAATTTACTGAATGTGTTGTAAGATTTTACTACTGCACAAACTCCACAGGCTGTTAAACCCTCCGGCATGATAGTAAAATCTATATATACAGATAGTAAATTGGAGTGTATTTGGTAGTAACTTTGGAGTAAATCTATCACATGACTATAACACGCCACGGTGAGGTTCGACAGTAAAATCTAAAGATGTAACTAGTAAATTGTAGCATAACCCAAAATGGGTACGGGCTGCGATGGGCCATGAGTGGGCCGTGCGGCCAAGAATTTTTTCAAAATATAAAAATCAGAATAAAATGAAAATTTTATAATTTACCCCATGGAGTTTTTCCTGAACCATGACCCTTAGCATGATCCTAAAAATCCTACTTAAAATCTAGAAGATGATAAGTTGTACTCTTTTTCCTTAATGAGTTTTTCTGAAGTTTTCTCACATGAAGGTTTTTAACGAGGCACCAAGTGTAACACGTGTGCGAGTGCAATGTACTATTTTCTTCGTATCTTTTTTTTCATTGGTTTTTTAAGAGGAGTTTTTGATGAAGCATGTGCATTACATGGTATTTGGCTAAGAGGGAGTGTTGAGATATAGATGGATTGAAGTCCATATTTGGTTGGACTCTATCTCTATACGGGCGAATCCGAATCTATCTCTTGTTGCTTTTCACTATATATTTATCATCATTTTATACAAGAGAATCAATCTAATAAGGAGAGATAACAGAATTTCATCTCTATATTAGTATTTTTTTTTCTGTTTATGCTTATTGTTTTTTTTTATATATCGTGATGATTGAGGACGGACGAAGACTACGCCAGTGTTGTCGTCCAAGGGCAACCCAGACGAGTAACTTGGCCCAAGTTACACCTGCATCACGGTGTGGCTTTGTAGGTGGCAACTTGCGACAGGTCAGCACTGGACCGACAAGGTAAACTACGGAAACCAATTGATCTTTTTTTTTGTGACAACCAATTGATCATGTTAGTTTCCAGAAGCGAACAAAACTTGTTCCGTTACACGGCAATCCATCGCACTCAAATATAGAACTATCTTACATGCGAAACGTCGTACGCCTCTCCTTTTTCTTTTCAAGTGTAGATATATAAAAGCACATTTTCCTACTTAGCCAGATATACAGGGTAGAAAAGAGCATAAAGTACTAGTTTCTGATGCCTACTGCTATTGCTTATCCAGTCATGTCATCGTATTTTTTAAATCTTGCTTCTGGTATATGGATTTACAAATTTAATCTCTTTCCCATCGTGGAATGCGTGACGAGATGTGCTCCCTATCGATTGCAGAAGAGCGTGTGGGCGAGCACATTTGAAGCTCACTGCCGCGCATGAGTAGCACAAAAGCTACCTTACCACGATAGTAAGTCTCTGATGGTACGATAACAGTCTCCTACTAAACTACCGAGCTCCCTATACTTAGCAACTTATTCAATAGCTCGACGAGCTATGGTTGCTTGGTATCATCACGCTTGATACTCATTCATCTAAGATAATTAGCCGGCACACCAGTTAGCTCACCTATGAAGTAGTACCAAGAAAGCAGGACAAGCTTAGACCTTGTTTAGAACGGCTTTTTTCATTTTTAGTAGTTGGAAATTGTTTCAAAGAGCTTGCTTTTTTATAGTCAAAAGTTAAAAACTAGCAACCCATTTAAACTATGAGAAGCTGAAAGCCCAAAGTGATCTGGGATAACTTCTCACAGTTTCGATGGTTAGGATCCTAACTTTGCTACTAAAGTTAAAGAAAATTGTTTTCTCCTACTAAGTATAAAATCACAAACCCAACGTCTTTGACCTTCATTCTCAACCTGCATTCCTCATGTGTAAAAGTTAGACAGTCAAATACCAAACCTTTACAATCCAACTGTTCAGCCACACAAGCTAAAAATACTTTTAAGAAAAACTAGGATCCTAGTAAACAGCCTTGCCCGGCGAGGCGGCGAGTCAATAATCAGAAAAGCGACCGGTCGGACCTCCCCTAGAAACTCTAAAATTTCTCAATCGAAGTGGCCACCCATCGCGTCACGTCAGACCTCATCGACAAGTGAGCACGTTCCAATCATCTAGGCAATTGTGTTTGCCGATATTTTTTTTTCTCTCTTTGCGAAGAAAAAGTTCGGCTAGATAGGGATAGAAAAGACAAACCCAACACCAGGGCGGCGCGTATGTGTAATGTGTGCACACGAATCTGCTACGGTTACTGATGTGCCAACTACAGGAAGACTGGTATACTGTCCTATTTTTCAGTTTCTTTTTCTTAGTACGTAATATATGATCTTTTTTTTCTAGAATGTTTGTTTCTTTTTTCTTAATTCCAGTATATTTGTTTTCTTTTCCTTGAGATGATGCTGGAGGTGGGGGAGATCTGTTGTGGGCCATAGGGATGAGTTAGACACATTAAACAATAGCCATTGGATGTGGATGAGTAAAGCTGAGGAAAGATCTGAGAGGTTAATTTTGATGGAGGCAAGTTTCTGGGGACGTTTCGCTGGGTGTACGAAGGTTAGGCCATCTCTAGTGGGGTGTATTATTTGGGGTGGACGTAGAAAAGAATGCTTAGGTGCATTATAAAAGGGTATAGATGAAGTGGATATGCCATCGGATGTCGGAATAGATATGAACGATTTAAGCGAAGGCCAGAGATCCGGTACTATTTCTTTTTCTCTAAGTATTGATTTGTTGATGATATTTCTACTACCCTATTATTAAAAAGATATAAATAAATATTAACCGATTTGATACGTTAGACGTAAAAATCTAGATATCTTATACACTGCCAAAATAAAGAGCAAATCTTCAACAGATACTAGAAAAAAAAGTGTTCAAAACAGCTCTAAATCTGTCAGTGGAAATTGCACTATTCAGTGTGAATGCGTGCAGGCTATAGATCTTGTGTGGTCATCGTCTACGTCACTACCCGTATAATGGCCCTGACATGCCATAACGGGCTGCATGTTGACGAGATCGGAGGAATTACAGCTGTGAGCGGGCAGAGCGCCAATGAGTAAAAGATACTAAGATCTCCACGTAGACAAACTCTAGAAACAACGCGCCCGACGTCGTTATCCCCCTTGTCGCGGCTCTGACCTGGCTAGAAGTCGAGATCAGCCGACCAGTAGTACACAGCGATTCACAGTGTGATTAAAGCAGAAGCAGCAGTAATCAAGTGAGGTTAGTGGTAATTGACCTGCCCGGAGAGCTTCCAGACCGGACAATAAAACGATGGCTCCTCCCGCGGGCGATGGCGCCTTTCGAGCTTATCCTTCCCCGTCCGTCTCTTCAAGAACACTAGAAAGGCCAAGCCCACGGCGCCCCTCACTCTGCAATTCTATATAAGCACCGGCCCGTGGCGCCAAGCTTGTTTCCCACTTGCAAGTGCAGAAGCAGCAAACCTTAGCTTACATACACGTTAGCGATCACTTCCTGGTGTTTCTAGCTTCGATCGGAGATGAGCTCGGTGCGCGCGAGGCCCGTGGGGTGCTTCGGTGGGGTGAGGTGCCAGCAGGGGCGGAGGGCGCGGGTGAGGGTGTCGGCTGTGGCGGCGCCGGCGCCGGAGAGGGCGGCGACGATGTACGAGGTGCTGGCGGTGGAGGAGACGGCGGGGCCGGACGAGATTAAGGCGGCGTACAGGCGCGCCGCGCGGCGGTGGCACCCGGACGCTTGCCCGGGCGGCGCCGACCGGTTCATGAGGGCGCGGGAGGCCTACGAGGTGCTCTCCGACCCCGAGCGCAGGCGGGGCTACGACATCCAGCTGCGATGCGGCGGGGGCTCCCGCGCTGCGCGCCGCGCCGGGTTCGCCGACTGGGAGGCGCAGCTCACCGGGCTGCAGTGGCGCGCGGCGGCGAGCGGCAGGGAGTCGTGGGGGAGCAGGATGCGCCGCGCGGCCTCGCACCCGTCGTCGTACTAGCTAGTCCAATCGCGGGGGTTTCTTTTTCTTTTTATCTTTTCGCCTTCTTTCTTTTTTTTCGCTGTGAGATTCGTGTGGTTGATGAAACTCCATTTCACGCGTGTCTGCAGCGTTTATTTTCGCACTACTATGGGAACGGCGAGTACTGTGTACAAAAGTAAATATTTTTTCCATGTTCAAAAGTAAACATTTTGATGTTTGATATGGTCACTTGTTTAAGTGGAAGACCAGAGTACCTTTGCCTTTTCCGTTCTTTTCCGGATTGGTTCCTCTATAGGGTATGTACAATAATGTGATACTAGTTGCCTATATATTTTTGTTATATAAGATTTTTGTCAACATATAAGAGAGTGCGAGGAAAGAGAGTATAACTGTCTCTTCGTGAAAAGACGACTATATAGACAGCATAAAACACTATTAAGTAAGTTATTATCTATAATACACTTTTTTTTATATTATAATTAAAAGATTGTAGAATCTCATAGAGACAATTTAAGATATCATCTATTGTACAAGCTGTGTATAGTTTGTCTTTAAATGACACGAAAGAGTATACAGACAATAGTCGTCTCTATTAATATATATGCTCTAAGAAAACATCGGTAACTAACCACTTTTTACGGACACTAGAGAACTAGAGTAAATAAAAAACTGTGTATTATAGTTCGACAAGCATTGTTTGTAGGCAAATTCTAGCGAACATAAAATAAGATTACTTTTTAAAAGACTAATATCTCTACTATTACAAAAGGGGAGTTTGTACATCGTCCTCCCAAACCGTATTGCACGTCAAAAAAATATGTGCACGTTTCACAAAAACCACAAGTCCTAATAAACTATGTTGACAGAAACCATCTCGGCTTTCGCACCGCATCCTCCTCCCCGTGGGAAACTGCCTACAGAAACCACCTCTCCATTCTCTTATCACCATCTCCACCAGCTACTGCCCCCTTTCCTCCGCTGTTAACTTCGCTCCCCCTCTAACTCTATCATTGCCCCCTCATCCTTCGCTAGCGCCGCCTCTTCCCCCATGTCTTCCTCCTCCCCCTATTAGGGTTCCCTCCCTCCCTCGTCCTCCCCCACTAGCAGTGGAGGCGTGTCCCTACCGGCGATCAAGATATCATGCAGTGGTTTCGGTAGACTAACTCTTCCCAGATCCGGTTCTGTCGGGAGGAGGCGTGTTCTGGCCAATGACGGAGGCTGGATGTCTACGTGCGCATGGCTCGCGCGGGAGGCGGAAATGCTTGCCGATGCCTCCTTAGCTGTCCTCATCACCACCACCAAATTTGGTCCAGATCTCGATCTCCCCTTCCTCTTCGACACTCCATGTCCCCCATTCCCTACCCACCCCATGTCTCCTAATCAGAGCGTGGCGCCGTGACCGAACCCTCGCACCAAAGCCCAGCGTGGTCGGCCTCCTCCCACACCCAACACCCATGGGCATCGGCGACACTGCAGTACGTTCTCTCTATCTCCAAACATTGTTGTACATTTTGGATTGTAGAAATCTTAGATTGTGATCCGTACTGCAATTGGGATCCTTACTGTATGGTGCTCATTGTGCCAAGTTAGGCTGCCAAATGTGTAGTACCCTTGCATATGCTAATCGTGAAGGGTTCACTTTCTTTGTGGCATTGAATATTAGGGTTGGTGGTTCAGCTTTGATCTTGACTCCTAGGGGACATTATGGCAAATTGATAAACCGCATCAACTTCTCTCACATTTGTGACTGCTCTCTGCACCTTAATTGGATGCCTTAGTTCAGGAATAGATATAGCAGGTAGGTTTAGGTGATAGGCCGACAATGTTGTAATGTTGCAAATATCATATTTCTTGATCTATCAAGCAAAGAACTTGTTGTAATCCGCTGGATCAATGTTGTAAACGAGGCCGGGATCGGTAGCTCCATTAGGATTTATGTGTCCCCCACCATAGTCAAATGGGCCAGCAACCTTTCGAGGTAGAGCTTCTGCTAACATTGGCATGCCATATTCATCCTTGGTTGATGCTTTGTCCATGCAAAAGATAAATCACAAGTAAGAAAGTGCAAGTGAATTGATCAAGATTGTGTTTCATGATGATGGCATAATTTACCAGTGGTAACAACAGCTGATTTTAGAGTAGCATGAGACCAATGAGGATGTAGAGCCTTTAGCAATTTGCTATGTCTTTAGATATATTTTAGAGCAGCATGAGACCAATTAGCATTTTTTTTGCTATTTGCTATATGTCTTTCTCCTAACTTTGTGTGCTTTCAGCTGAGAATATTTATTTGGGAACTTTGAATTCATACTATTATCTTGTGCAACATCCGGTATATTTTGCTACTAGATTTGGACTGTAAGGAATTTGAATAGCCACACTAATGCCTAATTATATTCTGATGAGGCCTACAGAAATATGAGATGAACATATCCATTAACATTTGGATGTCATATTTGTTTTTGATCCTTCGTGAAAAACATACATGTAACTAATGCAATAGATAAGTAGTGGAAACTCTTAGCTTTACGCTGATTGTCAATTTTTTTAGTGAAATGCTATATGGACAGGATGAGACATCATGGAGGGGGAAGTGGCAGCATGGGGGATGGGAGGAGGAAGCAAAGAGGTTTATATGGTATTTTGACTTGTATCTTTGTTAAAAATATTTTGTTAATGAGGATTACACTTACATTTGTGTAATAATTTTATGGTAATAAGTAATAACAAAAGACCCTATTTGAGCTTAGCATGCCAACATTATTGGTATGTAACGTAGTGTTATCCTGCCATCCGCAGATGATCTATTTGCTTAGGGATGCTTATCACTCTTGTTACACGGACTTTGTAGTGTTTCTAATATGAAAGAAGTTATCTTACATATCTCTATTTTGTAGTAACAATGAGTTATTCGCTTGCATTTTTAAATTGCAACATTTTTTATTTTTGGATTAACCTTTTTTTATGTTAATCTTCCATATTGAGTCTCCTATATGTTGATCTGAAGCTAAATGAACCCCAGCAACGATGTTTTAACAAGCACACTGAGGGTTAGTGTTGTAGTAAGTGCTTACTATTTTGACATGTCTTTGTTGCTCTTCTTCGATGCAGGATATTGAACTGAACAAGGCTAATTGATCTGCCTTTTATAGCCTTTTCAATTCTTTGAAATGTACCAGAATTATTTACAGTTGACATCATCGTCAAGGATGATGAAGATTTTAGACTTCGAAAGGGATGGGTTGAATCTCGATTGAAGCAACTGATATTAAAGGTAATTTGTTGCTTAAGTTTTATGTTTTGTGTGTAACACAACTTGTAATCTTGTTACTGTATTTTGGGGCTATACCCGTGTGGGAATAGTGGTGACAATTGTTGGTTGTGGAATGGGGAGTCACTGATGCAATGTTCTAAATGTGGGAGCTGTATACTTGTCATATATATTGTTCATTCTAGACAATTGATTATTCCTTTGATTGCCTAAAGAACCAATGACAAACAATACATGAAGCTATGAAAAGACATGCTTTAAGATCAATCAATTTTTGCCATCTTTCAGTTTGTTGATCTTTTTTGTATCAAATGAAAATATTATTATTTATACAAGGTTTAGATTCGGTTGCAAGACATGAACACCTTATTAGTTACTTTAAACAAAGTAGTATCTGACATCTAGAGCGCCAGACTACAAAAGAAGTGTTCAATGATAGCGAACTGTTCTAGCGAACATTGCTTGTACACATTAGTCAATGATGCTAGCTAACCGTTCTACCACCACCACCAGTCCACCACTACTTGCCTTGTCGTAGAGCAAAAAAGACCAAATGGTCCCCACACACACAAAAAAAAGGGACCATAAGGTGCATCGACAGCAACACCAACAAGATATTAGTACAAGATTTCAAAACAAAAAAGAAAGAAAGAAAGAAAGAAAAGTACAAGCAATCGTGACACCACTCCAATAATTCTGACTAAAACTAGTCAGACCATATACAGTAGTAGAAAGAGTTATTATCTATATATTTCTTCGTATCATTTAAAGATAAAATTAAATATAATTTCTACAACTGATAAAATTTCAATGTTATCTCTATAAGATCATACAATCTTTTAATTATAGCATGCAAAAGCATTTGTTATAAACAACAATTCATACATAGGTGTTCTGTGATATCTATATTGTAATCTCTTAATGAAGAGATAGCTACACTTTCTCTCATCTTTTTCACTCGTATTAGCAAAAATATTACGTGACAAGGCTTATAGACAGTTAACATTATATCATTGTATATATCTTTAGATAAATTAGGAACATGAATCCAGTATATTAAGTTAGTAGTTCAAGTCCATAAAATGGAAATAGGAATATACACTTCACACACCAACACAATCTTAATAACCACTAAATATCTCTACATCGAACCCCATCAGATAATATATGTCTCAGCTCAATTTCTCATCATACGACTACGGCGCACGCCTGCACGATGCACCAGAAAATATGTACGAAGACTCGAAGAGCAACATCCAATCCGAGCCTCCGCAAAATGCCCCTCACGATCTTCCTAATTGGTGTATATAAGTTCACTGAACCGAAGGAACGCGTCAACTGGCGCTACGCTGCTCTTCTGAAAAGTACAAACCGCGTAATAGTGCCAGAGCTGTAGCATTTCTAAACCGAAGCCATTCTCTATGCAAACGGATTTCCAGTTGATTCAGCGCTCAATGTCATGTTTCTGAAATCAAACAACAACGTTGATTTCAGAAAATAGACAGAATAGGGGGTTAATGCCTCCTAAGGTTGTCTCCAACGCAGGCGGTAGTAGAGGTCAGGGTTAACAAATTCGATGAAAATTGATTAAAAATCACGAAAATCGAGTATCGAGCCGGTTTGAAACTCTAAACCGATCGGTAAATCGGACAAATTTAAAAAAATATCAAAAAATCAGAAAAATTTATATGATAAAAACAAGCCGAAAATCAGTGAAAATTACTCAAAAAAATCGGCTGCAAGAATATTTCAATTCGCCTCTTGATTTCCGATTTTTTTTGAATTTTTTTCCCCAAACCGTTTGATTTTGAAACTCTTCGGTTTTTGATGATTTTCGTTCGATTTTCACGATAAATCGGTACCGCCAGATCTTCGATTTTCCACCTCGATTCGGTTTTGTAAACCCTGGTAGAGACGGTCACTAGTACACACAGGCACTTCACAGACGGTTTTGCGAACCGTCTGTAAGCAACTATCAATGATGAAAATGGTGATCACGGACGATTCTTGTTTAGAACCGTTAGAACAGTCTGTGATGTCATGTGTGTTGACTACTTCATAGTATTCTTCATCCAAGAGGACCAATTTAACAGAAAGTTTTGCTCTGCATAAGTTAAATACAAAATATATTACTTTGTCGCATTATAAAGAATAATAATATAATTGCTTGATTACCTACAACACAACTATGAGACCAATTGAACAAACAGGCACCAGATGCAGCAACATGAGCAGCAATGGATGCCTGCTTCACAGTATATTTGACAGAATAGATTAAGTAACACCTCAGACATTCTAGTGTCTAAATATACACTGGGGCAAATATTCTTTTGTTAACCAAAACTTGAACTGAATATTCAGCATGATGTGCCACTAGCAAACCAACTTACTATGCACAGGTATGAACTATCAGCCACCTTGTCAGTTCTACTTATCATTCTATGAACAACAAATATCCGAATCTAACCATGACTTCAGTGAAAACAGGCCATTCAAGTTCTATCATCCATAAATAAAACATGAATCATCACTCACCAAAACATTGAAATGATGTGGTAAAAGGAGGGAACAAGAGGACATGAAAAAAATAATATAGCATAATAAATCACTAAATCTAATACAAACTCATCACCTTCTGTTTCATCAAACCACCAGTCGTGAAAGGTCCAGCACTCTCCATTGCCATGAGAGCATTCTCCTATAGTTATGGATTGCTCAAAGTCATATTTCAGAACTAACAATGTAACATATAGATATAAACTTTTCAATGATAAAACTGCAAAGAAACGTAAGGATGTGGTATGAAATTCATACCTCACTCTTATCATCAAGTATAGTTTCCATCAGATAGAAATCACAATATTTGGATATTTCCAGTAGTTGTTCCACCACTGATGGTCTAACGGTGGCATGTTTCTGCATCAAGGAGACAAGGGCAGATAGCAGATGCCAGATAGTTTAGCTGCAATTATGGGAGGGCCACGTAAATACCAGAAGAGCATTGCTAATTGAACCAGAAGCTCCTCGGGAGTTTTCTCCTCAAAAACAACACCAAGAAGTTGGCAAGTAACCTGCATAAACAATATTTGTGAACTTCTACAAATTATTAAATGACCACATGCAGATTTTGCTTGTTTCAAGTATGGCCAGTATTCAAGAAGATTCAACTAAGTGTATCAAATTAGGTCACTATACCATTTTCCTCATTTTGTTCTTTAGTTTCTTTATGGAAAATTCTTTAAACCATTTCACTACTGACATGGATCAACTACAAAGCCAGAAAGTTCAGCACTGTTGTCTCCATTCGGTACAAAACAAGAAAAAAATGCTGTGTTTATTATATCTAAATGTAGACTTAAAACTCCAGTTCAGGTCGTCTCTAGAATTTTAATAACGCCTACAAGTTTCATCTTATTTTAACGATGTGCAAATTTGAGAAAGATATTACAATATCAAGCCCTCAAATTTTCTGGTCTGTTTTAACACTAACAAGTTGCAAGCACATAATCTTTTCTGAACACAATCCTAAGCTTAATTTCTACGTGCATATGCCACCCCCATGCTAAACAGCCTTAACAATAGTGTCTTTTCGTAGATCCTACAGGCTCAAATCCACCATTTATTTCTTTTTGCACATCATGATCATTGCAGCATGGGAGTTTCGTTGTTATCTAGTTTCCATTATACAGACCACCGGAGGTAGAGGGAGAGACCATACCTTCCATTACACGAAGTCGGCAACGGTGCCAAGGGATCCGGCGCTCTAGGAGATAAGACGGAGCCGCGCGGTCCGTTATGGTTAGGGTTTGTGACTGAAATTGGGGCTTGTCGTGGAGATCGGTTACCATATGGTGGAAGAGCAGGGCAACGAGGTCGAAGAGCCGGCGGTTGAGGGCGTAGGCGACGTGGCGCACCAGCAAGAAGGCGTCCTACTCAGCGGCAAGACCCGACATTGCGAGGAGGGCGGGATGGCTGCAGTATGATTTGAATTCGATTATGTGGTTTACGTTCGGAGTTCCGAGCGGGGTTGGATCTGGGGTTTGGTTTGGGCAAAATGGTGGGGGGGCGGAGGCTTACCGGTGGGGGCGGCGGGGAGTTGGATCAAGACAGATTTGCGGGCGGGGCAGCGGGAGGGGAGGCAATGGGGGAGTCGCCGGCCGGCGGAGACGCCGCGCGTGGGACTATGCTAAGGTTTGGGGGCATCTGCGTGAGGGGAACGATGGGTTTTATTGACCTCCGTCGTCACGGATGGTTTTCGGTTAAAACTATTTATAACGACGTCTATGATGTATATAAGACTCATTAATAACTATTTAAAAAATATCGTATGTGATGAAGGTTTCATATAAGTCCTTTTGTAGTAGTGGGTAGGGGAGAGAGGAGCGGCCATCTCAGCAAGAGAGAGGAGAGAAAGGGCGATTTGGCTTTTGTCCGATGCGAACAGTAAGGTAGCTTCCTGTTGTCCGTGTTAGAGAAGGAATGGCCGGCCGTTGGGTTCGAAATGTACTTTCATTTCACTGTACCCTAGTAATTTTTTATTTGGAGTTAATAAAATATCTGTTGTCATTTTTAGTTCTACTTAAATATTTTTTTCTAATATATGTGAATTATAAATATTTATTTGCATATTTATGAATAAAGAAATATGAGAAAAATATTTTTCTAAATAAGTCGAACAAAATATTACATGAGACAAACCATTACCATCTCATTACTGTCTATCTACTCGAGCGGCAGGTGGTAGTGAGGCTTTAGTGAGGTGATGGGCTCACACTACCGCCTCACTGCCCCGCTCTCATCGGAGACGTAAGGTTTTAATGGGCAGCAGTTGACATGACACCGCTACCGCCTCAAACCATTGGACACTGACAAGACAGAGCAACTTAGCTCGACGGAGAGTTCGGGACCTGCTCGACAAGACATGGCAGTCCACCTGAACATTCATAGGTTGTTACAACCAGATGGACTCGATGTACGTAGTAAAAATGCCAGGCGATCCGGGTGCAACGTGAGCGGAAGTACTATTGGAGAACCATCTTTGAGGCAAACCATCAAGGAAAGAAGTTGGTAGGTCTGGATTACGCAAAGCCTCTTGCAACGCACTCACGTCCGTGAACTGCAAAAATGAAGCGTAGTTAGAAAATTGGTGGTAAAATGGGTGGCCATGCTGTCCAGCACTGGATACAAGTACAACATACAGGCTGAGATAGAACCATATCTTAAGACCACATTATGAATCTTGTTTATGTTATGACGAGTCTAGGCAAATCGAACATTATTCTCACACAAACAGATTATTTGGTTCATAGTACAGGAACACAGGTAAAAATGGTTTTGAGAATCTGTACTGGCAATCAGGTCACATCTGGTTCGCAACAATCTCTAAACCCTAGTCGCATCCAAATTTGCTTACGTAGCACTCAGATATTTTTAGTAGACTAGTACAAGTGCCAGTTGACTCCAAATCAATAGAACCTCTAAAGGATGAAAGACGTGTTCAGAGCTTTCAACATCACCAGCATGTGATTGATTGAGTGATGACATTTGTGCTAAACAGGTTATTACATATGTTCATGATTGAACCAATACTTCTATTAGACAATAATGATGTCCCCACTCATATTGGACATGGGCATGACTCCACGCAGTGGCAAATGTATCAAGAGAGTTTCACGTTGGTTACAAAGATTCTTTCAGGCATAGCAGCCACAACAGTCAGTCAATGACATGCTTACTTGTCACGTTCTACAATTTGCAAGGGACCAGTTAAAAGACCCAATAGCCGAGAGAAACCTATTTGTGCAAGGCAAGTTATGTAACGAATTAAACAATTTTGTTGTCATTTCCTAGCAGTATGTCAACCATTATGCTTTAGATGCATTAATTCAAGCATTGCAATGAAAAAATATGCAAGATTTTTTCCTTAAGAAAAGGTACTCCATATGCATATACTTTTAGCAGGTGCTACTACTTCGGAAAAATGCCCTACCATACATAATAATTTACAGGCTAACGTGAATGAACAAAAACCATTTTTAGCCACTTTCAAACATTACTACAGCATTTTCCCACATTGAAATAGAATAGATGAGACAAATAATGTTAGATAATATACAAAATGATCGATAATCTACTGTCCGGAGAACAGGGAACAAAGAAATAGCTCTGCTAGTCTATTTGTTGCTTTTATTAGCACTGGCTACACCTAATGCAAGGAAGAAACTACATACCATATCTCGAGCCTCTGTATCAGTGTCAAATGGAAGATAAAATGTATTTAATGTATTTTGACCAGTAGAGGCTCCTTCCTGTAAATCATAGCTGTTATGTAATCCAAAATCACTTCAAAGAACAGCAATGGTATGCACAAACGCTAAATGGCGCAAAAAGAACAAAATGTTTACTAACAGATAATGTTTACTAACAGATAATGGAGTTGACCCATCCATGAAAAATTTCTGGGGATCATCATTTTGAGATTCCTAAATGAAAATAATTATAAGATTAGACTGTTTAGAGACCATGTAAAATTGAAGAGGGAAAAAAGGCTTACCTTTTAAACTATAGAGCAAGTAAATGGACTACTGGTTGTAAGGGAAACATTATCCACATTTTCGTGCTCATTAGTTTGTGGCTAAGCACTGGGCAGATTATGACTCATGATCCCACTTACATCATCAAATGAATGCCAGAACTGCAAACACACAGGGATGATATGAAATTTCTGGAGAAGCGGTTAAAGAGTCAGAAGTCCAAATACCATAAAAATATTTTAGCAACACAGAAATAACATTCTTATTCATAAATATGATAGATTCCTCACCTGTGAATTATTTCTATCCACTGGCCCTTTAGGTTCTTGTGGGTTAGAACTCATTAATGATAAATCTCCTGGTGCAGCTTGTTGGGTGTTACCACTGGTGGCATCAAAAGCACTCCAAGGCCGAGGAGATGTGAAGATTTTAATGTAAAACTTTAAGCTCAACAAGGTTGATCGATTATGTTTTTCGTCCATTTCCAAACTATGCAAAAGCACAGTGAGCATTTTCAAACGAACGATTGAAACTGCATTTTATTGCATGCATATGCTGATATAAACACATAGAAAAAGAATACTTTTTTAGAGCAAGGCAAATGTTCCTCACCTGAGAATTACTTGCATTAGGGGTCTTGGCTTTACAAGAAGTAACAACAGATTGGTTGGAGACCGAAGCATTATCCTTCAGAGGTCTGGAACCATGTTGGTTGATCATTTGGTTCGAACGAAAATAAATCACGACTCAGGGCTTGTTTATCTTTGACTGTAGCAGAAACACCAGAGAGCCCAGTGATTCCAGGTTGCTTTCTTTTGGAGGTGTATCAAATGTAGCCCACCCAGCATTGACCACTGATGGAGCTGCTGGTGGCACTCTATGAGCAGATGGAGTCAGGGGAGGTATATTAGCCAAAAAAAAAATCTACAGGTGCATCCAAACCAGTTACAGGTTGTTGATGCGCAACTGGCTCATTAAAGAGGTCTTCCTTTGCAGCACTGACAACATCAGAGAAGGCTATAAAACTTGGAGCAATGGAGTTCTTGGTTTGCTGCGCTCTGTGAGCATTATATGACTGAAATAACTTATGTGCTAAGCTTGACTTGCCTGATTTAGAGATGTTGAATCTATATTCCCTATTGACACAGTTCTCTGCATGAAAAGGTCTGAAATTATTAAATAGTTGCATTAGATGCAACAAGAAAGGAAAGTTGATTATTTTCGAGAATGGCATGCACACAATCTGGGATTGAGTGATTCCATTAGAAGTATGTATATGTTTGGTCTGGTTGCACAGGACTGAAACACCCATTATCAAGGAAATTTGGTGATTGGGGTGCAGTTTTAAACATATCACTCATGTTTGACCCTGAGCAATCCGGAGTCCTTGATCCACAACTGTCATTGGCAAATCGGTCCTCAGACATTCTCTCATGCAGGCTGTGTGGACTGTAAGCAAATCCATACATCTTCCCATCATGCCCCTGATCTGAACCAGGCTTCCTAGTTAACATGGTGGATTCTTTGCCATTGCATCTTTCTTCATATTGGTAATCATATGGTGGGCTCTGAAAAACGAATGGTAGGAATTAGCCCGTCTATGTTCTTCTTCATGGGATTTTTGGTTCTGCATAGATGGAACAGAATGTACTGTAGAAAGATGGATAGTTGCAATATTGTTGAGTTTGAGTGTGATACGAATTTGTTTCCTACTCCATCTCAAATCTACTTCTACACAGAATCTGCTATGTGCCACTATAAATGTCCATGTAGTCCATAGAAAAAACAAGAGTTTATTGTAAACATCTCCTCATATAGTGATATAGGTTTTTCCCGAAAGGGTTTTCCATGTAAAATCCTTGTCTCCCGTTTCCTTTAATCCTATATTTCTGCCATGCGTTTTGTAACAAAACATATGTTTTGGGAAAGGGAAACTACAAAAGAAACCACCCCCCAACACACACACATCATTTATGGAATAAAACATAAATGAACTTCGATCACAGATAACACCTGCATAACTGTTCAATGAAGCCTACATATATTGCAGCAGACTTGCTAAAGCTTGTGCCAGTTAGAATTAAAGACTGACAAAAGCACAGTTTTCAGGCAGATTAACAATTAGATGTAGAAAATTCAACTAAATGTACCTGTCTATCTCTTGGAAGCCTTTCATCTTCCGCCAGCATACCTTCTCTTCACATAAACAGCTTTTATGAATTCCCTAAGACTGTCAATGTTGCTGCAACAGTAGTTTTAAATCAGGGCATGTATATATCATGTGATTTCCCATTATGTATAAACCAACCAAAGTATGTAGACATGACAGCGACTGAGTTATTTACCTGCTATCTGGCAGCCTCATTTGCTGGGCATCGAAGTCCTTCAAGAACGATTCCCTGGCTCGCTGCATCATTCAGTTGAGTTAGGACATGAATCAAAAGGGCATTTCCAAGCTCCAACCAGTACTGCACAGAAGCTCATCACAGACGGTTTTGTAGACCGTCTGTATCAAAGTGTCAGTGATGACAATAGATCATCACAGACGGTTTTCTACCGTCAGTGAAAAAGCTCATCCCAGACGATTCCAAATTGGAACCGCCTGTAATATAGTATTATCACAGACGATTCCAATTTGGAACTGTCTAGGATGTGGGGCTCATCACAGACGGTTCTTCTGGGATGTTGATTTTTCATTTTTTACTAAATTTTGATGTATTGGCTAGCCTCAAGAAATGCCAGCCACGCCCTCTGAAACAATAGACAGTACAGAGCATCACCAGCATTATTATGACATACAATTTAGAAATGAGCTCGAATCTCATATGAACATACAACACATCCATTTTATAAATCAACCCTAATCGCACGATACAATGTACAACGTATCTATTTCAGAAATCAACTCATATATATAAAAACCAATTGAATTCAGAGCTACAAATGACAAATTCACAGCACAAGGTTCAAAAATTAATCCAAACGGTATCTAACAAATTCACAACTCATCAGGCAAGCTTGAGTGACATTCTCCTTTTGGATTAATGACCTTACGCATCAAAAAGGCGCAGAGTTGTCCTCGGATACTGTTTGCACCAGAATTTGGCAAGTCTAGTCAAAATCGGCAAGAAAGTCAAACATGCGGAAACTAACAGAAGATTTGGAAAGAATTGAAGATATTTGGTAACTGCAAGATCTTTGAGGAAAAACTGTCTGAGATAAGGCCGATACGGATCAGGTTTTGAAACGTGTTGTAAAAGGATACGATCGGCCGACGGGTATAAAATAAGGGCTAAAGCAAGCTACAAACAACAACACAATCAAACACACCAATCTACATTACTTTTTCTTGTCGACTAGGAGTAGTTTCTGTAATTTAGTCTTCTTGTAATTCGATCTTGATCAATAAAGTTGCGCATCGCCGATTGTTGATCTTCTTCAAATTACGCCCCAGGTTCGATTTATTCTGATTTTGTTGCGCATCGCCTTCTTCAGAATCGATCTGTCTTTATCCTCTGATTAGCCTTAATCGGCTAGTTAGACTTACCTTGTTACTTTGATCTTGATCGGCTTCAAGCTGATTGAATCTAAGCCGATTGATCGTTACGATCGGCTTTGAGTGAATTTTATATTGTTACCTTGTCGATTCTGAGTCAAATCGACCGCACGCTCTGAACGGTATTAAATGCGGTGTCTTTGTTGTCGAAACCCTACATCAAGTTTTTGACGCCAACAGATACCTAGGAGGTCGGCCTGTTCCAATACAGATTCAGCGCATTGCCAAGTCTATCTATAGGAAGAGTAAAGTCTTGCGTGTATATAAATTTGTAGGTGGAAACAATTGTTGCAAGATTGACAAACCTGTATAACATTGGTCTCCTTTGAACCAATAAAGAGTTGCATGTTGTGGCAAACGTAGAATCCACATAGGTTAGTCTCCTTTGGTTGTTGGTGGCACTGCCAAAATATAATAAGTTAATTAGTTCGAAAGATATTATTATGGAGTGTGAAGGATTATTGCGTATTAACGTATACCGAAAACTTATAAATATGTTTCAGCGTCGCTAGGTTCTTTCTCTGTGGACCCCTTATCACAGACAGTTTTTGGTTAAAATCGTCTGTGATGTGCCCCTCATCACATACGGTTTTAGCCAAAAAAAACCGTATGTGATGTACCCGAGACTCATTGCTTCAGTGATGACGTGTATAATATAACCACTTTTGTAGTAGTGAACCAAGAAACAACTAGCTCGATGGATGCTTTACCTGGTTCCCACCCTTCTGGAGAGCCTCGGCCTCTTGCGTGGTGAACTTCGACATGTACACCGATTTAACACGGTGCGTGAACTCACGGCTACAAGTGCATCAATGACAAATGAGTTAGAACAACAGAAGACAGCAGACTATTAGCATATGCAACGCAGCTAGCTAGGTCAAACCTTCTTCAGAAGGAACATGATTTGAAAACTTTGAGAAGTGAACATTTTCACTGCGGATAACAAATCGCGTGTTAAGTATGTTACACAAGCCAATAATTTTCTCTTCAGTCCAACCTCCTAACCACTAATTGAACCGAAACCGGGGAACACTAGAGCTAAAATTCATCGCTGGATTGGAGAGATGAAGCTTTCCAATTCCACAAGCTTGATCGAGAAACGTCCCAAGTCTCAACTCGAAACAATTACCGGTCACACATGGGTGGAACCCAAATAGTATTTAACAGAAGCGAAGGCGACCACTCACTGCATTCCGCTGCAGGAGATGAAGATGAAGGTCCAGAAGCTCATGCACACGGACTGCGGCTCTCAAAGCCACACACAAACAAAGAGAGAGCTCAGTAAAACAGCGAGCACCACCCCCAGATCGGAAGCAGCAGCAAGCAAGCAAACCGAGCCGTGGACCGCACGAGACGAGAGCGCGGCAGCTAGAGTAAATGAAACCCTTACGAGGCCGTTGCAGTTGATGCATCCGCGGTTGGGAGGCAGCTTCAGGAGCCCCCTCACGATCCGCTCGTTCCTCTCCTCCTCCTTCCTGGACTCGGCCGCCATCTGCGCTTCCAGAACTCAAAACAACCGGAAGAAGTCCGGAAGGAATTCGGCCGACGAGAAGCTCGGGTTTCTGCGCGGCTCCAGCCAGACATGGCCAAACGGTCCGTTTGCCTGTTGGGCCGTATAGTGCCGATCCGGTTCTTCGCGGGTTAAACAGACCGATCGGCTCAGTAGCCCGTTTAACTTCAGAAAATTTAAAAAAATTAGAAAAATAGACAAAGTATGAGAAAAATACAAAAAAATATGAAAAAATTCAGAAAAATACCTAAGCGGTCGCGTGCGGTCTTTGGCCGCCGTGCGCACCTCCGGCCCAAGCACGCGCACGGTGGTTGGGCGCACGCACGACGCCCGCTTAGGTTTGGGCGTCGTGTGCGTGCTTGGCGGGCGCAAGATCTTGTGTGCGTGTCTTGCCGTGTGGCCCGACCCATCCGCCATCTCTAGCTCCGGCCCGTTTGGAGCCGAAGCAGGGACCTCAAAGCGACCCGACAAGAGGTGGGCATCGTCGTCGTGTCGGGCCGGCCAAGACGGGCCCATAGTGCCGGGCCGAACCGTCTTGCGGCAGTTGTCGCCACGACGCCCGCCGTCTTGCGCGCCGGCTCGCCGCGAGCCCAAGCACGCCCATTTACGTTCGTGCCTACTTCCGTCGCGTCTTACCAGTCCGGTCCATTTACACTATTGCAATGAGAGAAAATGACCCAAATTTGCTTGTAGTATGCTAGTAGCGTGCGTACGCGATGCTACGGTGCAGCGAATGTATAGCCACCTTGATCAAAGAAATATGTAAATCTACAATTAAGCAACACGCATTCGCTTAGATCATCCAAAATAAAGTGGGGCCATACATTATGCCAATTAATTAAATCATTATTAGCGAACACGTATTCGTTCTCTTGTGTATCTCTGGACAAATTAGCAAAGTAAGTAAATAAATGATAAGAAGAAATGTGCACGCAAAGCAAGGACTAAATGAAAGCATGAGAAAGAAACATCCTGTGTGGATATCAGTATTGCTAGCAATGGACACAAATATTGGGAGAAAAAGAAGTAAATTTTATTAAATCTTGAATATGTATAGAGTTACTGCATCGTTAAAAACCTTACACCCCGGTGTGGGGTACCCCTGGTAAGGAAAAGAGTACAATAACTACGTTTATATACATAGACTATCCGAGACTGAGATTGTCAAAGTCGGCTACCGCATCCGTGATCTCCTGATCCTCTGGCTGATGTTGTGTCCTCTCATCTGCACGCTCCCAGTCTTTGAGGCATGTAATTGCCTCAACCATCTCAGGTCTGAGAGACGACCTCCTCGGCTCAAGTATCCTCCCCACCGAACTGAAAGTGGATTCCGACGAGACAGTGGACACTGGAACTGTAAGTATGTCCCGTGCGAAATGGGATAGCACGGGGTAAATACGTTGATTATTCTTCCACCACAAAAGCAAGTTAAGTCAATTTTCCTCGTCCATGTTAAGCTCGGACTCCATGAAAGGCGTGTCGAGGTAGTGGTTGATCTCTACCCGTGGATTCCATTCCGGCCTGCTCGACGTTTCGGAAGATGAACCAGACGATTTGCCTTTCAGCTTCTTCCACATGTTTGAAGCGATCGAACTGCCTCGTGCTTGTTGCGTTGTTGAGGTAGATCTTCGTGCTTCACTTTTGGTGCCAAACTTCTCGTAGTATTTGTCGAAAACTCTGAAAAACTCATAATAAACATGAGTATAGGCCTCAGAGAAATCAAGATTGAATGCCTCACTTATTCCCTCGAAGGCGCCCTGCAAGTCAGAAAATTTTCTCCGAGGATCCAAAATGACAACAAAACAGTACAAATGTGGAATAGCTTGAAAATATTTTAAATTTTTTTGCTTCATTGGTTCTATAATGGGACGTAAAATATAATTATCTCTATTTTCTTTAAAAGCATTAGCAATAAGCCAAAGCCACTCGATGATTAAACAAGAAGTTGGGTAGTACACACCGGATAATTTTTTAGTTGCATCGTAATTTTTTTAAAAAAAATTACGAAAATGACTAGCAATTATCCAATCCGCGTCAGTAACCAATACCTTACCATTATTGTAGTTGACGAAGAAAGTGATAATGTGCTCGTAGTCTTCGCACCGATGCAGCATAGTATAAGTTGTGTTCCATCTAACCTTCATATCAAGGTTGAATCTTCTTAGTTTCATATTGTTGGCCTTGTAGTACTCTGAGAACTGGGCAAACTTTACAGGTGAATTAGTAATAAAATCGATAGCACTACGTATGCCCTCCAAAGTAGGTTTTATTACATGCAAACCTGCCTGTACAATGAGATTAATAATATGGCATACGCACCTCTGGTGGAATACGAAACAATCAATATAAGACTCCAGGTGCGGTGAGAGATGCTCCATAGCCGTTGTGTTAGCTGATGCATTGTCAAGAGTAATGGAAACAATTCTACTTTCTATTTTAAAGTCATTAACAACCTCAAGTATACGGGTAGCGATAGTATGTCCGGTGTGTGACTCCGAGATTGGCCTAAACCCTATGATCCTTTTGTTTAGTACGTACTCGTCATCTAGATAGTGCGCAACAACACTAATATATGTTGCCCTTTGGTGAGAGAAAGTCCATATATCAGATGTTAATGTAAAGAAAAAACTAAGTGTCATAAAGGTCTGTTTTAACATTTCTAGTTTATTTGTAAATATTTTACAAATATCACTGTAGTTCTTCTTCTACTAACATGTTGGTATTACGGGCAAAAACCACGTTGCACCATTTTCTCAAAATTAGAGATCTCACCCGTTCTAAGCGGAAGATCCTCCGTAACTATATAACGTGCAATTTCGTCTCTAGCTACGTCGGCGTTATATACCCATGTGCTTACCGAACCGTCGGTATTGAAGTTGAGCTGTGTCTGCACGCCCTCGCCCGGCCTCCGTCGTCCGGCCGATATCTTCCTCAAGCAATTCTCCGCGTGTCTCTTCAGATGACATGTTCCACCACATGCACGTGCAGATAGTTTAGCTTGATAATATTTGCAAACAGCATACACTACCTCACGCTCGTTCACAATTTCGACGGTTCTGTCCATATGTTGCCAGCACCACGCGCGTCGACTGCTGGCTATGGATGCCCGTGCTGGCTGCATCGACATGTCGGGCTGCGTGTCCGGTGTGGATACCGACGCCCGTCCCGGATGCATCGAGGTAGCGGCATCCGAGCTCGGTGCATCCGGAGTGTATGAGGCATCCTCGATGCCGTGCGTGCCGTCCAGATGACGGTCATCTATGCCGTAGTCTCCCATGTTGGAGGTGAGTTGGCGTGGGTCTTGATCCTGACGAGGGGGACTAGGAGAGCGCAGGCGTGCTCTTCTGCTCTTGCTCTTGCGAAACATTTTATTTCACAACGAGAGAGCAAGAAAAAGAAAGCAAATAGAGAGCGAACAAATGAGAGAACGCGTGTGGTTAACTCAGGAGAGAAAGAATGTTTCGGGTGCTCAATGCGGAATAAATGACTGCTCGACGGATTTTAATAGCCATTATGCCCGTTGCGCGCGAGTTAATTTCAAATTTTCAATCGCGTCACGTTGCTTTACGTCCTTTATCGTGTCACGTCATTATTTGTTCGCTGAACGTTGCGGAGAGGGTGCGAGCGTGTCCATTCAAAATTGAAACGAGGCGCGGGATAAAAAGTAGGTTTCGTTCAATCACATCGCTGTCTATTTTCCTCTCTTTCCTGCATGGCTGTGGCTCCCGTGATTCTCTCAAAGACCAGACACGACCGTCACAGACATCAGACACTACTTTTCTCGTGATTCGCTCGATTCCCTCGCAGCTTTGATTCTCTTGCATTCAAACCTTCAAAAGCACGAAGCATCAGACTGAGACGTATGATTCCTTTAAAGATTTAAACAATGTTTTCTCCGTGATTCGCTCGATCTCTTTTCTCTTTTTTCCCCACCGGACCCGCCCCTTCCCCCAATCTCTCTCTCTCACTCACCTTTTCCCCGCCCCCCCCAATCTCTCTCTCTCACTTTTTCCCCTCCATCTCTCTTCCTCTGCCCCGATCGGGCAGCCCCTCGGGCCCCGCGCGCGGCATGGCGTGTCCCCTCCCCTCCCCCTCCGATCTCGCGGCCTCGCGCTCGCCTCGCGCAACTCCTCCGTGCGACCCCCTCCTTCCCCATCCACTCCAGCTTCATCGGCGCGACGGGCGGCGCCGCACGCGACCGAGCCCAAGGTGAGCCACGGCGGCGGCGGCGAGCGGCGAAGCGAGGCGAGGGGCCGCGCTTGGGGACGATGCGGCCCGCGCGCGGTGGGCGAGGCATGATGAAGCGGCCGCACGCGTGGTTGGCAAGTCGGCGGCAGGAGGCGGAGCGCCATGAGTAGCCTCGGGGCCCGGCCGAGGCGCGCGAGGCGGCGGCCATGGGGTGAGCGAGGCGACCGCCATGGGGTGAGCGAGCGGGAGACCCGGAGGCGAGCGGAGGTTGACGAGGCGAGTCGACCGCGGCTCGGATGGCGGGCGGCCGCGCTCACGATGGCGGCGGCCGGCATCACGCGCGGCGGCTCGAGGGCGAGCGCGCGAGCGACCCCAACGTGTCGCGGCGGCTCGGGGTCGGTGCGGTCGGGGAGGCAGCCACGGCGGCGAGGCGGTGCGTCCACATCAGGAGGCGGCGCGGAGGCAGCCACGGCAGGCGAGACAACCGACGACCATGGCGGGCGAGGCGACGCGGGCGGCGCCACGGCGGCGAGACGGCAAGACCATGGCGGCGAGGCGACGCGGGAGGCGACCACGGCGGCAAGACGGCGTGAGGTGGTGCGCGGCAAGGCGGCCAATGAGTCGCGCGGCGCGGCGTGGCGGGCCCGGCGCGACGCGTGCTGCTCGCCCCGATCGCGTGCCACTACCGCGTCGCCGACGTGTCGCCGAGGAGCTGTGCGCGTGCGGGCCGGGCTGCCGTCGTTTCGGTTGACAGGCCCGACACGGCTCGAGCAAACGTCTTGGGCGGCACGCCCAATATACACTGATGTGGTAGAACCTTTGGCCGACTGGCCGGGTGTGCCTCGGGCTGCTTGAAATGGCCCGACCCAGATGCCCACCTCTAGACCCGACTTGATCGGTGAGTTGGGAATTATTTTTTAAAATAATAATTTGTAATAAAAAATTATAGAAATAATATACGAAATTAGAAAAATACAAATATAATGTCGGGATCAGTAACCTCTGTGCAAGTAAACACCCCTCGAGCTCGAGGTCGTATCCCACGAGAATGAGGGTCCAGCTCGAGCTAGCAAGGTCGGGCTGGGCCAGGTTTAAAGAAGTCGGCAGTTACTAAGTCAAGTAAAAGACTTTAAAGACAGAGTCAAGCCAAGCGTGGAGGCTACATTCTCGGGGCAGTTACCGCACGACTTTACTGCACCCCAGATCCGGGTTTGGTGCCACGCTCCTGAAGTTTCTGGACGAAGCCATTTCGTGTAACGGTCTGTATTAGAGGTATAAAACCTTCCCCTGCAAGGGACAAAAAAGATACACACACAGAACCAGTGCTCGACCTCTTGCTCGAGCACTTTTTGTATTCAATCACAGTACATCATCATCTACCTTCCGCCTCTGGGCAAGATTGAAGTAGAGCTGTTACCCGTGCTGGGGGCTCGAACTAGTATAACTCCTCGTGTCAACCGCTCTCTTGTCCTTACCTTTAGCGACGACCAAAGTTCCTCCCCTCGGGCGAGCAAGATCTTGGGTTCCACTCCTATATCACACCCCTCCTTCTTCTTGCGGTCAGGCGATCCCGATCGTCGATATATACACCTCTGTCTCTATCGCTAATTGAAATAACGACAAAGACTCTGTCGCTATTTCAAATAGCGATATAAAGATACGATCGTTAGCGACAGCTCTCTATAACCATTGGCGACAGAGTCTCTGTCACCATTTCAATTGGCGATATAGTCTCCGTCCTGTCGCTAATTCAAATAGCGACAGAGGTGTATATTTGTAATTTTTAATTCGGCATATTATTTCTGTAATTTTTCATTAAAAAATATTGTTAAAAAAGTAATTTGGTGAGTGGGACTGTGGGAGAGCGCGAGCTGCGAAGTGAGGAATTATTTTTTTAATAATATTTTTTTATGAAAAATTACAGAAATAATATGCCGAATTAAAAAATTACAAATATACACCTCTGTCACTATTTAAAATAGCGATAGAGAGCTACGACTGTTAGCGAGAACTCTCTATAACAATTGGCGATTGAGTCTCTGTCGCTATTTCAATTAGCAACAGAGACCTGTCGCTAATTGAAATAGCGATAGAGGTGTATATTTGTAATTTTTTAATCCGGCATATTATTTCTGTAATTTTTCATTAAAAAAAATATTATTTCAAAAAAATTCTCCAAGTGAGAGTGGAACCCAGAATTGGATTGGTTCCCATGGAGAAATAGGGGTGGGCATAAATAAACTAAAACCGAAAAACCGAACCGAACCTAATTAACCAATTTTTTCGGTTTTCGATTCGTTTTTTTTAATATTGTTCGATGTCCGAGGTTCGGTTCGGTTTTCAGTTCCAAAAATCGAAATAGCCCAACGAGCGACCTCTTCAGCTCTTCTTCGTCGGTCGCCACACTTCCCTTCCCACCCCAAAACCCGCTGCTCGCTCAATGCCCAGTCACTCCCATTCGCCTCGCGCAGTCGCGCTCCTCGATATCATCGGGCGAGGCGAGAGCCACCTCCTCCTCCTCCAATCCTCCAATGCCCCATGCCCTGATGGCCTGGTCAGCGAGATAGTGAGCGACGGATACGCCACCGTCTGAATGCCGCCGGATCTAGCAACCTTCGGTCAGCTCCCTCACCAGATTCGATGTTCCCCGACAAGTCCATGAGCACGGCCTTGCCTCCATCCCACCCCGCGCCCCGTGCCTCCCTCCTAGTCCCTCCCTCGCCGCCGCCCCCCTCCCTCTCCCTATTTGAGTCGCAGCTCCTCCCGACTCCCACCCCCTCCCCTCCCATCCGACCTCCCACCGTCACGCGCCCCTGCGGCCTCGTCGCCTCCCTCCCTCTCCCCCCACGCGGCTCCCATCAGCCCTCTCCGCCTCCCTCATCCTCGTCGCCCGCCAACCCATCGCCTCCCTCCGCAACCCCTCGCCTCCCCTCCCTTCCCCTCAAGACGAAGCGAAGTGCGGCGGCGCTCGCATCCCCTTCCTCTCCGGCGTGGCGCAAAGCGGCGCGCGACGGGCGGTGCAGTGTGCAGGCGACAACGAGCACGCAGGCGGGATGCAGCGGTCGAGGCAGGGTCCGTGTGGGTAAGCGTCGGGTAGGCACGATGCGGTTTGGAGAGCTTCAGCTACGCGATCTTGTGCCTAGTTCGGTTCACCGAAAAACCGAAGAACCGAACCGAAAAAAATTCGGTTAATTCGGATCGGTTTTCTTTTTTGAACCTAGAATTTTGGTTGGTAGTTTCTGAAAACCGATTTTATAAAAAATAGAAAAAACCAAACCGATTAAACCGAACTAACCGAATGCCCATCTCTATGAAGAAATGGCTGCGGTTTTGAAGCAGAATGAGGCAGCATGGTTTGCGCTTGATTGTTTTCTTTCTGGCGTTCCGAATTCCGGGAGCAGTGATGGTGTGTAGGTCATGCGGTCGGCGTCCTCGGGGACATATGCCACTTGCCGCGGTTTTGTACTATGCCAGGAGTTGTTGCGCTGCAGTAGTTCGGGACAGTAACCTACCGAAGATAGTATTAATTAAAGAGAGGTACTTACATTTTTTTTACAGTTGCATAAATATTAAAGTATAAATGAAGAGTATATGGTGATTATTAATTCAAGTGAATATCTAATGAATTTGATCTGGGAGCCCAGCAGGAAATATGTCATGGCACAACAACGTAGTTGAAGAGAAGATTATTTTTACAAATTCATTTAGAAGAATGATAGATCTAAAAAGGTTTATGAGAAGGCTCGGAAAGTGGCGGCTTTGATAGATTAAAAAAGATTCATGAGGGCGCTACAAAAGTGGTGGCTTCGACTAGGGACACTTGGATGGGCGTTGGTGCTGCTGGGTTTGAACCAGGATTGAAATCTCGTTTTTGCTCGAAATCTCGTAGGTGGTCGGAGAATAAATCTTGACAAGTTTTTATAAATTTTAGACAAATTCCAGGCGAACCGCAAAAAATGGAATTTCAAATCTGGTATTTTTTCGACCGGCAGGGCCGAAATCTTGGCCGGTTTTTCCGAGATATCGGTAAAATTGGACAACGCGAAATCTAGGTGAAACAATGTCGAAACATTTTGAAATGTTTTTTGGAGGTTTATGAAATATCAATGATGTTACCATAAAAAATTCAGATGATTATCAAATCTGAGTAATGTTTCAAAATTCAAACATTGTTACTATCTTGATAAAATGCTGACCAACAAGTTTGAACTGAATCAAAATGAAACAAACCACTTTAGAAATTTTTGAAAGTTTTTTGCATGACTATTATACATCACTAATATTCCCATAAAAAATTTTAGATGATGATCAAGCTTCATGAATTTGTGAAAATTCGGACAGTAGCACTGTCCCGATAAAAGCCTTACTGGCAAACTTCAACCAAATGAAAAATATTACAAACCACGTTAGAAAATTTTGAAAAGTTTTGTAGATGGTCCTGATGTATCATTAATATTTATATAAAAATTTCATATGATTATCAAGCTTCAAAAAGTTTTATAAATTCTAACAGTACTGCGTCCTAATAAAAGCATGATGATCAATACATATATTTGCTTTAGCAATAAAAAAAGGTTTAAAATTTTTGAAACTTTTGTAGAAGGGTCTAAGGAAATTCTTAAGATCTCATAAAAATTTTAAATCATAATCATACTCCAGTAAATTTATAAAATTCTTACAAGTGTATTGTACTATTTATGTTCTTTCTATTTTTGATTTTTGAAATATAACAAATGAAGTTTAATGCATACATAGATTTGATTGAGCAAACAAAAAAATTGATTTTTTTTAAAAAATTTAGAAAATGGTACTAGGCAAGTCTTAAGCTCTTATAAAAATTTTAGATCATGATCACACTCAAGAAAATTTATGAAATTCTGACAAGTTTATTGTCTCATTCTATTTTTGATTTATTAAAGATAACAAATGAAGTTCAATTATTTTGAAAATTTTTATGTATGATCCTATACTTCTTAGGATTGTACCATAAATTTTTCACATCATGATAAAGTATATACAATTTTATAAAAATCCGACAGTGTTTCATTAGTTTCTAAAAAATATCTCAAAATTTTGGTTTTTCAACAAATTTTTATAGGAAATGACTTTTTTAAGGGTAATCCGGTCAAAAAAGACACGAGATCTCGTCGAGATTTATGAGGTACTGTAGCAATTTAGATTTTTTGAATTTAAATTTTTTTACTCCAGCTATCATTTCAAAATTCGTCCATGTCCAAAAACCGAGATCTCGCGAAATTTCGACGAGATCTTAAACTTTGGTTTGAACTCGCGTTACAACTAGGATCATTTCACAACCACAAATATTAAATGGAAAGGTACGGTCATGCATCTAAATCCAATGGGCGTTGTCCTCGATCAGTGAGACACTGACGAAAGATCCCAAGCTCTCTCAGCTGAGATGTTTATCGTTAGACATGACATGAATCAAACTCTAGATTCGGCTGTTCGATGGACATGGTTGTCTGTCAATTTCACCCGCAAAGGTGGCGATTTCAGTCTTGTTTAGAGCCAGCCCACCGGATTGAAGCCAATCTCGTGGATTGCGGCCTAAACTACGTAAAGTGCGCAGCCGTTTGAAGGTCCAAGTGGGGTTGTGACTCGTGAGTCGTGACGGCTGGACGCACCCAATATTCATCCTCGATATCGTATTCTCGTGGACTGCCGGGTGCCGGCAACTGTATGCACCCCTGCCGACCGCAATCCTATCCGAACCAACCAACGTGGAGAAGCTCACAAATCATTATCTAATTCTTGTACCTCTTTTTTTTATATATAAATCTAACTCTCTTTTACACATGTATCTACAAATTTAACCCTCTCCCCACCGAGTAAAACGCGACACACGATATGTATCCCTTGCTGTGTCTGAAGAGCGCGAAAGCTAGTTGGTGCCTCGGGAGATTAGCCAACCGTGGGAGCAGTGTGCTCCACCGTAGAAGGATTTTTTTCCCGCTACCCGGCCACGACAGCGAGGCTTGCCCGAATGCTTGCTTGCCTTGCCATGGCGCTGGTTAGCTTCCGCGTTCCCTGAGCGAGGTAGGGGATACGTATCGCCTGTCGTGTTTTCCGCGGTGGAGGAGACACCAAATTTTCAAATGTACCTACGAGAAGCTAGATTTGAAAAAAAATACAGAGAACTAGATAAGCGTTGAATTCAAAAATGCAAGGACTCCACGAAAGCAGGGAAAGCCTCGGCACCGCCACTAAACTTGCCATGCCGCTTTCCTATGCATGCACGCCCCGCCAGCTCGTAAATTAACTTCAAAAATCAACTTTAATTTCTAAATAGTAAACTGATTGATTGTCACAAATTATCTTACAAAGCCTAATCTTTACAAAGCATTAGCCACCACACCTGCAAGCTCCCTCAGAGAGAGAATTATCCAGCCGTTCTCACAATGTAAATAAGATAGATCACATATACACATTGAGCACCAAAACAAGGTCAGTGAAACAGGCCAGATTCGTTAAAGACAATGTCCTGTTAAACAATATCACATTGTACTGCCACATATCATCGATAAAGCTTTCAGAGATATAATACCATAGACCATCAAGTGAGGCAATTCATCGAGTAGTCTTGAGATACAACCAAAACCGCATAAAGCAACAGACTACACTTCTTGGACGGGAAAGAGACCACCTCTGACCAAGAACAGCAAAAGCACAAAGGCTTCACCTCTCCAGTAAGAGCAACCACACCATCAAATACCACAGCACATTACTGCCGAACCAAACCGAGCATACAAGAGTTCGGCCAACACAAGAAACCAACAACCAACATCACAAAAGAGACCTTGCTGTCCTCAACGTACCTTGGGGTCACGGAATCGGCAACCAACTCCTTCCTCTGACAACCACAGGTACACAAGCGGAGCACGGCAGCCACATAACGAGGGACGAGGAATCGAAGCAGAAGAATACTCTACGGACATTGGGTAACTAAGGATCTTGGTGTGATGTCACCGGATTTGAGGAAGACAGTGGAGGATTTGAATCTCGAGAAATAGGATCGAATCACATTGTTCTCTTTTTGTGTGTAGAGGAGGAACACGGATGGATGGACCTGAGCTTTAAAGAGCATGAAAGGAGGAAGGGAGGGAGCAACGGCCGCCGGAGGACATGCTTGCCACCACCGCACACGCGGGATCCGCACCCACGAAGCGTTATCCACCGCCACCGCTCTCTCCCCCTCCCTCTGTCTTGTGCTACTGGGAACTAGGGCACCGATCAGTGCCTTTAGGGTGCGTTTGGTTGGGTGAACGAGGAGGAACCTGTACGGGATGGTTCAGGATAGATTTTGATACATGCATTTGGTTGAGTGTATGGAACCATCTCGTACGGGACAGAGTGGTACAGATTCTAGGAATATTCTTCAAATATGTTGTACCATCCCGTACCTCCAAATTGGTTGAACCATCCTGTACCATCCCGTACCACTAGTGATAAAGTTTACCATACTAACCTCATCCATCCAACCAAACATCATCTCGCACCATCCTGTACCATTCCATCCAAGCAACCAAACAAACTCATGTATTATTCTATTCAGACAACCAAACATCCTCCCTGTATCATCTCATCTAGGATCATCCCATCCATCTTGTACGATCCTATCTCATTCAACCTCGTTCGCCCAACCAAACGCCCCGATTGGTCCGGTTGGGCTAGCTAGGCCAATAGAGCCTCGCCGCCCTAGTCGGTCGGATGATCTTGCTGGGCTAGCTGACGGCTCTCCGGTGTTTTCAGCCATTTGTAGCGAAATCCGCAGGTCCACAAGCCTTCCTCGGCGGTTCGGCCCTTTGGACGCAGCATGTCCCGTGCTCCACCTCTGCGGCTCTGCCTGCCTCACCCTTGGTTTGCCTGGCACAACTATGGTCACGCAACCAACAGCATGACCATTTGTGAGTCCGTACACTCCAGTAGTCACAAGTTGGAACCTGATCCCCGGCAGTGATACCTGCCTGCCCACTGTACACTAGTATAGTGCCTGTGCTAACGCTACGACGGCAGTTGACGAATACTTATAACAGGGGTACTCCAACGGCCCAAGGTGACCAGCCAGCGGCCTCAAGCACAGCTCAAGCCCAATAGGCCGCTTCCAGCCCACTACCGACCGAAGCACCTGCAAAGCCATACGGGACTTCCCTTCCCGACCGACCAAGGGGAATGTCTCCGACCGAGCTAAGCTCCCGACCTCCTCAGCGAGACGGCCCCCCGGCTCCGACCAAGCAGGGCTCCCGACCGCAGCGGTCGGAATCCTCGACCGATCGTGCCAAGACCACCCCGCTAAGGGCCGCGTGTCGAAGCCTCTACCGGACAACCGCCACGCACTTACGAACGGGTCAATCAAAGTGACTATACAAGGGCGGTGGCTCCTTCCCGCAGGGTTTAAATGATCGACCAAGTCATGCTCCCACCCCATCACCGGCCGCATACAGTACGAAGACACGCCCTCTCCCGAGGCAGCACCCACGTCAGGCGCAGCAACGTCAACACCCGTAAGGTTCGCAGAGGGCAGGTACGCCGTTTCCCGGGGAAATACCTAACCGCCCTGACCGACTAAGCTACCGACCCAGCATGGGCAAGACTGAGCGATGATCAGTCAGCAGAACGAAGGACCGAAGCTCCTAGGGTAGGTCGTCTCGTCCTCTCCCAATTCTCGATGTAACCTGCCCCTTCCTTTCGTATAAAAGGAGGCAGGAACTCCCTTAAAAGGGAGGAGAGAGCGCCATCAAACCCATCTCGCTAAGTCATTGGCACTCTCGCTTGTAAACTTTGTGCAGTCATCTGTACTGAAGAGAATACAACACCACCACACGAACTAGAGTAGGGATCTTCGGCCCGAATCAGTATACATCTTGGACTTCTGAGTCTAACCATTTAGGGAGTGGAACGCGCGACCCCTTAGACTTACAAATTTACTTACCGGTGCTCGAAACGCCGACAGTTGGCGCGCCAGGTAGGGGCCTTCGTGCGTCTTCATCACCATCTCCGGATTCCGCTTGCCTCCCTGATGGCATCTTTCACTGCGACGGCATGGTCGCTACTGGAAGCCGATCCGCCGGCTCCTCAACTTTGCCGTCATCTCGGCGGAGGGCTTACGCTCATCCCCGCCGCCACCGGAGTTCCGACGCCCACCGAAAGCCTGGGCGCCATCTCCGACGACTTCGCCAAGCTCCGGCCTGGGCGCCGCGAGTCCTGTAGCCGAGCCCGAGGAGCGCCCGCCACGCTCTGGCGAAGCTCTGCGGGCTCGGGACAGTGACCGTGTCATCCCCGCAGCTCGCGACTTAGGCTATGGCGGCTACATGCCGGGCTCTATCCACGAGCTGTTGGAAGACTCTTCCACCACGACTCGGCTCCGACACGGAGTACCGCCACGGACGGCACTCGCGAGTGCAACATGGCGGCACGGCCGGTTTAATCATAACTCCAGCGTTACGGGGCCCCATCCGCGCGACCGAGGCGCAGGAGGGGGAACACCCGCGATCGTCTTGACGCGCGCCAAGCCCGCGCGAACTCCGGCGACAACGCCAAGAGTCGGATAGGCAAAGGGTCGAAGCCGACCAACTCTGTGCCAACTCGAGTAGGATGAGCCCGCGACTCGGCCAGTGCCGGCGGCGACGCGCGACGCCGCGCGTCAGCACACCACAAGCCGGGCGGAAGAACCGACGCCCTCGCTCTTCCCCATGCAAGCGAGCGTGGCGCGGCCGCGATGTCGCCGAGGCCTTCCGAGCCGATCGACCGGAGGCCAAGGCCACGCACGTAACCTCCGGCCGGTAGAGCGCGCGTCGTGTAACACATGCAGCCTTCGGCTCCTATCGCCCGCGCCACCTCCGCCACGGCCCGCGCTGCCGCTCGGCCATTGTCCGGCCGTGGCGCGCCACACCACGAGCCGCCCAGCCTCGCGCACTCCGCGCGCCGGCGCCTCGGACGCCTACGACGCTCGCGCCACCGAGGCGCCAAGAAGGCGGAGGAGGCCGCCCACTCACGATAGTGGACGGCGGCGCCACCGCCGCAGCTCAAGCCCCGATGGTCCCGGACCACGGGCTTTACGCGAGGGATCCGGCAGCGGATTTCCGCCGCATTCCGGCGCCACTAACATCGCCAAGTACATGGGGCCACGAACCTGTGTGTCCGGTTTGAAGACTACCGGCTCGCATGTGGGCGGGGAGCGACGGATGATCTCTTCATCATCCAAGACTCCCCATCTACCTGCGGACTCTACCGAGCTTGGCTTGAGTACTTGCCTCCAAAACCATCAGAACTGGGCCGACTTGAAGACCCTCTTCGTCGACAACTTCGTGGCATTTACAAGCGCCCGCAACTCCTCGACTGAAGGGCTGCAAGCAAGCAGCCAGTGAAACCCTCGGGATTATATCCGCGGTTTTCCGCCAAGGTAACGAAGCTCCCGACATCTCCGACGCCGATGTCGTGGGAGAATTCATCTACGGTACCTCCGCAAGGCCTCGGTGCACAAACCGGGCCATCTCAAGCCCAGACCACCAAGGAACTCCTCGACATCGCCACTCAACCACGCGCCCGCGAGGAGGTCGGGGGCTATCTTCAAGGAGGAAAGGCCCAAGAAGAGCCCGGCGTCCGACCGATCTCTTCCGACCGCTCCGGCAAGCTTAAGCGGCATGGAAAACAGTCCGCGAGCCCCAAGTGGTCGCCATCGCCGATCGCTCGCCAGCGGGCGCGACCGACCGCCGCGCCGACCACTTCGAAATTGATGGACAGCCCGTTCAACCACGGGTTCCCGCCAAACATAAGTACCGGATCGCGAAGTCTCGAGGCACTTCTTTCCTCGCGCCCACCACGCCGCCACGGGCAAAGGAAAGAGCTACCACGCCCCACGGCCGTGGAGAAGAAGGCGACGACGAGTTCCCCGAACCCGACGGCCGCCTCATGATCTTTGGCGGACCGCTACGCCGACAAGCGCCGGCTCAAACCGCCTATCGTGAGGTCCACACCGCTTCACTAGTCGCCCTCAATACCTCCGGTGGTCGAATTCGGTCACCTTTGATCGGGTGATCACCCGACCACGCCCCGGCCAGAAGATACCACCGGTGGTCGACCCATCGTGGGAAGAAGCGCCACCAAGGCGCTCATGGATGGCGGCAATGCCTCAACATCCTCTACGTGGAGACGCCGACGCCATGGGGATTCCTCGCTCGAGTCTCCGACCGAGCAAGGCTCTTTCCACGGTGTCATCCTCGACCAACGAGCCCATCCGCCGGGCGATCGACCGCCCGTCACCTTTGGGGAACCAGGAATTTCCGCACCGAGACCCTCACTTTCGAGGTTGCGGATTTCTCCGGCCCTATCACGCCATCTTGGGCGCCATGCTACGCCAAGTTCATGGCGCCCCACCACGCCTACCTCAAACCGAAGATGCCCGCCACGAGGAGTCATCACCGTGGCATCATCTTTCCAACTTGCCTACAATCGCGAGCGCAGTTAGCCAGAGCTCGCTCGGCGATCATCGCGCTCGCCGAGCTCGACAACCTCGGGAGGGAAGCCTCCGAGTCCGCCCCGAGTCCGGCAAGTCGGGCGGGATCCTTCAAGTCCGCTAAGGACACGAAGAAGGTCGCGTCGATCCTCGCGATCCGACCAAGACCGCTCGTCGGAGCCACGCCCCGCCAAATAGGAAAGCGCTCGCCGACTTCCTCCGCGCCAACAATGACGTCTTCGCATGGAGGACCTCTGACATGCTAGGAATCCCAAGGGAAGTCGCCGAGCGCTCCTTAAGCATCCGACCAGGCTCAAAGCCGGTCGCCCAATGCCTGCGCCGCTTCGACGAGGAGAGGCGCAGGATCATAGAGGAGGAGATCGCCAAGCTTTTGGCTGCAGGGTTTATAAAAGAGGTCTGCCACCCCGAGTGGTCGCCAACCTCGCACTTGTAAAAAGAAAAATGGGCAATGGAGAATGTGTGTTGACTACACAAGTCTCAACAAAGCGTGTCCCAAGGACCCGTTCCCCTTGCCCCGCATCGACCAAGTCGTCGACTCCACCGCGGGGTGCGAGTCTCTTTCATTTTTGGATGCCTACTTAGGCTACCACCAGATAGCACTGAAGGAGTCCGATGAGCTCGCGACTTCCTTCATCACGCCGCTCGCTCGCTCGCTACGCTACAATGCCGCTCGCCTAAAGAACGCGGCGCTACATACCCGCGATGTATGCAAACGTGCTTCAACAACCGATCGGCCGCAACGTTGAGGCTTGCGTTGACGACATCGCCGTGAAGACCGAGAATGCGCACGACCTTATTGCCGACCGAAGAAACTTTTGCGACTTCCGACGGTTCCAGTATAAAGCTCAACCCCAGAAATGCGCCTTCGGGGTCCCCAAGGGGAAGCTGCTTGCTTCATCGTCTCTGAGCGAGGAATCGAGGCCAATCAGGAGAAGATCTCGGCGATCGCATGAATGGGCCCGATTCCTAATCTCAAAGGGGTCCAGAGGCTAGCAGGGTGCCTTGCCGCCTTGAGCCGTTTCGTGTCTCGCCTCGGCGAGCGCGGAATGCCGCTCTACAGGCTGCTCAAGAAATCCGACCGCTTCAGCTAGACCCAGGAGGCTCAGGAAGCCCTCACCCGGCTGAAGGCCTTCCTATCCTCACCTCCAATCCTCGGTCGCCTCGCACCAGCGAATCGCTGCTCCTCTACATCGCCGCCACGCCAAGTTGTTAGTGCGGCCCTTGTGGTGGAACGAAGGAGGAAGGCCGTGAACTCAAGGTACAACGGCCAATCTACTTCATCGAGGTTCTTTCCGAGTCCAAGGCTCGGTACCACAGTGCGAGAGCCGCGACGCGGTGCTCACCGCCAAGAGAAAGCTCGCCCATTATTTCGACCAAGACGCCATCATCTCGTGGTGACCATATCCCGCCGGCGAGATTGTCCGCAATCGCGACGCCCGGAGGATAGCCAAGTGGGCGCCGAGCTCGCGATTTACGGTGATAACGACGCCCTGACAACGATCAAGTCGCAGAGCCCTTGTAGACTTTATCGCCGAGTGGACCAAGCCCAGCGCCACCGGTGATCGAGGACCCCGAGTACTGGACAATGTACTTTGATGGATCCTACACCAAGAACGGCGCGGGCGCAGGAGTCGTCATCATTTTCCCGCTCGGGAACAAACTTCAATACGCCATCAGGTTGCTCTTCGACGAGACCAACAACATAGCCGAGTACGAGGCTCTCGTCAACGGTCTCTGGATCGCTGCCGACCTCGGCGCTCACCGACTCTGCGTCCGCGGGGACTCCAAGCTTGTCGCCGACCAGGTCATGAAGGCTTCGAGCCGCGAGACGCCCGTATGGTCGCATACCGTCGGAAGTGCGCAAGCTCGAGGAGCGGTTCAAGGGTTTCGAGCTCCACCACGCCTACAGACGCCACAACGGTGAGGCCGATTGCCTAGCCAATCTTGCCTCCAAGAAGGGTCGACCCCACCTAGGATCTTCGTCTGCGACTCCCGCAACCTTCCATCCGCTTGACTCGGTACCACGTCTTGCCGACAATGAATCCGATCGAGGAAGCTCTTCATCAATCGCTTGACGGATGGGTCGCTCCCTCGACCGACCGAGGCCCGGCGCCGCTCGGCGGGCAAAATCTTTCGCCCCGACGCCTGCACCTTTACAAAGGAGTCCTCCGGTCCTCTAGAGGTGCGCTCGCCGACCAAGGGAAGCACCGCCGCCGATACCCATGGCGGGTCCGCGCCACCACACCGCACTCGATCCTCGCTGGAAAGGCCTTTCGACAAGGTTTTATTGGCCGACCGCCGTGTCCGACGCCGAGCGCATCGTGCGCACTGCGAAGGGTGCCAATTCTTTGCCCTGAGACACATCCGCCACCAAGCCTTGCGACGATCCCCATCACTTGGCCGCTTGCGCTTGGGGACTTGATCTGGCGGGCCCTTCAAGAAAGCGCCCGGGCTTTACTCATCTCCTAGTCGCGGTCGATAAATTCACCAAGTGGATAGAGGCTGCCGGCCGTGAACGCCACGCCGGCATAAGCGCCTATCTTCTTCCGCGACATCATTTTTCGGTTCGAGTCCCCAACTCTATCATCACCGACAACTAACGCAGTTCACGTGAAAGGAGTTCCTCGAGTTCTGCGACGACTTCAACATCCGTGTCGATTGGGCAGCCGTGGCCCATCCGCAGACTAACGGCCCGGTCGAACGTGCAAACGGCATGATCCTTCAAGGACTCAAGCCACGGATCTTCAGTCGGCTCAAGCACTTCGCGGGCGGTGGGTGGCCGAGCCGCCTCCGCCCTCCGGAGCTCGCGACCACGCCCACCCGAGCGATCGGGTTTACACCGCTCTTCATGGTGTTCGCGCCGGCCGCCTTACCAACAGACACGAGTATGGCGCCCAAGACTACAAGCTTCGATGAGGCTCGGGGCTCGCCTCGCAACAAGACGCCATCGACCAGCTCGACGAGGCACATGACGTGGCCATCCTGCGATCAGCCAAATATCAACAAGCTCTGCGACGCTACCACAACCGCCAGGTTCGAGGGCGATCCTTTAACGCCGGGCGACCGTCTGCCGCACGGATCCAAACCAAAGAAAGACAAGCACAAGCTATCGCCGTCCTGGGAAGGCCCCTTCACCGTCGTAGAGGTTCTCCGACCTGTCACCTTTCGACTCAAGGACGCCGACGGTCGCATCCTTCCGAACGCTTGGAACATAGAAAAGTTAAGGCGATTCTATCCCTAAACTCTTTTTTTCCTGGCGTATTCTTTACCTTTATCCTTCCGAGCACCTGGTCGCCCTGCGACGCTCGGGGGCTACCCCTTGGCGCCCCCGTTCAGGCCGCCTCTAGTCGACATTTATGCGGGTCGGTGACCTGACTAACCATAAGGTCAATCCCGAGCGGTAACCCTCTCGACCCAAGCGACACACTACCTCGCCAGGCGGCTATGGTTGCTAAGTAGCGCCGCGGAAGAAGGAAGTGCCCTGTGGAGTGACCTTTAGTCGGCGAACACTCCTCCCGCGCAAACTCGGCTAGCTCGGCGCCAGTGCGGTCGGTGACCCGACCGTCACGAGGTCAATCCCAGCAGTAACCCTCTCGACCAAGCGTTACGGCCTCGCCCCGGCTATGGTTGCTAAGTAGCGCCGCGGAAGAAGGAAGTGCCCGAGTGGAGTGACCTTTAGTCGATCCGAACACTCCTCTCCCGCGCAGACTCGGCTAGCTCACGCTTGTGCGGGTCGGTGACCCGACTGGTCACGAGGTCCTCCCCAAGCGGTAATCCTCTCGACCCAAGTACTATGGTCTCGCTTCAATGCTATGGTTCGATACTTTGCGGAAGAAGGAAATGCCTAAGTGGAGCGATCTTTTGTCGGTCAGAACACTCCTATCCTCACAAGTGCGCATAATCACGAGTAACCAAGATTCCTATCCTCTTAGCCCCTCGAAGCAACCCGACCAACGATAAGTGACATTTCTTTGCCCTTAGAGCTATGGGCGGTCAAACGTTCGCCAAAAACACAAAAGGGGCAAGGGCGTACTGGAACTTATTAAACTTAAAAATTGCTTGCGAGCATGATAGTCTTTACAAATTAAAAAGGTTAAATCTAACTGTTTCGTCCTTCCACGAGGGCGACCTACGGCGAGACGTGGCTGGCGACCTCCCGAGCATGCGGCTCTACCAGGAGCTCGAACCTGTCAATCTCTCCGTCGGTCCGGTTCCCGGCGACGCCACTGCTCACCACCGCGAGGTCAATACCATCGTAGTGCGAGATGGTGTTGACCAGCGTGGAGGAAGCTCCGAGCGCCGCGCTGGCGATCACCGCCTTCTCAACGCGCTTCGGGACTCGGGCTAGCAAGGGCGCCAGAGCGCTCGGGCCTGCTGCGGCTCCAAGGACCAGGGCGCAGACGTCCTGGCCGGCCCTGCGAAGGGCCTCCAGTTCTGCGGCCAGCTCAGCCCGATCGTTTTCGGCAACCTCCAGCGCCGCCAGAGCCACGTCCCGCGCCGTGACTGCTTCGTCACGGGCCTGCTGGGCGTCCTTCCGCTCCTCAACCGCAAGGCCCAAGTTCTTCTGCGCCTCTGCAGATGGCAACGACGCGAGATGATCGCGACTTACGAAAAGTGCCTACAGAATTAAAAAAGAAGTTGAGACCCTTACCGGCCGCGGAGTTCGCCAGGTTGCCGACCTCTTGTCTGACCGCCTCGTAGGAGGTCTTCAAGGAGGACAGATCCTTCCGAGCGGCCTCCCGCTCGGAGCGGACTCGGTCGACGTCCTTCCGAGCCTGGTCTCGCTCGGTTCGCAGACGGTTTGCCTGCGCTTGCGTGGCCCCCCTGGGCGGTGGTGGCGGCATCCCTAGCAACGGTGGCCTCTGCCAAGGAGGACTCGAGCTCCGCCGCCTTCATCCTTAGGGACTGGGCCCCCAGGCGCTCATCGAAGAGAGCCTTAGCGACCCCCTCAAGCTCTGGTGGACCTTCGCGCCCGACCGCCTCACGCGCGGCGCCTCTTGAGCTAGGCGCAACTCAAGGCGCAATGGCGTCGCGTTTTTCCTTGACAACCGCCCGCCGGTTGTCCGAGCAAGCCCGCAAATGCTGCAAGGTGATGACTAACCGTTAGTCTCACGGCGCGTACGTCAGAATTTTATAAGTTGGGTTCTTTCGCCAACTTACGATCGATCGGCTTGACTCCCGACCATCGCGCCCAACGCCGATCGAAGATTCGGATAAAGAGTCGCCCTTCCGATCAGCTCCATCTCGCTTGCCCGTAACGCCTCTGTCAAGAGCGATCCACTCGCTTCTTCTCGCTCGCCACCGACCCGACTCGGGGCCTCTCCCGGCGGGCGGGCCTCGGTCGCTGCTCGGCGGGCGCTACCGCCCGAGCACCATCGCAACGATGGTAGGATCGGTCCCGTGGTCCTCGGCGACTCCGCTGCGGGACCTCGATCGGCGCCTCCCTAGGGGCGAGGGTCGCACCTCGAGCACAAGCGCCGTCTCGGTGGCACGACGACGCGGCGCCGCCATCTCTTCCTCCGCAGGATGACCGTGACGGACGGCGGTGTCCCCAATCGAGGCGTCGGAAGCTCGCCACCGACCTCATGGGCAAGCGTGCCTCGGCCGCCAAGACCACGATCGGCGCCGACCCGATCGGCGCCTCTGGAACTTCCTGCGGCGTTGTCCCTTGCGGAACCGCCACGAGACGCGCCACGGTCACACCAGTATAGGCGCTGCACGTGGCAAAACTCTAAAAAGTGGTTCGAACGGCTTTTCTGCAAAGGTGTTTGAACAAAAGAAAAGAAGTACTTACTGAGCCGAGCGGGTGCGCGGCAGGCGCGCTCTCTTCACCGGTCCCCCTCCGAGGCGGATCCGCCGGCCGCTTCCTAAAGATGCCTCCATCGGCGCGACGATGGCGGCGATCGCACCTCCGCCGAGGCCCTCACCGCGGTGCTCGTGGTGTTCCTCCCGCAGTCCACGACCGGATCACCACGGTCGGTGAGTCGGAAGGAACCCACAGCGCTGCGCGGGCAGGGGTGCTTCCATCATTGTCGGTGGAGGTTGCACCCACGCAGTGGCCTCCGACACGTCCTCGCTGCGCGCGGCCCTCGCCGCACGCTCCTTCTTCTTCTTCTTCTTCTTCCTCTCCTCCTTCCGCTTCTTGCGGGAGGAGTCGAGCGCTGCGGCCTTCGCCCGGGCTGCCACCCTCACCTCCTTGTCTCCCGGGAGCGGTGCCGTGAGGACATGCCCAGAGTCCTAGAAGATAAAAAGCACCGGTCGACTGACGTTAAACGCAAAGAAAAGAGGGCGGGAAGAAGTCCGGCCGACCTACCAGATTTGGAGGGTGGGCCACCGAGAATGGTTCCGGTGTGCCGCTGCGCCTCCGTGGCGCTTCCTCCCATGACGGCGCCACGGGCCGACCTCCGTCGCGGCCAGCTCGGGCTCCACCATCCTCATCCGGCCTGACGCTCCTCGAATCTAACAGGGGCGGGTCTGCAGGCGCGAGAGGTTGCACGCGCATCCCCATGAAGGCACGCACGACCACGCCCCGGTGAGCCCTTGCCTCCTTAGGGCCCCGACCGCCCACGATCGTGGCCACCTTGTTCTTCTCTCGCTTCTCAGCGCCCCAGTTCCACTCCTCCCCCGCCACGGGAAGATTGCCGGTGAAGGGCAGGGCGCTATCTCCGACGTTCTGAGCATAGAACCACTCAGAGCACCACCCCTTGTTGGACGACGGCAGCTTGATCTCGAGGTACTCCGTGCTCCGGCCGGACTGAAGCTGGAGGGCCAGGCCACCAATGGGCGCCGCGGCGTCCGTCGGCTTGTCCTTCCAGAGCCGCGCTTGGAAGAAATACCTCCACAACGCCCAATGCGGCTCGATTCCCAGGAAAGCCTCACAAAGGGTGATGAATATGGCAATGTGGAGGACCCCGTTGGGGTTAAGATGGTGCGCCTCCGCCTTGTAATGAAAGAGCAGCCCCCGGACGAACGGATGCAACGGCAAGCCGAAGCCGCGCTCGAAAAAAGAGGCAAGCACCACGACCTCGTCGTCCCTCGGCGAGGGGGCAGCCGCTCCCGTCGGCACCCTCCAACCGGAGAGATCTTGCGCAGGGAGGAAGCCCTTCTTCACCAAGCCAAGCGCACGATCGCTGGGCGAGCACTCCGGCCACGACATCCTTGCGAAAGAGGCGACGAAAAGGCGAGGAGAAGAGAAGGTTGAGTTTTCTTTTCCTTGGCTCTTTGTCGATCTTTTTTGTCTTAGGAACAGGAGACGAGGAAAGCAAGCAAGCGTAACTACTCAAAGCGCCCCGGCGACGTATATATAGAAGACGAGCAGGCGCCGACCGAACAAGCGCCCCCTCGAGCGAAGCGTCGTGCCCACTCACGCCAGCCTGGTAACTCCCGGTTTCCAATCCCACTCCGCATTAAATCTTGACAAAACGGCAGAGCCATAAAAGCCGCCGTCCCCGGGCAGTGCGTCCTGACCTCTCGGTCTCCGCCTTGAGGCTGGGACGGTTGCTCGGCACGCGACGAGGCCCTGGGCGGCCGCGGCCGAACAGCAAAGCCCCGTGGCTTGCGGCGGGGCCCACTAAAAGTGCGGGTTCAAAAGGCCTACCCCACCGGATGGGCGTAAGGCGCCCAAATAAACTTGAGCGAGGGGCAAGTATGAGGTGAGCCCCACGGTGGGCCCTCGGCTAGGTCTACCGACGACCCAATCACCTCTACTCGCGCCCGAGACCATACTTCACACTCTCCCGGAGCTCATCGATGAGCGACAGCCACTGTGCTTAGGTCGCGAACGACCCAGGCCCGCACGGATTGAGTAGAGAAAGGTTTTTATGGGTCGCCCCACGCCAGGCCAGGACACCCTACTTTGGGACCGTCCGCTCGGAAGGGTCCCCTGGGCGGACCTCCCAGACCCACTCGGACTACCTATTATAAGCTCCACGAGCACGGCGTTCAAACCAACGCGTAAACGCGTCGCTCACCCCTCCAGTCCCACACTGCGGATGGGGTATACGTGTGGGATAGGCGGTGGCCACTCCTCTCGCTCCTCGCGCGAGCACGAGGACTCGGGATGGATGCCTACGTCCGGCCTACGACGTAAAACGAACCTACGCCCGCCTACGATTTAAAAACGAGCCTACGCCCGGCTACGACGTAAAACGAGCCTACGCCCAAAGACAAGGCAAACTCATTACGAAGACATCCATAAAGGAAAAGAGATTTCATTATAGGCCAACATGTGCTCAAACTTCACACAACTTTGCAATATAGTACTCGGCGGATACAAGAATAGTTACGCTACACTACGGCAGACCTCCTCCGCGCCAAAGCCTTTAACATCCGTGACGGCATCGGGCGGCACCGGCGGCATGTTGGTAGGCCTTTGCTCGGTCGACGGACGCCGCCGGCAGCGCGAACGCAGTCGATGCGCCTCGCCGCCGGCGACATCGACGCAACCGCACTAACTACGATCGGCGTCCTCGCGCCATCACCTCTAGGAGGCCCCCTTGCTACCTCGAGTCTCGGACGACCTCGGCGGCGCGATCGACGGCAAAGAACATCACGGCCGCGGTTTCTTCCTCCCGGTTCGCCATCGCTGGTCGAACTCGCCCAAAGCTCGACCAAAGGGTCTTCTTCTTCTACCCCGACATCATCACCAAAACCGAAGACTAAAGGGTGCCCAAGCCATATCAAGAAAACAAAAGGATTCTCGCCTAAAGATTTATCCTCAAACAAGCCATAGCGCCCTTATATACCCGGACGGAGGAGGTTGAACGTCTCTGCACGAATGCAAGCATCGGAAAACAAAGCGCCCTCCACCAGAACCCGAAGCAGTCCCGAAGACGAGCGGGCGAGGCACGCCCAGTCGTACGCGGCATGCCCAACGAGGTAATTCAAAACCCGGTGTTTCAATGCCCAGGTGCAAATTCGAGGCAGCCGTCGGATGCGTTAGCACATCCGCACAAATCGCTTGACATAATCGAACGGGCCAACCACTCGGGCCCACCACCATTCTCATCCAAGAATCAACCCCGACCGAGATCACCAAATCACTCGGGGTTCGGGGCTCTCGACGAATACTTATAACAGGGTACCCTAACGCCCAAGGTGACCGGCCCGCGCCTCAAGCACACTCAAGCCCAACAGCCGCTTCCACCACTCACCGACCAAGCACTGCAGCCATACGGGACTTCCTTCCGACCGACCAAGGAATGTCTCCGACCGAGCTAAGCTCCCGACCTCCCAATGAGACGGCCCCGGCTCCGACAAGCGAGGCTCCCGACCGCAGCAGTCGGAATCCTCGACCGATCGTGCCAAGACCACCCCGCCAAGGGCCGCGTGTCAAGCCTCTACCGGACAACCGCCACGCACTTACCGAACGGGTCAATCAAAGTGACTATACAAGGGCGGTGGCTCCTTCCCGCAGGGTTTAAATGATCGGCCAAGTCATGCTCCCGACCCCATCACCGGCCGATACAAGATTTAAGACACGCCCTCTCCCGAGGCAAAGACCCACGCCAGCGCAGCAACGCCAACACCCGTAAGGTTCGCAGAGGGCGTACGCCGCTTCCCGAAATACCTAACCGCCTCGACCGACTAAGCTACCGACCAAAGATGGGCAAGACCGAGCGATGATCGGCGCAACAGAACGAAGGACCGAAGCTCCTAGGGTAGGCCGCCTCGCCCTCTCCCACTCTCGATGTAACTGCGCCTTCCTTTCGTATAAAGGAGGCGAGAACTCCCTTAGAAAGGGAGGAGAGAGCGCCATCAAACCCATCTCGCTAAATCATTGGCACTCTCGCTTGTAAACTTTGTGCAGTCATATGTACTGAAGAGAATACACCACCACCACACGAACTGGAGTAGGGATCTTCGGTCCGAACCAGTATACATCTTGGACTTCTGAGTCTAACCATTCAGGGAGTGGAACGCGCGACCCCTTAGACTTACAAATTTACTTGCCGGTGCTCGAAACGCCGACAGCAGTACACCCGCTTATCAATTAAATGAGAAGATAAGTATGAATACAATATTTAATAATAAAAGAGAAATTTAGAATTTTAAATGAATTTAGAAAGAAAAACGGAACTAAATAAAGGTCGAATGGGCGAAAACGGGCTCCCAAAAGATTTTAAATCAAGAAAGAGAAAGATTTTTTTTTTTCTGATTTTAGATTATTTTTTTTGCAGCTTCCACAGAGAGCATAGCGTGCTCTCTGGGCTTGGCCAGCGCAAGGGGGAGGGAAGGCCAGGGGTGGCCGACCGGTCGCAGTGGGTCGGCACTGGTGTGGCGAGATCGCCGGCACCGGCGCTTGCGGGGGAGGAGTCACGGTTGCGGTGAATTTCGTCGGGAAAGATGACGGTGATGGCTTGGATTACCTCCAAAATCCGGCGATCTTTACAAGAGGGAGCACTTAGGGATTTACGCAATGCGATGGGTTGGAGGAGAGCTCGCCGGCTTTTATAGCCCCAAAACAAGCATATTTATGGAAACTATAATTTGGGATCAAATCAGATTGAGAGGAAATTTTGGCAATAGAGCACGAAATTTGGGGAATTAACACCATAGATGAAAAGAGGAGATTTGGTGCGAGATTGATGGAGCTTTGGAGCTTCTTTCTTGCTTTAATAGAGGGAGGGAAGAGAAGAAGCTTCTTCAGTGCTGGTGCATGACTAGAAGAAGCTACAGGTGAGTTGCCTTCATTTTTTTTAAATATAGAAGGATTTTTGAAAAGATAGCACATTAGGTTAAAAAATTCTAGAGAAATTCTCAAAAAAACTTTCGATTATTTTGTACTTAATAAAATTATTTTCAAAAAAATTTAAATTATAAATTTGTCGAGGCATCTACGCCGCAAGGTCGTTGACCAAAGAACCTCGCCCGGCGTCAAGAAACCACCGATGGCGACCGTGGAGCCATTGCGACTGCGTTCTCCGGTCGTGTACGCCTATCTCCCGGTTTCCTTTTCCCAAAGACGTAATGTATGGTCCTTTCCTTTTTAGGACGTTTGTTTCCTTTTCCTTGATTCCAAGACGTTTGTTTCCTTTTCCTTGTTGATCTTTGGAGGTAAGGGAAGGTGCGCGTGGGCCACGAGGATGATTTCGGAAAAATATGAAAAATAAAATACGCCGCCGACCATTTGGATCCGCAAGGAAAAAAGATAAAAATTAAGCGATTGCTCGCCACTTTGGTTCCATGAGAAAAATTGAAAACAATTAAGCAAAGACTCATAGACCGTTGGTTCCTTAGATAAAAATAAAACAAAATTCAGCGCTCTCCGTATTTGAAATTAGGCTTTATGGGGCTAGATTCGTAAAAAATCTCGAGAAGGGTCATATTCGAAAAAATACGATCACAATGCCGTGACAAAAAATTCAAGTCTTGTTTCCTTGCATGCGGATCCTCCCTGTTTATTTCCTTGTTTGATTCACCCTCCTTCCAAATATGTAGTACGTACAATTTTGGCCAGTAAAAAATTCAAGTCTGGTTTCCTTGCATGCGGATGCTCCTTATTTATTTCCTTGTTTGATTCGCTCTCCTTCCAAATATGTAGGTGGGGGAGGTTTGTTGTGGACCACAAGGATGATTAGACACACTAAATAATGGCCATCGAATGTAGGTGAGTAAAACTGAGGAAAGATCTGAGACGTTCATTTTGATGAATACAAGTTTCTGGGGACGTTTTGCTGGGTGCACGAATATTGGACCATCTCTAATGAGGTGCATTATTTAGGATGGACGTAGGAAAAATTGCTTAGGTGCATTATAAAGGAGTATAGATATATCGTTTTCATGCGGTATATGCTATTAAACTGGAGCCAGTTCGTCTCAGCAGATATATATACACACGAACCTTAGTTCTAAACAGAAATTCCAAACATGCAAGTAGCTTGCACACACGAACAAGAGGACAACTTTCTTGCTTTATTTTCTTGTGGTGGGACGTCCGAAAACCGCACAAACTGTACATGCCTGAAATTTTCCTCTCAGTCGACAACAAGATGAATAGTATCCCTGTGCAACAAGATAGCCTGATAACAAATGGCCATTGTCACATTTACCACCCAAAGGCATTAACACATCAGATATACCCGTCCCGCTCCCAATTCCCATCAGCACAGCCAGTTATATATCCCGGCCCCTAAATGCAGTAGCTCAATCTTATTTGTCCAGCATTGTGTAAGACGGCAGGTCCTTCACCGCCATTACATCCTCCAACACTAGTTCACGCTCCAGCTGACTTCTTGTAGATTTCAAGACCTCCTAGTGCAACGAAAGCAACAAACAATAACTCAGCTGGTTAAAAATAAGTTAATAACAGTAAAAAGACAAGCAGGATCAGTTTATAGAACATGCCGAAGAAGCTTACATTGAACTCCATATACGAAGCACGTTTCCCAAGCCACTGAGCATCGAGCAGCCGAAAGGCCACACAGTACAGGTGATCAAAAGCATTCTCATCTCGTCCGAGTAGTTCCAGGAAACGTATTCCTGACTTCGAAGATGGAATGGCTGCACAAATTGAGGAGCACAAAAAAAACCAGGAATTAGAAATCATACCAATATAGTGTAAAGATGATTTGGAAATTGAGATATTACTTGACTGTAGATCCAGCATCTGGATCAGCATGAATGAAATGTTGATACCAGCAACTGCGAAGGGGTACTCCCAATCTGCTCTCTGCCCTTGTACTTTGTTCAAAAGCATCTGAAACGAACACTGCACCAGAACAGATGTATGATTAAACAAAAGCAAATCGGAAATATGTCATTACCAATCTTATTAGATAGAAGGATAGAAGGTGATTACAGGGTAGTTCATAGCGAAAAAAATTAGGTTCTCCAACGATACGAATCCACCACCCCTGCATGGACAATATCAGTGGCTTTACCAATTGAGTAAACTACACTAGACAGGAGCATACTCTCGTACTTGAGTACTAATAGAATACCTGAAATCAGTTGAAGGATCTGTTCCTTGCCAACCCATCTCCTTCCATAATTCTGATTTTAGAGGAGGAATCTGGCGACTTGGGTAAGCTATCCTCCAGAGTTGTCTCAAGGCATCCTAATAATAATAATGCAGATCAGAAAACTTTGCTTGCATGAGGGGATGATTTGTGGAAAAGCCACAAAAAAATCCATACATGAGCTACCGAAATAGATTACATACTTGATGCTCAACACGGGAGCCATCAAAAGGAATTTGCAATCTGCATCTTAAAGTATTCAATCTTTCTTCCTGGAAAATAAATATACAGGTTCAGAGCTTAACCAATTCTTGCATGTCTATTGTGTACCTTTCCTCTATACATTACCTGCAAAGGACTAAGATATATTGGATAGCTGGTTTGGCTATCCGAAGAAAAGGGAAACAATCTGCCAAAAACTGACCCCGAGCTTACAATAATATTTGCTGCAAAGAAAATACCATAAAGTATTGTCATAAGAATTAAGGATTACAGTAGTAACATAGTTCATCAATATCAATTAGAAATTTGTCAGAAAAGAAAGCTCAAGATGGACTCCAAGATAGGAAAATCATTTCTCACAATGCTAAGAATTATTGTGTCTAGTGAGCATTTGCTACATCAATATATTGTTTGTAAAATGTCATACAATCAAGAACCTGATACAGACTTCCAAAATAGAAAAATTACTGCTCACTTTGATAACAATTCTCCAGCCTAGTCAACTTTGCTACATTGCTAGAGTGTTTTGCAGTACTTCCAAAAATGACGACAATAACGAAAACAGGACTATTGTAGCACTAGGAGCAGCTGCATCGATTGTTCCTTGGCTTCCTTGCTATAGCAGCAATCAAACTAAGTAATCTGGATTCACAAGCACAAAAGGAGAACCAAAACTGTGTGCATTCATTCAGTCCGTGACACACTGACTACCAGCTGTAATTCCAAACCCAGGGAAGCTATCCGAGAATGTCAGATCGTACAAGTCAGAAATGCATACAAAGGGAATATGTGAGTACAGGCATATTCGCCTAGAATGTCAAGATTGAACGTGGGTATCAGTGGGTAGTTTGCTACATACTTACATAAACTACTAACTGAATTTATTTTTAGCAAGGAGGACTAATATGTAACACATCACAAGCGCTGGAAAAATCAGGAAATTGAAATAAACTATAACAGTCAAGTTTGTCCACGCTTGAGTCCACTACCATCAACCATGGACAAAACTTATGCATCACTGCGGTGGCTAAAATGAACAGTACCTAACCACTGTGCCCAATTCGCAATCAAATTTGAGAAAAGGAAAGACCAGTGTAGTTGTTCCTTCTTTCTATCATCATCCCACAAGTCTTGCCTTGTGGGGTCATATACCTATAGATGGCAAAAAAGTTATCAATAAATTAGCAAAAGATATAGAATTCTGCATTTGGCTAAAAAATTGTTTGAAGGGTTAATCAAATTATGAACAGAAAAGATTAACCTCTGATCCGCCATTGTCATAGCTAGTCTTCCCTAGTAGAGGTTCATTGAGAGAATCCACACTAGATATGTCAACATGCTCACTCTTCCTCCCATCAACGTCTCCATGATGGAGCCGCCTCCTCAGATTGCTCGTTGACATGAAGTACAAATACTAAAATCTGTGCCCATCGAAAAAAAATAACAGAACAAAATCAACATCTCACGGGTGCAGTAAAGCAACAATATAGATGTTCCAGCATACAGCACATCATATATTTATGCGCAACCATTCAACTTGTACGCTTCATAGTTCGTTAATCGCCAATGTTATCATATCGCAGTAGTAATCTAAAATCCGGGTTCTTTAAAGTAAAAAAAAATACTATCACAATTCGAAGCCCCGGTTTATTTAAGTAGGTTTCCAAGCACCCTTTCGTGAAAAATATTACATCCGAAGCTCCCTCCAAAAAGAACCATCTTCTACATATCCAGAGTCCCGCATGGTTTGACCAGTAAGGCTGGGGCCGCACCAAGAAGAAAGAACTACTCGGACTATCCCCAACAGAACCCTACCAAACCAAGGCCACCAAGTTTCCCCCTCCCAGAATGCAGCAACCCTACCAAGTTCGTCTCCCTAACTTGAAGACCCTAGCCCCCTTTCGCTCGATTGGAGCAAATTGCGAGTCAAGGAAATCAGCAAGGTGGAAGGAAAGAACGAACTCAACTCACCGAGGACTCCTCCTGGTTGGCTCCGGTGGGATTCCAGGGCTTGGGAGGAGGGCGAAGGGAAGAAGAAGAAGCTGTCTTGGTTGGGGGAAATTCGGTCCCGATTCTCGAAGCTTTAAAAAGGCTTCGGACCAAACTGAGTTGAAGAGGAGAGGAGGGAAGCTACGGGAAAGAGCCTTCGGACCAAAGGCATGTACGGTGCTCCGGCTGCTTGCTGTCACGGTGCGAAGCAACCTTATTTTATATAGTACTGAGTGGGCCGATTTACACGGGCGAGAAACAATTATTTAGGCCGGTATGGTTGGGTATATGAATCCTTCCAGTCTTCGCAAGCAAGTTTTCAAAAAAAAATTCTGGACCGTATATTGGAGGAGGCTGAAATTCAAAATTTTAGCAAGACTTTAGAATTTCGTTTAAAATTTGAATTGAATTCAATTTTTTTTTAAATCTGGTAAATTTGAAACCGAAATGACCTAAATTTCAGCAAAATTCATCGAAATTTCGACCGTTTTGAATCACATGTGAAATGGTTTCCCAAGGCTAGAAACAATTGGGAAAAATATGGAAAAAAATCATGCAAGCATTTATCTACATTTTCTATCTGTTTGAATATAAAATACTAAGTATTTGCATATATAATTCCTAAGTTAGGGTTTATGCCAAAATACAATTTAAGATTGAAATCTAAGTTAAGGTTTAGACCAAAATACATCATTTTAAGTCGAAATCCAAATTAGGGTTTAGGATTTAGACTGAAATCCAAGTTATGGTTTAAGTTTTAAGTGAAAACCTAGTCCTGTTGATGTTCTTAAATAAAATTATTTAAAAAATGCATCCTATATTTGTAGATAAATAGTTTTAAAAATACATCCTGTAAAATTGGAAAGACTTAGGGGGTGTTTGGCACAGCTCCAGCTCCACCAAAATCGATGGAGTTGGTGGAGCAGGGCATTCCTAGCTCCAGAAATTTATGGAACTGGAACTGTAGATATATTAAGAGTGTTTAGGTAGATCATCTTGTTTACATTTTAGACTAAAAATATAAATTTTATTCACTTTATTCTAATTTACAAGTTCTAGATTATGAGGTGGAGTTAAGAACTGAAACTCTAGCTATCAATAAAGGCCTTAGTATTATCTGGCGGTGTCATCTCACTTCTCAAGGTGCCGCTCACTAGCTTGCTAGTGCATGCATACGAATGTGTGTGGTAGTAGCAGCAGCTGCTCATTACCTATTTGACATCGCAAGAAATGTGCACCGGCTTTGGTCAGGTGGGAAGGAAATATTTGTTAACGGCATGCGTGAACGTGTATATGTAGTACAATTTACTTGTTCATTTCTTTTGTCTTTGTTATGTGTGATTATTATTGGATGGATGAGTAGCCAAGCTACACATGATTGTTCATGACACTATAAATTAAAGATCTATTAATTTATATATGTATTTTTTTACACAATTTTCAAATGTATTCTTTATAAAAAGCATTATAATTCTTAAAAAAAATTAGAGCGAAATCCGGTCCTAAAAACAACATAACGAGTTGAATTTGTAGCAATTTCGGTAAAAAAAAAGCTGAAATTTTCTAAAATCCCACTTAAATTCTCTAAAATCACTCTAGCAATTTGATTTTTCTTTAAAAAAAATCCTCCAAGATTTGGAATTTTGGCCGTTCAATATTTTGAACATTATTCGGAAGCCCATCGAGAACATATTTGCAACTTATATTGGGAGTCGTTTTTTAAGTGTTTTATCTGTGGTTAATAAAAATCAGATTTATTGTTGATTTGTGGAAGGCTATAAAAGAGCTCTATTTTAGTAAGTCGCCTATTTGCAATCTAGAAGCCGCTGGCGAAGGGATTAATATCGTCCGACTCAGCTCTCAAAACAAGGAATTAGTCCGCCTTCAGTCTGGAATGGAGTGAGGACTGAGGAGTCCGAAACCGATTTTGAGACCCAGAACGCTCAATCCGGCATTCGTCCCGCCATAAGTATGGGCACCCCACGGCGCTCTCCTAGCTATTCGTCTTGCTGCTTGGTGCCTCGCATTCCCTTTGCTTGATCCGTCGACTCGCTCGGTTCAAGCGATCGGAAGAGCGCGCGATGGACAAGCATCTTCCTGCCGTTCCGGCGGTTCGCCTCGCCAGCCGTCTTCAGCTCGCCACCTTCTTCCCGCCATCGGGCCGCGGTGGCCGACGCGGCCCGGCAGGACCATCCCCACCCCCGGCGCTGATGGCGGATGTGAGGGTCGTCATCAGGAGGCACTTCCCTGTCGGCCAAGACAGGCAGATCGTGGAAAAGGTGGCTGAGGACATCGCCCTCCGGAGGCAGCCGTCGCGCAAGCTGCGCCGCCCCGAGCGTGTGGAGCACGCCCTCGCCGCGGACATCATCCCGCTCGTGCAGCACCCTTTCGACCGCGGCGCCGTGGTTGCCGCGAGGAAGGAGATATGCGCCTACGTGTCCGGAGCCTGCGCCGACCTGCGCCTCGCCAAGGGCGGCGTGCAGGTTCTCGTCTTGCTGGACACCTTCGCTTGCCCAACAGTATTCCGCCCTCCGCCTTGCAAGCAGATACGGTGTACTACTGATCCGGCTAAGCACATCGTCGCGTGGACCAATCCATCCATGGAGATGGAGTTGGGGAGCACAGTGCCTGCCAAGAAGCGGCGGCCTGTTGGCACCATCGAAGACCGGCGGCCAAAGCCGGCGAAGGAGGAGGCGCGCGTGGAGGAGATCAGGTTCAGTGGATGGCTGCCGTGGTAGGAGATGGTTCATGGGGAAGAAGTGTTTCTTGATTGCCTTTCTGAAAGTCTGATGCACATACGTAGTTAAGGAGTAATTCTTGCTATTACTCCCCAGTTGTAATGCACAATTTATCCATACGAATTTTGTAGAAACCCACGTTCAGTGGGAGTGGATTTCTTCTTTCCTATAAAATTCCGACAGAACTACCGTGTTCGTTCAGTGAAAGTGAATGTCCTTTCCTACAAATTTCTGACAAAATTCCTGTGTTCTAAATGGAATGAAATTATTTTCAGAGCAAGGAAGCGTGTAATTGTTCATGTATGTGTCTTACATATGAACGCTAAACGTTTGGCCTCAGAATTGGGACATCGGCGTTATTCATCTTGAGCATTCTGTTTGATTTTGACACAATAAAGGAATTTTTGTTTATGATCTTTATTTATGTGTTCCTACACTTTGAGTCTTGTAGCAAAGAAAGTGTGATAAATCAGAACTATAATAACGAACCAAACACCCGTTTAAAAATCCGTAGCACGTTTAAGCTCAGACATGGTAAAATTTGTTTCAAACTAACAGATACTTGGCCCTATACCGAGATTAAGTGGCCAGTGAGTAGGAATTGAGAAACCACCACCAATGGTGGCGTCGTGCATGAGAGCGTCAACAGCCTCAAACGAAGAAACATGGCGGCAGCCTAGCGTGATCATGAGCAACACAACATTGGCCTCGCACAAGCACAGCGTGAAGGAGGCCTCCCGCGGCCCCAAACATGGACACTAGCAACGACCTCGCATTGGCACAAGCCGATGGTGACCTCGGAAAGGAAAACGTCCGTGCAAGCTCCGCTCGCGGCGGTGTGCGGCGAGAGGGAGAGAGTTGGAAAAATAACATCTAACGCTACTATAAAAGAACTTATATTAGATTTTTCATCCGTATTAAATATAATTACTGATGATTTAAAAATAATAATAACATTTAGTGACTAAAATAGTCAGACACTGCTAACCGTCTAAAATGATTTTAGTATAACACGGTGATATCTATTGTGATATCAAGGTTTTAGACTAAAACCGTCTCCCATCAAAATTCTACCAAATCCCATCAAAAGTATAACAAACGCGACCTGGCTCCTCCTCACGCGGGCAGCACGGCGGGCGGCCTGCTTCACGCCTCCCTCCTCTCCTCTCGCCTCCGCGTCTTTTAGACCCTTCCATTAGCCTCTTCCCCTCCTCTCCACTTCCCGATCACCGGATACCGAGGTAATCGCCTCCGCCTGCTCATTTGCTGCTACCACTTCGCGGCTTCAAGTCTTCTTGGTTGGATTCAAGCTTTTTGTTCGACTCCTGGGCTTTGATTCCACTCTCGGCGTTGGAGTTGATCTGCGGAGTTGCCGTGCTCGTCGATGTACGTCTTCTTTTTTTCTTTGATAAATTTGGTGCGCCTAGCTAGCTGTTTAGTTGTTTTTTCTTCTTAATTTAACGGAGTAAACTCGTCCTGCCGTACGCATGCTTGTGCTGTTGTGCGCGCGTACTGTGCTCTACTGCTAAGTTCTGATATCTAACAAATTGTCACAGATAGTCCAGCTAGTTGAAGCTGCTCAACTTGCAAGAGCTCCAGTGCAGAAGTTGGCAGACAAGATTTCACGATTTTTTGTTCCAACTGTAAGTTACCTGTTGTTTTCCCCTGCAAATTTCCTTCCTGTCCAAGCGGTTCATAATTGGTTACCCTAGTAATTTCTTGGTATTAAAATTATGTACATGATAAATATGGGTAGGATTGAGCTTTGAGCTTGCTCTGCAGGGAATTGTTAGGAGATAAGATATTCTTAACCATATTCGGTTGGACTTTATCTCTATGTGTGGGCGAATCCGAATCTATCTCTTGCTACTTTCTACTATATATTGAACACCTCCCTTGTACAAGAGATCAATCTAATAAAGCAAGAGAGTTCCATCCCCTATATTGTGTGTGCTCCTGTTCCCGTTCTTATGATTGCATTGGCGTGCTATTGATTGATCGCGGGGGAACAACTACGTTTTACAACACGTTATCAGTACAAAGCTCTACCGAGGTCGATCATGATCATCTGCCTGCGACAATCTACACGGCTCCGAATTTCATTCTACAACACGCGATCAACCTACATCAAACCCTATGTAAGTTCAGGCTACGACCGTTGATCGTATATGAACAGTAAATTAATTCTGCAAATTGTTTTATGTTAGTTATAGATTACTCGTTAGTCTAATCTAACATTGCAATCAAAGTTACTGTTCATCCTATAAAAAAAAGGGTTCTTCGGCGCTCGAAGCGCCGCGCGGCGACGCTGACGGGTTGCGCTTCGCACGCGTCTCGGCGCCGCACTCGTGGCCGCCGCGTCCATCTCGCGGCGGCGCAGCCCTCGTTATCCGCTCGACGGTCGGCGGCGCCCGATCCAGCGCTGGCGCCAATAGCGGCGCCGCCGTTTCGGTCTCGTCTTGGCGGCCTCGCTCGCACGGCTCACGCGCGACGCATCGGCACGCGCGCGCAGCAGCGGCGGCGAGCTGCGTCGGGCGCACCAGCTTCCAAGCACGATGATGTTGCCGTTCTCTGCGCGCGGCGATCCGCGCGTGCCACGACGATTCGGTTTCGCACCGCCAAGCTCGCCCTTTTGCTTCACGGCGGGCTGAAGCGCATCCGCGCTCATTCGTCTCCATGCGGTGGCGGCGCGCGGCGCCGTCTGGGCGACCACGTAAACCGTGGCGGGCGAGGCGCAATCGGCGCGCAAGCGCTCTTGGTGGCTGCTCCGATGCCCTCGTGGCGGAGCGGCACCTGTGGCGTTTTTCTGGCTAGCTGCGGCTCAGCAGCGTCGGCGGCTCGAGCTTCATCGCCGGCACACGCGTGCTTCCTACGCAAGAAGAGCCAGTGGCGGCTAGGGTTAGACCCTAGCCGCCCGCTTCTGGGGTGCGCCTGGATTTCGTTTTTTTTGGGCCAGTTGGCAAGTGCTCGAGTGGATCTATTGGGCATGGCACCCGAGAAGGCCATTTGGGCCGTACCGTCGATTAAAAGATGTTGATTTATAAATTCCGAATATTTGAAGATAAAATGTAGAAATTAAATTTCTAAATATATGGACTTCCATAAATTTGGTAATATTGATATTTAACACATCTTTAGAAGTTCCATTATCTGGGTTATTTTTTTAGCATTATTATATATGCTGGAATTTATTTTTCATTATTAAAGTAATTCAAAATTGCTTGAAAAATTAGCAGAAAATGCTAGAAAAATATGGGAAATTATGTATGACCCATTGATATGTGTCATGTTGCTGGATTCTTTTTCCTTACCATTGTTTCATATTGATATGTGCTAGGATTTATTTTTCTGTCATTAAGTAATTCTGCAAATTGCTTAATCATTAACATAAAATTATGAAAAATGCTAGGAAAATTTCATATAGCATATTGATTGCTCCATAGCTCTGAATTTATTATCCTAGCATATTTCCATATTGATATATGTTGAGATTTATTTTTCTGTTACATGGTAATTCTGAAAATTGCTGAATAATTAGCAGAAAACTATGAAAATTGCTAGAGAAATTCTGGAAAATTTTAGATAATTATCTACTGAATAGATATAGACCAAGCTTTACCGATTGAAGAGTGAGCATGCAATATAATGATTTTATCAGTAGTAAAAGTTATTTTGCATAAATAGAATTAGGATATGATGGACATCGCAAAGAGGGAACTTATCAAGCTTACCCTGAATGGCAACAATTACCTTACCCGGGCAATAAATACCAAGGTTAATTTGATAGCTCAATCATTTAGAGCTTCTATTTTTCCAGCCTGAAGCTGGTACCCTTGCTCTTCCCGAAGCCGTCAGATGTACGGCTCTGTACCCCCTGAGGCACCATTTTCATACGGACATGAAGGCCAAATAGTTTATGGAAGATGTCTAGTTGCTATTTTTTGAATTCCCTGCAGAAAAATATATAACCAGCAAAGATCCGTCCTGTTGCCAGAAGCACAGCGCGAATGGATCATGTCGCACTTCCAGGATTCTAAAGGCTATGGTAGCATATAATTTTTGTCATACACAAGCTTGTCATTGATCTAACATTATGTAACCAGAAAGTTACTAATGCTAAACAGATCGATAAGATATTGTGCACATTCCACCCCAATATGAGGATACAGATGTAAAAGTATCGCCATGCTCAGTACCAGCGGTATTTCAAGCTCACATGCATTTTGCTAGAAGCAGAAAAACATGATGGACTCCTGGTGAAGAATCATCACGTACTTCCTAATGGAGTTTTGCAATGCCCGAAGCACATGCAAATACTCAACAGGCTAGCAATAGCCATGGCTGTAGAAAAGGCCAATGGAATAAAGGGGATAAGTGAAAGAATGACATATCAGATTGGGGAAGAGGCAATTCATAGTGAAAAAGTAAAGGCAAAGGGACAGAGGCTTCCAGAAGTAAGACCGCAAACCCTGAATAACCCTATTTAAGTAAAGATGCACTGGCCATTGGTCATGCAACTATCGCATCCCGAAGCATATGGTAGACCTTTACATGCAATCCATTGGAAAACTAAATACGACCTGGGGAAATAATATTGAGTCACCCTTCACCGTTCAACCTGTTGTTGATATGGATGTTGACAAGTGTGATGATATGATGTCGAGGAGTCCCAGGAGGGCACCTACGTCTCATAAGGAAACCTCGATTAGTCTCCTAAATATCCCTTCACTTTGCTATATCGATGTTACATATTCCTTATAAGTCTCCTTATCAGTTTAGCCCTAGTTCCTGAACGAACATTTGGTCTACGCTCCTGTTGAGCGATTATCACTCGAAAATTGAATAAATTGATATTTCTCAGATATTTGATTAATTGTGCTATGTTTGTTCTATATACTACAATTTGTTCCTGATGCAATAATTGTTTGATTGTTAAATCATACTTCCAATATAGAACAAAGTATAATCTGATGGCGGAGGAGAAAATCTGTCTAGAAGACAATTGTACCACACTAAGTGAATTGAAATATTATGACTATCGCCAGAAGCGATACTCTCATAGTTGGCACTGAAAGAATGCCATATTATACCCTGAGTCCAGTCGTACTCCTTTAATCGTTTCTGTATGAAAATAGTGAATGAAGATGGTACAGAATACCTACTCATGACTAAGTTTAATGGGTGTAATAAACGTGTGGTTAAAAACCTTATTTATTCTCCTCCAGATTATACTATGCACATATAAAAACTGAAGTTTGTGTTGCGATGAAAAAAAACTCAGATATATTTAAGATCTGGCAGATCGACTGGGTTACCCTGAGTTGAATAGTAAAAGAAGAATAATTAATAATTCTGTTGGCCATAGCATAAAGTTTTTCCTAGACCGGAAGTTTTTCTTATGCCCTGGTTGTGCTAAAGGAAAGCTCATTCTTAGACCTTCTTACCTAAAAAGTTAGGGAAGAATCACTGAATTTCCTGGAGAAAATTCAAGGTGATATCTATGGACTTGTTCAGCCTCTGTTGGGCTCCTTTTAAGAAATTTTATGGTACTGATAGATGCTTCTACTAGATGGTCCAATGTATATCTCTTATCTATTAGGAACCATGCTTTTGCCCAAATTATTAAGTTAAGAGCCTACTTTCGAGAAGAAAGGATCAAGTCTATTCAAATAGACAATGCTAGCGAGTTTACCTCAAAAGCATTTAATGATTGTTGTATGGCTCTGGGAGTTAATGTAGAGTATCTCGTACCTAATGTACATACTTAAAATGGCCTTGCAGAGTCATTATATTAAAAGAATAAAAACTTATTACTTGGCCGCTCTTGCAGAATAGTAGGCTTTCCACCAGTTGTTGGGGCCACGCAGTGCTGCATACTGCGGTATTAATTCAGCTCACACCAACTGCACATCATGAAATTTCCCCATTGCAGGTAGTGTGTGGAAAAGAATTAAGTATTTCCCATCTGCGAAAATTTGGCTGTACTGTATACAGGTCAATCTCTCCACCACAGCGTACCACCATAGGACCTTACCGGAAGTTGAGGATCTATGTAGGTTATGAATCTCCGTCATGTATTAAAATACCGAGAGTCTATGACAGGGGATCTGTACACAGCTCGGTACGCTGATTGTACTAAGGACATTTTTCGGCATTAGGGGGAGATAAGTACCACATTAAAGAATGCCGAGTCCTTAGATCCACGCACTACAGAGACCGAACTTGAAGTTCAGAGAATAATAAATCTGCAATAAATAAGCTTATAATCTGCCAAATGCCTTCACTGTTCATAAGGAAGTGACAAGATCTCATATACCTGCAGTATATGCACCTGAAAGAGTGGAAATACCCTAGAAGGATATTGAACCCACTCTTGACCCTCATGATAAAAAGAGGGGGAGGCCTCCAGGTGCATGGGACTCAATTCGCGAGACGCGTCTGAAGTAGAGAACCAAACAAATGAGAACACTACCCATGACAGTGGAAGAAGCTCAACCTGATGTTGAGAAAATCCCTGAAGTGAGCTATCCTGGAGATAGTAACATCCCTGAAGTGATCAATCCTGAAGATGACAACCCCAGCGTATATTTGTGCGCACAATCCCACGCTGGGAAATCGGAACACCCAGACTCCATCGTTGTGGGAAATCACGAGGAGCTAGAAGAAATTTATAAAGAGATATCCCTGAAGTGATGCGGGAGAATTGTAAAAAAGAAAGACTACAATTGTCGACATATAATTGCCTCTAAAATTGCTAAAGCTGGATCCAGAACCAAAGTCCATGGCAGAGTGCCAGAAGCGCTTAGATAGGGTCAAATGAAAAGAAGCAATTGAGGCAGCGCTCGCTTATTAAAAGGAAAGCTTTGGTCATGTTGACTGCACATCTCCTAAAGTGTTCCCTGTAGGATCAAATGGGTTTTTCATCCGGAAGAGAAATGAAAAATACCTAGGTGGTGAGAAATGAAAAATACCTAGGTGAACATCTCCTAAAGCGAGGCTTGTAGCACAGGGGTTCACGCAGAAACCCGACATCGATTATGATGAAATATATTCTCCTGTAAAGAGTGGAATAAAGTTCCGAAATTTATATTAATGGCAGCAAGCTTAAACTTATCAATGCAGTTGATGAATGAAGTGACCTCATATATGGGTCACTGGATACGGATATTTACATAAGAATCCCTGAAGGAGTTATAATTCCGAATCCTAACAATCGCAACATGTATAGCATCAAACTGAAGAGATCGCTATACGGATTAAAACAGTCGGGGAGAATGTGGTATAACCGACTTAGTGAGTTCCTCCTAAAGAAGGAATATTGCCCCTTTGTGTTCATAAAGAAATCTCAGAATGGATTTTGTATCATCTCAGTTATATGTCGATGATCTGAATATCATCGGAACCACAGAGGAGATAGAGGAAGCAAGTGCTTACCTCATGACGGAGTTTTGAGATGAAAGATTTGGGTAAAACTAAATTTTGCTTAGGCCTGCAGCTAGAGCATTTCCCAGAAGGAATCCTTGTACACCAGTCTTCCTATACCCAAAAGGTATTGAAAATGTTTAATATGGATAAATCGCATCCGTTAAAACGCCCCATGGTCGTAAGATCCCTTGAAGTGGATAAAGACCTTTTCAGACCACGGATGGAAAATGAGAAAGTCTTAGGACCTGAAGTCCCATACTGATGTATCTTGCGAATTGCATAAGACCTAATATTGCATTCGCAATAAATTTGCTAGCAAGACATAGTGCAGCTCCAACCAGAAGACATTGGGCTGGTATCAAGACTTTACTCAGATACCTCCAAGGTACACAAGATCTTGGATTGTTTTTCCAAAAGAACCAGGACTTAACCATGGTGGGATATATGGATGTTGGCTATCTGTCTGATCCCCACAGTGCCAAATCTAAGACTGGTTTTGTGTTTTTATGCGGTGGTAATGCCGTTTCTTGGCAGTCTTGTAAACAGACTTTGGTGGCTACTTCTACCAAACCACTCAGAGACCATAGCTTTGTATGAAGCCTCATGTGAATGTGTTTGGCTGCGACGTGTGATTAGCTATATCTAGAAGTCATGTGGTTTTAACACCGTCGATACCCCCACAATTATCTTGAAGATAATGTTGCTTGTGTTGCACAAATGCAAATGGGTTATGCGAAAAGCAATATCACGAAGCATATTGCTCTTAAGTTTCTTATCCTCACGAACCCCAGAAGAACGATGAGATAAAGATATTGCAAACTAAGTCAGGTGAAAATCTTGCAGATTTATTCACTAAATCCTTGCCAAAATATACATTCCAAAGATGTGTTAATAGCATTGGAATGAGACGACTTTGAGATATACAAAGTTCAGGGGGAGTAAATCCCTGAACCATGACCCTTTGCATGATCCTGAAGATCATATTTTAAATCTTGAAGATTATAAGTTGTACTCTTTTTCCCTTAGTGAGTTTCCCTGAAGTTTTCTCACATGAAGGTTTTTAATGAGGCAACTAGTGTAACACTGAGTGCGAGTGCAATGTACTCTTTTCTCCACCCCTTTTTTCCCACTGGGTTTTTGGAAGGAGTTTTTAACGAGACATGTGCATTACGCGGTATTCGCCCAAGGAGAGTGTTATAAGATAAGATATTCTTAACCGTATTCGGTTGGACTCTATCTCTATGTGTGGGCGAATCCGAATCTATCTCTTGCTACCTTCTACTATATATTGGACACCTCCCTTGTACAAGAGATCAATCTAATAAAGCAAGAGAGTTCCATCCCCTATATTATGTGTGCTCCTGTTCCCGTTCTTATGATTGCGTTGGCGTGCTATTGATTGATCGCGGGTGAACGACTACGTTTTACAACAGGAATATCTGTTCTAGTTGTTGCATGCCCATGTGCTCTGGGACGGGCTACGCCAACTGCTGTAATGGTTGCCGGCGGAAAAGGTGCTTCTCAAGGTGTTCTTATTAAGGGTGGCAATGCACTTGAGAAAGCTCACAAGGTAATCACGATAGTTTTTTTTTTACCTAATGAAGATGCCAGTGTAAGAAGCATTTTTTTTTCATTTCAAATAAACTCAAATGTGGTAGATTGGCATAATGAACTGTCCACTTTTTCATATCTCTATTTGCAGGGTTAAAGCTATCATATTTGATAAAACTGGAACCCTAACTGTAGGTAAACCTTCTGTCATTCAAACAAATATCTTCTCCGAGATACCACTTCTAGAACTATGTGATTTGGCTGCTGGTGCCGAGGTTGGTTTGTTAACCACAATGTCTTTCCGCATAAAATGTTGTTGAACAGCATGATATATTCCTAGTTATTCTAATGTTACCAACCTTGGCTTCTGTTTGGAGTGTCTATCTCTAATTTCTTTGTCCCTTTGCCAGGCGAACAGTGAGCATCCTCTATCAAAGGCTATTGTTGAGTACACAAAGAAGCTCAGCGAACAATATGGATCTCGCAGTGATCACATGATGGAATCCAAGGACTTTGAGGTGCATCCAGGGGCAGGGGTCAGTGGCTGCTAACGTCGAAGGCAAGCTGGTTTTGGTTGGGAACAAAAGGCTCATGCAGGAATTTGATGGTCCAATGAGCTCTGGAGTGGAGGGATACTTGTCTGAAACGGAACAGCTTGCTAGGACCTGTGTGCTTGTTGCTATCAATAGGATTATCAGCATTAATTGGCATGCTTCTTACACAGCCGGTTCCTAATAGGAACCATCTATGATATCATTTATTACAGATGGTTCCTATGATATTAAGAATTGTCTGTGATATATGTATCACAGACGGTTCAAAAATTGTCTATGATGTGTCGTTATTATCATTGATATATAGTTACAGACAGTTCAGAAAACACCTTTCGTGTAGTAGTGTGGGAGGATTGGAGAGGCAGGTTCTAACAGAGAAAGAAGAAGATCATGCATCATGTAGGAGGTCGGAGGAGAATTGATTCAAGCGACGTGTGTGAGTGGAGGAAGCGTCCAGTGCACTAGACGCATGTTCACTGAGATAGGCCATGCCGGCAAGCTTTCTGGTTGAATTGCATCTGCATAACAAAGCTTCTGTCCATGTCAATATGATCCTAATTAACGAACGAATTGTCTGGGGTGTTTTGTTCAATGCGTAACGTTGCCACTTCTAACCGTAGACATGCTATATTTCTCTCCAGTTTAGCTTATTACACTTTCTTTATCCCTATATTCATGTATCGTAGGTTCAACTTTATTGCCAAACTTTGCCATATTTTAGTGGCTATTTTTACTGCCACAAAAAGGTAGCAAATTAATTAACCATACTTGCTTGAGGTTAGCTATGGTAAATTTTTTAAAAAAACCTTAGTTATAGCAAAGTTGGTTTAGCTGAGCCCACTGTGAGACTGTCACTCACTACCGTTAGTGATGATTATTCTATTTATTTTGATTTTTTATTTTCGAATGAGGCATAATGTGTCGACCATAGTTATCAATATCATACCGGTTTTGGTCGATATGGCCGGTATGTACCATTTTGACACTTAGACTGTTATAGAGTTGGCAAGGAGCTGGCGCCTCCGATCACGAACAGTCATCATGCCACCTTCAATATGCATCTGGTAGCCTTCCTCATCAAGCTGTCCTAGGCTCACAATATTGCTACAGAGCTGAGGAATGTAGTAGACATCAGTCAAAACTCGATGCTCGCCATTGTGACACATGAGTAGGACTGTTCGACAGGGCCGTCGCCGAACTTGACAGTGCCTTTGATGCCATCGTCGATCTCCGTGAAATTCGCCTCACACCCGAACATATGGTTGCTGGTGCTCGTGTCCAGGTACCAGGTATCATCATGGTGGTCATCCTCACGTCCGAGATGCACTTGATCATGCACCTCATTGAGAACGACCTAGTCGAGGACATCCTCTGTCACCTCTATGAACGCACACGTATGTGCTAGCAATAGTGCGGTCTCGTCGTCCTGAGCCTTCACCAAATTGGTTAGCTCCTTACGGCGCTCACTAGAGTAGTGCCCATAATAATTACAAATTGAAGCACTTCACCTTCGTTTTGTCGTGGGTGTCGCTGGACGAGAAGCTTCCCTTTCCATCACGGCCACAACCCTACTTGGAGACGCTGCTGTTTCCAACGCTTCTACCGCCACTGGAAGAGCCCTCCTGCTCCTTATGCTTCATGCGAGCCAGCCATTCTTACTCCGTGAGGAGCAGCTGGCCGGCTTGATCGTCGGTGTCCCCCAACTTGTACCGCTCCTCAATGGACCTCATTCTCCCGGTGAGCTCCTTAATACTTAGGGTCTTCAGATTGACAAGCGTTTCGAATGAAATTGCCACCTGAGTGTACTTCGGCGTGACCACGTGTAGGTCACTACAAGAATCAGGGAAAAATTCGTGGGCCAAAAACCCACGAATTTAAACTAAAACCCACGAATTTAATTTAAATTCGTGGGCAAACCCTCGAATTTAGTTCACAAATTTAACTCGACGAAATTAATTAATTAAATTCGTGGGTACCCACGAATTTAAGTTAAATTCGTGGGTTTCTGCCAAGCCCACGAATTTAATTGGGAATATATGTTAAATTCGTGGGTTTAATAAACCCACGAATTTATCAGTCATTTTTACAAAAAAAATGTGTATATATATATATCCATATATATATCCAAATGTATGTATTTTTATATATATATGTATCGCACTCAATACATATAACAACTAAAGAAGAAAAGAAAAGGCAAAAAGAAAATTAAAACTAAAAATTGCTAAGCGAAGAATAAATAAGAAGGATCATCTATTTTGTTCAAATATGATCAGAAACACTAACACAAAAGACAAACTCCACAATGAAGTTCAAGCGAATGAAGAATTAACAAACGAGACACCAAACCTATTACCAGTGCTAAAATACTGAAACCAATCTTTTAACTCTTCAAAACCGGCTTAAAACTAAGTCTCCGAAATGTACAAAATTTCGACATGACCTCTCTTGTAAATGGGACATCCACTCAGCAGACAAAAACATTTGCAGTTATAATATATATATCAATCTCTCAAACCAGAAGGAGACATTCTAGCAGATCCTTAGATAATCCAATCACACATCCAATGGCAATTTGTAAACTACGCAATGACGTACAACACATTACAACCGCAATAGATACAATCCACATTCCATTAAAATAAGTCCATCACAATAAGTCCATCACAACGTATCCATCACAACAAGTTATAAAGTACAACAATTATACACCAATCGAGCTCACAATGGAATTCATGCCTCGGGGTTGTTGGAGTTGTGGCGCTACCACCACCGTCGTATTTGTTGAAGATGTCTTCTATGATGTAAATCGTTAGTATGCGTCTTGGAGGGCGTGACCTAGAAACCTGCAAGTTCAAGATTAACTTAGGTTGTGTTACAAGTAACATTATGCTGATTCACATGAATATCAATATAAGAATATCAATAGTACTATTCAACCAAGACACAATATGAGAATATCAATATGACAGGTCAAGCTAGACAAGAATAGATACTATATATAAGAACTACACCTACGAGCTAGTCAAGATATGCTGTAATAATCATATGAACATCAATCTCATATTCAATGAAGCATCAAAGTAATACTCTCTAGTATTAACAGAAGTTAACCATCTAGTTCAAGGCCAAGATTACAACTAAAATTATTTAATTCAACTTCCAAAGACCCTAATTGCATCACTGAGTATTCAAAAGATAACAAACAGTGAAAATAGTTCAAAGAAGCAATTAAGAGTTTTGGTAGTCATTTTAAGAGTTCAATATACCAAGTACAAATATAAAGCATTCTACAAGAATAAACAATCAATATTATGAAAAGTAAAACAATTAATGGAACACAACAACACATTCAACACCAATTATTGCATTCAGTCAAGCAAGAGTCGGAGGCGAGAGCTCGACATTCCCAAGATAAATTTTAATTGGATGCAAAAATGAGACATCCCTTACAAGTCCTCCTTGATCATCCAAACACCATGGGGAACAACGGAATTCGCAGTCATCTAGGTCTTAGAAGAATACACTATTGATCAAAAGGTGTTAATTGAAAAGGTGAAAATAAACAGTATTAACCTTTGTCACCACACTTTTGTGGAAATCATCCAAAAGCCAAAAGCACCATCAGAGATTAACACATTAAAGAGAACTTCCACAGCACTGTTATTAGGGCGTTAGCGAGTATAGTTATGTTAATACTTAATAGCACTATAAGATAAATGAAACACAGCAAACACGAAACTTCGACTCGTGATCAAAGTATAAGATTCAGTCTGGGAAAAGGTGTGAAGGCCAATTAGCAAAATAGTCATGCAAGAAAACCCTAACAAAAGAATTAATGATATAAAAAAGACAAAGATGATCCAAACAAACCATTAAGAGCATCATCATCAAATGGCCCTAGGCTGAATGGGTTAAGTGCAGTAGAGTTGTCTTCAGCTCCATTCTCCGGCACTTTTGAAAACCTTTTGGAAATACTTATGTCTGAATCACCACTATCAGCACTACCAAAATTTAGACATTTAATTATAATGGCTACAAAGAAAATGGAAAGTACAAGTCGAAACCACCATTAGTTTAGGCTTCAAACAGATTAACAGAGTTTATAATTATGCTTATGTGACTTTCCAGATGCTAATCGTTTAGCCTATTACGAACAACTGAAAGATAAAGCGAGTAGAGTGCAAATGCTGTTTATATTGGCACACCAAAGACCTGCAAAATTTCAAGACACAGAGAGCGAAAGACTAATTTAGACAACATGGTCCCAACAGATTTCTCAAGCAAACCTTCCAATGTTTCTTTACATGAATTTAGTGGAATAAAACGTGTTAAATGATACAAAGCAACAATGAAGCAATGGCATCACCAAAATCCTTTATGCCTTGGACAATATTTATTTAGTCTATAAATTAATTGGTTATCTACTACTAGAAGAAGTGCAACTAAGCAAGATAAAAGTATAAAACAGTACAAATGATGATAAACTCTTTATATCATTTATTACCTTCGTCTCATATCCGAAAATGTTAGAGTAGAAGCATATATAGTGTAGAAATAAATACATATGCCCTGCATAATAATATATATTTGTTAGAATCAGAAAACTATATTTATTTCCTGCTAAATGGAATAACTAAGCTATTTTTTCTGCAAAATGATATGACTAAGCTTACAATTTAATTCTACAGTTCGCAGTTATCAAACAACCTAGTGGATTTTGAGGAACAGGGCACTAGCTAAAAGCATTAGTGAAACTAAACTGTCTAATAATGCAGTAGTTTCAAATGAAGAAATGAAAGAACACATGTGAGACAACAAGGATAGCGAATGGACATCAGCACCTTTAGTTGCAACAAGGTATAGCCTTTTCTCAACTTTTCAGGTACATACTAATCGATCTATATAATAACTATAAAAAATACTCAGGAAATTCTCTAGTTGTATGAGAAGACTACAAATTGCCATATTAATAGGGGAATTCCCCATGCAACATTAAATTTTGATGGATTAAATTTCACGTTAAGCCTTTACGTATGTCATGCATGTTTTTATATATCAAAGGCACAAGCTTTAGTTGAATTTGGTGGGTGTACATGTCTCAAATTAATACATGCATATTCAAACAGAGATAAATCTAGACCAACATAGTTAGACGCTCACATGCATGTCATGCATATTATATTGATTGAATTCAATTCAGATATAGTTTATTGTTAGCCTGTGCATGATAGATCTCATGGCAGACCTCAAATTTGCACTAAATACAGACAGAATATGAATATTCCCATGGAATCACAGTGGAAGGAACACGTGTTTTAGAAAGTTACTAGAAATAACACAGAATGATGTCAAAAAGAACTACCTGAAGAAGAATATTTTCATGGAATGCGCAGTTGAAATCTTGTACAAGAACCTGCAATGTACCATATAACTAGTTAGCATTCAAAACTCAATGACAAATAATATGATGCATGATCACTTGTGAACATGAAATAATACCATCGAAGCATACTTCGAAAATCAATTATGCTATATTAAAATGGAAACAGATAATCCAAAAATATCAAATCAGGGCCAACCTATAAATAATTCATGAAATTACTCTTCAATCAAAATCTGAACTTGGCATGTTATCGTGATAGGACATGCTAGATAGATCATCTGTTTTACCCAACAAGTAGAATCACTCAAAATCCACTTATCAAACTGCTGCTTAATCAATCATCAACCAAATTAAGCCATAAAGAGCACATGAAACTACCAATTGGCTATCGAATCCGAGCAAATACACGAGAAAATCGGACACGATTATGGCAAGCTTCCTCAAAATTCATTCATAATTCAACCATCAACACCTTTGCACATTCCATACGCGAAACCAAATTGGCACACACAATGTTGCGTACTCCAAATCTAACATAAGCAGCGAATTAGTCCTGGTGTGGTTTATCGGAGGAAAACGACCACCGCTCAAGTAGTCAAAAGTCCACAGAAAATCGAATCCTCTCAGCCCCACCTCCACCACTTGCGTACCCAAATTTCACCCGAGCGGCGCATCACGGTCCAAAGCCAACAATTAGATCAAGAGAGAAAGCAACCAAGAACTACTTGAATCGCCCACGCGAATTACCTCATCGGGTGGCGGTAAAGCGAAGCTTTGTACTCTCGCTCCTGCTCACAAGCAACGGGCTCTCCACGATCAAACCGCGCGCGTCAATAATCCAAGCAACACAAGGAAGTAGTGAGATTTCGACAAGTCCAATCCCAATCAAGCGCCACCCACCGAGGCATCGGACCGGAGAACTCCACGGTGGGCGGACGCTGGGACGACCATGAGCGTCCACGGCGGCGCGCGAGGCCGCCGCCGGCGGCGTCTCGGCGCAGCGGCGGCGGCGCGCGCGGCGAGGGCGGTCGGGCGGCGCTCGGCGCCGAGTGGGCGGCGAGGCGGCGCGCAGGCAGGCTATGGCAGCGGGCGCGCAGCGGGGCAGCATGGGGCCGACGGGCGCGGGGAGGCGCGCGAGCGAGCGGCAGAGCGTATGGGGCGGCGGGCGGGGCGGGCGGGCACAGCGCGCGGCGGCGTGGGCGGAGAGGTTCGGTTAAATTCGTGGGGATGTGGTGGCCACAATTTAAATATTTAAATTGTGGGTAATTGGTGGCCCACGAATTTAAATGAGTAAATTCGTGGGTGTATTTCGGCCCACGAATTTAAATAAATAAATTCGTGGGTGTTATTTGAGCCCACGAATTTAAATAAATAAATTCGTGGGTTTTATTGTGGCCCATGAATTTAATTAAAAACGTGGATTTTATATAACCCGACGAATTTAAATAAATAAAATCGTGGGTTTTTTTGGCCCACGAATTTAAAAAAATCCACGAATTTTTCTCTGTTTCTTGTAGTGGGTACTTTTTTCGCTACCTTCTCTTCCAGCGTGTCGCCAAGAGTTGTTGACGAGGCCTATCAATCGCATGGCGAAATTGTCCACTGCTTTGCCTTCTTTCATTCGGATCATCTCGAACTCCTTCCGGATGGTTTGCACCTTTGCCTCATGGACACGTTCGGCTCCCAAGCGCATGGTCTTCATCGCCTCCTAGGCCTCCTTAGCGGAATCCTTCACCGCTAGTGTTGCCAACATCTTCCTGTCGATGCGGTAGTCAGCGTTCCCCGACTGGATTGCTTCCCATACGCCTTGGGCTTGCATGTTCACCCTCATCAAGAGGGCTCAATCGGCAGGGGTGGGCATTTTTAAACTAAAACTGAATTACCAAGTCCAACCGAATTAACTGATTATTTTGGTTTTTTCGGTTCGGTTTTTCTTTTGGTATAATTCGGTTTTTGGTGTTCGGTTCGGTTTTTCACTTTCAAAAACCAGAATAACCGAATAGCCATGTACAATACCACTTCTATAATGTTCTTCCTAAAGCCACTAAACAATTCTCATGTTCTAACATTTTTATGCATATGTTTGGTATATTTATATATTTTATTATGCTTATATTGTAATGACTTATGAATATTGTGTGGGTTTATCCCTACTCTGTATTGCGATATGAGAATGACTAAATCTAATCTACCTAGTGTTTATTTATATTTCGGTTAGCCGAAAAACCAAATTAACCGAACAGAAATATTTCGATTAATTCGGTTCAATTTTTCATTTTGGTCCGAAAAATTCGGTAACCAATTTTCAAAAACCAAATTATTTTAAAACCGAAAAAACCGAATGCCCACCCTTACCGATCGGAGTAGTTCGATAGCGTGAGCATGGGGAGCGAATAGGCACCCCCGTCTCCTTCACCTGTTGCACCACCAGTTGCCGGCTGTCGTCGGATTCGTCGCCATGGCCGCTGGCCACGTTGCGAGCTCTCAGTGATGGAGGGGATCTCGAACCGTCGCTTGACATCGCCACCATAGGTCCGTCGTTGCGCAGCTTTGGACACACAAAGACAAAGAACACAGCGCTAGGAGAGGTTTTAATTTTGGTGCTGCGATGAGATTGCAGCGATTTTCGTTTTCTTCACTATTTATACAAGCTGGAGATTACATGCAACTATAGATAGCAATATGGACTATCCTAATACAATGGATTAGCAATCTGGACTTCATTAATACAATGGATAGCAATCCAGACTTCCCTAATACAATGGATAGCAATCCGGACTTCCCTTATCCTAGCGTGCCCTGTTAAGGAACCTCGCTATCGAATAGTCCGGGGTTCCCGAATAGATCTGAATTGGAGAACAGAAAGAGAGAGAGACACGTGTTTAGGGAGAGCAACAGCGGAAATTTTTTATTGCTAATGAATGCATGTACATAGGGGGGGACCCCTCCTCCTTTTATAGCGCTCATCTAGGGTTTCGGCTAAGGGTCCACATGGGCCTTCAACGGGCTTTTAGGGCTTCTTAACACTCCCCCTTGGGCCCTTTGCCGCGAGATGCATATGCCTCATTAAAACTCCAGAAAAACCCAGTGGGAAAAATACTTGGAGAAAGAGTACATAGCATACGCTTACTATGTTGCACGAATTGCCTCGTCAAAACCTTATGTAAGAAAACTTCATGAAAAACTTGCTAAGGAAAAAGAGCACAATTCTCCCAACTTTAATTGCTAATCTTCGGGATTCATGTTGGGTATTCATAATTCATCTTCGAGATTCATGTGGGAGTATGTGAAATATCTCCCCCTGAAATCTGCACTTCTCTAAGTCTCATCATCCCAATTCCTTTCACGCACCTTTCAAAGGTAGATGCTGGGAGTGATTTAGTGAATAAATCTGCAAGATTTTCACATGACTTAGTATGCAATATCTTGATCTCGTTCATCTTATGCAATTCATGAGCATAGAAGAATTGGGGTTGATATGCTTCGTGAGATTGCTCTTCACATAACCCATCTGTGCTTGGGCAACACAAGCTGCATTATCTTCATAAATTATCGTGGGAGTTTGCTCAATGTTCAAGCCACACGACTTCTGGATGTGGCGAATCATTCTTCTGAGCCATGCTCATTCACGAGATGCTTCATACAAAGCAATGATTTTCGAGTGGTTTGTCGACGTCGAGACGAGAGTCTGTTTAGACGACTTCCAAGAAATTGCTGTTCCTCCACATAGGAAAACATAGCCAGTTTGGGACTTGCCAGTATGCAGGTCTGATAAATACCCAGCATCGACATAGCCAACCAAATTCAATTCATTGTTTCTTTTGAAAAACAGATCGAGGTCTTTGCTTCCTTGGAGGTAACGGAAGATGTCCTTGATCCCTTTCCAATGCCTTTTGGTGGGTTCTGCACTGTACCGGGCTAGCAAATTCACAGCGAACGCAATGTCCGGCCTAGTGCTATTCGCAAGGTACATGAGCGCTCCAATTGCACTCAGATATGCGAATTCTGCTCCTAGGACTTCCTCCCCCTCTTCTCTAGGTCTGTATGAGTCTAGGTCTGCTTGGAGTGACCTTCCGACCATTGGAGTCTTTGCAGGATATGCTTTTTCAAATCCAAACCTTTGCAACACTTTCTGCGTGTAGGTTGATTGGTGTACCAAGATTCCCCCTCGGACATGTTCAAGCTGCAAGCCTAAACAAAATTTGGTTTTACCCAAATCCTTCATTTCAAACTCAGACTTCAAGTATGAGCATGCTTCTTCAATTTCTTCATCCGTTCCAATGATGTTCAAGTCATCTACATAGACGGAGATTATACAGAATCCATTCGGGGATCGCTGTATAAACACACATAGACAATCTTCGCTGTTTGTGTAGCCTTTCTTGCAGAGAAAATCACTCAGCGATTGTACCACATTCTTCTGATTGCTTCACCCATACGGTGATTTCTCCAATTTCACACTGCATGAGTTTCTATTTGCTCCGTTTTGGTTGGGATAGGAATTCCTTAGGTACTTTCATGTATATCTCGAATCCAAGTTTCCATATAAATATCTGTGACAACATCCATTAGCTTCATTCTCAACTTCAAGTTGATCGCCATTGAGATCAAATATCTAAAGGTAATTCCTCCCATGACCGGAGAATAGGTTTCTTCATAATCAACTCCGGGGCGTTGGGTGAAACCTTGAGCTACAAGCCTTGCTTTGTACCTTACAACTTCATTGTTTTCATTTCTCTTCCGAACAAAGACCCATTTGTGACCTCACGGGTTTATCTGGGAGGTGTGCGGCATACGGGCTCAAACACCTCTCTCTTGTTGAGAGAGACTAATTCGCAGATGATTGCCTTTTCCATTCTTCCCAATCTAGCCTTTTCTTGCACTCTGCGAGATGCGGCTCGGGATCATGATCAATGATCGAGGCAATCTTCTTTGCAAAGTATGCATCAATGTTGGTCGTTGCTCTATTCGAGGATTCTCTGTTATTACAAAGTTTATGGTCATTTCTTCATGGGGTGCTTCATGCACTTTTACTTGCTCTTCATTTGCTATTCCCTATCGCAGAGCAAGTTCCTTTAGCTTTCATCGCCTATGTGTGCGCACACATTATTTCGTGGCTTCCTTGATGGAAGATTCAAGTGCAGGAATTGCCTTTCTGTTGGCTTCTTTCGAGTGCAGTCTCAAGCGGCTCCCCTTCTTTCCTTGGGGTATTTTCGTGATTGGTTGTGGTAAGTCCTCTGCTTGATTTTCTCCGGGCGTCTCCGGTACTTTGGGTTTGAGGAGCAGGTTTCTGTTCTTTTCTTTGAGGCCTCTGAGCAGTGAGGATACCTTCTATTTTCTTTGGTATTTCCACCTCTCGGTGCATTTCTTGCTGGTACATGCGACTTAACCACGCCCTTGGATCACAAAATGATCAGCGGTTCATTTGCTAAATTTCGCAAATCAATTATCTTCGGACTTCTTGATTTGCTTCATTAGTGCGAGGATCATGTGCGGGATCGGTGGAATGCCATATGATTTCCGGTATTTTTCATCCAAAGGTTGATTTCCTCCCCTAATGACGGAAGCGATCCTCGTCAAAAATGCAATCGTGAATCGGGTGTATGCAAGTCTCGATCATGGGTTCCAAATACACGATTATGGATGCACTCGCATAACCAGCGTATATCCCGGACTTGCGGAGAGGGCCCATTGCGATCCGCTAAGGGGTGGTATAGGTACATATACCATACACCCAAATTTTCTAAGATGGGAGATCTTGGGATGATCCGTGCACAAGTTGCATAGGAGAATGGATGTTGTAGGCCGACGGTCTGAAATTGATAAGAGCTGCTGCGTGCGGGACTGCGTGTCCCCAACAAGTGTTGGGCAAGTTACAACTCTGCAAAGCGGTGCGGCAATAAACTTAATCCTCTTTATTAGTGCTTACGCTAGTCCATTCTGCGTATGGGCGTGCGGTCTGAGTGCTCAAGCTGCTATCCCTGTTCTTTGTGCAATAATCATCAAATGCCTTTGAAGTAAATTCTTGGTATTGTCCATTCTAATGGACTTCACGCGATGATCGGGAAAGCATTCTTAATTCTTATGATCTGCGAGATCGGCTTTGCAAAAGCATGGTTTCTTGTTGACAACAAGCATACATGCGACCATTTCGAGGAAGCATCGATGATCACCATAAAGTATCGAAACGGTACGGCAGAGGCTGAATCGGACATAAATATCCCCTGGATGCGTTCGAGAATGCAGGATTTCACTTTGCACTTTCATGACAGAGGGTCTAGTTATTAATTTCCGTGGCACATGCAGGCACACAAAATCTTCATGATTCGGAAATTTTTAACATTAATGCCATGACCTTGTGAGTTGTTCACTATATTTCTCATCATTCTAAGACCGGGATGACCTAATCTACCATGCCATAAAGAAAATAACTCGAGCTTCTAAAAGCAGTCTTCAAGGAAGTATACACTTGGTGCATGAATATTCGTGTAGTACAACCCGATTCATATGAGGATATTTTTCTAATACCATTTTTCCACATCTGCGTGCTTCACAATGCACAAGTATTCTTTGCCATTCTCTTCATTGGTTTCTACGTGAAAACCATTGGCGCGGATGTCTTTAAAGCTTAAGAGAGTCGCGTTGATTCGAGGTACAAAGGGCTTCTTCAATTACCAAAGTTATACCCATAGGCAATATAATTGTGGCTCTTCCCGAGCCGATTACATATGAGTCGCTTCTGCGATCGTAGTAATCTTTCAGCGTTCTTCGTGATCATTGGAAATACTTAGACTCTCTTAAGATGGTATTTGTTGTGCCACTATCAACAATGCATATCTCTTCCATTTGGGCGCTACACGATTTCTAGATAAAAGAAATATAATTCTAATCAGATAGAGGCAAAACAATCCAAATATTACTTGCAAAAATTGAAGAATACTGGAATAAAGAATAAATTGCGTATTTATTCATGAAAGAAGTATGCTCTTCTAGAACTTACAATCCTTTATTCAAAAAAAAATGCTAACAACCATAATCTAAAAAAAATGCATTAAACAGAATGTGTAAAATATGCATTAATTTCTGCTTCTATGTCATCGGCAGAAGTTTTCTCTTCATTTGCCATAATAATGGCTGCAGCATCGATGTCCAGGCTGTTCTGTGAGGATGAGGCAAGTGGGGTATCTACATCCATGACATCATCATCACCGATGTTGGCGAAGTGTGCTTCTGCAGGGGCGTTTTCCTTTGCCTTTCTTTTAGCCTGATATCGTTGATCACTTCTTTGGATTTCGACATATCTTGACCAATGTCCCCAAGTGCCACACTTGAAGCACGTTTGGTTCTGCTGTCCATACGGCTTGGCGTGCGTCTTTTCTTTGTCATCCCTCTTCACAGGGGCTTTGGACTTTCCTTTGGCCTGGGGTCTCTCTTTGCCACCCTGCTTGCCCTTCTTTCTATGAGTGGGTTTTCTCACCTTGTAGCTATTGGCATTGACTTCTGTGCCAGTGCCTCGTCCAGGTGGCTGCGAGACATAGTTCTTGCGTAGAACATCGTCTTGCGACTCCGCAACTTGCATTACATCAATCAGTTCGCTATACTCCTTGTATGCGTCCTGACGATAGCTGCGTGCACTCTGGATAGCATTAGGGTGGAAGGTAGAGAGAGTTTTCTCAATCTTCTCTTCATCAGTGATCTTCTTGCCACATAGAGAGAGATTGGTATAAATTCTGTGCAAGACAGAATTGTACTCGACCACTGTTCTAAAGTCTGCAAACCTCAGGCGTACCCAATCTTGCTGTGCTTGGGGCAAGATGGTGTACTTGAGCTTTCGAACCGCTTCGAAGTGCGGTCAAAGCTCATGCGCACTCTCTTGACCATGTATTCATTCTTGAGTGGTGAGAGGTGGTGCACGAGAAAATGCGAGGGCTTGATCGTTACGCTTTCGGTAGGTTTTGCGTCTGCGAGGACCCTAGACCAATCGCGGGCGAGCTTCTTGCCCCAAGGGCGATCTTCGTCCGATGCCCAAGTGAGGTAGTTCGACCGTGCGGGGCGATTCTTCAAACTCACGATTCACAATGCCAGACATCTGCATAATTTCAAAATTCTGGTTTTAGATTACTGCGTGTAATCTGATAGAAAATGGTTGCAAAAAGTATAAAGTGCAGAAAAATAAATTCATATGCATTGCAATATATTAAATAAAGCAACGGATTCAAAATCATAAAGAATATTCATAAAACAGAGAAATAAAGCAAGAAAAAAATTAAAAACAGAGCCAAATAAATCTTCTGGATTTTCTGGCAATTTTTCAAAATTTTCTGCATTCTTTTTTTTCGCAATTTTTTCTTTTCCTTTTCTTCTCCTTTCTTTTTTTTTCCTTTTCTTTTCTCTTCATTTTTCTGGCCTAGAGGCCTTCGGGCCTCCTTTCCTCTCTCCCGCTGGGCCTCTTGGGCTTCTTGGCTGCGCGTGGCCGCGCCCACCGGCCTGCCTCCTTGGCCCAAGGCCCGCGCCCGACTTGGGGAAAAACCCCATGGCGGCTAGGGTTCCATCCCTAGCCGCCACTTGCGCATTTTCCGCGCGCCGGCGCCGCCTCTTGCGCGGCCGCGTGCGGTGCGCTTCGGCCGTCGCGGAAGCGATGGCGAGTGCGCGCGGCTTTGTCGCGGTGGCGCGGGCGATGGCGGGCGGCCGAGCCGGCGGGAAGCGGCGCGTGGCGGCGGGCGAGGCGCGGCGACGCGCCGGGCGGGTTGCCGAGCAAAAGCGGCGTCGGCCGGACTTCGAGCGGGCGGAGGCGCGCGAGCAATGAGGCGCGGCGCGTCGGGTAGCCTTCTTCTGCGGCGAGTGGCGTCTGCGTCTTGGGCGGCGTCGCCGGGTCGGCCTGAGCCGAGCGGCGCCGTCGCGTCGTCGTCGGTGGCGGCGTCTTCGTGACATGGGCGAAGGCGGGCGGCGTCACGCAGGCCGTCGGGTGGGGCCCGAGGCGCTCCGACGGGCGCCTTGGCCGAGGCCGGCGCGAACAGCGATCAGTCGATGGCGGCGATCGCGGCACGGCCGGCGTGGCGTCGGCGTCTTTGCGGCGAGCGCTTCTTGCGGCCAAGCCCGGCGGCGAGCGCGTTCTTGCGCGGCCAAGTCGGCGGCGGTGGCGGTGGCGGCCCTCTTCCGTGAGGTGCGACGAGCGCGGCGGGCGGGGGGCGGTGCGAGCGGCCGGGTGCTCTTCGAGGCGGCGCGCGGATTGCGAGCGAGCGGCGACGTACGGTGGGCGCGCAAACCGAGGCAACGGCGGCACGCTGCATGCGCGCAAGCCGAAGCAACAACGATTTTTGTTTTCTTGCATGCACAGTAAATTCAATTGTAAAAATAGTCTTGTACTGTAGCTTCAAGCCATATCCGCGTAGCTTCATGCCACGCGACAAACAGTACGAGATACAAAAGGTAGATGCATGCATAAGAACGACAGCGATTAGAAACAATCACCGATTCTCACCTTTTCTCACCTTTTCAATTCTGATCTCCGTAGAGCAATTCGTGCTGATAACGTGTTAAGGAACCTCGCTATCGAATAGTCCGGGGTTCCCGAACAGATCTGAATTGGAGAACAGAAAGAGAGAGAGACACGTGTTTAGGGAGAGCAACAGCGGGAATTCTTTATTGCTAATGAATGCATGTACATGGGGGGACCCCTCCTCCTTTTATAGCGCTCATCTAGGGTTTCGGCTAAGGGTCTACATGGGCCTTCAACGGGCTTTTAGGGTTTCTTAACATGCCCAACCGTATTCCGCACTCCGCCTTGCAAGCAGGTACGGTGTACTACTGGTCCGCTTAGCACCAATCCATGCATGGTGATGGAGTTGGGGAGCACGGTGCCTGCCAAGAAGCCGCGGCCTGTTGACACCATCGGAGACCGGTAGCCAAAGCATGAATTTTAATTTTCTGAGTTTTCTTAATTGGTTGATTTTTCTTTAGTTTTGCATTAAATAAAAGTCATATATATATATATATATTGAAATATATACCCTTTATAATGCACCTAAGCATTCTTTTCTACGTCCACCCCAAATAATGCACCCCACTAGAGATGGCCCAACCTTCATGCACCCAGTGAAACGTCCCCAGAAACTTGCCTCCATCAAAATTAACCTCTCAGATCTTTCCTCAGCTTTACTCACCCACATCCGATGGCCATTATTTAATGTGTCTAACTCATCCATGTGGTCCACAACAGATCTCCCCCACCTCCAGCATCATCTCAAGGAAAAGGAAACAAATATCCTGGAATTAAGGAAAAGGAAACAAACGTTCTAGAAAAGAAAAAGACCATATATTACGTGCTGGGAAAAGGAAACCGAAAGACAAGGCACTATACTAGTGGTAAGATGGTAAAAGTAAAAAGATAAAAACACAATAGCAATAAAATCTGCAAAAATAATATTAAAATATTAGAAACCGTCATAGCCCTTGTCATGCTGTCAAAGATAATCTGAATCCATGAAATAAAAGATTAGATATTGTAATCATGATAAATAATATCAATCAAAGAGAATGTCAGATTTTTGTAGAAATCTTTGGATCTTATCTGAAGCCAAGATTTTTACCATGCTGACATAAACTCTATCCTTACCTCTGGTAAAAATATCAGGAATTAAAAGTTATATTTGAATCCTTTCAAAATTCAAAAACAGAAAGGAAATAATTCTGAAAATAGTAATGTCAGAATTATTAAAATTAAAATATAAAATATAAAAATCTGAAAATTTTTGTATAATGTAAATAATTCCATTCCAGATCTTTTCAAAAAGTTTTATAAAATAATAGTATGATCTTGATCCCCAGTTAAATAAAAAAAACAGAATCAGCAGAAATTAATAATTGTGTATTGTCAGATTTTTAGCAATATTTCTACCCATTGTTTTTACCTAAAATTTTTACTAGACCTTTATCTCTTTCTTGCCGACCTATGAAAAAATCCTCATAAAATATTGAGACGGTTTCATAGCCCAATCCAGTGGATGATTATCGCGTGCTATCTAGAAATTTCATTTGAGCTGTTCCCTTTTTACTCACTTACGTGTGGGCCCAACTTGCCTGCTGTTCCCCTGCTGACTTCTTTCTCTCCCTTGTCGACTCTCCCTCTTCCATCTGGCCCCCACCCAACAGCCTTTTCTCCTCTCCTCCTCCCTCTCCTCTCGATCTCTCGCGCGCCATCCCGACCGAGAAACCTCGCTGCCACTTGCTCGACTGCCGCAAAACCGAACGAGTGTTCATACCCTGTATCACCGCTCTTTTCATCTATAAAATCCAAGCCCTGATATCCTTCGTATTCATGTCTCTGCGCACTTCTTTGGAGCTCCACAAAACCGAACCCAAGCGTATCATAGCACCACCATCCCGCCATTTCCAGCGAAGCATGAAGCTTGAGCTCAGAAGCCAATTAGGGTAATCCGGTAAGAAATCATCCCATCTTTTGAGCCTTGAGTACCTCAGTGACCTCTGGAACTCATTATTTTTCATTTAATGGCCACAATCTCCAGTTGAATCACGGTCACTGCGTTGTTTTTCGTCTCCAAGATCGGCTTGCGGTGGTGGAGCTCTACGGACCACCCCAACTCCCATTAATAGGTAAAATCGAACCTATTCGAGTCTCTGAGTCACACCTTTGCCTCATTTGAACCTAAGCCTCACCAGAACTGAAGGTCCACCGGTCGGCCATGGCGACCGTCGCCCCCGCACAGTGGCGCGCCAACTCCGGCCACCTCCGGCCGAACCAACACTACCCCTGCATGAGCACGGCTTTCCTGATACTCGCCGAGCCAACGGACCGCCAGTTCCAGCCACCCCTCATCGGCACGGCTTGCCTCCGCCGCCTCCGCCTTGTGCGCCGTGGTCAACCCAACTCCGGTTATATCCAGCGAACTTGAGTGCTCCCTTAGGTGGGCACAGACGCCAAGATGCCTGCCGTGGAACCGATTTGTCGGCTCCGGTACTCCTTCGCCCGCCGTGACTCGGATGATCCTCCTGCGCCGGGTCGGCGACAGCGAGTCCCTCTTGTCGATCTCGCGTCGCGTGACGCTGCTCATAGCCCCACTTGTCAGTCGCACTCACCGCTTAGCTCGCGGGCCCGCGCGTCAGCCGCATGGGCAGCGAGGGCCACTGCCATCTGGGCCCGGCCGTCAGTGCTTCAGTCCAGCGCAACCAGAAAAGGAAAGACGTATTTCAAACCCGAAGGCGTACTTTCCTATTTTGGTATATTTTCAACTTTCCACATTTTCCTAAACCTAGCACATTCATTTACTTATATCTTTTGCTTTTTAGCTCCAAATGAAATGAAATAAATTTATGAATTCATGTTAAATCATGTAGATTCATAATATACAAAAATATTTTGAAAATTAACTCTGTTTAAATATTAAATTTAATTTAAAGAAAGGGATAAAAAATATGTCATATATGGAAAAATTTCAAATCAACTCCAATTTGAATGAAACCAATTTTGTTAGAAACTTTAATTCTTGAGGAACCTAAATATACAAAATTATTTATATTTTGACTTGATTTACATCATTTTTTAAATTAAGTTGTTTCCAATGCATTGAATATTCAAATATGAATATCTTTTGCAAAAAGAATTCAAATCATGTCAAACCAGTTTCTATGTGTTTAGAAGTTAGTAATATAACTAGATATGCAAATATATTTAGAAGTGAATCTAGTTTGAATTAATTTGAAAATAGATTCTTTCCAATGCATAGAAATCAAAATAAATATAACTTAAAGCATACAAATTCAAATAATGGTAAACTGATTCTTAGGTATTTAATAAAACCATAATACCCCTGTTATGTAAGAATATCTCATGTTTGGGCATATTTAAATTAAGTACATATTAAATCTTAATGTTCACTTATATAGAAAACATCTCGGATAAAAGCAAAATATTGTGAAACCAACTTTAGAACACTCTTAGTAATGTCCCATGCTAATGTCTGAAAAATGGATAAATAATCTTATAAGGTGCAGTCGCAAACTTAAATTGAAAACCAAGTTGTTTCGGTGTTACCTTTGTGGTTGTTTATACGTTTTCAATAGCATATAAAATAACTCTTTTAAATGCAAAGATTTGTGAAAATAGCATATAAACACTCTATAAAGTGCATACTTCAATATCCTAAATAAAGTATTTCATTTTACTATGGTTTGCATATAAAATGAACTAGCAACACAACCCTAGATGCCATATAAGCTATTTCGGCAATGAATATAATGTCTCGTCTAAACACTAAAATGTATGAGATCAGCTTAAGAATGTTCTTCAAAGTAAATACTATCCTATTCTGAAGAAATAATCTTATTTCATCATGTTTTGCATATAAATCCTATTAGCCAATAACCTTAAGTATTATGTTTTATGGACTCGATTATATGGGTAAGCAAACTTTGTAATAATGAACAATATGTAATAAGATATTTGTATCGCCAGAACCTTCTTAAAAACCTTGAGTACATAATTAGTAGCCTAACGTAACAGATCTAACTTATATGAAACCTTCTCATGCAAATCGTTTGTAGTCAAGAACTATTCATGCATAGCATGCAACATGTTGTCTAATATCTTAATCTTTTAATCCAAATAATTTTAGCATCTAGAATTCATAGTTATAAATATGAAAATACATAATTTTAGCCTCTTGATAATTCAAGAATAGATAATCTATAAAAGAAACCACGTTTGTTCATCATAAAAGTTATTAACAATATGAATGTATAATTAACTAAATCATGAGGTCTTAAAATCATAATTCTAACCCTAAAATATTCCTGTTTTCTTTAGTGGATCTTCATTTGGTTTTCTGTTTGTTTTCCTTTTGCCCTTATTAAAGTTGGATATTTGCTATATTTCCGATTAAACGATGTGTAGAATCCGACGTCGCTACTTTCGTCGTTGCCTCCGTCAGCCATGGCTTCGTCTTCGTCGTAAGCAATAAATAAGGAAGGCAAGCACCCCCTTTGATCATATTGATCCCAGTTTTATAAATGTTTTCATTAAATGTTTTACTGCATACGTTACTTTTATTAAAGTCTGCTATTTTGTGGGTATTGGTAGTTGTACCTATAACTTCATAAAACTTCCTTGATAAGTATGGATTTGTGGACCTTGATAACCCTAGAATAACATAGACAATACTTAATGTCAATTTGGGTTACTCACACCTAGAGTCATGCTTAGCCATGCTTAAAGAAACATTAAAATTTCAATATGGTTAAACATGTTGGATATGACAAATAATGGGTATGACCTTTCTTTATGATTGGTATTTTGATCAAAAATAAAAATAAAACTATAATTTTGATGCGAGCAATTATTGGCAATAGCCGGATGTACAAGGGACTTGTACGTAGTGTAGGGGGAGACTATTGCCCGTGTTGGATTAAGGACTGAACTATGAGTTATTTTCAGGCTAAGAAATACGTACAACCACAAGTACTCGTATGGGACAGTCTTAACCTATTAAGTTGCTTAAAACTAGCTTTACACATTGGTAAGTCGAAGCGGTGTGTACGCCATGCTATGGGGAGAAGTGGGACAATTTGATATGTCATCATTTGTCGTACTAGCCACCTATCTTCTGCCGCCGTAGGTAGAAGTGGGACAATTTGGTGTGTGTCACCACTTATTGAACTAGTCATACATCTTCTGCTGCCATAGTATGGGTTCGTCACCGGGCTGGTGCAAAGTTAGAATTAAGTAATGTAACGGTTATGTTATGATCTCCTTGCCGACACACCAAAGGAAGTGTGTTACTGGCCTGGCAAAAGAGGTTGATCATTTCTAGTGGATAAAGCTGTACACCTCTGCAGAGTGTAAAACTAATCGATTAGCCGTACCCGCGGTTATGGGAACTTGGTAAAGTCATCACATAGTTAGCTGTTTTTATTTTCATAAAATCTGGTTGCTACCGTGTGTCGGTAATTTCTACTGTGTGTCAGTGGGAATGGTTTGTGGATGTGTTCATGATACCCAGGTTCGTGATTTTACTTATTCGTACCTACATACTGTTATTTTGTTTATTAAATCTGCTTTTACTTAAATTCCGTTTGCAATCTACTATTCTGTCTTTACATTTCAAATTGGCTTTATGCAAATTAACCGTAGTAGCCTTTCCTTTGAAATGGTTTGCATATATAATAGGTTTTGCAAAAGTCTTGCGGAGTACGAAAGTACTCACCCTTGCTTAATTGTTGTTTTTAGGTGAAGAATCAGATTAGTCCGATGAAACATATTTGTCGTAGGATTCGGGAATATTAACGATGAAGCTTTTCTAGGGATTATGCTTTGTCAGTTGCCTGAGGGTTGGATGGGCACCCTACAAGACTTTTTAATCTCTCCGCTGCATTTCTCTGTATTGTAAGACCTTATTGTATAAATTACCATTATCATTTGTAATAAAGAGTATGGATGTGATATCAATTGTTGTAAATACGCGTGCTAGCCACTGATCATGGGACTAGTACTGTATGCACATGAGATTTCTATTTTTGCATTTATGTGAAAATGGGGTCATTACAAGTTTGAATTGAGCTTGCCTTAATTTTGAGCAATTTAAGTTGTTGTGAGTTGTCCTAGGACCAGAGGTCGGGCCTTTACAGGTCAGAACTTTAAGTGGTCATGAACTTGACTGGTTGTGAGCTAAGGTGGGATCCTTAGATGTGTGATTGTTCAGTTGACTACTTATTGAATATCATTTTGAGAAATACTATGTGATGTGTTTCTTTTCTCTATGATTGTTGCAGGATTTCGGAGCTAGGTCATGGTGAGGCGGAGGAGATCGAGACTAGGCTGGAAGAGCTAAGGTTCAGACGATCAAGGTGTCACCGAAGGATGATTGAGACTAGAAGTGCTGCAAGCTGAGAGGACAAGTGGATGGATGAGATGCTAACTTAAGCTCTAAGCGAGCGAATGAGGGTTGTTGGATCAAAGGTTCGCGGGTGGAGTAGTGGTTAAGTATGTGCGTGGATAAAACCCGTTATATTGTTAGGTTGTGTGTGAGCCCATGTATAAGTGAGGGAGTGGATCTCAGCCTTTGATGAGTCCTCTTGAGGGCTAAGTTGTCATCTAAGGGTGGAGGTTGCTCCCAGTGTGCTATAAGTAGAGGGGTGAAGGGATGCCTCACCCCTAAGTCTTTAAAGAGGATTTTGATTTTCCTTGTGCTCATGTGAGCTTTGCCCACCTGGTATTGTGGCTTTGTAAACCTTCCTCTCAAAGCAATGCAAGATCAACTTTCTTCTATATTATGAAATTTCTTTTACTTTTTGCATTTTCGCTTATTGCCTCCCCTCCTTCTGAGTGCTTTTGGATCTTGTGCTAATAATGAAAGATTGCTAGATGAATCTTCTATAGATCATATCCCAATCATCTAAACAATCTACAACCTCTTCTTTTCAGTTTTTGCAAGAAACTGATCTTTGTGTTTGAAAGAAGAAAGATCCTTGTAGATCGCGTTCTTGTTTATTTGAAGGGTTGTTCATTGGTGTTCTTACTTGCTATGATATGTGGGATGTTATTTAAGATCATCTTGATCATCAATTCCCTACGAGCAAGTTAAGGGTGAAGTTTTTGTGTTTGACTCGATTTTAGTGCAACATTCATTAAACTGGAAAAATGTTGAAGGTTGGAATAGGTTCCCGACATCCATAGGAATGTGCACACAAAGTTTCACTGGTTTTGGTTCAGCCGATCAAAAGTTACATCAATTCTGTTTTTGAGATCGTGCTGATTTTTACTATTCACCCGAACACTATCCATCCGAGCATTGTTCACACTGAACATTGTTCATCCGACCAGTGCTATCGACCAGCTAGAAGTACTATTCGCCTAACAAGTGTAGTTTTTATTGTTCATTCGAATATTTGTTCGCAGAGCTCTGTTCATCCAACCAGTGCAGGTTTTATTGTTTATTTGAGCATTGTTCATACGATTTTCTGGTCTCGGGGGGGTACTGTTCATCCGACCATCTGTCTGTTTAGATTGTGCAGTCATTCGATCTGTTCTCTTGATGGTTTGAATTTTAGAGAAAAAAATTTATTTGGCTCTTATTTACCTCCTCTAATCGCCTTTTGTGTCCTACATGTACAGCTCTTGTGAGTCGCATAGCTTATACCTTTTCCCTTTTATTTGGCTTCGGAGGATAAAAAATGAAGGCCACGGGCCACCAATTACATGCGCTACGTGTATAAGTGTATTGTTTTTTTCAAGGTGCACTTGGATGATCGATCATCGGGTACCCCTTCGCTGGCTATGTACTGAGCTATAATGTCACTTGAGAGAAGTTCAGCGGTAAGGAAGTCTGAGTGTTTTGTTGTGAGAAATTTCGGTATTTTCAGAAACTTGGGTAAAACCTAATTTCATACAGTATGTTTTACTGTACATGGAAACTGATCTAGACTGCACCTTTCCAACAAACATATACATAGATACATAGACCGCAAAAATCTTGGTCATAATTCTTGTAGCACAACACATTCTTAACAAGGGCTTCACCAAGGGTGTATTTGGTTGGTGGAATGAGGTTGAATGAGATGGCATGATTTTGTACTATTTGACTCCATTGTTTTGGGTAAATAGAATGGTTCAGTATCTATAGAGAATATTTCTTAAATTTATATCTTACTATCTAAGATAAGATGATTTCATTCAAGCAACCAAACACATAGATGACTTTTTTCTTAAACTATCTCATACATGTACCACTTAATACAAACAATCAAACACACTCTAAATAATTGGCCGTTTGGGTAATCCATGAGAACGAAGCATAAGCAGTTAATTTTTTTTTCTAAAATTTAAATCATAAGCAGGTAGTGACGAATTCACCAATTCATTCATCAGCTCAGCGTAAATATTCAGAGGTACACAGCTTCCAAAATGAAGCAAGAAAAAATATTGTTTTCACCAAAGAAAAGAGCGAAACAATACATGCAACAGCAGCAGCAACACTGTACGAATCTCATCCGAAGGAATGATTCATCCACAAACAGCATTCTGCTTCAACCGGGATTAGAGTCCAATCTTTAGTTCTTTACACCAGGAATTGTGCTTACTCTCTGGGCGCCTAAGCTCCTGCACCTACTCTCCAGAGCCTGACATCCAATCAATGCCAAATAGGACACATTATCAGGTAATACCATGTCGCCGGCGCTTATTACCAGATTAGGGACGTAGCGAATTTAGAGGTATCTAAGAGAACCCAGGTAGCCCAATCCTGTTGGGAGAGCTTCAAGATCAGTGCGGTGACGAACCCTGAACTCCTTGAGTGCTTGCAAGCCCCCAACTGAGAATTTTTGGAGTTTTGAGGAGGATGATATCTCAAGGAACTCAAGGAATGAGAGCTCCTCCATGCTGCTATCAGCCGACACTGACAAAAGCTGTTTAAAATCTCCAATCTTCAACCTCTTCAACGTACTTAACTGCTGTAACTGTCGTAGATCCCCCGTTTCCGAAAAAAAACATCAGGGTTAGTGAGGTCAGAGATCTGATCTTGCTGATCCATCTGATGAGTTCATCACTGCCTCCATGAATGACTTGTGAAGGTGTTGAAAGACAGGAAGAGCAGAGTCTGATGCAGTTATTTATCTCCAGCTTAGCAAGCTCACGAGGTAGATTTGTCACACTTTTCAATTCGGGGCAATGGGAATTATACAGTTCCTGGAGTGTAAGAAGTTCTGCTTCCTCTGAATCACACCATGTCTGAAGATTAGGCATGTCCGATATTACTTTAACCTCCGAGAAGGAAAACCCGATAGTGTGCCCATGCTCTTCTTCTTGTGCATTCCTTCGAGATGCAAAATTTGGACGTTTGGCAGCGCTCCAAGAGGCGGAAGAAACACTAGCTTTCTTCAGTAGGAGACCCCCAGATTTTCGAGAGAGGTGAAAGAACTTTCGTCCATCCAGTCAGGAAGTTCTGTGCCATGGTAGCCATCAATCCGTTGCTTGGGCGGTTACTCGTTTTAAAACATTATTGGGTGGATACATGTAGTACGAACGTTGGAGCTTGAACCCTCGACCTTGCTCTCTCTTATTAGCATCGATCGAAGTCTTCAGGCCAAGTAGCCCAGGAAAAGCAATCAGACACATGCAACATATACTGTCTCCAGAAATTGCTTACAAGTACAGGCACTTCGCTCCGTTCGTAGTCTTTGCCCCTTCTGGAATAAGTGGCCAGTGGAACTAGCTTACGAGTGTAGCAACAACTGCTGGCAGTGCATGTTTAGTGGAACCATCTTTTTGGAACAATATTAGTGTGGTAGCAATAATAATGGCTGGTGCACAACGTACTGCACATCAATGATGGAATTGAGCTTCAAGGTGCCAGTAATTTAGATCATTTTAGGGAGTAGTACATGATTATCACGCGATTTTACTAAATTGAGAAATATTTTTCAGAATCTGGAGTGTGGTAACAATTAGTTGCTGGAGTGGAGTGGCAGATCCATTCATTAGCTGTGGGGCCAACCAACCTCATAGCTTTTCTTTTTCATCGATGCCCTGAAATGTGAAAAAGTGCATAATTAATTTCTAGACAATTTGTAAAGATTTAACTTCGCATCGGCATGTAACACTACATGTTGTCAGTTGTTTGATTCAAACTCTACGCGCTGACTATTCTGAGTGAATTGATTATTATCTGATAAAAAAATTAAACAGTAAGAGCGATGCTGTCGGCGTTAAGAAAACTAAGAAACATATAAACAAATCGAATTTTATATGTTGGTGGTGAATGGACTGACCTCAAAACACAACATTCGTAACTAATTTCTATTGCAATAGATTTATAACTTAACAAAATTATACCTTTTTAGAAGTTCTTTTCAAACAAATCTATACATATCATTTTTATGTATTCTATCTAAATATTAAAATTGATATATGCATCTAAAACGATATTTTTGTATGACGAGAGTATAAAACAAAGATGCTCACGCTAATTCTGCATCGGTCATCTGCCAAAGGCCTTGTAGCGAGGCCACTAAAACGTCCAAAATAGGCAATAGGTATGCTGCGTGTGAAAATTTAATTCTCTGCCTAATTTGGAAGGGAAAGGAGAACGGAGAAACGAGAGACAGCGTATACGGTATAACGAACAAGATGTGGGTCACTCTCCCCTCGTCTGCTTTTCATTCATTATTGTCATGGCAATTTGGTACGAGGAAGGATGGTGAACCAAAGCGATATATACCGTACTTCCTCATACACATTTATGTAGGTCATCTTAAGCAATAGACATTAACACAATATCTAAAGCACTCTTCTCTTCGTTTAGAAATATATGATATTAAAAAAAAGTGCAAGTCAAACTTCCTTAACTTTAACCACTAATACATAAACAAATATTTGTATCAGTTATATGAAAATAGTACTCTCTCTAGTCATAAATAGCTATCGTTTTAGATATCGACACGGTCTCCAAAACACAGCTTTGATCACTAATTTCTATTATAATATATTTATAAAACTAATAAATTATAATATTATGAAAGTAATTTTCGAGATAAATCTACACATATGATTTTCATGTATCCAATTTAAATATTAAAAACTTATTTATAGCTAAAGTTTCAAAAGTTTGACCGCACCTATATTGAAAACGATAACTATTTGTTATTGAAGGGAGTACCTTAGATTAGTCACGAAAAACATTTTTATAATATAACAATTTTATATTATTTTATGAATATATCCATATAAAAAATATTAATCAAAGTTATATGTTGGAGACCATGTCAACATACAAAACATCATATATTCTTTAAAAGGGAAAATACTTAATTTGACTACTATTTTTTCATTATAATATGTTGTTATAAACCACGAAGGAACAAACAAAAACATAAATAGATTTCGAAAGCATATTTCGAATTTATCATTTTTCTAGTCCTGGGTGTAACTTTTCTTGCAAATTTGGCTCTCTTTTGAACGCAATTAAAAAATAACAATATCCCTGACCGCGGAAGGGGCTACTGCTCTCCTAGAGCTTGGGAAGCCATCGAAGCTATCGAACTAGGGAAGAGTGGAAGGTGACACGTGTCACTTTCTGGCTCTTTCGCGGTTAGGTATAGGGCTATTTTTGTAATTGTATTCAAAAAATCGCCAAATTTGCAAAAAAAAAAAATACAACGGAGCTAGAAAAGCGATGACTTCACGTATTTCACACAAGGAATCTAGCAATACCAAATTAAGGTGGTCGATGCAGATGCTTATTCATACATAGATCATCAAAACTAAGAATATTTGAGTCACAAATTATAGACGGCGGCCTACTATTTTAGTGATAACTGTTAGAAATTATAGTCGAGTAGATAACTGTTAGAAATTATTATTATCAATAATATATATCATGAAAATCAATGGAGGGAGTAGATCAGTAATTTGGGCCGGTGCAGGACGGCTGCCGGGTAACTATTAATATACTATCCCTTGTACCCGAAAGAATTTGCGCGAGGGGAGCGTGTCCACGTCAACTTTTTTTTTTTGTCAAAAGCCCTTTGAGAATTCTGAAATCGTGGATAGGTCCTCTCACTCTTTTTTTTTTCAAAATGGACTCCGTGGTTCCGCAAATTCCCCGACAGCTCCTAGCCAGCCTGTTTTACAAAAAAAAAACCCGATAAAAATAAAATTACGTTGAGGTCCTTTCCACTGGTTTTTTTGCAAAAAGACCTCGTGGTTCCGCAAACTTGACAACGTCTCCCTAGCCAGCCCGTTTTGCAAGAAAGCCCTCGAGAAAAATAAAATTACATTGAGGTCCTCACACCGTTTTTTTAAAAAGAACCTCAGACCAAATTTTACATAGTGTGGTGTATTGCGTGGCTCTACCTAGTATAGTTTGTACTAGCTATCATCATCGCACACAGAGATGGAAGCTTCTAGAATCGAGATTAATTAAATATTGCTGATGATACTTTTTATTATTTACTTCGCTTTCTCCCTGTAATGACAAGAGGCAACCGCCCCAAAATTGACCGGAGATTGTGATAATCCTTTTTACATAAAGGATACCGATGACCCTCGTTATATTGCTCCTTAATTTACGACTGATCCATTTGCTTGGTCCGGTCATCCTGTCAGAGTGTTTTTGGTGCAAACTACCGCAGATCTTGTAGTTTCATTTTGAACAACCACCGGTTACAGGGTAGTATTTGTCGGGATCCGAAAATGCAAATTCAGACCCTCTGTGTATATCGCATTAGTCCAGGATCACGCTAGTGCACACAGGCTCAACATAGATGAATATCACAATCATACACGGTGGTAAATAATAATAAAAGACTCCATATATTAAATAAAACTAGTTGAATGATATTATGGTTAATTTACATGACTATGCCTCGCAAGGCTGAATAACAAATTAAACTGCAGCGGAATGAAAATGTAAATAACCCCTCAGTATACCACAGGCAACTGACAAGGCTCACACCCTAAACATGCTCTCCTCCTAGTACTTCTCCTCCAGCACTGATGTAGACTCCTCAACTGGTGATTTATTGGTAGCAAGGGTGAGTACTTAAAGCACTTAACAATTTATGCACAGAATGCAATTCTATTTTAATTATATACGAGGCTTATTTCCAAGGAATGCCTATCATGGCTATTTGGCAGTAAAGCAGTATTTATGAACAAGTACGATAAATAGATTGTAAAACAAATAACATAGTAGATAGATTCAGCATTTCAAAGTAAATAAAGGTATCCAATCCTAAGTCAAATTCCAAACCATCCAATGGCAACCTACTAAGTACCAACCATCCCAAGTTTTTATTTTATAAAATCTAACCCTTGACTGTAATTCCCGAGCTATGCTCAATTCTGCGAATACGGCTATCCGAATAGATTTACACTGTAAAGGTTATGCACTTTACCCACACGACATGATCGTCTTTTGTTGCCATGCAATTAACACACTTCCTTTTGTGTGTCGACGGAGAGATCATGACAAAGCCTTTACAAAGCTCTGCCTTAACTCGGTACTACCAGCTGAGGTTTCAACACTGAAGGGTTAAACCGCCATAACAGGACCCCCCCTCTTGCGCTATGTGAGTTGATCCGTGACCCCGCGACTCACACCTCCATTGGTATTACCAAAGCTAAAACATTTCTAATTAATCAGCTAGGTTGTTCCATACCAGACATATGGTTGCATGTTTGACTCAAGTCAAAGGCTTGCAATGTTAAGTTCTTAAGATGACTAGAGCAAGATTTCTGCATACCCTCTGCCTTGCTGGCCCACTTTGGCACACTACCCCTTGCCACTTGCCCCAATCTAAATGAATACCACCCCAGTTGATTACCAAGCACCACGTGTCATCAACAATTCAACATCATTGCGTGACATCCCTCGTCATAGCAACTCAATATCATCGTGTGACAACATCTGATACACAAGTTCATAATCATGTTCTATATTCCATTAGTCAAGATTAAATTTTGATGATTCAAGTACATGTGATGACGTGGCATGGCTAAGCAACTAATACGATCTAACCAACCCATGTTGATTTTAGTATTAGCCAACTAATAAAGACCAATCTAGGGTAACAAATGAATCATAGTGTACAAATGATAATGTAGGGTATATTGCAATTGTCTAGACTAACTAGATCCCAAATTATTTAAAAGCATTTATACTTATAAAATATCATGCATAAGATTAAAACGAAATAGCAATTTTTTAAAGATGGGTTCAATATGATCAAAGCACAACTTGCCTTAGAAAATCCCTTATTATTGCTTTGGACCTTGGTCTTGAGTCAACAATTCCTCCTCGGACGCTCCGAGCAATTCGACGTCTACACGTAACGAGAAAAAACATCAGATAAACACAAAAATAGAGATAAAAAATTATAAAAATAAAATAAAATTCACCATTAAATATATCTCAATTTTATAATTTTTTAAAAATTTGAATCACCTCAATCGGAGCTCGTATTAAAGAGAACGGGCTCTCAGAAGATTCAAAAATAAAAAAATCAGAAAATATTGAAAAACAAATAACATTCCGAATCATTTTTCTATTGAAAAATCCCTTTTATGATGTCAGCATGACTTCACAATGACGTTAGCACCAAAGCTTTTCAGTTGAATTATTTTTCAATGGAAAAATTCGGTTATGACGTCAGCGTTACCTTGGCCCAATCCGGAGCTGCCGTGTGGCGCTGGTGTATGGACACAGTCCACCAGGACACGCGGTCCATCGTGAGCACGGCTCATGATGTCTCGCATTCTGGACCCTCCATGCATCGTGATACGACCGGCTGCAGCACCGCTAAGTCGATGTTCGACGCGTGGCGCAAATTTGTGTGGCCACTCTGAATCAGGGGACTAAGCGAACGCGATGTGACCCAATCTAGATGGTTCGTAATAGATCGGACAGCTACGCTTACCCGTGCGGTTTACTGTTGATGAAATTACGTGGCGCGATCTCGGATGTAGGCTAGCGATTCGGCGGTTGAGGGCTTTGCCGATGGCAATGGCGACACGACCGTGGTCTTTCGTCGGAGATGAGGATGAAGACGACGCAGATGGTGTTCCGATAATGCTTCAGCGATGAGAGATCGCAAATCCGGTGCGACTCAATGTTTTGAGTTCAACTCCGGAGACGAAGCGGCGGAAGAAGACTCGTCGGCGATGAAATCCAACAAAAACCGCGCACGGCCTTCATGCTAACTCCGGCGAGCTTCCGTGTCCTCTGCAGATCGCGTCAAGCGGCGGTGCTTAGCGCGAAATACGCGACGGGGGACGACGAGTCTAGGGCAAGGTTTGCACGACCTATATAGGACTCGAAAGGCGTGCTCTACTTAGGCATCCATGGCGTAGGCGGCCGGGACTCCGAGTCCTCGACGGAGACGGCGACGACGCCGAGTGGGAATCCTATCCGTCCATGTGGCAAGACGTGCAACACGGATGTGAGTGGTGAAGAGTCGATCCGAACTGTAAACGAAACGAACGCATGAGATCGATTAGGGTTTGGCTTAAATACCGACTGTTGGATGAAGATCCTACGGCGATGGTTCATCTTCTAGAACATGGGCCAACCTGAGCTGACCTACACGCACGGTAGATGGGCTCGGTCCATCACTGTTCACTTCGAATTTCCTGGTTTTTCGATTAAATTTAAATCCCCAAAATAGATTGATTTAGTTAAGGCAATAAAAATAGCATAAAAACTATAGAAAAATTCTCAAAAATATTTTAAGACATTTTAAACTCAAATAAAATATTTTTAGCAACACTTTATTTATATTTGATCTATAATTAATTAGTTTTCACAAAAGGCCAATATACTTAATTAAAAATAATTTCCAGAAAAATCCAATAAATTCAAAAAATCCATAAAATGCACAAATAACACAATAAATCAAATTAAAGGCAGAAATTGGGATGTTACAACATCGTACTCTGGATTATTGGATGAGATCTTACCAATAATATTTCATGACCCACCACAACATATCACCTCGTTCTGCACAAGTTTCTTCCTTTTCTTGGACAGCCTCAAGAACGTATTTAAATGCAATATATATTAAAAGGACCTTAAAAAAGATAAAAAGAAAAAAAACTTGGAACAGGAAGCTTTTAGCGGCATGAAGGACTTTGTAGTAGTTTGGAGACATGGATTAAGATTGGAATAAGTCCAATTTACAAATCTAAGCTCTAGCCTTGGTTCGATTTTCAACCATGAACTCCAAAACCATCCGAAGCATAGTCTTGAATTATTAAAATCCTTCATTTCACCCCTCTCACACGGTCTAGTTCTATTTTGATGCCACGTGTCAGTGGTTTCACGTGTAGATGTTGACGTGGCCATGGTCGGACAGCCAACTCATCTTGCTACATCATCCATCTTCCTCCTCTATCTCCCTCTCACTCCGTTCTCTTTCTTCTCATGTCGTGCTTCATCTCAGAGAAAATCATCGATTTCATGCTCATACTCGATGCCTCGTCTCCTAGCCTCCAGCCCTAGATGTCGCCACCTCCGTCCTCCTCCTCTCTCTTTATATCTCTTTTAAATCCTTTGCTGGCCTCTCCTTTTGTTGGTTGTGTCAGTGCCATTGTCGTTCCCCTCTAGACCATGTCGTCGCGATGGTCTGTACCAAATCCGAGCAGGTCCCCTACTTGAACTACAGGTGGAAGCGATGAAGGAGCAAGGCAGCCTGAGGCGGCTGGAGCATGGACTTGAGGCATGTCGGCGTGGTGGAGAATTCGAGCTGGTGCTCAGCCTCCTCCACCAATGCGAGGTGCCTGTCTGCCACCGACATGAATGGCCAAGCAGTGGCGGTGACCAGCATGGCGATGAAGGGAGGGCTAGGGCACAACGACTTGTATGGGGAATTTGGGGAGGAGGGGGGAAGCTTGGAGTGCCAAGGAGGTGATGAAGTTGGGACGAATAGGTTTGGGGCTTCAGGTGTTGCCTCCTAGAGCACTCTACCCTGCCAACAAATTTCCATGCAGCCATGACACTACTCTGTTTTACCGCTCACAGCCAATGGCATTGCTTGGCCAAATATGATGATCCCTCCCCAATCTGCTTCAACCATAGGAGCTCGTCATCACCCTGAAGGTCATGCTTGTGCTAATTTGTCCGACAACCGGCTGGATCACTGCCAGCGACCTCCGCGTTGCCACCATCATGGATTGATCATGTTGCCGGCTCGCACCACTCCGCCTCCGCTCGATCCAAGGCGAGCACCAAAGCCTCCTCGGTACACTGATGCTCACCAATCGTAAGTCTTAGATAGAAATTTGACCCCAGCAACACCTTCTTCTCTAGATTCGGTCCCTTGATGGGCCACGGGGGTGATGGGGAAGGGGAGTGACTTGAGGTGGAGGAGGAAAAGGTGTCGGCTCTGACGGGTGCTTCGGTTGCAACAGGTTGATGTGGTAGGAGAAGGCAGGAAGAGGTCTGCTGGATGAGAGAGAGAGAGGACCAAGAAGAAGAACAACAATAAAAGGAGTAAGGAGGAGAAAGTCTTGCTTATTTGTAAAGAGGAACAAAGAGAAGGTAGAAGCCCACACGGCGAGCCAACTCCGATTTAGTACCATTTGTGATACATGTGGCAGCCACGTCGATGCAAAACCACTCTAGTCCAAGTCGTGGGGGGTAATGTGGACCGTTTAAACAGTTTGAGGTCCTAATTTAGACAATTTTTGAGTTCAGGGTTGAAAATTGAATCGAAGCTAGAGTCCAATTTCAATGTCAAATTGGACTTATTCCATTAAGATTTCACGGGCAGGGAGCTATAGTAACTGTGACTTTGCTCTAATCTGAGCCGTCGGATGCAAAATGGACAGCCTAGATTGCATGTTACAATAGAAACATACTTTTTGGTACAGTACCTGCTGCAGTTACTTTTGCTACAGTAGCAAACCAATCTCAGCCTTTGCCTTTTGATCCGATGGCGAGGAAGCAAAGTCACGGTGCTGTAGCACCGTGAAAGACAGACGACCATGATTCTTGGAGACATACAGATCATGAGATACATAATATAGTTCCAACTGAATCCACACAGCACGAAGGGGTATTCTCTCATTCAATCTTAGCGATCTAACTGTGTATTCGTGGTCAGAGGACCCATAGAACTTGCAGTTTCAGCTTCACGTCCTGGACAGTTTTCCTGTGGTGGAGTGCAGGGGTGTATGAGCGACTAATCCTAGTTTCCTCCATGTAAAATGATCATGGACAACAGATTTCAGCGGCCAACCATATTTACCGTGCTCCTCCCTGCCTCTTTGTACAAGTGAAGCGCTTCTCCCTGAATTGTCACCCAGTTTTTTTTTTTAATTGAAGCAATTGTAACCCGAGTAGACGGCTGCAACATACCATGCTACTTGCCTCAAACTCTTGTATCCATTGCAGTTCTCACGATTGGAATATTCGGCTGCCGCTAGACCAAGAAAAACAGAAAAATCCAAAACTCTTCGAATTTTTCTTAATGATTCATTGGGCCTACCCTTCGGCTCCGCTTGAAATATACATTTTTTTCTTAAAAAAAAATATGATAGTAGGTTCCGTTTAAATCCAAATTTATCATAATTAACATTAGGTAAGTGTAGCTTGTCACACTTTTTGTCATAAATAAATTCAGCGTTATAAGGGTCTGTTTGTTTTTGCTTTGGATTCTCTAAAAGTTGATTCTAGATTGTAGTTGTAAAGAAGTTGATTCTCTAAATGCTGGAATCCAAAAGCACATATGAAGTGGATTGTGATTCTAGTGTATATGGGTGAGCTGAATTGTGAGAATCGATTTTAGAATCGGACTGTTTGTTTTTTATTCTGCTTTTGGGACAAGAATTCAGAATCAAAAGCAAAAACAAACAAGCCCTAGGTGTGGCAAAGTTGGGTAAAAAAACTGAGTCTATGACGTGTGAGATCTATGGCTAAGAAAACTTACAGTTGTGACAACAAACCAAACATCCGTCTAAGAATCTATAGCACGTCTAAGTTTAGACATAACAAAATTAGCTTCAAACCTAAGGGATCCTAAATCTCTACTTTGGTACAAAATTCCGAAGTCATTACTTTTCTAGTCCTGTGTGTAACTTTTTTTTTACAAATTTGATCATCTTCGTAACGCAATTCTAAAAGTAGTCGTATCCTCGATCGTGAAAGTGACGGAAGATGACACGTGTCACCTTTCATGCTCCCCTGCCGCCGCGGAAGGAGCTAGCACTCTCATAGAGCTCGGCAAGGCACCGAAGCTACCGTGGTAGAAGAGAACGGTAACACCTTCTACGGTAGGAGAGCACGGAAGACGACCCACCGTCGGAAATAGCACTAATTTTACAATTAGCCCAAGAGGAAGTTAAATTCGTAAAAAAATTAGGCACGGGCTAGAAATACGTCTGAGCGGAACAGACTGTTATGTGGGCCCGGCAGCGTACCTGGTCTCTTTGCACTCACTGTCTCTAGCCTGCAGACTCTGCCGCACACACCACAAACAGATTTTCGACTGGGCAAGGGCGAAGGCAAAGGCAAAGGCGCAAAGCAAAGCCAGGAACCTTGGCCTTGCTAAAAAGGCAGCCGCTCTTTTCATCTTTCTCTTCTCACACACGCACTCGGCGGCTCGGCGCCCGGCGGCAGTCGGCACTCTGTCTCTCCCCCTCTCCCTTTTATTTTTTGATTCTTCCCAAGTGAGCATCGCCTGCCTGCCCCCATCGGCCCAAGCACAACGCCACCCTTCGTGGAATCCCAAATTTTTTGCCTCCTCCTCTGCTTCTGCTGCTTCTCCCCTGCCTGCCTCTCCTGCAAGGGAAAGGAGGAAAAGTGCACTAGTCACCCACCTCCCACTCCTCCGACCTCTCTCTGTGTGTATATCTTGCGCCTCCCTTCTCGCTGCAAGGTTCTTTTACCCTTCTTGCCATGCCAGTGCTTGGGTGCGCTTCTTGCGGGTGGTTGTGTGGCGATCGCGCGGCTAGGGAGCGCTAGCGAGTGGATGGGAGCCCAGACAATGTCGTCCCACGGCAGCGGGGCAGGCGGCGGTGGGGCCCTCTCGCAGCAGGGTTCGGTGTGCAGCCTCGCGCTGAGCGACGTGGAGGGCCAGCTGCACGGCGTGAACCTCGACGACCTCCTCCGCCCGGTCGGCTCGGCGGCGGCGGCGGGCAAGAAGACGGTGGACGAGGTGTGGCGGGACATCCAGGGCACCAGCGGCTGCCTGCTGCCGGCGGCGGCCCAGATGACGCTGGAGGACTTCCTGTCCAGGGCTGGCGCTGCGGCCGCGGACACGGGGAGCGGCTGCGTCGGCGAGCGCTGGGCGCAGCAGCAGCAGCAGCCGGAGTCGGCGCCCGCGCCTCCTGGGCAGCACCACCACGTCGGGCGCCCCGTGCCGCGGCCCCTCGGCGTGGGCGCCGGGCCGGTGCTGGATGCGCTGTACCACGACGGCCACGGCGGCGCGGTGGCCGGGTGGAAGCGGCCTGCCGAGGGCGGCGCGGCCGAGAAGACGGTGGAGCGGCGGAAGAAGCGGATGATCAAGAACCGGGAGTCGGCGGCGAGGTCGCGCGCGAGGAAGCAGGTGGGTTTCTCAGATCATCTTGTGTTCTTCAATCTCAATCTCTCGTGCATTTGCACGCACATAATGCTACTTATATGCGGTGTTTGCACCTGGATTGATTTGGTCAATGCAGGCGTACACGAACGAGCTGGAGAACAAAATCTCGCGGCTGGAGGAGGAGAATGAGCAGCTCAGGAGGCACAAGGTATTAATCATGAGCATCATATCAAACTACGAGCTAAATCCGCACTTAGAAACCTACAATTACTATCACTTGCGGTAAGGAAGAGTTGGCTTACAAACCCACATGCTGGTATTTCAAAAAAATAAAATAAAAAGCTCATGAGCCCTTGGCTGATATGTATAAAAAGGTCATTATGTAAATGACTTACGGCCCAAAAATCGCTAAAGCCATCAGTAAGGAAGTTCCTAGGCTTAGTTCTTTTGGGTTTTTATGCTGTCGAAACTCATTTGTATCAACCTAATAGTAATCCAAAGTTTTAGGCCTATCCACCCAAAAAGAAAAAAACCCATTTAAATTCCAAATATAGGGCAAAGCTAACGCACAACTACTATACATGTAGGGTACTCATGCCACTCAACTAATGGTTAAAGATTTGATGGACATGAATAAACGACAAATTTTTTTTTTTGCTTTCCTTGCTAATGAGTTATGCCTTACGGTTCAAAATTTGCTAAAGCCATTGGTTTGTCCAAAAGGATTAATCTGAGGTTGCTAGGCATAATTCCTTTGGGTTTTTATGCCGTCTAAACTCGGTTGTGTAGACCAATATTAATCCAAAGTTCTAGGCCTTTTTAGGCCTATTTGCCCTAAAGAAACTCATTTAAATTCCCACATATAGGACAAAGCTAACGCACAACTACTGTACATATAGGGTACTTATCCCCCTCAACTAATGGTTAAAGATTTGATGAACACTAATAAATGACAAAAAACTTTTATTTGGCTTGGCTTGCCTTGCTAGTGAGTTATCGTGGGCCAAAAAAGAAGAACAAATTGCTTGTGCTGGTGACTGGTGTGATATTGCACCGGATCAATCATTGGAAGTTTAATTGTTAATTTCTGAACATTTTTAACTACTCCTTTTGAGCTGATGCATATATAGGGCCTACACTTGCTTATGAGCCTTCTGTTTTTTCGCTGTCTCTGCCTGATTGGCTTTGCTCTGGAGTGGTTATGAGGATGTCTTGTGATGGATGGACCACAAAGTTCTGTCCAATCAGACAGGGGTGGGTTCCAGCCTTTTCTTTGCATCTTCTTGTACAAATATTCTCCATTCCCTGTGTTAAAACTCATTTTTCAAAATACGATATCAGTCAAAAATTTTAATTTTCCCTTTCTTAAAAAAAACGATTGTAGATAATGACCTAAGATGCTGCATTTGCTTGATCATCTATAGATGATATTGTGAATGGCCATCTGTTTCGATCTCTCCTCCTGTAATCGCATACTTTCCCAATGCAATAGTCAATGCCTAATGCCTGCTTATTGGACAGACATCACTAGTTCACTAGACTAAAGATGGGGTTCTTTAGTATAGGATTACTCTTAGGATGGATTAAATTAGGGCTTTGGGAAAGTTTATTACTACATTGTCTGCCGGCTCAGGTTCCTCCATTTCCATTAGCATGCAGTCAGCATCATGCTTACTAAGATGATACCTCCTAGCTCCATGTCAATAAACAATATTATTTGCTCATCTATTCCAGTTTGATGTGCAAAATTTACTATTACCCATGTGCTTGTATAATCTGCACATCTTTCTCGAACTGCACTTCAATTTTTATGGTTTTTATACTTGTCTCGTGCTCCTTTCTATGACCATGCCATGAAGTCTAAAGACAGTATGTATAGCTCTGCAAGCGGCAACCTCTCCGAAAGGTGAGATTTATGTCCTACTTTGCATTTTGGGAGTATGAAACCCTGACCTCATTGTCTAGAAAATAGTACAAGATGATCAAATATCCAGGAACAGACAAACTTCCGTGGTCTAGTAAAATCCAAGAAAAGGTGTGTTTTATAAATGAAATGCTAACCTTTTCACAGTTGCTGCTTTCCAGTCTTGTGTCTTTCAGGAGTGTAGAGCTTCACAGAAATTTGAGCCCTTTTCTTTTTGTAAGGCAATTATACGAATGCTTTATCCACATCCACATGCAGCGCGATCTGAATTGCGTGCATGCATCAGTTGGAAACTTGGAATGTGCAAATGCTCAAGTTACGAGCTGAAGAACTGTATTCTTTTTAACTTCTCAAGGAACGATGAGCTAATAGGCATTTTCCCTTTGAAATCTGCTTCGCCAATGGATATTTCTTTTCATAGTTCGATGTCCTATATGTTATGATATGTCCATTTTAACATTTACAGTTTGCAGAACTGTTGCGATAACTAGTTTATTTTGTGTTTGTTACAGGCATTTGAACCAGTAGTGCAGTATGTGCCGCAATTGGAGCCAAAGAATCAACTACGGCGGACTAACTCGGCCAACTTCTGATCATGTTAATAGTAGTAGTGAACTGTCCTGGCATTAAGGTTGTTCAAGTTGTAACTGCCGTGTTGAATATACTTAGCTAGTAAGAACTCTTCCGCTCTGCAGTCTCCAACTTGCAGTATGGGTATTGTTGCACAAGCATTGAACTCCTATTTTGTGGTTTGTCGCTACCATTCAGCCTTCCTCCAACTGGTGCATTACTTTCTGCAGCCTGTGATTGCAAGTGTCTCTCAGATAGCTGTAATGTTTTATCGTTTCACAAATGAAAAAGAAAAATGCTCGCCTAGCAGCATAGTTGTCACGAGGGTCCGGCTAGGTGCGGCGAGTCCGAACTGTCTGGACACCTAGGCGACCGTCTAGGCGATGATTAGACGATTAGCAGTTAAGTAGCATCAAGCATTAGCGGTTAAGCAGCAGCAAGCATCAACCATTAGCAGTTCGGCACAGTAGCAACATCAGTGCATCACCATCATCATTAGTGGTACTATTGTACTACTGCTAAGTATTGTACTACTAAGTACTACTACTTGTACTACTAAACTACTACTACTAAATACTGCTACTAATAAGTGCTACTACTCCCTCGACGCCGACACCGACGCCCCCCACGCCGATGCTCCCGCCCCTGATGCCGATGTCTCCGCCTGAGCCTGACCCCGACGCCCCTGCCCTGATGCCTCTGCCCGAGCTCAACGCCTCCGCCTCCGCTCGAGCCCGCATCCGACGCCTCCGCCCCCGACGTTGACGCCTCCGACGCTGTCGCCTCCGCCCGAGCCTAACACCGACCCCGACCCTGACTGCGGTTCTTCTTCCCCGACCCAACGCCTCCGCTCGAGCTCCCCCTCCCCCATCTGCCTCTACAGCCATGCCCTTCAGTCGAGGCGGCCGGTCCTAGCATCCCCCTCCGGCCACCGGGACGCCTAGGCGTCGCCTAGGCGATGCTGTGACAACTATGCCTAGCAGTAGTATTCCAACTCTTTATCATCCCTCAAAAGTAGACAAAGCAAACAAATTTCAGAATATTTTCATTTCAGTGTTGACGCAAAAGATCAGAGATTTTATTCAAAACTGAAATATGAGGTATACATCAGTCTGGCCTTATTATCAACAATCATGTTAACACAATTTCTCACTAGTAACACTTCAACTGCTGTCAGCACCTTCGGGGAGTATCAATCTAAGGTCCTCGTTGTCTCTGTACACTTGTATAGGGGTGGGCATTTGGTTTTTTCGGTTCGTTTTTTTGGTTTTAAAATATTTCGGTTTTTGGATTCTTCTAACCGAACTGAAACCGAATAACTTTAAAAACCGAACCGAAACCGAACAACTTTAAAAACCGAACCGAACCAAATCAGTTCGGTTAATTTGGTTTTCTGGTTAACCGATTTCCTGAACTGACCGCGGGGCTCGTCAGCCACCGCGCGTGCGACTTGCACTCGAAGTAGGACACGAAGGTCTCCCAGACCCATGGGGCTGGCCACTCCTGCGATGTGGCCATTGGCGGTCGGGCTGGGGCGAGGGCGGCGACGAAGGTGAGGAAGGAGGAGATGTGGATTGCAGCAGTGGCGACGGCGGGAAAAACCCTAGAGTTGGGGTTGGGGGTTGAGGAGCAAGCATCCCGCTCGCACGAGCACTTCTCCAATCTCCCACTTGTAGCTCGACTGGTCAGTCGGCGACGACGAGGACCGGGTTGCAACTCATGGTCGCGCTGCCCCCGCACCCCCACGTCGACCTCCCAGTCCTCCCTCGGGTTCAGAACTTCAGATTGACGCAGACGATGTCATGAGCCACAGGGTCCGAGAGCCTCCGCGCTGCCTCCACTACCAGATCCAGCCACCGCCGAGCGCCTTCGCCCGAGGACAGTCGGATCTAGTCGCCAAGCACCTCTGCATACACTAGCGCCCCATGCGCCGCTGTCGTGGGCCAAGGGCCGTGACCCGCCGAACCCAGAGTGGGCGAAGTCCGCGAGGGAGGCGACGTGGAGCTGCGGGTGGAGGCTAGCCCGGGACGTGCTGCGCTGTGCTGGTGCGCCTCCGCCTGACATGCTGCACTATGCGAGATGGCGCAGGCCGGGCCGCAGGAGTTGAAGGTGGAGAGAGTGGTCGCCGGTTGGCCGTCGTGGAGGAGTGTGCGGGCCTGTGGGCACGTCGTGGAGGAGGAGTGTGCTGGGCCTGCGGGCACTGCGTGGAGAATGATTCATGGGAATGGGGAATGGGCCAAATGGAATGGCGAAGAAGCCGAAGATTTGAAGCTTGTCTCACTATATATCGGTTGTTCGGTTCTTCGTTTTTTAAGAGTTAGAAACTGAACTGAAGCCCGAAAACCGAATAGCACTAAAATAAAAACCGAACCAAAAACTGAAAAAACCAAAATAATCGGTTAATTCAGTTCGTTTTTCGATTTCGGTTTAAAAATGCCCACCCCTACAATTGTACCAAAGCTGCAACCTTGTAAGCAAAGAAACCCATCATCCCTGGAACAAGTTACGCGAAGAGAAGCAGTCATTCAATGCTTTGTTTTCACAGGGGAACATTTTCTAATAAGGAATATGAGTAATTTACCTAAAGATTTAGGATAATATCCCCTTGCTATATAATTGGAACAGTTAACAGAGGAAACAAATATGTGTGTTGTCGAAGGTTAGAAATTGACAATAAACTTATACTTTTGGGTACCTTCGGCTTATCAGAGTCAAGCACAAAATCGGAGGCACACGATGTAGACAGGTTCGGACCCCTCGGTGGAGTAACACCCTACTTCCTGTATAGATGATATATATATGTGGTGGATGAAAAACATAGCAATGTGTCTTGCCCTAGTTACAAGGAAGATTGAACTCAGGCTAAGGCTAAGCTAAGGTTGGAGGTTGACGAGGCGTCGGGTCCTCGACTCTTGGTTGGTCTGCATAAAAGCTCTCAAAGTGTTCTCTTCGTCTGGCTTGGAAGTCTTCTAGTTCCTCTCTTCCCTTGAGGACCCCTACCCCTGGCCTTATATAGTCGAGGTAGCCCAGCCTCAATTTGAGTTGTAATTGGTTTGGAGTATCAGATCGTAGCTGATGAGGAGTCCATCGTCGTGTGATCTTCGTAGCATATCCAAACTTCCCTGAATATCAGGCGTACTCGAGTTGGTTTCCTCGTAACGAGAATATGATCGAGTCCTTTCTAATATAGAATTATCCTTTCCGCGCATATCTTATCTCATATAATTGGGCCCGTGATATTTGGAGTCTCTGTACGTCGTTAGGAAATATCCTTCGCGTATCCTGCACGTGCTTATACCCCATATTTAGATATTCGACAGTAGCCCCCGAACTCTGTTCAGTGGAGGGTCCGCTTAAGCGCTTGGTCAATTACTGCCAAGGCCTCACTTGGTCGAGTAATGCCTCGCCTGCTTGTAGTCGAACGATTCGAGTAGATTGAGAATTGTTGAGTATTGAGTAGGGATCTGCTGGGTCGAGCGCCCTGCCATCAGCCCGTATCGATTTCTCAGGGTAACCGCAAGTTACTCGATGTTGACTCATCGACTCGACAATGAGCAGAGTTGGAAAAAATTCAAAAAATCTAAATGTTGGGCAGTTGAGCATTTATTGCTCTCATGTGCAACGCCAAAATGGGTGCAACGTCATCATTCCGCCTTTCGCGCCGATCGAAGCACAATGCCACAGAGAATTTATCGTTCGCCTGGAGAGAAAATTTTGGCCTATAAATTTCTCGATCTGGAACTGTAGCCATTCCTTTCTCCTGCCTCCAGCCTTACTCTTGAAACCTCCATCATGCTCTTTAAGCCTTAGCACCGTCACCTTCAAAGAACTTGTCTTACCTTTTTCTCAATGGCATCCAACCCTTCAACCAGCGCCAGAGTTGCTCCACCGCCGGAGAAGAAACCCGAGACGGTCGAGGCGGCCTTCAAGGATGAGGCTCTCGAGAAGGTGTGGCCGAAGTCGATCACGACGGAGAAGCGTCTCGCCGATTTGGAGAAGGATGGCTTTGTTCCTCCGTTGTGCTCAAGGTCTTTTTCCGCTGCGGACTTAGTTTTCCCCCTTCTCCGTTTTTGCTTTCGATTCTTGATCTCTACTAGATCCAGCTTTTTCACCTGAGTTCCAATTCTATCACGATGCTCAGTGTGTTCGTTCACCTTTGTGGGGCTTTTCTGGGGATCAATCCCAGTCTCAACCTATTCCGCCACTTCTACAATCTGAAGAGGGCGACGAAGAACACAGTTGTTGGGGATGCCGGTTTTCACCTTCGCAGCGACGTGTCGAACTCTTATATTTCTATCCCTATTACTTCCTCCTGGCAGTCGAACTGGAAAAACGGTGGTTTTACATCACCTCTCCAGACACTGTGAACTTCCCCATAGCTTATCGACCACTCTTCATTCACCCGATTGATCTCTGGACGAAAGTCCCTCCTTCAACTGTCTGCAACGCTTATTATGTCCGGAAGATCGAGGAGCTGAGGAAAATTGAGCTGACTGGGTGGCACGTCGCTAGAAACTTCCTCACGCGCCGGTTGAGTCTGCTGAAGTGCCGGGACCACTTGGCTTGGCACTACTCCGGAGTCGATGATGCCACCAAGGACAATCTTGGAAGTAAGTACTTATAATATCTTAATTTCTTTGCTTTAGTTGTTGAATAGTGAGCTGACTTGCTTTTGCCAGATCTGTTGGACTCGGACATCTCCTCTAGGCTGAGCAAGATGTTCCAAGACTCAAAACCTGGCGCTTGTGGCATCGAGGCGTATTCGCTCGCCAACCCTCGGCCAGAGGTGAGTGTTTTGTCGCAGTTCTCAATGCATCGTTCGTGCATCTGTTACCTGCTTTGACCAAGTATCTCCTCAGGAGGCCAAGTTCGATGATGACAGTGGGTCAATCGAGGGAGTTATCGGCCTGGATGACGACGAGCTGATCTGAGATGATGATCAAGCATCAGGCTCTGTCTCCGCCAATGTTGGCTCTCCTCTGAATGATCTGGCACCCACTACCATTCCGAATGAGGGTGAAGCGGCCTTGGAACAAGTAGCGATCAAGTCTCCCTGTGCGAGGAGGTCAGTGTCTCCAGCGCACCATCGACCAGCCAAACGGCCTCAGACCTCATCATCAAGGTCATCCGATCAGGTGATCTTCAATCGCTCACTTGGATGTTATGAAATCTCTTCTGACGTAATCCAACAAATGCTGGATGATCAGCGGGCCACCTTGGGGGCCGATACGCAGAAGTTGGTAGCTCCTGCACAGACGTCTCCTCGAACGGGATCTCAATCGACCCAAGTGGTCGAGCAAGTAATACCGGTATCGCGCAACATTTGTCATATCCATCTTTGGCATTCTTTAGTTCATAATAACCTTTTGCTCGCAGGTTCTAACGTCGACCGCTGATCCGCCGGTGCCATCTCCTCGACCAACAACACCAGTGGATAAGCCGGCTGTCAAGACCAGACCAGCTCCAGCAAAATCAGTTGCGCCAAAGAAGAACATACACGCAAAATTTCGGCTGGTGAAGTAAGTTTCCTTTCTTTTTTTTTACGATTCTTTTTTCCTTTGGAGATGTCATGTAAAAAATCTCTTGCAGGAAAGGGGCATCTAGCAGCGTGGTTGATGACATCGCCGCAGCTACGTTGTTGTCTCTCAGCATAGTTGCCACCGTCGCAGCTCCCTCTTCAGCGGCTGCTACGACAACAACAGCTCCACCTCCTCCAATTTCTCAAGCACCTCTGGAATATTGGTTTGTCCTTAAGCCCCAGTTTTAGGTATGCAATTATCACCAATCTGTTTCCCACAATTTTCTTTATCCTCTACTTTGCTTTTTGACACCTCTTGGCTTCTTTCTATAGCGCGTTACAGATACCCTATGCAAGGTTAAAACTTTCTGCGAGCATGCCAATCAACAAATGGGTGGCTCAAGATGAAAGACACAGAACTAGCGACACTCAGGGCCGAGCTGAGAATTGCCAAAGCTGAGGCCGAGAAGCAGAAGGGGGAGGCGAAGAAGTTGAAGGCAGAGGCAGAGAAACTGAAGGCCGAGAAAGCTGCTGCCGATGCTGCGTGGCTCAAGACCAAGGTCGGTTGAGACAAGGTGAAGGCGAGCAGGAAGGTGGTCGAGGGTGAAAAGGCTGCAGTAGATGCAGCGCTTGCCACTCTGCAGTCGGAGACCCTCGAGCACATGACTTCATCTGCACGTCTTGCAACTTCTCACATGCTTGGCCTGGTGAAGAGTCATCATCGGGCCTGAACCTCTCGATTTTAAACGAAGGATTCGCATGTGAGGCGAACGAGATTTCCGATTACATCGAGTTCTCAAAAGACCTTGCTAAGGGGTTCGTGACCCAGTTGGAGCTGTCCCATGATGGTGACGATGACGATGCCAATGAGGACCCTTAGGCCAAGTCATGCTGATGTAAAAATTGAATGTTTACTGTTACTGTAGTCTTTCATGATAATACCAATTAATTTGCTTGTCCATTGTGATTTGCCTACTATTTCCTTATCGATGAAATAGAGTAGCATGAGTAGATGCAAATCTAACTTAGTATTTATAGACCCTCAGTAAAGCGCATACCTAATTGTACCTGCACACAGGGCTAGAAAAACGTTCATCAAATACCTTAGCCCTCGAGCGAGTACTCGGAGAGGCCACATATAACATAAATGCTATATTAGTTACAGTAAAACTACATGGCTTTTGCAAGTCTTCATCGACCATATAACTTAGACTTTGTAGCAAACATGAACTTGCTGAGCGGTGCATGTAGAATCGACTAGAGGTCTTATCTCCCGCCGTCCGCTGAGCATTAGATGTCTAAAAATCTAGCGCTCGTATGAGCGCAGGATAGAATTGCTCGTCATCGGGTTCAGACATGGCCACACATTGATTTTGTTTGCTGACATGCTAAGTACGCAATCGATTAAATACGTGCAAAACATCGCATGTAAAAGAAAGTAAAGAAATTGTGCCTACAGCGCTTCGCTCGATAACAGTATCGACCAGGAAATAGAACAAAGTTACAGAGTTACCTGTAGCCCTCGACTCCTTACTCGATGATGCGTCATCTGGTAGGGAGTAGATTGATGTAAGCACAACGTCGTGATGTAGCTGGATCGAGCAAAAAAGAGTGAAGCATTAGCATCACAGATACCTGTTGCGATTTTGAACCCCTTATTCGATAGATGTACCGACCCGAGAGTGGAGCCAGGTAAAGAAAAGATCAAGCGATGTAGCCCTTGACCCTCAACTCGATGGATACATCGATTAGATGGTAGAGCATTGTCATCAAAAAATACATGATGTAGCCCCTGACTTTCTACTTGATTGCTGCATCGAGAAGAGAGCAGAGCGTAAGCATCAGTAATAATAGCCCTCAATCATATACTCGGAGGCATGAGCCCCCGAGCATTTTGGTGAGGCCTAGGAAAAATCCAAATGGTCGGAGTAGATGAACAATATAAATCCAATGCAGTGATTGAATTCTATTACGGTTTTCGTGCCCCTTCGGCCTCCACACGGCACGCCATAGAGTAATGTCTCTTTGATTTTCGCACTCATGTGGAAGTGCAATAGACGCCTCGTGGATTGGGACCGACGCGAATTTAAACTGATTTGTTGTAGCAGTATGACTTATTCCCATAGCTATAAATAGACGGGATTGTAGGATCAAGGATAACTGACTAGAGGGGGGTGGATAGAAGGTTTATAAACTTTTCGATTCTAAATTCAATTTATCAAATCACTAAGCAAGAAATGCAATTTACTACAATTTTACAACTAAGTTCTCTAATGATTATCAAGCACTCTAATAAAACAAGTATGAACAAGTGAATCTTAGCACAAATATGTATACTAAAAACTATAAGAATAAATTGAGCACAAGAATTGTAAATGTAGAACACAAGAGAGCAATAGACAAGATTTTTATCCTGTGGTCTCGGAGACTTGCCGGTCTCCCCTAATCCACGTTGAGGTAACTTGAACAACTTCAAGCTAGCTCCACCCGTTTGAGCCTTCCTCGATCACTAGGGTAGTTTTCCCCCACTCCGGGTAGGCGAACTCTGGCCTTCACAACTTGCCATGACTTCTCACAATGTCTGTTGAGAAGCTCACCGCGCACGAACGCCTCCGAGTCGTCTAGGAGTCGGCAAACTCTAAGAGTAATGAGCCTTAACGCTTGCTCGAGGTCGACATGAGTGTCTAGAGGCTCAACACTAAATGCACTATTCAATTTTTCTCCTAACTCTCTCAAAGTGTGAATTGAATGCACAAAGAGTATTGGAGACTAGCTAGAGCTCAAATATCATCAATGAGGTCTAAGAAGAGCTCTAAAAAGTAGGTGGGGGTATTTATAACCCCCACCCACCTAATCTAACCGTTGGCCAAAAGCTGGCCAAAAACCTCCTGAGAGGCCGGTCATACCGCCCTAGGGCTGGTATGACCGCCCCTTAGTGGTCAACAGTCGATACAGTGCATTTAATCCCTGTTAGTGACCGTTGGTTACATGGTCGGTATGACCGAAGGGGGTCCAGTCATAACGCCAGCCAGTATGATCGCAGGTTCCCCGGTCATACCGCCCCTCAAAAACTGAAAGCACCCTTCTCTAGAAAAAACATACCGTAGCATCCCCGGATATACCACTGGCCGGTATGACCAGGGTCAGTCCGGTTTGACCGGCCGCCCTAGGACCAAAAATAACTATTTTGGAAAAAACACGCCGGGAGGCGCTCGGTCACACCGATGGCAGGTATGACCGGGGTCACTCCGGTTATACCGCCCTCACAAGCTTCAAGCCGGATTTTGCATACATTTTGATTCTCTTTGGACGCAAGAATATGCAAAGTCTCAAGTTATATATTTTGAGCCTCTAAACGCTTTTCGACATCGATCAAACGGCAATAACCCCTCTTAATAGTACGACGCCTAAACTAGCAATCTGATTTTTTTCTCTAAACTCCGAGATCAGCAAAAAGCTATGAAAAGTCTTTAACTTTTATACCTTAGTCATCTTGTCTTCGACATTTGCTTTTCTTTTGCACCAATTTCATGCTTCCATGTTCGTCGAAATTTGGACCAACCTATTCTCAAAATACTCAAATTAAAAATGTTAGTCCTTTAACTGCAGTTGTCATTAATTACCAAAACCAAATTAAATTTGGGGCCTAGATATTTTCAATCTCCCCCTTTTTGGTAGTTGATGACAATCCTCATATAAGACTTAGATTGTTTTTGCATTTTGAGTATGCAACTAGGAAAATAAGTCGTATAATCAAAAGCTTTGTTTTAACAATATCTTTTCGTTAAGGATGAAAAGTGTATTAGGTATAAAATATCATTAAAAACAATATTTAATTGAAAACTCCCCCGAAATATGTGCATATGGATGAAGCATTGTTATTTGCACATTTGAGATTTTTGAGAAATTTGACATAATTCCCTTTAAATATTGAGTCCGAGGATAACACAGTATGAGCAATGAATACATCAAGCATAAAATGAATGTGAGGTAATTAACATGAGTGACATGATACCATAATTAAACATTAAATATCTAATATAACCATAAGAAAAGACAATCATCCAAATAAAAATGCCAAACATCCAACATCCGAAAACGACCAAAAGTAAGAACGACAAGGAAGGTTCATTAGCTTACAATAACAAATATATAGATAAGGTACTAAAGCTAATCCTTCAAAGCGACTAAGACTTCAAATATTCTTCATCCATCAATCTTCTCCCCCTTTGGCATCAAAGACCAAAAACAGAACTCCAGTGCATGCTCAGGACGAAGGAGGTGGCGGAGGAGGTGGAGTATGACGAGCCCCGAAGCGGTGAAAAGAGACAGGAGCCTGCTGGGAGCGGTACTCCTCAAAAAAAGTACGAAGCTCAGCGATAGAAGAATCAATAGTGTCCAAGCGCCCTCTGACCTCCTCAACAACCTGGCGAGTCTAAGACTGATACTCATCATGTCGCTCCTAAGACTCGCAAAGCTGCTCATCATGGCACTGTGAAGCACATCGAAGTTCTCATGTGCCAAGCAAGAATAGAGCTGTGCTGGATGAGCCTGAGTCTCCTCTTCCCAAACATCCTGCTGTGGTGGCTGCTGTTGGTAGGACTGTCCTCTCTGAGCCTGAGGCCCAGCCTCTCATGGCTTATAGGGCTTGTGGGCGCTGCCACACCCACCACGATATTCGGTCACCCTCTTGATGATCATCATAATATAGGGGGCGAAATAGATCCGTTTGCCACGATCCCCAGCTGAAGAATGCATCTCACAAAGAATAAAATCCACCACATCAAACTTTTCTTTCTTCATGACTTTACTCATAATATTCCATGCATAGCCTCTAATCTCATCGAAATTACCGCTCTTCGGATGAACGGTAACTCGCACAATCCTATTTATGAGGCTAGATGTGGGGAGATGAGTCATCTTACCAGGCCTCTTGACACGAGCTGCTGGGTCATAGAAGTTGTACTGTTCTAGTAGAGGAAGAGTGGAGTCACTGTGATAGATACCCCAGGCCTGCTCAATCTCCTCTTTGGAAGCTGTGTACACTGCCGTGTTCGTCATCCAAGTGATCTCATCAAGTGAATCCGAAACATGAAGTGTGGTATAAAACTGACTAATCATGTCGTCATTATAGTCACACCTCATGCTGATGAAACCTGCTAGTCCAGCGCCATAGAAGAGCTCAGGCACACCAACAAACAAAGGGATCTTCCTGATATATTCCCATCTCACCCACTTATGATCTGCAAATTCTTTGTTCAGGTAAATCTCATGATAGACTTTCTGTTGGAAAATAATCCTAAACTTATCCAAGGTAGCAGTGCGAGGGAGCATATATTGATTTGCTTGACGAAGTGAGAAGTATTTCTCCCCCTTTATCTTCCTCAAATCCATAGTGGGCTGGAAATCATCAAAGTTTTCCTCTTCTTCAGACTCTTCGTTTTCACTGTCATTTCCTCCCTCAATGTCTACATCCATTTCATCATTGTCTTCACTTGATTCAGAAACAACTTTCTTTCCTTTTCTTCCTTGAGAACTCCCACCAAGTTCTTCTTGAATTTTCATTCTAATCTCCTTGTCCCTCGTAGCTAGAGTCTGCCTATCATCACTGTCACTGTCACTTTAATGAGGCATGGGAACGCCTCTTCCACGAACAGACTTGCGAACAACTTCGTCGCCGCGAGGAGGAGGGACGTTCTTGGTTCTCGGCATAATGACTGGGACTTTCTTTCCATACTTACGAGAGACTCCGAGTACTCAAACATTCAATCAGGATGGAGAGAAAAGAATATAATAGGTGAAAACAAGGACTAGATGCCCTAAAGTAGGATTATAACACAAATGTGACAAATGTATGAGACTCTAGGGTTTTTGGTCGCCATGCCTGGTCATACCGCCCCTAGGGCCGATCATACCGAGTATGGTCGGTGTGATCGCCCTAGGGCTGGTCATACCGGCCTCATGGCGTAAGAACCCTAGTGGATTAGAAATTTTCGGTTCTTGAGTAGATTAATCCATGAACTGGCATATATAGACATCATAATTTAATAATCTACTCATTTTAACCAAGGATTTCAAATCGATTCACATATTTTAGCCATATTGGATATCAAACCCTAAAACAACAAAAATGAACCTTAGGGCATGAGAATGCAAGGAGTTTGAATGGAATAGAGGGGAATTGATACATTGAATCAGTAGATCGAGAGAGAACCAAAAGGTTTGAAGGAAGACACTCGGATCAAGAATCTATGGGTTTGAGGATTTTGGAGAGGAGAGAGTTCTTGAGAGGAGAAGAGATGAGAGAATGAGAGATAGGGGAAGGAGAGGGTGCGGACAACCCAAAAGAAAGGATAAGGGTCTGAGGATTGCCCAAAAATTTTGAGCATTAACTGCTCTTGCCCGACTCTGCCGGTATGACCGAGGTGAGGCCGGTCATACCGCTCACCGGTGCTACCACACCCTCTACGGTCACACCGGGCCTGACAGGCTGAAATGCAAAAGAGAATTGAAATTGCGCCTCTTTTGATTGAAATTCTTGAAGAATAATCTATTTGGGCACTTCAATTCAATAAACAATCAAGAAAAGTAAATTTTCACAAGTAGTTTTTATTTAAAATAGACTTCTTTTGAGACAAAGAGAAGTTTTTGAAAATAACAAATTTACAAGAGATAACTTTTGCATTTTGGGCATATATGAGTTTGAAATACCTTTTGTGAGTGTAGATACGATGGAAATCTAGCTCCAAGGCAATCTCTCACAATGTGCATTTTAATAGGTCAATATAGACCAAGTTTTAACTTTAGAGAAATTTTGTGAAAATTAAGACTCAGTTTAAAGCATTTTGGGATATTTTTCAATATAGAGAAGATTTAAATAGAATAAACTTAATCGAAGATGAGGTTTATATATATTTATAGTTTGAAATGAAGTATTTGAGAAAATGACAACTTTAGGATTTAAAATAAGGTATTTTTCAAATATGTTGACCTAATATGATCTAGGGAATTCCTTTAAAACGTATTTGCACTTATTTGATATTTTCACATTTCTAGGGATGTGGTATATATATAAAGGCATAACACTCCCCCTAAATGTGTTACTCATCAAGAAATTCAAACAACAAATAAGACCCAAATAAAGTTTAATCATTGTACACATAATCAAACAACATTAGAGATATCTATGACATTTAATTCATTCCTCAATTTGCAAAACCATGCTTCATCTAAGGGCCTGGTAAGGATATCCGCTAATTGATCTTCGGTTCTAATGTGACTAATCACAATATCTCCTTTACTCACATGATCTCTTACGAAATGATGGCGGATATCTATATGTTTGGTTCTTGAGTGTTGGACCGGGTTGTTGGCTATTTTAACGGCATTTTCATTGTCACATAAAAGAGGCATATTTTTTAAGTTTATTCTATAATCCATTAAAGTTTGCCTCATCCACACTAATTGAGCACAACAACTACCGGCGGATATATATTCGGCTTCGGCGGTGGATAAAGCTACAAAATTTTGTTTCTTGGAGAACCAAGAAACGAGGGATCTACCTAGAAATTGGCAACTTCCCGAGGTGCTTTTTATATCCACTTTACAACCTGCATAATCCGAATCCAAATATCCAACTAAATCAAATTTAGCACCCTTAGTATATCACAAGCCTATATTTGAGAAATGCTTTAAATATCTTAGAACTCTCTTAACGGCCACTATATGATATTCTTTAGGTGAAGCTTGAAAACGTGCACACATGCAAATACTAAATATGATATCGGAACTAAATGCGGTAAGATAAAGTAAGCTACCAATTATAGAATGATAAAAACTTTAAGTCTATCGGTTTACCTCCCTCATTTAGGTCAAGATGTCCGTTGGATGCCATTGGAGTCTTGATGGGTTTCACGCCCTCCATTCTAAACCTCTTGAGTAAATATTTTACATACTCAATTCTCTAACCATGGACATCTCAAACTCCCTAGTCATCATATCACCAAATTCTTTGAAAAAATCTTCGTTACTAGAACCAAATATAATATCATCAGCATAGATTTGACACACAAAGAATTCTCCATCAATTATTTTAGTAAAGATTGTTGTGTCAACCTTCCCAATTTTGAATTCTTTTGAAAGTAGAAAATCTCTAAGTCGCTCATACCATGCTCTAGGAGCTTGTTTGAGACCATACAGCGCCTTAGAGAGTTTGTACACATGATTTGGGTGTTTAGGATTTTCAAAACTGGGAGATTGTTCTACAAATACCAATTCGGATATTTGTTCATTTAAAAAGGACTCTTTACATCCATTTGAAATAATTTGATATCAAAACAAGATGCAAATGCAAGCAAGATTCGAATAGCTTCTAATCTAGCTACGGGTACAAAAGTTTCACCAAAATCTAGTCCTTCTATTTGTGTGAAACCTTGCGCCACTAATCTTGCCTTATTTCTTACCACAATACCATTCTCAACTTGCTTGTTTCAAAATACCCATTTAGTGCTAATGATGTTGTGATCCTTGGGTCTTTCGACTAGAGTCCATACATCATTACGAGCGAAGTTGTTGAGCTTCATCTACATGAGTAGGTTCAAAAGAAGACATAAAAGAGTAATGTTCACAGAAAGAAGCAACACGAGAATGAGTTTGAACACCCTTACAAACGTCACCCAATATTTGATCTATTGGATGATCTTTGGAGAGTCTGTGATGAATTCTTTAAGGTAGAGGTTGCATTTGTAGATCATCTTCTTTGTCATCCACATCAATTTGTTGATTTCGACTCGGCGTTGCGAAAGTATACGGTTCAACTTGAGTGGATAAGGGTTGATCATCTTTATCCTCCTTTGGTTTGATGTCTCCAAGTGTCATGTTCTTCATTGCTTCTCTTAGTCCTTCATCACATATATCATCCAAGTTTTCTTGCTCTTCTTGAGAGCCATTAGTTTCATCAAATTCAACATCACAAGTTTCTTCAACAAAATCTTTGTTTTTGTTAAAAACACGATATGCTTTGATACTTGAAGAATAGCCAAGCAAGAAACCTTCATCACAACGACTTTGAAATTTTAAGAGCCGAACACCTTTTTTTAAAATATAACATTTGCAACCAAAGACTCGAAAATAAGAGATGTTCGGCCTTTTTCCAATAAGAAGCTCATAGAAAGTCTTTTCAAAAGACGATGCAAATAAAGCCTATTAGTTGCATGGCAAGCAGAATTAATGGCTTCTGCCCAAAAACTATCGAAAGTGTCATACTCATCGAGCATAGTTCTTGCCACTTCAATTAGTGTTCGATTTTTCCGTTCTATAACTCCATTTTGCTCTGGAGTGTAGGTAGCGGAAAACTCATGCTTTATTCTAAGTTCATCACAATAATCTTCAATTCTCATATTTTTGAACTCGAAACCGTTGTCACTACGAATTTTCTTTATTTTAAAATCAAATTCATTTTGAGCCTTTTTTGCAAAACTTTTGAAAATACCAAAGGCTCCGGATTTATCACCTAAAAAGAAAACCCAAGTGTACCTTGAATAATAATCAAAAATGACTAAATAATAAGAATTGCCTCTAATGCTCTTATAGGTTGTTGGGCCAAACAAGTCCATATGTAAGAGCTCTAATGGTCTAAATGTGGACATGATACTCTTTGAAGGGTGAGAACTAGCAACTTGCTTACCGGCTTGACAAGCACTACAAAGTCTATTTTTCTCGAACTTCACATCTTTCAAGCCTACAACTAAATCATTTTTAAAAATCTTTTTGGGTTGAATCATCCCAACATGAGCTAGTCTTTTATGCCATAACCATCCCAAGGATGTTTTTGCAATTAAACATGTTTGAATACACAACTTATTTGAGGTGAAATCAACTAAATACAAATTTCCAAATCTAAAAGCTTTGAACACTAAAGAATTATCATTTTCTTTAGAGATCACTACTCCATTCTTAGAAAACATGCAAGTAAGACCAAGATCACAAATTTGGGCTACGGATAGCAAATTGAAATTCAATGTTTCAACTAATGAGACATTTGAAATAGAAAGGTCATTTGAGATAGCAATTTTACCCAAACCTAACATTTTTCCTTTGCTATTGTCTCCAAATGTGATCTTGTCATGTTGGCCACTCCCCGATTCAAATGTGGTGAACATTTTTTGGTTACCGGTCAAGTGTTGAGTGCATCCACTATCCAACACTCAATATTGTCTACCGGTCTTGTAGTTCACCTACAAAAGAAAATCAAGCCTTTTTAGGTATCCAAATTTGTTTGGGTCCTTGGAGGTTAGTAACCAAGGCTTTGGGAACCCAAATAGCATTCTTTCTACGGCCAAGTATAGAAGTGCCAACAAACTTAGCAATAATTTTACCAAAGCTATTTTTCTTAAGCACATAGCAAGAATTATAAATGTTATTTTTGGATGCTTTGCCTAAAGGACAATCATTTGATAAATGGCCTACGTCATTACATTTATAACAAAGCTTCCCATTTGATTTTACAAACCGAAGAGCTTTATTACTAAATTTCTTACCCTTTTTAGGAATATACCCAAGACCTTCTTTATTGTAGGAACATCTTTGACTATTCAAGATTTTATTTAGAGTATCCTTGCCCTTAAAGCATCTATCTAAACTTTTGCTAAGTTTATCCACGTGTTCTTTAAGTTCATTATTTTCTACCATTAAATTTTCAAGGCAAGAAATTGAGATAGCACATGAAGTTGAAGGCATATCAATTAATCATCACAAGAAGTAGATATGCTAGTTTTTGCTACACAATATGAATCAATTTCTAAACTAGGCATATCATCAATAATCTTGCAACTAATGCCTACATCATTTTGAGGCTTTGAATAGTTCTTGGCAAGAAGAGTCTCATGGGCTTCCTTTAGCTCCTCATAAGAATCTTTGAGAGAAAGATATTCTTTTCTCAAAGCCTTATGTTTGGACTTCTCCTTGCCTAAGTACTCATTCAAGTCCTCAAGCATGTCTATGAGCTCATCATAGGTAGGTTCATCTTCGTTATTAGATTTTACCTTAATTTCTCCTTTTGCCATAAGACAAAACGGAGTGACGAAGGGCAAAGATGCCTCCTTGATTGCGATTCCGGCGAGACCCTTCTTCTTTGAGGGTGTGTCATCTTCGGAGGAGTCAGAATTCGAATATTCTTCTTCGAAATCCTACTCTCCAATGTGAGCCTCGCCTTTGCCGTCCTTGTGAAGCCTTTTGAAAAGCTTCTTCTTCCCTTGGAAGACTTTCTTCTTCTTGGGCGACTTGTTCTTATCATCTTTCTTCTTGGGGCAATGAGAAGCGATGTGCCCCTTCTCATCATACTCGTAGCACCGGATATTTGCATACCGGTTTGTGCTAGAGTATTGCCCCTTCTTGAACTTTTGAGGGGCGTTTGAGCTTGAACGCCTCCTCATAAACTTCTTTATTCTTCTCACGAGGAGTGCCATCTCCTCTTCGGTGTCTTCATCTTCAGAGTAATCAAGCATCTCCTCACTTGATTCCGCCTTTGCCTTGAAGGCGATATTCTTCTTCTTCGAAGAGCTTTGCTCCAAAAGCTCTTCCTTGTCCTTCTTGTAAAGCTCATTGGTGATGAAGTTTCCAAGAAGTCCCGTTGGCGTCATCCTTAGTAACTCCGGTGAGTTGAGAGACAACGTCACCAAAGTCTTATATTTTTTGAAAGAGCCCTAAGCATCTTATGAACAATATCAAGATCGGTTAGCGATGTTCCAAGGCCCTTGAGCTCATTTACTATGTTATTGAGCCGTGAGTATATCTCATTGATGTTCTCATGGGGTAACATAATAAAACTCTCATATTTGATCCGAAGTATATGCAATTTGACTTCTTTGACCGAGTATGTCCCCTCATGAATTTTTGAGAGGGTTGCCAAATCTCATGAGCAATTTCAGGTTGCTCACTCGATTGAACTTATCCGCATTCAAAGCACCAAAGAGAGCGTTCATAGCTTGAGCGTTGAGATGGGTGTTTCGCTCTTCTTGTTCCATTGTAAGTGTAGGATTAACTCCCGGAGAGAAACCCTCAACTATAATTCTCTATATACTTAGGCTCATGGCCTTTAGATAAATGGTCATGCGAGTTTTCCAATATGCATAATTTGTGCCATCGAAAAATAACGCCTTGCCTATTGACACCATTGCTAGACATCCTTACTCTCTAGGTGGTAAAGCCCCAAAAGAGAGTCCAAGCTCTGATACCACTTGTAGGATCAAGGATAACCGACTAGAGGGGGTGAATAGGAGGTTTAATTTGCTACAATTTTACAACTAAGTTCTCTAGTGATTATCAAGCACTCAAATAAAACAAGTATGAACAAGAAGTGAATCTTAGCACAAATATGTATACTAAAAACTATAAGAATAAATTGAGCACAAGAATTGTAAATGTAGAACACAAGAGAGCAAGAGACAAGATTTTTATCCTGTGGTCTTGGAGACTTGCCGGTCTCCCCTAATCCACGTTAAGATGACTTGAACAACTTCAAACCAGCTCCACCCGCTTGAACCTTCCTCAATCACTAGGGTAGTTCATCCCCGCTCTGTGTAGGCGAACTCCGACCTTCACAACTTCCCGAGGCTTCTCACAACCTCTGTTGAGAAACTCACTGCGCACGAACACCTCTGAGCTATCTAGGAGTCGACAAACTCCAAGAGTAATAAGCCTTGAAGCTTGCTTGAGGTCAAAATGAGTGTCTAGAGGCTCAACACTAAATGCACCACTCAATTTTGCTCCTAACTCTCTCAAAGTGTGAATTGAATGCACAAAGAATATTAGAGACTAGCTAGAGCTCAAATATCATCAATGAGGTCCAAGAAGAGCTCTAAAAAGCAGGTGAGGGGTATTTATAACCCCCACCCACCTAATCTAACCGTTGGCCAAAAGCTGGCCAAAAACCTCCTTATAGGCCGATCATACCGCCCTAGGGCCAGTATGACCGTCCCTCAGTGGCCAACGGTCGATACAGTGCATTTAGTGCCTGTCAGTGATCGTTGGTTACATAGTTGGTATGACCGAAGGGGTCCGATCATACCGCTGGCCCGTATGACCACAGGTTCCCCTGTCATACCACCCCTCAAAAACCGAAAGCACCCTTCTCTGGAAAAAATAGACCGCAGCATCCCCGGTCATACCGCTGGCCAGTATGACCGGTTGCCCTGGGACCAAAAATAGCCGTTCTGGAAAAAAACACGCCGGGAGGCTCTCGGTCACACCGATGGCCGATATGACCGGGGTCACTCTGGTCATTCCGCTCTCACAAGCTTCAAGCCGGATTTTGCATGCATTTTGATTCTCTTTGGACGCAAGAATATGCAAAGTCTCAAGTTTTATATTTTGAGCCTCTAAACGCTTTTCGACATCGATCAAATGGCAATAACCCCTCTTAATAGTACGGCGCCTAAACTAGCAATCTGATCTTTTTCTCCAAACTCCGAGATCGGCAAAAAGCTATGAAAAGTCCTTAACTTTTATACCTTAGTCATCTTGTCTTCGACGTATGCTTTTCTTTTTCACCAATTTCATGCTTCCATATTCGTCGAAATTTGGACCAACCTATTCTCAAAATACTCAAATTGAAAATGTTAATCCTTTAACCGTAGTTGTCATTAATTACCAAAACCAAATTAAATTAGGGGCCTACATGCTTTCAGGGACTCATAGTCGCATGCCACAACTCATCTTCTTTCTTGCTCTCTTGCTCTCGACGCTCTCGCTCTTCAATGGCTTCCACTTCACCTTCGTCCCCGTCCGTGATCATCCTTAGAGATTCCCCTCCCCCTACACCGCTAGCCTAGTTTCTCTGGGGAGGATCATCATCTCCTCCGATGAGGAGGAGATCGACTGGGAGGGTGTCGAGAGGGAAGTTTGGCCGGAGGAGGAAGAAGAGGTGACCAGCAAGCTGAAGGTCATCGTCGAAGAAAATGACACCGCCCCTGCTCCTTTCGCGAGAGCAAATGCAACCGCCGGCACACGAGTAGAAGAAGGTGAAACCAACGGCACCGGAGACGGTGGTGAAGCTCACAACAGCTTCATCAGCCCGGCACTTGCTCGCCCTCCAAGTCATCCTGGTGCTTGGAGGCTGGAGAGGTCGCCTTTTCCATCAACTGGCGGCTGGGTCTTCGCGTCCTCCTCTGGTCCATACAGAGGGCGCAAGCCCATCCTGGGTACCATCCTTTTCCAATCCCCGTGGATGCAGTTGAGGTGGCGTGATGCCTTCGAGGACAAGTAGTAGTAGAGTACCTACTTTAAGATGTAATAAGATAAACTTTTGTTAGTAAAATTTTAATGAAATCGTACTTACCTGAATTTTGATTGCAATGCACTTTCTATCTTATTCATGTATGAAATCTCCTTAGTTGATCGATGTTCCACGAGTTGTCAAGTATCGCTCCATCCGATGTCGATAGCCGTACTGATCCAGGTCGAGTCACTTCGACCACCCACTTAGGCGATAGCTTATTACGGTTATCTTGCTTCTGCACCTTTCGTAGTACTAAGTCCTCGGCGGTGAGTGCTCTTTCTTGGATTCTCTGGCCATGATATATGTGCAAGGCTTGCTAATAATTGACTGCTCGAATAGATGCCCGATCCATGTACTCTTTGAGTAGATTTACATCGTCAGTTCGCGTATGCTCCTGTTCCTCTTCCATGTAGTTGTCCACACGAGGTGACCTAAACGTTAACTCAGTCAGAAGCACTACTTCTGCTCCGTAGACCAAGAAAAATGGCGTTTCACTAGTGGCTCGACTAGTCGATGTACGAGAAGTCCATAGCATCGAGGGGAGTTTTTTCGCCCATCAGGTCGAGTAAGCCTTGAGCCTATCGAACACGCGGGTCTTGATCCCCTGCAGGGTTATACCATTGGCACATTGGACCTCACTATTACTCTGAGGATGAGCTACGGAAGCGAATCAAAGTTTGATACCCAATTCTTCACACAAGGCTATGAAAGCGCTGCTTTTGAACTGGCTAGCATTGTCTATAATTACTCGATTAGGAATGCCGAATCGAGTAACAATGCTCCTCATAAACTTCTTAGCCACTTCTGAGGTGATGTTCTTGACGGGATTGACTTTGATCCACTTGGTGAACGTGTCGATGGCCATGAACAAGAACTTTTAACCTTCTTGAGCTCTTGGGAATGGTCCCAAGATATCCAAGCCCCAAACGGAGGAAGGCCAAGATAGAGGAATAGTTTGCATAGCCTGGGTTGGTCAGGTGATTTGCTTACCATAAAATTGGCAGCTCTCGCACTTTTTCACCAGCTCGGAAGCATCCTGGGGAGCAGTCGGACAATAGAACCCCTACCAAAAAACTTTCCCGACTAAGGTACGATAGGACATATGGTTGCCGCAGATGCCTCCATGGACATCGAGCAATATCTTATTGCCCTCTTCCTGAGTAATGCACTTCATCAAAATTTTGTTACTCCCCTTTCGGTAGAGCTTGCCGTCTACCAACACGTATAGCTTGGACTTACGCACAATTTTCTCGGCTGAGGCATCATCATCAGGGATCTCTCGACCTTCGAGATAGTCTTGGAATGGAGTCATCCAAGTCGGCTAGCGTTCGAGTAGTGCAGCTTCCGTATCTGCAGGTTCTACCTCGCTGACTCGACAAGTCTGTTGGTTGAGTTGGGCAGCATCTGCCTCCCGTATGGGGAAGATGGATGGTTTGAGGAGTTTCTCGATGAAGACTCCTGCAGGCGTGGGTGAACAAGACGAAGTGAGCCTGGCAAGTTCGTCGACGGCGGCATTGTCACATCGCCTGATATGCTTTACCTCGAGCCCTTCGAACTTGTGTTCTAGCTTAAGAACCTTGTTCAGATGTACCGCTATGTTGTCATCCGAGCACTGGAACTTCTTTTGCACTTGGTTCACGACTAGCTGTGAGTCCCCTTTCACGAGTAATCGTCTGATGCCAAGTGACACAGCCATGCGGAGCCCATTAACCAATCCCTCGTATTCTACAATGTTGTTCTAAGCTTGAAAATCGAGTTGAATGACATCTTTAAGCTCCTCACCTTGTGCCCCCGAGCCCTAAAGCGTGAGCGACCCATCGAAGAACATTGTCTAGTGGTCATCGACCGCCTTGTGCTCCTTTTCCTCGATGTGCGTCCATTCCATGATGAAGTCCGCCAAGACTCCTAACTTGATTCTGGATCGCGGTGCGAAGTCGACCTTGAACTCATTGAGTTCGATCACTCACTACGCAATTCGCCCTGTCGCCTCTCGGTTGTGTATTACCTCCTTCAGCGGATACGTCTTCATAACCGTAATCTTGTGCGCCTAGAAGTAGTGTCGCAGCTTTCGAGAAGTCATCAGGACAGCGTACAGCATCTTCTGCACCTGAGGCTATCTCAACTTGGTGTCATGCAAGACCTCGCTCACGTAGTACACCGACTTCTGGACCTTGACCTTTTTCTTGGGGCAATCTCGCTCGACCGCCAAGACTGTGCTTACTACTTGAGGGGTAGCTACAATATACAAAAAGAGCTCTTTTTCGCTAGGCGAAGTTAAAACTGATGGAGGGAATAAGTACCTTTTTAGATCTCGAAAAGTTTCTTTTGCCTCCTTGGTCCACTCGAAAGTGTCCTGCTTCTTGAGTAACTTGAAGAAGGATAGCCCTCGTTCGCCCATCCGAGAAATGAATCGACTAAGGGCTGCGATGCAGCCCTTGAGCTTTTACACTTCCCTCAGTGTTCACGGAGAATGCATCTGCTTGATGGCCTCAATTTTACGTGGGTTGGCCTCGATGCCTCGACTGGACACCAGGAAACCGAGAAGCTTGCCGGACGGAACACCGAACGTGCACTTCTCAGGGTTAAGCATCATCCGATACTTTCGGAGGTTGCCGAATGTCTCCTCAAGGTCACTGATTAGGGTGCTCCCAGTTTTTGATTTGACTACGACATCATCAACATACGCTTCCACATTGCGCCCGATTTAGGACTTCAAGAAGTTTTGAATACAGCGTTGATACGTAGCACCAACACACTTCAAACCGAAAGGCATCTTAACATAATGGAATACACCGATGGTAGTAGTAAAAGCAGTTTTCTTCTCATCCTCTGTAGACATGCTAATTTGGTGATACCCCGAGTAGGTATCTAGAAAACTTAGTAGCTCACAGCCCATAGTAGAATCCACTATCTGGTCGATACGGGGGAGAGGAAAAGGATCTTTAGGACACGCCTTGTTGAGGTCGGTGTAGTCGACGCACATCCTTCACTTGCAATTGGGTTTCTTTACGAGGACAGGGTTCGCCAGTCACGTCGGGTGACAGACCTCTCGGATGAAGCCAGCCTTCAGGAGTTTGCCAACCTCCTCTTATATGGCCTACTTCCTGTCTTCCACAAAGCTATGCTATTTTTGCACCACAGGCCTAGCGCTAGGTTCCACAGCTAGTCAATGCTCGATCACCTCCTTGGGGACCCCGGGCATGTCGAACGGTTGCAACACAAACATGTCGCAGTTTGCCTGAAGAAAGGCGACGAGCTCGAGTTCCTATTTGGAGTCAAGGTCGGCGCCCATCTTGACCATCTTGGAAGGCTCCGATGGGTCCAGGGGCACTATCTTAAGGCCTCCATCGATCTTCTTATCCTTCTTGCCATCGTCGACTGAGTCTTTGGCTGCACTGTCGGACGTAGAGGCCTTATCGATGCTCTTGGACCTTTGGCGTTTAGCACCCTCGTCGTCAGCACTGGTTGTCAACCCGTAGAGATGCTCAGCCATCTCCAGGCTCTTCCTGTCGCACCGGACCGCAGCGCACTGGTCCCCCTTGATTGCAAGGACTCCCTTTGGCGTCGGCATCTTGACGGTCTGATATGCGTAGTGCACCATGGCTATGAACTTGGCTAGCATTGGGCGGCCTAAGATCACGTTATAGGCGGTCTCAAAATCCGCCACGCCGAAGAGGATCTTTTCGGTGCGAAAATTCTCTGGTGTGTCGAACGTGACTGGCAGCTCGATCCGACCAAGGGGCATCGAAGATGATCGCGGAGTTATGCCATGGAACGGCTCTGCTCTGGCACTGATCTCTGTTTGGGGAATCCGCATGTTCTCCAGCGTCTTTGCAAAGATGACGTTTAACGAACTACCTCCATCGATCAAGGTTCGAGCGACCTTAACGTTCACGATGGTGGGCTCGACCACCACAGGGTATCGACCCGGATGTGGGATCACAGCTGGGTGATCCGACTTGTCGAAGGTGACTGGTACTTTCGACCACCTGAGGAATCTGGGGAGAGCTGATGTGGCCAGGTTGACCTCACTTGACTGCCTTGTACTGCCTTTTAGACTCGTATGTGGTAGATCCCCCAAAGAAGTGCGCCAACTTATGATCAGCCCCGCGGTATTCGGGCTCATCGTCCTGGGGCTTCTCTTTGGCTTGCTCAACCCCAAGCTCAGTGAGGGCAGCCTTGAGTTTCTCCTGGACCTTCTTGCTGATCACCTGACATTCGTCGAAGTCGTGTTTGTCCGTGTGATGGACTAGGTAGTATTTGCCTCCCCCACAACTTTGACCCTTGTTGTCACCAATGTTACGCACCCTGCCTATTTCGACCGCGGAGTCACCTTTGCGCTTCTCCCCACGGTTCTTATTCTCTTTGCCCCCTGCTTGGACGACTCGGGCTTGTCGTCTCCAAACTTGGGGTCGTCGAGATAGTCTCAAGCCTCGGCACATATGGCGTATTTATCTGCCAACTCGAAGAGCTCCTTGGTGGTTCGGATCTTTCGGGTGGCAAGTTCTCCTTTTAACTCTCTATCCTCGACACCGTTCTCGACGGCCACTATGAGTGCCTCATCTGAGATGTTAGGGATCGAGTTGTGCTTGTCGTTGAAGCGTCGAATGAAGCCACGCAATGACTCACCTGGCTTTTGTATCACCCGATATAAGTCGCTGCATGTTCCGTGGCGTTCGTACGTGCCCTGAAAGTTGGCGATAAACTGGGCCCGCAACTCCGCCCATGAGAATATCGAGTGAGGTGGAAGATTGAGAAACCAAGACCTCACCGCGCCATCTAGGGTGGTGAGCAAGTAATTGGCCATCACCTTCTCGTTTACCCCAGCAGCCTCATGACTGTAGTGTAAATCTGCAGCCACTCGACAGGGTTGATTTTGCCCGAGTACTTCTCGACGGGGCCTGGCTTGAACTTATCTGACCACCTGACTACGCGTAGCCTGGGGGTTGAAGGCCTTACATCCTTCATCGACATCCTCGGGAGTCACCTGTCGTGGACCTTATCGAGGAGGGAACATGCACCGTGCAGGCGAGCGGCCCCTCGAGGGAGGAGATTCGCCCCGTTGGGCCCGAAGAGCGGGAGATTGGCCCCTCGAAGGTGAAGACTCCCGCCACTCGTAGTCTTCCCGGTCGTGTTCCTCCCTTCGATCATGAAGGACGTCACGCAAATCACGCCGGTCGTGAGGAATACGATCTCGAAGATCCTCGAGACGTCCCCGATGGGGGTTGGTGCAAACTGACCTGGAAGCGCGTTGGTTAGAGCTAGTCACCGCCGATCATACTGCTCGATGGCGGTGGGATGGTCCTGACCACTGACTTCGGGCGCCCTGTTGGCTGGGGCGTGCAAGCCTCGAGTTGGCTGCTCGAGCAGTCTGGGCTTACGTTGCATAGCGTCTTCATCTGATCGAACACTGGAGTCATCGGGTTGCCCGGATCCAGTGGTGGAAGGGATTTTAGCAGCGTGTGAGCGCACTGAACATTTGCCTCAGGAGTGCTGAAGATGTCGTTGTTGTGGCTCTGATGGGACGCTGCTCCTGCAGTGCGGTCAGGCCTGCCGTTGTGGTCGAGCTGTCGAGGAATTTGCTGTCCCTGAAGATCCCACGCCCACTGGTGGGGCGTCGTCGGATTATCGAGATCAAGTTACCTCGACAGATTGGCCGCGATACCTGCAATGACCGCAGTTGCTAGATCACGCTGATGATCTGTGGTATTAAGAGCAACAGCGTTTTCAGGATCTTTAGGCGGATGTAGGGGGATTTGTCGTCCCTGACCCTCTGCGGCGTCTGTCCCTGTGTTCCTTTGTTAGGAACTGCCGGCAGTAGCACCATTGTTGGCTCCGGTCATGAACACGCATCGATCTGTCGTGTTGCTGACCTGGCTGCTGCAATTGTCATTTTTGCCTTCACTCTCCATGTCGATGCACATGAGGACGTTGGGCTCCATCGGGTCAAAGCCGATGAAACCTACCTCTCGGCATGGACCCCAAGAGCGGGACTCGGTGAAGCCGTTGTGCACTAGATTTTCGCTCGGTACCCATCGATAGAGCATGGTTCCGAAGGCGATCTCAGATCCGATCGTAGGTGCTTGGTCGACAGAGGTGGCCGAGCGAAAATTGTCGCACGGGTAGTCGCTGGAATATCTGATGTGACCGCACTGAAGACATGTTTGATCTGCAAAAAACAGTTGAATGCCCCTACCTGTCGCGCCAACTGTCGAAGGTTAGAAATCGACAATAAACTTATACTTTTGGGAACCTTCGGGTTATTAGAGTCAAGCACAAAATCAGAGGCACACGATGTAGACAGGTTCGAGCCCCTCGACGGAGTAACACCCTACTTCCTGTGTGGATGATATATGTATGTGGTGGATAGAAAATAGAGCAATGTGTCTAACTCTAATTACAAGGAAGATTGAACTCAGGCTAAGGCTAAGCTAAGGTTGAAGGTTGACGAAGCGTCGGATCCTCGACTCCTAGTTGCTCTGCGTAAAAGCTCTCAAAGTCTTCTCTTCGTCTGGTTTGGAAGTCTTCTAGTTTCTCTCTTCCCTTGAGGACACCTACCCCCAGTCTTATATAGTCGGGGTAGCCGGCTTCAAGTCGAGTTGTAGTCAGTTTGGAGTACCAGATCGTAGTATATCCAAACTTCTCTTAATATCAGACGTACTCGAGTTGGTTTCCTCGTAACGGGAATATGATCGAGTCCTTCCTAATATGGAATTATCCTTTCCGTGCATATTTTATCCCATAGAATTAGGCCTGTGATATCCGGAGTCTCTGTACGTCGTTAGGAAATATCCTTCGCGTCATCTAAACAGCACCTTAGCATTTTAATTTTTTTTCTACGTAGTTCAGCTTCTAATACTGCTACATCTAATGTGTTTGGTCGAATTTGGCTGCAAATGAAGTTGGTTCAATTATGGAAATAATATGTGCGATACCAAATGTGAAGCCACAAAAATTTAAATATGTCCTTGATTTGCTCGTGTAGGGATCGGCGGTCACGCGTTTTCTCGATTTGCTCGTGTGGGTAATGACGGTCACAACGTGACACGTCGCGGTTGCTTACCTAGTGGAGCCTAAAACTGGTCAAATCTACTAGCTTTGTTGGGGCGAATCGTGGCAGGCAAACGAAGTATCAAACACCCCTGAACTGTTCATCACCTGCTGTTACATTCCAAACCGCCAGAACCAACCAGACCTGCGCACGTAAGCCACGAAACATGACCATGCCCGCCCCCTCGAAGCCCTCCTCCTCCTCATGTTCTTCGCCGGCGAACGTCGCCGCCGTGAGGAGCTCGCCACGGCAGAGCGGGCACGTCGCCTCCGGCCGCGCCGCCAGCCACCGGTCGAGGCAGCAGCGGTGGAACAGATGCCGGCACCTGAGCACTCTCACCTCGTCGCCCTCCTCGATGCCGCTCAGGCAGAACACGCAGCGCTCCGCCGCCGCTTCTTGCTCCGCTCCGTACTGCTTGCCGTACCGCGCCACGGGGAGCTCTCGGTCGCGTTGCTCGGCGGAGGACACCACCCCGAGAAGACGCTCTAGCATGGACAGGCGGAACAACGCCGAACGCGCGCGCCCCGCGAGGCGGCGGGCAACGTCGGCGGCAACAAGGAGGGAGAGGAGGTGCAAGAGCGTGCCAAGGCTTGGCATTGTGATTGTGTATTGAGTGGTTTCCTCAAGTGGCTTGTGCTGTGTTGTTTACCTCGTACTGTGTGAGAGCGGGAGCTTTCACTATTTATAACGCAGGACAACACAAAGACGATCATGTGAGATGAGGATGCTGATGGCCTCATGGCCATCTTTACTCTACCGTCAACGTCAAAAACAGGAAACATTGGCTGTCTCCAAGTGTTGTAGACGCGATTCCCTATTCTTGTGTACAGTTTGGCAAGATAGATACATTTTTTAATCTATTTTTGGATATATATTGCTTAATTGTTAAGTGTTCTAGATTTGTATCCTTATTTTTGTACAGAGGTAAGCAAGTATAGTAGATACATTCTCTCTATGTTTTTCCATATCTTTACTGCTTATTAGGTCAATCACTCCACTGATGAAAGCCATGCCGCCACACCCAGCACGTTCGCCGGTTTGAGATATTGCATTGTACAACAGACAAGCGGTCAGAAAAGAGTCTGATCAGGCATTACATATGTAGAGGCCCGTGGTCTAATCATCAGATATTGTAATCCACAGTGTCAGCTGATATTGAGAGATTGAAGCCAGATGGCCCAAAAGGATCCCAAATATCATGTCAATTGATTCTTGCAACTTGGGAAATGTTTATCAACTCCATCTGGAGCCAGATGGCCCAAAAGGATCCCAAAAATCATGTCAATTGATTCTTGCAACTTGGGAAATGTTTATCAACTCCATCTGGGCACGCATTCACTGTATGGCTACATGATACAAGAGACCACATACCAGCAGGTTCATTCGGCTATATCATGATGTATGGACAGAATTGACGCATTATGATGTCAGTCATCTATAAACTTTACGACCTAAGATTTTAACTTGACGAGTACTCATACAATGGGTACCTCAGCGCAGAGTAACGAACAGGTCGTCCCATGCCTGGCTCCGACCAAAGGCCTCACGGGTCTACAAAGGACACTCGACCCCGACCTAACGCGCTGCTCCAAGGTCGTCCCCGACCTAACGGGGCGTCCGACCCCCGCTACAGGTCGGACTCCCCACCGGCTACAACAAAGCTGAGGCAATCTTCGCCAAAGGCCAAGTGTCAGGCCTCCGCCAGCCATCGGCCACGTGGTCTACGGATATGACCGCTCAAAGTGACCGCGTGGGGGCAAGTGGCTCCTTCCCAAGACAGCACGAAGGTTGCTAAAGTCAATACTCCAGTCTCATCGTCCAGTCACGCACAGTATAGAGAGACGTAATATGACGTCAGCGCCCGTTAGGCCCGCAGAAGGCAGGTGCGCTGTTTCCCAATGAAGCAGCAAACTAATCTACTCGATGAGCCCACCAACCCGGTATGGGCAGAAGAGGAGGTCGACCAACCACCAAGACCGAGGGTCAGAACTCTTAGCATAGATGTCTTCATCCTTCCCTCTCCCGACTTTCCATGTAACCTGCCCCCTCCGACTATATAAAGGGAGGCAGGGTCTTCTGGAGGGAGACGGACGGACGAACAAACGGTCTCTCTCGCCCTCTTCTCTAGATCCCTCAACGAATAGGCTGTTTACGCTCTCACGTTCGAGCCCCCAGCTCCCGCTTGTAAACACTGTGCAGTCTTCTGCGCCTAAAGCAATACGATAAATACCACACGAACTGGAGTAGGGACATTCAGCCCGAACCAGTATACATTCTGGGCTTTTAGGTTTAACCATTCAAGGAGAGGGAGCGCGCGGCCCCTTAGACTTATAAATTTACTTGTCGGTGACTCGAAACCCCGACAGTTGGCGCGCCAGGTAGGGGCCTTCGCGCGTCTTCATCGACATCTCCGGATTCCCGTCTGCTTCCTTGATGGCATTCTTCACCCATGACGGCGCGTCTACGTCAAGGAGCCGAATCCGTTTCGGCTCCCTCGACGTCACCGCCACTCCTGCGGGAGAGCTCGCGCTCGTCCCCGCCGCCTCTGGAGACCAGGCGTCCGTTGGCAGCCTGGACTCCATCTCCGACAACCTCGTCAACCTCTGGCTCGAGGGCCCCGCGCGGACCCCGAGGTCGAGGCGCACCGAGTGCTGCACCGTCTTCGGCAGTAGCACCCGTGAGCTCACGCAGGTGACCACCTCACCTCCCGCGGGCTCACAACTCGTGGCGATGATCGGCTACACGCCGGCATCCGTCCACGACTTGCTGGAGGACTCCTCCAGCCACGACTCCAGCTCCGACACGGAGAGCGTCGCCGACGGACTGCATTCTCGTGAGTGCAACATGGCGGGTATGGTCGACCTGACCACGACCCCCGCAACTACGGGAGCTCTCATCCAGCCGCACTGCAGCGCAGAAGAGGAATCTCGGCGCGGCTACCGAACGCGCTAAGCGCATCGCTACGAGCTCCAGCAGCAGCGCGAGGAACTAGAGGCCCGGAGGGTCGAACTCGATAAACTCGTGCCGACTTAGGCGAGAACCAGCCCAAGCCCGCATGTGCTGGCCGCCGCACGCGCCGCGCGCCAGGTACACCACTAGCTGGCGGAGGAATCCGACGGCCTTCAGTTTTTCCCTCACGCAAGTCAAAACGTGGCCGCAGCCGCGATGCTGCTCCGCGGTCTCCCCGAGCCGAACGACCCGGAGGCCAAGGCAACGCACGGAACCTCTGGGATCGGTGGAAGCGCCGCCGCAAAGACATGCGGGACTCGGCCCCACCACTCGGGCGCCTCCTCCAGCCACCCGAGCCGCACCGCCGCTCAAAGCCGACTAGGTCCGACAAAGGCGGCGGCACAGCGCGAACAGCCCCAGGCCTCGTGTGCCCTGGTGCACCAGCGCCTTGGCAACGACTACGACGTCCGCGCCACCCTCGAGGCGCGGAGAAAGGCGGCGGACGAAGCGGCCCGGTCATGGGTCGCAGACAGCGGACGCCGCCACGATCGCAGCCCTAGCCTCGATGGTCCAAGACCACGGGCCTTCTGTCAGGGGATCCGCCATGCGGATTTCCCTGCCAGGTTCCGGGCACCGACCAACATAGCCAAATACACTGGGGCCACGAACCCCGGCGTCTGGCTAGAAGACTACCGACTCGCATGCCGAGCGGGAGGAGCTACGGATGATCTCTTCATCATCCAGTATCTCCCCATCTACCTTGCGGACTCGGCTCGAGCCTGGCTCAAGTACATGCTCGCGAGAACCATCAGGAACTGGGGGGACCTGAAGAGTCTCTTCGTCGGTAACTTCCAAGGCACCTACAAGCGCCCTGGGAACTCCTGGGACCTGAAAAGCTGCAAACAGCAGCCGGGGGAGACCCTCCGGAATTACATCCAGCGTTTCTCCCGTCAATGTAATGAACTCCCCGACATCTCCGACGCCGACGTCATCGGGGAGTTCATCTACGGCACCTCTTGCAAGGCCCTGGTGCACAAGCTGGGTTGCGTCAAACCCAGAACCACCAAGGAGCTCTTTGACATCGCCACCAACCACGCCTCCGGCGAGGAGGCTGTGGGGGCCATCTTCGAGAACGGGAAGGCCAAACGAGAGCCCAGCGCTCAAGACGCCTCCCCTTCCGACCGCCAGACAAAGCAGGCGGCAGGGAAGCAGGTCCAAGAAGGCCACCTGGTCGTGGCTGCCGACCACCCTGCCAAGCAACAGGTGCGGCCAGTCGTCGCGCCCGACCATTTCGAGAAATTGATGAAGAGTCCCTGTCCGAACCACGGGTTCCCCGTCAGGCACAAGTACCGGGACTGCCAAGTCCTGAAGCACTTCCTTTCCCTCACCCCCACACCATCGAAGGGGAAGGGAAAGAAGCGTGACCCGGCACCGTGTGCCGAGGAAAAAAGGGCAGACGACGAGTTCCCCAAACCCGATGGTTGCCTCATGATCTTCGGCGGACCGACGTGCTACGCCGACAAGCGCCGGCTCAAGCTCGCCTTCCGCGAGGTCCACACCGTGACTCCAGTCGTCCCCCACTACCTCCGGTGGTCGGAGTCCCCGATCACCTTTGATCGGACCGACCACCCCGACCACATCCCGCAGTCGGGGAGATACCCGCTGGTGGTCGACCCCATCGTGGGGAAGAAGCGCCTTACGAAGGTGCTCATGGACGGCGGGAGCGGACTCAACATCCTTTATGTTGAGACGCTCGACGCCATGGGAATCCCCCGCTCGAGTCTCTGACCGAGCAAGGCGCCCTTCCATTGCGTCATCCCGGGCCACCAGCCTCACCCGCTCGGGCAGGTCGACCTGCCCGTTACCTTTAGAGGACCAGAAAACTTCCGCACCGAAACCCTCACGTTTAAGGTTCCGGATTTTCCCGGCTCCTACCACGCCATCCTGGGGAGACCATGCTACGCCAAGTTCATGGCGGTCCCCAGCTACACCTACCTCAAGCTGAAGATGCCTGGGCCACAAGGAGTGATCACCGTGGCCTCCTCTTTCCAGCTTGCCTACAACTGCGAGCGAAGCAGTTGCGAGCTGGCGTCGGCAGTCATTGCCTCCGCCGAGCTCGCGAACCTCCAGAGGGAAGCCTCTGAGTCTGCCCCGACTCCAGCAAGTCGGGGCCGGGATCCTTCAAATCCGCCGAGGATACGAAGGAGGTCGCGATCGATCCCGAGGATCCGACCAAAACCGTGCGGGTTGGAGCCACGCTCCCCGCCAAATAGGAAAGCGCGCTCGTCGACTTCCTCCGCGCCAACAAGGACGTCTTCGCATGGAGGCCCTCCGACATGCCAGGAATCCCAAAGGAAGTCGCCGAGCACTCCTCAATGTCAGACCGTGCTCGAGGTCGGTCGCCCAACGCCTGCGCCGCTTCGACGACGAGAAGCGCAGGATCATAGGGGAGGAAATCGCCAAACTTTTGGCCGCAGGGTTTGTAAAAGAGGTGCGCCACCCCGAGTGGCTAGCCAACCCTTTCCTTGTAAAAAAGAAAACCGGGCAATGGAGAATGTGCATTGACTACACGAGCTTGAACAAGGCATGTCCCAAGGACCCGTTCCCTCTGCCCCGCATCGACCAAGTCGTTGAGTCCACTGCAGGATGCGAAACCCTTTCCTTTCTGGATGCCTACTCAGGCTATCACCAGATAGCGATGAAGGAGTCCGACCAGCCCGCAACTTCTTTTATCACCCCTTGCGGCTCCTATTGCTACGTAACGATGTCGTTTGGTCTGAAAAACGCGGGCGCTACATACCAGCGATGTATGCAAACGTGCTTTAACGACCAGATAGGCCGTAACGTCGAAGCATACGTCGACGACATCGTCGTCAAGACTAGGAAGGATGATGATCTCGTCTCCGACCTGGAAGAGACCTTTGCGAACCTCCGATGGTTCCGTATAAGGCTCAACCCTGAGAAATGTGTCTTTGGGGTCCCTAAAGGAAAGCTGCTCGGCTTCATCGTCTCCGAGCGTGGCATCGAAGCCAACCAAGAAAAGATCTCGGCGATCATGAGGATGGGCCCGATCGGCAACCTAAAGGGAGTTCAAAAGCTGACAGGATGCCTTGCAGCCCTAAGCCGTTTTGTGTCTCTCCTTGGCGAGCGCGGAATGCCGCTTTACAAGCTGCCCAACAAGTCCAATCACTTCAGCTGGACCCAGGAGGCTCAGGAAGCCCTTACCCAACTGAAGGTATTCCTGAACTCACCCCTAGTCCTGGTCGCCCCGGCACCAGGAGAAACGTTGCTGCTCTACATCGTCGCTACGACCCAGGTTGTCAGTGCGGCTCTCGTTGTAGAACGAGCGGAAGAAAGCCATGTGCACAAGGTACAACGGCCGGTCTACTTCGTCAGCGAAGTGCTCTCCGAGTCAAAAGCTCGGTATCCGCAAGTGCAAAAATTGCTCTATGCGGTGCTCATCACAAAGAGAAAGTTGGTCCATTACTTCGACCGGCACCCCATCTCCGTGGTGACCTCGTCACCACTCGGCGAAATCGTCCACAACCGCGATGCCTCAGGAAGGATAGCCAAGTGGGCACTCGAGCTCAACGGCCACGACATATCGTACGTTCCTCGAATGACGATTAAGTCGCAGGCCCTGGCCGACTTCGTCGCCGAGTGGACCGAAGCCCAGGCGCCGCCGGCGCTCGAAGACCCCGAGTACTGGACAATGTACTTCGACGGGTCCTACACCAAGAACGACATGGGTGCGGGAGTCGTCATCGTCTCCCCGCTCGGGAGCATGCTCCAGTACGCCATTCGGCTGCTCTTCGATGCGACCAAACAACGTCGCCGAGTACGAGGCTCTCGTCAACGGTCTCCGGATCACTGCCGACCTCGGCGCTCGCCGACTCTACGTCCACGGAGACTCCAAGCTCGTCGTCGACCAAGTCATGAAGGCCGCGGAGCCCCGAGACGCCCGCATGGCCGTGTACTGCCGGGAAGTGCGCAAGCTCAAAGAAAGGTTCAAAGGTTTCGAGCTTCACCATAGCTACAGACGCTACAACGGTGAGGCCGATTACCTAGCCAATCTCGCCCCGTGAGGGGACCCGTCCCTTTGGGATCTTTATCGTGATCTTCAAAATCTTCCGCCTCATCGACTCTGCTACCACTCAGACCGTCGACCGGTCAGATGAGTGGTCGCCCTGGTCGGGCCATGACGCCCTGACGGCCGACTCCGACTGGAGAAAGCCCTTCATCGACCGCCTGACCGATGGATCGCTGCCCACCGACCCGATCGAAGCACGGCACCTCGCCCATCGAGCGAAATCTTTCGTCCTGGTCGGAGAAGACCTCTACAAAAGGAGCCCCTCTGGAGTCCTCCAAAAATGCATCCTGGCCGACCAAGGGGGGCGGCTGCTACTCGATATCTATGGTGGCGTCTATGGCCACCACGCCGCACCACGATCACTAGTAGGAAAGGCTTTTCGGCAAGGTTTCTACTCGCCGACCGCCTTGGCCGATGCCGAGCAAATCGTTCGCACCTGTGAAGGATGCCAGTTCTTCGCCCGGCAGACACATCTTCCGGCACAGGCCTTACATACGATCCCCGTCACATGGTCATTCGCAGTCTGGGGACTTGATCTGGTCGGGCCCTCCAGAAAGGCGCCCGGGGGCTTTACCCACCTCTTTCTCGCGGTGGATAAGTTCACCAAGTGGATAGAGGCCAAGCCAGTCGCCAGCATCACATCGGTGTAGGCGGCCAACTTCATCCGTGACATCGTCTTCCGCTTTGGAGTCCCGAACTCCATCATCACCGATAACGGCACGCAGTTCACGGGGAAGGAGTTCCTCGAGTTTTGCGACAACTTCAACATCCGCGTCGATTGGGCAGCCGTGGCCCATCCGCGGACCAACGGCCAAGCCGAGCGAGCAAACGGCATGATTCTCCGAGGGCTCAAGCCACGAATCTTCAGTCGGCTGAAGAGATTAGCGGGACGATGGGTGACCGAGTTACCTTCCGTCCTCTGGAGCCTGCGGACCGCACCGACCCGGGCGACCGGGTTTACACCATTCTTCATGGTGTTCGATGCTGAAGCCGTCTTGCCAACCGACCTGGAATAAGGCGCCCCAAGACTACAAGCCTTTTACGAGGCTCAGGGGCTCGTCTCACAACAAGACACCATCGACCAGCTCGACGAGGCGCGTGACGTGGCCATTCTACGATCGGCCAAGTACCAGCAGGCGCTGCGACGCTACCACAGTCGTCAGATCCGAAGCCGCTCCTTCAACGTTGGCGACCTGGTCCTCCGCCGGGTTCAGTCCAGCAAAGACAAGCACAAGCTCTCACCGCCCTGGGAAGGCCCCTTCACCGTCGTGGAGGTTCTCCTACCCGGCACCTTTCGACTCAAGGACACGGATGGCAACGTCATCTCCAACGCATGGAACATAGAAAAGTTAAGGCGTTTCTACCCTTAAAACTCTTTCTTGTCCTTTGCGGCTTTTTTACCCATCTTCCAAGCGCCCGGACGCCGCGCGGCGCTCGGGGGATGCTTGTTGATGCCCTCGTACGGATCGCTTCCGCTCGGCACGCTCACGCGGGTCGGTAACCCGACCAACCACAGGGCTCCTCGTAGACGGTAACCCTCTCGACCCAAGTGCTACGGCCTACGCCCCAGCGGCTATAGTTGCGAAGTAACGCTTTGCGGAAGAAGGAAGTGCCCGAACGGAGCAACCCTCGATCGGTCGGGAACACCCCGTTCCCGCGCGAGCACGACCAGTTCGCGCTTTTTCACAGGTTGGTGACCCGACCAACCACAGGGCTCCTCCTAGGCGGTAACCCTCTCGACCCAAGTGCTACGGCCTACGCCCCAGCAACTACGGTTACTAAGTGGCTCTTTGCGGAAGAAGGAAGTGCCCGAACGGGGCGACCCTTGGGTGTTCGGGAACACTCCTATCCTGTGCAAATGCGCATAAATGCTTCATAGCCAAAGTACCAGTCCCCTTCGCGCCTCCCTCATAAATGGTAACGCTCCGACCTACGCTCAACCAACCCTTGCGGTTTCTAGAGCTACGGTCGTCGAGCGTTTTATCACAACAGGAGAATGCGAAAGCCGGATTGGAGCTCATCAAACCTTCGGTTTATTGCTTGCTAAGGTCTTTTACAAAAAAAACATCTAATTCCTCCTTATTTTTCGTGGACGATGCTCCCCAGCGCAATCCTGTCAGCAATCAGCCGGGCGTGTGGCTCGACTTGAAGTTCGAGCCTGTCGACCTCCTCATCAGTCCGGTTCCCCGCGATCCCGCTGCTAACGACGGCGAGGTCGATGCCGTCGTAGTAAGAGACGGTGTGGACAAGCGCCGATGAAGCTCCAAGCACAGCGCCCTCGCTCACCGAGCTCTCGACGTGCTCCGGCACTCGGGCCAGCGCGGCGGCGAGCGAGCTAGGGCCCGACGTGGCTCCAAGCACTCGATCGCAGATGTCCTGGCCAACCTTGCGAAGGGTCCCAAACTCTGCGGTCAGGTCGGACCATTCTCCCTCGGCCACCAGCAGCTCCGCCAAGGCCTCGTCCCGCGCTGTGATTGCCGCATCGCGGGCCTCCACCGCCTCTCTCCGCGCCTCCACGGCGCTGCCAAGGTTCATCTGCAGCTCTGCAGATCGGGATAGCGTCAGAAGGCGCGCCCAACGAGCCACGATTGCAAAATCGATTAAGGAGTTCGGCCACTTACCGGCCGTGGAGCTCGTCAGAGCGCGAAGCTCCTCCTCGGTCTTGGCCAGCGCCTCCCGAGCAGCGTCACGCTCGGATTCCGCCTGCTCAGCGCCCTCCCGGGTCCGATCCCGCTCGCCTTGAAGGCGGGCCGCCTTCGACCGCGCGGTCCCTTCGAAGGCGATGGCGGCATCCTTGGCGCTGCTGGCAGCCGCCAAAAGGGACTCAAGCTTCGACACCCGTGCCGCCAAGGACTGGTTCGCCCGGCACTCATCAAGCAGGACCTGGGTGGCCCGACCCAGCTCCTGGCGGGCCTTCTCCGCCGCCTCCTGCTCACCAACCAAGGCCTCCTGAGCGTCGCGTAGCTCGGGGCACAGCCTATCGCGCTCTTCCTCAGCGACCAATTTTTGGCCTTGCAAACCCCGGAGGAATAGAGACTTCTCCCCCGAACGGGCCCGCAAGCGCTACAAAGCACGGCACTCTATTAGCCTATGACGAAACCGTCGAAAGCTGCAAAAGCCAAGTTCTACCGACTTACCGCACCAACCAGGAGGATCTCCTCGATGATCGGCCCGGTAGCTCATTGGAATAGTCAAGCACGAGCGGACCCTCCCGGATCGCTTTGTCTCCGGCCACGGCGCGCCTAACGCCATCCCGAAAAGCATCCCACTCGCTGCGTTCCGCCGGGTCGTCCAGTGTGAGGGATGGTCCGCCGGTCTGGTCATCTCGACGGATCAACGCAGCGAGCGGTGGCGAGATCCTCCGGTCGACGCCAGCAGTTTGTGTCCGTGGGAGACCACTCGGTGCCTCCCCCTGCGGCTCCAAGGGGATCAACTCCGACGCCTGGACCGCTCCCGCCGATGAGCTCCCGGGCGGCGGCGTTAGCATCGCCCCGGAAGCCCGGACCGCGTATTCTGGTGGGCTCCCCGGCGGTGGCGGCGGGAGCTCCTCCCGACCTCCCTCAACCGCGGAAGGGAGCCCCGATTCCTCAAGGATCGGCGGATCTCCCTCATGCCCCGGCTCGACCTCTGGCGCTGCGGCTGGCGTCGGCCCCGCCGGCGGCTCCAACATCGCCTGCGCTGCCACGACCCTTGTCGGGTTGGCCGCGCCCACCGTCTCCCCGAGCTGCTCTGGCTCCGCCGATGTTTTCTAGACCCCCGCCGGCTGCAGGGACGGCGTCGGCCCTCGCGGAGCCACCGCCGAGCATGATGCCGTCGATACGGCCACCCCTGTGTAGGTACTGCACACAACGAACTATCAGGGGTTGCTCGGACGACCCTACCACGACAAAGTTGAAAGAAGCGGACACTTACTGCGCCGATCGGGTGGGCGGCAGCCGCGCTCTCTTCGCCGGCCCCCCTCGCGGAGGCGAGTCGGCCCTCCTCTTCCCCGAGGACTCCTCCGCCAGGGACACCTCCACCTGGGGCGCGACGACAACGGCGCCCACACGGTCGCCCTCCACTGAACCTCCACCGCTCGACGACCCGACGTCGGACCAGCGGTACGGGTCGGTGTCGCTGCTCCCGCTGCCGTCACTAGAAGTCGACCCCGCACCGCCCGTCTCGACGGCGGTTGTTTCGGACACCTCCTCACCACGCGTGGCCCTTGCCGCACGCTCCTTATTCTTCTTCCTCCTCTTCTCCTCCCTGCGCTTCTTACGCGCGGATCCGAGCTGAGCGGAGCCCGCGCGGGCCGCCGCCCTTAGCGCTTTCTCCCCCGGCAGCAACACCCGGGAGACCATCCCGGTGAGCCCCTGAGAAATGCGGAAACAACGGTCAAGACTGAATGCTAGGAAAAAGAAAAGGGGGGAGGAAACAAGAAGAAGTTTGCTCAGATTACCAGGTCTGGGGGATGAGCTGCCGAGAATGGCTCGGGGTGTCCGCCCGCCGGTGGCGCTTACGCGCGTGGCAGCGGACACCGGGCCTCAACCTCCGAGGCGGAGAGTTCTGGCCCCGCCATCCTCATGGGGTCAGACGTCACCCCGTATCGGAACATGGGGAGCAGCCTACCCATGAGGGGCTGGACACGCATATTCATGAAAGCGCGCACAACAGCATCGCCGATCAGGCCCCGCTCCTTTTGGACCTTGATCCGATCAATAATCTCGGCCACCTTGGCCTTCTCCTTCTTGGCGGCGCCCCAGGTCCACTCGGGCCCCGCCTCGACCAACCGACCGGTGAAGACCGGGGCGCTGCCCCCGGTGTTCTGAACATAGAACCACTCGGAGTGCCAGCCCCGGTTCGACGACGGCAACTTCACGTCGATATAGTCCGGCCCCCGGCCGACACGCATTTGGAGTGCCAAGCCGCCTATGCGCGCCGGGGCGTCCGATGGCTTACCCTTCCTCACCCGCGCATGGAAGAGGTGCCGCCACAGCGCCCAGTACGGCTCGATACCCAAGAACGCCTCGCACAGCGTCATGAAAATCACGATATAGAGGACGCCATTGGGATTAAGATGCTGCACCTCCGCCTTGTAGTGAGAGAGCAGCCCCTGAACGAATGGCTGTAGAGGAAGACCGAACCCGCACTCGTAAAACGAGGCAGGCACGACGATCTCATCGTCCCCCGGTGAAGGGACGGCGTCCCCCGTTGGCACCCTCCAGCTTGAGACGTTTTGCGGGGGAAGGAACCCTTTCTTCACCAGGCCGAGCGCGCGGCTGGGCTAGATGGAGCACTCCAGCCACGACATTCTCGAAGAAGAGCAGCAAAAAAGGTGAGGAAGGGGGAAGGTGTTTTCTCTTCTCTGGCTTCTGCTGTCTACTTTTTCTATCTCAGGCGAGGACAGGAGAACAAGGAAAGGCAAAGGCAGGCAATCGTCCTAGCATCCCCGTGCCTAATTTATAAAGGCCGAGCAGGCGCCAGCCGAACCGGCACCAGCCGAACTGACACCGCCTCGAACGAATCGTCGCGCGTCCCGTCCCTCCGGCTGCTACGCCGAGCAAAACGGTAACCCCACGATTTCCAATTCCCCTCTACGCATTTAAGTCGGCGGCAGACAGCGGGAGGCGAATAGGCGTCGTGTCAGGCGGCGCCCGTGAACCCTTCGGTTTACGCCTCGGGTTGGATCGGTTTGCACCGTTATGAGTCTAAAGGCCCTTCGCCGCTGCGACCTCAAAGCGCGAAAGAGCCCGAAGCTCATACCGAGGCCCGACCTAAAGTGCAGTTCTAAAGGCCAGGCCCACCAAGTGGGCACAGAGCCGCCCCAGCGGAAAATTTGAGCAAGGGGCGAATACAAGGCGAGCTCCCAGTGGGCCTCTAGTTGGGTTGGCTAACGACTCAATCGCCTTGACTCGTGTCCGAGACCATACTTCACACTCTCCCGCGGAGCCCATCGATGGGTGACAGCTAGCTGTGCTCCGGGTCGGCGAATGACCCAGAGTCCGATACGGGATCAAGTAAAGAAAGGTTTCTCATGGGCCGCCCCCAGTGGGCCGAACACCCTACGCTGGGACCGTCCGCTTGGAAGGGTCCCTCTTGGGAGGGACCTCCAAGGACCCACTCGGATCATCCGTTATTAACTCCACGAGCACGGCGTTCAAACCAACGCGGGTAAACGCGCATTCGCTCACCCCCTCCAGGTCCCACACCTGCGAACGGGGCGTCTATGTGGGACAGACAGTGGCCACTCCTCTCGCAGCTACCCTCGCCAGATGAGAACTCGGGATGGATGCCCACCGTCCAGCTACGACGTTAAACAAGCAAACGTCCAGCTATGACGTTAAACGAGCAATCGGACACCAGAACCTCCCGAGAGGCATCTGGTCGTCCCAGCCGACCTAAGGCCGCGTCCAGCTATGACGTTAAACGAGCACTCGGACACCAGAACCTCCCGAGAGGCATCTGGTCGTCCCGGCCGATCTGAGCCACCGTACAGCTACGACGTTAAACGAGCCACCGTCCAGCTACGACGTTAAACGAGCAAACGTACAGTGAGCACTCGGACACCAGAACCTCCCGAGAGGCATCTGGTCGTCCGCGCCGACAAAGGCCGCGTCTAGCTACGACGTTAAACGAGCACTCGGACACCAGAACCTCCCGAGAGGCATCTAGTCATCCGCGCCGACCAAGGCCGCGTCTAGATACGACGTTAAACGAGCACTCGGACACCAGAACCTCCCGAGAGGCATCTGGTCGTCCGCGCCGACCAAGGCCGCGTCTAGCTATGACGTTAAACGAGCACTCGGACACCAGAACCTCCCGAGAGGCATCTGGTCGTCCGCGCCGACCAAGGCCATGTCTAGCTACTACGTTAAACGAGCACTCGGACACCAGAACCTCCCGAGAGGCATCTGGTCGTCCGCGCCGACCAAGGCCGCGTCTAGCTACGACGTTAAACGAGCACTCGGACACCAGAACCTCCCGAGAGGCATCTGGTCATCCGCGCCGACCAAGGTAGCGTCTAGCTACGGCGTTAAAAGAGCACTCGGACATCGGAACCTCCCGAGAGGCACCCGGTCGTCCGCGCCGACCAAGGCATTTGAGTGCCCGTACTTAAGAAAAACGGCCACGCACCGACTGCTGACCCTCAGGGGCACAAGTGGTCTAAAAAAAAGAGGGGGCGTCTGAAGCGAAGTCATCATACAGTTGCATCAATCGCAAAAGAAAGGGAAATTTTATTATAAGCCGACAAGCTCAAACATTACACAATGTTACATGATATGAAGTTACATAATATGGTGGAGCTATTTCAGCACCAAGTATTATATCACGAATTTTAGAATGCGTCAGTGCAGACGCACTGACGGCTACCCGCGCGCACGCACCATCGCCTCCAAGAGGGCGCTCCTCACCACGAAGAGCTTCGGAACAACCCCGAGCAGCGCGTCGACGGCAGCGGTGTCACGGGCCACGGCCTCCTCCTCCATGAGCTTGGCCATCGCCCGATCACGCTCAGCCCAGAGCTCGGCCAAGGGATCCTCCTCCACCACCTCGACATCGTCACCAAAGCCAAAGACCAGCGGATGCGTCGAAGCCATTAGAGGATTGAAAAAGGGAATTCTAGACTGGGGGTAACCATTCAAGCAAGCGGTGGTACCCTTATATACCCAGAGGAAGGAAGATCAAACGACTCCGCATAAATGCCAGACGCAGGAAAACGAAGCGCCCTTCCCCGGATCCCGAAGCGGCCGAGAAGACGAATGGTCGAGACGTGCAAAACCATGCACGACGCGCACAACCAAGCAATTAAAAACTTCCGACGGCAGGGGTACCCCCGATAGGTCCCTCAACAGCTGCCGGATGCGTCCGAAGCACACCAGGCTGGAGCCAACCAACCAGGTCAGTCGGACCAGTCGAGCAAATCCGGCCGCCGCCTTCGACCATGCTTCACCGACCAAGCTCAACCCCCGACCGCATCTAACGAACTCGCTCGGGGGTTCGGGGGCTACTGACGAGTACTCATACAATGGGTACCCCAGCGGTCCGGAGTAACGAACGGGTCGTCCCATGCCCAACTACGACCAAAGGCCTCACGGGTCCACAAAGGACACTCGACCCCGACCTAACGCGCTGCTCCAAGGTCGTCCCCGACCTAACGGGGCGTCCGACCCCCGCCACAGGTCGGACTCCCCACCGGCTCCAACAAAGCTGAGGCAATCTCCGCCAAAGGCCAAGTGTCAGGCCTCCGCCAGCCATCGGCCATGTGGTCTACGGACATGACCGCTCAAAGTGACCGCGCGGGGGCAAGTGGCTCCTTCCCAAGACAGCACGAAGGTTGCTAAAGTCAAGACTCCAGTCTCATCGTCCAGTCACACACAGTATGGAGATACGCTCCCTCCCGAGGCAGCACCAAAGACGCAATATGACGTCAGCGCCCGTCAGGCCCGCAGAAAGCAAGTGCGCTGTTTCCTAATGAAGCAGCAAACTGATCTACTCGATGAGCCCACCAACCCGGTATGGGCAGAAGAGGAGGTCGACCAACCACCAAGACCGAGGGTCAGAACTCTTAGCGTAGATGTCTTCATCCTTCCCTCTCCCGACTTTCCATGTAACCTGCCCCCTCCGACTATATAAAGGGAGGCAGGGTCTTCTGGAGGGGGACGGACGAACGAACAAACGGTCTCTGTCGCCCTCTTCTCTAGATCCCTCAACGAATAGGCTGTTTACGCTCTCACGTTCGAGCCCCGCCTCCGCTTGTAAACAACATGCGATCTTACGCACCTAAAGCAATACGATAAACACCACACGAACTGGGGTAGGAACATTCAGCCCGAACCAGTATACATTCTGGGCCTTTAGGTCTAACCATTCAAGGAGAGGGAGCGCGTGGCCCCTTAGACTTATAAATTTACTTGCCGGTGACTCGAAACCCCGACATAACTAATATAGAGGAGAGAGAGAGAGGAGAGAGGGAGTGTAGAAACCACAAAACATTAATGTATGAATTATTATCCATAACAAAAAGTTTTTCATGCTATAATTAAAAAGGTTGTAAAATCTCATAGAGACAACCTTAAAATGTTATCTATTGTACAAATTGTATTTAGTTTTGTTTTTAGATGACAAGAACAAATATATAAACCAAGGTTTAAAATCCTAGCAGAATTAAAAAACACTAAAAAAATCAAATTGCTACGGCGATTTCGTAAATTTCGCCAAAATTTCTAGTATTTTAACTAGATTTCATGTTTTTAGACCAAATTTAAGACAATACCTCTTTAAGAATGTCATCTGCCATGAATTTTTTGGAAAACCAGAATTTTTTAGACATTTTATAAAAATAACAAAAGTATTGTCAGATTTTTATAAAAATATACAAGCTTGATCATGCTCTGAAAAAATTATGGTACCATCTTTAGTAGTCTAGGATCATACAAAAAAATTCAAAAGAATTAAACTTCATTTGTTATCTTTAAAAAATAAAAGACTGAAGGAACATAAATAAGACAATAACCTTGTCAGAATTTTATAAATTCGCTTGAGTGTGATCATCATACAAATTTTTTAGGAGAGTTTAAGTGTTGCCTCAGTACCCTTCTTTAAAAGTTTCAAAAAATTATAAACCTGTTTTGGTTGCTCAATCAAATTTATGAAAGCAATATATATAGAACTTGTTTGGGGGAGTTGTAGCTTTTTCTGAAAAGCTGTTTTTTTTTTTTTGCTTTCTGAGTAGAAAAGTGGCTGTAGCTTTTTATACGAGACCATTTAATAAATTGCTAGTTTCTTTCAAAAATAAGCTGCAAAAGCAGGTCTAGCCCAACTTTCAGCTTTTTGCTTTTGTTAGTTATATATGGCTTTTGGCTTATGTCAAAAACCACTTAAAAACTGAGCTGTTTAGGAGGCTTACTGGCTTTTCAGAAGCTGAAGTTGGCTTTAAGCCCCCCCCCAACAGGGCCATACTCAGCCATCCCACTATAATGTTTTTATTAGGACAGTAGCATTGTCAGAATTTTTTAAAAAAAATCAGGCTTAATCATTATCTAAAAAAATTATGAGAATATTAGTGATGTGTCAAGACCATCCACAAAAAATTTCTAATATGGTTTGAATCATTTTTCATTGAGTTGAAATTTACAGAGATTTCGGCAATTTCGATCAAAATTTCGACCAAAATCTTGAAAATATCGGTCCAAGAAATTCTGAATTTAAATTTTGATTTTTAAATTTTGTCCAAAATTATGAAATCTCGTTGAAATTTTGAATTTCGATCGCCTCTGAAATATAGTCTAAAAACGAAATTTGAAACCTTGATGTAGATAATAGCTATCTCTACTATTGTAGATGCTCTCGTGCATAAAGAACTCTAGATCAGGGTTCACAAAATCAATGATTCTGTAAAATTTTTAGATGATTATTAGATCTGTGTATTTTTTAAAAATTCTGACAGTGCTACTATCTTTTTATATATTGTTCTGTTTTTTATTTCCTAGGACACTAAATGAAGTCTAATAATTTTTAAAAATTTTGTGTGAGGTCCAGAGGAAATTCTAATGATTCTATAAAATTGTTAGATGATTATCAAACTTGTGTATTTTTTTTAAAATTATAAGAGTGCTACAATCTTTATATATGCTCTTCTGTTTTTTATTTTCTAGGAGTACTAAATGAAGTCTAATATTTTTGAAAATTTTAATACATAATCCTTAGGAAGTCTTTATGGTACCATTAAAATTTAAGAGCATGATCAAACTTGTAAATTTTTTAAAAAAATCTAACAATATCTCTGTTTCTTTTCATTAATTGTTGTTTTTTATTTTCCAGAAGTACTAAATGAATTCAAAAATTATTGAAATTTCTCTGAGATGTTTTGTAGATTATTTGGGATTTGTATAAAATTTTTCTATTTTTTAAATTTTTATTTATTTTTTAAAAAATTTCTTCGATATACTGAAAATCGAAAAAATCGAGTTTCGAAAACCAGTCAATAACCAAAGAAAACCGATCAAAAATCGGTAAAATCGCTTGCTTTTTTTTCACTGTTAAACCGCCGAATTCAAACTTTTTCGATTTTTACCGATTTTCGATGGAAAATCAAAAATTGATTTTGTGAACCCCGCTCTAGATCATAAATTTTTGGTTCCACCATGCAAGCATGGAAATGTAGGTAACCACAACTACTCAACAAGGAAAACCAAATAGCAGTAGGGACTTCTGAGTATATAACACACATCAATACGGAAAGGACCAGTCGATACAAGTTTCTTTGTCCATAAATCACAGTAGGATGATTCCAGTAACATACATGCAGCATATGTTCCGCGCGCTAACTGTTCTGGCAATTACAGAAATTATTCAATAGAAATTACATGGACATCCTTGCCATGAAGACTGATAACAAGCAGGAGCTTCTAGCCTGGGGGCCAGTTCATCTGCCTGCCTCCAAGGAGATGAACATGTATATGGTAAACAGATTGACCTGCAAAAAAGATTCAGGTGGCTGATGGGTAAGTGGTCGAACAAATAGGTGTTCTAATCTAAGGGTATTGAAATGGGACGTACATCCACTAGGGCCGTCATTGATGACAACACGATAGCCATCTTCAAGTCCTTCCTGCTTTGCAATAACTTTTGCAACATAGAGGAGGTACCCTAGTATCTCTACATGCCTCTCTTCTGCCTGGGAAGATGGTACAGATGAAATGCATTTTTATTTTCAAGGACAGTAAATTTCAGGAATTTTTATAGATCGTATTATATGACTTAAAATGGAAATCACAAACTGTTATAATGATGAACAGTTAAACACTACCTTTGAAAGACCAGTCAGTCCATCCTTGACTTTGGGAATGATTAGAATGTGTGTTGGAGCTTGAGGATTTATGTCTCTAAAAGCCAGAACCTGGAAATGAATCCACAGTTCAAATCCTTTCGTAAGCAGAGCTCACAATATGGAGAACAAAGTAAGGTGAACAAAAGTGTTCAGTCGAAACATAAGAATATAATATAGACGAACTTAAAGGATTTAGGAATTCACAAAGCAATGGACAGCAGTATTCGACCCAGAATCCAGTTTACTTGGAACCTTAGTATGTCTACATTCATACACTAGTCACTGACAAGATGGAGCTGTACATCCTACTTTCTGGAGCTATATTTTCTTTATTAGCGCAAGGCCCACCAAAGAATGCTGATGTCAAATTCATAACATGCATGATCATGCGATGATTGACTGGCAGAACTAGAAATTTACTATGAGGGAGCCAATACATAAGAAACAAAACATGGAGGGGACCAATTGAAAATTTTGTGTGGGTCTATATCATAAAATTCCGTGTACACAATGTGTGTGTACATCAGGATTGGAGCATCTACGAGCAGCATAACATGCATGCATGGTCACTGTGTAAAACCTCTTTGATTGCTCCTTTTCTTTTAGAATTTTGATTGTTCTAAATTGAAGGCAGCTGTAGAAGAATAACAGAGTCCACAAAACAAGAGAACATGTGGATCTAATTATTAGTTTTTTCTTTAAATAACATGTTTTCTTATCTGAAACCCATATAGTCAACTGCAGCTGGAAAATTAGAGAACCATTGAGGTTTAACTATATTTTTAAGGTCAATCATCGGTGCCTGCAGTTCAAGAATGGCCTAAACAACACTAGTAAATAGCAACAACTTTATAGCTGGAACAGCTCATTTGTCTAGTGCTCTAGTTAACAAAATGAAACTATCCAAGTTTCTAAAGCAAGTATAAGTAGTCCTTATAGCAGAATATTATTAATGCATCGCATCGCAAGTTTTTTAAGGGATAGCTCGGCACACATGCATAGATACAAACAAACTGCCCTTTTTCCTAGTGAACATAATGTGTGTGCCTCTATCTAGGTGCAGAAGCAGAAGTGCTGAAGTTTATCAATTAGTGTATAATACAGTACTTCATTTCTCTTCTAGCCTAGCTGGACGTCATGCATTTTAATACTCATTGAGGAAATTTTGCATATATAGTGGTAGGGGAAACCGCTAATCAATCAAGTTTGACGAAAAGTTATTTTCAACCTAATTGAATATAGAGAAAAGCAATACTGCGGATTACCTTCTCATCCTCATACACCACAGTGGAAGGTATTTCCTTGTTGATGATCTTGTCAAATCTGCAGATGCAATATATTTCAGAAACTTATTCACTTGATCGAAGGCTTTGCTGTGCATAGTTCAAATGCTCTACTTCCACATTTTCTTAGGCAATAGTTGATCAATTCAGCAAGTCAATTCTGCTACTGAGAAATAACTGACACACTAATTATTGATAGCAGCAGTATAGCACCATCCCTCATTGGCCCAGGCCATGTTACTTCATCAATAAATTAGTTACTGCACATGTGAGACTACACTTCATAGTGATGTGGAGATTAAAAATTTGGCAAACCTTGGCACTGCAATTGCTACGCATCTAGTAACATATAGACAAAAGTAGGGCTGAACAAAACCGATTTTAAGCGGTTTGGGACGAAAACCCAGCCCATAAATGATCATGTTATACCATTTAGGCAGAGCGGGTTAAACGGGTTGCTCTGTGCTGTTGCTGGTGGTAGTTGAGCCTGGCTAAGAATGCAATAAGTTTTGATGAGCCCAAGCTAGAACTATTCTTCTTCTTCCTTGTGACGTCTTCAACAGAAGAAAGCAAGCAGGTGCCGCCATTATAGGATGGAAGTGGAATCCAAGGGCTGGCGAAGAGATCCTCCTTAACGGCGACGCCATTATCGCAGCCACCTCGCCAGATATGGAACTTCTCGCTGGATGAGAGACTGGAGGTGGTTCACGACAACTATGGTGGGGAGGACGCGGCCACCAGCGACGATGAGGACTCACGACAGATAAGGGCAATCAAAACATGGTTGTGCCTTTGAGGTCTCGATCTGCATCTTCCAACTTCACAAGAGATGGGGGTCAGAGACGAGTTCACCAGTTTATATGGTAATCCAACCCAACCTGTGGGTTACAAAGCTGATTTGGTTTGGGTCGGTTCGGTGGGTTGAACGGTTTAGCCCAAACCGTGAACACCCCTACCCAAAAGTATTCAGGGCTCACTAGTTAGCAGTTGTCCATCAGGATAATACAAGAGAGCACATTCTTACAAGCGTAAAATCAGTAGGATCCACTATCCTAGCACAACTTTAGTTCTTAGGTTCTAGAAATGTTGGCCAATGTAGCCAACACGAATTTCCTTAAATTACATCTTATGGTAATATGGTTGCACATGAGTCGTAAATGTTGCTGGGTAAACATGCACCACCTAGGTAGTGAAGTTAAAAGTTGGCCTTAGAAAAACAAAAGTGGGTACAGCAGCGAATCAATAAACAGGGTGTAGTGCGACAGTTCATTAACTGACGAGCTAGTGTTAATGTGCTAGTCTCCTGTACTGTACACCCCCCATTGCATATCTGGGCAAGCTCCCATTTGCACACTCCCATATTTGCACACCGCATCATCTTTTAGTTGGTTAAGGACTATAACTCATAATGAATTAACTAACGATCTCCCAGGGCCATAGAACCATTGAGCAAAGATGGGTACAAAACCAGTTCACCAATACTGCAATTCCCATTTACAAAGACTAATTCTGTAATTCACACATAATTACTCGAGATAGGAGTGATAAAGCACAGCCTAACATGCCAAACTACCCAAATCTATATTCTCCCAACGCACCAATAGATCGACCAGCCAACACCAGACGAGCTACGATTGCCACAAATTAGTACAGGTTTTGCTAGAGGAGGAGAGAAGAGGGCAGGGGACTCACATGGTGGGGTTGTCGTTGGGCACGGCGGCGAGCGCCGCCTCCTTCTCCGACGCCATGGTGAGGGATCGAGAACCAACTGGTCGACCGGAGGTGCGGAGGGAGCGGTCCGAGCGGAGGCAGGAGGGCCGCGGCGGGAGGGGCAGAGGGCTGCGGCGGTGGCGGCGGGAGGGCAGCGGCGGGAGGGCGGCGGCGGAGCCCTAGTGGAACTGGGGACGGGAATGGACAGACGGGGAGGAGTACCGAATGGGCCAGCGGGGCATAGGCATCGCCGAATCCGAATTAAAATATCTAAAATCGAATCAAAAACTATTCAAATCAATGAGTCAAATCCAATTTAAAAATATCCGGTTGATCGGTCGATAAATATCTGATCCGATTGCACCTCTAGCCGATAGAGATAGGCTCCGTAGATAGAGACCTAGAGAGGCCGAAACCCTCGTTTTTTTCCTCGTCAATTTACTATTTTACCCTTCCAGTTTTGTGCCAGGCTGCATCGCAGTTGCTCAGTGTGCCTAGGCCTTTCTGGTCAAATCGCAGCCTAACATTTTAGAGCATAGCATCCTACATACATTCTTTTTCATTTTTGGTAAAAAGAAATTCACATCATGAGCAGAATATGTTGTGGTTAATAACTGATGTATTGTTAATCACCAGTTCACCACTAGTCAAAGGCTGCTTGCTACCTACTACCATTCTAGAAACGCCAAGTTATATGGAGCCCGGAGAATCTTGGAATATCCAACTGATTATGCTTTCAGATGGATTCAAAGGTCCAAGGAGCACAAACCGACATGAAGTTGGCCAACAAACCATGACGAATTTTTTTAAAAATAATATATTTAAAAAAGATTCGCAGAAATAATATGCCTTTTCCAAATTTAACAACAATACCTACCTGTCGTCGTTTGAAATAGTGACAACCTCACTGTCACTATTTGAAATGGCGATAGGGCGACAGGTATTCCTATCAATTTTTTTCTTCAAATTATCCATGCAAAAAAATTTCTAAGATTCCTTGGTATATTATTTATAAAAAAAATTCTTGTCACCCATTTAAAATGGAGAGAGACTATTTGGTTATTTCGAAATAGTAATTTGTAAGAAAATATTGACAGGGCGTTGGATTTCTTAGCATAAATTGATATCACGGTTTCCTTGTCCGTCTACTATGTCGGATAAAATTTGAAGTGGTTTTGGCTGATTAACAGTGGAATTGTCGGATCGTGATGTCGCTTTGGCAAGGTTAATCATGTGCAAAATGAGAAATGAAAAGATAGACGATATTGGTAATAGGCTCTCGAAAGAAATGACAAACAAACATTAATGAAGAAAATATACAATAATAAGAAACAAGCTAGCAAAAGATAAGACTGCGAATATAATCGTCCATACAAAAGTACAACAAATAAAGAAAAAACTAACACTAGCCGCGGTTCTTCCGCGATGCAACACTCTGTGTGATGCTAGCTCTACGACGGCGATGCACGTGTCCGGATGGGTATGTGAGCTAGTCTGGTGCTAATCCCCGAGTGCTCCTAGCAGGATGTACCGGTGTTGGTGAAGTAATAAAGCCAGCCTACGATGGCTAGCTCGGTCTAGGTGCATGTGGGAGCTGAGAGAAACCAAGCACAATGGTCAACGACTGATGGAGGACGTCGGTAAACCACTGATCCAACATGGTGTTGTTGTCGGAGTGGGTTGGGTGTTATTTTGAGTTGCAACGTTAACTGTGGAAGAAATTTTTTTATTAGCACACAATAGAATGTACAGAATATAACAGATGAGGTGACACCGCGAAGGTGTACCTGAAAACATGTGAGCGTACGGTACCGAACACTGCCAACTAGAGCACCCGAGCACATCGGGAGGAGGGGGTGCTCTGTGCGTGTGATGTCCCAGATGTGGTGTGAGGCGTATGTCGATCACATACGGCGAAGGACCGGGTGTGGACCTATACTAACTCGTCCTTTCTAGGCCTCCTGCAGGATGCAAGGTGAATGATGCACAACGTTTTATTCTGAAGACGCTGTAACACCCCTCTCAGGTAGTCCATGCCAACCTCCAACTTGTCCCAAGGCCAACTCGGGACCTAAGTGAGGCGATCTCCTTGAAAGCCTCCCTAGCTAGGTCGCTCTGCGCACGCAATAAACGGCTTGTTAGTTGTAAGAATTGCATGAACGGCATATTTTAAGACATTTGAACAAAAATACGAACCGAGCGATGAAATGCTGAGTACGGCTGCGTGGGGTAGGTGTACCGTAGAGGCCACATGACTCGGAGGATCGTTGATGACTTGCACAACTCGAACACGTGTGCGTGGGCTGTACCATCGGATGTAGTCGTCGTATATCGCGGGTCGTAAGGGGCAGTCTTTTTGTGTACATCCACCAACGCATGCGCCCACTACTGTACGTGGGGCAGCATGTGTACTGCCCAGACCCCATGTCCACTGAAACCGTTCCGTGTGTGCTTGCAAAAAATGGATTTGCAACCATACATCATTATCGACGACCTCCTCCTCCCTTCTTCTACCTCCTCCTGTTCCTCCCCTTCTTCTCCCCTTCCCCTCCTCTTTCTTCCTTCCTTTCTCCCTCTCCCCCTCCTCTCTTTTCTTCTTGCACGCCAGGCGGTTGCTAGCCATTTTGGCCAGCAGCCGCTTGGCCCCCTTTTAACCATGGCACTGTCGTCATTTCAAATAGCTATAGATGTGTATTTCTATCATTTTTATTTTTAACACATTATTTTTTATTCCAAACCATGACTACGTTGGTTGCCCTGTGCGTTTCTTCCCTGCTGGAACGGTAAAAGAAATATTTAGAGGAAGTATAGATAGATGTTACTCTGTAGAGGTGTGATACTTCTATTAGTTTGACTCCCGGGTCAACTGTTAATTTATTATCAGATAATCGAGCTAGGTAGAAGTTTCTTATGGTGCTACATGGAACTGGATGGTTAACTGCAAGTGAAAGCAAGATTGTCTTTAATTGCATGTGAAAGCGAGATTTGGCTTGGTCTAAAGAAACGGCAGGGTTGAGTTGAAATGGCATTTTCTTATGCCATGTGCCCCTTGCTCGTTCCGCCCCAGCTTATATTAATACTAGGAGGGGATTTCCTTCAGCTTCTCCAGGTTTCGCAGATTTCAGCTGCAGATAGATAAGCCTCCCCTTCTTCCTTCAACATTCGCTGCGCATCCCCGGCAAGCTCCATTCTTGAGGTACGAGTACGACCAGAGCAGCATCTTTGTGAGCTCGCTCTCTCAAATTCTGTCATGAGATAAGCACTCGTTAAGTCACTCTTCAGTTGTTTCTCTATGTATAAGGAGATTATTACAACATTACTAGTGCTTTTTTTAGATCATTTAGCGATCGGTATGTACCGATAATCGTTTTCAGTACCTTTTTTTTTGGCACATGAACATGTTTGGAAGCTACGTGCGCCTGCCTACACATACATGACAACTCTAGCTAATAGGTGTACACGTCTTGTGAAGTCTGATCACCAGAGGGGCAGAGACCACCGGAGCTGCAGGCGGCGATGAACGGCGACAGCCCGGTGATGACGGACAGCGAGCGGCGCGCGTACCGGTACGGACAGGCAGCGCCGAGGCTGCAGGGCCTGGGCCTGGGCGGCATGAGGAAGTCGTGGTCCAACGACTCGCTCTCCGGCTACGCCAGCGCGGGGGGCAGGGCCGGCGGCCACTCGTGCGTGTGCGCGCCCACCACGCACGCGGGCTCCTTCCGCTGCAAGCACCACCGCCACGCCTCAAACCTCGGCACGGCCGGCGCGTCGTCGCACGCGCCGTACACGGCCGAGGCCAACGCCGACGCCGACGCGAAGCACCACGAGATGTCGTCCACGGATCAGGAGAAGGCGTCGTGAGGGCGACCACTCGTCTTCGCAGGACAAGTTATGCATCGAATGCGCCGTGCTGTTTGGTTGCACCTTGCACGTCCGCGTTGTGTACTTTGAGCTTACAAGGAAGGACACGTGTGTAAAGCCTTTTCCTCTGTACTGTATCATTTCGAGACTTGGTGTGAGGGTGTTTGCTTTTCGTCGCAGTCGGACTGTGAAATAAACTGCTGTGTAAAAAAGGAATTGTTTGCTGTACAATAATAATTTTATCTATTATACACGGAAGATTTCAGACGTAGAGAGAGGTCCACGTCGTTTTTCCTAAAAAAACACCCCCAAAATTCGGAAATCGCAAATAGATCCTTCTACAGAAAATTAGAAATCGTGAACAGGTCCTTTTACCGGTTATTTTGCAAGAAAATTCCTGTAGTTCTGCAAATTCGACACGAGCGCCGGTTCTTTTGACCCGGAAGATTTAAAAAATTTTGAAATCACGAACAGATCCTTCCGTCGTTTATTTTGCAAAAAGAACCCTGTAGTTCCGCAAAATTCCGCAAATTCGACATGAGCGCCAGTTCTTTCGATCCGAAAGATCTAAAAAAAATTGAAATCGCGAACAGGTCCTTCCGACGGTTATTTTGCAAAAAGTTCCCTGTAGTTCCGCAAATTCGACACGAGCGATAATTCTTTCGACCCGAAAGATTTAGAAAATTTTGAAATCGCTAATAGGTCCTTCCACCGGTTATTTTGCAAAAAAAACCGTAGTTCCGCAAAATTGATTTGCAAAAAACTCGAACTGAATTTTTCCTCACGGCGCGGCATCGCGCGCGGATCTGCCTAGTACCTCTTACGCCCGAGAGGTGTTTGGTTGGATGACCTGCAATCCACAAAAATACAGCCGTCATTAATAAAGTAAATAAATTAATTATGCAGGAAGAATTAAATAACCTTATTTGGAGTTAGAAATTGCCGTCAGTCTGAAATATTTGATATCGCTCACTAATGTACCAGATATTGTTTACGGACCAATTCGGCACCTCTAGCGATTTATTAGCGTCATTCGGCAATTTACAAACCTATTTTAAACCGTAGACACGTATATTTTAGAAAATATCATGCGGTAGAAAATATTTTACCCTCAGTTAAAATGAGCACAGTACACTACTGTGCCTAGTCCAGAGCCTTCTCATATAAGCCAGCAAGCCTGGAACATTTATTTAACCCACCCCACCCCTCAGAACCATCTTCACACAAGAGCTCAGGCTCCAGCACCAAACTTTCCAAAAGAACCACATCCAGCCAGTCAGTAAGATCGCATTCACGCAAGAAGCTCAAACAATCAGAGACCAAGCAAGATAATCAATCAGATGGTCGCTAGAAGAGCCTCAAGCCTCAGGAACCAGGCGGCAAGGAGACACCAGGACCAGAGGACACTCCAGGAGCAAGAAGCTCAACAAGGAAGTCAAGCAAGCCAACTAATACACCACCAGAAGCACAAGAGGAGCTCAGCAGCCATTCTGCTTCCTCTTCACCAACACCAAAATCCCACAAACTGCACTGCATTTTTCCAGTCCCAGGTACCCATCCATCCATATTTGTTCTCCCAGTAGCATAGCCATTTGCAGTAGCAAACTAGAGTAGGAGATAAAAATGACAGTAGAAAATGAAGTTAGCAGTCTCAGACTAGCAAAAACCCACGGGGTTGCGCCGTTCATCCCCAAATAGTTACACGTGCTCCCCGGCGCACTGCAAACTAAGGGTGTCGTCATGGCACCGTCCAACCCGTGCATTTGCTGAATATTCATCACAGGCCAATATACCTACCAGTTATTTTGCATCACAGAACACATTGAAAATGAAGTAGAGCAATCAAAGTCGCAGTAGAGAATTGAAGTACCCAAACCCCAGGTTAGAAAAGGGGATTAGTAAGCAACCAAATAGCTCTAGCTCATGCTTAGGTCGAGCTTGGCTAGATGGATATCGCGGTTTTCTTGTCCATCTACTACGCCGGATAAAATTCAAAGTGGCTTTGGCTGATTAACAATGGAATTGTCGGATCATGATGTCGCTTCCGCAATGTTGAGCAAGAGAAAGTACAATATGCAATCCATTAGTTAATAGGACAAGCAGCTATATGGTGGGAAAATTTATCTGGTTCACGTCCTGAGAATTTATCTATCATTTGGGCAGAGTTTACCACTCAATTCCGTAGGACCCATATTCCCATAGGGGAAATGGATATCAAAAGAAGAGAATTTTGGGATCTGACATAGGGGAGTAAAAAGATATCAGAATATCTTCAAAAATTCAATGAATTATCCAGATACGCCCCTAATGAGGTAGACACAGATGTAAAGAAAATAAATCGATTCAAAAGAGGAATGAATCCTCTTAAGTTAATTGAACTCAAGAAACAATTAGAAGAATTGGAAGCTAAAGGATTCAATGGGTGCGTTGGGAAATTTCAATAACAAAAAAAAACGCTTAGTCATGGCTTGTTGGCCAACTTCATGGCGGTTTCCGCTCCTTGGACCTTTGAATCCATCTGAAAGCATAATCAATTGGACATTCCAAGATTCTCCGGGCTCCAAATTACTCGGCGTTTCTAGAATGGTAGTAGGCAGCAAGCAGCCTTTGACTCTAGCGGTGAACTGGTGATTAGCAATACATCAATTATTAACCACAACATATTCTGCTCATGATGTGAATTTCTTTTTACCAAAAATGAAAAAGAATGTGTGCAGGATGCTCATTCTCCTCTTGTTCCCCCAATGTTCTTGTTCTTTATTTTTTTTTAATTTGAAAAATTGAAGTACAAGAGTATAAAACTAACTGATGTCCTTGTTTTAAGTCATGTTAGAGATAACTCAATATCCAACCAAATCAGGATTTATCAAAATAGGTTGTTAGTCTATCTTCAATAGATTATTCCATATCTAGACTCTTTTGGCTATATAAGTCATCTTTGTGGGTTTTTTTCTCCTTCATGATGTTTTTCCATGTTAAATCTTGTATTTCATTTTTTTCGTACTAATCCTAACGAGTGGTATCAGAACTTTAAATTTAAAACCCTAACCAGTGTTATCGAAACTAGGGTTTTATATCAAGCCACTGTTTAGGAGAAGACGACTCCTGAGGACGGCATCTCACGGCGACCATCGCACTGGGTGCAACGGATTCTCTCACCGACCAGGAGAGATCGAGGCTGGGGTGGTCTCCGACATGGGCGGCATCGAGTAGGTCAACTACATCCTCATCTGCAACCACCTCCTCACGAGGTGGCGTGAGACCTTCAACTCCTGGCTCGCCAAGGACGCCTTCACGTCGCACATCCCCGCCCCACTGCGACCACCAAGCACTACTGCATGGTCATTGATGCCCCTGGACACCGTGACTTCCTCAAGAACATGATTACTGCTACGTTCTGTTCTGCTAACTGGGCCTATCCTAGCATGAAGATGCGCAGCAGCCAAAGCTGTTTGTGGGCATGATCCCTATCCTCATCTTCGCATAGGCGCTTGCTCTCTATGGTCTTGGCGTCGGCATCCCCTGTCGTCCCATGCTGGCCAAATCCCGTGCAGATTAGGCACATACTCCATATATTAAACCGAGTTCCAAACCAAAGTTTAAACTCTCGTCATTTTTTTTACCGGAATTTGATGTTTGACCACCGGATTTGACCGGAAATTAATCAATAACCCTTAAGAAAGTCATCTTCTATGAAAATTTGTTGAAAAACCAGATTTTTTGGATATTTTTTAAAAACTTCAGAAACACTTTCAGATTTTTATAAAATTGTACGTGTTTTATATTGATCTAAAAATTTATGGTACCATCCTAAGAAGTGTAGGATCATACAAAAAAAATCCAAAATAATTGAACTTCATTTGTTATCTTTAAAAAATCAAAAACATAATGAACATAATTGGGACAATAACAATGTCAGAATTTTATAAATTTTCTCGAGTGTGATCATGATCTAGAATTTTTATGAGAGATTAATAATTGACTTAGTACCATTATATAAAATTTAAAAAAAATTCATATTGTTTCGTTTGCTCAATCAAATCTATGTATGTATTGAATTTCATTTGTTATATTTCAAAAATCAAAAACAGAAAGAACATAAATGGTACACTGCACTTGTAAGAATTTTATAAATTCACTGGACTATGATCATGATTCAAAAATTTTATGAGATCTTAAGAATTTCCTTATAACCCTTATGTATTTTTTTAAAAAAATTAAACATTTTTGGTTGCTAAAGCAAATCTATATATTGATCATTTGGCTTTTACGAGGACGTAGCACTCATAATTTTTGGAACTTTTTGAAGCTTTATCATTGGATGAAAATTTTATAGAAACATTGATGATAAATCAGGACCATCCAAAAAAATTTCAAAATTTTCTAATATGGTTTGTACCATTTTTCATTTGGTTGAAGTTTGCTGGTAAAGCTTTTATTAGCACAGTAGCACTATCCGAATTTTCAAAAATTCATGAAGTTTGATTATCATCTGAAACATTTATGGGAATATTAGTGATGCATCACAACCATGCAAAAAAAATCAAAAATTTCTAACATGGTTTGATTTATTTTTCATTTGGTTCAAACTTGTCGGTCCGCTCCCGCGGGCGGTTTTTGCCGGAGCGACGCGTGGCACGCGCGCGTTGAAGCTCGCGAGCAACAAGTGGCCCCTTTTTTCTCGAAAAAGACCGTAGGGCTTTCCAAAATTATGTGTTAGCCCATTTTTTTATATGATTGCCCTTTTTTTGCAAAAAAGACTCTTGGACTTTTCAAAATTACGTTCTAGCCTATTTGTTATCTGGAGACCCCTGAAACTGCCGGAATTTCTTTTATTTTGTGTAAAAAATCCCCAAAAATATGATAGGCTTTCCGAAAATACATTTTAGTTCGCATTTTTTTTCCCGGTCCCCAAAACTTCTGAAATTTCATTTTTTTTTCCCGTGGATGCACCAAAAAAATTACAAGAAAAAACACAAATTTGTTTCTCTACAGAGGCCCCAAAAAATACGAGACGCTTTCCAAAATTACGTATTAGCCCATTTTTTATAGGGAGACCCCCTGAAACTGCCGAAATTTGTTTTCTTTTGCGCGAAAGGCCCACAAAAAATTGTTAGGCTTTTCAAAAAATACATATTAGCCTTTTTTTTTCCCGATCCCTAAAACTTCCAAAATTTCCTTTTTTCACAGATACCCCCAGAAAATTAAAAAAAACTTTCCGAATTTGCGTACAAATATTGCACATACAGATCTTTTTTGCGAAAAACCCCTAAAAAACCCGAAATCGCCCGAATTTTTTTCATCAGCCACGTGGCGGCTAGCACGGCGTGCGTCGTACCCACGCATCTAGTTTCTATAAAAGGGCCTGCATGGCCTCTTGATTGGTATGCCAATTCTGATCTTAATAATATATGTGCAAGTCATAAGGTCACATACTTCTGTCAATCTAGGAATCTCCTCTCAAGCCCTTCAAGATAATCCCTCGCTAATACCATGAGATTCGGAAATTTAAATTTGGCGATTTCAACTCGCCTCGGCTCCGTTCCACTACTCTACTTTATATTAAGCGTTGATCTGTGGCTCTCCTCAGCAACTGTTCCAACATCATAGTTCGCAAAATTTATCGCCCGCGCCATTCAATGCATACCTAGGCATCAATCTACGTCATCTCCGTCGACAATCTTCTATTCCAATCGATTGTCATATCGATTCTGTTGGAGTTGGATTTTATTACAATTCAGGTTGTTGTCTCTATTATTGGTGACATCAATGCGAGATTAATCATGGTGATTTCTGCGATGATTCATCGTTTACAATGGGTTATTGCAAAATCCGCACATATAGAGTCTAATGTGTAGTTACAGGTATTTTCCAACACATGAGTTAATTTGGGCTATACTTGATTGAGGAGACTTTGGAAAAAAATAATGTCAGTTGAGGAGACAACTGATTTTGATGTTTCATCACCGTTTAGATATGTTGCAATTTTGAATCGCTTGCGCGACCATTATGGAGGTTTTGGCGACGTTAATTCTCCGAATTTGATGACACCCTGCTAGTAGCATTATATTCTTCGGAATTTTACTAGTGAAGATTTTTTCTTCAATATCAATTTGAGATAAAGTATTGAAGTGCAAGAAGGAGTTTGTTTTTGTATAGATACTACAACGTTGTCTAGTTGTCTTAGCTCCATATAAGGGGTCTACTGCAATTTATACTCTATTGATGGCACAGAGTTTTTCTTCATCTTGATATTTTTGCAAGAGCAATTTCAACCATGTCATGTAATTTCAGTAGGCAGTTTGACGCACGTGATGGCTATACGTGCAAGTTACTCATTCAATGAGCATTGTTTGTTGAGTTTTATATTCTAGGTGGAGCATTTCAAAAATCTATAATTTGAGTTCTTCGCTATCTATCAAGCACCACATGTGATGCTTTGGCTTATGCCGTTTGATGATTGAGCGTTTGTTTCTGGAGGTCAGTTGCACAGGCTCAGACTTTACTGGGGTTATTAATAATGGAAGACCCAGATTTCTTCGTTTGTTTTGTTGATGTTGTGTATTTGGATTGACTGTTCTAGTCTTTTCTCTCAATTTATTGGTGATTTACTCAGTCTCGCTTCATGTGAAGCGTTTAGATAAGATTGTTCCAATCTTTCGCGTTACAAGTGGTATTTCTCGTTCAATAAGTCCTTTGGATTTTTAGTGCTTAATTATCCTAAGGGTTTTTTAAGATATTTTCATTATATATTTTAAGTTAATGGAAGGTTTGTTAGAGAGAACTTAATATCCAACCGAATCAGGACTTATCTAAATAGGTTGTTAGTCTATCTTCAATAGATCCTTCTATATCTGAACTCTTTTGGCTATATAAGCCACCTCCATGTACACGTAACATTAAATAAAAATAGTGGATTGTCTTTTGTAGTTTTTTCCTCATTCGTAAGATTTTTTTCACGTTAAATCTTATCTACCATTTTTTCGTGCTAAGTTTAGCAAGTTATGCCACTGTAATCACACGTCTTTCTACATTCACTTGCGCAAACGAGTGCCAAGCTCTGAAATGTTACATAGCGATTTGATCAGGAAGGCCTAGGCACGCCGAGCAGCTGCGATGCGGCCCGGCACAAAACTAGAAGGGTAAAACAGTAAATTGATGAGGAAAAACGAGGGTTTCTGCCCCCCTCTCTCTCTCTCTCTCTTTAGCTACGGAGCCTACCTCACCAGTTGGTTCTCGGTCCCTCGCCATAGCGTCGGAGAAGGAGGCGGCACTCGCCACCGTGCCCAACGACAACCCCACAATGTGAGCCCCCTGCCCTCTTCTATCCTCCTGTCGTAAAACCTGTACTAATCTGTGACGATCGTAGCTCGTCCGATGTTAGCTGGTCGATCTATTGGTGTGTTGGGAGAATATAGATTTGGGTAGTTTGGCATGTTAGGCTGTGCTTCATCACTCCTATCTCGAGTAATTATGTGTGAATTACAGAATTAGTCCTTGTAAATGGGAATTGCAGTATTGGTGAACTGGTTTTGTGCCCATCTTTGCCCAATGGTTCTATGGTGCTGGGAGATTGTCAGGACCTGATATGAACAAGATTCTATTCCTTTCCACATTGCTCTCAGCTTTTATAGCCCGCATATTACATCAGTTTAACCGTAACAGAATTGGTTCTGTAAAAGAAAGAAGCTAAACAGTAACACCGAAACTTAACAGCTTCGCGCCTTGCTTCATTGTCGCTAATTACTGTTCTGTCTTCAAACCGTAGGATGAAGTCTTCTCCGATCCGATTGTTTCGTAGCCGTTGATCTTCACGAGTAGTTGGAACGTTATCTTGTCTGCAGACTCTCCAATTGATCTCCCTCAGTTGACAGAGATCGTTAGTTAATTCATTATGAGTTATAGTAAGTCCTTAACCAACTAAAAGATGATGCGGTGTGCAAATATGAGAGTGTGCAAATGGGAGCTTGCCCAGATACGCAATGGAGGGTGTACAGTACAGGAGACTAGCACATTAACGCTAGCTCATCAGTTAATGAACTGTTGCACTACACCCTGTTTATTGATTCGCTGCTGTACCCACTTTTGTTTTTCTAAGGCCAACTTTTAACTTCACTACCTAGGTGGTGCATGTTTACCCAGTAACATTTATGACTCATGTGCAACCATATTACCATAAGATGTAATTTAAGGAAATTCGTGTTGGGTACATTGGCCAACATTTCTAGAACCTAAGAACTAAAGCTGTTCCCGGATATAGTGGATCCTACTGATTTTACGCTCGTAAGAATGTGCTCTCTCGTATTATCCTGATGGACTACTGCTAACTAGTGAGCCCTGAATACTTTTGGGTAGGGGTGTTCACGGTTTGGGCTAAACCGTTCAACCCACCGAACCGACCCAAACCAAATCGGCTTTGTAACCCGTGATTACCATATAAACTGGTGAACCCGTCTCTGACCCCCATCTCTCGTGAAGTTGGAAGATGCAGACCGAGACCTCAAAGGCACAACCATGTTTTGATTGTCCTTATCTGTCGCGAGTCCTCATCGTTGCTGGTGGCCGCGGCCTCCCCACCATAGTTGTCGTGAACCACCTCCAGTCTCTCATCCAGCGAGAAGTTCCATATCTGGCGAGGTGGCTGCGATAATTGCGTCGCCGTTAAGGAGGATATCTCCGCCAGCCCTTGGATTCCACTTCCATCCTCTAATGGCGGCACCTGCTTGCTTTCTTCTGTTGAAGACGACACCAGGAAGAAGAAGAATAGTTCTAGCTTGGGCTCATCAAAACTTATTGCATTCTTAGCCAGGCTCAACTACCACCAGCAACAGCACAGAGCAACCCGTCTAGGCCGTGAAACCCGCTCTGCCCAAACGGCATAACATGATCATTTATGGGCTGGGTTTTCATCCCAAACCGGTTTAAATCGGTTTTGTTCAGCCCTACTTTTCGGTAGAATATAGCCAAATATCTATGTATATGTTACTAGATGCGTAGCAACTGCAGTGCCAAGGTTTGCTAAATTTTTAATCTCTACATTACTATGAAGTGTAGTCTCACATGTGCAGTAACTAATTTATTGATGAACTAACATGGCCTGGGTCAATGAGGGATGGTGCTATACTGCTATCAATAATTAGTGTGTCAGTTATTTCTCAGTAGCAGAATTGACTTGCTGAATTGATCAACTATTGCCTAAGAAAATGTGGAAGTAGAGCATTTGAACTATTCACAGCAAAGCCTTCGATCAAGAATAAGTTTCTGAAATTTATTGCATCTGCAGATTTGACAAGATCATCAACAAGGAAATATCTTCCACTGTGGTGTATGAGGATGAGAAGGTAATACGCAGTATTGCTTTTCTCTATATTCAATTAGGTTGAAAATAACTTTTCGTCAAACTTGATTGATTAGCGGTTTCCCCTACCACTATATATGCAAAATTTCCTCAATGAGTATGCATGACGTCCAGCTAGGCTAGAAGAGAAATGAAGTACTCTATTATACACTAATTGATAAACTTCAGCACTTCTGCTTCAGCACCTAGCTATAGGCACACACATTATGTTCAATAGGAAAAAGGGAAGTTTGTTTGTATCTATGCATGTGTGCTGAGCTATCCCTTAAAAAACTTGCGATGAGATGCATTAATAATATTCTGCTATAAGGACTACTTGTACTTGCTTTAGAAACTTGTAGTTTCATTTTGTTAACTAGAGCACTAGACAAATGAGCTGTTCCAGCTATAAAGCTGTTGATATTTACTAGCGTTGTTAAGGCCATTCTTGAACTGCAGGCACCGATGATTGACCTTTAAAATATAGTTAAACCTCAATGGTTCTCTAATTTTCCAGCTGCAGTTGACTATATGGGTTTCAGATAAGAAAACATGTTATTTAAAGAAAAAAACTAATAATTAGACCCACATGTTCTCTTGTTTTGTGGACTCTGTTATTCTTCTACAGCTGCCTTCAATTTAGAACAATCAAAATTCTAAAAGAAAAGGAGCAATCAAAGAGGTTTTACACAGTGACCATGCATGCATGCTATGTTGCTCGTAGATGCTCCAATCCTGATGTACACGGAATTTTATGATATAGACCCACGCAAAATTTTCAATTGGTCCGCTCCATGTTTTGTTTCTTACGTATTGGCTCCCTCATAGTAAATTTCTAGTTCTGGCAGTCAATCATCGCATGATCATGCATGTTATGAATTTGACATTAGCATTCTTTGTGCGCCTTGCGCTAATAAAGAAAATATAGCTCCAGGAAGTAGGATGTACAGGTCCATCTTGTCAGTGACTAGTGTATGCGTGAAGACCTACCAAAATGCAAGGTTCCAAGTAAACTGCTGTTCATTGCTTTGTGAATTCCTAAATCCTTTAAGTTCATCTATCTTATATTCTTATGTTTTGACTGAACACTTCTGTTCACCTTTCTTTGTTCTCCATATTGTGAGCTCTGCTTATGAAAGGATATGAACTGTGGATTCATTTCCAGGTTCTGGCTTTTAGAGACATAAATCCTCGAGCTCCGACACAAAAGTGTTGCAATTGATTCAGAGTTTGATTGAAGACAGAAAACAATTGGCATTTGAGCTGTCTTCACAGATTATGGCACGTCTTACAGAAAGGTTTGCGGCCAAAGAACAATATAAGCGATCCAAGGTAGAATTAGACACCAGAACTAGAAGGTTGGAGAAACAGAAGACTGATGTACAAACTACCTTGGAAAGGGAGCTGGACAGAAGGTCAAATTATTGGTCAGTCAAGCTGGCGAGATTTCAATCTGAAGAACAGAGACTACGGGAGAGAATAAGAGAGCTTGCAGAGCAGAATGTGTCCTTTCAGAGAGAAGTTACTTTGCTTGAATCGAATAGAGTTGATGCTTCTAATAGGATTACTAGTTTGGAACTGCAAAACAAACAACTGAATGATGAGGTACAGAAAGTTAAAAGTGAGAATGACAATCTTCACAGCTCCTCAGTAGAGTTACATGACAACTTCACTAAAGCTGCAGAGGAAAGGGACCAAATCCGAGATTGCATAAAAGAAAAGGAAGATGACAATAAGGCATTGCACAAAGTGGTTGCAAGGTTACAAAGAGTATCGAGCGAACAGGAGAAAACAATAGCTGGCCCGAGACACGGATTCAATGCTGATTTAGAAAAGAGATCTGTTGGAAGTAGTGAAAGCATCAACAGGATGCAAATGGAACTTATCAGACTTACTGGAGTTGAGCGAAAGCTGAGAAAAGAAATTCAGTCCTGCACCATTGAATTAGAATATCTTAGGCAAGAGAACATTGCAATTTTAAATCGTCTACAAAGCAGGGGGAATGGGTTAGGTTTTTCCTCACTTCGTCTTGACCAGGAGCTTCACGCCAGAGTGGACAACTTGCAGATGCAAGGCTTATCATTACTTGATGACACTAGTCAACTTTGTGCCAACTTGTTGGACTCGATCAAATCTAAGAGGAGCGAGAACTTCGGCAGTGTTGCTGCATTAGCAGCCATTGAATACACTTTGAAGTACCAGGGTATAAAAGAAAGATCTGAGAATTTGACACAAAGTCTGCGAACAATCAAAGCTGTGTTGGCTGAAAAAGACAACGAAGAAGGAAAAACTGGAGAGAACACTGGCGGCAGTCATTTCAGACAGGACAAGTTATCGAAGGTACGAAACTACCTTTGAATTTTGATGTTCTGAAGTAAATTGTAAGGGTTGTTCAGTTGGTTTATGACTATTTTTAGAGAACAATGTGAAAAACGCCCAAACATTTCCATAAAACTTACACAGTTAAATATGTCATAGCATGGAATTTGTTTATAGAGCATGGAAAACATTGTTTCGAAGTACATACTAGCATGAGCTAAGTTGCAGAAAAAAGTCATAGCATGGGCAGCTGAAGCTAGTATCAGAAGCTGAAACCAAACCATGTCTTCTTTTTTTTGTTCTTTAATGCAGGATGACTTCGAAATTAAGTTGAAAGAAAAAGCTATGCTGACTACAGTACTAAAGGAGAAGCTATTGTCATGCAAAATGAGATCCAGAGAGTTCAGGATAAACTATGTTGCCTCAGCCACAAGTCAAAGCATTTGGAACTTCAGGTAACCTTGCATCCTTTTCCCAAAAAAAAACATAATTTCACTATTTCTCCCTTGTAAAAGGGGTTCCAGACTGCCTCCCCTGTGTATCAAATACGCGTTAAGCATCTGACATCATATGCTTGTGTCACCAACGCCACCTTTGGTTACAACTTGTTGCATCTTGCAGGTTCTGAAGAAAGACGAGACTACGAGAGCATTAACCGGATCCAGCAGGATTGTCAGGAATCTGCAAAGGAGTGACTGCTCTTCGGTGCACACTCAAAACAGTAAGCGATGAAAGGGACATCTTGTGGCAGGAAACGAAGCAGTTGGGGAAAACTGTCCGTGCCTTGCAAAATGATGTTGCTTCGTTAAAGCAGAAGATCAAATCTCTTGATGAAGATATACTGCTTAAGGAGGGCGAGGTACTGCTTAGGGACGGTGAGATTTCGATATTACGGGATAGTATTGACAAGCCATTCGACATTATGTGCAGCCCGAGGTCAGTAAGAACTAAGAATTAGCGCAGTAAGAACCAAGAATCAACTTTCACCGCGTGAACCACATCGAAGTGAAACCGGTTACCGTGCCATACCCTACAGGGACCTCAAGGTTGTCGAACGCGAACTTGGCCTGCAAAAACGACCCGAAATTTAGCGCCAGACAAACTAGCATGCGTGTCTACTTGCAAACCAAGCAGGATTCGGATTTCAGCCATACTCGATCGAGCGCGAGCTCCATAAACGCCGCCGCCGCCGCCGCCGCCGTCGCCGTCGCTCGGACTGGGAAGTGGGGAGCCCAAGCGCCAAGCCGAGCGATCGCACGGCGCGGGGATGGGGTGGGGTTTCGGCGTCGGCTAGGTTTTGCCCTTTTTTCCTTCTTCAGGCCGTGGGCCGGGACTCGGAAGCCATTCCAGGCTTGCCCATTCAGGTGGGCGTTACGTTGAGTAACCGGTGGCCCATCGACTTGTGCTTCGTCTCGTAGCCGAGGGAGGCCGTCGTCTCCTCCCTCCCACCGACGGAGATGAATGGCGGTGGCGCGAGGAGGGTTCTGGAGGCGTGGAAGCTCGGGGTGGTCAAGTACGGCGACGCGCTCAGGCTCCAGGAGAGGCTCGTCGCCGACCGGAGGGCTGGCCTGGTCCCGGACCTCGTGCTGTCGCTGCAGCACCCGCCGACCTACACCCTCGGCAAGCGGCGCACGGACCACAACCTGCTCGTGCCGGAGGCGGACCTCCGGGGCCTCGGCGCCGAGCTCCACCGCACGGAGCGGGGCGGCGACGTCACCTTCCACGGCCCGCGCCAGGCTGTGCTCTACCCCATCCTCTCCCTCCGGGCCATCGGGCTCGGCGCGCGGAGGTACGTTGAGGGGCTCGAGTCCGCCATGCTCGAGGTGGCCGCGCTGTACGGCGTCGCGGCGCGGCCGGGGGGCGCTGGCGAGACCGGCGTGTGGGTCGGGGACAGGAAGATTGGGGCCATCGGGGTCAGGATCTCGTCCGGATTTACGTGCCACGGCTTGGCGTTCAATATCGATCCTGATTTGGGGTTCTTCAAGCACATTGTGCCCTGCGGCCTCGCCGACAAGGAGGTCACGTCGCTGAAGCGGGAGGCGGCGGTGGAGCTCCCTCCCGATGAGGTGATCCATGACCAGCTTGTGCACAGCTTGGCGAAAACCTTCAATTTCGGCGGTGTTGAAGTCAAGGATGATTCAGTGTGTGCAGACATAACTTGCTCAGCTGCAGCCACACAATCCTGATGTGTGTTTTACTCTGTGTACTGGGGGTTCCTCAAACCATCTTGTCATCAAGTTTTGGAAGTAACAATTGGACATTTTCATCTGATTGTGTTGATTGCAAAGGAAGGTGAAGGTGATTTCCATGTCATATGCCACGAAGCCAACACTGAAACCAGCCTATTGGTTTCTGCTTGATATGCTTCTTACAGCATCCTGCTTCATGGAATTGGAAATTATTTGCGGAGATTATAACAGAGTTAACAGATTTTGTGGAGATTGAATGGAGCTAGCAATTGCGGATGCAGAATGCAGAAGTTTTCTTCTCTCTTTGAGCATGCAAGCTTGTGTCTCATTTGATGCCTTAGTCCTTGTTTTGGTCTCCCTTCGTGATCAGGTCCATTTGGACGAGCCTTGGCTGCTCTAGGATGCTTGAAAGCAAAAAAATCTTGAAGAATGTAATTCATGTGTATATTTGCACCATTGACCTCTCCAACTATGGAATATAATGCATTGTTTGTTCAACTTCGTCATCCCGTCTCCTGAAATTTGGCATAGTAATGATTTTTTTTTCTGACATGGTATATATTTTGTTACTTCATGCTACTAATGAATGGAGCATAAGCGATCTTAAGCGTTCTCCTGAATCGAATTGCTTATTGCAGTGGGATCCTGCAATTTGATTGCCAAGGTACAAAATATTGTTTGGAAGAAGTTAGATTGTATCGCCCATCTTTGAAGTTCATATACTTCTGGGGCCTTTGTATGCCCATTTTTTTATATCATAAAGATCTTTGCAAGCTTATTTATGGCATGCTGCATATATCTCTACGATGATTTGACAGCTCTGTCCAATGCTGCTTCCTTTTTTCATCTTGTGTATTCCTATCCTAATCACATTTTCATTGTGTATGTTGCATAACGGGATAAGTAATGCACTCATTGCTTTTGAAGGTACAGTACACTACATTGTCTCAAGAGAAAATCGGAGAGTTTGCCGAAATGAACTATGGATTTTGATTTAGCAGTGGTACTTAAATTGAACTGAGAAAATCATGGTCACATTTCACATGCAAATATCTGTTACTCCTTAGCATGTAGAGGAAAAAAAAATATTTGTATCTATACCCCTTTATAATGCACCTAAGTATTCTTTTCTACGTCCACCTCAAATAATGCAGCCCACCAGAGATGGCCCAACCTTCATGCATCCAACGAAACGTCCCAAGAAACTTGCCTCCATCAAAATTAACCTCTCAGATCTTTTCTCAGCTTTACTCACCCACATCCGATGGCCATTGTTTAATGTGTCTAACTCATCCTTGTGGCTCACAACAGATCTCCCCCCACCTCCAGCATCATCTCAAGGAAAAGGAAACAAATATTTCCTGGAATTAAAGAAAAGGAAACAAACGTTCTAGAAAAGAAAAAGACCATATATTACGTGCTGGGAAAAGGAAACCGAAAAACAGGGCACTATACTAGTCATATTAGTTCTTTGAAGTAAAATCAAATGTCTTCTATTAACCCATTTACAAAAAATGGAAGAATCTGATAGAACCGAATCTGCCAGCATCTATCATCTCCTCAGAAACTGTACCAGCTGAAAATGCACCCTGACACTCGGTGCTGCAAAACTGCAGCTCAGTACAGACCGGCTTTTGTTCTACGACGCCGGCGCCCCAAGAATAGGCTTCTGAACGCTTTGGAAGAGGCTGGTTCTTGTTCTCCGAAGGTGTGCTGCGTCGCGCTGCGCTTGAAGAAGGCGAGCGGGCATTGGTGATTGGTTCTTGAGCCCCAGATGAATCAAAGCAGATGGAGACAGCCTTCCCAGATGCGTTCTGCAACTGGAACTCCGTGGGGGTAAGAGGAAGAAAAGCACTGTTACATGTATGCTCGTTGTAGTAGGTGACTGAATACAATGGGGGATCACTGTAATCTTTCTGCTGAATCTGTTTCGTGGCCGGGCAATTCATGTTGTCTTTATAGGTGCATCTGTAATAGTACCTGCAGCAAGACAGGAAAAGCACCAATTTGAGTGAAATGAACATGAAAAGATCCAGATTTTTTTTCCAGATATTTGTTATACTACGCCTCTAGTCTCGTGGTAGATTTGGATGGGAAGAACGAGAAGAACATTGAAGAATCATCACAGAAGGGCGATTAAACGATGTAGATTTCTGACTATTGCTTGTCAAGACTCAAGACCCAAGAAGTGATGCCAATTGCTTTCCAAAACATCATACAGATGCAGATCACTAAATGAGGAAACCGAAGAGGTTTCAATCCGAACCTGGGAAAGTTGCAGTTGTTTATCTTCTTCTCGCCGTACTTCCTCCATTGGTGACCGTCGTTGTGCGGCGCAAAGGTATCCACCTTCCTCATGCGCTTCTCTTTCCTGCAAGTTTTATCAGAAACAAATCAAAGTGTTTACTCCAATTGAACGGCAGCAGTAACATCACCACACCCTTATAAAGATCACAAATGAAAAACCAGTATTTGTTACCTTGTTCCATGGCCTAGAAGGTGCGATTGATGTGGGCTCGGCACAGGAGACATCGTTTACAGAGGAAGAAATGCAGAGATTGAGGAGGAGGAAGCCTTAATTCAGAAGCGTACTAGCCTTTTTAGCTTAACATCAATCGCTCTGTAATTGAGGCTTCACACCATATAAAAACTATTAAACTGACGCCAAAACGATGCAAAGATTACCTTCTCCACCGTATCGCTGTCATGTGCTCTCGCGCACCGACGGGACGACTTGAGAAATTTCTTTGCAGCTTCTCCCAAGGCCAGGAACACAGGCGCGCTACAAGTGGCCTAAAATGATGTGCCCCTGCATATTATAAGGCCTAAGCTCTGTCACTGATCTTCGAACTTGGAGCCATAAATATTTCCCCTTGATTGGAATTAGGGCTATAATATTCAGCCAGACCAGTTCAAGCAATGTCCAAAATGGAAGTTTGGTACTGCTTGGCGATAAAACTAGTCGGACTTGACCTGATTCTCTTGCCTCGCAGGCAGGAATCGCCTCGTTGCTTGGACGAGGGAGATTAGCTGATACGTAACGCATATCGGCGGTTTTTTTAAAGACCTACACATGCTGCAGGACAAATTGAAGCAGCAAGGAATCTATACCCTTTTCGCCTAATTTAGGACCCAATATGATCTCATGTACGATGCACCACGTCCAATCGAGTCTTAGTTAAAAGGCTTTGCGGCAATTGGATGGACGCCTGCCCGGTCACTAGGGCATTACTCTTTCCATCTAAGTTGACAAATCTTATTTCTTTTTTAGCACATAGATTGAAAATCTATTAAATATTAATAGACTACTTTTAATTATTATCACTAAGCACATTACTCAATGCATGCTCGTGGAGAATATAAATTGAAAATAGATATTTATTAGGGATATAGAGGGAACGTCACACAAATTTTGTATGAAAATCTGAAATATGTTGCATATTTATGGACAAGACCATTCCAAGAATACATCTTTTAAACTTGGATGGATGGAGTATTTCAAAAGCCTGGCTTTTCTAGAGTCTCGCACCTTTTTTTCGTAAATTTGGCCCAAGTGTGAAAAAATTATAAAAATAGCTTTCTCCCCGATCGCGGAAGTGACGTCTGTATACCGCAACAGAGGCCCAGGTGCACAATAGCCTACCGACTGCGGCAAGCTTGCTGTTGCACTCCCTCAGCTCGGCAGCAATGCGTCAAGCTCCTCAAGCGTGACAGAGTCCTACGGAGCTGTCCTGGCTCGACAATAGCTCCTGCTACACTCATCCTCCTTTTGCCATGCTTCATTATTATGTAAGGTACGTTCATTATGCAATTTGAAGCTGCCCAAATGGTTGTGCATCACGATTATTAGGCATCTCCAGGTCCAGTTGATGCATCAAGTGGCACTTCTAGCCTGAACTGAAGCGGTCAAAGTGCAAAAGCAGCAGCAGTTGCCATTCTAATACAGTGAAAATGGTGATGGCAGGCCTGGATAGATAGATCATAAATCCAAGGCCAGTGAATTCAGAAAGAAGGAAACACCTAGCAGAAGATCAAGTAGTTTACTGTACCAGTATTACTAAATTTTAGTCCTGCTGAGAGGTATGCATCTCCATCTTTTTAGATGTAAGTCAGTCAGTCCCCCATCTCATCCTCTTGATTTTAGTATTTACAAACAGCATGAGGACCAGAGAACCGATGACAAACACCCATCAGGGTTGATGTCGACCTTTACGCATATACCATTACATTTTAATAGATGTTTGTAAAGTTAGAGATTTATTTTTTACTTCATCTGTCTAGACATACGCTAAAAAGTCATACTCGCTTGAGCGTTCGTGATAGTATATAGTATGGGTGCGTCTTCTTTATTTGAAAAAAAAAACTACGAGGACCAGGACACAATTGTGTATTTTCTAATCGCTCCTTCTAGACGTAGGACAGATAACATCTTCTGATTCGCTGATCGGCAGAGGGGGAGAAGGGGGATGTATATGCCATCCAGATCTTGGCTTATTCATTGACTTGCATATTGTGTATATTAGTAAATGCCCCGCTAGTTTAGTTGGTTATCGACTAAAATATGGTGTCACGATCCTGATAAAACGAGAAAAATAAGCATAGAAGTGTGGTCACAATGAACCACACGATTAACAATTGAGATCCAAGAGATAGAAAAGTGTATAATTGTGGCCCCTCGATTCCATCGGCACAGAAAAAACGCACAACACGCAGCTGCTGCCGGCCGCACTCGCAAATCTCACCGAATTCCATAGTTGATTGATTTTCCAAACATATTTTTGCATGAACGAAATGGAATGGAAACGACAAGTTCTTTAGACTTGGGCGATTATGAAAAATGCAGCAGTGCAAGTAGGGCAAACAATGCACTGGCATGAGAGGCACTTAAACCTAAACACAGTGGAATTCCTTAAAAAGAAGAAAATAACTTTTTTCATCCTTTACTATCTCCCATCTGAAAAAGGACGATGCTTTCGTAATGCAAGCCAGTTACACTGTGAACCGCCGACACTAGGGCCAAACGCCAAACTATAAAATAGACCGTGAAATATGATGGGTAGACAATAGCTCCGAACTGCATAATAGCTTGTGGGAAATGGTTGTACGGGTCCGAGTCCTGGCCAAATTTTATTGATAGTATAACACGACACATTTGTTAATTACCTCATGTCTCTACTTACGTGGAAGCACTTGTTATCACTGGTTAATTAGTCTTTGTTAAGATTTACCTCGCTTGGCGCCGTCAGAATAAACGACATTTTCCGCTAGTAAGCCGCCTCATGTGGTGGGAGCGGCGAGTCTGGTCACCGATAAAGTATTTTGTCATGGCTTGACACCGCCATTAACTAAGAGTCTAAGACAAACTTTTGCAGTCAGTACTAATATCTCTACTACTTTTAGTTAGAAGTCGGTGACGATCGTCCGTTCTCCTCCAAAGCACCTGATTCATTTGGATCTGACATAAACGGATGAGATGAAAGGGATTTAACCCGATAGTCTAACCTCTTCCTATCGTCTTCTCACGCGCTCACGCAGCTCAAACCGCTCCAATCACAATGTCTTTATCTCAAACCACTTTGACCCCACACCACCTCCCTTTCCCTCGATTCGACGCGCTCAGCTCTCCCTCTCAAATCTCTTCGGAGAGGAACCAGTCTTTCCTACTATTGAAATATAACTAAAGTTAATGCTATTTGTAAATAAATTTTTTTTGTCTTAAATTGAGTTTCCGTTGTAACGCACGGACACATAACTAGTTTAGTAAGAAAAGACATCGTTGGTCAGAATAAATTGGCTTGTATGGCTTTGAAATGTCGTTGCTGCTGGAAGGCAAGAACCGGGAAAAAGAAAAAAAAAGGAAAAAAAATACCACTATGCTGTTCGTGCTGCCCAGCCGGAAAGTAATTAGCTTTGGCTGTTGGCCGGATTAGTTATGCATGATAACGTACGTGGCCAGCACTCAGTGTTAGCAGCTGCTCTACTGAGATGTCGTCACCGTATCTATACCTCTTTATAATACACCTAAGCATTCTTTTCTACGTCCATCCCAAATAATACACCCCACTAGAGATGGTCCAACTTTCATGCACCCAGCGAAACGTCCCCAGAAACTTGCCTCCATCAAAATTAATCTCTCAGATCTTTCCTCAGCTTTACTCACCCACATCCGATGACCATTGTTTGAAGTGTCTAACTCATCCCTGTGGCCCACAACAGATCCCCCACCTCCAGCATCATCTCAAAGAAAAGGAAACAAATATCCTGGAATTAAGGAAAAGGAAACATATGTTCTAGAAAAGAAAAAGACCATATATTACGTGCTAGGAAAAGGAAACCGAAAGACATGACATTATACTAGTCTCTTAAGTTTGTTCATTCATTTATCCTAGAAACGGAAGAAAAAAGTGTCTAAAATTTTCAAAAAAAAAGTAAATTTTATGTGGATATTTCATTCCTTTTGACTCGCCGATTGTCTTTGTGAAACGCAGAGTATGACGTACTCTGAGACATGTATTCAAATTTCGGCGAAATCCTGCGAAATTTCACCGAAATCTCGGATTTTTGGACCCCACGAGATCGTTATTGATCGTATAAAAAAATAATTTTTTAAATTACTACAGTTATTTCGTTTTTGGGTGAAATTTCGTCTAAACCGACCGAAATTTCGTGCAATTCAACTGGATTTTGCTGTTTTATTGCCGGATTTGACCGGAATTACATCAATAACCCATAAGAAAGCGATCTTTGATGATAATTGGTCGAAAAAAATTATTACCAAAAATGAAAAAGAACGTGTGCAGGATGCCCATTCTCCTTCTTGTTCCCCAATTTTCTTGTTCTTTATTTATTTTCTTTCTTTCAAAAGTGAAAATTTGAAGTACAATAGTACAAAACTAACTGATGTCCTTGTTTAAAAATTATGCCATTGTAATCACACGTTCATTGCAGTCCGTTTTGTACATTCACTTGGTGCAAACGAGTGCCAAGCTCTGAAATGTTAGGTAACGATTTGACCAGGAAGGCCTAGGCACGCCGAGCAACTGTGATGCGGCTCGACACAAAACTGGAAGGGTAAAACAGTAAATTGACGAGGAAAAACGAGGTTTTCCGCCTCTCTCTCGGTCTTCATCTACGGAGCCTACCTTCTGGCGGCAATCAGTTGGTTCTCGGTACCTGACGAATACTTATAACAGGCCGTACCCCAACGGCCCAAAGCGACGAGCCGACGACCTCAAGCACAGCTCAAGCCCAGCAGACCGCTCCTAGCCCACTACCGACCGAAGCACCGACAAAGCCACGCGAGACAGCCTTCCCGACCGACCGAGGGAAGCGTCTCCGACCAAGCGGGGCCCCGACTCCCGCAGCGGGACGAGACCCATCGGTTCCGACCGAGCAGAGCTCCCGACCCCCGCAGCAGGTCGGGATCCCCGACCGATCGTGCCAAGACAACCCCGCCAAGGGCGCGTGTCAAAACTTCCACCAGCCAACAGCCACGTACCCCACGAACGGGGTCAATCGAAGCGACTATACAAGGGCAGGTGGCTCCTTCCCAAGAAGGTTTAATGGTCGACCAAGTCATGCTCCCGATCCCATCACCGTCCACGTCACGATGACGTAAGACGCGCCCTCTCCCGAGGCAACATCCACGCCAGGCGCAGCAACGTCAACACTCGAAAGGTTCGCAGAGGGCAGGTACGCCATTTCCCGGGAAAATACTTAACCGCTCTGACCAGCTAAGCTACCGACCCAGCATGGGCAAGACGGGCAGTGATCAGTCGGCAGAACCAAGGACCGAAGCTCCTAGTATAGGTCGTCTCGTCCTCCCCCAATTCTCGATGTAACCTACCCCTTCCTTTCGTATAAAAGGAGGCAGAAACCCCGTAAGCGAGCGGAGGAAAAGGGAAGAGGAAAAAGGGGGAGGGGGTGAAAAGAGAGAGAGAGAGCGCTATCAAACCCACCTCGCTGAACCATTGGCATTCTCGCTTGTAAAACTTTGTGCAGTCATCTGTACCAAGAGTAATACAACACCACCACACGAACTGGAGTAGGGACCTTCGGCCCGAACCAGTATACATCTTGGACTTTCGAGTCTAACCATTCAGGGAGTGGAACGCGCGACCCCTTAGACTTACAAATTTACTTGCCGGTGCTCGAAACGCCGACAGTTGGCGCGCCAGGTAGGGGATCTTCGCGCGTCTTCATCACCATCTCCGGATTCCGCTCGCCTCCCTGATGGCATCTTTCATCCGCGACGGCATGACCACGCCGGAGAGCCAGATCCGCTTCGGCTCCCTCAACTTTGCCGTCACCGCGGCGGGAGGGCTTACGCTCATCCCCGCCGCCACCGGAGGCCCGGCACCCGCTGAAAGCCCGGGCGCCATCTCTGGCGACTTCGCCAAGCTCCGGCTTGGAGCACCCCTGCGAGTCCCAAAGCCGGAGCCCGGAGAGCGCTCCACCGCGTCTGGCGAAAGCTCCCGTGGGCCCGGGCAGGTGACCGTATCACCTCCTGCAGGCTCACAACTTGTGGCGATGGCTGGCTACATGCCGACCTCCATCCACGAGCTGCTGGAAGACTCTTCCAGCCACGACTCCAGCTCCGACACGGAGTACCCTGCCCGCGGGCGGCACTCTCGCGAGTGCAACATGGCGGGCACGGCTGATTTAATCATAACCCCACGGTTCTGGGGCCCCATCCGCGACCGAGGCGCGGGAGGAGGAACACCAGTAGCGGCGTCTTGAACACGCTCAAGCTCGCCGCGCCGAACTCCAGCGACAGCGCGAAGAGCTGGATAAGCGCAGGGCTGAGCTCGACCAGCTCCAGGCTAACCTGGGGCAGGATGAGCCCGAGGCCCGGCAGTGCCGGCGATCTTGCAGACGCGCGGCAGTGCTCCACAAGCGGGCGGAAGAATCCGAGCGGCCCTCGGTTCTTCCCCATGCAAGCGAGCGTGGCTGCGGTGCGATGCTCGCCGAGGCCTCCGGGCCGGTGACTCGGAGGCCAAAGCCACGTACCACAACCTCCGGGGGCTGGTGGAGCGTGCGGCCGTGCAACATATGCGAGCCTCGGCTCCTACCGCTCTGGCGCCACCTCGTCACCGAGCCCGTCTGCCGCCATGGCCATTTGGTCCGCCAAGACGGCGCCACACCATGAACCACCCCAGCCTCATGCGCCCCGTGCGCGGCGCCTCGGCGGCGCCTCGACGTTCGCGCCACCCTCGGCGCGGAGAAAGCGGCGGAGGAGGCCGCCCACTCACGTGTTGTGGACGGCGGGCGCCACCGCCGCAGCCCAAGCCCCGATGGTCCTGGACCACAGGCTTTCGCGAGGATCCGCCAGTAATTTCCTGCCAGGTTCCGGGCGCCGACCAACATCGCCAAGTACACCGGGGCCACGAACCCAGGGGTTTGGCTCGAAGACTACCGGCTCGCATGTGTAAGTTCAAGCTCTATTGGTTTTGGTGATTGGTTTAATATTAATGTTTAATCATTGTTTAATGACAAATCAAATCATTATGAGACTAACATATTCTATTGAGTCTTATTCTTATTAGTCTCATACTTGGATGGAAAATGGAAAACCTAAGGTATGCACCTGTATTCATTCTATTATCAATATGCATACTTAGAAGTCAAGTTAAAGTATGAACTCTTCCGTTGTTTTAGTCCAAATATGTGCATTATGTCCCTAATTCATATATACATGAATGCACACATCTAGGGGGAGTTTATAATTTAACTTGATGTTTCAATTGTATTGATCCATGTCCTCTTGTCATACAATATAAAGGATCAAGACCTTGAAACAATCTTTTGAGTATATATGACTTGTGTAGTTATATACTCATGTCAATTTAAATGAGTTCAAATTGAGTTCGATTGTCTCTCAATCAATCAAAGAACATTTCATCATGTGTTGATGGTGTTTCCTTGTTGATTAAAGACAAGCGAAAAGTTCTTAGTATAATGAAGCATTAGTTGCATCAAAGTACTCAAGACACAATTAATCATTCAAATTGATTAGGTTGTGCTCAATCGATCTTAGAGGCATCCATTATGTGTTAATGGAGTGCGGTGATGATTGAGACAACCGTGTTTGTTGGACTAACATCTTCCATGAGTTGTGAAGTAGGTTAAGTCCAAGATAATGAAGAATCGGGAAGAAGAAGTCATCATGTGTTGATGAGCTTCAAGAGGTGATCCCGAAGTGAAGAGAAGGGCTAGAGAAGGTTCATCATGCGTTGATGACCAAGAAGAAGAAGAAGAGGTGATCCTGGAGAGAAGATGATTGGAAATCATAAAAGCTCCGAGTGGATCGCTAGAGGCAAAGGTATAACTAGCTAAGGCTAAGGATGTGTTCCTAGTCTTTTACCGGTCTCCGTGTTTGGTTGTGAGACCGGGTTGCTTGTTAGGTGCCGTACTATTAAGAGGGGTTGAGTCTTTTAGCTTGAGCTTCATCATGTGTTGATGAACTCGATCCGGTTCACTCTAGCTCACTCTCTTGTTTGATTTTTGCATGAAGCTAACCATTTGGCATGTGTTGCAAATTGGTGAAGCTTGTGAATTGGATTTTGTATGAGCTAAGTATTTGCATGTGTTGCAAATAAGGGTGCTCATACTTGCATCTTATTTGAATCTTATTTGATTTGGTTTTGCTTGGAGCTAAGTTTTGCATGTGTCGCAAAGGAGAGAGCTCAAGCAATTTGGTTTAAAGTGGTTGCATGGAGTTAGAGATTTGCATGTGTTGCAAATAGAGAACTCATGCACTTATATTTGTTGTGGTTGCTTGCATGGTGCTAGAGATTCGCATGTGTTGCAAATAGAGAGCTCATGTTTTGGTATTGCTTGGAGCTAGGTTTTTGCATATATTGCAAGAACAATGCTCAAGCATAAAATTAGTTTAATGTGTATTTGCAAGTTCGTTGTGCGAATAAACCGAGGTCTATGGGTCAGGAATCCGAGAGCATGTGAGTAGGGCTTGCAACGGTATTTGCAAGTTATTTGGTCTTGTGTTGACCTTCACATGGCTAGGGGATTAATCTCATAGACTCGAGTTTGATTTGCTTATCGTTTTGCAAATAGATCTTGAGTTGTTTCTGAAATGTGTTTTCGTTAGTTGGATTTGTTATTTGCAAATGTGTTTTGCAAATGAACTTTAGATTATGGGTTCCTATCCTAAAGCATGTGAATAGGGTTTACAAATGTGTTTTGCAAATTGACTTGATCATGTGTTGATCATCACATGGCTAAGAGGATTGATCTCATAAGTTCTTGGTTTATTGGCAAATGTATTTTGCAAATAAGTTGTGCTTAATGAGATTCTTTGGAGTATGTGATTAACATATGCAAATGTGTTTTGCATAGTGTTGTGATCATGTGTTGATCCTCACATAGCTCAAAGAATTTATCTTGAATGGTTTGGAGAAAAGTTTTTGTGAAAAGCAGTGTTTTCTCGACGAGGCCGTCGTCAGCCACAGAGGCCAGTAGCACGGGTCGGTGCTATCATAGATTTGGCGGTAGCACCAGAAGGTCGTGCTACCGTCTCTCGGCGGTGTGGAATTTCCAGAGGGGTGTTTTGGCGATCTGGTGGGCGGTGCTACGCCATGGTAGGCCGGTAGCACGGAGGTCGGTGCAACCGCTCCTCGGCGGTGTGAAAAATCCGGAGGAGGTGTTTTGAGTTCGGCTGAGGCCGTGCAACCGGGTTGAGGCGGTGCTATGCCGGCCGAGGTAGCACCGCTCCCAGTTGGCGGTGCTACGGAAATTTCAGAACGGCTAGTTTTGTAGCCGTTGGCGAGGCCGGTGCTCTACGGTCCTAGTAGGACAGTAGGCAGGAATTCAGTTTTGTCGAATTTCCCCCAACGGCTAGTTTTGGCTTGAAGGCTATAAAAGGAGGCCTTGGGGGGCAAGGGTAGGAAGTTGGCTGTGTGCTAGAGCATTTGGGTGTTTATAGGAGTTGTGTGCATGTGTTGCCTTCTCCCATTTGCTTCTTGAGCTAGTGTCAGCCTCTAATTGCATGTGTTGCAATTAGGAGAGGATTAAGAGCCTCTTGTGCATGTGTTGCACTTGAGGAGGATCCTTGTGCATGTGTTGCACTTGGTGATCACCGGAAGCACATGTGTTGTGCTTGTTGAAGTTCAAGCGAGAGGATTCGGCTTGTTACTCTTGGAGGTTGCCGACTCCTAGGCGGCGTAGGCGTCGTCTTGTGGGAGCTCTCAAGGTTGTGAGAAGCCCCGCGAAGTTTGTGAAGGTTCGGGTTGAGCCTACGCGAAAGCGTGAAAACCACATCTAGTGGATTCGAGGTGGGTGCTCAATTCGTGGAGCCGGTCCAATGTGTTTAGGCTAACCTCAGCGTGGACTAGGGAGACCAAGCAAGTCTCGATCACCACGGTAAAAAGTATTGTGTCTCTTGTGCTTGCCTTGTTCTCTTTATTTGTATTCAAGCAATTTACTTTCATAGAATTAAATTGATTGATTGCTTGTCTTTAGAATTGCTTTTTGTTAGAGACATAATTAGTTAGTACACATAGTGAGCCTAGTTGATTTAGACTTTAATTGTCAAAACCTTAGTTTATCGCTTCCGCATTATTTTTGATAAGGTTTTGGCATAGGGGTAATTAGGGGTGAATTGCTTTGTAGAAATTAGTAGAAAGAGAAAGTTTTTTAAAAGCCGCCTATTCACCCCCCTCTAGTCGGCATCCTCGACCTTACAGCATGCCGGGCGGGGGGAGCAACGGATGACCTCTTCATCATCCAATACCTCCCCATCTACCTCGCAGACTCGGCCCGAGCTTGGCTCGAGTACCTGCCCGCCAGAACCATCGGGCGGGGTGACCTGAAGAATCTCTTCGTCGGCAACTTCCAGGGGACCTACAAGCGCCTGGTAACTCACAGGACACGAAGGGCTGCAGCGGCGACGGGAAACTCTCTGGACTACATCCGCGGTTTTCCGCCATGCAACGAGCTCCCGACATCTCCGACGCCGATGTCGTGGGAGCATTCATCTGACACCTCTGCAAGGCCACGGTGCACAAGCCGGGTATCTCAAGCCAGGACCACCAAGGAGCTCCTCGACATCGCCACTAACCACGCCTCCGGCGAGGAGGCTGTGGGGGCTATCTTCGAGGAAGGAAAGGCCCAACAAGGGCCGGTGTCGAATCGGATCCTTCCGACCGCCCGACAAGCCAGGCGGCATGGAAAGCAGATCCGCGAACCTCAAGTGGTCGCCACGATCGCCCCGCGGCAGCGGCGAAAGCGACCGGCCGTCGCGCCCGACCACTTTGAGAAATTGATGGACAGCCCGCGCCCGAACCATGGGTTCCCTGTCAAGCACAAATATCGGGACTGCGAAGTCCTGAGACGCTTCCTCTCCAACGCCCCCGCAGTGCCGCGGGCAAAGGAAAGAAGCGCCACGCCCCACAGCCGCGGAGAAAAAAAGCGGACGACGAGTTCCCGAACTCGACGGTGCCTCATGATCTTTGGCGGGCGGCGTGTTACGACAGCGCGCGGCTTAAACTTCGCCTACCGTGAGGTCCACACCGTCGCGCCATCGCCCCCAATATCTCCGGTGGTCGGAGTTTCCGATCACCTTTGATCGGACCGATCACCCGATCACGTCCCCGGTAGAAGGTACCCGGTAGTCGACCCCATCGTGGGGAAGAAGCGCCTCACCAAGGTGCTCATGGATGGTGGCAGCGGTCTCAACATCCTCTACGTGGAGACGCTCGACGCCATGGGGATTCCTCGCTCGAGTCTCCAACCGAGCAAGGCTCCTTTCCACGGCGTCATCCCCGGCCAGCAGGCCCATCCGCTCGGGCAGGTCGACCTGCCCGTCACCTTTGGGGAACCAGGAAATTTCCGCACCGAAACCCTCACTTTCGAGGTTGTGGAATTCCCCGGCTCCTATCACGCTATCCTGGGGAGACCATGCTACGCCAAGTTCATGGCGGTCCCCAGCTATGCTTACCTCAAGCTGAAAATGCCCGGACCTCGGGGAGCCATAACCGTGGCATCATCTTTTCAGCTCGCTTACAACTGCGAGCGCAGCAGTTGCGAGCTTGCCTCGGTAGTCATCGCATCCGCCGAACTTATCAATCTCAGGAGGGAAGCCTCCGAGTCCGCCCGAATCCGACAAGTCGGGCGGGATCCTCAAGTCCGCCGAGGACACAAAGAAGGTTGCGGTCGATCCCTGCGATTCGACCAAGACCGTGCGGGTCGGAGCCACGCTCCCCGCCAAATAGGAAAGCGCGCTCGTCGACTTTCTCCGCGCCAACAAAGACGTCTTCGCATGGAGGTCCGCCGACATGCCAGAATCCAAGGAAGTCGCGAGCACTCCTTGAGCATCCGACCGGGCTCAAAGCCGGTTGCCCAACGCTTGCGCCGCTTCGAGAGAGAGGCGCAAGATCATAGGAGGAGATCGCCAAGCTTACAGCTGGGGTTTGTAAAGAGGTGCGCCACCCGAGTGGCTAGCCAACCCGTACTTGTAAAAAGAAAAATGGGCAATGGAGAATGTGTGTTGACTATACGGGTCTCAACAAAGCCTGTCCCAAAGACCCGTTCCCCTTGCCCCGCATCGACCAAGTCATTGACTCCACCGCTGGGTGTGAGTCTCTCTCTTTTCTGGATGCCTACTCAGGTTACCACCAGATAGCACTGAAGGAGTCCGACCAGCTCGCGACTTCCTTCATCACGCCATTCGGCTCGTTCTACTACGTTACAATGCCGTTCGGCCTAAAGAACGCGGGCGCTACATACCAGCGATGTATGCAAACGTGCTTCAACGACAAGATCGGCCGCAACGTTGAGGCGTACGTCGACGACATAGTCGTGAAGACCAAGAATGCGCTCGACCTTATTGCAGATCTGGAAGAGACTTTCGCGAACCTTCGACGATTCCGTATAAAGCTCAACCCCGAGAAATGCGTCTTTGGGGTTCCCAAAGGGAAGCTGCTCGGCTTCATCATCTCCAAGCGAGGTATCGAGGCCAATCGGAGAAAATCTCGGCAATCGCAAGGATGGGCGGTTCTAACCTCGGAGGAGTCGAGGCTAGCGGGTGTCTAGCGAGCCTTGAGCGCGTTCGTGTCTCGCCTTGGCGAGCGTGGAATGCCGCTCTACAGGTTGCTCAAGAAATCCGACCGTTTTAGCTGGACCCAGGAGGCTCAGGAGGCCCTCACTCACCTAAAGGCCTTTCTATCCTCATCTCCGGTCCTGGTCGCCCCGGCACCAGGCGAACCACTACTCCTCTACGTCGCCGCCACTGCTCAAGTCGTCAGTGCGGCCCTTGTGGTGGAACGAGCGGAGGAAGGCCGTGAACTCAAGGTGCAACGGCCAGTCTACTTCGTCAGCGAGGTGCTTTCCGAGTCCAAAACTCGGTATCCGCAGGTGCAGAAGCTGCTCTACGCGGTACTCATCGCCAAGAGAAAGCTCGTCCATTACTTTGACCAGCACGCCATCACCGTGGTGACCGCGTCCCCACTCGGCGAGATCGTCCACAACCGCGACGCCTCGGGAAGGATAGCCAAGTGGGCGCTCGAGCTCAGCGGCCACGGCATAACATACGTCCCTCGGACGGCGATCAAGTCCCAGGCCCTGGCCGACTTCGTCGCCGAGTGGACCGAGGCTCAGGCGCCACCGGCGATAGAAGATCCCGAGTACTGGACAATGTACTTTGATGGGTCCTACACCAAGAACGGCGCGGGTGCAGGAGTCGTCCTTATTTCCCCACTCGAACAGAGCTCAATCGCCATCAAAGTTGCTCTTCGACGCGACCAACAACATCGCCGAATACGAAGCTCTCGTCAACGGTCTACGGATCGCTGCTGACCTCGGTGCTCACCGACTCTACGTCCACGGGGACTCCAAGCTTGTTGTCGACCAGGTCATGAAGGCCGCAGAACCCCGGGACTCCCGCATGGCCGCGTACTGTCAAGAAGTGCACAGGCTCGAAGAACGGTTTAAGGGTTTCGAGCTCCACCATAGCTCTGAGCGCTACAATGGTGAAGCCGATCACCTAGCCAATCTTGCCTCCAGCAGAGGGCCAGTCCCGCCTGGGATCTTCGTCTGCGACCTCCTGCGGCCTTCCGTCCAATCGGGCTCGATGGCCGAGCGACCTCGACCGCCCGGCCACGGTCACCCCCGCCGCCGCGACGGCCGCGGCGTGACTCGGCCGGTCGACCCACGTGTTAGTGGCGAATCCGATTGGAGAAGCCCTTCACCGACCGTTTGTGAGCGGGTCGCTCCCCTCGACCCGACCGAGGCCGGCGCCTCTTCTGGCGGGCAAAAACAACCGTCTTGGTCGGCCGGACCTTTACAAGAGGAGTCCTCAGGGTCCTGCAGAAATGCGTTCCGGCCGACCAAGGGAAGCGCCATCGCCGATATCCATGGCGGGTCTGCGGTCACCATCTTTGCGCCCGATCCTCAGAGGGAAAGGCCTTTCGGCAAGGTTTTTATTGGCCGACCGCCGTGTCCGACGCCGAGCAGATCGTGCGCACCTGCGAAGGGTGCCAGTTCTTTGCCCGGCAGATACACCTGCCGGCTCAAGCCTTACAGACGATCCCCATTACCTGGCCATTTGCAGTTTGGGGACTCGATCTGGTCGGGCCCTTCAAGAAAGCGCCCGGGGGCTTTACTCATCTTCTAGTCGCGGTGGATAAATTCACCAAGTGGATAGAGGCCAAGCCGGTCGTGAGCGTCACGTCGGCACAGGCGGCCATCTTCTTCCGCGACATCGTTTTTCGGTTCGGAGTTCCAAACTCCATCATCACCGACAACGGAACGCAGTTCACGGGGAAGGAGTTCCTCGAGTTCTGCGACGACTTCAACATCCGTGTCGATTGGGCAGCCGTGGCCCATCCACGAACCAACGGCCAGGTCGAACGTGCCAACGGCATGATCCTTCAAGGACTCAAGCCACGAATCTTGATCGGCTCAAGCGCCCGCCGGTCGGTGGCGCATCGAGCTACCCTCCGTCCCTCGAGTCTGCGGACCACGCCCACCCGGCGGCCGGGTTTACACCGTTCTTCATGGTGTTGGCCAAGCCGTCTTACCAACAGACCTAGAGTATGGCGCCCCAAGACTACAAGCCTTTGATGAGGCTCGGGGGCTCGCCTCGCAACAAGACGCCATCGACCAGCTCGACGAGGCGCGTGGCGTGGCCATCCTGCGATCGGCCGATATCGCCAAGCTCGCGGCGCTATCACACCGCCGAGTTCGAGGCGATCCTTCAAGACCGGCGACCTAGTCTGCGTCGGGTCCAAACCGGCAAGGACAAGCACAAGCTATCGCCACCACAGGAAGGCCCCTTCACCATCGTGAAGGTTCTCGACCCAAAGACCTTTCGACTCAAGGGCGCCGACGGTCGTATCACCGCCAAACGCTTGGAACATAGAAAAGTTAAGGCGATTCTATCCCTAATCTCTTTTCTTCTTTCCTGGCTTGGTCTTTACTCTTACCCTTCCGAGCACCTGGTCGCCCTGCGACGCTCGGGTACCCTATGGCGCCCGCTCAGCTGCTCTGGTCGGCGTTTATGGGTCGGTGACCCGGTGACTCTGAGGCCTCTCCGAGCGGTAACCTCTCGACCAGAGCATTACGGCCTCGCCCGCCAAGCTACGGTTGTTAAGTAGCGCTTCGCGGAAGAAGGAAATGCCCGAGTGGAGCGACCTCTTAGTCAGTCGGGAACACTCCTCCTTCGCGCTAACTCGGCTAACTCACGCGCTCGTGCGGGTCGGTGACCTGACCGACCGTAGTGTCCATCCCGAGCGGTAACCCTCTCGACCCAAGCGTTACGGCCTACGCCCCGGCGACTACGGTTGCTAAGTAGCGCTTTGTGGAAGAAGGAAGTGCCCGAGTGGAGCGATCCTCTGTCGGTCGGAAACACTCCTCTCCCTCACAAGTGCGTATAACTGCTGAGTAACCAAGATTCCTATCCTCTTAACCCCTCCCGAAGCAACCCGACCTACGCATAAGTGACCCCTGCGGTCCTTAGGGCTATGGTCGGTCGAGCGTTCACCAAAAACACAAAAGGGGGCAAGAGGCATACCGGAACTTGTTAAACTTAAGATTGTCTATAAAACTTGACTGTCATTACAATCAATGAAAGGGATGAAATCTAACTACTTTTATTCTTCCTCGAGGGCGACTTGCGGCGAGACGTGGCTGGCGATCTCCCGGGCGTGCGGCTCAACCAAGAACTCGAACCTATCGATCTCGTCGTCGGTCCGGTTCCCGGCGACGCCGCTGCTCACCACTGCGAGGTCGATGCCATCATAGTGCGAGATGGTATTGACCAACGCAGAGGAAGCCCCGAGCGCGGCACCAACCGTCACCGCCCTCTCGATGCGTTTCGCTTTCGGGCGGTAGCGGCGATGCGCTGGCTCGCATCGCGCCCGACGCGGACGCGAACCTCCCAACCGGCCTCGCTAAGGTGCGGCTCGGCGCCAATCGAGGCCGACCGAGTCCTCGGCGACCGCCAGTGCCGCCGCGCCTCGTCCGGCGCGATCGCCATGTCGCGGGCATCTCGCCGCCGCCTGCGCCTCCACGGCGATGCTCGATTCCTCTGTGCCTCTGCATTTTCGGCGCCTCAGATAAGCTCGCTCTGTGGGTCGCACCACCAGAGTTAATTGAAGAATCAAGACACTTACCGGCAGCAGAGTTGGTCAGATTGCCAGCTTCTTCCTTAAGCGCCTCGTAAGAAGTCCTCAGCGAGGCTAAGTCCTTCTGGGCGGTCCCCCGCTCGGAGCGAACTCGGTCGGCGTCCGAGAGCTGGTCGCTCGATCCGCAGACGGTCGCTTTGCTCTGCGGTCCCCTCCGCGGTGACGGCGGCATCCTTGGCCTCGTTGGCCTCCGCCAGGGAGGACTCGAGCTCCGCCACCTTCGCCCTCGAAGATTTGGCCCCCAGGCGTTCATCGAAGAGGGCCTTCGTGGCCTCATCCAGCCCTTGGCGAAGCTCCGCCGCCTCCGACCGCCTGACCACCAGAGCCTCTTGGGTCAGGCGTAGCTCAAGGCGAAGCCGACTGCACTCCTCCTCGGCGGCCGCCCGCTGGCTTTCCGAAGGCCGCAGAGTTCGGCTCGCCGCCTCCGGCGGCCCGTAGATCTTTGCAAAGCGAGCTATCCATTAGCGCCACCGCGTGAGTCGAATTTTGCAAAACGAGCTTTTCCACCACGTCGGCGCTTTGTGGAAGATTCGAAGCAGTCGACCCTTTCGGATCGCTCTATCTCGCCGGCGTCTAGAGCCTTCTTTGAAGGCGACCCACTCGCCTCCTCCGATCCGCCGTCGACTCAGGCCCAAGGCCACTCCGACATCGGGCCTCGGACGTCTGCTCGGCGGGCGCCTGCCGAGCACCATTGGCGCGATGGCGAATCTGATCCCGGGGATCCCGTGGCGACCTGCGCTGCGGGGCCTCAGCGCCCCACACAGGGGGTCGGGCGCCCAGCACTGCGGCAAATCTCGGCCGCGCGATCGCCCGACCGAGTTGTCGCATCCTCCTCCGCGAGGACGATCACACCGACCGGCGACAACCGCGTCGGAGGCGGCGGAGCCCTCGCCGACCTCGGCCCGAGCGAGGCCCGTCCCTCCGTGAGCGGCGCGGCCTCGATCGCTAACGGTGCGGCCGGCGCCATCCTCGCGAGTCGACGCAGACGCACCACGGTCACACCGTGTAGGCGCCTGACGTCACAAAACACACTTAGTGGCCGTTCGAGCTACTTGCTGCTAAATGTTCGAACAAAACAAAAGAAAGGGTAGTGGCCGTTCGAGCTACTTGTCGCTAAATGTTGAACAAAACAAAAGAAAGGGTACTTATCGAGTAGAACGAGTACGCGAGCACGCGCCTCTTCGCCGGTCCCCTCCGAGGCGCAGATCTGCCGGCCGCTTCCCGCCGCCGCCCGCTGGCGCAACGACGACGGCGACCACGCTGTCACCCCGCCGAGACCACCCACCATTGTCTTTGGTGGAGTCGCTCCAGCAGTCCACGCCGACCGCCGCGATCCGTGGTCGGAGAATCCGCAGTATGCGCCTCCGAGAGTGCTCCCGCTGCTACCAGAGGAGGTTGTCCCGTGCAAAAGTGGCCTCTGATATTTCCTCACCACGCGCGGCCCTCGCCGCGCGCTCCTTCTCCTTCCTTCCTCCTCTCCTCCGCTTCTTGCGGGAGGAATCGAAGTCGCGCCTCGCTCGGGCCGCCGCCTTTGCCTCCTTCTCTCCCGGGAGCGGCGCCCGGGAGATCAGGCCCAAGAGCCCCTAGGAAGTGTAAGGGCGCCGGTCAGAACAAATACCAAAGACAGGGGGAAAGAAGCGAAAGAAAATTCCATTAACCTACCAGATTCGGGGGGTGCGCCGCCGAGAACGGTTCCGGGAGGCCACCGGCAGCCTCCATGGCGCTTCCACCCGTAACGACGGCCACCCGGGCTTCAATCTCGATTGAGGCGGCTCCGGCCCGCCATCCTCATGCGGTCGGACGCCTCAATCAAATAGGGGCGAGGCACTGCATCATCGAGGTTGCACGCGCATCCCCATGAAGGCACGCACGACCGCGCCCCCGGTGAGGCCTTGCCTCCTAAGGGCCCTGATTTGCTCCACAATCAGGGCCACCTTCTTCTTTTCTTTCTTCTCAGCGCCCCAGTTCCACTCCTCCCCCGCCACGAGGGGTTCGCCGGTGAAGGGCGGGGCGCTGGCTCCGACGTTCCGAACGTAGAACCACTCGGGCGCCACCCTTGTTGGACGACGGCTGACCTCGACATACTCCGCGCTCGCCGGACCGGACCGAGTGGAAGGCCGTGCCGCCGATGGGTCCGCCACACATCGGGCTTGTCCTTCCAGAGCCTTGCTTGGAAGAGATGCCTCCACAGCGCCCAGTGCGGCTCGATCCCCAGGAAAGCCTCGCACAGCGTGATGAAGATGGCAATGTGGAGGACCCCGTTGGGATTGAGGTGGTGCACCTCCGCCTTGTAGTAGAAGAGCATCCCCCGGACGAATGGATGCAGCGGCAAGCCAAAACCGCGCTCAAAAAACGAGGCGGGCACCACGACCTCATCGTCCCGCGGCGAGGGATTTGCGGCCCCCGTCGGCACCCTCCAGCCGGAGAGATCCTGCGCGGGGAGGAAGCCCTTCTTCACAAGGCCGAGCGCGCGGCTGGCCTGGGCGGAGCACTCCGGCCACGACATTCTTGCGAGGAGAAGAAGAGAAGGCTAAGTTTTTCTTTCCTTGGCTCTTTGTTGTTCTTAGGAACAGGAGGCGAGGGAGGCAAAAAGCGTGGTTGCCAGAAACGTTCCAGGGGCGTGTTTATAGAAAACGAACAGGCACCGACCGAACCGGCGCCCCCTCGAGCGTAAACGTCGCGTTCGCCCTCGTCATCACGCCCGCACCGTAACTCCCGTTCCCAATTCCACCCAAAGATTTAATCTTGACAGACAAGTCGTAAAGACGCCGCCCGAGTGACGCGTCCGTGTCTTGGGCGGGATGGTTGCTCCGGCGCGCCAAGAGGCATTGGGCAGGCCGCGGGCCCAAAATGGCAAAGGCTTTGTGGCTTGCGCCGGGGCCCAGCCTAGAGTGTGGGATCAAAAGGCCTAAACCACTAGATGGGCTTGAGGCCGCCAAACAAAACTTCGAGTTAGGAGGCGGTATGAGGTGAGCCCGCGGTGGGCCTCGGTTAGGTCGGTGACGACCTAATCACCTCTACCCGCATCCGAGACCATACTTCACACTCTCCGGAGCTCATCGATGAGCGACGACCGGTATGCCTCGGTGGCGGACGACCGGGATCCATACGGATTGAGTAAAGAAAGGTTTTTATGGGTCGCCCACAGCAGGCAGGACACCCTACTCGGGACCGTCGCTCGGAAGGGTCCCCTGCAAGGACCTCCCAGGACCCACTCGGACTACCCGTTATAAGCTCCACGAGCACGGCGTTCAAACCAACGCGGGTAAACGCGCGTCGCTCACCCCCTCCAGGTCCCACACCTGCGGACGGGATATATGTGTGGGATAGACGGCGGCCACTCCTCTCGCAGCTACCCTCGCCAGACGAGGACTCGGGACGGATGCCCCGCGTCCAGCTACGACGTAAAACGAGCCCGCGTCCAGCTACGACGTAAAACGAGCCCGCGTCCAGCTACGACGTTAAATGAGCACTCGGACACCCGAACCTCGCGCAGAGGCACGTTCGGTCGTCCCTGCCGACCAAGGCACGGTCTAGCTACGACGTTAAACGAGCACTCAGACACCCGAACCTCCCGAGGGGGCATCGTGGTCGTCCCTGCCGACCAAGGCACGGTCTAGCTACGACGTTAAACGAGCACTCGGACACCCGAACCTCACCAAGAGGCATCGCGGTCGTCCCTGCCGACCAAGGCACGGTCGGTCGTCCCTGCCGACCAAGGCACGTTCGGTCATCCCTGTCGACCAAGGCACGGTCTAGCTACGACGTTAAACGAGCACTCGGACACCCGAACCTCGCGCAGAGGCATCGTGGACGTCCCTGCCGACCAAGGCACGGTCTAGCTACGACGTTAAACGAGCACTCGGACACCCGAACCTCGCGCAGAGGCATCGTGGACGTCCCTGCCGACCAAGGCACGGTCTAGCTACGACGTTAAACGAGCACTCGGACACCGAACCTCGCAGAGGCATCGTGGTCGTCCCCGCCACCAAGGCACGATCTAGCTACGACGTTAAACGAGCACTGGACACCGAACCTCACCAAGAGGCATCGCGTCGTCCCTGCCGACCAAGGCACGGTCGGTCGTCCTCGCCGACCAAGGCACGCGTCGGGTCGTCCCCGCCACCAAGGCACGGTCTAGCTACGACGTTAAGCGAGCACTCGGACACCGAACCTCATGCGAGGCATCGTGGACGTCCCCGCCACCAAGGCGCGGTCTAGCTACGACGTTAAGCGAGCACTCGGACACGAACCTCGCGCAGAGGCATCGCGGTCGCCCCCGCCGACCAAGGCACGGTCTAGCTACGACGTTAAATGAGCACTCGGACACCCGAACCTCGCGCAGAGGCATCGCGGTCGTCCCTGCCGACCAAGGCACGGTCTAGCTACGACGTTAAACGAGCACTCGGACACCCGAACCTCGTGCAGAGGCATCGCGGTCGTCCCTGCCGACCAAGGCACGGTCTAGCTACGATGTTAAAACAAGCGCTCGGACACCCAAACCTTAAAGGCATCACGGTCGTCCTTGTTAACCAAGGCACAAAGCAAACTCATTACAAAGACATTCACGAACAAAAAGAAGATTTTATTATAGACCAACAGGCTCAAACTTTACACAACTTTACATACAGTACTCGACAGACACAAGAATAGCTACGCTGCGGCAGGACCTTCTCAGCGCCCAAGCCTTTCAACATCCGCACGGCATCGGCGGCAGCGACAGACATGTTGGAAGGCCCTTGCCCGGTCGACGGTCACCCTACGCAATTGCGGAATTATGAGCCGATCGCGCTCGCCGTTCGGCGACATCGACGAGCGCGTCAACTACAGTCGGCGCCCTCGCGCCATCACCTCCAGAAGGGCCTCCCTTGCTACCCCAAGCCTCGGGACGACCCGCAGCGTAGGTCGACGGCAAAGAAAGATCACGGTGCGCCTTCTTCCTCCCGAGTTCGCCATCGCCGATCATACTCACCCGGCTCGGCCAAAGGGTCTTCTTCTTTCGCGACATCATCGCCAAAACCGAAACCAGAGGGTGCCCCAAAGCCATCCCAAAGAGCAAAAGAAAGTTTTCTCTTTTAAAGCTTTATCACTCAAGCAGGCCGTGGTATCATTTTATACCCGAACGGATAGAGATTAAACGTCTCCAAAGTAAATGCCGGCGTCAAAAACGCGCCCTCACCGTAACCCGGCGATCCCGAAGACGAGCGCGGAGGCGCAAACCATCTTGGCGCGCGCAACGAGGTGATTCAAAGCCCCGTGATTCGAATACCGGCGATTTCGGCAACCGTCGGATCCGTTGGGGTACACTGCGTAAATCGTTTGACCTAATCGGTCAGCCAAGCGCTCGAGCCAGTCACTATTTTTCTTCCAAGCTCAACCCCAACCGAATGCACAAATCACTCGGGGTTCGGGGCTCTTGACGAATACTTATAACAGCCGTACCCAACGACCCAAAGCGACGAGCCGACGGCCTCAAGCACAGCTCAAGCCCAGCAGACCGCTCCTAGCCCATTATCGGCCGGCACCAAGCAAAGCCACGCGAGACGGCCTTCCCGATCGACCGAGGGCGTCTCGGCTCTCGACTGCTGGCTCCGACCCCGCAATGGACGAGACCCATCGGTTCCGACCGAAAGCGAGCTCCCGACCCGCAGCAAGTCGGGATCCTCCGATTCGATCGTGCTAAGACAACCCCGCCAAGGGCGCGTGTCAAAACTTCCACCACCAGCACCCACGCACTTCGACTAACGGGTCAATCGAGCGACTATACAAGGCGGTGGCTCCTTCCCAAGAAGGTTTAATGATCGACCAAGTCATGCTCCCGATCCATCACCGGTCCACGACAAGACGTAAGACGCGCCCTCTCCCGAGGCAACACCCACGCCAGCGCAGAACATCAACACTCGAAAGGTTCGCAGAGGCGAGTACGCCATTTCCGGAAAATACTTAACCGCTCGACCACTAAGCTACCGACCCGGCATGGGCAAGGCGGCATGATCGATCGGGCGAGAACCAAGGACCGAAGCTCCTAGTATAGGTCGTCTCGTCCTCCCCAATTCTCGATGTAACCTGCCCCTTCCTTTCGTATAAAAGGAGGCAGGAACCCCGTAAGCAAGCGGAGGAAAAGGGAAGAGGAAAAAGGGGGAGGGGGTGAAAAGAGAGAGAGAGAGCGCTATCAAACCCACCTCGCTGAACCATTGGCATTCTCGCTTGTAAAACTTTGTGCAATCATCTGTACCAAGAGTAATACAACACCACCACACAAACTGGAGTAGGGACCTTCGGCCCGAACCAGTATACATCTTGGACTTTCGAGTCTAACCATTCAGGGAGTGGAACGCGCGACCCCTTAAACTTACAAATTTACTTGCCGGTGCTCGAAACGCCGACAGTACCTCACCATGGTGTCGGAGAAGGAGACGGCGCTTGTCGTTGTTCCCAACGACAACCCCACCATGTGAGCCCCCCCTGCCCTCTTCTCTCCTCCTATCGCAAAACCTGTACTAATCTGTGGCAATCGTAGCTCGTCCTGTGTTGGCTGGTCGATCTATTGGTGCGTTGCGAGAATATAGATTTGGGTAGTTTAACATGTTTGGTTATGCTTTATCACTCCTATCTCGAGTAATTTTGTGTCAATTACAGAATTAGTACTTGTAAATGGGAATTGCAGTATTGGTGAACTGGTTTTGTGCCCATCTTTGCCCAATGGTTCTATGGCCGCTGGGAGATCGTTAGTTAATTCATTATGAGTTATAGTCCTTAACCAACTAAAATAATATGCGGTGTGCAAATATGGGAGTGTGCAAATAGGAGCTTGCCCAGATATGCAATGGGGGGTGTACAGTAGAGGAGACTAGCACATTAACACTAGTTCATCGGTTAATGAACTGTTGCACTGCACCTTGTTTATTGATTCGCTGTTGTACCCACTTTTGTTTTTCTAAGGCCAACTTTTAACTTCACTACAAAGGCGGATCTGGTTAGAGGTGAAAACGGGTCGGATACGGGCGGATATTGTTCTTTTCGTATCCTAACCTATTTTTTTTCGGATTCGGAACCGGATACGGGTTAATCGGATACGGATACGGATTCGGGTTATTCGGGATACGGATACGGGTCGAAAACGGATAAAGATATACGGATAATGCACGCATATATAGAGTAATATATATTGAATTAAAATCATACGAGTACATGACTATAGTAACAAATTATATATCAATTAAATTCAACAAACATCGTAGAAAGAATATGCTATTTGAGGATCAATAGAACCAACTAATTGTTAATATAAATGGGCTGATATGAAAAAAAAATGATGAAAATGGGTTGGACCTTACTGATATCCGAATATTCGATCCGAAATCCGAATAGGAAAAATCTGGATATCCGAATAGAAAAAATCCGAATATCCGAATCCTGTCCCGTATTTACCGGATATTGGATGCTCCGGATCCGATCCCGAATCCGGATTCAAGTATCCGGATCCGGTCCCAGATCCGACCGGATAGTAAAATCCGGTCCCGGATCCGGTCTCCGGTCCCGGATTGGGCGGCAGATATCCAACCCGTTTTCATCCCTAGAGCTAGTATTGAAACATGGGTGTATAGATCAACAGATGTACACCCAAAAATTTTGACATAAAAATCAATATTTAATAGGCTATATTACATATATATATATATATATATACACACACACAAACAAGAAAGCATGTTGAAAATACGAAATTAGGGGCATTTGAGTTTTACGATCGCAATCCACTGACCAGATGGCCCTGGCCCAACCTTGTTTGCGTCGCGCGGCCAGTCCCAACTTGGCAAAACATCCTTCTCGCCTCTCAGCCTCCAGATCCACATCACATCCATCGGGCATCGGCGCCACTCAGCCTCTAGGCTCTAGATCCGCCGACGCCGCTCCAGATTAGCCGATGGCCGTGGAGGGCTAACGGGGTGACGGGCCGCGCTGAGCCGCTGACACGCAGGCGCGTTGTCGTGAGGCTCGGAGGCAAAGAGTTGGAGCGGCGAACGGGCGAAGGCTGGAAGCCGAAGGGCAAAGCCACACCCCGTAGTCCACAGTAGCGGCGCTGGCAGGTCCGCAGAGGCGGCGCTAGGCCGCAGCTTAGAGGCAGCCCGAGTCTAGCCGTCGATCCAAGCCTCCAGCCTCCAAGCATCTAAATCGGTAGATCTAGCTGTCCACGGACAGCACCGCCACCGGGGCTGCCTACGCCGCAGCGGGGGAGCAGTCGAGCAGGGGCGAGCCGGACCGTCGGTGCATCGACGGGCGTCGGCACATGCGCTGCTTTGCCTCACCGCGACACCACCCTGAGTTCGGATCGTCGGACGGCCTACCGACCTCTTCGCTACACCAGGTGACCAGGTAGAGGTAGTAACTACTAACTAGTAAGCCGAGTAGAGTAGTGACCAGTAGGGGTGAAAACAGATCAGATAGTTTTTGACTGATCCGGATAATTTCGGATACAGATAGAATTGGATCGGTTATTTTTTCAGATAGTTTCGGATTGGATACGGATACATATATTTTTTGTCGGATACGGATACGGATTCGGTAGCGCATTATCCAGCGGATACGAATACAGATCCGGATTATCCGATCAACTGGGAATCGGATATCCGGTCACCAGTCAAGTATATCAAGTATCAACTATCGAATCACAGTATCGGCCGGTCCTCAAATCTAGGGATGAAAACGTGTCGAATATCTCCCGCCCGATCGAGAACCGGATCCGGTCAGGACCGGATTCGGGATCGAATTTTACTATCCGATCGAATCCGAGACTGGATTCGGATACTTGAATCCAGATTCGGGATCGGATCCGGAGCATCCAATATCTGGTAAATATGGGACAGGATCCGGATATTCGGATTTTTCCTATTCGGATATCGGATTGGATATTCGGATTTTTTCTATTCGGATATCAGCAAGACCCAGCCTATTTTTATCATATTTTTTTCCATATCAGTCCATTTATATTAACAATTAGTTGGTTCTATTGATCCTCAAGTATCATATTCTTTTTACGACGTCTATTGAGTTTGATTGATATATAACTTGTTACTATAGTTGTGTACTCGTATGGTTTTGATTCAATATATGTTATTCTATATATACGTGCATTATCCGTATATTTTTATCCGTTTCTGATTCGAATCTATCACATATCTATCCCATATATGTATACCGAATAACCTGAATCGTATCCAATTCCAAATTCAAAAAAATATATAGATTAGAATACGAAAAAAACAATATCCATCCCTATCCGACCGTTTTTCACCCCCTTACTCAAATCCTCAGCCCTCACCCTGTCTCGCTCCCTAGGTCTCAGAATCCATATCTGGACATCTAGTACCCCACGGCCACAAGGCCCACAACCCACAGGCGGACGGGCCGGCGCCGCCCTTGTCCCGTCTCCCCCCCTACACTGCCGTCGCCCGCCGGCCGGTCTCCCCCAGGCGCCGCTCTCGTCGCCCCCGACGCTGTCGTCGCCCGTCTGCCTCGTCTCCCCCAGGCTCGTCAGTCGTCAGGCCCCGACGTCACCCCGCCCTCCAGATCTAGACATCTAGTCCACCGTCGTCCGCGGTCCGCCTTCGTGGCTCCGTCTGCCCCTGGTACGGCTTCCATGGCATCAAGCAGCAAAGTAAACACGGCCATTGTTGTCTTCCATTCACAGTAGTAACTGAACAAGTAATACTACAGCAGCTAAGAGCACGTGATGCTTAGTGCCTCAGTGGTTATGGTCTGACAGAACATTTCAGTGCCTTCTGCACTCCACTAGGATTCTGCATCCAAAATACGGAGGCACACTAGCAGCATTTAGGCAGCCAAAGGACAAATTGAATTGCCAAAATTTTGAGCTAATTGTTCAGTTTGTCAGTATTGGATCCATTGAGAAATGCAAGGACATAACATGTTTAGTCTCAGCAGCAGGACACCATAGTAAATTACATTGTACAAATTGCTTCATAGATTTTGTTGATAAGACATATTGTTCCATTGTATACGCTCCTCTCTAGCACATACATGCATAGTAAATTAATAAGTAACAACAAAACTATGTGATTGCATGAGGATATGGAAGATTTTGAGGAGGAGGATGTGTTGGAGGACATGGATGAATGACAGAGTGAGCTTATCAGCTTTAGATGTGGTCTCGATGTGTGTAAGTGGCACAATTTAATCTGCGTATTGTTGCTGTATCTAAGCAGGACCTTTTGATACTTGTTGCCGAACTTGCTGCTGAATGGGAATGCATGACAATGGCCTGAAGCTCATGTCCATGTGAACCTCTTAGTCCTTGTTTTATGTTTTTCTTACTGCCATGCATTTGTACTTGTTTTGCTTTACAGTTAATGTAGTAGATGTTGCTTTGTGGTCCATGGGTTACTAATCAACATTCGTGGCCTGAAGCTCATGTCCATGTGGCCTCATTTTGTCTTACTTGTGTTTGAAAATCTGTTATTGATCAACATTCGTGGCAATGATATCTTTATGGTTTAGCTACACCCTGCACATGCGTCGATCTGCTCTGCTTTTTGTTGTTGTTAGTAGTCATCACTCACCAAGTGTGCTGTGGTTTGTCATTTTTTGTATTTCTTTGCTCCTTTACCTTGGAATAATTTGTGCAGAACTGCAGATCAGTTCATCTGCACATGTACTTCATGCGTAGTGATGCACAATCTAGTTTTGTGTTTTCGTTGATTTCTTATGTACAATCTAAGGGGTTATTGTGTTCCGATAAATATCCGTGACCGTATCCGATTCGCATTCGCTCTGTATCCGTATTTGACATTATTCGTATTCGTATCCGGACTACCCGTATCCGTATCCGAATCCAAATCCGACAAAAAACATGAAAAAAATATGGTAGAGCTATTATCCCTCCATATCCGATCCGTTTTCACCCCTAGTGACCAGTGCTAACTAGTAAGCTGCTGAGTAGTAACTAGTATTTAGTAAGCAGATTGCTACTGCTCAACACAAAATTTCATCTGACCCTTGTGTTTGTAAATTGTAAGCTAGTGACTAGTGTTAGGCTGTTAGAGGTAAGAGGTCCAACCAATGAACCACTGCCAGTAGTCTATCAGTATCCTGGTGAGTGTTTATTGCCGTTGTTTTTGATTGGTAGCCATTAGCAAACAAATTGGGACATATAATGACTTGATTTACATACACTTAGAGAATGTTGATGCAGAGATGACCGAACCGGAGGAGGGAGCAGGTTCAGCGGGAGGCAGGCCTGCAGGGCAAGCTGAAATTCCCCCTGTGGCAGTGACGTCGAGAATGGACCACCCTATGCCCAGGTGAAATCCTCAATTCAGTTATTCAAAAATCAATCTCCCATCCTTTTGTTATATTGAACAATATTGTTATAACTCCAAACACTCATTATGAAAATCCTGGATCCGTCGCTGCTTCACTACCTAGGTGGTGCATGTTTACCCAGTAACATTTATGACTCATGTGCAACCATATTACCATAAGATGTAATTTAAGGAAATTTGTGTTGGGTACATTGGCCAACATTTCTAGAACCTAAGAATGAAACCTGTGACCGGATAGTGGATCCTACTGATTTTATGCTTGTAAGATGTGCTCTCTCGTATTATCTTGATGGACTACTGCTAACTAGTGAGCCCTGAATACTTTTGGGTAGGGGTGTTCCCGATGTCGTGATCCCCCAAACGGATTCGCCGCACGTTACTCTTCTAAATCTACAATGGCTCATGTGAGCTACTAACAGCCCCCTCATGACAATTTGTTATACTTTCAGTACACAACTAGCTCTCTCTACATATTTTTTTTTTGTGCCGACATAATTTGCAGCCACATTCAGCTCATTCTTTTAATCAAATTCCTGTTTACTATAATATCCTTGGTAGAAAATCTCCTTGTAAACTTACTGTTATGGTAAAATTGTGTACATCATACATGCATGCTATTCTTTTTTCATGTCCGAAAAATGTTAGTAATAAAGGTTACTGTCTGCAGATGCTACACATGGTCACCAGAAAGACACCCCAATATAGGAAAATACACGATAAAGGTTCCAAAAGCACATGGCACTTCTATGAATCATATTTCAGATATTACTTCAAGATGCTTTGCTGCAGATACTTGTTGTCATGATGAGTTTCATGGTTTTCATGATAATAACTTGGAACAAGACACTGATGAAAAGTTGCTTAGAAGAGCTAAAGAAGTGGAGGTGTGCTTTATGGTTCCTCCTGCAGAAATGTATGAGCTTAACATGCTCAGGGATAAGAGACTGAACTCAACTGAAATGTTGCAATTGATTCAAAGTTTGATTGAAGACAGAAAACAATTGGCATTTGAGCTGTCTTCACAGATTAAGGCATGTCTTACAGAAAGGTTTGCGGCCAAAGAACAATATAAGCGATCCAAGGTAGAATTAGACACCAGAACTAGAAGGTTGGAGAAAGAGAAGACTGATGTACAAACTACCTTGGAAAGGGAGCTGGACAGAAGGTCAAATGATTGGTCAGTCAAGCTGGCGAGATTTCAATCTGAAGAACAGAGACTACGGGAGAGAATAAGAGAGCTTGCAGAGCAGAATGTATCCTTTCAGAGAGAAGTTACTTTGCTTGAATCGAATAGAGTTGATGCTTCTAATAGGATTACTAGTTTGGAACTCCAAAACAAACAACTGAATGATGAGGTACAGAAAGTTAAAAGTGAGCATGACAATCTTCACAGCTCCTCAGTAGAGTTGCATGACAACTTCACTAAAGCTGCAGAGGAAAGGGACCAAATCCGAGATTGCATAAAAGAAAAGGAAGATGACAATAAGGCATTGCACAAAGTGGTTGCAAGGTTACAAAGAGTATTGAGCGAACAGGAGAAAACAATAGCTGGCCTGAGACACGGATTCAATGCTGATTTAGAAAAGAGATCTGTTGGAAGTAGTGAAAGCATCAACAGGATGCAAATGGAACTTATCAGACTAACTGGAGTTGAGCAAAAGCTGAGAAAAGAAATTCAGTCCTGCACCATTGAAGTAGAATATCTTAGGCAAGAGAACATTGCAATTTTAAATCGTCTACAAAGCAGTGGGAATGGATTAGTTTTTTCCTCACTTCGTCTTGACCAGGAGCTTCACGCCAGAGTGGACAACTTGCAGATGCAAGGCTTATCATTACTTGATGACACTATTCAACTTTGTGCCAACTTGTTGGACATGATCAAATCTAAGAGGAGCGAGAACATCGGCAGTGTTGTTGCATTAGCAGCCATTGAATACTCTTTGAAGTACCAAGGTATAAAAGAAAGATCTGAGAATTTGACACAAAGTCTGCGAACAATCAAATCTGTGCTGGCTGAAAAAGACAATGAAGAAGGAAAAACTGGAGAGAACACTGGCGGCAGTCATTTCAGACACGACAAGTTATCTAAGGTACGAAACTAACTTAGAATTTTGATGTTCTGAAGTAAATTGTGAGGGTTGTTCAGTTGGTTTATGACTTTTTTTTAGAGAATAATGTGAAAAACGCCCAAACATTTTCATAAAACTTGCACAGTTAAATATGTCGTAGCGTGGAATTTGTTTATAGAGCATGAAAAACATTGTTTCGAAGTATATATTAGCATGAGTTAAGTTGCAGGAAAAAGTAGTAGCATGGGCAGCTGAAGCTAGTATCAGAAGCTGAAACTAAACCATGTCTTCTTATTTTTGTTCTTTAATGCAGGATGATTTCGAAATTAAGTTGAAAGAAGAAGCTATGCTCACTAGAGTACTAAAGGAGAAGCTATTGTCAAGGGAACTAGACATCGAGCAACTGCAGTCAGATCTAGCATCTTCTGTTCGGATCCAAGATATCATGCAAAATGAGATCCAGAGAGTTCAGGATGAACTATGTTGCCTTAGCCACAAGTCAAAGCATTTGGAACTTCAGGTAACCTTACATCCTTTTCCCCAAAAAGAAACATAATTTCACTATTTCTCCCTTGTAAAAGGGGTTCCAGACTGCCCCCCTCTGTGTACTAAATATGCGTTTAGCATCTGACATCATATGCTTATGTCACCAACGCCACCTTTGGTTACAACTTGTTGCATTTGCAGGTTCTGAAGAAAGACGAGAGCATTAACCAGATCCAGCAGGATTGTCAGGAATCTGCAAAGGAGTTGACTGCTCTTCGGTGCACACTCAAAACAGTAAGCGATGAAAGGGACATCTTGTGGCAGGAAACGAAGCAGTTGCGGAAAACTGTCAATGCCTTGCAAAATAATGTTGCTTCGTTAAAGCAGAAGATCAAATCTCTTGATGAAGATATACTGCTTAAGGAGGGCGAGATGCTACTTAGGGACGGTGAGATTTCGATATTACGGGATAGTATTGACAAGAAGTGATGCCAATTGCTTTCCAAAACATCATACAGATGCAGATCACTAAATGAGGAAACTGTTGACTTCAAAAACTTGAAGTAGAGTCTCTGACAATAGCACACCAGACGAACATCTGAATCAGAGCGTGCCAGTTGATTTGACTTGTAATCGACAAGGTAGATTATGAATTTTATTTAAAGCCGATCGTGAAGATCAATCGGCTTAGATTCAATCAGCCCAAAGCCGATTAAATCGAGGTAAAAAGGTAAGTCCAACTAGCCAATTAAGACTAATCGGAGGATAAAGGTATATCGATTCTGAAGAAGGCGATGCGCAGCAAGATCAGAATAAATCCAATCTGAACGTAATTGATGAAGATCAACAGTCGGCGATGCGCAATTTTATTAATCAAAATTGAATTATAAGAAGAATAAATTACAGGAACTAATCTTAGTCAACAGGAAAAAAGAGAATAATATAAATGTGTGAATTTGATTGTGTTATCTTTTTTGCAGCTCGCCCTTGTCCTCCTTTTATACCCGTCAGCCGATTGAGTCCGGTTACAACACGTTTCGAAGCCTGATCCATACCGATCTTAGTTTTCCTTAACAACCAATTCGGTTTCCAAATTGTATCCAGATGGGATTCTAGACGTATCCTTTTGACCATGGGTTGTCGATTTTGACCACACCTGCTATTTTCTGGTGCAAACATATGCCCCCTATTTTTGGAATATAACTTGTTATTTGCCAAAAATATTGCTTATCGGCTTTTTGCAACATCGGCTAATTGCTAACCCTCATGGTAACTGCCGCTTTAATTGCGTCGTAATTCTCTAACACACGCATAGTGTTTTAACTATTTGCATCTTCTGAGATCCATTTCTCGTCGTTTCAAGTTTTTCACCGTGCTACAAATATGCGGCTCTTACACTGTCATTTTCACGCGCGCAAGCTCTCGAGTTGTCTGCAATCGGCTTCTTGTCTTCATTTATCAAGTCCTTCGGAGTTCACCTTCTATTTTTCGATCGGCTTCCTACCAAGATCGCCAGAATGGATTCTTCTCAGGTATTCATACCAATTCCAAATAGCAATGACCAATTTTATCTAGGCCCGGTAAAAAATCTAAATGTCGATTTAGTTATCAATGAAGAAATTCCTCGCCTTCCTTTATCAGTTGCTGGATACAATATAGAGAGTTGGAGTAAAAGCTTCAGAGCTTGACCGACATCGCTCAAGGGGTAGGAATCTTGGTATACCCGCGTAGCAGCTCAAAAAAGGGGTATATGGGAAAAAATGGGCATAGCCGAATGTCTCCATCTCCTTAGCCAATCCAGAGGCCAATGAGCCCTTAGTGGCCACGGTTTGCTACTTCTGGTCGGATACTTTTAATGCATTCGTGTTCCGCACTGGCCTCGTCGGCCTAACTCTCTTGGATGTAGCCCAATTGTGCTGTCTGAGACCAGATGGAGAACAAATATCGGCTTACAGTGCCAAACCTAGATATAAGCTTATCAAGTCTAAAGGTGAGGGATGGTCTAAGTACATCAGCAACAACAGCAAGGTGCATGGACTAGTATCGGATGAAGAATACGTTGCATTCCTCAATCTCTGGCTAGATCGGTTTTTATTCTGTGGTGCCTCTCTGTGGCCAACCTAAGCATATCAAACCATAGTAAAGCGACTAGTAGAAGGTTATCGGCTAGCCTTTGAAAAAATGCTGTTAGGGGCAGTATACCAGATGATGCATATAATAAAATGTCAGCTTTTTACTGGTTTCACGAAGTTCACCGTTGGTAATGTCGGAGGACCGCTATGGTTTATTCAGATATGGCTATATTGTTTATTTAGCCGATCATTTCAATTGAACCCATCTGAAGATACAACATTCCCTCGTGAAGACACTCCAGAGGGTGCAGTGCCCCAATTTAGAGCCAGCCGATCTTATAGAGAGATTCATGATGTGCTCTACGAATGAGACAAAAGTGACACCCATCGGCTCAAAAAAGTATTTAACATTCTTCTTACAGCTCGATAGCACTGAGTTCGAACAAAATGATTTCTTCAGTTACACAAATACATTCGATTTTTCATAGCCTTCTTTTCTTCACTTAGATGCCGATAGTGCTCTAATGCCGCAAGAGACTTTGGATTTATTCAAATTTTTCATTTTGCCAAGCATACTACATGTCGGCCTTCACACAAGAAACCAGACTTTTCAAACTTCATATGCGTTCTATTGCCCATCCGTTTATGCTAGGCAATTAGGCTTTGGCCAGATTATTCCAAGCCTATCACTCCTCGATCGGGTTCAGCTAAGAGCCAGAGTTCGCAATGCGGTCGCAGCCAATATCGTCCTTGAGATAGCCGATGATCTTCAGATTGAAAACTTTCCACATTTCATATTGAATACGCGTCGGGTAGAACGTTTTTCTTCTTGGTGGTCAGCAATTGCAGAAGCACTTTACTCCGAGAAGACAACATCGATCATTGTTAATGAATTTTTTTCAAATCTTTCTGAGCCGACAATAGATACTAACAGCGATTCAATTGACGAGACTAATTATGTGGGATATACTAATACAAGCCTCGTAGATATTATCGGCGAGGTATCGGCTTGAATGATCTCCTTTACCTCCTGATTTCTGTTTTGCCAGATACATTTCACTAATCATCTTTTGATCCTATCTTGCAGACCAAGGCTGCTAGCAAAAAACCTATTCATAGCCAATCGGGCAGCGACCACCATGGCAAGAGGCCACACCAATCGACTAGCCTCACCGGGTATACTTCAGGTACCCTAGGCATCTAGAGTCCATCGCTATCGGACATGGAGAAAAAACAACCCATTAAGTATACCATGATCGACTGATATCATCTTTATATCCCTTCTGGTAACTAACTCATAGTCGATTATAATTTCAGAAAAGAAGAAGACCAAGTACACCAAAACTCCTGCTAAAAGGGGGTCAAATCCCCAGAAGCAGAGTGGCGAGAGTTCGCCACATGCGTCGGCTACTGCAGGGGTAAGTTGTCCATTTTATTGATTTATGACTTATGCTCTTAAGACATCAGCTTACCCTTTGTCTTTTTACACAGCCGACACCATCGGTGCAGGTTGCAAAAATCCTGGCCGACCTCTCTGGTGTTTCTTTGGAAGCCTTGTCTCCCTCATAGCCAACGCCAACGGCTCCGACAGTTGCTGAATTCCCAGAAACCTCTGACCCAACAAATTTATTGGGCTTTACTTTGGTCGATCTTGACGACCCAGAGATCATGGTCACGGACGACTACAACGCAGAAATCAGAAGAATTCTGGAGGTATCTAAAGAAGCATCGGCTACAGTAACATTAGCACCAGGAATGTAAGAGCGTCTGGATAACCTTTTCAATCTGGTGATGAAGCCTCAATCGGAGATTCTCGCTAACAATCAGTCGATCCGAGATGCCATGGCGGCTGTTCAAGCTGATTTACCCCTAGAAGCAATGGAGGCGTTATTAAATGTCCGCCATTTGGATGAGAAGAAGGCGCAAGTGGAGACGGCCCAAGCAAGAATTGCCCATCGTGAAGCCCAAGAGGCCGATCAGAAACTCCTGGATGAGCTGGTCGCCGATGCCAAAGCGAAGAAAAGAAAATTTGATACCGATGCTTAGTCGCTCAAGATCAGTAAGGAATCTATCTCGAAGCTTGAGGCGACTAAGAAATTCCTCCTGAAAGAGTTGGCCAAGATTGAAAAGTAACTCCTAGAAAGCCAACAAACCATGGAGAAGACTTCATCGACAATCAAGGAACAAAAACTTGGCATCGCCCTGGCCGTGGTAAATGTGAAGAAACAATCGGCTAAGGTGACCCCTGTGCCAAGAAATGCCAAAAAAGATCAGCACACAGTCGATGAGGTGTAAGATATCATTGCCAAGGCTGCAGGCGCTTTGTCGGCTCTGGGTGCAAGACTCCTCGGTTCTGGCCTTCAATGTTAAATCTTTTTTATTATGAAAACTTTGTTAGATGCTCGTCTTTTGGAACACTACTTCTTTAACGTTTTAACTTTATTATAATCGGCTGTTTAACCGATTTTATGCTTATCTTGTTGAGAGCGTCTAGGCTCCCTATATATATAAATTGTGCTTAGTATATAAGTTTTGGTGTTGATGACTAAAAAGGTTACTCAGTGAAAATCAAAAGTAGTCAGATCTGATGATCAAGGTTAAGGTGTTTCTTTTAGTTTTGGCTTGGGAGTTGATTTAAGCCACTCAGTTAAATCACCGTACTATTAAGAGGGACTATTCATAAAAATGATCTTGGTTTATGTGCAGAGTCACTAAGATTTCTTGGAGCATAGGACTTTTTTTTTATATCTCTCTAAAACCATAGTTCTATCTTCTTAGCCAAAACAATTCTCTCTGAACCAAAAACTTCCTTCTGGTTCAGGTGTTCAAAGATCCTAAGTTCTAAATCTCAACTGAGCGTACATCATGTACGCCGGACCGATAAACTCGGTTCGGCGCTGAGAATTATCCTTTTCGAGCGCACACCATGTACGCCGGACCAACTTTTTGGGTTCGGCGTTAAGAATTCTTTTAGATCACATATAACAAGTGTTCATCGGACAAATCTAAATCCTTTCTTCTATTTTAGTCCGACATAAGGTATTTCTTTTTTCAAATATAATTCTGGTCTATATTAAAATGTCAGAAAAATAAAGTCTGATACAGACCTGATCTCTATGTGTACGCCGGATCAACTTTATCGGTCCGACGCAAATGAGTCCCCCTCTGATAAAACCAGTCACTTTCTCTTGTATGTCGGACCAACTTTTTCGGTCCGACGCAAGTGTTGTTCGCTGATACTGAGTTAGTTCAGACCTTGTATACGCCAGACCAACTTTTTCGGTCCGACGCTAACGTAGCTTGCCTGGCTAAGTAAAATCATATGCACAACGGACCAAGTTTATTGGTCCGACGCAAATCTTCTTCTTGTTAGTATAACCGTCCGATCTCTTCACCCTTACGACGGACCGCTTTTTACATCCGCGTGAATGGGTCTTCTCGAGTTCAACTATGCCTTTCAAAGTATGTACCCTGGACCAAAACTTTCATCCGCGTGTGTAGTTTGACTTCCGTTTCACTCTGTTAAAAATCCTACCAAAAGGTAGCTGTTGACCTACCCCATTTTCCCTACCAACCCCCAACGGGCAAATGGCAGGTGTAACGGTTATTTCTGTTCAAGGGCTATATATAGATCGCCTGTGTTCACAAAAGAAACAACTTTGCACATTCACATCTTTTGAGATCCTGAACATCTTTGAAATCATTCAAATCATATACATCTCTTTGATCTTTAGAATTCCTGAGCTTCATTCCATCAAAGAGTCTTAAGCTTCAACTCAGTGAAGTCTCAAACATCATTCTGAATTTATAGAGTACTTGCTCCAAGCTAAATCTAGTTGAGTCTAGCTATTGAATCAAGAGACAAGGCTTGTGGATAATCTATTAATCTTGGAACTAGCTGTTCCTAAACGGTTGGAGGAGTTGTTGGTGCGACCTGTCTAACAGTGATTGTGGAAGGCCACCATTGCTGTGAAAGGTTGAGACTCACCTCACTAGAGTAGAGAAAGAGCTAAGATAGTGGTAAACCAAAGCCTTTGAAATTGGGCATTTGGTGGAGCAATACTTCTAAGGAAGTGCTCTAACGGGGACGTAGGAGTGATCTCTGAACCTCGGTGAAAAATTCCTGAGTTCCTCTGTTTATATTCTTTTTCTCATTCGAATTTCCGTTGTTACAGAGTTTGCTTACAAGTGTTGTGCTGAACTTTTGTACTAAGTGCTTCCGCGCGCCTCTATCCTTTTATTAAGAAAAGTTTTTGAATAACTTTAAGAGTTTTTAAAGTTGCCTATTCACCCCCTCTAGGCCAACTTGATCCTTACACTTGTCACGTAATTTATTTCCTTTTAGCCAATTTAACCGCAGCGAGTTAACTTGGCCTTTAGAACGATACTTCTTAGCCGACTAAGCTCCAACCCAGATGCTAGGATAGTATTTATTCAAGTATTTCCCATTGATTTCTTTAGGCAAAACAATTTCTTCTAATGTCTCGAGTATGTTTGAATTTCTGTCGACTAGCCGATTAATCTTATATGGCTCTTCCCATGTAGGCGACCATTTCTCAAATCGGTTATCTTTAGAACCAACAGGTAGTATGATCTTCCAAACTAAATCGGCTTCACTAAAAGACTTAGGCACCACCTTTTATTATACGCCCTCGCAACTCTTATCTTGTTCTTCTTAAGCCGATCTAGTGTAGATAAGCATAATTCTGCTAATTCGTTTAAGTTATCGATCATAAGATTGTTGTAATTTTGAGCCGACAAACCATTTTGTCTGGCCACTCGTATAGAATCAGTGTTAATCTCCACGGGTAAAACAGCTTCTTGGCCATACACTAGCTAATAAGGCGAAAGCTTTGTTGCTCCGCGATAGGCCAATCGATATGTCCAAAATGACTCCGATAACGTTGAGTGCCAATTCCTCGGTTTTTCATCGATTTTCCTTTTAATTAATTTAATCAACGTTTTATTAGATGACTCGGCTTGTCTATTAGCCTGAGCATAATATGGGGATGAATTTAACAACTTGATCTCCAGGCTCTTTGCGTAATTCTGAAACTCATTGGACAGAAACACAGTACCTTGATCGGTTGTGATTGTTTGTGGTATTCCAAACCGATGAACAATGTGCTCATTAACAAACCCGATTGCTTCGACACTCGTATCCTTTTTGAGGGGTATAGCCTCAACCCACTTAGAGAAATAATCGGTCGCAGCCAAAATGAACTTATGGCCTTTGCTTGAAGTAAGAAATATTTGGCCGATTACATCTATTCCCCATCCTTTGAACGGCCATGGCTTGATAATCGAATGTAAATCCGATGCCGGTGCCAGCTACATGTTGCTAAATTTTTGACAAGTCTGACATCCTTTGTAGTATCGAAAACAATCTTCCAACATTATCAGCCAAAAATATCTTGTTCGTCTAAGCATTCACTTCATCTTATGAGCTGATTGATGAGATCCGCAATACCTTCATGCACTTCACCCATTGCCGCCTGCGCCTCTTCGGCTCCAAGGCATCTTAGCAGCAAACCTTTCAATGTTCGATAGTATAAAATTTCGTCTAAGACTACGTACTTCAATGCTTGCTGCCTAACTTTGTGTTCTGTTGGCTTAGATGGGTCAATTAGATAATCTCTTATCTGCGTTCTCCAGTCGATAGCATCGACACACACAACAGCTTTGCCCACTAGCTCAGTCATCTGATATCGGCTAAAGTCCTTGTACCCTAATGCCTGCTGAGCCAGTGCATTGGCTCTATTGTTCAATTCTCGAGGGATATGACCGATAGAAAATGAGTTAAATGAACCGATAGTCTCGAAGCACTGTTCTAAATATTTGAGTAACACTTCATCACATCATTGGTACTCGCACTTTACTTGTTGTACGATTAACATAGAGTCACTGTATGCCTCAACAGTATCTACTTCGATATTTTCCAATAGTTGTAATCCATTGAGCAATGCTTCGTATTCTGCCTGGTTGTTTGAACATCGGCTATTTAACCGAATTGTGAACTCAAAATTATGACCCTTGGGTGAGATGAGTACGATACCAATACCATCACCCTCTCGACACACCAACCCATCAAAAAACAGCTGCCACGGGGCAATAAAAACTAGATCGGTGGTGGTATCATGTCCTATCATAAAATCGACTATAACTTGTCCTTTAACTACCTTAGCCGGTTCATATGATAGATCAAACTCTATTAAAGCATAAGCCCATTTACCAAGTTGACCTCGTAAAATCAGAGCTGATAACATATACTTTATAACATTGGTTTTGCAAACTACCTTACAAGCCGATGCTAAAATATAATGCCTTAACTTTGTACAGGAGAAATATAAAGATAGGCATAACTTTTCGACGAAAGGGTACCTGACCTCAGCATCTAGTAAACTTCGGCTTAAATAAAAGATTACTCTTTTCTTACTATCGACTTCCTGTGCCAAAACAGCTCTGATGGTTTCTCTTTCAGCCGATATATATAGCTTGAAAGGAACCCCTTTTCGTGGCGCGGCTAGAACCGGAGGGTTGGCCAGGTATTCCTTGATATCATCAAAAGCCTTTTGCCGGTTAGCTCCCCAAACAAACTCTTGATTATCCTTCAACTTCAGCAGAGGGGTGAACGTACGAATCCGACCAGAAAGATTTGAAATAAATCATCAAACCATAAAGATTATCCTTCAACTTCAGCTTTGTTTTGGCTATAGCTTTGTCTCTTTCTTGATTAACTTCTATTCCCCTTTCATGGACCATAAAGCCCAAAAATTGCCCCGCCGACACGCTAAACGCCCACTTGAAAGGATTCATTTTCAAACCATGTACTCTTATATTCTGGAAAACCTTTTCTAAATCGGCTAAGTGCTGTAAGTCATCTTTGGATTTTACTACAACATTATCAATGTATATTTCAACAATGTGGCTGATTAGGTCATGAACAATCAGATTCATGGCTCGCTGGTAAATTGTCTCGGCGTTTTTCAAGTCGAACGTCATAATCGTCCACTCAAATAACCCTATTGCACCAGGACACCTAAATGCAGTCTTAGGTATATTGGCTTCTGCCATAAATATCTGATTGTATCCGGCATTACCATCCAAAAAACTAATGATTTTATTTCTTGATGCAACGTCGATAAGCATATCGGCTATTGGCATCGGATATTCATCATTTGGTGTGGCTTTATTTAAATCTCTAAAGTCGACACACACCCTAAGCTTTCCATTTTTCTTCATAACTGGAATGATATTGGAAACCCACTCTGCATACCGACAAGGCCAATGAACTTTGCTTCCAATAATCGTTATATCTCCTCTTTTATGATATTGTACAAGGCCGGATTAAAGCGTCTAGGATACTGTTTAAACGGCTAATATCCTGGTTTAATAGGCAACGATGTTCGACAAGTTGTCGGCTTAAACCAGGCATCTCATGATACTCCTAGACAAAACAATCTTTATAATCTTTGAGAATTTTGACCAACTTTTCTTTATATTTTACATCTAATTTTGTACTAATAAAAGTTGGTCTTTTCCTATCACTACCACCTATATCGACTTCTTCAAGCAGATCGGTGGATGTGAACCCTTAGTCTTACTTTTCGATTTCTTGGAAATCCTCGATGGCCTCATAGCTATCTGTCATTTGCCGATAGCTTTGCATTTTGTCTTGTAGGACTTTCATTGTTTTCCTTGACTCCATCAGCGTAAAACCTCATTTTCTCGATCGAACGTGCCTGGCTTGACACTGATCGGCATAAGTCCTGTCTTACCAACACAAATGAAGTCACAACCATCCAGTGTTTTCCCCGATATACATTCGGCTTCCTCATGTTGCCAATTTGCATCTGAACTAGCCATAGCAATATGAGCCAATGTGTCAGCCGAGACGACTTCAACTTCACCTCCATTCCACTGGACAAGCGCCTGATGCATGGTCGACGAAATGGAACAATTGGCATGAATCCAATCTCGGCCAAGCAACACACTGTAATTGCCTTTAGCGTCAATGACGAAGAATGCGGTCGGCAAAGTCTTACTACCAACAGTTAACTCCATAACCATAACGCCTTTGACTTCTGTGGGATCGCCTATGAAGTCGTTCAAAACCATATTAGTCTTGATCAAATCTTCATCGGACTTACCCAACTTCTTGCAGGTGGTGTACGGCATCAAATTGATGGTAGCTCCTCCATCCACCAGCATCCTTGATATCGGCTTACCATTTATATATCCTTTTAAATACAATGGCTTCAAATGCCGATGATCATCTCGTGGTTTTTCAAATATCGCATTTTGGGCACCTAAACATGACTGAGCAAAGGTTTCTTTGGCCGACTCGGTTTTAATTTTGAACTCGGTCGGCAACGTGAACACCATGTTGATATTCATCGGAGGCGTATCATCCCTAATCATGGGAGAATCTAGGTCATCGGCTGAATCGAAATCTTCTTCAACCTGCTCTTTCTTCATCCACTCTTTTTTGGTAGTTTTGATTGGCCGAAGTTCATTGAAGGTTTGATCCATCGGAGGCGTATCATCCCTAATCATGGGAGAATCTAGGTCATCGGCTGAATCGAAATCTTCTTCAACCTGCTCTTTCTTCATCCACTCTTTTTTTGTAGTTTTGATTGGCCGAAGTTCATTGAAGGTTTGATCCCTCTGTTTCTCTTCATCAGCCTCTCTAATTTCCCGAGTTCTTAGTCTTTGCAATCGTCTGCGCTGTGATTGGGTAAGACCGGGTGGACACCACCTTCGTTTGGGTTCCATTGGCCTACGTATTTTGCCAGCCAGACTTTCTCGATTAACTGAATCTGACTCCGTCTGGATCTTAACTTGATTCGGCACCTGATTCGGCAGAGAGATTCTCTCGTGAACCGGTTTTCTATAGCTTTTGTTAGGACGATCTCGTATCGGTCCAGACAACCTTTCTTTGGTCGATCGGCTAGGCCAATCATCCTGGAGACAGTGTTCCATTGGGCACATGTATGGAGATAGCAATGCTACTCCTCTCTCCCAGCAAAATTGCCAAAAGAGGCACCTTCGATGAGCTCTTTCTACGTTTTCAATTCGATATATTGTCTGACCGACGCGGAGAATATTGCGGCCGATTACTCATTCTTTCATACTTCTCCATCAACTGAGAAAACATTGGCCCAGGCCTCGCTGGTTTTCTTGGCGATGACTTTTTGCTTTATACCATCTGCCAACTTGCGGGTCTCCTTTGGGTTTAATGGTCTTTGAATTTTTGCTCTCATGATCGGCTTCTATTTGTAATGAACCGATCGTAATTTTTAACATTTGATTATCACCAAAGGTTGACTGAATATCAACTCGTCGATCCTTTCTTGGTTCTTCGCTGTGCATCGGTTTTTTTCCTTTGCTCGAACATTGCACCATATTTATAGGGAACGGATCGACGTCAACTTGCATGGTTAGCTCATCAGCGAATTTTAGCCGACCATCCTCAATAGCTGATTGGATCTGCTGACGAAAAATATTGCAATCGTTAGTATTATGAGAAAAATAATGATGCCACTTGTAATACCTTCGCTTCTTGATCTCGTCAGCCGATGGTATAATCTGTCCCTTGGGTAACTATATTATTTTTTCTTGTAATAACAAATCAAAAATACGATCACACTTAGAGACATCAAAAGCGTATTTAACTTCCGACTTATTCCTAGTCCGTTTAAGCCAAGAACAGACTAAAGATTTTTAGACCCTTTAATCCATTCGGCTATATTCACTTCTGCTTCATCATCTTCAGAAGATTCACTGGGGCAATAATCTACCATGTTTACTTTAGCTTTATCCTTTTCTTTATTATTTCCACCCCCTGTTATCCGAAAACCGGCTTTCTTGAGCCGACACGCGATGAAGCAAGTGACTCAGATCGGTGAACTCTTGTCCTCCAAACTTTTCTTGGAGTGGTGGAATTAGCCCTTGGAAAGCCAAATCGCCCAGTTGATTGCCGGGTAACGTGACATTAAAATATCGATTTCTGACTTCCCTAAATCTTTTAATGTAATCGGTTATCGATTCTCCAAATTTCTGGTAGACAGAACTCAGATCGGAAATCCTGAGTTCCAAACTGCCAGAGAAAAAGTATTCATGTAATCGCCTTTCCAAATCGTTCCACAAATGAACCGAATTTGGAGGCAGACTAGTAAACCAAGTAAAAGCAGCTCCTAATAATGACAATAGGAACAATCTGATTTTTAGCCCATCGGACTGAGCTGCTTCACCGCGTTGTGCGATAAAGCGTCCGACGTGTTCCAATGTTGTAATTGAATCATCACTAGAGAATTTTGCGAAATCCAAGACTTTAAAATTGTGAGGATAAGGCATACGATCTATGTAATCAGGATATGGTTTTCTATAGCCGATGACTTTCCCTTTTGGCTGTATGCCGAATTAATCCCTTAATACAGCGAAAATTTGATCGGCCCAATTGATACTATCGGTCAACGGAATGGTAGATCCTTGATAATGTTGGTCATAATTGGCATTCTGCCCCCCGAGTGCAAACTCGGTCTGCCGATTAGGCTGAGCCGACGGGTGATGAATGTATTGGTCGTATCTGTTATTCCTCCTAGTTTGCGGTTCTGGCAATGGGACAAATGGTTCTGAATAGGTTACCACCCTGTGCGAAACTGGATTCCGAGGCAGGACGGGTTCATGACGTTGTAGGTATCTATCGGATTCAATCGGCTGTGGAACCGATTGTGGAAAAGCGTAAAACGAAGTCGATAGCGGTAAATTCGCCGATGCATCTAGCTTAGCAGCATCGGTATAGGCCTGATAATGGGTTACCCCACTCGGCCGAGGATCTCGTGGTAGTATGATGGTGGGTTGAGTGGCATCATGGTTGGAGGTGAGGTTATGGCCGATGGTTTAGGATCGGCTAACGTGCTCTGCGTACTTTGCGCTATTGAGAAAACAAGATAGCTTGGCAAAGTCTGCATCGGGTCAAGCAGACTCCCAGATGAGGCCAACTCCTGGGTGATAGTTTTAACACTATTCGCAATCATCGACTTAAGTGTTGTAATAAGAGCCGATGATTGGTTTATCAGAGCATGGTGTATAGATTGATTAATCATAGCCGATAGCTCGGCTTGAGTATGTAGATATCGACTTACCGGTCCTTCTGTAACGCCTGCATCACCAAGGGCATTAATGTGCTGAGCGCCTGAGCAAAAAATAGGCAAGAGAGAGCGCGAGAGAGTTGAGAGTTGGGCAGAGTAAATGCAAGCCATCCCCTGTCTTTATGGTGCGTCCAGCGAAATGACCGTTGTTCTGCTGTCGCGTGATTCCCTCAAGTGTGAGTGTGTTCGTTCAAAATTGCGTTAGAGAGAGCGGGATGGAATCAATCAATCACATCGCTGTCTTCTTTGAGTTCAAAACTTAAAATTCATCAGGAGCGTGATTCCCTTAGTTGCATGCATGCATTCACAGAGCTCAATGCTTTACGTCATTTCAGTTCTCTTTTTCTCAGACGTGTGAAAACAAGAGAGATGTTGAATTCACATTATGACGCGTGATTCCCTCAAACAATTTTTTCCTGTGATGTACTTTCATATTCCTTCTCAGCCTCTGTTTTCGCGCTGGACACAAGCTTTTTCCTCTCTCTGTTTTCTTCAGGACAACGGTCATCCAGGCGGACCAGGCCCCCTCCCTCCTTCTCTGGTCTCTGGAGACAAGCGTGCCTGCCAGCCTGCCAGGCACTCCCCGCTCTCTCTCTTTCTCAATTTTTCCCCGGCGCGCCCCTAATTGGCTAGCTCCCTACCTTTTCCTTTCTCTTCCTTTTTTCTTTAGTTCGTCCGCCCGAGTCCCGACGCCCCGAGCAGTCGAGCCCCCGACCGCTCGTCTTCTCCATCTCCCCTCCGCTCCCGCCCCACGCGGCTCCTCCCTCTCCCTCCACGCTGGCCGCCCACCTCCCTCCATCTCCCCTTCCCGCTCCCCTCTCTCTCACTCCCTCCTCCGGCCTCCCCGCCCGCCCGAGCTCCCCTCCCTCGGGCCCCGCCCCGCTCCTTCCCCGCGTCGGCGCGCCCCAGCCTGTTCCCCTCCCCGCGTCGATGCCTCGCTCCCCTACCAGCGTCGACGCGCCACTCGCCCCCTCCTGCTCCCCGCCCCGCTCCCTTCTCCACATCGGCGTGCCCGGCCTGCTCCCTCCCGGCCGGCGCCTAGCTCCTCCCTTCCCTATGTCGGTGCGCCTCGCCCGCTCTCCTCACGCGGCGCCCGGCTCCCCTCCCGCCCTCCTTCCCACGCCGGTCGCCTCGCCTCGCTCCCATCCCTGCGTTGGCGCCCGCTCCTTCTTCGTGTCGGCAGAGCAGAGCCAGCGGCACGGGCGACGGCAGACGCCGCTCCTCCCTGCGCTGCGAGTCCACGGCCATCGGCGGAAGCGAGGCTGCTGGCAGCGGTATGTCTTGCGTGGTGACGTGCCGCCAGCGTGCTCGGGGCGTCGTCTTGCGTCGTCGTGCGAGCCGGCCGCAGACGCACGCCATACCGTCTTGCGTGCCACCCATCGTACCGTTTTGGGCCCGACGACGTCCTCTAACGTGTCGGGCCGGGCCTGGGCCGTGCTGTGCCCTCCGTGCCTCGGGCCGGCCCACCAAGGCACGCCCATGTGCCCACCTCTAACCAGAGGCACCGCCCACGCGAGTAGGGGCAGGTGCCGATACCGACGGATGCCAGGTGCGGCGGGCTGCGCGTGGCAGGCGGGTGATCATCAAAACGGCGCTGAGCCAAAATTTGGAGCCATCACGTCGTGTTCATGCGTGCGTGCGCTCTGCCGCGTCCCGCCCGCATGGTGGATCGTGTAACGAACCGGGCCACGGAAAGTGGCTAGGGCTTGCCGTGGTCTTGCCATCAAACAAAGCAGCGGCGCTGCGCGGCTGTGGCGCCGCTCGATGCGTGCTCACAAGTGCTATTGTAGCATCTATACCCCTTTATAATGCACCTAAGCATTCTTTTCTACGTCCACCTCAAATAATGCACCCCACTAGAGATGGCCCAACATTCATACACCCAACGAAACGTCCCCAGAAACTTGCCTCCATCAAAATTAACCTCTCAGATCTTTCCTCAGCTTTACTCACCCACATCCGATGGCCATTGTTTAATGTGTCTAACTCATCCCATTGGCCCACAATAGATCTCTCCCCACTTCTAGCATAATCTCAAGGAAAAGGAAACAAATATCCTGGAATTAAAGAAAAGGAAACAAACGTTCTAGAAAAGGAAAAGATCATATATTACGTGCTGGGAAAAGAAAACCGGAATACAGGGCACTGTACTAGTGTAATGTAATAATAGTATCCTCTCAAAAAAGACAGGTAATAATAGTTCCTAAACAAAAAGGTAACAGTAGATCGCTTGTTTTCGTGTTGAATGATCACCATATGCACGTGTGGACAAGATACCAGCTTAGTTTATACAAATCTTTGTGGTTAAATGCAACATATCCAATATAAATCTATGTTAGAGTATTACTCATACAATCTTCGATGTGAACTATTTAATCTGTATTCAACGCATGAGACAGAGATAGGCTTCCAATCACTTGAGATGTTTTTGCAAGATGGTTGAAGAGTACATAGGGTTTCTTGCAAAAAAGTTTTAAGTGATTGAGAGTAACTTACTTTATCACGTACGTTGAATCTAAATCATATGGCTCGTATTAAAGACATATGTGATGCCTTAAAGTGAGTTTACACCGAATATGTTGCCGTAGTTGAAAGTTGAGAGTTAACACAGCAACTTTGCTCTTGCTCTACCGGGGTATGATTTAAGATGCATTGTCTTGTGAAGGAGCTGGCAATTTCGTATCACTGGATAGCCGCATACCGTTTGAAGGAAAGCATCGCCTTGCATTTATGCTTTCCAGTTTTTATACTATTTGTACTGTTAAAATGCTTCAAGATTCGTACTTCATTTTTGCAAAAGGACCCTTTTTCTTCCTCACCCTTGCTCTCTCCCCCTTCTCTCTCTCACCCTCTCCGTCCTGATCACCGGCGAGGCCGCGCCGCCATCGGCCGTCGCGCCCGAGAACACTGCCGCGCCGGATCACCTGGCCCTGAGCCTGCAGCTACCGGATCCGTCGCCCCTAGCTCCACGTCCGTCTTCCTCGGCTCTGGTGCACCTCCGAGCCACGCCACCACCACTGCGAAGCCGTGTCACCACCGGCTTCGTGTTTGCATGTTTGGTATCGTGCGTGGCTACTTCAGGCGCCTAGGGGCACTGCGAACACTTGGTGCCGGTCAAACGCTTGGAGCTGCATCACATGTACACCTTCTTTTAACTGCATTCTCGTTCTGTGATGTACAAGTCTGTTTGTTTCCCTTGGAACAGAGCCAGATAGTTGTTTATGGATTTTTTTTTAAATAATACTATTTTTATTCTATTTTACAAAAATAATATGCCGAATTTTTTTTTACAAAACTACCCACTTGTCGCCATTTCAAAAGGCGACAGAGAGTCTGTCGCCATTTCAAATGGCGACAGACAGTCGCCGATTGAAAAACCGACAGACTTTGTGTCGCCATTTGAAATAGCGAAGGACTCTCTATTGCCGTTTCAAATGGCGACAGAGAGGTTTAGCCCATTTTTTTATTCGAATTGCAATGTATGTAAATTATGAGCTGTAGTGTAGTTAATAAAAAGTCAGTATTAGTTGTTGTGATGTTTTACGAGAGGGAGATCAAAGAGAGTGCGAATCTGAGACGAGGGAGAGTGATTTTTTAGCCTTTTCGGCAGCCCGTAAAATTTAATGTTTAAATGTAATTTTTAGGAAGAGTAGATCAGATTTGCTCTTTGATATGTGCACTACCATATTCTGAGAAAATATTTAATTTACACCTTGCTTTGCATCTAATTTTCGCTAGTGCAACAACCCTAAGTATTATAGTCGACAACAACGCATGTTATAAATAGTTCCCACGAAGCACTTAAATTATTTGTTGAACATATATATAAGGGCACATACATCGAAAGTTCAGATGATAAAATAAGCAATAGATAGATTATATTGCAAGGGCATTACAACAAGCCGAAATTGCTTGCGAACTAACTAACGAAAGCCTTGGTTGTCATGGTGGAACAAATGATCGTTCCGCCTATCTGAGTACAGCGGGAATGATGCCCAACATTTTCTGCATATTACATGACCCGTGTAAATGTTGCGATTTGTTCTCGGACACCGCTCAATCCCTACTATGAAAGAACTCCATGGTGATCCGCAGTGCTCCCAACTATCGCCGATTGGGTGCCCTATGTTGTACGTCTCGAGTGTGTAAGACCGATTTTTTTGGTATTTTTTATGTGGATTTCTGCCGTCCCACATGGGCATGTCATCCCAATTCCCGGCGTCTCTTATGTTAATACCACAGGTTCCGGATGGTGCGCGTAACGCGTCAAGGATTTGTTGCGTGGTGCGGACCTCGGCGGCCGCTTCCTTGTCCCTTCCTCTTGAGGAGGTACCCTCTTGCACCTACGGTGTGTTGGCGTTAGCGGACACTTGTCGAGACGCTGCTCTGTTTGGCTCGCACTCCAGCGTATGGTGCGGGAGGTGTGTGTTGGGCTTATCGTTGTACTGGCGAGGCGTGCCTGCGATCAATGCACGTATGCCGCGTTGGCGTTGAATAACAGTAGGCGTACTCGAGTGCCGCTTTTCGGGCGGTAGTAGCACCACGGGAGGGTTGCTCCCCGATTATCCCATACGGGAAGTTTGAGATGTGGGTGAGTGCGTCTCGGGTCCACCAGTTGAAAGTAACCGCACCATTAATCCTCGGCCAAGGGCACCGGTAGAATCTCCGGTCCGCTAGTTCATCGTGGCGGTATCAACCATCGCTGAAGGTCGTGTTCGCAAAAGTCGTGGCTTTGGGTGGCCCTCGGGAGGTTTCTCCTTTGACTCGAGCAATTTCGCAATTTTCTTTTGAACTCTGTATGCGATGGCTGGTTTAGAATTACTACTTTGTGAGTGAAGCATGGGTTAAATCGCATAAAACTCACCGATTGGTTGGCCTCTTGCCCACCGCCACGAACTCGAGTCGCTCTAGAGCGGGGCGTATCTGGCGGCCTCTCCCACGGTTGAAGTTCTCGGGCGAAGCGGGTTGGCGTCGTGGCGTTGTAGACAAATTCGTAGTCACGTCGTTCCGGGCCGTCGATCCATTGGAAGAAGCAACACCGGTCCTTGTGCTGAGAAAGGAAAGAACAATGCATGAAATGTACTGTTAGCCTGTATTTTATGGATACAAGTAGGTTTACTGGTAGGACGGCACAACTGATGAGTGGCGCGGCGCCGTCTCTCCGTGGGTAAATTGCATCATCTTCGCCGGAAGGTTGCAGTCGCATTTGGGCTTGGGCAACTCCGGCAGAACTGGGGCGTGCACGCTACTGGTATCCGGGTATTCGGGGCGGGATGACTTCTGCTTGCTGAAGAGGCGACGGTAGAACGACATCGTGCCCTAATTTGTGTAGGTTCAGATGGCGTGTATTGCTTGTTTGGCGGTGTTGGATGTGTAACCCTAGGCCGGTTTTATAGTGGTGGTGAGTGGTTACTCCGCACGACTACAGCACTTGTCCAGTTTGACGTCCTGGCATCCTCTGTGAAAAGTTGCACGACATGTCACCCATCATCAAAGCCGCACCACCTTTGTCACCTTCTGCGAAAGGCCGCACGATTTGTCACCATCGAGAAAAGCCACACGACTGTCATCACGAACAAAAGTAGGCAAAGTGAGTGGTCACTTTGAACAATGCTGCATGTGTGACAAAGCACGTGTGCGAAGCGATGAGAGGTCTGCATGTCGTGTGGTCAAATCGGCTGAAAAGGTTGAAAGCATTGCGCCGTGAGTTGTCTAATCGCGTGGAAAGCTGCTACAAGGTCGTACATATGTCGAATGGTGTTTGAGGCTATTACTCCATAGTTTATCATGTAAACTGTTATTTTACGGAATCCACTAAAAGCTATAGTGATCATACCGTAATAAAACATAACTTATGTAAACAAAATTCTATAGCTGAATTTGACGTAATATGAGGAAATAAAGCATCATTTTGTGTTGATTACAAAATATATGAAAGGAAACAATTAGTTGGGATAGTTGCCAATGAGCGTGCTATCGCATCGACCGACAAAGTAGCTACGTGTGTCTTTGTCCTATCGGCGTGACAAAGTCTTGGTAGCATATTTACAAATAGCGCCACGGAGTAAAAGATTATATATATCACAAAACTTCATAAATAAAACTAACATATGTGATATTACATGAGCTAAGGAAGTAAAAGACGAGATTGTTTATGGTACATCATGTGTAAAAGAAACAAACTAGCTAGGGCCTGGCGGTGCAACACCTCGTGTGGTCCTGTGCCTCCTGACGACGCACATGTCGAGACGGATATGTGAGTGGTCGGGGCCCGTCCACGAGTACTCCTAGGAGGCCGGACTGTGGCGTGAGTGAAGGCGTCTGTGTCGGTGAGATGGCCGGGGCCGATGGGTGAGGCCGATCGAGTGCGACGAACCAAGTACCACACCGTGAATGCGATAAGGATCCACGAAAGTCAAGTCCTCATCTGGAAAGTACCGTAGTCCCCGAGGTGCTCGCACTCTGGTCGGCGGATCGACCATTGATGACAAACTTTTCAAGTTAGAACGACACGTTATGTGAACAACAAAATATATGAAAAAGAGACCACTGATGTACTGCGGTCATCGGAACGACACCGGTCGGTACAGTGGAGCCCAGGCGAGTGTCCGACGGCGGTCGGGTGCGCCTATGTCGACCTCGCATGTTGAGCGAGCGAGGGGATCTGTACCACGTCGTCATACTGGGCCGCTACACGACGTCGGTGTACGGCATGGTAAGTCAAGTCTCGAATATGGCGCGGCGCCCTCGAAGGCCGTCATTGTGACCCTATCGTATGGGTGGCACCGATCATGTATCAACGCAAGCGTCGCCTCGTGTGCCTCCTCGGCAAGGTCGCTCTGCAAAACGAAAAAGGCTAGTTAGTTGGCATAATTTTCAAGGCGTTACGTTGAATGACAAATGGAGATACGAACCGCGCGGTGGAAGCGAGTCTGGTGGGTGGGGTGCGTGTCGGAAGTGGTCGGATCGTGCTGGGAGGTGACTCCACGACGCGCTGCTTCGAGCGCGGTGCGCGTCTTTGTACCACTCGATATATCGTCGACGTCGTGGTGGTCGTAGGGGCGGTCGTCGATCACATCCGCAAGAGCGTTGCCATCGCTGCGCGCATGAGGTACCATGCGTCTTTGCCCGACTCTGCGTCGCGATGAAGCCTTTGCGTGTGTACCGCAAAACGAAAGCGCAACATTAATTCGCAAGCCACCGAGATCGTAAGTACTAGCGGAAGGGAAAAATGTAGAAATACGAGCGAGTGCACGGCTGGAACAACGGCGCCTATGGGTGCGGGAGCGCTGCAAGTAGACCAAAGCGCCTCAAGACGCGGTGGGCGTGCGGCTCGGCGAACACATCGAACACCAAGTGGCGTCGGGTCAACGAAGACGCCGCGTCGTGATGCATGCGGCGACGACCAAGCGGCGCGTGTGCTGCACAAGCTTCGGGGCGTGGGGCGCCATATGACTCGGTCGTCCGTGGTGGTCCAACATCGCTACGTCTTGAGGGTGCGAAGCGTGCGTCATCTTCGGGTGAACCGCGGTACGCAAAAAAACACCGGCGATGAGCGTTAGTACAACACGTGGAGAATTAAAAACAACATACGGCTACGATAAGTATCTTGACGGTCGGCGACACCACAATGTCCCCATCGTCGGACGATCAACCTCGTCCCGGAACCCCTAGAAATCTGCGCGGTAAGGCCGACGGTCTATCGATGGTCGTCCGATCTGGAACCTCTCGAGCGACCACGGTGCGAGAGCAAAGGGCGTGCCCGAGAGTGGACGAGTCGAACACGCGACGACACCCGTCGCACGCGGCAGCCATAACATGGGAGCATGGCCTGTGTAATAGACGAGGCTTATTGCAGGTGCAGACACAAGTTTGCCTGTGTATGATGCATTCGTGAGCAACTTTCCGTCGGTTCGTCCCACGACCGGCTTTCTCCTTGCACATCACCTCGAAATGGAGCTCCCTCGTACCCATCTTCGTTGCTCCGTGCATCTCCCCCTTCTTGCCTTTGTCCTCCATGTATGCAGAAATCATCTCTGAGTACTTCATAGCAGGATCGTTCATGCGCGTGATCGCCCTTGCATGGCGATCAACGAAGTACTTTGTGATGCCACGAAGAACACCCTCAACAATACCAACCAAGGGAAGGGGTCTCAACCCTCGCATCACCCAGTTGTAAACCTCCGCAAGGTTTGTTGTCATGACACCATACCTCGCACCATTGGTGTCGAAAGCGAGCCCATTTCTCCCTAGGCTCATGCTCTATCCATTCGGAGAAGCGTTTGAGCCCTTCCATTCCTTGAACCGGTGGGGAGGGTTAGTGGGTAACTCCTCCGGTAGCGACTGGGGCCTCCCTAAAGTGGGTGCCCTCTTCGTTGCCTCATTTGTGTGCCTCGATGTCGACTCATCTAATTTCTTCAGTACATCAAACTTTCTCTGCTGGTTACGGTCATGAGCCTCTTGAAAAGCTTTGTTAGCTCCTTGTTTCGAGCCGCTTGTAGAAGTTGGCACCCATATGGCGCTTGCACCACCTACTACATAAATCGGGCCATGGATGAGTCTCATCCACACCTTGTCTGCAATCGAATAATTGCCCTCAAAGCCGGAATGCCGATCGTGTATGATACACACTCCAGTGGCGATGAACGACACCGCTTTGACATTCGTAGGAACCAATGCGACTATCGTGTTTTCACCCTCCACAAATGCGGCGCTACGGGAGAACTTGATTATTGCCATCCACTCCTATGGCGGTCAATATCGCCCTTTGTATTTACCGGTCAAAAATGTCCCATCGACACATAACAAAGGACGACAATGCACGAACGCATTGATGCATGGACCTAAAGCGAAGAATGCACGCTTCAAAACCATCTTCCCGCAGAAGCTGCGAAGGATGCTCACAAATGTCCACATAAGTTCGAGATTTGGTCCTTTATCACTGAAGCAAACACGCAAGTTACGGTAGGAGTCTTAAATGCGTCTTGAACCGTGTTTCAATGCCTTCGCTTTGCTCTCCATGCCTTGGCGTAGCTTATTGTATCTTTGGAACCTCTGTTGTATTGCGAGTCACGATGGCCGTGGCCCTAAATCTAGGTTGCCTACAATCTCTCCGTACATTGCATTGGCAATAAAGCGATGATATGTTACGATGTATTGCTTGAGACTCCGTTAGTACACATATATGTGGAGCGACTATAGAACACTTCAAATGGTGTCCCATTTAGGTCCGGTATGCGCATGGGCGCGCCACGGGCAACCCTCCGTCGGTATCTTACATCATACACCCGTGATCGGACTTTACAACCTTGAAGGCTCTGCGCAACGACAGCGACCATGCTATTCTTCGCTCTTGAACCTCACTCTTATTCTTGTAAATTGCATCTTGTCTCACCTCATTCGATCATCTGCGAAGGAATCGTTCGTCATCGTTCACCACCGACTGTCGAACGGATACTCATCCCACTGCAGAGAATAGATCTTCAGCGGCTTCATCATCACTTAAAGCCTCATAGTCCTCATTCTCTGTGTCCATCGCTCCGACCACTGACTCAATGTTTTCGCCCTCGTCTGCCATGCCCATTGCTTCTTGAACCTCTCCCGTTGCAACATCAGCTCTCCCACCTTGCACTTCGTACTGACCCGAACCTACATCCTGCTCTACTAAGCCTTCTCTACTTCTACTGCTCTCCCCAACTTCCTCTGGTTCTTCATCAACAACCTCTTCTTTGCGTCGCATGCCCGGTATTGACTTTCTCAAATGCTTGTGCCAATAACACTAATGGCCATCCTTTCTCAATTGCAATTCTTACGCACGAACTCCAAGATTTGACCTCTCATTTCCATTAACTCCCGACGTGCAATCTATTCTTGACAAACTACTCCATGTAACTTCGGATCATGCAATTCACGGTCCAAAGAGAACATGTGGTACAACCATCTCATAACCGTAGCCCATGAGCGCTCCCCTGCGCGTGATGAGGCTAGCCTCTACACTTGCGAAATGACTTAGATCTACCCTTCAACACCCATATGCGAACTCCTTCTCCATAATATATTTTAAATTGCACTCTATCATCCATACATCATGCAAATTCATCGAATTCTTAACATTTGCACAATTTAACTCTACATTGTACGACTAATAATGATCACAAATTTTAATTCTAAGAACGTAGTTTAATTCATTCTACTTTCGGTCCATACTTGCCGGCCAGCGTTTAATCAGTACAGTTGCAATATTTCAATTCTTACAAATTCTTCAGATTCCGTGATCATTTCAAATTTCTATGAGAACATAACTAAACTAATGTGTCAGAACCTCTGATTGAGTTATATTTGGTCTCGACAATTTTAGCCACCCAACTCTACATGACATCTCCGAATTCTTAGTACACAAATAACCGAATTTGGATTCTACATTTCCCAGTTCGTCGAAAATTTATCCATGATCTCTAATCAAAAAACTATTATTACAATCAAAATTTTAATCCCTACCTCTAGGTCGTCCCTACATCGAAAATTAATTACTAACTAAGTCGCATAACTAAACATCTGTCCATACCGACATAACTATAAATTCCTGACTAATTCATCTAACTAAACATCTATTCTTACCGAAATAATTATAAATTTCTAACTAAGTCAACTAGTGACGAATACTAATAAAAAGGATACCCCAACAGCCCGAAGCGACGAGCCAGCGGCCTCAAGCATATCTCCACCCAACAGTCGCGCCCGCCCGCCGCCAAGCCGAATCGCTGCGAGATCGCGCAAGGCATCCGCTCCCGACCGCCCGGGAAGCGAATCCGACAGACAGCGCTCCCGACCCCTCTTGGCGGGCGGGATCTCCGACTCAACCAAACCAAGGTGACGAACGCCGAGTGCCGCGTGTCGAGTCCTCATCGGCCTACCGCCACGTACCCGAATAAGGTCAATCGAGGCGACTATACAAGGCGGTGGCTCCTTCCCAAGAAGATCCGGTGATCAGAGAAGACAAAGCTTCGGCCCATCAACGATCCACGTCAAAGACGAGCGCACGCGCTCCCTCGGCGGCACCAGCGTCACGCACCTCGGCGTCGGCGTCGCAAGGATCACAGAGGGCAAAGCACGCTATTTCGGAAATACCTAACCTCCCGACCACCAAGGCTACCAACCCGGCATGGGCAAGGCGGGTGGCGACGATCCACGGGGCGAAGGACCGAGCTCCTAGCATAGGTCACCTCGCTTTCCTCCTAACTCTCGATGTAACCTCGCCCCTTCCTTCGTATAAAAGGAGGCGTGGCTAAACGATCGTGGGGCAACGGCGAACGAGAAAGGAGAGAGCGCTATCAAACCCATCTCGCTAAGCCATTGGCATTCTCGCTTGTAAAACTTTGTGCGATCATCGTACCAAGAGTAATACAACACCACCACACACGAACTGGAGTAGGGACCTTCAGCCCGAACCAGTATACATCTTGGACTCACGAGTCTAACCATTCAGGGAGTGGAACGCGCGACCCCCTAGACTTACAAATTTACTTGCCGGCGCTCCCGAAAACGCCGACAACTAGCTAAACAACTTGCATCAGGTTCTCATTCCTAACTAAGTCATCTACCTAAATAACTATTATTACTCTATTTAATCTGATTACTATATTACATATTTAACATTTAAATACTTAAAAAAAATTAGTACCTGACGAAATGCAGATCTTCGAAGTCCCTCTCCCTCTCCCTTTCTCCTCCTCCTCCTCCTCCTCCCTCTCCCTCCCCCTCCCCCTCCCCCTCCCCTTCTTCTCCTTCTCCTTCTCCTCCTCCTCTCTTTTCTATTTTTTTTCTCTGCGCGGTGGCTGGCTCGAGTGAGGGCAGGGGCCACGCGCGGCTTTATATAGGCGACTCTCTGTCGCCGTTTGAAATGGCGACAGACAGGCTGTCGCTATTTAAATTGGCGACAGAGGTGACGGTTGCTCTTTGTCGCCATTTGAAATGGCGACAGAGAGTCATCCCCTATCTGAAAGCAATGACAGTCATGTCATCGTCATTTGAAATGGCGACAGACTCTCTGTCGCCTTTTGAAATGGCGACAAGTGGGTAGTTTTGTAAAAAAAAAATTCGGCATATTATTTATGTAAAATAGAATAAAAATAGTATTATTTTAAAAAAAAATCGTTGTTTATGTTCTTTTATCGAAAAATCTTATGGCCGCTTGCTTTGGTATGCATGCTTGAATTTAACAACTATTTGAGCATCAAGGGAATCTGGAATATTTCTTCAAAGTGTTCTTTATGCTGCTCTTGGAATTGAACCCACCAATTCATATTGCCCAATAATTACGCATCGTTACATTAGTATTGTTATGGTTCTTTACATTCAAAGTTTTGTCATTAAGTTTGAACCTTTTAATATTTGCCTCAAATTTAGCAGATGCTCATCCTCTTCCTGCCTGCGAAATCATCAGAGAAGATAGTTCAGTTACATCTCATTTGTCAGAGTTTGACAATCCCCTTAGTCTGTGTAATATGCGTTATAGGCTAAGGTTAATTTTGAGCCTTTTTATATTTGCCTCAAATCTAATCTAGCAGATGCTCACCCTCTTCCTGCCAGTGAAATCATCAGAGAAGATAGTTCAGTTACATCTCATTTGTCAGAGTTTGACAATCCCCATAGTCTATGTACTCCCTCCGGTCACAAATAGTAGTCGTTTTAGACATCGATACGGTCCCTAAAACTTAACTTTGACCACTAATTTCTATTGTAATATATTTAAAAAATCCAATGAAATTATAATATTAAAAGTACGTTTCGAGATGAAACTACACATATGATTTTCATACATCCAATATAAATATTTAAAAAGATATTGATAGCTAAAATTTCAAAAGTTTGAGTGCACGTATCCCAAACGGACAAGTTTTTATGAACCGGAGGGAGCATTTTCTGATAGTTGTCATTTAGGTTAAGGTTAATTTTGAGCCTTTTATATTTGCCTCAAATCTAGCAGATGCTCACCCTCTTCCTTCCTGTGAAATCACCAGAGAAGATTGTTCAGTTACATCTCATTTGTCAGAGTTTGATAATACCCTTAGTCTATGTAATTTTGAAATAGTTATAGTGGAATTTCTTCCCTTGAGATTGAATTGATGAATTTACCTGGTAATTTGTAAAATTAGGCTTATAATAGCTGATCATTTGCTGCATGAGATCTGTAAATGTGCTTGACTGCTCTGTCCTCTGAAAAAGCCATGTTTCAGAAAGAATTATCATTTTTACATTAATTTGTCACCTTTTTGTCCTTCTTTAAAACCTCATATATAATTTCAATTATTCAAATCATACCTGATTTGATGATTCGTAATTTGTTAATGATTTTATATTGGTAGCTTTTTTTCTATCATAATTTACTAAGTTCAATTATGTGCTATACTAACGCAAGTCTTTTTTTTTTTTGTCTAACCTGTGAAGCAACGTGCAAATTCTGAAGTCACATACTTTTCTCTGAACTTTCATAGTTCAATATCTAATTCAAAATTAATATTACCTACTGCAGCCATGACTTTGTTGTCTCTTCAGAACATGACTTTGCGTACTCCATGAACCTCCCAAATTTTCCTTACTATGAGCTTGCATAATCCATGAAATCCTTCTTTAAGCTAGTAGCTTACAGCTTTATGTGCTTCTTTCTGTAAGCTAGCAGCTTCAGAAAAATGGCTTTGCATAGACAATTTTTCCTTAATTAGCTTTCGTCTTGTATTTTAAGTTGTCTTGTAAGGTATTATATGTAAAACCAAATATGCTTCATTCTCATAAGGAACTTAATCTTCGGTAGGTAAAGTTACGGAGGATCTCGATGGCATGGTTAGAGACTAGATACTACTACATATTTTGAAGCAGTTCGTATAGATAAAGAGATCATTAACGTTGTAGTGCAGAGATTTTATTTTCTTTATCATTTTAGGGGTTCACCAATCCAAGAAATTTTATTCTGTCATTTATTTTTGAAGGGGTTCACCAATGTTAGATCAAGAAGGCGATCTGGCCAGTCTCCTCCGACTCATTTTTTTTTTTTTGCGTAAGAAATTTTATTTTTATTTATATATTTGATGTGGTTCACAAATCCTACAAATCTCCCATCTATCTTGTTTTTTGTTCGTCTTTATATCTTAATTTTATTTATGAACGAATGCAACTTGGACCCTGCTAACCATTAAATTCCTGTCATGTAGAGCAGTTTTTGTTAATTTACATGTATTTTTAATTGCTTTTACCGGTTCTAAACTCATGTAATTGTGATATATGTATACTGTAAATCACTTTAGAATGTGATTGCCTGGCCATGACGGCCCTGTGTATTGTTTAGATGTGTTTTTTGTTGGGTGAAGACACCGAGAAGCTTGATGAATTTTTATTTTAAATAATACAATTTTTTATTCAAATTGCAAAAATATACGTCGATCTCAAAAAATTATAAAAATATATTTTTGTCGCTCGTGTATGGGGCGATCGTCTCATACACGGGCGATCGGTGCGGTTTTCAACGCGCGATATTTCCTCTGTCTGCGGTCAATTCCTAAAGAAAATCATAACTTTTTCATATGATGTCGGATGGAGATGAACTTTATATGAAAATTGTATCTCTCGACGGGATCTACAACTTTTGTATACAAATTTTTTTCATTTGAATCCATTTAGATAGCCAAAAACAGGATAGAAGTTTCAGATCTAAAAATAGATCTGTTTTTAGATATGAACATTCTATCCCATTTTTTATCATCTAAATGGATTCAAATTGAAAAAGTTTATATACAAAATTTGTAGATCCCGTCGAGAGCTACAATTTTCATATAAAGTTCATCTCCATCCGACATCATATGAAAAAGTTATGATTTTTTTTTAGGAACTGACCGCAGACAGAGGAAATATCAAGCGTTCAGAGTGGCACCGATCGCCCGTATATGGGGCGATCGCCCCATATACGGGCGATAAAAGTATATTTTTGTAATTTTTTGAGATGGACGTATATTTTTGTAATTTGAATAAAAAATTATATTATTTAAAATAAAAATTCGAAACTTGATACACGAATAGCCCAGTACACGGACAACCTAAGTTTAGGCCCGTTAACAAATACTAGGCCCAATAAATACAACACAGAATCAAATAAATCAAACTATCAAAGCCGGAAATAACGACCCGTTAAGCCTCTGCGGGCTAGATAAGGTGCAGTACGCCTCATATCGTAGCAAGCGGTGTGTCACAATCTGTAGGTGCTTCAGTTCTTTGGTAACCTACTAAATTTGACCGAAAAACAAAAAAATTTCAGTCGAATAATGTGTAGACAGTCTTAAATTTTATACCATATCAATGTTGTCAACTGACGACCCGTCGATGTTCTTATATGCCGTATTTTTATTTGGATCTGATGGAAACAAAAACTAGGGACAAAATAAATGAAAAAGGACGTTATGGCTTCAGGGAGGACAAATTCCAAACAAATACTTGGACTTTGTGGACGTGCGTGTCCAACCAGGCACTGACTCACTGAACAGTCGCTTCACGTACCGTCGTAAAGCACACCCAAAATTGACACATGAAGTTGGTCGTTAGCTTTAGTGGTTGCGAAAATTACCATGCAGATCTACACCAGCTAGCTAGCGTTATTCTGGAAAACGTGATTGGCGCGAAGACTTGTAGCTAACGACAAAAGACTCTAGCTGTATCTCAAGCCTTTGTAGTTATCTCATGACTAGTTCTGGGAGCTGGACGTGCCGACAACAGGCCTCGACGGCACTGCACGTGGAGCACATCGGGCCGTGCCCTGCCGGCTGTTCGCAAGGTCCAGCATGGCACGATGGCAAGACCAAGCAATTGTTGGGCCGTGCCAGCACGGACATGGCACACACGTGATAAAGGTAAACAGAGAGTTCAAGACGCGTACCTTCCTCTGAGGCAACTTGTCCGCTGCTGGTGTCGGCGCGCGCTTGTTCGCTGCGACTGTCGCTACTCGCCTCGACCCCTACCGATTGGACCTTTGCATCGGCCCCCCGCAGCCTATACTGTCACCGCTCGCCTTGACCCCTACCGCCTGGAGTCCTAGCCACCGCTCTCGCCTTGCCCTGTCCCCTTCTTGGACCGCCGCCTAGAGTCCTAGACCACCACCTCAGCCCCCGACGCATGGACCACTAGCTTATGGGAGCATGGTGAAAGAAGAAAGGAGAAGAGAGAGGGAGATAAAAGAAAGAAGAACAGGGAAGAAAGAGAAGGGTGAGATGGGGAAGAAAAAAATAGGGGGGAAATGAGGGAGATAAAGAAAAAAAAGAAGGGAAGAGAAGGGAAAAAATGAAAAAGAGAGAAGTGAAAAAGGGGAAGGTGTTGAAATTAAATTAATTAAGAAAAATTTTGGACGCTTCAATATTTGGGGAAAAAGATAAATTTTACTAATATTTTATAGATGTATTGTTATTGCCTCGTTAAAAATCTTACACACTAGTGCGACATCGGAACGACTAGGAATTGGATTTGTGGATGGCTAAGATGACGAAGAATTGGATTCCTTGCACTTCACCCTCTTCCATAAATAGATCGCCACGCTTTTCCTTTGATGATTGCGTCACTTGCTTGAGTTGTGTGGTGAAGAAACGAGAGAAGGGGATTTTATAGCCACGGAGGGGAAGAAGAACGAAGCACCACGTTATGCCCGTTTTCATATAGTCGTTGCCTTCTAACTCTTGAAAAATTTGTCTCGCTCGCATCATCGCATGGAAAGCCTCATCGACTGTTCATTTGCCACCGTTGCTTATCCCTCTCTAACTGTCTCACTTTCTCTCCCCCTTTGTGACCGGCACTTTCTATCGCTCTCTCTCTCCCTCCCCCCTCTCCCTCTCCCTCTCCCTCTCTCAAGCCAATGCTGTGCCTAGCTCTGTTTGCCACTCCGCGCCTTCGTCCCTTTCGCTGCTCACTTTCTCCTCTCTCTCTCGTTCTCTTCCCGACAGGCAGCGTGCCTCATTCTCTCCACTCCCTGATCGGCATGCTATCTTTGCTCCTATCAACGCCTCTCTCTCTCCCTCGGCCAGCCGGTGGTGTCTTGGCCTCTTCGGTCTTCCTCCTTCCTATTGGCGGCATCTCGAGCCTAAAGCAGCATCGAGCTCAGATCTGAGCTTGGTGGCAACCGTGAGCTCATATATGAGCTATGAGGGGGACGACGATGGCCACCAACTCAGACTTGAGTAGCGAGGGTGATGACAGTGACTACTGGCGGGATTACGACGGTGGCGGTCTCCCCTCTCTTCGGTCATTCCTCTCCTCAACGACCACGACGACACCAACGGTGTGTGATATGTTCCCTCCTCTTCAACCATACTTTTTGTCTGCGTGCTGTCGTTGCCATGTCGCGTGCTGCAGCCATACCGCCAGGCCCACCATGCCACGTGTTGCTACCGGGCCCACCGTGACTCATACTATTGCCGAGCTCACCATGCCTCGTGCCGCCACCGTACCACCGCCTCGCCGTGTAGCTCTCGTGCAAGCTGGCTCAAGCACGGCCCACATAGCCAAGCCATACCATTCTGCCCAATGGGTTGATTCTCTAGGCACGGCACGGCACGACCATCTGTACTGTGCTAGCCTGACCTGCCAACTATGCGTGCCGTGCCGTGATGGTCGGCCCTCGTGCCGACCCAACTCCTAGGACAACTCAGGAGCTTTTTTCATATCAAACCTTTATAATAGCTCGAATGCATACCGTTAGTTCCATGTGCATATCACAGAGCAGACAACTTCGTGTTACTAACTAGTACAAATCCCTCTAAAAAGTAAATAGTGCAAATCGAAATCTAAAAAAAAAAGGTACAAATCGAAACGTGGACAGAGCAGTAGAGCTTGCAGCCCAGCGGAGGAGCGTATTCTGAAAAGTACCAAGGGAAAGCGATCGAAATTCAAAATATACAAGGAGAAATTTTAAAGTGCAGCATATTCTTTCCTTTGTATATATGATTTGCACCGACATGGCAAAATGGGCCCCTAATACACATCCATTGGTGTGCAGTTTTGCTAACGTCGAGCGAGATCGTGATTCCATGGCTCCAGCTCGGCACCTCGTGGTGTATTCCTCTAGTGGAGTCCACATGATCGAGCCAGCCTTTTGCTTCCCAGCTCGGTTTGTTTACGAGGCAAGATTTGATTTGGTATGATATTTAAAGTTGAATTTTGATCGTTAATTTTTTATATAATACTTCACTTATAGCTACAAAATTAAAATCATAGTAAAGTGCTTTTGAATACGAATATAACAATATCACTCTTATGCTATATAGTCTATATATTGTTAGACTAATTGTTAATCAAAATCTACAAAATTAGAATTTTAAAATACAAGCGCCTTGTAAAACTCAAACTGAGGGAGTAGTACTCTGCATGGATCCATGGTAGGTTACAGAGGAGAGAACAGCCGGTTTTATGTTTAGCCCCGATGGAGCTATGAAGATTGAAATGGTGTGTGTGGGACTGTGGGGATGGGAAGTGCACATGCTTCTGACTCATCCCTAGATGGACGCTTTGTCTGTGCATGCACTGGTAAGTACCATGGGTCCATGGCCCCCGCACTGGTACAAGCACACAGTAGTTTTAGTGTATAAGGACATCGAGTTGGCGTACAATATTTCCTTTTATCCAAAGTACCAAGGTACACAAAAAACTAATCCAAGGTAGAGATTTTGATCGATAAAGTAATGTACTCATCGAGGCAAGAGCTGTGGAAATTTATGTGTTGTACTCTAGTAGTATGCATTAGCTGGATGGCTTAATCCCTAATATATCGTACACACTCTAGATTTTATCTTCAAATCATCCCTTCATTAAACTTAGAAGAAATCACGCCACCAGAAAAAATTTTTATGATTATATCCTTTTTGAAAAAAAAAAGTTACGTTTAAACCTTTTTCGGGGGAAAAAAATTATATTACGTTTATGTCCTTTAGGCCTTTTTGAGCATTACGTTTGGGTCTTATTTTGTCTTTATCCGAAAAAAACAGTGTTTAGGTCTTTTTTTTCGAAAAAAAACTCGTTTAGATCATTTTTACCGTTTTTTGCGTGCGGAGCGGCGGTCGCGGCGTGACACGCCGCGGTAGCTCATATATATTTATATCCTTTCAACCGTTCCACCGAATAAATACGAAAAAAAACAATTACGTTTGTATCCTTTCAACCGTTTCACATGTCTCCTCGATTTGCTCGCGTAAGGAGCGACGGTCGCGCGTTTTCTCGATTTGCTCGCATGGGTAGCGACGGTCGGGGCGTGGCACACCGCGGTTGCTTACCTAGTTACATACGACAATACTCCAATTTTGAGCCATCTGGACCGAACGGAGTATGTACGTAAGTAAGCACCTTCATCTTGAACCCTAACCCTACCATCATCACCAGCTCATACCTCGTTGCTAAGGGAGTGTTTGGAACAGCTCCAGCTTCAGCTCCATCAAAGTTCGCAGAGTTGATGGAGCAGGGCATTCCTAGCTTCAGAAATTTATGGAGCTGAAGTTGTAGGTACATTAAGAGTGTTTAGTTGTGCCATCTTGTTTACATTTTAGACCAAAAATATAAACTTAATTCACTTTATTTTAGCCTACAAACTCCAGCTCTGAGGTAGAGTTAGGATCTGAAGCTCTATCAAACAGGACCTAAGTGTCGTCGTCTCCTCCTTTACCGCACTGCCGCCGCCATCTACGATGACGTGGCAACTTAAAAAATATAAACCTAAGCTTTTTTGAAGCGGACAAAATTGTTGAGGAACCTCGCTATCGAATAGTCCGGGGTTCCCGAACAGATCTGAAGTGGAGAACAGAAAGAGAGAGACACACGTGTTTAGGGAGAGCGAAAGCGGAAATTCTTTATTGCTAATGAATTCTGTGTACATGGGGACCCCTCCTCCTTTATAAGCGCTCTCTAGGGTTTGGCATTAGGGACCACATGGGCCTTGGTGGGCTTTAGGGTTTCTCAACACTCCCTTGGGCCCTTTGTCGCGAGATGCATATGCCTCATTAAAACTCGGAAAAACCCGATGGGAAAAATACTTGGAGAAAGAGTACATAGCATACGCTTTACTATGTTGCACGAATTGCCTCGTTAAAAACCTTATGCAAGAAAACTTCATGAAAAACTTGCTAAGGAAAAAGAGTACAATTCTCCCAACTTCAAATGCTAATCTTCGAGATTCATGTTGGGTATTCATAATTCATGCTCGAGATTCATGTGGGAGTATGTGACATATCTCCCCCTGAAATCTGCACTTCTCTAAGTCTCATTATTCCAATTCCTTTCACGCACCTTTCAAAGGTAGATGCTGGGAGTGATTTAGTGAACAAATCTGCAAGATTTTCACATGACTTAGTATGCAATATCTTGATCTCGTTCATCTTATGCAATTCGTGAGCATAGAAGAACTTGGGGTTGATATGCTTCGTGAGATTGCTCTTCACATAACCCATTTGTGCTTGGGCAACACAAGTCGCATTATCTTCATAAATTATCGTGGGAGTTTGCTCAATGTTCAAGCCACATGACTTACGGATGTGGTGAACCATTCTTCGAGCCATGCACATTCACGCGATGCTTCATACAAAGCAATGATTTCGAGTGGTTTGTCGGCGTCGAGACAAGAGTCCGCTTAGGCGACTTCCAAGAAATTGTTGTTCCTCCACATAGGAAAACATAGCCGTTTGGGACTTGCCAAGTATGCGGTCCGATAAATACCCAAACATCGGCATAGCCAACCAAATTCAATTCATTATTTCTTCGAAAAAGCATCGAGGTCTTTGCTTCCTTGGAGGTAGCGGAAGATGTCCTTGATCCCTTTCCAATGCCTTTTGGTGGGTTACGCAGACTGCATCGAGCTAGCAAATTCACACGTGAACGCAATGTCCGGTCTAGTGCTATTCGCAAGGTACATGAGCGCTCAATTGCACTCGGATATGGGAATTCTGCTCCCGGGACTTCCTCCCCTCTTCTCTAGGTGCTGTATGGATCTAGGTGCGCTTGGAGTGACCTTGGACCATAGGAGTCTTCGCAGGATATGCTTTTTCAAATCCAAATCGTTCCAACACTTTCTGCGTGTAGGTTGATTGATGTACCAAGATTCCTCCTTGGACATGTTCAAGTGCAAGCCTAAACAAAATTTGGTTTTACCCAAATCCTTCATTTCAAACTCGGACTTCAAGTATGAGCATGCCTCTTCAATTTCTTCATCCGTCCCAATGATGTTCAAGTCATCTACATAGACGGAGATTATCTGAGAATCCATTCGGGATCATTGTATAAACACACATGGACAATCTTATTGTTTGTGTAGCCTTTCTTGCAGAGAAAGTCACTCAGCGATTGTACCACATTCTTCCCGATGCTTGACCCATACAGTGATTTCTCCAATTTCACACTGTCTGATTTCTATTTGCTCCGTCTTGGTTGGGATAGGAATTCCTTAGGTACTTTCATGTATATCTCGAATCCAAGTTTCCATCTGGTATCTTTGTGACAACATCCATCGACTTCATTCTCAACTTCAAGTTGATCGCCATTGAGATCAAATATCTAAAGGTAATTCCTCCATGACCGGAGAATAGGTTTCTTCATAATCAACTCCGGGCGTTGAGTGAAACCTTGAGCTACAAGCCTTGCTTTGTACCTTACAACCGTTGTTTTCATTCCTCTTAGAACAAAGACCCATTTGTGACCTACTGGGGCTTATATGGGGAGGTGTGCGGCATCTGAGCAAACACCTCTCTCTTGTTCGGAGAGACTAACTCTGCAGATGATTGCCTTTTCCATTCTTCCCAATCTAGCCTTTTCTTGCACTCTGCGAGAGATGCGGGCTCGGGATCATGATCAATGATCGAGGCAATCTTCTTTCTTAAGTAGGCATCAATGTTGGTCGTTGCTCTATTGAGGATTCTCTGTTATTACAAAGTTTATGGCCATTTCTTCATGGAATGCTTCATGCACTTCTACTTGCTCTTATTTGCTTTTCCCTATCGCAGAGCAAGTTCCTTTAGCTTTCATCGCCTATGTGTGCGCACACATTATTTCCGTGACTTCTGCGGTGGAAGATTCAAATCTGGGATTGCCTTTCTGTTGGCTTCTTTCGAGTGCAGTCTCAAGCGCTCCCCTTCTTTCCTTGGGGCATTTTCGTGATTGGTTGTGGTAAGTCCTCTCGCCTTGATTTTCTCGGACGTCTCCGGTACTTTGGGTTTGAGAGCAGTTGCGTGTTCTTTTTCTTTGAGGCCTCTGAGCAGGTTGAGGATACCTTCTATTTTCTTTGGTATTTCCACCCTCTCGGTGCATTCCTTGCGGTACATGCGACTTAACCACGCCTTGGATCACAAAATGATCAGGCGGTTCATTTGCTAAATTCGCAAATCAATTATCTTCGGACTTCTTGATTTGCTTCATTAGTTCGGGGTCATGTGCGGGATCCGGTGGAATGCCATATGATTTCCGGCATTTTTCATCCAAAGGTTGATTTCCTCCCCCTAATGACGGGAAACGATCCTCGTCAAAGATGCAATCAGCGAACCGGGCTGTATGCAAATCTCCAGTCATGGGTTCTAAATACCTGATTATGGATGCACTCTCATAACCAACGTATATCCCAGACTTGCGGAGAGGGCCCATTGCAGTCCGCTGAGGGGGTGGTATAGGTACATATACCATACACCCAAATTTTCTAAGATGGGAGATCTTCGGGATGATCCCGTGCACAAGTTGCATGGGGGAATGGATGTTGTAGGCCGACGGTCTAAAATTGATAAGAGCTGCTGCGTGCAGGACTGCGTGTCCCCAACAAGTGTTGGGCAAGTTACAACTCTGCAAAAGCGGTCTGGCAATAAACTTAATCCTCTTTATTAGTGCTTCTGCTAGTCCATTCTGCGTATGGACGTGCGGTACGGAGTGCTCAACTGCTATCCCTGTTGCTATGCAATAATCATCAAATGCCTTTGAAGTAAATTCTCCGGCATTGTCCATTCTAATGGACTTCACGCGATGATCAGGGAAAGCATTCTTAATTCTTATGATCTGCGAGATCAGCTTTGCAAAAGCATGGTTTCTTGTTGACAACAAGCATACATGCGACCATTTCGAGGAAGCATCGATGAGCACCATAAAGTATCGAAGCGGCCCCGACGGGGCTGAATCGATCATAAATATCCCCTGGATGCGTTCCAGGAATACAGGGATTTCACTTTGCATTTTCATGATAGAGGATCTAGTTATTAATTTTCCGGTGGCACATGCAGGGCACACAAAATCTTCATGATTCGGGAAATTTTTAACGTTAATGCCATGACCTTGTGAGTTGTTCACTATATTTCTCATCATTCTAAGACCAGGATGACCTAATCTACCATGCCATAAAGAAAATAACTCAAAGCTTCTAAAAACAGTCTTCAAGGAAGTATACACTTCGGGTGCATGAATATTCGTGTAGTACAACCTAGATTCATATGAGGGACATTTTTCTAATACCATTTTTCCACATACCGCGTGCTTCACAATGCACAAGTATTCTTTGCCATTTTCTTCATTGGTTTCTACGTGAAAACCATTGGCGCGGATGTCTTTAAAGCTTAAGAGAGTGCGCGTTGATTCAAGGTACAAAAGGGCTTCTTCAATTACCAAAGTTGTACCCATAGGCAATATCATCGTGGCTCTTCCGAGCCGATTACATATGAGTCGCTTCTGCGATCGTAGTAATCTTTCCAAAGCGTTCTTCGTGATCGATTGGAAATACTTAGACTCTCTTAAGATGGTATTTGTTGTGCCACTATCAACAATGCATATCTCTTCCATTTAGGCGCTACACGATTTCTAGATGCAAAAATATAATTCCAATCAAGCAGAGGCAAAATAATTCAAATATTGCTTGTAAATGAAAGAATCTTGGAATAAAGAATAAATTGCATATATATTCATGAGGAAGTATGCTCTTACAGAGCTTACTATTCATTGTTCAAAAGAAAATGCTAACAACCATAATCTAAAAAAATACGATTCATGCATTTAAGCGGTGTGCGGTTTGATCGTTACGCTCGACGGTAGGTTTCGTGTCTGCGAGGACCCTAGATCAATCAAGACGCGAGCTTCTTGCCCCCAAGAACGATCTTCACGTCCGATGCCCAAGTGAGGTATTTCTGACCGTGCAGGGCCAGTTCTTCAAACTCACGATTCAGGATTCATGATTTCAAAATTCTGGTTTAGATTACTGCGTGTAATCGATAGAAAATGGTTGCAAAAAGCATAAAGTCTAGAAAAATAAATTCATATGCATTGCATTATATTAAATAAAGCAAAGAATTCAAAATTCATAAAGAAAAATTCATAGAACAGAGAAATAAAGCAAGAAAAATTAAAAACAGAGCCAAATAAATCTTCTTGATTTTACGCAATTTTCAAAATTTTCTACAACTTTTTCGCAGCTTTTTCTTTTTTTTTTTTCTTTTTCTTTCTTCTTCAGGGCGGTCATCGGGCCGTTTTCCTTTTTTTTTTTTTTTCAACTAGCGGTTAGGCGTGCCATACTACCGCCTTCTTGGCCCGTCGGCTTTCTTGGCGTGTAAGCAGTGAGCTCTTTAGAGGCCGTGGCTAGGGTTCCCTTCCTAGCCGCCATTTGCACTTGTCTTCTGAAATGAGTGCTACTGGCGGCAAGGGGCGCGAGCCGGCGACCGAAAGCAAGATTCTACGGCCGAGGCGCGCGCGGCGCAGGCGGAGCAAGGCGCGGGCGAGCTGGCCGGCCGTCCGGCCGCCCAGGCGACGGCGCGGCGCGAAGCGAAGAATGGCGCGCGATGTCTTGGTCGAGGCGAAGCGCCGGCAGCGGTGGCGGCCGCGGCGGTGGAGCCGAGGGCCTTAAGCGGCGCGACCGGCGCGGCGCGAGGCCGAGCCGCCGTTCGGTGGCGAGTGGCGCGCGGCGACGACTCCGGCCGGTGTTTCGGCAGACGGCGCGCGGCGGCGCCGAGTGACGCGTCGGTGCGGCGGCGTTCTTGTCTTGGCCGTGGCCGGTCGCGTCGCGGCGGCGGGCGAGGCTAAGGCGGCGGGCGCCGGCGGCGGCGGTCCAAACCAGCGGTGGTATGCCGCGGGCAGGCGGCCAACGACGGCGTTATGGCTGCGAGCCAAGGGGCGTTGCTGCGGTCGGGCACTAAGGCCGTCGACCACCGGGCGACAGAACGCTGGCGCGCTTCATGCCGTGTCTTGGCCGGGTGCTACGACGGCGGCGTCGGGTCGGGACGACGCACGCGCGGCGAGCCAGCGCGGGCGGCTACGCCGCTACGTCGCGGCGCGGGCGGCGGCGGCGCCGCGGCGACGCGGCGGGCGCCGAGGTCGAGGCGATCGGGCGGGCGCCGTGGCGAGACGGTACCGCAAGCCGCAACACGCGCAGCCATGATGGTCGGGCGCCGACGCAACCGTCGCGCGGCGTGGGAAGCCTAAGCGGCGCGGCGGCATAAACGGCCGGGCGATGTCTTGAGAGCGAGGCGTCGTCGAGCGGTCGCGAAGCCGAGGACGGGCGGGCGAAGCGGAGGTTTAGTGGCGCGCCGCCGCCATAAAGCGCGTCTGGCCGCGAAGCCGGCAATGAGGTGGCGGCGCGGCCGCGCGCGAGCGCAATTGCGAGGTAGTCGGCCGAGGCGCTGGCGGGCGGCGGCGCGAGACGGCGCGAGTCGGCCAACCGAGACGCGGCGTTTGTCGCGGCGGCGACGGCGGTGAACGATCGCGAGCCAACCGGTGGCGGCGGCGGCGGGCGCGGAGGCGCGGCGCGCGCCCGGCGAGGCGGAGGGCTGGCCGAGGCGGCGGCGGCCGGCTTCTTGCGCAGCCAGCGTCCGAGGCGAGGCGTAGGCGCGGCTGCGCGCGGCCTCGGCCGGGCCGTCGCGGCGTGCTCGGCGAGGCGGAGGCTCGGCGAGCCGGGCGCTTCATGCGCTGGTGCCGGGCGGCGGCCGGGTCGCGTCGGGGCGGGCGGCGCGGCAGCTGGCACGCTGGTGGCCGGAGGCGACGACGCGGACCGAGGTGGTGGCGTGGCAGTGGCGCTCAGAGGCCAATGCCACGGCCAGGCGGCTGCGTCTTGGATGGTCGGACGGCGAAAGCGGCAGTGCGTCTTGGATTGCCGGGACGGCGGCGCAACGGCGGCTAGCCGGGTTTCAAGCCGACGAGCGCGGGAACCGAAGCGCATTTTTCTCTTGAGTGTCTGATGGCCGCATCAGAAGCGACTCTGTGCGTCTGATAACCGTGTCGTAGCGATTACGTAACTTCATGCCAAGTAGATTCGAGTGATCGCCGTATGGCTTCGTGCCACGTGGCTAAAACGATACAAGATGCGTAGGATAGATGCATGCATAGAAACGACAAGCGTTTAGATTCAATTGCTGAAATCCCACCTTTCTCACCTTTTCAATTCTGATCTCCGGTAGAGCTTCGTGTTGATAACGTGTTGAGGAACCTCGCTATCGAATAGTCGGGGTTCCAACAGATCTGAAGTGGAGAACGAAGAGAGAGACACACGTGTTTAGGGAGAGCGAAAGCGGAAATTCTTTATTGCTAATGAATTCTGTGTACATGGGGGGACCCCCCTTCTCCTTTTATAGCGCTCTCTAGGGTTTCGGCATTAGGGACCACATGGGCCTTCGGTGGACTTTAGGGTTTCTCAACAAAAATACCTAAATTTAAGAATAAGAGGAGGGCATCGGAGGCTGCAGCGACGCATGTGTGCTTGCCGACATATATGAAGGTGAAGGCGACCGATCATAGGAGAAGAATTGGATTAGTCTATTTTCAGAACCACAAAGTACGTGTTTTAGTGAATCATGCATTGCCTAGCTATCTAGAGGAAAGCTTTCATCAGACTCCGGAGTCCGGACAAACAACGAATGCACAACAATGGCAAAGGTACATCAGCAGTTCGGCTCTCGGTCTTGCCGGTTCCGGAAACCAATTCTGTAATTTCCACGTGCGACAGTGCTAAGAGAGTAAGAATCGAGGAAAACACTGTGCATCAGTAGTACTAGTACACGGTAAGTCCATGCATGCACAATTGCACACAACTTTGTTTGACATGATTTGAACCCTTGTAACTCGACTAATGGATCTTCCGTGTAGCGTTCTATTATATAAACTATTGCACTATACAGTTTGAAATTTGCATGATGAATCCTGAATCACATATCATGAAACTGATGCACATGTGCTCATTCAAGCTTGGCATATCCCCCCTACCTTAAGACTAGTTGGAGAGACGTGACAACTTACATACTCTAGCTTTTGCCGGTGCGTTATCCCACCACGACTCTTTTGGAGAAGTTTGGCGTCGAATAATTGCACGTAGAAAGCGATGTAAAACCCCAGGTCTATTTCACTTTCGGTAGTTAGAAGCTGACTGGTCGGTCTTAGCTACTCTCTCCGATTACAAATAGCTATCGTTATCGTTTTGAGTATATAGTTTTCAAAACGTAGCTTTGACCAATAATTTCTATTATAATATATTTATAAAACTTAATAAAATTATAATATCATGAAAGCATTTTTTGAGATAAATCTACCTATACAATTTTTATGTATTTAATTTAAATATTTTTAAAAAATATTGATAGTTAAAGTTTTAAAGTTTAACTGTATCTATATTTAAAACATAAATATTTATGAACAGAGTGAGTAGAATTAAGTTTGCAACCATCTATTCAAGCCCGCGCTGCTTTCCATAGCGCCATTGCCGATGCCGTCTCGTCGCCGTGCATGCAAACGCGCGGGATTAAGCTCCGTCTGCGTGCATCCAACGCCAACAGTGATCGCATGAACGGACGGGGGAAAAAGGCACGCACGCAGCAGGGACGCCACACCACTCCGACCGCTTCGAAAGGAGCTTTCGGGAAAAGCCGCATGTAATACACCACCGCGCGCGTCAGAATCTACTCCATCCTACCTAGCGCGCGCCTCTGCTTTTGTTCTGTAATGCTAAAGATCAATCGAGTCCTTCGGCAATGACATCGTTACGAGAAATTTTGAAGTGTATCGATGAACAGTATGAAGTGAGTGTTAGAAATCAGATTTGATATTAATTTATTAAAAGTAAATTTTATAAAATTATATATTTTTATATAAACTATCAGAAAACTATAGATTGTAGCTTTTATTTTACAAAATTACAGATTTTAGAAAAACGTAATTAACTGTTTTTTTTGTAATGGGTCAGACAGTATGAACCCACGTTGCAATGTCATATGCCTTTATTTGCCGTTTCATTCGCACGTTAGGCTACTATGTGGGTCCAGATCATCAGACTCGTTACAAAAAACGGTTAATTTTAAAGCCTGTAGTTTATGATACAAATTGTCTTAAAATCTGTAATTTTGTGAAATAGAATCTAAAATCTGTAATTTTCTGATAATTTATAAAAAAACCTAAGAGTTGCTTCTCAAAACCTATACTTTAGCCCAGCAAAGAAATACCAGTGTTTGAGAAAGCACCGGATAAGTTCGGAGAGAGGATAAAATCTTAATGGTATTCAGAGAGATTCCACTGGAATTTATGAAGACCATCCAGGTCTTAATCCTTCCAATGAAAGAGTCGTAGAATGTCAAGCGGCTATACACGAAGAACTGAAAAGATTGATGATTGACAGGGATCCCCAAGAAGTTCTAGCTGCGGCCGAACGTGTACATGGGGAAAGCAATAGCGTGGAACATTTGAGAAAATGTGCTGTGTCGTTGAGGGGAAGAGCGAGTCTTTCGAAGGCATCTTTCTTCAGGAAGAGTGTCCCCTCCATTTGGATACAGTTTCAGATTGTTAGCTAGAATATATGGGTGTATTGTCATTCAAGTTCTATAGATGGAGGGTGGGCCCCACCAGAGAGTAGCCAACAGAACCAAGAACAAGATCTAGCAGATGGTGGGAGATTATCGCTCGTAATCCCGACGAGTAGGATCTAGAGGAACTCAGGCTGAAGTACTGCCTCCTTGATTGGATCGCATGTCAACTGGCTTTTCAGATAGTTTTATGAAATTTACTCGTTTATTAAAGGCGTTCCTACTACTCTGCTACCGAAAGAAGTATACACAAATATTAGCTAATCTGATATATTAAATAAAAAAATAATCGATTAATATTAAATTTAGTATGCCGTATAAAAAAGAGGTAATCTTTCTTCCCACGGCGGGTAATGCATGCACGTCCGTCGAGCGGCACATCAAATCCTTTTTTGGGTTTGCGTTGGTTTTGCTGGTTCGGTCGCACGTCAGATGCATACATGGGAGCTAACAAGTACGTACTCCTCCCGTTGCGATCGATCGGCCGCGGCTCGACAACGATATATGGAGGTGCGCACGACTACGGGCAACGGCTGGTGGTGGACCTGGGTGGTGCCCGCGCGCGCATGGTCAATTGATATTTGATCGTGCGTCTCGCGCTTTTGCCGTGGGTTTCCCTGGCTAGCTAGCTAGCGGCTAATTCCTGGCTAGCCGGCTATTTGGTTGTTTGGATGAAACTTTCTTCGTCAGATAATTGGCTGTTTGGCTGAATCTATTTCGAATCGAATGAAATGATGTATGTACGTATTTTTGTTCACCAAAAGTTTGTAAATGTCCATACCAGTATATATATATATATATATATATATAGTCATGTGCCCGTGCGTTGTAACGAAAACTCAATTTGCGACTAAAAATTTATTTGCAAAGAACACTGACTTTAGTTATGTTTCAATAGTAGAAAAAATTTGTTCATCCGAAGAGATTTGACTATCGAGTTAAATCCTCTTTCATCTCAACCGTTCATGTTAGATCTAACGAATTAAGTACTCTGAAAGAGAATGGACAATCGCCACCAACTCTTAATTAGAATTGATATAGAGATATCAATCCTTACCATTGAAGGAGGAGAAAGTTATTGCCTTCCTCTTGTATGAAATCTTCTTGCTTCTTGCACGCATCATTTCTTTTTCTCTTCTCTTCCTGCGTGTGTCTCCACTATCGACCAGCCTGTCCTCCTGGAGATGAGAGTGAGTGCCCTCTAATAGGGAGTAGATGAAAGCAGAAGGCAGCATACGCAGGCAGATGAAAGTCAAATCTCCCCGACATCTTCGTGATTGGTACGTGATTTGGTTGCGTGATTCTTTCCTTTTAATCTATGCATTTCCAGATATGATGAGATAAAATTCCTGCATTATGGGATATGGTGAGTATATCCTTCTATCCATACAGGATATGATAAGAAAATCCTTCCATTTATAAGATATATGAATATCATCCTTGCATAGTAAGAACATGTGAATAGAGATATGCTAAAATAATATTTCTATTCAAAAAAGATATGATAAAATCCTTCCATGTAAGATATGATTAAATCCTCTTCTATCTCAGCCGTTTATGTCAGATCCAACGAACCAGATGATCTAAAGGAGAACGGACCACTGCCACCAACTCCTAATTAGAAGTAGTAGAGATATATATGCATGTGTACATCCTTGTGCAATAGACATACTTACAGTGGCGTACGCAGAATAAAAATAGAAGGGGTGCTAATGCAAAGATATCGTTAAGACAAGCGCAGAAAAAACACATTTGAATGCTATGTACAATCCAAAATGGTATATAAATCGATGAGCAACAAAGCTGTCGGCGATCGGGACCGCCGGCCGCGAGGGAGGTGGGGAGGATCGTGTGAGGGCGGAGCCCGAGGTCGTGCTCGTCCGGGAAGGGGTGTCGTGCGTATGTCGGGGAGGAATGATCGGGATGAGGAGAGCTGGGGACACCCCGATTATACTGGTTCGAGCCCTCTAGTCCGGGTAAAAGCTCTACTTCACTCTTGCTCTGAGGCGAAAGATGAATATAATGCTATGTGAAGAGTACAACGGGAGCTCTAGCTCAGCTATGCTCGAGAGTCAGTGTGTCCGTCCTCTCCCCCCTTTATCCCCCGAGAGCCCCCTTGGGGTCCCTGCTGCTTGGGCCCGAGGCTGATGTCAGGCAGTCGTTGCAAGCTGACGTGAGTGGTTGGCCCTAGTTCCCACGTAGGGGGATTTGACATGAGTTGTTGACCCTAGTCCCCTCGCAGCGGGATTTGAAATGAGTTGTTGACCCTAGTCCCCATGTAGGGGAAAGTTTATACTTCTCCAAAACAGATCGTTACAATAAATGGCTCAGTCTGGAGGGTACGATTGTTACGGCACCGAGCTCGGGTTGGAGCCTTATCCTCCTGCCCGAGCCCGAGCTCGCCGGATACGGACTCGAGCCCAGGAAACGCATGCTCGAGCTCGTATGTACTAGCTTGAGCCCGGGGACGCGCACATCGGACTCGTGGGAGACGGCCTTGAGTCCGAGGGGTATTTACCCGCGCCGAGACTACCAATCCCCGACAAAAGCTAAAATAGCAAATAATTAAAGATAATATCTTAGTAATGGATGTTGCATTCCAAAAATTTAAAAATATGTACAAATAGTAATCTTAAGAACAAAATTAACTATATTAGTAATGCACATATGCCACAGTTGAAAGGTACTCCAGCCTCCTCGTGAGTTAATAGCTTTACCCTAAAATATATATGATCGAGCATAATTACATCACACTAGAATGGAGAACAAAATGTTTTGGGATAAGGGACCTTGCATCGCATTGATTCCTCTTCGATGGTATATGTTCCCGGTGCAACCTTTCTTACAGATGTCTCTCATTTAACTATCACAATACAATACTAAGACTTCATTTGAAATTGCATTGTATTTCTTTTTTTCCGAGGATTGCGTTGCAATTCAGAAACCTCCATTTAACAAACTACTGTTTAGATACATGGCTATCTATTAATTGTTCATTGTGATAAATAAGAAAAAGAAATTTCTTATTAGATATGAAAAATACCTCCCCTATAAGGCTGTAAGTATTTCACCCACAGAATAGCACAACACACCTTTATCCCAAATAAGATAGGGTCTAAAATCAACCAATATGCCCTCTTACATACTCCAGCAACACAAAAATAGAGGGAAGCAATGGTTAGGGGAGTGGGACGATCATATCACTATGGAGTGGGTGGAGCGCATCCGCTCGGACTGGACGGTAGCCTTGATGTCAGCGCTGCCTCACCCCTCTGGCTCACCCCCTTTGTCACCGCTCGAGGCCCGAGGGGTTTCTCTGTTGCCGCCTGAACTCCTCGCCTCCTCCGTCGCCGCTCGCTGTCGACCCTCGCCTACTCGGTTGCCGACTTGTTTGCCTCCTCTGTCATCTCATAGGAGTCGATGAGTTGTCTTCTCGTTCAAGTCTAGAAGCTATAAATTATGGATTTGAGGATTGGGGATGGAGGAATAGGGAATTGAGGAGGGGATCGAGTTGGGTTCAAATCCATCCTTGTCACCTATTGAGCTAGTCTTGGGCCTACTTCAGTGTTTATTGCCTAGGGCCCAACTCTCCTTCTTCTAGTCTTCTTCACACTCCCTGGCTCTCTCCTTGTCTGTTGCCCCATGTTGCCACCAATAGCTAGTGCTCCTCCATGGACATCACCAAAAAGAAGACGACGGTGCTAGGGGGTTTGTGGGGGATGCGACGGCCATAGCTAGTGCGCTAGCCCCCTTGTGCACCGGTGATGCGTCCACCACTGCGCACTTATCGATCGAACAACTTTTGCAAGCGAACAGATTTCCTGCGATGATTTTGTAAGGAGCGATTACACCTTTCTTGCAAGGAGACACAGGTTATATTGCTCTTATCCAATGAAACATGTAAACCTAGCTCTGAACTCTGTTTTGTAAGACTCTTCAATGTCAAATAGTTATCGTTTTGGACAAGATACAATTAAACTTTTGAAACTTTGATTGTCAATATCTTTTTGCATAATTAAATTGAATACACGAAAATCATAGGGTAGATTTGTCTTGAAAAGTACTTTCACACTATTATGATTTTATTGGATTTTATAAATATGTTATAATAAAAAGTAGTGATTAAAACTGTATTTTAAGACTTCTCGATATCCAAAATAACGACTATTTGTGACGGGATGGAATTGGCAAAAGTCTATGTCTGCCACGTTGACGTAACCAGATTCGGCCATCATCGTATCGTAGGCTTACAATCATCGTGCCGCGTCAAAATTTGCTAGTTTGTCCTCGCAGTCAATGAGTGACATGGCAGAAAGTTTTTACAAACTGTGGCTTTGATTAACAAGATGCAATGCATGTAAACAAGTGGGATAATTGCGAATTGAGCGCGCGAGGGATCGGACATGACATCACAGATTCACAGCTATCAACGTACAGGGCGGTCGCCTTTGACTTGCCTAGAGATAGTTCACGTCTCTCGCTACCTAAGCACATTTTCTGATGATGCTTTACTTCCCCGATCGATTTAGAACGCGCAGGAAAGCAGGGCGATGCGTTGGAGCATCTTGCACCTAGCCTAGAGACAGTTCACGTCACCGCAGTTCCAGCGGGAGGGGTGGGGACATTGCATTTGCACCTAGCGAGCGAGCTGGTTTTGAATGTCGAGGCGTGTCTTAGAAAAATATTTGTCTACGCTCTGTCAGGTTATGAATTCATCTCTAATATCCACAAATTCAAACGTGTGTAGGCGAGCGTGCCTTGTATATTGTATATGGCAAGTGTACGTGTGTATGCTTTCCTCACCCACATCACAATTCACAGACAAAGGGGAAAAGAGATCGCGCACCGCTGGTGCTACTCAGGGTTTTAGAAATCTCGACTGAAATTTCAGATTTCTGCTAGGGATGAGGTTCCAAATCTTGACGGGATATTTTTTCTAAAAAAATTAGGATTTGTTACAGTGATTTTTCGGTAAATTTTGGCAAAATCTCGGTTCTTTGGACCGGATTTCGCACTAATTTTTTTAGGCAAAATTATAATACATTTTATGAGGAATACATGTGAAAAAGTTTTTTAAAATATATATATACAAATTATGTAATTCTAACACTAAGCCCTAACTTGGATTTCAACCTTAAATAATGTATTTTAGTCTAAACCCTAACCTAAATTGGATTTTAGCCTTACATGATGTATTTCGGCCAAAACCCTCAAACGACAAGTTTTCCTGACCGAAGTGAGTACTTAGTATTTTGCATTCAAATACATTAAAAATGTAGATACATGCTTACGTGATTTTTTCATATGTTAGAAGACCATTTCATATGGATTGAAAATCACCGAAATTTCAGAAGACCATTTCACACGGGTTGAAAATCATCGAAATTTCGACCAATTTCGGATATCTCAGTTTCGAATTTACCGGATTTCGAATTAACTTTTTAAATTTAATCTGGATTTTAGCTGAAATTCTAAAATCTGATCGAAAATTCGGATTTAGACCGCAACCTGGGTGTGGCGCCGTTGCGTTCCCAAGAAACAAGAACGGGGGGGGGGGACCGTTCCGCCTTTCGGCCCCGTACCTGGTGGCGTCGCGCGGCTACGGCCACACACCGCCATTCCCCAGTCGACTGCTCTTCCATGGGCCCCACCCGCAAGTGCCCCCACGCTCAGCCACACGCACACCCACCCACGAGCCACGACCACACGGCCATACGCGCGTACGCATCCATCTGTGCTGCAGTGTGTTTTGCATTGTGGGAGGCGGCAGCACCGAACTCCTCCTCTCCTCTCCTCCCCTCCCCTCGCCACCCCACGCGGCGACCAGTGCCGAGCCCCTCCGCCCAGCCGCCGGAGACCCGCGCCAAGCCGACGCAACCGGCGCGGCGAGATCCCGCGCCTCACACTGCCTGTCCCGGGGCCAATTCGCGGCCCAGCCAGGTGATTCTCTTCTAGACTTTTCCCGGGTTTCTTTGGGCGGTTGCTCTGCGTTATTTAGGCGAATTGCGGTGCGACCTGCGCGGGGGTCGGTGAATTGGGTGTTCCTTGTGTTCTTGATGGTTTCTGCGAGACAAAAATCGGATCTTATCCGCTTTTCCGGGGGTTCTGTTCTGTTTGTGCGGTTTGTACGCGCTGATGAGTTCTTCTTCCGAGTTATTGTGCAATATTAATGGATGATGGGATGGATGGCTCGTTCTACTATTGAGGATTTTGTGAATTGGGCGGTGGCAATGGGCTAATTGGGTTAGTTTTACTTACTTGCTGGCTGGATTGGTAAAGCTCCAACTTTTCCTGCTTCTGTGTGTGTTTCTTTAATCTTTAGTGCGTTTGGTTAAATTTGAGCTTGTTTAACCCAAGAGGGTTGGAGAATTAGACGTGCCCGATCCTTCTGACGTGCCTGGAATTAATTTATTTGAGATTGGTCATCATCTCTAGATTCGTGCTTTTAGTAAATGCTTATTTAGGAGCGTTTCATTGGTTATCATTATGGACTAGCAAAGCAGTATTCTCGGTGATTCAGGATCAAATGAGGTTAATTGCTGGTTTTGTTCCCAGCATGAGAGTTTCAGATTCCTTATTTCTTTGTGAATTTAGTGTCCATTGTGAAAAGTTACTATTTTGGGACTGATTTGAGGAAGTTAATTTAAATGGGAATGGTTTTTCTAATGTTTACACAGATTTTGCTACAGTACTTGTTTATGACGCAGAGTAATAGAATTCACACCGTGTTGAATTTTGATGTGGTCCGTTTGGGCAGTACACATCGAGTTCATTTGTACAACATGTAGCACATGTAACGATGATGGTAATTTGTAGTACCTGCTGGATAGGCTAACTCTAATGAGTATGCATAGTTACTGATGAAACTTCAGCTTATCTTTCTTTCTTGCCAGCTCAGTCACCTCTAGGATATAATCTAAAAGCAAATTCCTCATATATTGAAGTGCAGGCACAAAGTTACACCTCCTGGGCATTATTTCCTACCAAAATAGCTCCCCTCAATACTAGCTTTGATCTGCAGTGCATGGCCATGACTTTGCATGTTCTAGTAAATTTTGTTTGGCATTGAGAGTGATACACATTAAAATGGGGTCGACACGAGTAAAGAATGAAGATGACAAGGCCCTTGTCTTGTGCCAGGAAAGAAAACGATATGTTAGAGAAGCACTTGATGGAAGATGTGCACTTGCAGCTGCTCACTTCGCTTATATTCAATCACTGAGACACACAGGATTTGCTCTAAGAAAATTTGTAGAGCCTGAAGTGCCAACAGATTCTTCGCTGTACACATCAACATCTGCAACTCCGGAGCCTCCTACCATTAGGCAGAAATCAATGAACCTATCTCCATCCGTTTCACACCAGGCTAGTGACTCTTTCTCCCCAGTTCCATCCCCTTTATCTTCAGGACATTTCCATGTCAATCATATGAAAGCTGTGGGGAACCCGGTGACGACTGTTGAGGAGAAGGTGCCTGTTCCTGTAACAGCAACTCTGCAAACCTCATCCCCTGTTCCTACACAAGGTGCACATGATCTGGATGATAGTTCCACATTTGAAGCTCCTCCAGGGACACCACCATGGGACTACTTTGGCCTTTTTCACCCTGTTGAGAGCCAGTTTTCCTTTCATGATGAGAAGGAACCTGCTCATGACTTTGAAAATGCTGATGATATTAGGCGTCTTCGGGAGAAGGAGGGAATTCCAGAGCTCGAAGAGGAAGGGGAGAAGTCTCCTGCTCATCCTGATGATATTATGCGCTTTCAGGAGGAAACTCCAGATCTCAAAGATGGAGAGAAATCAACCAGGAATGGAAGAGAGGATGATTTTATAGAGTCAGAAGATGATTTCGACAATCCATCATCTGAACCTCTAGTGCGGATGTTCAAGAACCGCAATGATACACCTGTTGAAAATACTGTAATGAATCAGTCACCTTCACATCTTGATTCAGAAAAGGTAGCTCCGGAAAATATTGATTCTCAAACTGACAGGCCAAACGATGACAAGAGGGTACTAGACATTAGCATGTATGAATCTGATGAAACCCCTGTGGCAAGCCCTGTGAAAGAAGTGTCATCTTCCATTGCCGCTCTTCCTATGAACGGAAAATCAAAGGAACCTTTTCGTGGTGTAAAAAATGGGGTGAAGGACTTGTATTCATGCATGAAAGAGGTTGAAATTTTATTTATTAAGGCATCTGATTCTGGAAAAGAAGTCCCAAGGATGCTTGAAGCAGATAAAGTCAATTTCCGCCCTTTACTACCTGAAGAAAATGGTTAGATGATTAAATCTCAATAAATCTAGATTACTGTTGTGTAATATTTTCGTTGGAATTTTGCTTCAAGAAGAATGATAGAAAGGTTTGGGAGGCACAAGCACCATGATGAGAAATTTCTGTTCATTTCTAGGTTATCCATTAATATTACTTGTACTATTATTTGTCATTCCGTCTTTTCTAGTTTACTTATATTTTGGATTACCGTAACTAATTTTGATGCAGCACATGGATCAAAGGCATCAGGCTTTTTTGCAACATTCTTTGCTTGCTGCAGGGAGGAAGTCCCTGTTCCTCAACGTAAGTTTTTTTTTTAAAAAAAATAAAAAATAAAAATCTAACTACAACCGTCTTTCCATTTTCCAGAACACGATACGCGTTCCTGCTAATAGGTTTTGCATCATATGCTGTTGCTTGCATGCTATTTCTTCTGTGATCTTTGGTTAAAAACACTTGTTTTCTACTTACGGAAAAAATATTATGTTAGCAATATAAGCCATCATTTACTTTTCATGATCTCCTATGTACAATTTTAACCATTGGTTGTCATAATATGTTAGTAACACTATAGACAACAACAACAATCTTTTTGGTTTCATTCCATGAAAGAGAGGCTGTTTTATTTTACGTTGACTCGCCAAGCCTAACACGACCCTCCTCTTTTTTTCTGCCTTGGGACAGACTATGTAGAAAAATTGCATAGGCGGAGTTTAGTAAAACTATGGAAGTATCGTATAATAATATTTTGTAAGCAGTTTGACTACAATATAGCAGTGTCATTTTCATGTGGTCAATATCACTGGTAGATGTTGAAAAAGCCTGAATACAAGTTCGGAGGGAGTATGTTTATGTAACCAAATCTTAATTATTTCACCATTTACTGATTTACCTTGTGCTGTAAATGATAGAGCTACTATTTTCTCCCACCATGACAGATAAGTGCCTTTTGTTGTAATGCAGCTCCTCCTCAGGCTGAAGTGAAGTACCTTACCTGGCATAGATCAGTGTCTTCGCAGTCTTCATCATCTAGAAATCCTCTTGGGGCAACGTCAAAAGGTGATGTTGATGGTCTCACTGGAAATATCTTCAGTGGTGTATACATGAATTCTGGCAGTCACGCCTCCACACTAGATAGATTGTATGCATGGGAGAGAAAGCTTTATGATGAAGTTAAGGTAAAAGCTTTTTTACTGTTCCTTTTACTGAAATACTCTTTTTTAGTTATCTATTCTAGCCAATGTGTAATAACCCAAAAAACATCAATGTTGCGGAAGCGTAGTAATGTGGTCGTGGACAGAGGATAGCAGCGATACAGTGGGCATAACATGCTCGGCTATATTTGTGAAAATACGAAGTTGATGAACCAATTTTGAAGTAAAATACCTTATCTTGGATTAGGATTGTCAGTGCTTATCTCAAGTCTCGTCGTAATGATTCAAAATGGAAGATGGCTAGAATATGCAACAAATGGATCATATGAAAACCTGAAATGTGTTTGTATTGACGGGCTGCTACACGATACCCTGTAGCAGCCATAGCAACATGTAGCAGGCCGTAGCGCACCTCTACAAAATAGCAACTGTGCAGTGCTATAACTAATGCTGCACAGTGGCCACTCCCCCTTATCTGCTAAAGCGGGCTATTGAAAACAATGGTTCTACCTAATGTGATAACTAGTTGCGATAACCTAATTTTTGTACATTCTTGGACCATATAAATTTTCCACTAGCTATACCCACTTATATGTTGACTTGGCAATTTCTTTTTCATTCCTATATATTCTGCTTGAATCCTTTGTACTAATATTCTCTCCATGTCAGTTTGCCTTAAGTCTGTGAATTGGTTGATGAGGAAACATGTTAAAACCATATGAAGTATTTCTTCAAATGCTAACCTTTATATTTCCTTCAGGCTAGTGGCGCAATTTGCAGGCAGTATGATGAGAAATGTAGGCACCTGAGACACCAGGAATCGAGAGGAGAAAGCCAAATGAGTATTGATAGAACTCGTGCTGTTGTGAAGGATTTGCACTCCAGAATTTTAGTAGCCATTCAGAGAATTGACATGATTTCTAAGAAAATAGAGGATCTAAGGGATAAAGAGCTTCAACCACAGCTGGAGGAATTAATTGGAAGGTATGGTTATCCATTCAGTTTCTACTAAAGTACTTACATGTTACAATTCAATGGCACTTCATGGAGTGTGTTTAGTTTATTATTTGCATTTAATAGATAAATTCATCTCCTTTGCAGTTTAACTCGCATGTGGGCAACGATGCTTGAGTGTCACCGGCATCAACATGAGATTATTGAGCTATCCAGTTGTGTCAACATGAAGGTCTTCATTCGGTCGGAATCACAGTTCCAGGCAACTCTACTCCTCCAGGTTGAGCTAAACACTTTATGTTCAAACTTCCAGAAATGGATAGCATCCCACAGATCGTACTTGCATAGCCTAAATTCATGGCTACTCAAGTGTGTGAAATCACTAAGGAAGAAGAAGAGTTCCAGGAAGAAGAAGGAAGCTGATATTCCAATAACAACTTACGACGTTGCACCCATCTTTAAAACTTGTGAAAAATGGATGAAGTTATTAGATGGTTTACCAACCACGGACTTGGAAGATGCTATTAAAGGTCTCGTTGCAGATATAAACCATTCCTTGCCTCGCCAAGAGAAGAGACGTGGTAGTTCAAGGTTCACCTTCTCATTACCCCATAATGGAGGGTTAAACAGTGAAACAGGGGGAATCCATAGAAATGATCCTCCTATGGATTTACAATCAAGTTTGGAGATATTCCTAGGGAAGCTTGAAGTCTTTTCAGATGCTTCACTGCAGAAGTATATAGATCTCAAGAGGGAAATTAACGAGGCAAAAGAGAAATACGACAAACAGAAGTAACTTCAGCGGAGGAAAAGCAGTGGCACTAATTTCTGGAATGGAACGTAATAACACCAGTCATTTAGAGATGGAGAAGTAAATCGTCCATGTGTATAGGCTTGTCAAAATAATAGGCATAAATCACTGTTAGCATTTTTTGTAAGTTGCAACATAAGTCTAGGTGGGATAGGATAATAAATAAGTAGATTTCTGGCTAATGATGCCATGCCGCCTTAATCTGGGGGGTGTAAATCTGAGGTGTACTTAATTAAACCGTAACACAGGGGATATAAGATGTATATTTATCCTGGGTATATCAGTATATGAGGTTTCACTTCTTTTTTTCCCCATCAGTGTAGAACTTTCAATCTTTTATACAGTAAGAAGTACCTACACATGCAATTTTAATGTTCTTTTGCTATTTTAGGGTGGAACAATGATACATTTCTGATTTGAGCTGTGTTTCTGAACTTGATCCGTGAAATAGTTCTCTGTAAATGTATTATCATTACTTATAACCGCTGTGAATACTTATTCTTGAACTCTGTATCGCTGTGAACGCTGTATTGAACCTCATATTATACCATGAACAGATGATTGAACATAGGGGCGAATCTAGGAGAAAAGTTCATCGGGTTCGTCAGGGTCATTACGAATTTATAACACTAATTTCTAACTTATAATAAGCGGATTATATGCTTATATATCAAAAGAAATCATGTGTACTGAACTTGAGGGCGTTGGTGTCGCTTGATCTTGACCTATACACTGTAGATCTGTCCTTGATTGAACATGAACTAACGGCATGGCTTTTATATATATAGTTTTTTAGTTATGTTTTTATGCTTCGCCTCTTAATATAAGTTACACAAATCTCAAAACAAGTAAACATGTAAATAATCACTATATATATCTTTTATTTATGCTTTAATATTTCTACAACTTTTAAATAATGATATGAGCACCTCTCATAGTACATGTATATATATATATATATATCAGTTGTTAAGGCCTACTTCGTAATTCCTTCTGGATTGCTGTAGTTACAGAGATAAAGATGCTGGTGAATCATGGGGCACTTAAACATAGAACGAGAGACTGTAATCAGCTTGAGCACATTAGCTGCCAAAATGTGTTGCTCGGTGCGTCGTAAACTCTCGTTGACGGCAGGGGCGGATTCAAGCGGGGCTAAGGTGGGCTACTACTACTTTCGTGCTGTATTATGAATTGATGTGTTTTTTTATCTTCTGTTTGATATTGTTTTGTTGTAATTTAATATTAAAGTATACTAGTTTGCTTTCTTTGTTGGCTAGCTATTCTAAAATTCTTAAAGTGGCACAGCCTTAAGTTGTTTGATGAAATTCTATAAACATAATTAACATCTATAGCACATTAGTAAGGTTAGTTACTTAAATATAGGAAAAAAAATCATAGCACTAGCTCAAGAGATGAGACGTACATATGAGATCTAAAGGTATGCAAGTAAGGGCATTACCCCTGGTTGCTTGTCGATTTTTGCATTTAGTGCAATACAATTCATAGAGTTTAGCTGAATCAACTAACCCGAGATTAGCATTAGTTTTACATTGACAACTGGCTTAACCTATAAGCCCTCTTTTTTCTATTTTTGTTCGGGGTCTGCCGCTTATGGAAGGCTGTGTTTGTCGTGCATCACTACTATGCTGCACGAGTATACGATATCGTAAAGCAACTGTGCAAAGCAGCTGTGCAAAAGTAGTTCATCAGCTGTCAACTGTTATGTTATAAAATAGAGGTATTTGACATGCAACTAGATGAAACAACTTGTTAGTTGTATTAACTATTCATAACGGACTGCAATTGGAAATAAAGCTCAATTCAAATAATATCCTTATAGATCAGAAGGATGATTTTAATAGTTACTGTATCCAAAAATAGTAACAAAAGTTTTGAGAATGCAGAAAAGCTAGTTGTCAAATCAATCAATCAAACTGGAATTTTATTTTACTCAAATAATAAAAAGCTATTGCACTATAGAATGTATAATGTTACAGGATTTTTACTGATCCTAGTAATTTTTTGTTATTATGGCTCAAAATTGCTACAAAGACACTTTAATGTGGTTAATATATTTAAACAAAGTAAATAAAGTTGTGTATCATAAACCGCCACAGTGCTAAACTAAGCTCACTCCATAAGAGTGCGAAAGTACCAATTAAGGGATAACTATCCGACATGTGCCCACACGTTGCAAAGAATGTATAATATCCAAAACCGAGAAAACGACAAACGGTCGTAGAAAACGACAAACCTTGACAGTGAGTGGCAACATGCAAAGCAGCAGTGAACTTCGTGGCTTGCTCCCTTCACAGTTTCGTTTGGGCGGGTTAGGGTTTGGTTAAAAGCGGAGGACTGGTTGTTTAGGTTTAGGTTTTTTAATTAAAACTTAAAGTCGATTTTTTTTGCCATGAACAGGCTAAAAATGGGGCATGTTCAGTGTAAATTATTTTTATTATGTAAACTCCGTGAAAATTATATTTATAAAGTTTTAAAAATTACCAAATGTATAGGAGATATGCTTCTACAATCTTATAAAATTTCAAGACCAAACACAATCGCATTTGAAAGATATGAAAATGACAAGCAGCGATATGAATAATATTAAACAGTGAAAAACACTATTTAGGGTGGATTTTTCTTTTTTCATATCTTTCTAATGCGATTGAGTTTGTTCTTGAAATTTTACGGAGCTGTAGAAGATCACTTCCCTTACGTATGATAATTGTTTGAGAATTTTTGAAAATATTTACATATGATTTTCACTAAATTTACATGGTAAAAATGGTTTACATTAAATATTGACCCGACTAAAAATAGTCTGCTTTTATATACCGTATAGAGATAAGTATGGTAGGATTTGGTTAAAGACAAGGATAGTCAAACAGTGGGGGCAGGAAAGAAGGGCCGGAGGGGTGAGCTAGCACCATCGTTGGATAAGATGTTGGGAAGGAGCAAGAGTAACAGACTAGCAGTGTGGCGTTGAGGATGCTGGTAGTTAATAGCGGTAAACAGAGCTACTACGGAGCCGAAGGTATGGTCAAATGGGAGATGGTGCTGGATGGAGTGTGCTACCGAGTGCATGTACGCCTCGCAAGAGCCCCATAAAGAGATACTTCCCCTTTCAAGTTTGTATGATATATTTTTTTGGTTGATTTTATTTATAAATATAAGATGTACTTCATATTTCAATACAAATTAATGTGATGTTTCTTATATAAATCTAATAAATATCTAGATTTATTTGACATTTTCTATATGCATATATTGAATATAGTACTTAGTGATAATAATTAACGATAGTCTAGAGAAAACATACTCTGTAAACTTCGACGAAAGGATTAGGTTGTCCGCACCCTTTTTATACCCAATTTTCTCTCTGCTAGCAATACTACAGAAATGAGTTTTGTTAAATTTTCGCTGGCCGTCTTAATGCCCCCTAATTAGGGAAATGGTTATTAAGAGATGTGCTTGTATGCGTTTTTGACTAAAAAGTTGTACAAATATTAAAGCATAAATAAAAGGTATATAATAATTACTTATCTCTTCTTTTGTTTTAAAATTTGTAAAACTTATATCGTACGATGATGTATAGAAGCACCCTAAGATTAAATAGTTAGGAACATAATTCAAAATTCAGGCGAAATTTCGGATTTTGGCCGGGGATGAGATTCAAATTCCTGATCGGATAAAAACAATTGAAAACATTAAAATTGCTATAGTATTTCAAAATTTTCACCGAAATCTCGGGTATTTTAACTTTTGAGGACCAAATTTGGGTCAATAACCCTTAAGAATGTCTTCTTCCATGAAAATTTGTTGAAAAATCGAATTTTTGGGACGTTTTATAAAAATAGCAGAAACACTGTCATGTTTTTATAAAATTGTACAAGCTTGATCATACTATAAAAAATTTATGGTACCATTTTTAGTAGTCTAGGATCATAAATAAAAATTTACAAAAAAAACTAAAATTAATTTTTTATATTTAAAATTTCAAAAACAAAATGAACAGAACTGAGACAGTAGCCATGTTATAATTTTATAAATTCACTCGAGTGTGATCATGATCCAAAGTTTTTAGAAGCATTTAAGAATTGCCTCAGAATCCTTCTCTAAAAGTTTCAAAATTGTAAACTTGTTTTGTTTGCTTAATCAAATCTATAAAAGCAATACATGCACCACCATAAGGCTTTAATCACGACAGTAGCACTGTCATAATTTTTGAAAATTCCTCAAGGTGTATCATCATCTGAAAATTTTATGAGAATATTATTGTTGTGTAAAAAAATTCTAACATGTTTTATACCATTTTTCATTCAATTAAAATTTGTCGGTCATCCTTTAGTAGCATTGTACGAATTTTTAAAAATCCCTCAGGCTTGATCATCATCTAAAATTTTTATTAGAAAATTATTGATGTGTTAGAACCATCTAAAAAAATTTCAAAAAATTTCTAATATGGTTTGAACTATTTTTCATTCGGTTGAAATTTGATGGTCAGCCTTATATCAAGGCAGTAGTAGCACTGTCAGAATTTTTAAACATTCCTTAGGCTTGATTGTGACGACCCACATAATTAGCCCAGGGTAACGACAGTAACACAACCAGTACTCTGAGATAATTACACGAATCTCGGTATATTAACTAATCAAAATATCGAGTGCACCTGATATTTTATCAGTTAATATACCGTATTCAGAGTGTTGCAACAGAACAATAATTAGAGATTGAAATAGAAACTTATTACAATCTATTACCACGTAGGGCTACAAGCCCAGTATATTAATTAGACATATTATCCAAGTATAACAAAAATATAATATAAAAGTACTACTTACTCCCAGGACTGACGAAGTCGATGTACGGTCTACCCAACCATCTAGCCTTCCTGGTAGCCCACCTCCTCGTAGTTCTAATCTTGAGGTATCCATGTCTCAACCAGACACTTGACCACCAGAGCCATTTTCTAAGCAAAGCGGGATTTAGCAAGAGTGAGTACAGAAGTACCACTACTACAGAGAAGGCTATTACAGACGGTTCGAAAACGTCATCACAGACGGTTTTTGAATCGTTTGTAAGTATGTGTCAGTACGACACATATCACAGACGGTTTCCCTACCAACTACAAAAACACATATCACGGACAGTTTTTAACTAGAACTGTCTGTGATATGTGTTGATCACAGAAGATTTTTAAATAGAACCGTCTGTGATATTTTTTTTTCTAACTCTCTTTGTAGAACTTCCATGATTAGTATCTGTTATTCAAAATTTTATTCTCCTTAGATATTTCTACAATTATATTTACAAGGCACAACAAATTATAGATTTTGCAATTGAATATCAAAACATCGTAGATGCATCGAGGCAATAGCTTGTCTGAGGAGGATGGTCTTAAAATATGAACATTTGTAGCACTTTCATCCCCTTTCTTTTTCTACTATTGATGGATTCTAAGGCAAAATCAAATTCTATCCACAGTTCATTTTGAAAGTTGTCATGCTCTGATTTATCTTCTACTTTATCATCATCCCCGAATGAGAATACTATAGACAACCTATTTTTACTCTAATCTTGTTAAGGAACAGGACCACTCTTTGATTTATTGAAGGATTTTTGACAATTGCTAGACCGCTTACATAGTTGTTGAAAAAGGAGAAAAAATTGCATGGACGTTAGAGTGTGAAAAGATTTTCGGGAATTGAAGAAATGTTTGACGGCAGCATCAGTGTTAGTGTTGCCAGATATTCAAAATAGTTTTGATATATACTATGATGTTTCCAGACAAGGTCTTGGATGCGTGTTGATACAGAATGGCAAGGTTGTTGCATATGCGGCAATTGAGGCCATATGAAGAGAATTATCCAACGCATGATTTGAAATTAGCAGTCGTAGTGCATGCCTTGAAGTTGTGGCGTCATTATCTCATTGAGAATAGATGTGAGATACATACAGACTATAAGAGTCTGAAGTATATATTTACGCAGTCGGATTTCAATATAAGACAAAGGAGATGGTTGAAATTGATAAAGGATTATAATATTGGAATCCACTATCATCCTCGTAAGGCTAATGTGGTAGCCGATGCCTTGAGTCATAAAAGTCATAGTGCTAATATGCTGGTGTTAAATGATCAACCGGAGTTATGCAAGGAATTTTAGAAATTAAAATTGAAAGTTGTTCCACAGGTACTTCAAGCAAATTTGGAAGTGAAGCCAACTCTATAAGGTCAGATCAGAGATGGTCAGAAAGATGATGAAAAGATTAACTGAATCGAGTCCAAGAAAAATGAAGGTTTAGCCAAAGATTTTATTTTGGATGATCAATGTACTATGTGGTTTAAAGGTCGAATTTGTGTACCAAACAAGAAGGAGCTTAAGCAGTTGATTCTCGAGAAAGCCCATGATTCCAAGTATTCGATTCATCCAAAAAGTGCCAAAATGTATCAAGATCTTGAGGAAAGGTTTTGGTGGCCCAATATGAAGCATGAAGTTGCTGAGCATGTTGCTCTATGTGATGTGTGTTAGAGAGTAAAGACAATGCATCAAAGACCCGCATGTTTGTTACAGCCGTTAAAGGTTCCTGAATGGAAGTGGGAAGAAATCGGTGTGGATTTTATTATTGGTTTTTCTAGAACCCAGAAGGCTTATGATTCCATATGGTGTTGGAAATATGCCCTAGAGGCAATCATAGAGATGATTATATTTCCATAAATGTTCATGAACTATAAGATTGTTCTTTGAATAACATCATGGATATTGATTAACAAAGTGCGTGACTTATTTGTGAAACTCTGTATTTGTCTTTATGATGTTCATTCTAAAAGGGGTCCCTAGTCGATAATTATATGAGGACACATATGAGTAGACTAGCATATGTATTGGTTGATAACCATGTTTCACGGGTCATAGATATGTAGATATCAAACCAATAATATAGACACATGTTAGAGAATATGGTATTGGACATCGAGCCACTATTAAACACTGCGAGAATGTTGTTTTATTTCATGTCATCAGTTCGTCTCATATACGATGTGTATGCTATATCTTTCGACTTGAGATTGTTGCATGTTCTCAAGATGCATAATGGTTTACTTAGAGGTCGTCAAACGCTACTCTGTAATTGGGTAGTTACAAAGATAGCTTTCGGGTTTATCATGAAACATGCTGTGAGGCGTGGTCGATCAAGATAGGATTTGCCCCTCCATACAACGGGAGAGATATCTCTAGGCCTCTTGAGTGGTCGGATTCCAGAAACGCATGGCCATGCTACTCGAGTCATCGAGTTAAAGAGTTAACTCGATGTATTCGGGGATTCTGAGTCACGACATCGAGAAAGAGTAGTCGAGCCATCCAAACAAGGATGACAACAACTCACCTTGGGTTTGACTGATATCGTGAGGCAAAAGGAAATGCATATAGGACATTGTTGAGGATTGTTTGATCTTTACATGTACTTGGGAGTCAGTAAGTCCTGCTAGAGGCCACTATCGACTATTGGTCGAATGCTCGATATTCGAGTAGGAGTACTCGATGATCGAGTAGGTGTACCCGATGGTCGAGTAGTACTCAACTATCGATAGGGGTACTCCAGTCATGTACGAGTGCACGTGAACCTATAGGGTCGCACGCTTAAAGGGTTGTAACCAATTCGGATAGAGATCTGAGTTGTAATGGGCTTAGAGTTCCTAATGGGCTTCAAGGGTTGAAACCCGTTATGAGACGTCTATATAAAGGGAGGAAGTAGTAGTTTTATGGATAGAGAGATACACGAAGAGACATATAAGGAATTCAGAATTCCCAAAAACCCTAACCGCCACACCTCCTTCGTCCAGAACTGTGCAGCCGGCGCTAGCACTCCGGTGCGTGGTGTTCCTGCCCTGTACGTGCGGATACCTTGGAGGTGTTGCTGCGAAGCTTCAACGCTAGGACGATCCGCAACCTGTGACAGTCACAAGGAGCTATTGGGAAGGTACGAGGCTAGTACGACTACATCTGCACCACCGCGCTACATCGACTCTACTTTCGCTATGGGTCTGCGCGTCTAGTGGTAATTCTGTGATCTATAACTTGCAGTGGTTTCTTGGTTACGCGGTAGAAAATTTTGTTTTTCGCTGGAGTAGCCTACCCGTTCCCTAGCATATGGGTCATCGTTGATCTTTTGACCAAGGTTGCTCATTTCATACCAGTCAAGACTACTTATTCAGGAGATCGTTTGACAGAGCTGTATATGTCAAGGATTATGTGTTTGCATGGAGTGCCTAAGAAGATAGTGTCTGATAGAGATACCCAATTTGCCTCGAGGTTTTGGAATAAGTTGCATGAAGAATGGGAACTCGTTTGAATTTTGGCACAACGTATCATCCACAGACAGATGGTCAGACTGAGAGAGTTAATCATATATTAGAGGATATGCTGAGAGCTTATGCTACTTCGTGGGATAGAAGTTTGCCGTATGCAGAATTCAGTTATAACAACAGTTATCAGGCAAGTTTGCAAATGTCACATTTGATGCTTTATATGGTCGTCCCTGTCATACTCCGTTGAATTGGAATAAGACAGGAGAGCGTTTGGTGTTTGGGCCTGATATTCTCAAGAAAGCTGAAGAGCAAATTGCTATGATCAGAGAGGTTGAAAGTGGCTCAGTCAAGACAGAAGAGTTATGCTGATAATCGTCGTTGAGAGTTGACCTTTAAACCAGATGATTTCATGTATCTCAGAGTTACCATTCTTAAAGGAGTCAAAAGGTTTCACGCTAAAGAAAAGCTTGCACCGAGATATGTTGGTCCGTTCAAAATCTTGAGCCATCGAGGAGAAGTTGCGTATCAGTTAGAGTTGCCACAGTCATTGATAGGAGTGCATGATGTGTTTCATGTGTCACAGCTTAAGAAATGTCTCAGAGTGCCAACGAGTAGACACCGTTAGAAACAATTGAGCTACAAGAAGATTTAACTTATAAAGAGCAGCCGATAAAGATTTTGGATGTGATGGAGCGTAAGACTAGGAATAAGACACTTCACTTTTGCAGAGTTCAATGGAGTAACCACTCAGAAAGTGAAGCTACTTGGGAGCCTGAAGAGGATTTGAAGTCAGCATTTCCTAACCCATTCCTTAGTTAGCCCTGAATCTCGGTGTCAAGATTTCGTTAAGGGTGGAGGTTTGTAACATCCCAATTTTTGTTTTTATGGATTTAATATGTTATTTGCGTATTTTATGGATTTTCTAAATTTATTGGATTTTTCTAGATTCTATTTGAATTTATCGAATATTGTTAAATAAGGCCTTTTGTGAAAACTATTTAATTATTATGAAAGTTAAAATAAAGTTTTTCTAAAAATATTTTATTTGAGTTTCAAATGTCTTAATATATTTTTGAGAATTTTTTGAGATTTTTATTGCCTTAATCGAATTATTTTAATTATGCGAATTATTTTAAATAAAAAATATTTAAAAATCTGTGGAATAGTTTTGGGCTGAAACCCGTGTGGGACCTGACCTTTTTTCGCATCAGCCGGCCCAGTCCAGCCTGCTCGACCTGTGTTTCGAAAACCCTAGAATATCCGCCGTTGGATCTTGATCTAACGGTGGTTGGCGATTAGGAAACCCTAGCGTGTTTTTGCCGTTGGATCTGCGTCGCGTGAGCGTTCGGGATTGAGCCACGTAGCCTTGTGCGGGAAGCCGTTGGATTCACGACGCGTGTATGGCTGGGACTTCGTCTTCTCCGCATCGCCGCCGTCGTCTAGGACATGAACTCTCCGCTGAGTCGGTTCATCTTCTCGTGAAGAACACGGACGCTGAGGCCTTTATAAGGTGCATTGACACCCGTCCGAGGATCCCTCAAGCCTGCCACATCTTTTGCCCTAAGTGTTGTCGCTTGGATCATCGTCATCTGCGCATAGGAGCTCACCGGAGTTATTCGTGTGCACTGTTGTGGTTTTCCATCAAGCCTGTCGCCGTCAAGCTGTGTTTCATCTCTTTGGTACCAGATTCAGACTCCTCGCATCATGCCACATCGGATCCATACTTGTGTGGGGCCGGAACATCGTCGGAGCGCCATCGAGTTGGTCTTCGTCTCTAAGTCCAGTGGGTGTTGCGCTGCCGAGCCGCTATCTACGTTGGGTGAGTTATCGATTGTCTGATCTGCAGCGAACGCTCGAGATCATGCCACGTGTTTGCGCAGAGAGTAAAACCTCACCGGGAACCTCGTCTATCGGATCTAAGTGAACGATCGTGATGCTGCCATGTGTCGCGTTTGCGTTGCGCTGCGCATCCTTACTTGCGTCAACCGCACGTGTTGACCGGGTTTACATTGGTCCAGCGCTATTCTATGTGACGGGTCCAAGCACCGAGGCCACATGTCACGCTGTGATTGATTGGTGTGATGTTGATGTCACGCTTGCGTAATAAATCGATTTTTCAGTATAGATTTAATTCGAAAAATTAATTATTTAATATTTTTTATTTTCTCTTTTATTTGAACCTTACGAGAGCCCGTTCTCCCTCATACGAGCTCCTATTGAAGCGATTCAAATTTAAAAATTTGTATAATTGAGATCTATTTAATGGTGAATTTTATTTGATTTTTAGAGTTTCTTTGTTCCCTCTTTTGATATTTATTTGGTATTATCTTATGTTGAACCCAGTTTATAAAATTGCTATATTATTTTAGTTTATGCATGTTATTTTATGTGCAAAACTGTTTCAAATTAGATTAGGATTTAGTTAATATGTCCAATTGAGCTATACCCTACTTTGTCATTTCTATGCCATGATTAATTGTCACCCTAGATTAATTTATTACTAGTTAGTTAATTTTAAAATCAAAATGAGTTGGTTAGACCCAGGGTTTCAAAAATAGAAAATTCGAAATTCCAACGGTTTTTGATTTTCGAAAATCGGTAGAAACCGAAGAAGTTTGAATTCAATTTTTTGAACTCGGCAGTCAAATAATGGTGAAGAAACTAAAATCGAGTGATTTTCACCGATTTTCGATCAAGTTTCTTCGATATTTGAATATTGATTTTCATGCGGGTTTTTTTTTCAATTTTCGAATGGTTTTTTTTTATTTTCGAGCGATTTTCACCGATTTTTCGAGCGATTTTTTATTTTCAGCACACTGAAGGAAAATTGGAAAAAATATAAAAATCCAAAAAAAATAAAAAAATAAAAAAATCCCAATTAATCTATGGAACACCTCAGAGAAATTTAAACAATTTTTGAAATCATTTATTGCTTCTAAAAAAATCCAAAATAGTAATTAATGAAAAGGAACAAAGACACTGTCAGATTTTTATAAATATTTAAACGATTTATTATCTTCTAAAATTTTAATTTAACCATAAATAGTGCCAGACGATCATGTACTACAATTTTTAGAAATATTAGACTTCATTTACTGCCCATATAAAATCAAAAATAGAAGAGCATATACAATGCAAGTATCACTTTTAATTTTTTTTAAAAATATACATATCTGATCATAACCTGAAAATTTTACAACATCATTATAATTGTGTTAGAAAATCACACAAAAAATTTAAGAAATATTATACTTCATTTTGTGCCCCTAAAAAATAAAAAACTGAAGAGCATATATTTTGACAATATCACTTTTAGAATGTTTGAAAAATACACACGTATGATAATCATCTAAAAATTTTATAGAATCATTTGCATTGCCTCAAGACCTCAAATTTCAATTTTTTTTAACACGTTTTGCTAAATTTCTTCAAAAAATTTAAATTTGCATTTGAACTCTCCGATTTATCGAGCGGTTTTTATTGCTGAACCGGCTCGAAACGGTTAGTTTTCGACGGTTTTGCAAACCCTGGTTAGACCGTGTTAGTAAGCATAGCCGTGCCACATATATCACATGTCTCTTGAGATACCAAAAGTTAATCTTGACTAATGGAATATGGAACATTATTATGAATTGGTGTGTCAGGTGTAGTCACACAATGATGTTGAGTTGTGGTGACGAGGAGGTCACGTAACGATGTTGACTTGTTGATGGCACGTGATGCTTGGTAATCAATTGGGATGATAATCGTTTAGATTGAGACAAGTTGTAGAGGTAATATACCAAGGTGGACCGAAAAGATAGAGGGTTCGTGGAAGTCTTGCCCTACCATCCTAAGACTTAACCCTCACCGCAGGAGCGGTTTCTGGCTGCCCCGGCCCCAGCGGCCTTACACAAATACAAACAAAAATCGCGAAATTACCCCCTTTGCTCCCCGACAAATTCCACAACACCCTCCCCATTTCTCGCGACGGCCACGGCGACGCCGCAGATCTCCTCCTCGTCCTAGGTCTCCGGCGATCTCGCCGGGCGTGAGCCGGAGCGATGGAGCTGTGGAGCAAGCTGCGAAACCTGGACGCCTACCCGAAGGTGAACGAGGACTTCTACAGCCGCACCCTCTCCGGCGGCCTCATCACCCTCGTCTCCTTCCTTGCCATCCTACTCCTCTTCTTCTCCGAGATCCGTATGTACCTCCTCCCCTCCCTCTCTCTGCACATCTCCGTTCCAGATCCCTTTTAATTTCGTTTCTCTAGCTGCGGCACAGTTCGATCTCGCCATGTCGCCTCAGTGGCTTCGCGTACGGTTCGGTAATTATACTGTGTTCCGATGCGAAATTGAGACAATGTATGCTTGGTGACCATCTCAGATCCCTTTTAATTGGAGCGTGTCCTTGGCGACCACCTGATCTGGGTGAATTGAAAACATTGGGAGAAAAATTCGCAATTTCATTAGCATGCTGCATGCATTTGAATTCCTGTATCGATTAGAGAGGTCGCGTGAGGATGTTAATGAAGGGTGGAGGCGCTTGCTGGGAAGGTGGCGTAGGGCACTACCTAGATTAGTTTGCCACGGCATGTATGATCTAGTGATGCTGTTGGTTCGTATATATAAGTTGATGTCATTAGAGCACTGGGTTTGTGTGTACTTGCTCCTTTTTTTGTGTGGATGTGGTTAATTTAATGTGAATTTAGTACTAGCCATCATTTGCTATGCTGCTCTACAGTGGAGTTATTTCTTAGCGGCAAGACTAGTAGAGTGGAGTTTCATTAGATTCAAAAAACCTCACTGTAGCCAACTAGGGATTGATTAGATTTGGGGACCTTTCTGTCATTTTGTTCTTGTTTGTGTTGAAGCTAAGCTGTTGGTGCCTTATCTTCTTACGAGTTTCAGGGCTTCTATAAAGTTGATCACAACATGGTGCTATGTCTTATCGCCTTTGCACAAGACTATTGCTGATAAGCTTTATTTTAGCATACTAAAGTTGAAAAGAGGGATGATTTAACTTGTTACATGTTGCGACTACATTTTCCCATAATGTAGCTATCTGATCACTTTTCTGATTCTATTTGTTCCTTGTCTTTTCATATTATTTAGTTTGTGCGCTATGCAGTAACTTGCTGTTATGTTAACGTTTCTGCAGGGCTGTATCTATATTCGGCTACAGAGAGTAATCTCACTGTTGATACCTCAAGAGGGGAAAGGCTACATATCAATGTTAGTGCGAATGCTCATTTTGTCATTCCAAACTGTACAATTGTCTGACATTTCTAAGGTGCTTTGCATGTCTATTTGTCTCGGTGTTAATTTTTGCCCCTCCATGCTTGTTGCACTATTTGGAAAGCATGTAACCAAAATCTAGTTATGCTAAATTTCATGCTCTTTGTCATATTGAACCCATTTCAGTTGTGTATTATGTTGGGATAGAGCCTAGATCTAATCCGGTTAAAATTAGAGATAGAATTGGAAGTTAGAGATAAAGTTAGATTCTAATATGGTTTAATCTTCGCTATAAATAAAGGGTGTGGGATTCAATATGATACAATATTCCACAAATTACAACATGGTATTAGAGCCTTAACTTTGAGCCATTCCTGATCCAATCCAATCCGTCGCCGTCATCCCTAATCCAATCCATTGCCCTCCCAAATCGCCACGTCGCTTAAAGCCACCTAGGGAAGGGTCTTGCCGCACCACCGCCGTCATTTGGGGGGGGGAGCGCCGTCTTGATCGCGCTGCTCGAAGTCCTCAAGTTGCCGTCGTCGCTGAGATGTCGGGTCGCGGGTCGCTGTTGTCACCGAGCCGCTGAAGTTATCCCATCACCATCGGGTTGCCCTAGAGTTGGCTGAAGGAAATGGAAAAAGGAAAAAGAAAAAAGGGTAGGAGGGGAAAAAAGGAAAAAGAAAAGGGGGAAATTTAAAGGAAAAAGTTATCTGCTTTTATATCAGAGGTGCCACGTTTGTGTCTTGTGTTGGCATTGATGCTTGAAGGATTGCCGTGATCGTCGAAATACGCGTGGCATAGACTTGTGATCGGTATTGCTCTAGTTTGTCATACGAGATGACTCTGAAGGAGATTGAAGTTGAGAAGAGAGCGATGATTGAGTCATCTTCCTCACTGGTCACACAAGGTGTATGAGAAGCATATTAGATGACCTTTTGGCGACAACTATGATTGGTCTAAGGGCTAGTACAGGATCATCTAAATTGAAGCTAGAGTTAATGCCGAATGGCGTGAAGCTGGAAGGGAGCAAGAATTATCTAAGTTGGTCTTGAAAGGCATAGCTAATTCTAAGGACGAAGGGGGTGGAGCACTACCTACAGGAGGCTTATGTTGAGCCTGTAGACAAGTCATGCATGGATTGGAGAATGTGGAACACCACCAATTCTGTGGTGGTGGATTGGTTAGTGATTTCGATGTCTCCATCTATCGCTCGGATGGTGACGATGCAGAATGCAGCGGAGATGTGGAAGACGATAAGCAACATGTACTCTGGGGCAGACAATATGATGATGATGGTGGAAGTTTTCGACAAGGTGGAGGTCCTGAAATAGGAAGTGAAGACCATCCAGGATTATGCTAGTGAGTTGCAGCAGCTATGGGTATGTTAGACAGTATCCTTGTTACCTTATATAAGAGATTGCTAGTTGCCTTGTATAGAGATTGTTTGCTTTGTATAGATATTGCCTTATATAGGCTTTCCTTTTATACCCTCTTGTACATGTATATATATTGGCCCATTGGCCTCATGTTGAATGCAAGTGCTATTCATAACATGGTATCAGAGCCACGGTTTTAGGGTTAGGGTCCTCACCGTGGTTGCACTTGCGCATTTTTTTTTCTCCCCGGCGGCTCATCTCGTCGCTACTGCTCTTCCGCCGCCCTTTGCCTCACCTCCGGCCGACGTCTGAAGCATCGGCTCCTCCGCTGACCCGGTTGTAGCCCGGCGCTTCGCTCGGTGGCCTCCTCCCTCCGGTCGCTCTGATCGCTTTGACCGGCGGCTCTCTCGTCGATCCGCTCGAGCCCGGTCGGCCGTCGTCGCCAGATTCATTGTTGCAGTTCCTCTTCCATGGCGGCCGGCCCATTCGGCCGAGGGCGAGCTCGGCCGACGCTTTCGCCGACGCTGACGCTGAGCTCGCCGACGCTTCTTCACCGTCGCCAAGCCACGGCTTACGCAGCTTCTTCGAGCCGCGATCGCCTTGGCCGATCGTCTGCCCGCGTCGCCGTCACCGCCTCCATCCGAGGACCGAGGTGATGTTGCTCGATCGGATTTAAAAACGATCGAGCTTTGGTTTTATTTTACGTATTCAAGTCCATTTGTCGTGGTTGGTTGTGGCTCGGTTGACCGAGCGATTGTGAGTTAGTTTTAAGTTAGAGTAAAGGTTCAGTAAACAAAAGAGAGAGAGAGGGGGGGGGGGTAATGTCGTCATCTTCTGGTTCTTCGGGGACTATTTCTGTACCTCGTTGCCCAGTTATCTTCGATGGTCTAAATTATCGAGACTGGGTTCTTCATATGTGTCTCCACATGCGTCAGCGTCTTTGGGAGTTTCTTACCGGTGAGCTATCATGTTTGCCTCGTCCTGCTCCTCCTTCCACGCCTGTTATTCCCAAGGAGGCGATGAAGGTTGCTAAATGTAAGCGTCGATGACTATCTCGATCTTTGTGGAGTCTTTTCAGACTCAATTTACTGCATACAAGACATGGATTGATGAAGATGCTCGTGCCTCTGCTATTCTGTTTGCTAGTATGGAGGTGCATCTCACTGGTGATATTGTTGGTTTGTCTTCGGCACAGTTGATGTGGGTGCATCTTCGTGACCGCTATGAGCCTACTGGCGATTCTTTATATCTTGTTGTTGTGCGACAGGAGCAATCGCTGCAGCAAGGTGATTCTACCGTGGATGAGTTCTATGCACAACTGTCCTCGGTGTGGCGTCAGCTTGATTCTCTTGGACCAGAGGTTTGTCGCACCTGTCAGTGCTGCCAGCGTCAACACTCTCACTTGGAGCTTCGCCGTATCTATGACTTCCTGACACACCTTCGGGCTGAATTTGAGCAGATTCGTGCTCAGCTGCTTGCTCGTCATCCTCGTGTGACCTTGTTGGAGGCTCTTGCAGCTATTCGTACTGAGGAGACTCGTCTTCGTGGTGCGGGCCTGCTCGTATCTCCTTATCTCCTTCAGTCCTGGCAGTACCTTATACTACTCCATCAGTGGCGCCTACTTCAGTATCGACTACTAGGGGTGCAGGGCTTCGCTGCACCTACTGCAACAAGGATGGGCATGTGGAGAAGTTTTGCTATCGGAAGAAAAAGGATCTTGCTCGTCGCAGTGGACGTCCTTCTAAGAGCACTGGACTCCTAGGTGACTCTCCTCAGTAGGCTTCTGCTGGTTCTGACTCCACTCAGGAGATTCTTGCGCTGCTACGTCGTATGGCTGCCTCTGCACCATCAGGTTCTGCTGGTTCTGCTACTCAGTCTTCCAATGAGAGACCACCTTCCTCCTCAGGTATCACACCATGGATTCTTGACTCTGGAGCTTCTTTTCATATGACATCTGATCCCACGAGTCTCCATTCCATTAGTCCTCTTGCCGCTCCTATTACTGTACAGACCGCAGATGGTACCTCTCTTTCTGTTACAGGATGAGGCACTCTTTTGTCTTCTTTTCATGTTCCTGCTGTTTCTTATGTTCCTAAACTCACCATGTAGCTTATATCCGCTGGCCAGCTCACTGATCATGGCTGTCGTGTTATTCTTGACTCTAACTCTTGCTGTGTTCAAGATCGCAGGACGGGGTCTCTGGTTGGTATTGGCCCTCACCGCCGTGACTCTCAGCGCCTTTGGGAGCTCGACTGGCTTCGTCTTCCTTCCGCGGCTCCCGCCGATCTCGATCCCTCTGTTTACGCCTCCGTTGCATCTTCTCTGGGTCGTTTGCTCGGTGGCATCGCGTTAGGGCATCTTTGTGGGTCACGCTGTCTTCTTTAATTCGTCGTGATCTTTTAGGATCGTGGTGCGGTGATACTTCTTTAGATTGTGCGGGTTGTAAGCTTGGTAGCAGCTACAACTCCCTATCCAAAGTGAGTCTGTATCCAGCGTCCTTTGATCTTGTTCATTCGATGTTTGGGGTCAGCTCCTTTTGTTTCAAAAGGGGGTCATAAATATTATATTCTTTTTATAGATGATTTATCTCGCCACACTTGGATATACTTTATGTCTTCTCGTAGCGAGGCTTTGTCCATCTATAAGAATTTTGCACTATGATCTGTACTCAGTTTGACTCTCCCATTCGAGTTCTTCGTGCTGACTCAGCAGGGGAGTATCTGTCCGGCGCCCTTCGTGCTTTTCTTGCTACGCAGGGCACTCTTTCTCAGTTTTCCTGTCCTGGTGCTCATGCTCAGAATGGTGTGGTTGAGCGCAAGCATCGCCATCTTCTTGAGATAGCTCATGCTCTTTTACTTGCTTTCGCTGTTCCACCTCATTTCTGGGCTGAGGCTGTTTCCACTGCCACTTGATTAATATTCAGCCTTCTTCTGCTCTTTAGGGTGGTATTCCGGTGGAGCGTCTTTCTGGCATGCTTCCTGATTACTCTGGTCTTCGCCTCTTTGGGTGTGTGTGCTATGTCCTCCTTGCACCTCGTGAACGCACCAAACTGACTGCTCAGTCTGTTGAGTGTGTTTTTTGGGATATAGTGCTGAGCACAAGGGATATCGCTGTTGGGATCTTGCTAGCCGACGGATGCGGATCTCTCGGGATGTTACTTTTGATGAGTCTCGTCCTTTCTACCCTCGTCCTTCTTCCACTACAGCATCCCTTGTTGAGCCGCTTTCTTTCTTGACTTTTCCTGATACTCCTGTTGTCACCTTTCCTTCTCCACGGTTGACGTCTCCTTCTTCACCGATCTCTCCACAGGAGTCTTCACCTCCTATGCCTTCTCAACCTGTTTCTTTTGACATTGTTCCTTCTTATACTTATACTACACTCGTCGTCCGCGTGTTGAGGATTCTTCTGCTATGTCATCTTCCCCTGTTGAGTCCTCTTCTTCCGTGCCTTCTCCTCGCTATGCTCTTCGTGATCGTCGGTCTATTCGGCCTCTGGCGCCTTGGCTTTCTTTGGTCTTTGTTCTTGCCGAGCCGACTTCTTCCGCAGAGTCGTTATTCATCGTGAATGGCGACATGCGATGGCAGAGGAGCTTGCTGCCCTTGAGCGCACTGGCACGTGGGATCTTGTGTCCCTTCCTCCACGTGTCCGTCCCATTACATGCGAGTGGGTCTATAAGGTTAAGACTCGCTCTGATGGTTCTCTTGAGCGCTACAAGGCTCGTCTTGTGGCACGTGGTTTTCAGCAGGAGCATGGTCGTGATTATGATGAGACTTTTGCTCCTGTGGCTCATATGATCACTGTTCGCACTCTTCTTGCTGTGGCATCTGTTCATCAGTGGTCTATCTCTCAGCTTGATGTCAAGAATGCCTTTCTTAATGGTGAGCTACGTGAGGAGGTCTTTATGCAGCCACCACCGGGGTATTTTGTTTCTAAGGGCATGGTTTGTCGGCTTCGTCGCTCTCTTTATGGGCTCAAGCAAGCCCTCGTGCACGGTTTGAGCTTTTTCTTCGTGGTCTTCGCTGCGGCTTTTACGCTAGTGCTCATGATCTTGCGCTCTTTGTTCACACTTCATCTCGTGGACGGACTCTTCTTCTTCTCTATGTTGATGACATGATCATTACTGGTGATGACTCTCAGTATATTGCCTTTGTGAAGGCACGTCTCAGTGAGCAGTTTCTCATGTCTGATCTGGGTGCTCTTCGCTACTTTCTTGGGATTGAAGTCTCTTCTACACCTGAGGGTTTCTTTCTATCCCAAGAGAAGTATATCCAGGATCTTCTTGATCGCGCTTCTCTCACTGATCAGCGCACTGCTGAGACTCCTATGGAGCTCAATGTTCACCTTCACCCTACTGATGGTGAACCTTTTGAGGATCCTACTCGCTATCGCCATCTTGTTGGGAGTCTTGTTTACCTTGGTGCCACTTGTCCTGACATTTCATATGCAGTTCATATCTTGAGTCAGTTCGTTTCTGCTCCCACCCAGCTTCACTATAGTCATCTTCTTCGTGTTCTACGATATCTTCGTGGAACTATCTCTCTCCGTCTTTTCTTTCCTCGTTCCAGCTCCCTCCAGCTTCAGACATACTTCGATGCTATCTGGGCTAGTGATCTCTCCGACCGCCGGTCTCTTTCTGCTTATTGTGTTTTTCTTGGTGGTTCTCTCATTACTTGGAAGACTAAGAAGCGAGCATGATAGCTCGTTCGATCTTGGTGAGTTGCGGCGATGGCTCTTTGACAATGCAGAGGTTACCAGCTACTGTGGCTACTTGAGGGTTTTGGTGTTTCTGTTTCTACACCGACTCCTCTTTTATCTGACAGTACAGGTGCTATTAGCATTGCTCGCGATCCAGTGAAGCATGAGCTCATGAAGCATATTGGTGTTGATGCTTCCTACATGCGGACACAGGTACAGGGTTAGGTTGTGGCTATTCAGTATGTGCTTTCAGAGCTTCAGTTAGCAGATTTCTTCACGAAGACACAGACTAGAGCTCAGCACAACTTTTATCTCTCCAAACTCAGTGTTGTTGATCCACCATGAGTTTGAGGGGGGGGGGGTGTTAGACAGTATCCTTGTTACCTTATATAAGAGATTGCTAGTTGCCTTGTATAGAGATTGTTTGCTTTGTATAGATATTGCCTTATATAGGCTTTCCTTCTATACCCTCTTGTACATATATATATATTGGCCCATTGGCCTCATGTTGAATACAAGTGCTATTCATAACAGGGTAGACTTGGATCACTATGATCCACTGTAATTAACATATGCTGGTGATGTTGACGTTGGCAGATTGTGGCTGCAACGCAGGCGGGTCACACACTTCCTGAAGGGGCTGAGCCCAGAATTTGAGAGTATGAGAGCTGCCACGTTTTACTTAGCAAACCCACCTACTATGGAGGAGACGATTTCAGCTATGGTGCAGGAGGAAGTTCGACTACGAGTGATTTTGGGGGGGGGGGGGGCAACAACCCAGTCAAATCTGCATGTGATGTACCCGATGATAGGGAGTGCTACAACTATAGGTAAGAGGACACCTGAGTTGTGTCTGTCTTTTCTCACGATATGGTGGATGCTAAGGTGGAGATCGTGGAGGTCAAGGTGATCATGGAGGCCGAGGAGGAGATCGGGGTTGTGGAAGTTAAAGTGGAGATTGAGCCAGGGCAAGGGTGGCTCTAGAGTCAATATGGCTATGGCAGAGGAAATCATGTTTGTTACTCTGATAGGCGAGCATGCTCTGCAGTGGGAACAATGGTAGAAAGGCGAAGCATTAGAGTCGTCTCAAGATTCTACGACAATACCTACCACCTCCTTTGGTAACATTGCCAACTACGCGCACATGGACGAAGGTACTCAGGCACATGCACTTGCATCCACATATAAGCATCCTTATATTGATTGGATCATCGATTCAGGGGCATCTAAGGCCTTGTTTTGGGGGCTTTAAGCCAAATTCAGCTTCTGAAATGCCAGCAAGTCCCCCCCCCCCCCCAAATAGTTCAGTTTTTAAGTGGCTTTTGGCATAAGCTAGAAGCTATATATAACTAGTAAAAGCCAAAAGTTGAAAGTTGGGTTAGACCTGCTTTTGCAGCTTGTTGCTGAGGGAAATTAATTATTTGTCAAACGGTCTCTTATAAAAAGCTGCATCTACTTTTTAGCCCATAAAGCCAAAAATAGGCCCTAGGCATGCCACAGGTTTTCTTAGGGCATTTGCATCCTACATTCCATATACACTTTGAAACAATTCAGATAGCTGATGCGACCTCTCAGCTCATTTAGGGAATAGGATTTGTAGAGGGCTCCATTGCTTTATCCTCTGTCTTGCATGTCCCATCCTTTCCGGTTAATCTTCTTTTAGTTAGTTTCATCATCGACCAACAAATGCACTGTCTTATTTGATGGGGATTCTTGTCTGTTAGAGGAGAAGAGAAACGAGAAGATAATTGGGACTAGAATCAGGCGTAATAGATTGTGGTATGTTGATCAAGTGGATACAACATTGTCCGTGGTTGTAAGAGGAGTTGAGGTTTTACTGCATCATTATCATTTGGGACATTCTTCATTTGAGAGTTTGAGTCAAATATACCCTAAGTTGTTTAATAAAATAGATAAGGATAAACTTATGTATGGTGCTTATGAGTTTGGAAAGCATACACGGTCTACTTATAGTAGTATTGGTCTTCGGAGTTGTGAACCTTTTATATTAATACATTATGATGTTTGGGGTCCATGCTCAGTTACTTTTGAATGGTTTTATGTGGTTTGTCACATTTATTGGTTGCTATACTCGTATGACTTGGATCTATATGATGAAGCACAAGAGTGAGGTCCTTCAATGTTTACATGACTTCCATCGGTTGGTGGCGACTCTTTTTGATACGAAGATTCAAATTCTGCAAACAGACAATATAACAGAGTATGTTAACAAGGAGTTTGCAGCATATCTCTCGGAAAATGGGATACTTCATCAAACCACTTGTCCAAGAACCTTGCCTCGGAATGGAGTGGTTGGGAGGAAGAATCGATATTTGTTGGAGGCAGCATGTTCACTTATGTTTTAGTTGAATGTGTCGAAGATATTCTGGAGTGAGGCTGTGATAGGGCTACATATCTTATCAATCGCATGCCATCTCAAATACTTGGGATAAAGTCTCCTGTTGAACTTCTTTTGGGTCAACGAGAGTTCAAGGTTCCTCCTAAGTTGTTTGGTTGTATGTGCTTCGTACGGGATCGCTAGCCAACGGTTGGTAAACTAGATTCTCAGGCTGTAAAGTGTCTTCATAGGATATTCATCAAGTCAGAAGGGATACAAGTGCGGAATCCAATGGAAAGAAAATTGTTTGTGAGAATGGATGTAACTTTTCTGGAGTTCGAGCCATACTACACGAGTAATGGTGATCTTGGTCAATTCTTAGAGGAATTCTCTCCTATCATCAAGGTTGATAGTCGATAGGGGGAATATAAGGAGAGTGGGAGTGATAACCGAGAGGAAGAAGTTGTTGGGACAATTTCGTGTTCTTCTCTGAGACGGGATAAAAAATGTGCAAGAGATGTGATAGCCCTAGAAGAATTGAAGGTGTATCAGAGAAGACATTTCCGAGACAGGGGAGAAACAACCATCGTCGTCGGCACTTGCGCCGTTAGATGAGCAAGTTCTAACAAAGGTAGTAGAGGAACCAGAGATGCAGGGGAGAAATAGTAGATGCCGTCTATACTTGAGAAAATTTTATCAGAAGAACTACAACCTGAACAACTAGTCAGTCCAGTTGATTCAGTCGCAGTCCCCAATATCTCCGTCAAGTTCCTTGCCTCTTGGATAAGTGGTAATGTTCCTTTTGACTTCTCTCATTTAGAGTTACCTCTTGTAGAACTTAGGGCAATTAGAGCTAATGTTGGAAAGCCTCCGCCGCGGTATGGTTTTGAGTATGATATTGCAAATTTCATCTCATATTCCCATATCTCTCCTGCATACAAAGCATTCATTTCATCTCTCCAGACATAACCAGTTAAAAAGGATAGGTGGGTTGCTAAGCAGGATCCTAAATGGAGGGATGCCATGAAAGAGACGCTTGGTGCACTTTAGAAGAACAAGACGTGGGATCTTATTCTAGTTCCAACAGGAAAGAAAACAGTGGGATGCAAATGGGTTTTTATGATGAAACAAACTCTTGAAGGCAAGGTGGATAGATACAAGGCGAGGTTGGTTACAAAAGGTTATAGTCAGACATATAGGATAGACTATGATGAGACTTTTGTACCAGTAGATCTAATGCTAGAAAGCCACCGCGGCATGTCTTTGAGCATGGCATTGCAAATTTCATATCATATTTCCATCTCTCTCTTGCATACAAAGAATTCATTTCATCTCTCCAGACATAGCCTGTTAAAAAGAATTGGCGGGTTGCTAAGCAGGATCCTAAATGAAAGGATGCCATGGTGCACTTCACAAGAACAAGACGTGGGATCTTGTTCCAGTTCCAGCAGGAAAGAAAGCAGTGGGATGCAAGTGGGTCTTTATGGTAAAATATGGTAAAAAAAAACTCTTGAAGGCAAGGTGGATAGATACAAGGCGAGGTTGGTTGCGAAAAGGTATAGTCAGACATATAGGATAGACTATGATGAGACTTTTGCGCTAGGAGCGAAGATGAGTATAGCAAGGACATCGATTTCTTGTGCTGTTAACTTTGAGTGGCCTCTTTATCAGTTGGATGTGGAGAATGCATTTCTTCATGGAGATTTACAAGAGGAGGTATATATGGAGGTACATCCTGGCTTTGAGAACAAGCAGACCATCGAAAATATGTGTAAGCTTAAAAAGTCTTTATATGGCCTGAAGCAGTCTACATGAGCATGGTTTGACAGATTCAGACATGCAGTTTGTGGCATGGGCTATTTCCAGTGCAATGGGGATTATATGGTGTTCTACAAGTATAGAGGATCACATATCACCATACTAGCAGTCTATGTTGATGATATTGTGATAACCAGAGATGATAGTGAAGAAATCAAGTGTCTGAAGGAGAGACTAGGAGAAGCATTTAAGGTGAAGGATATTGGATCTCTTCGATACTTCATTGGAATTGAGATCGCTCGGTCTCCAAAAGGGATAGTTCTCTCTCAAAGGAAGTATGTTCCTGATGTGTTAGCAAAGACGAAGTATGCTTAGGTGTTTCCCTATTGCTTCGCTTATTGACAGGAATCACAAACTCTGTGCTGAGTCTGGTGATCTAGTTGACAACGAGGCTTATCAAAGATTGGTTAGGCATCTCATCTATTTGTGCCATACAAGACCTGATATTTCATATGCAGCGAGTGTGGTAAGCCGATATATGCATGTTCCTAGAACGGGACACACGGAAGCTGTCTTTCGGATCGTATGATATTTGAAGAGTAGCCCTAGGAAAGGGCTTTGGTTCAGGAAGAATGAACACTTGAATAAGGAAGGATATTGTGATGATGATTGGACGTGCAATATAGATGATAGGAGGTCTACATTTGGATACCACATCTTTTTGGGTGGTAATCTTGTGTCATAGAGGAATAAGAAACATGAAGTTGGGGCTCGATCTACTGCAGAGGCATAATATAGAGCAATGGCGTTAAGTTTGATTGAGATGATCTAGATGAAGGGTCTATTGTCTGAACTTCGGGTGTTGAGGAGTGGTCCTTTGGTATTGCATTGTGACAATAAATCTGCGATCAATATTGCTAACAATTTGGTACAACATGATCGTATCAAGCATGTTGAAATTGATAGGTTCTTTATCAAGAAGAAGCTAGATGATATAATACTGATGCTGGAGTATATCAAGTCTAGTGAACTATTGACTGATTGCTTCACTAAAATGTTAGGTCCTAATGAGGGTACTATAATATGTAACAAAATGTGCATGATTGATATTTTTAGCCCATCTTGAGGGGGAGTGTTGGGATAGAGCCCATATCGAGTCCTGTTAAAATTAGAGATAAAATTGGAAGTTAGAGATAGAGTTAGATGCTAACACTGTTGTAATCTTCGCTATAAATAAAAGGTGTGGGATCCAATAGGATACACAAAATATTCCACAAATTACAACATATTACTTTCAATTCTGCAAAATTTTGGAGTTATTTGCTGGATAGACCTCATAGGCTCAGACTGTCTTTATTTTCTATTTTGGACCTCTACAACTAGTCAAATAATGAAAAAGTATTCTTAGATGTTATATAGGTCATGGGTTATTCAAATCTGAAATAACAAGTGGTAGCCAGCTAGCTGAGAATATTTGCCAATATGTGGAGGCCCAGACCATATATGTCATTTGTTCTGTATGTGAAGAGGCTCCTTCTATTCTTTTGCATTGTTAACATACATGACCGCTTTTGCAGTTTGATGTTACATTCCCGGCTCTTCCTTGTTCTCTTGTTGCTGTTGATACGATGGATGTCAGTGGAGAGCAACATTATGATATAGTATGTACAGACAGTTTTCATCAGTTTCCTTCTTTTCTGTTTTGTTTTATATCTTGTAAAGTGTTTCCCAAGCCCTACTGCATATATCTGTTGTCTGAGATGCTGAATATCTACTTTGCAGAGACATGACATAATAAAGAAAAGAATTGATCATCTTGGTAATGTAATTGAATCAAGAAAAGATGGAGTCGGTGCCCCTAAGGTATGTTTTCCCACTTTTAACTTGTGTATGTGAAACTGTTCTGGTTTTACCTGAACGTTTGTCATAATTGGAACTGCTTATACTTTCCAGCATAGCAAATTCAAGATCTATTGCAATTGATCAATTCTTTATATAATCAGATCTTGAACTTCATGCTCTCTGACCTTTTGTCTTTACTCTGGAAGATAGCCGGTTCTAGTGTTAATAAATTTTGGCTTTCATACTATTTGCATGGTCATATTTTAGAGCTTCCTAGCAGTTGGTAGTGACTGTTCATGTTGTGCTTTTCCAGAATCACCTAGGTTGTTTATATTAACTCTTTATATTGCATGTCGGAAACCATTATAAAGAAACCAGTGACAATATTAGCAAATTCAGGCATGGTGATGGCATGAAGGGAGTAGTATCTTTATTCCTTATTAAATGTTAAATGACAAATGCGAAATATGTGGACAACACATTATGTTACAGGTAATGTTCTTACTTGAACTAACGTTTTTATCATCTTCTAGATTGAAAGACCGTTGCAGAAACATGGTGGAAGGCTTGACCACAATGAGGTTTACTGTGGGTCTTGCTATGGTGCTGAAGAGGTACACGCCTCTAATATCATTACGTCGAGTTTACTTAATTTTATAAATGCAATGCTTTTACCATGCCTATCTTATTCTGCCCCACCCTTACTTCGGTCCATAATGGCAATAATTTTCTCCTTTACTGTTTTATTATTGAAAATCTCTTAGAAACACTAATATTGCACTTGCAATTTTACCAGTCAGATGATCAATGTTGTAACTCCTGTGAAGAAGTTCGTGATGCCTATCGGAAGAAAGGGTGGGCACTCACCAATGTAGAATCAGTTGATCAGGTATTGAGCACTTTTATCATTTTCCTTCACTCTCATTTGGTAGCATAATCTTGTTCATGCATATGGTTCTTAGCAAAAACCATTGTGTAGTGCCCCATTGTGACGTGTGATGTGATTCTTGGGTCCTTGGTCTGATTGATCTGCTAAATAGAGTCGGTTATTAAAAGAATAACTTGCAACAGGAACTTATAAATATTCCGTAAACCATGTGTGGTAGAGCATGAGCCAAGCTTATGTGTATGGTGTACCTGCGATTTAAGTTGTGTTTCTTTGTCACCTAAGACCTAACAGATTCATTGTGAAGATACTACCTCCTTGTGACATTGTCATTGTATATTTGTGTATGTACTGAAAAATCGTTATGACTTGGATTGAGTCTAGTCATATGCTAGTAAGCAATCCCATTGGCTATCCACAATATATCCATAAAAAGTTAGAAATTTACAATACAGCTGCTTTCAAGTTATTGTTTGGAAAATATCCATATTGATTCTGATTGCACTGCTTGTTAACTTGTATTTGGTGTTCATTTTGTCTGCTCCAAAACACGTTGTTGGTCATTTCTTTGAAAGGCACATGAATATGCGAATCACCTGAATTTATTTGTCTATACTGTTTTGTTTTTTCAATAAACTTAAAGAGTTCGTGCTTCCTGCACAACTAATCCATGCAGCCTTTTGGTATTTGGGTTATACTTCATTGTTATTTTTTCCATATGCTCCAGTGCAAGAGAGAGGGCTTCGTTCAAAGGTTAGAAGATGCAGCCTTTTGGTATTTGGGTTATACTTCATTGTTATTTTTTCCTTATGCTCCAGTGCAAGAGAGAGGGCTTCGTTCAAAGGTTAAAAGATGAACAAGGGGAAGGTTGCAACATTCATGGATTTGTAGATGTCAACAAAGTAGCTGGGAATTTTCACTTTGCCCCTGGAAAAAACTTGGACCAATCATTCAACTTCCTTCAAGATCTGTTGAACTTCCAACAAGAAAATTACAATGCAAGTATAATTATTTTCTTTTATCCACAGTATTGAACCAATTATAATATTGAGCACAAACATGGACCTGTAATGATCAATTTTCCCCTTTCCCTGAAACAGATAAGCCACAAGATAAACAAACTGTCCTTTGGTAAAGAGTTCCCTGGTGTTGTCAATCCTCTTGATGGGTATGATTTGCAACTTAGTTAACACTTTTAATTCAGGTAGCAGGCATGGTTATCACGGCGTCGCCTAGGCGACGCCTAGTCGCCGCCTAGGCGTCCAGTCGCCGGCGGCCACCCGCCATGGCCGCTTGCCTCGCCTGGCCGGGAAAGGAAGGCGCTCGGAGGAAAGGAAGCCGCCCGCCCGCGTCGCGCCTCGCTGTTGTTCCTCCGCGTCGCCTTCGCCATACCGCCGTCTCAACCGTCGTCGCCAGATCTGGAAGGCAGCGCTCGGGGGGAGGGGAAGCGACGCGAGCGGGAGCGGGAGGGGTCGTCGGCGCCGCGAGACAGAGGGAGCGGGAGGGGCCAGCGGCTTCGAGGAAGGGGAGGCAGCAGAGCGTGAGCGCGCGGGACGCGACGCGGAGTCGCGAAAGAGAGGAATGGGAGGGGGCGTCGCGAGACAGAGAGCGACGTCGCGCGAGAGAGAGAGGGAGCGGGTGGGGGCGGCGAATGGGTGAGGGGAGAGAGAGAGAGGAGGGAGAGAGGGAGAGGTTGGGTCAATTGAAATTTGAGAGGGAGAGGTCGGGTGGGTGTGTGAGAGAGAGGCAGAGGCTGGGCTGGGCTGGGCTGTGAGAGAGGGAGAAGCTGGGCTGGGCTGCTTTGCTAGGCTGATATTAGTAGATTTTTTTGTCGCCTAATCCTCGCCTAGGCGCCTAGGCGTCCAGGCGCCCCAGAGGCGACTCGCCTCGCCGGGGCGCCGTGATAACCATGGTAGCAGATAATAAAATTTTATCTATCTTTGGTCCGCAATTTTTCCATGTCCCTGATCATCCTGAGCATTTCAGTGTAGAGTGGATACAGGAGCAGTCAAATGGGTTAACAGGGATGTACCAGTATTTTGTGAAGGTAAGATTTTAGTAACCACTGATCATATTCTTTAATATGGTTGTTCATTATTAAACTGTTGGGTGTATGAAGAGATGCCATCCTGCCTGCTTTAATTTTCTAATGATCTCTTTTGTATAGGTTGTTCCTACAATCTATACCGATATTAGGGGGCGGAAGATTCACTCAAATCAGGTAAACAGCACGGTTTTAATGTTTACTTGATTATTAAGCCAAAGTTTGCGGTTAATTAATTTTCATTTGCAGTTCTCTGTGACGGAGCACTTTAGAGAAGCAATTGGCTATCCCAAGCCCCCACCTGGTGTATATTTCTTCTATGAATTTTCACCAATTAAGGTGAGGAAGGGATCCTGCTGATCTTATCTAGTCGTTCTTGAAGAGTTAATTACTAGCAATATTTCTTCACAGTTCATCTATTGATAGTCTGCAACCCTGTATATACATAATGCGAAGTATATCTAGGCTATTGTAGCTGTATGCTCTAATAGCACAAGCATACACTGCATTTATTTCTAGGAAGTGCCTTCAGTTTTCTCCTTATCATGTTGATCCCTTTTACATAACATGACAACATGTAACAATCACCATCTGTACAAGTATTGGTCATCCTCTTATGTTGAAATCTCTTATTTTGTCTGCTTGTTCTTTGACAGGTTGATTTTACTGAAGAAAATACATCGCTTCTTCACTTCCTGACAAACATATGCGCTATTGTTGGAGGTCTGTCATAAACTTGTAACCGTTGTTGGTGCTTTCCAGAATACATAAGCAAAAGCCTGTTTTTTTGTGTATGCTTCTGTGCTACCTGTATATATGTGCGAACGGAGTAAATTTTCTAACCCACCGTTCATCTACATTCTCACAGGTATTTTCACTGTTGCTGGCATCATAGATTCTTTTGTCTACCATGGTCATCGTGCGATAAAGAAAAAGATGGAGATCGGAAAGCTTGGATAGTTCCACTTTTAGCATATAGCCAGTAGGACAATAGTCAAAACGAGTTAGCATATGCTTGCCCTGAAAAGGTGCCAGAAGAGAATTCAGGAGGAATTTTGGTCAATATTGTAATACATCTTCTGCTCATTCAGACTTTTGCTAATTATTCGAGCATAGAGCATATAGACATTTTCTTGTATAAGCAGTTGCATCACCGCAATGTTTGTCTTGTAGGTCAAGTGTACTGTAAGTCTGTTACATGCTCAACCTTGTTGAAAATTCTATTTTGCACCATTCCCCCACTGTTTGTTCTGCCAGGTCACTTTGTGAGCATTACTCTTTCGATAATATTATTTCATGCCGGAATGGACCACTTGGTTGCAAAGGTAATCTGTAGTCTAAAAAACTTTCTGGTGTGACTTGGTGAGGAGAAATGCTAGTAGCCTAGTACTATGCAAAATTGGCAGCTAGCGTGCGCAGCAGTGGCGTTCTTGTTGGAGGCGGCTGCGCACGCACGCGGCCTGCCCCCGGCCACGTTGTCACACCGGCGGCCACCCCGGTCCGGCGCACTGGGAAAAGCGAGACAGCGAAAGATAAGCGCCCGGCCGAGGCGGGGTCGCCATAAGCGCGGGGCCTTCTCACGTGGCCGATGGCGACGCTTTCCCCGCACATCGCCGGCAGAAAAGGCGCATACCCTATCATCGACTCATCGTCGCCTTTTCCCTTCGTTTCAGAGCGCGAAGATGGGCGACGAAAAGGAGGGACGGGACGATGGATGGATGGACATGGGACGGGGACAGACAGGCAGGCAGCATTGTGGGAGAGCGAGCGAGGAGAATCTGTTGATGTTCCTGGCCAGGAAAGGGCCGGACAGGAGGAATATATCGACAACGTTGGTTCGTCAATGATGCCATGCGAGCGAGTGATCTGTCGGACTCAACTGCTCCGGTGAGGTCGTCTAGTCTCTAGTGTAAGTGAACTGTCCCGGTCGGATCATTTAACGGGGGATTTTTAGTGGCCAATGTTTCTGGACAGGAGAACTGCTAAAGCCTGGTAGTAGTAGCAGCAGTGTGCTCCTTAGATGGTGTTTGATTGGATAGATGGGATACGATCATCCATAGATTTAGAATCATCTAATGGCTTGGATGAATATATAGATGTGATATCGTTATCCAGTTTTTTGGAATATTCCCTCAAGATACTGGATAGAGCCATAAAAAAAGGTCGGACAGACTCATCCAATTTGTTGCATGAAGAGGTGTACTCGGTCAAATTCAAATTTCGCCGAAGTGTACTGTAACACCCTGGTCCAAATTTCGCTCATGGCCCAGCCCATCGTGGGGCGGGCCCACGCATGCATAGCACCCCACTTACACTTTCGTCCTCGCCTCGTGTAAAAGAGTTAACCCGGAGGTACTATGTTTGAACCCAATAAGCATTATATACTACCACAACTCACTTTGTGCAAGCAATGTGGGACTAATCCCACCACCACTCCACATGGGCCTTCACATTAACGGATTGGGTATTACACTCACCCCCCTTAAGGGCTGACGCCCTCGGCAGCACACCGTATACACGGCAGATACCCAGAATCACCCCTTGGTACACGGCCATGCGTCCAGTGCCGGCACATATGCCATACCGTGTGGCCACTCTGGGCTCACACACGCCATGCGCCATGTGCCCGCGCCCTTGTCCCACACGCGCCCGTGCAGCGAATATTGATGCTCTGATACCATCTGTAACACCCTGGTCCAAATTTCGCTCATGGCCTAGCCCATCGTGGGGCGGGTCCACGCATGCATAGCATCCTACTTACACTTTCGTCCTCGCTTCGTGTAGAAGGGTTAACCCGGAGATACTATGTTTGGACCCAATAGGCATTATATACTACTACAATTCACTTTGTGCAAACAATGTGGGACTAATCCCACCACCACTCCACATGGGCCTTCACATTAACGGGCTAGGGTATTACATGTACTCGGTCAAATTTTGTTCGAAAATTCAAATTGCGGTCAAATTTTGTCCAAAAGCTCAAATTTGACCGAAAAATCATATTTTAGCCAAATTTTGTCCAAAAGTTCAAATTTGTCCGAAAATTCATATTTCAGTCAAATTTTATCCGAAAATTCAATTTTAGTCAAATTTTATTCGAAAAAATTTTAGTCAAATTTTATCCAAAAATGTCAAACTGAAATTCGAAACCTCGATTACAACTAGCCCATCTGTCCTCGTCCATCCAACCAAATAAAAAATTGGCTTATCCTATCCATTCTCATCCATCCAACCAAACAAAAAATTGGTTCATCCTATTGACCCAACCAAACAACCACTTGGATGGCTATATCCCATCCAACCTCATCTATGCAACCAAACGCACCCTACTTTGTAAGGTTGTGTGTTGTGACGACCCCGATTGATTGCCGAGCAGAGAAAAAGGGCATAAAGTGTATTTTAATTTTGCACGAGTAAAGAGACCATAAAATTAAGAAAGGCACGTGAGATACAAAATGAAAAGGCACGTGAGATACAAAATGAGAAGAGCACTTTGTGTGGATGGTAACAAATAAATAAATGAATATGATTGGAATAAAATAAATATAGTCATATGAGGAAAAACTCGTTAAATCTATATAGAAAGTTTTATATTTATCAATAAAAGCTTTCAAACTATAGACCTTGTATTTTGTTTTGTAACGGAAAGGGCATTATTTTAAGGAAAAAACGATCAGAGAAGGTGTCAAATAGTATGACCATCATTATAGCTCTTGGGTGTGAGATGTTACGTCACACGAAAAAGGATTATCAGCTGTTTATGATTTCGATCATAAGATGAGAGCGTCGCTATTCCTTGCAAAGTTAGCAGCTCTAGTGTGCCATGGTGGACATTAAATGAATATGGTTCGTTCCGTAATCCGTTTAGGAACCATTTCGTACCAGATATGAGTCATGAGTGTGAAATATTCCCGTCTGAGAATTTATAGATGGTGTGTCTCTGAGTGTGGTTGTTTGCTCTAGAAATGCTGAGTTAATCTAAAGAAAAAGAAGCTCTTTTCTTGATGACAGCATCTGGCGTTTAAATAGCACTAATGGACCAATAGTACGTACGAGAGGATTCATTTATACCCTTTTATAATGCACCAGCATTCTTTTCTACGTCCACCCTAAATAATGCATCCCACTAGAGATGGCCCAATCTTCATGCACCTAGCGAAACGTCCTCAGAAACTTGCCTCCATCAAAATTAACCTCTCAGATCTTTCCTCAGCTTTACTCACCCACATCCGATGACCATTGTTTAATGTGTCTAACTCATCCCTGTGGCCCACAACAGATCTCCCCCACCTCCAGCATCATCTCAAGGAAAAGGAAACAAATATCCTAGAATTAAGGAAAAGGAAACAAACATTCTAGAAAAGGAAAAACCATATATTACATGCTAGAAAAATGAAACCGGAAGACAGGGCACTATACTTATTAGAAATAGATGATGTCGCTTTAGGAGCTCGAAAGTTACATCAGGTCAGCAGGCCCGGGAATTGCTACCGTGGGCCATGTTCTTGTCTCCGGTAGTGGACAAGATGGTTGCTTCGATATTCTCTGTCAGTGTTAGTGTTCCAAAGTCCAATCCTTTGGTAATAGATAAGCTGTGATCAGGACAGGTTCAGAGACGGCTATGTAGAGTTTTGTTAACTATTAAGATTGTTACCGACTAATCAAGCTCGTATAAACATAATATTAAAATAGAGACATAAGATACAGATTCATAACTCTTTTTTTTATTGATATTTTTTTATGTGTACAAGATGAACCTATATCTCCAATTATATATAGGAGATGAGCGAACTTTTCTCGTAAGAGAAGAAAGCTAGATCATAAAGTAACCTAGTGAGACTCTGAGTTCTAATTAGAACTTCATAGAAATCCATTTAGAAAAGTGTACACACATATACGGAATAGAATATTCCGTAACACTCCCTCTTTGACATTATTCTAATATCATGCCCATGTCTTGCTAAAAACTTATTCTGAAAATCTAGTGAGAAAAAACGAATAGAAGAAGAGAGCACACAGCTCGTGTGTCTTATGCCATTGCATATGTTGCCTTATTAAAAACCTTCAATTGAGAACCCAGTGGGACAAAACTTAATTAAAAAAAGTACAACATATCATCCCAAAGATGATCACATATGAAGTTCAAATGTCCTCTTTGAAGATTTCAACTCTATGAGTTTTTATATACCTATACATCTCACATGGTTCTCAAATGTGGAAGTCGGTAAGGCTTGGGTAAACATATAAGCTAGATTTTTACTAGTCTGAATCTTCTGTATTTCAACATTCCCCATCTCATACTGCTCATGCGAATATAAATACTTTGAGATATATGCTTTGTCATGTTTGTCTTGACATAACTGCTCTTTATTTGTGTAATGCATGCTACATTATCCTCATGGATAATCCTAGTGATTTTATCCACCTTTACACCACATGACTCTTGCATATGATGAATCAATCTTCTAAGCCAAATGCACTCACGAGTTATCTCATATAGTGCAATTATTTCGGAACGATTAATTGATGTAGCAACTCTTGACTGCTTCACTAATTTTCAAGAAATCGAAGTTCTTCCGCTTAGAAAGACATATACAATCTAAAATCTGGCATTAAGGGGACCGACAAATAGCCAATATGGGAGTAACCACTTATTTTGGTATCTTGAACTTTTGGGTAAAAAGAGTCATGGATTCACTGTACATTTCAGGTATATGAGAATGTGTTTAATTCCAGCTCAATGCCTTTTCATAGGCTCAAAAGAATATCTTGTCATACAATTCACTGCAAAGCAATGCTAGGCCTAGTAAAATTGGTAAGGTATAAAAGTACTCCAATAGCACTAAAATATGGAGTCTTCGACCCCAACACATCCCAACCTTCTCGTCTAGGAGCATATGGATATTTCTCTATATCTAATGTCCTAATGATCAAGGGTGTACTAAGTGGTTTTTCTTCATAACGAGTAAATTTCTCCAATATCTTTTTGATGTATGTAGTTTAGTGGTCGGCTGTACCACAAATGACCAAATTGCTTTAATCTGTATAGTGATCTTCACTCTATACATGTTACGATTGTCATTCTCGCTTATATGTGAGATCTTTAGTCCCTCAAGAATCTTCATATAGATTTTCGAATCAAGTGATCCAAACAAATATGCAGTCACTCCATGAGTTTCATATTCATGTTCATATATGCTACCATAGATATCAGGTAACAGAATGTAGTGATATCCATGGCAGGAAAATAAGTTTCATCATAATCGGTAACGAGTCCCTGTGTGAACCCTTGTACTATTAATCTCGTTTTATGCCCCACTACTTCATTCTTTTCATTCCTCTCTCTCTCACAAGTGCCCATTTTGAACCAACCGGAATGATATATCGTGGAATCATGACAATTTGTCCAAAGACCTTCATTTTATTTAGCGAGTTTTGTTCAGCCTCGATTGCATGCTCCCATTTATCGCAATTAAGGCGACTTTTGCATTCAACAATAGTCTTTGGGTCGACATTTTTCAATATGGAAAGTAGTCTTAAAAGCAAAACAGCTGCTATTAGCACATACTTGTCTCAAGTATATTTCTCCAGTATCCACATAATTTGTGGCATACTCTTTATTCAAATCAATTGGCACTTCATTTAAATCAATCATCCCTTCACGATTTCCTATTATGGCAGAGTCTGTTATTTTAATTTCCGTAGTTCCAGTGTTATTTGTTATGCGCCCAATTTCATTGGGTATTGTTTCATCTTTCCTTGGATAAACGATGTCACATTTCTCCTCGAATGGACATTGTCATCTCTTGGGCTCTGTGGACCAGTGTCTTCTAGATGATTTCATTCGTATTATGTTAATAGAGTTTCTCCCCCTGTTCAAGTCCTTTGTTAAGAGGATGTTTCCATGGTCTTTAGAACCAGAAGGTCTCCCCTATTCTTGCGCAAGGAAGGGGTAGAACCTAAAGCCTAGGATGGCTCTACTCTCTTAGGCGCATTCATAGTTTGAATGTGAGACTGGGTAACTCACTTATGATCCATGAATGAGTCTGGCAGCTTGTTTGTAAGATATTGTAAATGAATGATCATCTGAACTTCTTGTTCAGCTTCTTTAGTGCATGGATCCATATTATGACAATTGCTATCATTCCATGATAGTTACCAGCATTTCAATTTAGGGTTCTTTCCCCCTCTAATGCTGGAAATAAGTCTTCATTAAATTTGTAATCAATGTATCTCACTTTTAAGATATCCCATATTATGGGCTCAAAGTATTTTTAGAATTGACAGGGATTCAAATCCCACATAAATTCCCAATTTATGGTGGAGGCCCATTGACGTACGTTGAGATGGTGAGATCGGTACATACATAGCACAACTAAATTTATGTGGGTCGGAAACACATGGTCTTTCCCACGTACTGACTAGAAAGGTGAATACTCATGGTTAGTAGATAGCCGGAGCTGTATCAATGCGATGGCATGTAAAACCGCATGTCCTCAACATATAGTGGATAACTTACAACTCATTAGTAAAGGTCTAGAAAGCGATTTGATCCTTTTAATTAGCGATTTTGCAAGTTCGTTCTGCGCATGAACGTGCGGGACAGAATGTTCCACTTTAATGCCTAAGACCATGCGATAATCATTAAATGCATTTGAGCTGAACTCTCCAGCATTATCCATTCTTATGGATTGGATCCAATTATCCTAAAACTTGACCTTTAGTACAATAATATGTGAAATCAGCTTGGCAAATGTATGATTTCTAGTGGAAGTAGACTCACATTCGTCTACCTAGTAGGTACATCAATTGTACCATAAAGTACCTGAATGGCCCAGACATGGGCTCAATTGGTCCACATATGTTCCCCTGAATTCTCTCCAGAAAATCTGGTGTCTCATCCCTTATCTTATGATACAAGGGTCTCGGAATCAGTTTGCTTTTAGCATAGCCTTCACACACAAAGTTTGATGGATTAAAGATTTCGTTGGTCCTCAACCCATGGCAAGCAAAATGTTGCATGATCTGGCACATCACATGGTACCTATGATGACTCAGATGTTCATGCCATGTTCTTAAACAATCTGGTCCACTGCGTTATATACTCATCGCAACATATTTATCATCAGGTTTAGTAAACATGTAGTACAATCTAGAGATATAAGCAGGAAGCCTCTCATGGTTTTCTTTCTGATATCTCACTTTCTTTGTTAAGAGAAGGTAATCTGATCCATTCTCTTCTTGTGTTTCTAGATGGAAACCATTATATCGGATATCTTTAAAACTCAAGAGAGTGCGTGTTGATTCTGAGAATAATAATGAATCCTCAATGATTATTTTAGTTTTCATCAGTAACACAACTGAAGCTCTTCTAGATCTAACAATGTTACCACAGTTGCCAGCTATGGTCAAAACATCGCGAGTCACCTTGCTCAATGTCTGAAAATACTTTCTATCTCTCAGTATAGTATTCGTGGTGCAACTGTCTAGAAGAAATATTTTATTTTCCTACTCCATATGTTACTCTCTTTATAAGTAGGAGATAAACAATTGCATGTATTAAAACATAGCAAAAGTATTTATGCTAGTAAACATCAAGCATAAACTATGCAAGTAAACATCATGCATAAGGTTCAAATTGAACTCATAGATATGAACTAAAGATTATAGTTTAATTCAAATTTATAAATTGTCTTTTAATAGGATAAACCAAAATTTGGTGTTTTATAACTTAATACCATCCTAACACATGATTCGACTGATATTATATATAAATATGCAATAGGACTTGTAATGTTTAACAAAAACTTTGCTATGTGCTTTATTCACGGAGATATCAATTCGCTGAGTCCTATGGACCCCATAATCATCTCACTTCCATGTGTGGAATCAATTGATGGAGATATATAGTGTCTCCTCCTTTAGCACATTCTTCCTCCTCTATGACCCTTTATTTTTAATATGTGTCTGTTGGATGGACCATCCCTCATCCTAGTGGATTGTCTCCTTGGTGGCTTTTTCAACTAGATAGCACCATCTCTTTCTACTTGAAGCAGAGCACTAACAAGTAAGCAATGCATTTTATATTTCTTTTCCTCCAATATGTAAGCAAGTACAAAATTATCTGGAGGAATACTGTGAAGAGTCTTTTGGATCATCTCATCTTGAGTGATAGTCATCCCATATGCCCTGAGTATGTTGACAACACATAAGAGATTTAGATTATATGTTGCAATAGACATGTAGTTTGCCATCTTCATTCCAATCTAACTTTCAAATACCTCATATTGGACATTTTACTTTTGAAATACCTCAAATTTCTCTTTTAGATCCTCCCACAAATCATATAGGTCTCACACAGTAGCAAGTTCATGGCACAGTTTAGCACAGAGATGATTTCTAAGGAATACCATGACCCATGCCCTTTGCTTTGCAGTAGCACAGTTGTCACTCTCAAGAACATGCTCAAGTTCTCTAGCTATCAAATGCAACCTTGCCTCTATCTCTCAATAGATGTAGTTCCAACAATTGACAATCAACATGGAAATTTTCTACTTGGTATGATGTCTTCCATATCGTTCAGGTTGCATCATCAAATCATGCAAGACAACAGTAATTCAATTACTAACATAGTAAATATGAATCTATAAATTTTCAACAATTTTCTAGACATATATTCAATTTCTTTGAATTAAAATAACAGAAAAACAATTTTTACTAATTAAATAAAACCTAAAAGCTTTAAATATAATAACAAAAAACTTTCTAGGGTTTAAACCATAAATTTACATGTGGTGGACACCCTAAAACTTTAATCCAAATAGGTTTCTTTGGCAAAAGTTCCATTGGCCGGCGGCTTTGGGCCTATCGGATTCTTATTTGGATCCGATGTGCTTAGTCCGAATAAGACCCACCTTTCTTCCTGAAACCCATTAGGGTTAATAAACTTGATCTAGCTGATTTTGACCCGATGGGGACTTCAATCAACCAACTGCGGTGAGGCCCGTTCTTACCCGTCGTCGTCGATGATGGTCTTGGCAGCCTGAGTTACACGTCATCCACAGCGACGGCGGTGCTCTAGCTTTCCACCACCCTCGATGGTCTTGGTGACGGCAGCTCGCATGCGCACACCCATGCAAGGCCTGGGATGTGGCTCAGTGGCTCTTCCCCAGCTTCGCCACGACTCCATCCCAACTCGGTGCTCCCCCTGGCTCCAACATCCAGCGGTCGCCCACACACGCGCCATGCACGATGGCGGCGGTGATTTTGCTCTAGCTTGGCACGGCTTAGAGGCACAACGGCAACCCATCGGTGCTCTCTCGGTGGAATGCGACGGCGAGGTCTTGGCCCCTACATGGCGAGAAATATCGATGACAACGACCCTATTGACCCATGCTCATGGGACAACGACGTCGAAGGTTCTGGTGGGACACACATATGGCACATGGACCGTGACGCCCGGCTGCGTCCCACACATAGAGATAACTGCGATAGCATCCTAGGCTCAGCTGCCCGACAAATCGACGATGGCGACATCCAGCGTCTTGCCACAGTAAGATCTTCAGCGACAGCCCACGCTCACAGCGTGGCATTCCACCCACTATCACAGTGCAACGGAGAAGGCCTCCTGTGAGCCATGCCACGGCTCAATCTCAATGGCCTTCCGACGTCCTTGCGACGATGTGTCCTGTTGGTGGGCTGGCAACCATGAATAAGGCACGGTATGATGTTAGTCACATCACGGCATGATCCATCTATTGGTGCATCTATTTGGTGGTGCCACGACGCTGCCCGTTGCCTAGATTTATTCGGCAGCCACGCCAAGGCATGGCACGAACGCTGATCATGCCAAGGCATGAATCGACGACAAAAGAACCCAGTGCATGCCAAGGTATGAAATAACACCGATCACTTCAAGGCACAAAACCATGGTCAGGGTTTGATCGATGCTAATCCCACCCAAGGTGAGACATTGGCCGAATAAGAAGCATAGAAAATTACGAAGAGTCCAAATAAATTCAGCAACCAAATTGGGCAAGAAATATCAAGCAACAACTTTTGAAGCGTGAATGCCTTCGCTCGGGAGCACTCTCGTGCTGATAACGTGTTATATATCAAGTTCATTTTTAACCAATCAAGATCACATAAATACAAGATCAGAATAGGGGAACAAGATGTAGATCCACAACTCTCTCCTTTTTATTGATATTTTTTGGTTTGTGTACAATGTGCCCATGTGCCCCTATTTATATATGGGAGTGGAGATGGCTTTTTTTGCAGGATAAGAAAGCTAGATTCTCGAATAATCTACTAGAACTATGTGACCTAATTAGGAACCTCATATGAATCTGTTTAGGAAAATGTCAACACATATATAGAAAAGAATATTCCGCAACAAGTTTGTCCTTTCTTTGTTGACTTGGATTTATAATCTGATGTCGCTGATATTTATTTTAGGGGTAATAATGTTGGTGAACGAAAATTATATCGAGCATTTTCTAGTCATTAGTTACTATTTTCCAAGTTGAAGATCTTAACTTTCTGGATAGTGGAAAACATTTTCTATAAAAAATCAAGATCTTAATGAGACAGAAAAAAGGAATCTCAATAGATCATAGGGAAATGCTGAGGAAATCAGTCAAGATTTACCCTATTATCTTCTGAACTTTTGAAAAAGGTTAGTAACAATATACTTTTTTTTTTTGCAAGCACAAGCAATCAGCATGTTGCCAAAGTCCTTGCAAGTACAAGTAGGCATTTCCCCCTCTCTTCACCCTATTTGCTTCTTTTCTTTTGCGTTGTTCATGTGAACAAGCAAAGTCCTCAAAAAGCAAGTAAAAAGAATCTTGAAACGAAAGAAAACAAGACCAAATCTTGATTAATAGCTAAGGTAGGCTCAACCCAAGGAATTCATTCCTGAGTACTATAAAAGATGGAGTGACCTTCGTCGCGAAACAAAAAAAGAAAAAAAAAAAGTAACCACAGGAGCACAACGGTACGTAATGCCAACGGTAAGAACAATGACGATACGCTGGACGCAATACATTTTGTTTTCTGAAGATACGGACTAATAGCTTAATGGCCAAATGGACTAATATTCCCTCGATCCTTCCACACCAATGCAGTGCAGTGCAACCATAGATTAGTAGGGGAAATTAACGTTGACCCTTGAGTTATCTTGAGACCTGAATTAAACATGTCTGGATAATGCTCGCATAGTCACATGACGATCAAGACGACCGTTGAGTGCTCAATTACCTTGGATCTAGAATCTTTACTATTATAAAAGAAGGGCGGTATCTTATCTATGTTTTCACCTTTTGATTTGGTGGGGTCTCTTGTATATTAAAAATGCATATATATATATAACCTTTTTCTACTCCGATGAGTAGTTACTCCTTATGCCATATCTCATAATGTAGAGAGTATCTCGCAAAACGAAAGATATGTACGTGTAGTATACAAGTATATAAGACTATCTAGGTGGTGTGTGTATATATGTGTATATATATATATATGTGTGTATATATATATATGAAGTCGGAATGGGGCATCATGTTGCCTGGGTTGCCTGGGCACCATGATTTCAAATGCACGATTTCAAGCCATATTCGAGTATATTTTTCAAAAATTTCAGTTTTATGGTATATACCTATCTATAACAATTCAAATGAAACACATACCTTTAAAACAAATTACTCGAATTCAAAGATTTTGAATGAGTTTGGATCACATGCTTTGATGATTTATATATAAAATCAGCACATACGTACAACCAAACTATCATCAAAACTGAAAACTCTAGTTTGAATTTAAGTTCAAACTTGTTTGAAATAGCCAGTAAACTGGTTAAACTCATCATCCTAAAAATTTCAAAAAAAATCGCATGAAAACACATAGAGAAAATATCCTTTTTAGATCATGGTGCTCTAGGTAATATATATATATATATATATATATATATATATATATATATATATATATATATATATATATATATATACACCGTTACCATGCATCAAGAACTGTACTAGTATTGCATTTTTCTTTTTCCTGAATGAATTTTGCAAAAGGTGTGATGGAACATAATATTCTCATCGCACAACTTTACCAATACCTACAGGACTAGCTAGGCTGATAGCTCGCACACACACTCTCTCTCCTCTCGAATCCGGATGAGGCAACAAGAGCCAAAACCTCTCTCTGTCCTTTTTCATTTTGTATCCTACTCTCTTCCGTGACCACCCAGGAGGGTGAAAATGGGACGGATAGTTTTCGTTTGATCCGGAGTCGGATCTGATCGAAATCAGATCCGGGAAGAAAATTGAATAACGGGTTGGATTCGAATTCGGATCTAGATAGTTAAAAATGGATATCGGGTCAGATTCATAGCGTACACTATTCGAAAAATATAGGTCAAAAAACAGATATCGGGTGATTGCATCATCCGGATATCCGGATTTGGCATGTCTCTTGGTCAGTCGGTCTCGCCGTCTCGGACTCTTGGTGTCCCACTTGAGCACTCGGCCACTCCCAGAGTCCCAGTCCTAGCCCCAAGCCGCCCATCAACCTGTGCCCCAGCCCCTAGGCGCTCAAGATCTAAGATCTGAACCCTCGTCCCCCGTCCTTGGCGGCCAAGATCTCCCAGTGGCGCGCTCCCTACGGCGACTCCCAGCCGGCGCTCCTCTCCCGACGCGGCATCTCCCGGTCGACGGCGCAGATCTGAATCTCCCCCGTCCCCGAGTGGCCACGATCTCACTAACTCCCTCGGCTGGCGATCCCCCGAGAGGCGACTCCCCCTCGGCCGGTGCTCCCCCTCCCCCCGACGGCATCTCCCCCGGTCGGCGCTCCCCCAGCGGTGACTCCACCCAGAAGCGTCTCCCCCCAGCCGGCACTCCCCCTACAAGCACTCATCTGGGATTCTTCCTCCGAGGTAGCATCCACAATGTAGTGCTTACCAACCTAGCATAAGAAACATGTGCTTCATAATCAGAAAAAGCCTAAAATGTGCTTACAAACATAAGAAACACAAGTACATGAAAATAATGCATCAAATTATTTAATTTAATTGTTTCCATGAGTGTTGGTTGTTGTTGCTGCATGCATTATGAAATAGAAGGTTACTGAACATTCTAAGGTTAAACATAGAAATCTAGGTCCAATATGACGCAACTTAAAGCTAGTACCGATGGAAGAAAATTTTGACTATTTATAAGTTTCTTCAGGTAACGGAGGAAATAGATTTGCAACAAAAGGGCACCTTGAGGAATTAAGTAGAGCTTGGTGTTCAGCCACCATATAGCCTTTGTTCTTGTCAAGAAACTGGCCAGTTTGATATGTGACATGTGCACTTGGCACTTCAAAAAAATTAATAGATGAAAAAGTCCAAGATTTTGTTTGGCAAATACTCGTAGACTAGCATTTTTTTTTCTTCTGTTTGAGTGCAACATCCCAAGAGTCTAACCAAATTTATATCTTGCATGATGTGGTTACTTGATGCTGGTTGTGATCCTCAATTTAGATTTTGTATGCACAATTACAAGTATAGTACTTTTCAACAGATGCTCTGCCCAATGGTATGATTTGTGGTTTTTTTCGTAATTATTAACCGTTGCTGTTTTGATTTGCCTTTCTTTTGATGAAGTGTTTAGCTACAAAAGTTTTCGATCCGGTTTCATTAGCTTATTCCTGTTTCACATGTCTCCACATTGAAAGTATTCTCTAAGAGTGAAGAAGTGGTAAAAAATCATCAATTTAGTCAGGTTGTATACATATTTGCGCATCATATCAGGCTAAGTCTAGTGTCTTGGTCTAAAAAAAGGCTTAGTCTAGTGTCTTACCGACACAACATACAACTATTTTTGACCCTGCTGAGAGGAAAATGTTCATTCAGATTGCAATTATTTCTGATCTTACCGCAGGTAGCTTAAAACCTGACAAAGGGGAAATGCTACAAGTTGCTTGGAACTTGGAAGTGTGGAGCACCAGATTTGAGGAGATTTCCAAATGCTCTGTCCGCACCAGATTTGCTTTATTTGAGGGATCAAATGAAGTATGATTTAGTTGTAACTTTGTCAGTTTGTTAAGTACTTGTTGATCTACATTCCTGTCAACTGTCAAGTTTGAGGTCATGTACTCATGTGGATATGTGGTTTGCTGCGTGTGAGCTGAACTCTGAAGGAGATATATTGCAATGTGTCTTTGTTTGGGCTGAAAGTGCTAACTCTTATGGGTTATTGTTTATTTGTTTTAGTGTTGTTGAATAATAATATTGTTGTTGTATCAAGGTTGTAAGCTTGGAACTAGATCAAAGTCGATGATATTAGGCATTATGCTCAATTAGTTTTGTTGCTATGCCATCTATTTATGCGTCCGTTATCCGTATATCTTTATTCGTTCCTGATCCGAATCCATCACATATCTGACCCGTATTCGTATCTCGAATTATCTGGATTCGTATCTGGATCCGACTAGCCCGTATCCGGTTCTGAATCTGAAAAAAATATGGGTTAGGATACAAGAAGAGCAATATCCACCTGTATCCGACCTGTTTTCACCCCTAACCCCTCCCTTTCTCTCTCACACACACACCAACGACCGAAGGGATCATGGCGGCTGGCAACCGAAGAGACGGAGGAGCAAGATCGACGACAAGAAGTGGTGGCAGCCAGTGGACGAGGGAGGCCTAATCTGGCCATCTTCCTGGACACCAGCAAGAACCATCAATCAGAGCAAACGGCGGATGCATGGGGACGGTCGTGGGAGGCCGAATCTAGTGATGGTGCAACGGGGACAACTGGCGAAGAGGAGTCTACAGGGACGATCGGCGAAGGGTGGATCCGGCGTGGCGCGACGGGGATGACCTATGAAGTGCGGATCTAGTTGTTGCACAGCGGGAGAAGGCTAGATCCGATGTCTTTCTCGCGTCCAACCCAGCGGATGTGGCCACATCCCCACCACCAACAAGTTCTTCTTCATCAGCTCTGGCCTTGAGTCAAGGGTGGTTGGCGAAGGGTGGATTCGACGCGACGCAACAGGGACGGTCGACGAAGGATAGATCTGGCGATTGCACGGCAGGAGAAGGACGGATCCGGTGTCTTCCTCGCATCCAACCTCGCGGATGTGGCCACATCCCCACCACCAATGAGTACTTCCTCATCGCCATTGGCATTGAGTCAAGGATCATCGGATTTTAGCGTCTTCCTCTCCTCCGACCATCGGAAGTGGTCTCGTCCCCACTCTTGCTGAGTATTTCCTCATCACCACCAGCCTCGAGTCCAGGTTCTCTAGATTTGAGTGTCGTCGTCAACTCCAGCTGCCTTTATCACTACTGCACTGTCATTGCCTCCAGTGCTACTCCACTGTTGTACACATCGGTTAGAGTACATCGTCGCCGGTGTACTTCGCCGCGTGAGTACAAGCTCGCTATGCACCTCGCCACTGGCGCTGAAGTACTACACCTCGCCAACAACCTACACTCCCCCTCCTCTCTCTCTCTAACCCCAATTGGCTGCCTAAGTACACCATCATCAGAGTACAACATCGTAATGTGTATGTGTACTCTCTGGATACTAGTATTGTACATTTAGCTAGTACAGTCCCCCTCCTCTCTCTAACCCCAACTGGCTGCCGGAGTACACCACCATCGGAGTACAGCATCGTAATGTGTATGTGTACTCTCTAGATACTAGTATTGTACATTTAGCTAGTACAGTGCACTGTACATGTATTGTAGTATTTGTAAAATACTTTTAGTACTGTACTGTGGGCAGCGGCGAAGTGAGAATTGAAATAGAGGGTGGGCTCAAAGTCTCATAGAAATAAACTAAATTGAGACAAACATAGCAACTATAGTATTGTACAATTAAAATTCGTATATAAAGAAAGGAAAAGCATAGAAAAAAAGCAAAAATCCTCACTTATCTCTAATTTCATTAGCATAATCTTTTATTAGCATGCGAAGTGCCGGATCGGCAATAATTTCATTCGTATTCAATTCTAGTCGAAACCTCTTTAGTTGAGTTGCGCTCTCATCGGTTAGGGGAGTACTACTTGAATTACTTGTGAAATAATTGCGCAAAGTTCGTTTCTCCATTATTGCAAATCTACAAATAAATACAACTATAAATGTGTAAGCGTAATACAACTATATTCCCAACAACAGAGCCTAGAGCATGTTGTACATTTGTATGGTATATTTGTAATTTTTATCAATGTATGACAATATGAGTGTATAACAGTATGGATACGATATATTGATATTTAACAGTATATATTATATTACTAATTTACTATACTACCAATTTACTTATTTACTCAGTGATCTCATTTACCCATTTTACCATTTGTAGCCCGTAGGGATACTAGAAGAGAGACCACGATTGATGCAGTGACCTCTAAGATGTCTGATACCCTCTATACGCCATTAACTATCAGCAAGACCATCTATGTGCCACAGTGGTCAGTGCGGGCTGCTAGTGGTGGAGTCGCCGGAGAGTCCAGACTACAGAGCAGGCGAGCGGCTGAGGGGGCTCGGCAACGACGGAGGGTGGGCTCAGGCCTGATGGAGCCCACCCATTGGATTCGCCCCTGACTGTGGGTATTATTATACATGTGTTTGACTGCAGTGCTTGTTAGATGTATTGAGTTGCATGCACCCACCAGTTCTCCCAAAAGCTTAAGCTTATGAGGAAAGATAGGCAATTCACTTATACTTCAACACTCCCCCTCACGTGTAGGCTCCCTCAGACCTAGAACGTGGAATAGAAGTGAGCTGCAATTATTTTTTTAATTGCGCCAACCGGATCTTGAACTCAAGACCTCTTGGCTTTGATACCATATTAAGTTGCATGCACCAACCAGTTCACCCAAAAGCTTGAGGGGGAACATTTCCTCATAAGCTTAAGCTTTTGGGTAAACTGTTTGGTGCATGCACCCAATATGGTATCAGAGCCAAGAGGTCTCGAGTTCAAGACCCGGTTGACGCAATTAAAAAAATAATTGCAGTCCACTTCTATTCCACGCCCTAGGCCTGAGGGAGCCTGTACGTGAGGGGGAGTGTTGAAGTATAAGTGAATTGCCCACCTTTCCTCATAAGTTTAAGCTTTTGGGTGTACATGAAATGTATACCGTATAGTACTTATGGGTGCAGTAGAATTCTATAGTTGTACACATCACAATACAAAATTCAAATTTGGTTGGAGTAGAGTACTACAGTAGTATATATCACACTACCAAATTCAAATTTTGAAATGTGATGTGCAGTTAACTTTTCCTGCCATTGGTTCCACCATATGTTAAATCATGACCTAGATACACGAAAATAGAGCCAACTTAAGAACTCAGTACACAGTACATGCAAATTCAAACGTTCAAAGTTCAAACAACTTGTTCCATCGCCTACCTCCCTATCCCTCGTATAGATAGCTTGCAGGTTGATGGAACAAGTTTTGACATGATAATTTTTACTTTGATTGGGACATAATGTAAGATAAAAAGGAAATAAAAACTTGGTGCCCAGATCTCAAAGAAATAGTGTACCGTGTAAATAGCATGTGGGTACATAAATATAAATGGTTCCATACTCCTGAGAGTACGTACTTTCACCTTGCATATACCGCTTAAACAAAAAATTTATTCCTCTTAGTTCTTTTAAGCATACTCTAATAATTATTATAAGATACTCAAAAGTGACTGTGGAAAATTTCATCAAAATCACCCTTTTACAGCATAATTTATGTATATACTCACTTTACATATGGAAAAAGATATATAGCAAAAATAAAAAGCTTCAATGAAAATTTTTCAACCATATCGTATTAGAGTATCTAAGAATTATTTAAGTATATCAAAAGTGGTAAAGAAGTATAACACATCTGTTTAAGTAGTATAATGGAGGTTGGAGTATATATTCCCAAAGAGTACGGAATTGTAATACACGGTACTCGTCTAGCTAAAGAAATGATTCAGCCTGCAAAGCGTACTTGATGGATTTAGTGGATTAATATGTTCTTCCTCGACGAGAGATCCCAAGGTTTGTTGCCGTTGCGACGGTAAATCTACGCATGCTTGGTGTTTCGTGCCTGAAGAAGCTAAAGAAAGCTGACAAAATTATAAGGGAGTACTGAATCTTCCAAAGCTGAGAACATAGTTCAGATCATGAATTTACACACTCTCTCGTTATAATGGGGTTCTGAATCTGATCACCTAATATGCGCTTATTAAATGATGTTATTATTAACATTTTATTTTTATTTTAACCACCTATGTGTAATACCCTATGACACAAAATTCACTAAAAACTCAATCCACCCACGGAGCGGATACGTGTGCTTAGCACAAATTCACTAAAAGCCTAGCTCACCTACGGCAACTCATTTAGACTTTTGTCCTCATTTTGCCCGAAAGGATTATCCTAGAAGTGATACTACTTAGGCTAACTAGTATTATATGTTAATAGAACCCGATATAAACCAGCAATGTGGTACTAAATGGCGGGGTGTTATATTGGGTTGATTATCTGGAACTAATATATTTTCTTTATTCTGTAAAGTCTTGGCCAGACTATTTTTCTATTTTTTTTTATTTTGTGCTATTTTGCAATGACGTTCTAATTAGTACGCCATTCTAATATGCCGGGTGCTACATCGTGATGGTGTACCATATGATTCTGATTCTGATTTCTGAGCGGATTCGTGGCTTCAGTTTTGTCATTTCCCACGAAGTGGACTCCATCAAAGATCACATCAAAGGCCATAAGACAGAGACATCAACAAGGCGATTGGCCGTTAACCCAACCACCGTCCAAAAGCCAAAGAATGATTTCATTTCATTTGCCCCACACTTGTACAAAACTAATCCTTATTAGCAAGGACATAACACAGACATTACATCTCAAAAAATAGCAATTAAAATGGTATAAACAGAGGACCGAGCTCAGCTCAGCTTGCAAAAGGCGCTAGTGTGTGCCTCGCCCACCCGGATTCGAGCTCCACTCGACCTGCGTGCTTGCGAGAGCCGGGTGCAGGGGCGGTGTATGTGGGCCGGGGTGTGTATGTGTGAGTGAGTGTGTGTGCGTTTGTAGTTCAGTTATTCAATTTTTTTAAAAATAAATATAAACAGAGTGTACCCTCGATTACCATTTCTTCCGTCATAAGTTATCTCTTCCTCGCACTCCACCAGCTCCTACAGAAAAGACCGATCAATCAAATCCATGATCACAGCTGCCCCCATTACATCAAGGAATGGAAATTGCTAGCGAAGAAGAAATTTGTTATAGATTTAGTTCATGCTACACCTAACGCGAAATTGCACAGAGTCTATCTCATAATCACCAGCAGTAGTGGGTAACCGTGGACAGGAAGAATGCAAGCTAATAAGCTAAGGAATCAAACAGCTGGAAACATATGATCTGTTATAAAACGCACGATAGAAGTATTTAATATAGAAAATCTTTTTAAAAAAACCAAGGACACATAAAAAATATATCATTATATGAGAAAATGTTTGCAATGAAGTCTCTTTTTCTTACTATATCCTATGGACTACGACATCATATTTAAAGAGTTAAATAAATGACTTTCGGTGTAGAAGTATAACTCTGAGTTAGAGTAAGAAATGAAACTAAAACGAATTTGGATCACACTTTAACAATCTTTACCTTGAGCCGAATTCCTCCGGTAGCCAAAACATGAAAGCCTCCTCAAAATAAGTCTTCATGAACAGACATTGTGTCTCGAAAGTCTATCGGACTAATCTTTAATAAGTAAGACTAGAACATTCTTATCCGAAAGCTTCTCGCGAAACAAAATTGAGCAAACAACAATATGTCTAAACATACAACTATCAACAAAGCAGACAAACAAATCCCTGTTTTCAATAATTTATAATCCCAGTAAAGTCTAAGTTCGTACAACTAACCTCTTGAAATAAATGCTCAATCATCAAATAGCATAAGCCAAAACATTGCCTATGGCACTTGATAGATAGCGAAGAATTCATATCATGGAATCTGACATACTCCATTTAGAACACAAATTCCGCAAACAATGCTCACTAAAAGAGCAACTTGCACGTGTGGTTATCACATACATCAAATTGCATACTTTGAAGGTAATTAAATTCTATGATATGGTTAAATGCACTCCTATAAAACTGTTATGATAAAAGAAACTCTTATGCCGTTAATGGAGTATAAACTGCAGAAGACATCTTATATTGACCTATGACAACTAGACAACGTTGTAGTATCAACACAAAAAACAAACTCCTTGACTTAATCCTTCATCTCAAATTGATATTGGAGAAAAACATTCACTTTTAAACAATAAATTTTTGGAGAGTATCATGCTAACTACCACAAGGATGTCATTAAATTCCTAAGAATTATTGTTGTCAAAGCATTATAAATTATAATGGTCACAAAAGCGATGCAAAATTGCAACATATGTAAAAGGTGAGTGAAATGCCAAACTCAGTTGTCCCCATAACTGACATTGATTTTTTTACGTCTTGTCGATTAAGTTAGCCCAAATTAATTCATTGTGTGTTGAAAAGACTGTAACTCCATCTTAGGCTCTATATGTATGGATCTTGCCACAGTAAACCATAGTAGACGACGGATCATCGAAAAAATCACCAATGATTAATCTCGCATGGATGCTACTAATAATAGGCACAACAACTTGAATTGCAATGAACTCCGCCTCCAAATAAACAATACGACGATCGACTATGGCAGAAGATTATCGATGAAGATGGCGTATGATAGCGTGATGTCGAGCAGCATTAGCGATGATGTTGGTGGAACTATCGCTGGAACAGTCGTTGGAATAGAGGTATAGAGTTGAGTTGTGGAACAGAGTTGAGGCGAGTTGAAATCAGCACGTTGAGGGTGTAAATCTCCTGGTATGACTACCTGTGTGTACGTAGCAAGGAATTGCAAAAACGGTGGTACATTTCCGTATATACAAAGAAATTGTGGGCTTGGTATCTCCTGGTACATCTTCTTGTGCCCTAAGCGAATCTTGGAAAAATTCCTTGGTAGGCCTTCAACGTGCACATAGGAAAGAGCCTGTTTTTTTAGGCAATCGTTTTGTTGTGTGGCGTATGATAGCGTGATGTCGAGCAGCATTAGCGATGATGTTGGTGGAACTATCGCTGGAACAGTCGTTGGAATAGAGGTATAGAGTTGAGTCGTGGAACAGAGTTGAGGCGAGTTGAAATCAGCACGTTGAGGGTGTAAATCTCCTGGTATGACTACCTGTGTGTACGTAGCAAGGAATTGCAAAAACGATGGTACATTTCCGTATATACAAAGCAATTGTGGGCTAGGTATCTCCTGGTACATCTTCTTGTGCCCTAAGCGAATCTTGGAAAAATTCCTTGGTAGGCCTTCAGCGTGCACATAGGAAAGAGCCTGTTTTTTTAGGCAATCGTTTTGTTGTGTGCTCTAGCAATTGAAGCCAACATCAAAACTCTTGCCGAGGCCTATTCTCCTCGGATTCCTCGGAAGCAACTCTACAACCAGAGCTACTCCTTGATTCACACGAACAGAAGCAGATACTGTTTCTGGCTTTCTGAAATCCGAAGAAGAAAAACGCTTAGGCAATTTCTGACTAAGCTCGCAATGTTAGGGTTTTAAATTCAGAACTCTAATATCACTTATATAAAACACATGGTAAAAGTAGATGGTCAAAAGAACGGGGACACAAATCTAACATAGAAAATCTTTTCGAAAAAAATCACAGACGCATGAAAGAGTATATCGCTATATAAAGAGATGCTTATAATGAACTTTTCTTTCTGTTGCTCTATCCTATGGACTACAGGATCATATTTAAAAAGATATATAAAGGACTTTTTGTGTAGAGTAGAACCCTAAGTAAGAGTAGAAAATGAAAACGAAACAAATTCAGATCATACCGAAACAAATTCAAATCATACTTTAACACATTATTTTTGTTAATTCCCTGTGTAATTACAACACACATGTCATCTAGCTCAGAACGATACATGCAAGCTCAGCAAAGCATGCATTCTTTTTTTTTTCCGGTAAGTTAAATGGGTGAAAAAGTCTAGGACACTCCTAGTAGCCGTTGGGAGGGGTACAAATTGACAGGAATTAGAATCAGAATTTCACATGTTTGCAGCTCTGGGGAGACTGTCCAGATAAGGGCATCTCAACTGCTTCCAACATTTTGACAATAATGTATGGATTATACAGTATGCACTCCAGAAAAAAATTAGTGTAGCGTGCAGATGCCAAAAAAATGTGTTGTATAGATTAAGAAAGTCGATCCGGAATGCTGCATAATTGCGCTTACTGCATTGCAATATAGATTAAGAAAGCTTATCCCTAATACTAAGTAATTGCAAGTTGCCATTATACGGTAATGTCCCAGGGGGGGTGGGGTGCAAGAAAGAAGCATGCCGAAAACATTTCATCTGGTGATAAATATCAACAACAGGATTATCAAATGTAGCAAAGGGAATAAAAACGGTCAGTTCATAGTCCTCAAAATGTAGCAAGGGGACAAAACTTAATGGTAACTGCCTTTTACCCATTCATAGGTGAAGCAAGAAGCAAGGCACAAAAGAGCATTCCAAAACAAGCATGGAATTGCCATTTCAACGAGAGAAAAATGTACATATCCTAAAGCACAAAATAGTCTCTGAATTATTTCCGTGGATTTTCCACTATGGTTTTCGGAGGTTTGAACCTATGAACTATGCTTGCGAGACTTACTATAACTATACTAGCCAATTATCCCTACCCTAGGATAGTCTGCACCTTGATTCCTTATTATCCACTTTACTATCTGTACAATTTTCTTCATTTTTTTATGGAAGGGGTAATTTTTCTTTTAGCCAAGCATAAAACAATGCCAATTTCTGTGTAGATGCCATTTCACTTCGGAGTTCTACAGCACTCTCAGTAACAGTACTGTGTTAAAAATGTGATTGCTTTCATTCCATTGATTGATTCATCAATTCATTGATTCCATTCCATTATTTTTGCAAGGATACTAAGGCAGTAACGAAAAATTGAGACATGATCATTGTTACAGGGAGGAACAACACCTCGACCAGTATGCCCCTGAGCTGAGCTGAGCTGAGCAATCTAATGGCCATTGCCCATCGCCATTGGGGTGGTTGGTGAGCTCACTCTCACGCACGCAACGCAGTGGAGACGGCCTAGAAGCCGTTCATCTCTAGCAGGTAGGTGCGGCGGTTGCTGAGCGCCCACACGGCCTCCCGGAACGGCCCGTCGAACGCGCCCCCGACGAACTCGTCGAGCTCCTTTCTGCTGCCGCCGATGCCGCCGGCCTCGCCAACCGGCTTGATCAGCACGAGCGTCGCACCCTGGATCCTCGTCCCGTCGGAGAGTTCCAGCATCGGCGCGTACCGAAGCTTCATGTTGCAGGCGGGCACCTGCGTGCGGTTGGCGGCGGCGGCCGCGGCCAGCGGCTTGTCCCTGAACTCCTTGAGCTGCTCCCGCCCCATGCACAGCGTGCCCTGCCCGTGCGCGTCCGTGAGCACCACGCGCTCCAGGGTCGGGTGCTCCTTGACGATCTCGCGGAGCAGGTAGTGCCTGGTGGCGGCGGCGATGAGCGAGCTGATGGTCCATACGACGCGCAGCTTGAGCCCGCCGTTGGTGTAGAACGACTCCGGTATGCTTCCATTGTCGTCCCCCGGCGAGGCCTCGTGCTCCCCGGCCGCCGGCGCCGCGGAGGCCGCGTGCGCGTGGGGCGCAGCCCGGTCCACCCTGGTGCCGCCCAGGATGACGCAGCTCTGCAGGGAGCTGCCGAAGACGGCCTTCCACTTGAGGAGGACGCTGTCGTCAGTGCCGTCGTCGGAGACGGGGAGCTCCATGCGGAGGTTGCGGATGCTGCTGAAGTTCTTGAGCACCTGCGCCGGCGAGTGGTGCTGAGCGTGTTTGCCGCCCGCGCTGGCGGACCTGACCCCGGTGTCGCAGTGGCCGAAGGGCTTGAGCACGGCGAGGAGCATGGCCTTGAGGAGGTGGGAGAGGACGGCGCGCGGGCGCGGGCCGGCGAGGCCGAGCGCGTCGGCGGCATCGGCGGCGCCGTCTGTGATGACGCGGTCGATGCGGAGGCAGGCATCGTCGACGAGCGGGACGAGTGCGTTGAAGCGGCGTGAGACGGCGGAGCAGCGGCCGAGCGAGCGCGCGTCGGCGAGCTTGTTGAAGATGAGGAGCACGAGCGAGTCCGGCACGCGGTCGAAGTGGTCCTCCCCCTCCGCCTCGGCGAGGAGCAGGTCCTCCGCGAAGACGCGGTGCTTGGACTGCATTGTCCTATACAGCAAATGACTTTCTTGATTTCTTGCCTAAAGCAGAGAGACGAGAATCCTCTGCTCCGCTCTGCTCAGCTCAGCGAGAGAGAGAAGAGACAGAGGGAGAGAGTAGGTGAGGTAGGAGGAGGAGGAGGAGGAGTGAGGTGGTGGTGGCGAGTGAAGGAAGGAGAGGAAGAGGGCTTATAAAGAGGGGAGGGGTGGCCGGGTGGGGAGGGGAGAGTGGATGCGGAGAGCGACCGTTTGTTAACTCCATGACTCCCTGTCGGGCAGGGCGCCCCTAATCGTACCGTTAGCGCTTCTTCTACTGCCTCTGAACTCTGAAGCTTTGTTTAATCATCATTTTCTTCACCTTATTCTTCTTCTTCTTACTTGATCGTCTCTTAGTATGCTTAATAGCAACCGGGCAGGCAACGGTACAATTCATCTTATTATGCCCTGGCATTCCTCCTGCTACGAGATTTTCTTCGGTTCTGAAAACCTGTTATACTATGCATGTACGTTTACATTGCTTCTCCCTCCGGCCTCAGTACCTCACCCTATAGCATGCCACATCGCGTCATTCTTTTTTTTTAAAAAAATTAGTCCTCTCACAAACGTATTTATAGAATTGGCCACGTTCACGACCATAGAAGAGCTAAAAGTGACACGTGTCACCTTTCGCGCTCCCCATATACGGAAAGAGCCTCCCGCGCTCTCCATCTATGGAAACTCGCCTCCTGCGCTATCCATCTGCTGCAGCTCAGCTGCCGCGCTCCCACCACGGCACCAGCCCTCCTCCAGCGCTGCACGACCGCGGAAGCTGTCGGTCCCGCGCTTGCCGACTTGCTCGCCGGCTACCACGCTCCCCGGGCATGGGAGCATTGTCTTTCGTGCTCCCTGGGTGTAGGAGAGCTTTCTGCGGTGAAAAGCGGCCAAATCTGCAAATGATTTCAAAGAGGTGCTAGATTTGCAAAAAAAAAAGATGAGGGGCTAGAAGAGGGATGATTTCTGATGGCGCAACCTCACGATGCATTCCCCCACTAGTCAGTTTCATGGAGACCATGCATGTCTGGGCTACTGTGCAGAGGAGATTCAGTGTCTTCTCGATTTAAATGGATCTTACATCTCAAATGTGGCAATTCTTTTCCGTGTTGTTGGGAAAAAACATGTTCGAAATTTGGGACTTCTACCATTCTTAGGTGGTACCAAAATTTATATTGAGTTAATACCAAGGGATACAAAAAATTTAAAGGACCTCTTATTACTACCTCAATATAAATTTTAGTACCTCTCAAGGATGGTAAAAAGTCCCTTGAAATTTTCATGAAATAGGAAAGGTAACAGAAAACGATGAATCTATGGAGGATGACGCTCTCGTTCCGCTCTCGGTGGAAACAACGCCACCACTCTCAAAATCTCTGGTGAACGTCCCGATGGAAGCGGGAGAGCTTGGGCACAGGACTCCGATGTGCGGGGAGTGGAGTTCAAAATCATTATGTTAAGTGGGTCTCAAATTTGGGCCTAACTTTAAGAGACTTTGACAATAAGACATTAACCTAGTCAATAATCCTCGTTAGCTAGCCTTTACTTAAAACTTTATCGCCTTGAATCACACACCAAGAAGATTTTCTCTTTAAAATCATTCTGACTCCTCAATGAGAATGTGGGAAAGATTCTATTTTCTTTGTAACCATACCCGAAGATTGTGGTAAGTACGTAAACAGTCTGTGGTAAAGAAGGGATGTAAACAAACTCCTTCCTTTCTACCTTATTTTCATCACAATTTTCATCTACGAACTCCTCACCTTCAAGCTCTTCGTTTCCAACTCTCTTTCCAAACTGTGGCAACGAATCAAGACCTTCTTTCACCTAGGGCCTTGATCAAATGGACTCCATATGGCAATGAAGCGGCTCCAATTCCACAAGAATGTTAGATTATCTTTTTTACTTCTTCTGTGAGATTAAGTTTTCACTTGCCTGAGAGTGAGTTCCTCGCCAATGTTCTAGATCATTTTATGATAGAACTCTTCTACCTTGGACCAAACTCTATTTTGATCCTTAGTGACTTTGCGCATCTTTGTGAATCTTTCCTTCGTATTCCCCCTTCCGTTCATCTTTTTTGTTATTTCTACCAATTCACCTGCAACAACATAAGCACAGGAAATTGTGGTAGCATGTACTTCAACCTCCAAGACCAAATGTTGCAAAGTATCCTCCCCTTCCGATCAAAGACACATAGCGCGATTATCGAAAGGAATGGTTTTACTTCGAACTTCCTAGAGCCAGTCGTTTGAAATACATTGAAGGCCCTCCCCTGTATGGATGGCACATAAGTGAAGAATAAGAAGACCTCTCTGAACCTAACAGTCGAATAAAAGAGACTAGTAGATGCAGTCCTATCTCTTGTGGCCATTGGTGTAACTGGTCGAAGAATTATCCATGATTTTCTCCACCACAAGATTAGCCCCGTAAAGAAAGGGTTCGTTATGCATGGATGATTGAAGGGGATGATGATTCGACCAAAGATAGCTCTAGAGGTATATATATTTACTCCCTAAATTCCTTAAAGCAAGACGGCATTTAGTAGTATGTACATTATTAAATTTGTTTATATGTTTTGCTTTAGTATTATCAGAAGAGGAAGTCAAGGAAAGGACTTTGGCTATCTTGAAAATGTGAAGGATGGCTTGAAGCCAATTTTTTTTACGACCAGCCTTCTACCCTGATTGGAACCTCTGCAGAGTTCATTAATGAATTAATACAGATACATAAAAATATAGACTTAATTTCAAAATATTCACTAATATTGTAATTAATAAATACTTTTTTATTATATAGTTTTTTAGATGCATGGTACGAAAAGAGGTTGTGAATATTAGTGTGCAAACTGAGCAGATAGTTCCCAACCATCCATCCAACTGAAAGCATTTGGATCCAATTCAGAGGAAAAAAATGGATATCCAACTAGTTTTTCCCAGATGTTGGAAGAATACTTAACACCTCTCCTGAGGACTATATCTCTAGCCCTAATATCAAGGGGTTACTGCACTGGCTCTACGCCTCTAGCAACCCCTATAGGTGGCGAGAGGCTTATCATCAAAGGTCAAAGCTATCAGAGGGTGTGTCCATCCCTGGTGGATTCCACATGACAAGCAGGCCCCGCCAACCCAAGAATATACCTTAAAGGACATAGGAGCCACTCGCCATATTATCCGGCATATACAGTGCAACTGGCGACTGACTATATAATATACAGATCAAGGAATTATAATAATACTCCTCACATGTACTTATAGGTTAGCTATCTCCATGACCAGTATTTCAGTCATTTGTATATGCCCAAGAGCCTATAAATACCTCATGTATTCCTTATTTTTACATACTAAAATTAGTTTTTATGTTTAGAAAATACAAGAAATCGAAATAAGCCAACAAAAATAGCAAATGAACTCAGAATAATTCCAACAAAATTTAGGCAAATATGTTTGAACATAAGGAACTTAACAAAATACTTTTTAAATTTCATTGGTGTAGTCAAATTTGCTTGTTGAACTCCTAATGAGTTGCATTTTGGATATATAGTAAAGTTGATTGATCCTTTTATGTGTGACACATACTCTCCATATCTACTCTAATTGCACCTCCCCCCCCCCCACATTGACTAGACTGGATCTAGCAACCAAGCATCACCAGGCAATAAGGTCAAAATCTTTGCAACTTGGCCTTTGAAGGTTGTGGTCACCAGGTGGACAACTAGGATTAGAGCTGCTACAGTAGCTTCTACTAGTGCTCCAATTGCTGCTACATCGATCAACTTGGCACCGACCAGTATGGTATTGGCTAGCACCCAAGCGATCATAGCCCTAACTAGCACTCCTCCTGCTATTTGATCGAAATGCATTCATAACTGACCTCAATCGTAGAAGAAGTTAGCGAATGCTGCTAGCGTTGGAAAGGTTTTCAAGGTTAAGGCGATAACCCAAGTGAAAAAAAGAAAATATGAAAATAGCTATATAGAACTATCTTATCATCACCTCCCCTATTCTCGTATTTTTAGGGTGAGGGTGATGATGTTGAAGAAGAGGAGAAAACTCCTATGCTCAAAATATGGAAGCACAGGATTAGTAGTCCGAGCGTGGGTATCTCCAATGCCTTGTTTCTTTTGAAAACAAAAATTAGTCTTCGCTTCAAGTTATTAAAATTAACTTTTTTCTGTGTTTGATTTTTTTATTTAAACAAATCTCCCTGTACCACCTCTCCGACAACTTCTCCTCGTCCAGTTGAAGTTCAAGGAGAAGAAATCGAAGAGGCTCCACTACCTAATCCTTTGATTGAATTGGCTTTTATCAGTTTGGAGGAGGCGGAAGTGGTCGTGTGTGGTAACAGAGGAAATGGTCGGAGTTCTCCGATCAGCGTAGAAGAGGCGGAATGTCTATGGCTGTTGTTGAAGAGGTGGTCAGGGATGCTCCAAGCCTCTAACCTCCTCAAAGTTAATTCCTGTAGTAGTAGAAGCTGAGCAAGACTCTACTACTACAGAACAAGTGGTCAGACAAGCTTCAACCACTGAGGAAGAATTGGTTGGGCATGCTCCAACCATTGAAGAAGAGAAAAGACAAGCCACAATAGACATGGTCGTCAAGAAGGCTCCAACCATTGAAGTTGTGTCGATCTATGAAGAAAGGGCTGAAGTGGATCCCGACCAATGAATTGGTCAAGTTTCAACTTCTGAACCAACTAATGAGGTATGTATTCTTCACCTTTCAATTCTTATGATTGAAGAAAATTTTTCTTTGTTTTAAAAAATAGCTTGGCTCTTGAAATAGGAAAATATTCCTTCTCCAAGAATGACTAACACCTCTTAAACTAGTGCCTTTAGTGGTATGAAGACCACCCTTTGAGCCAAATGTTACAATTAGTTTTGTAGAGGTAAGAGCCGACCAACATGCTATACTAGATTAGTCTAGATATAATGAATTGGAGAAGACACTTGTAGACTTGAATAACAAAGCAATGACTTCTTGACTTAAGACTTTTTTCATTGTAACTAAATAATGAGGAATTCTAATCCTCATCATCATATTTCCATATCTAACCGAAATGCTTGGTATAGTCAAAGTTTTAGGACTAATTTTGAGAAGACAGATCCATCCAGGGATGTTGAAATTACATGATTGAAGAATTAGGTATAAAAAACTATTCAACTATTTGATTATTTTTATCTTTTCTAACTTGTTGTAATTTTAGAAAACTAAACCAAGAAATGAAATCATCTGTTCAAATTGAAGGGTATGAGAACAGGTTGGTCTTTGCAGACAACATCACCAAAGACTACAAATTCCAACTTGTTGAAATGGAAGAAAGTATCAAATTGAAGGATGATAGCCACAAGGAGGCCATCGCATAACATGAAACCCTTCAAGAGGAGAATCAAAAGGTTTCTTTCGACCTCAAGAAGTGTAGAATAACATATGAAAGCTTGTTCAAGAATATGACACACTTCCTAGGAAGTATACGACAAAGATAGAAGATAAACTTATATCCTAGCAACTTTGTTTTCAAAATTTAATTATGAATATTTTATAATTATTTGTTCCATTTTAAAAAAATTTACAAAAACAACTTAGAGAATCAAATCTTCCACTCAAAAAGAGATGTGGGAGAAATAAGAGATAGACAAGCTACGATATCAACTCAAAGAGGAAAATAAAAAATTAGAAGAAGAGAAGAAATCCCTCATTGAAGCTATTAAAAAGAGCCAAGAAAATCCAATCTTGCTGCTTTGAATTTTACTTTGAAACAATCTCTAATTGTTGTGGATATCAAGTGTGTAGAGGTTGTACTTATAAAGAATGATCCATTTGTTGAGGAGCTGGCCGATGGCATCAAATCTCAGATGAAACACATTATCGACCATATCCTGAAGATTGTCCATTCCATGAAGACATCTTCTAGTCTATTGTAGCCACGCATGTTGGCACCTTGTTCATCAACTTGGAGAGAATATTCCCATCCTGCAATTGAGTTATGTAGGAGAGATTAGAAAGAATAGAGAAGAAGTAGCTAGATTGATGAACTGATTACTTTTTGTAATGATGTGATTATTTTTGTTCTATGATTCCTTTGTTTGGTTTTTTATACGCATATACTATGTTGAGTATAATGCTAGCCACTGACTGTGATTTATTGACAAGTGCAATGGTTAACTAATCACATGAAGTGAAGAAATGTGAAGAAAAAAAACTAAGGTTGATGACTAGTATAACCTTCATAATATACTTAGTATTAACTAGCATCAAACTTAAGAAAAAGTCAATCTAACGGTTTTCTAAGCAGTGTCGGCTTACAAGAAAACCCACTATTAGAAGTTATATTAAAGTTTGACCAATAATAACTTTGTACACGTTAGGAAAATGTGGTCAGAAGTCATATAGACCAGCCTTTATCATAGAGAATAAGCAATATGGAACCACAAATATGGAACCACAAAACTTAGCTAGAAAGATTGGATAAGAAAGAATGAATATAAGCATAAACATTATTAATGATAAAGACTTTTTTATGCATAGTATTTCCGAAGGTGTTCAATGTTCCAAGCAATGGAAAGTATTCACCCATCTTCCATAGCATGTCAAACAAAACCAGGTTGGGTTATAGAAACTACAGTAAAAGGATCTTCCCATTTGGGAAATAATTTGTTCAAATTGGACTGATTCTGAATTCATCTGAGAACCAAGTCACCCACGTTTAGTGTTTATGGTTGAACTCTTCTGTTGTAATAACAACACAACCCTTGTAAATAGGTCACCAACTCTATAAGTGCTAGATCTCAGTTTTCTTCAAGAATGTTGATGTCATCTTCATGCTACTCATCTTGATTGACTTTACACGGAGGTCGACCTGTGTTGATCCTAAATATATTTCAATAGGTAATACAGCTTTCCCCTGTAGACCAGTTCAAAGGTGTTTCACCTGTAGCTCTACTGGTCGTAGTGCACAGGGCTCATAGTAACGAGTAGAGTTCAACTACCAAATTCCCCCAGCGTAATTTCAATCTATGAAAGACTCTTTTCTACGTGCTTTGGATGATTTGACCATTAACACGTTCAAATGCTACATTGCTCTATGTGTGAACAACAAAAGTGAAACAAATCTTTACAAATCTTTGTGCTTATTTCATCATAGTAATCTTGAAATAGCATACTAACAAATTGTGATCTATTATCAATAACAAGTCAACTGAGTACTCCAAAACAAGTTACTACATTTTTCCTAAAAACTTTTTTTGCTACTAACGTAGTGATTGTAGTTACTGGTTCAACTTTGATCCCTTTAGTAAATGTATCAATAACCATAAATAGAAATTTATTCCCATTAGTTGCCCCAGGAAAAGATCCAACTATGTCAATTCTCCATGTCGAAAATGGCCATGCAATGGTATTGTATATAGATGATTAGATGTTGGTGTACATGGAGAGCATGAAATTGACATTGCTCACAGGTCTTTACAAGATGCATTGCATCCTGTAGTGCAATGGGCCAATAATAACCTTGTCAGAATGCTTTGCTAACCAGTTTCCTATATGAAGCATCTGCTCCACCTAAGCCCCCATGTATTTCATAAAGTATTTATTCCCATCTTCTTGGGATATACAACGCATTAGAACACCATGTGTTTCTTTTTTATATAGGTCATTATCGAGCGGTTTGTACATTCATATTTTTTAAATTTATCTGTCTTTTTCAGTTGCATCCTCGGGCATTGTCCCATGTGCTAGATAAGTTTTTAATGGTTGAACCTAATCTGCATCACGCTTGAGTATGGCAACCTTTTAAGTGGTTAGTTATACCTCAGTAAATTTCACTATGGAGGGTATACATAAATATTCGACAAAAATAGGAACCCAATTTTGATAATTGGTTCGCTAAAGTGTTATCTTTTCATGGGATGTACTGGACTTCAAAACTACAAAAGTATTTTTTTTGCAATATCTTCACTCCGTCTAGATAGTGAGTCGTTGTCTCATCGGAACATTGATATTCCTTACTAGCCCATTTACAAATAATTATGAATCGTCTTTTGCTAAGTTGACGAACAACAAGGGATTTGGCTGCTCGGAGCCTAGCTAGAAGACTTTTATACTCTACCATATTATTTGTAGCAGGAAATTGTATTTGGATTATGTATTGTAACTGGTCATCTTTAGGCATGGCTAGTACTATGCTAGCCCTTGAGCCTTTAAGCTCTCGAGAACCGTCAAAATACAAGGTTCAGTGGTCATCTGAGTGTGATCCATATTGTTCCAGTGGTTCAAAATTAGCCCATTCAATGATAAAATCTGCCAAAGCTTGAGATTGAATTGCTATCTGAGCAACAAAATGGAAATCAAACGACCAAAGTTCTACAGCCCATTTAGCAATACGACCAATTGCCTCTTGATTATAAAGAATATTTCTTCAAGCAAAGGATGATGGTACTGTAATCTTTTGCAATTGAATATAATGGCATAGTTTACAAGAAACCATTAATAGAGAATAACATGATTTTTGGACTTGGGCCGTTGAAAGCATATAGGCCCCCAAATTTGTTTAGGTTTTGGTAATTAATGACAATCACGATTAAAAGACTAATATCTTCCTTTGAGAATATTGAAAATAGGTTGGTCCTAAGTTCGACGATCGTGGAAGCATGAAAATGGCATAAGAGAATATCAATGCGTCGAGGAAAATGGCTAAGGTATAAAATTAAGGATCTTTCTATAGTTTTTGCCGATCTTGGTGTTTTGGAGAAAGATCAGAATGCTAGAATAGGTGTCGTACTATCAAGAGGGGTCTTGGCTAGTCGCTTGAAGTTGATCGATGCTTAGAGGCTCAAATTATATTCACTTAAACTCATGCATGCATATGCATTCAATTTTATTTGAGCAAAAACTCTCAACTCGAAAAAAGGTCTGGGAGGCCAGTGCTACCGGCCTTGGTAGCGCAGTGCTATCGTCCGTGCCATAGCACCGGCCCCAGGCCCGGTGTAATAAAAACAGAAAGGGTGTTGGAGCCGGTCTGGCAGGCCGGTGCTACCGGCTGAGCGGTAGCACCGGCCTAAAAGTCGACGTAAGAATTACAGGGGGCATGTTTTTGAGCTGAGCAAAAATTTAAAAGGCCCAGTGCTACCGGTCCCAGTTGGGCAGTAGCATCAGACTTCTTTGTAAAGGGCTCTAACAGTGTATTATTGCACTGATCTGACCGTTGAGCTTAAGCCCAGTGCTACCGGCCCTACATGGGCGGTAGCACCGAAAATCCTGAATTTTTATATGTTTTTGCTCCAATGGTTGGATTTGTTGGTGGGGGCTATAAATACCCCCACACATGCATACTAGAGCAATTTTTTTGGACCTCATTGATCATACTTGAGCTCTAACAAGCCTCCAACTCATTCTTGTGCATTAAATTCTCATTTTGAGAGAGTTAGGAGCAATTAAGTGTTGCATTTAGTGTTAAGCCTTTAGACACTTGATTCGACCTCAAGTAAGCGTTAAGATTTGTTACTCTTGGAGGTTGCCACCTCCTAGACGGCTTGAAGGTGATTGTGCGCGGTGAGCTTCTCAACGGAGTTTGTGAGAAGCCCCGATAAGCATGTGAAGGCCAGAGTTCGCCTACCCGGAGCGGGGAAGAACTACCAAGTGATCGAGGGAGGCTCAATTTTGAATTGGAGCCGGCTTGAAGTTGATCAAGCTACCTCAACGTGGATTAGGAGAGATTGGCAAGTTTCCGACACCACGGGATACATTTCGTGTCATTCTCTCTTGTGATTTGATTTCTTAAATTCATTTGTGCAATTTACATTCCTAGTAATTTTAGAGTATTGATCTTGTGCCTAGGTTTGTATTCTTGCTTAGCCTTATGTTGCAGGTGCACTTAGAGAAACCTAGAGAATTTAGGCTTTAATTATCAAAATCGCAATTCTTGCTTAGATTATTTGTTTATTGCAATTAGAGCCGAAGAAATTTAAAAACCTCCTATTCATTCCCCCTCTAGTCGGTTATCCTTAATCCTACAGCCTTCTAACACTTCACTTACGTAGTAAATAGTTCGTTGGACTCTATCTCGTTCTACGACCAGTACGGAATTGACCACATTCGTTGTATCAACCAAGTATACCAACAAAAGTTCTCCTGAGTAGGGTGATACCAATATTGGTTGGCTTGATAAATAGGTTTTAAAGTCTTCACAAGCTTTATTTTCTTCATCTAACAAGTGGAATTTATCATACCTGTGAATCACCTAAAAGAAAGGTAATCCATGTTCACTTAATCAAGAAATGAAATGACTAAGTGTCGTCATTCGACCAGTTAGTCATTGGACCTTAGACACCAAATGGGGTGATGATGGTAGTCTTCGTTTCATCTTCCCTTGCCATATTTATTTGATGGTAGCTAAGTAAGTATCAAGAAAACTCGTCAATTCACATCCCGCGGTAGAGTTGACCAGTTGATCGATACGCGGTAAAGGGAAATCATCCTTAGGAAAGACAATATTTAAATTGGTGAAATTAACGCACATGCACAATTACCATTGGATTTCTTGACCATGACCAGGTTCATGAGCCAATCGGGTGGTCGACTTCATGAATGAAAGTAGCATCTAAGAGTTTATCCAACTCTTGCTGGATGGCTTCTTGTCATCAGGAGCGAAACATCGTAGCTTCTATTTCATTGGTCATTTGTAAGGTTGTATGGCTAGCCTGTGCTTGATTACCTCCATTGAGATTCTAGGCATGTTGAATGGTTTCCACACAAACACGACTATGTTTGCCCGAAGAAAGGCAATGATCTTGATTTCCTATTTGTCTTCCATTCCCGATCCAATATAAATTGTCCTGGATTGGTCATTAAAGTTGAGTGGCACTTTCTTCACTTCTTCATTGGGCTGACGAGTTGCTTTCTGCCATTCTACCTTCATAGGCTTTTCAGCCTTGCTTGGCTTTTCTGCATCATTAGAATCTCTCAATGGTAACTCCTACTTTGCCACCGTCGACCGATACTTTTCCTACTTTACAATTACTTATTGTAGGAAAAATGACCAATGGAAATTTTTGAGGAGTAGACATGCCTTTTGCCAGTCGTGCATGTTGAAGGTCAAGACCACGTCTGACCACTTTGGGTAGCTTGCTTCCCTGACCTCCCTCCATACAAACTTAAACTGCTTTTTGAGGAATAGGCAACTGAGCCTTCAAAGATGATGTTAACATGGTTTCCGGGCTTCTAATGCACCATATCCTATTCTTCATCAGTATTTTTTGTGTTATTGGTACCACCACTTTCGAGCAATGTGGGCATTGGCCCTTTCCCAAATAGAAGGCATCAATGCATTCTGCTAAGTATGATAGTTACGCAAATCATCCCTGGGTGCGTTGTGTAATGGGCACCCATGATCATTTCCACTGGTCGCGCCAAGGCCCTTGGATTCAGTCTGGTCGTTAGAGTGACAAGCTTGTTTCCTCTATGGGACATTACTCTCGTTATAGGTTGTATGCTATTATACTGCAACAACCTCCCTTGATGAAGGCTTTACCTTACTTTTCTTTTGGGTCATACCTTTGCAATCTTGAGACTTGGTCAGATTCTCTGACTCCTTGTCAGAGCCTTCTAGACCTAGTTGTGGTGGCGTATGGCCCTTATCAACCATATAGTTCCACTCCACTGCCTTTGTCAGAGTAGCGATCAACCATGTTGAACAACTCTGACATGGTTATTGGCAGGTGGATGTTTAGGTCCTCTATGAACCTCTTGTGGTGCACCACCTTTTTAAACACTTGAATAACATAATCAGCAGTGTGATGTTAGGGATGGTATTCCGCACTTCTACAAATCTCTTAACAAATTGACGTAAAGTTTCTCTAGAAATTTGGCGAAGACGATGTAAATCATCCAGTTTTCCTAGCTTAGTATAACAACTTGTAAAGTTGTTTAAAATAGCATGATATATATTTTTCCAACTATAAATAGAACTTTCCAGTTTGTTGAATAACCATGTCCGAGCATATACTTTTAACACAGTTGGTAAGTAACTTGACATTAACTTTTCATCACCTCCCACGGCCTGAATGGTGGTAGTGTAAAGTTGGATGAATTCTGAAGGATTTTGAGTCCCATCAAAACTCTCCAAGTGCCCTAGCTTGAATTTTCCAAGCCAAGTAACCTCTCTTAGCCTAGGTGACAAAGCCTTTCACCTTGTATAAGGTCCCAAACATGGTCGGACATTTCAACATTCATCAAGATTATTAGGAGACCAAGGTCGTCTCCGACGACAATTAGAGCGCTCACCTGTTTCAACCCTGTCAAACACGTTATGTCGGTGTGGATCACTTTCTCGACTGTGGCCGTTACCGAGATGACGTTGTCTAGAGGTAAAGTGATCTACCCTGGAGTTGGTTTGAGATCTTGAAGGTGGCGAAAAACTTTGCACCTTTGCAGAAGCTTCTTGCAGCTCGGCATCCAACGAACGGATGATCATAAGGTCCTTCTCGTTGTTTCCCCCATCTGGTGGTTAAGGATCACACTTGATAGTATTCAACCTGCGAAGGCAACGATACGATATTAATATCCCTCACTGTTGTCCTGGGGATGACCTGCGGCGTGGTTGGCGAATGTTGTTGGGGGCGATCTCCACCTGTGTTAGTGTTGAGCCTCCAGGGTGTTCCTGGCACACTAGTATAGTACTGTCGCCTGACCTTCTCCATTGCCCTCTGTTTGGCTGCAAGCAACTGGTTGTTGCGTCGTTACTATGTCAAACGTTCGGTCTGCTCCTAGGCCTCATGTTGTTTACGTACCGCTCGTTGTTCGTCGGTCTCATCTTGTTGATGATCGCGTAGGAACGAAAATCGGAGCAGACAGAGGGTGGCAACATCCCGTCCTCGTCGAAAGAAGGGTAGTAGTCAAGATTTCAAAATAGATTTTCCAGAGATGATTCTATCAAAACCTCAGCGTTGATGTCGTTAGGGAGATCATCACCGGATGCCACATCATCAACATTGTGGTTACTGGTCTCTCCATTTGTGACATGAGTACATATTTTAGATTTACATAAACAACTTAAATCTCTTCAGCGGATAAAGTCTCCTTCCACTAATCATTTCACTAAATCGAAGTAATTAAATATTCATGCTGCACTGAAGAAGATGGGTAGTACAGAATTATATAGTACCTGTTATCTTTTTGTATATTTATTATCTGTTTTTGTATGAGCGAAATTTGAACAATAGCTTTTCCAAGGTGCAGGTACCAATATATAATTGCCACTAAAAAGCAAGTTAGTATCAGTACAACGTAAAATTGTGTAACTGTCAACTCATTTTGTTGGCACAGAGTACCGCACGTATCCGAAAGACCTGCTTTTCTCGTGAGCAGTTTACTAGGCAGGCAGATAGATACAGCTCCAGCACTATGCACGGACATCGGGACATGTATAGAGTGTGACTGAATGCCTTGTAAAAACCTACTCCGTGCTACTCAACCAACTGAAAAAAATCAAGGTCAGTACATATACAATGGTAACTTTCTTTTCTCATGAGATATTTTTACAGTTGTGAGTGTAGCTTTGATGTCGTTGTGTGGTCCTTCATCCTTGCATCTTAATACGCCATGCAACTAACAGGAAGGACGGCATTGCAGTCCAATAAGAGGAGCATGCAGTTATTATGCACTGTTAGGCTGTTACCACAACCTCCTGTTGATTAGTAGGTAGGTACCATGACCAACGGTGCATCTTTCTAGATTCTAGCCTAGCTTAGGTTTATACTAGTACTCCAAGTACCATTGAAGATTTTCCCCCCAGCTGAGCACTTCTACCTCTACCTGAATTTTGCCAAATTATACACCTATATCATTAATTGTCTACTGATATTTGTACACTAGTCTTCAACAGGTCAGTTATTGGGAAACCTTAGCTTCATGCAGGACCTGATTTCTCTGACAGGCAAGCTGGTATAGAGGGGGTTTCTTCCGGCTTCACGGATTTAGATGGGGCTTCAACTTCCTTGGAAGCACAATTAAGCCATTTGCCGTTCTGGATTGAAGCTTTTGTTTGAAACGCAGTGATTTTTGTTTCTTGTTTTTTTTTGGAAAATTTCTGCGTTCCAAATCGGTCCTAAGCTAGCTAGCTTCTTTAGCTTTAAACCTAAACAAATTAAATCAGGGGAAACAGACCACAACTACAAAAATAAAAAGAAAACCTACCACGCTCGTGAACGAATATGTTGGCATGCATTTATTCGTTGAGATATGCATTTGGGTTTTAAAAATGCTCCAGGGGAGTTCGCACGCCCACACCTCGCAACAGCTCCTCTCGAATATACACAGCGCGCAACCGCACGAGCGACGGCCGACGAGGATAAGCGCGTTCGTTCCCAGCTTTGCACGCAAGGGAGGATCAACTCATCGAGGCCGAGCTCCTAATAATGCGATGCGATCGATATAGTATTATGCGTTAGGCGTTAGCTCACTGAGTTGTACATATGGTCCAGTCTAGTATGATTGAAACCATCAAAGGGGAAGCATCATAAACACATACACTACTGACTACTAGTATATGATTGATATTCTATCTATCAGCCATGAACTGTCCGTACTCGAGCTCATGCTGCTACCAAAAGAGAGCGCCTTTTTTTTATTCGTGTGCATGGGTTTGATGCCACGTTGCTGCCAGCTAGGCTCGCCCAAATCATGCATGGTGTCTCCTAAAGGCAGCCGCATCAGCAAGGAAGGATGGAAGAAGACTTGAGAAAAAGGTGCATATGTCGAGTTCATGCATAATAGATGGGAATCGAAACCAATCAGGTTTTAGATCACTTATTGTTGGAGCACTACTCTTGTCTAGGAATGTTTTCAAATGGCCTTTGGGGAGCCTGCTGCATGCATTGCGTTCACTGATCAGCTGGCAGTGCACCTACTTCTTCGATGCAGATCCGGTTTAGACATAAATGGATAATCCTTTCCACGGTTGTTTCAGTGCACTACCAAGTGTATCGTAGTCGTAGGTCACATATTGTTCTATGCGTGTGCAAGTCTGTCCTATAAATCCTGTAACAATTGATAGGTGAGCCTATCTAGTGGAAATCTACGTACGTTTCCTACAAATTTTCTTCCTTTTGAGAGAAATAGAAAAAGGAATTCCAATTAACACCCCGAAATACATTTTAAAAAGGATTCCAAACTACTCCCTTTGGTATAAATAGATAAATAAACGACATTTTGGAATACACAAAGTCAAACTTTTTAAGCTTTAGTTATCAATATATTTATGAATATTTCATCCAAAAAAATATCTCTATGAATATACGTAGATTGAACGTACGAAAATGACAACAGTGAATTTCTCTTGAAAAATTCTTTTATAATATTACAATTTCACTTACTTTTATAAATATAGCATAATAAAAATTGGTGGCCATAGTTACGTTTTGAAGGCCACATCACACAAATAATGTACAAATCATCACTTACCTGGATTCTAGCAACTGTGAATGAATCGCAGCTTTCCGAACTGATGCACATGTGAATCCAGAGTTCCAGACTGATATGTGGAACTCAAGAGGACATTGTTTCATGTCACCAACAGAGTCTCATATTTTGCAGCACACAGCCATGAAAACCAGGCCCTCCAAAATAAACTTGACATTAATGTCCACCAGCGCGTGTTATGACATTTCGCAGCAACAACGCAAAGCAGGTCCCTCGCACAACTCGGCTCGATCTACCAGGTCGGGGAGGAAGGGAGAAGCCAGAAATATCTAGAAGTACGGTTGGTAGACTGGCCTGCGGAAGCCACGAACAGATCGGCGTGAATTTCTAGAGTGGCGTCGTCCTCTGGTGTTGCTTCGCTGCCTCCTGCGCCCGTTTTCGAGGGGAAAACAGGGGAGGAGGACGACGACGACGACGGGTGGTGGCCGCACCAGCAGCGTGGTGATGAGCGGGGACTCCAGAGTCCAGAGTCCAGATTGGCTTGAGAGAGGTCGCGTCATGTGAAGGCACGCAGGCTCAACCCAATCCACCGTAGCGCTGCTGCCCGCTAGTACTACTACTACGTGCCAAGAAAGGGCCGGGGCCCTCTCCTCCGGGACACGCCATGTGAGGAGGTGTGCGCTCCTGTCTCGAAGCTTTTGGACTATTTTGGTCATTGCATACTTTTCCTTTATCTTTGGTTTCTGTTTGTACCGAGTTATAAATCTGATCTTCTTTTCTACGGCGAAAGCATTAGCAGATGGTATGTATTATCTATCACGCTTCTCTACCATAGCAGATCATCGGTACCGCAACACTTCTCATCAGCACAGCACGTCCGGAGAGCCCACCGCGATAGACAAGATACTCGAGCTTTACAGGACAAGATATCATGGTACCCGAACTCGGTAGGTACCTGCTGCGGTCCTATAACACGACAAGAAGGCAGAGCCTGCCACTTACTGCGCTTATCAGAGAGTTGACGGAGCCACTACGGTCACAAATGGTAAGTAACATATGTCTTCCGTCGATGTTTTCACGATCAGAAAGAATATTAAATTTATAATTTCATTTAAACGAAGGCTAAAGATGAAGATGAAAAATACAGAGGAGGCCACGTAGACCGAGGCTTCCGCTGCCTCTACCAATTATTATCCACTGCAAAAGCAGACACGTAGGTACGTACTGCGCCATGGTGATTAATACCGTGGCATTTACGGGCTTTCCGATTGGATCCTAACACTGGGCCTGGCCTAGCACATGTCAATAATACTGTAAGCAGCTACGACAATGGAGTACTAGTACTCCGCAAAATCATGGTACGAAAGAAAAAAGTACTCCTATACTACCAGAAAGGAAAAGGACCAGGCAGTGGTGGGTGGCTGGGTGTGCAGTGCGGCGAACTGCAGGAAAGTCACGAATTCTTTTCTCCCCGGATCGAGATTCCAATGCTGGAGCATGATGTTGATAAAGAATCTGATGGGAAAAAAGATGCATCATGTGAGAAAAAGGGAAGAATCTGATTAAGAATGGACATGGTGTCGATGCTGTTTCCCGACAATGCTAAAAGGAATGGAGTAATGTATGGTCGGCAAATTATGGTATTTTAGCTGCCAGCAAGAAAATTGTTACGAGAATTAAGCCGTGAATAATGGCACAAATCAATGCATATACACATCGCTTGGGCACAAAAACAGCCCTCCTCACGCCTCAAGTTTTTTGTCACTCAAAATTCCCCCCAAATCCACTACTACTACACACCAAAATAAAGCAGATGGAGAAAGCAGCAGGTACATTTGTCACACACACACACATGCAGCAGACAAACATCACCACCTATCAGTGCATCAGATCTACCGCTCGCAATCCATTAGAAAAAAACAGAGAACCAGACAAGCCCATGGAGTTAGGCATTCTCTTCCTCGTTATCAAGCTGAGCACCGTTCTGATTACTGTCTGTAGCGTTTTCTGAAGCAAGATTACCCACCCTAGGGTACCTCTCTTTAAATTTATCTTCCCAATCTTGCAACACCTCCAGCTCATCTGGACTTAGGCCTTCCAAATCTCCAGTGAGGTCATTAGGGTCAAATGACATCAATGCCAGGGCCCGAGTTGCATCCCTCCCGGCAAACAAGGAATATGGTCCTTGAGGACCATAAAAGAGCCTGAGTTAAAAAAAAACAGAGAACACAATCATGAATAATGGAGAGAGAGAGCATTATATATACATGATGACAGAAGTAAGATTTTACTGCATCTAGACCTAATGCTCGAGGGCATAGCAAGTATGATAGTCATCAAAGGGGACCATACATCTGAATATCTGATAAAACACAAAGATTTTATTTATCATAATGTGATAGATTAACAATTTCGAACATCTTATGTAACGTGGAAAGCATGTTCACCCTAAATAGTAACATATGATCCAAGCGTTGGAAGTAGTCACAGTACAGTGCACAAGTACCAAGTTCATATCTGAAATTTGGATCCACAATACATCTCTTGTGGAATACTGTATGGAGGATTCAGACCTATATACCTAATTCCTAGGGCAGTATATAGGCAAAATGAATACCAATTAGAAAACTACATTACGAACTATAGAGTCTAGACAATCTCAACAAATAAGAATATGCTTGTTGTCTATTGGAACAGCAGACAATAAGACGAATAATAGTTAAACAAAGCAAGGCCTGTAAGGGTACCAGACAATAGCTATGACTACTAACTGCAGACTGCAGGATAAACAATACCCCTACTAAACTACAATAGAAGATTATTTCACCAACTAGAATATACCATTTTACAGACAGATGTGGAGCCAAACAAAGAGAGAGAGCACATGATAAAAGTCCTGTTTGGGACAGCTTCAGCTTCTCCCCTCTGAAAGCCAAAAGCTGTTCCAAAAGGTTGGCTTTTCCGTAGCTAAAAGCTTTGTACTAGGAGAAGCTGAAAACCAAAAACTAGTTTGGGGTAGCTTCCCACGGCTTCGGTAGGTTAGGGTTATGACTTTGTCACTTGAGTTGAAGAAAATTATCTATTCCTACCAAGTATAAACTCCAAAACCGTACCCCTCTCACCCTCATTCCTCATCTGCATCCCTCATACCTAAAAGCTATATAAAAAACAGACTACCAAACACTAAACCTCTTTAACCTAGCCATTTAGCCGTGCAGCCCTTCAGTCATGCTGCCCAACCGACAGCTACTTTTTAGAAAAACTACAACTATACCAAATAGGGCCAAATTATGATCACTCACACAGCAAGCAAATATGCAACTGAAGAAATAAGGTGGATACAAGCAACCAGATAAGAAAACATTGGTGTTACAAGAAACCAGAAGATAAAGAAACAAAGAAACAGCACAGCAAATTAGGCGCACTAAGATAGCATAGAAAAAGATGCAGAGTTGAAATACAAAACAGAATAAATATGATACCGTTTCAATGAAATGTTAATAGTAATTTTTTTCCAATAGCAGCACACTGTAATTAAGCATCTATCTGGCTTCTGGAGTCCGAATGAAAACTTGCCTTCGTAAAATTATTGCAACAATTTATAGCTCTTAAGTAAAAGTGAGTTTAGCTTCTGAGCTCCCAGACAAGAGTACGCACAACTTTTTTTAGTTTGTCAATCTACCTCCAACCTTCTTGGGTTCTTTCTATTGAGTTGCATGCACCAACCAGTTCACCCAAAAACTTAAGCTGATGAGAAAAGATAGGCAATTCACTTATACTTCAACACTCCCCCTCACGTGTAGGCTCCCTTAGGCCTATGACGTGGAATAGAAGTGGACTGCAATTAATTTTTTTTAATTGCACCAACCGGGTCTTAAACTTGAGACCTCTTGGCTCTGATACCATATTTAGTTGCATGCACCAACCAGTGCACCCAAAAGCTCAAGCTTACGAGAAAAGATAGGCAATTCACTTATACTTCAACACTTTCTATTGCATTAAAGGGTAGTACAAGGCCTAACGAGGATCTGTCCTCCCTCTCATTGTATTACTAGTTACATTCTGAACTGAAAAGTTCCATGTGATGAATGATACAAATATTTTGAGATACTAAGTTCGCATCATTAAGGGATAAGAACCAAATATACTGCAATCAAGGAAACTAAAATGGACCTGAGACTCCAAGTCATGTACATCAAACAACCAAATATTTGCACCACCACACGTGCCATATCCCATATCGGAAAGTGAGCGACAGTACGGGCACTGACGGGTTGCTTGCTGTTGCTCAAACATGCAGGAGAACTATGAAGCTTCCTCGTTACTTGTTTAAAATGCACCATTTTTCACTTCACCAATTTAATCGCAACAAGAGCTTCCTGTTCTAATACGACCCCCTCAACCTAATAAAGACTCAGGCCTCATGTCTGAATCAAATGGACTATCCACACCACCAGTTTGATAACCTACATACTAGCACACACTTCCATAACTTGCTTAGAGCAGGCTGTCCAACTTGGATCAGCTTTGACCACTCCATATTAACTTGCTTGTACTACTGCTGCTGCTTATTCTTTCCCTCTAAATAGTTTCATTTGTTCCGGCTTGATCGATTTTCGGTAGTAAAATCAGCTCAACGGGCGTATCGATCCACACTAAATCCTGATCAAATCAGAGCAGAATAGTACAATCTAATCCTCACCTCCCGCGCGAGACGTCGTAGACCTGGCCGCGGATGGCGATGAGGATCGGCTTGGCCGGGACCTTGCCGTCGTAGGCCCCGAGCTGCTCGAGCGTGATCTGGCCCACCTGCACGGGCTCCGGCAGCGGCACGAAGGGCACCGGCTCCTGCTCCTGCTGCTGCTGCTGAGGCGGCTTAGGAGGCGCCGCGGGTGCGGGGGAGGCGGCGTCGGGAGCGACGAAGAGGGAGGAGACGAGGAGGTAGGTGGCGAGCATGAGGGCCAGGATGGTGACGGCGGCCGCGGGTGAGAGGCCCGTGTAGGCCTGCACGGCGTCCGCGATCCCCTGCGCCACCATGGGGGCTCGCTAAAGCTTAGGGTTAGCTCGCGGGAGCGGCGTGGGGAGGGGAAGAGCCTGCCTAGATTTTGGGAGGAAGCGGAGTAGGTGGGCAGGACGGCGTGCTGCCGGTGCCGGAGGTTGACTCGGCGACTTAGCGGGGAAGAAAGGGAAAAGCCAGCGCGGCAGCAACGCACAGGCGACTAGCCCCGCACGCGGCTAAGTGGCACCGCCGTGCTGCGTGCAACATGCTCTGCTGCCGAGTGGCGACGTAACGTAACCGCAACCTTACCGGGGACGGCACGTTGCTTGGCCCGTACGCGGCGCGGGCGACCAAACACGAAGGCTTGGACCTCGGCATGGCCGTGTCGGGCGCCATGCTCTTCTCCTACACAAGTTCGCCCTCCTAAAAGAGGCCCCAAGTCGGATCTCGTAAATAAGGCCCCCAAAAAGACATCATTCCTCCATTAATTTGTGCCGGACGGTGATCTTTGGACGACACCGACGGTGGCTGAGAAAGAAACCAAAAGCTGGAGCGGGCGCCCCCCTACGAACGTTCTGCTATGATTACTTTTCACAACAACACTCCAAGCTGTATGGTTTGGTTCTTTCTTGCTATACTGATATACTCTTGACTTCCTGGCAAAAGATCGATCGACTGATCCGCATGAGCGATACTTCTGGTGAGTTTGGCGCTGTGTCTGTGGCTCTGTGCCCCTGCATAAAGATTTCGATAAAGTATTAAAGCTTTGTTGTGTGCTGAAACATGAATAATGCATCGTGCAATTGCCTTTCTTCTTTTCCTAAAGTAGGTTTGCTATTTCAATAGGTGTCATCTTCCTTCTGAAAACCAAAACTATCAATTTACTAAACCGGCGTCTCAAAAAGAAGGTCGCTACAGTCGTACAGAGAGTTCTATAAGAACTAACAACATAGTGAAATTAGAGATAGAAAAGAAGGGAAGGAACGATTTCAAGCCAGATATGTTTGCACAAGAATGATGGAAAATTATACATCCCGGAAAGACAAGTACATGGCCTAGTATGTAATGCGAGAGAGCTATTATATCCCACACTTGACTCGCCAGGATATCTCAGTTTGTTAAATTCTCGGGTTTTGATAACTTTCATCCGGACGTTTGCTCAACAGAAATAATCCAAAGTCCTGGGCACTAAATTCTCATGACTTAGCAATGTATTGAACTTTCTTACTGCTGTTGCAAACCGAAGTCTCAAGTCAAATTGTCACTCCTAATTCCTCCGCACTAGATTGAACTTGAACTTATTAAATTGAAGATAATTTCCCTTCAAAAAGTTTAATATATGAAATGTGGCAGTGTATGGACCATATGAGCCTTAACTAGATCTTGACAGTTGACAACTTGACACTACGCCTGTGAATTTTTGCCTTCCCAGCATCGGTGATAGACTTCACCTGTTATACAGCATAGTCAAGCTTCCCTTCAGCATTGACAACTACATAGTAAAAAATTTTCATGCGTTTCACCTCCTCTCTGGCTGTTGCAATTCTGACAAGAAGCACATCTGATGTTTCTGTTTTACGGCGAATTAGCTTATTGACAAGTGCCTCTTTGCTCTCTGCAACTAGAAAGATGAAAATTGCAGATTCGCCGAGCATCTGTTTCAAAGTTGCTGCTCCTTGAATGTTCATTCTCAAGCCAATGTCATAACCTTTGGATTCGCGGCAAAGAGGCGTCCAGCCAGCAGCTACGCCTCCACCAACCGGCGACAAGTAATCCCCCTCCGCTTCCCCCTCTCCCTCCTCCGCCTCCCCCTCCCTCCTCCACCTCTGGTGCTGCTGTCGCCCCCACGATGCAGAGCAGCGACGGCTAGAGCAGTGGACGGCGGTGGGGCGATGCAGAGCAGAGCAACGGCGGCTAGAGCAGAGGACAGCGGCTAGAGCCGAGGTTGTGCTGCACTGTTGCCGTTGCTGCTGTGATGCTTGATGCTACGTTGTGATGCTTGATGCTGTGAATGTGATGCTGTGATACTTGGTGCTTGATGCTCGTGAATTGTGATGCTTGTGCAATGTGATGCTGGCTGCTATTGTTGATGCTTGTGCTGCTGGCTGCTGCTGATATTTGTGCTGCTGGCTGATGCTGCTGGATTGCTTGGCTGGTGGCTGATATTATGCCCCTTGCTTCTCATTTCAGGACATCTCAATAGTTCTGTTGAACAAGGTACTTCAAAAGATAGAGCAGATAAAAAAAAACAACAGCTGGTTCCCCAAACTTCGAATCACATGAAGTTGGATCAAGTGATCTACAACTTTCTATCGCCCAATACATTCATTTAAGGGGCACTACAAGGGTATGTGACATGATTTTAAAGTAGATAACTTAATTAGTTATATTTATATAGTGCACTTTAGAGAATACCTGCAAACTAGTTCAAGCTCCAATGGTCGCCTAACTGTCGCCTAGGCGTCCAGGCGCCCCGGAGGCGACTCGCCTTGCCGAGGCGCCGTGATAACCATGGCATATACATTTTGGAAATTGAGTCAAAGTAGCTCGCACACACTAGCAAACAAAAAAAGGTATGATAAAATGCTTAAGACATCAAAAGATAGTAGATGCAGGAATTTACAGAGTTGAATCAATGATCCATTAGATGCTGGGATTTTCAATACTCAATCAAGCAGCACAAAGGAGGTTCAAGCGATCATTTTTCATACAAAACAATTAATTTATACAGGCTGAGGAGTTTAACATCTTTTTGACCTATGTTAGACTAAAGCGATGTGAAAGTCCAGTAACAACACATCCTCAGTTTACAAACATATGCTACTAAACATTTTTAAACTACACGGTTTATACTGCTTTGCAAATAATATATAGTGGGCCTGGTTCTTTTATTTTGGTTGGAGTAAAGCATGGGTCAAGCTCTCAAACCAGAGAGAGCTGAATCTAGACAGCTCACACATACCTGGCATGTGACTACACAAATAAACCATTGGACCAACCTAGACTGCATCAAGGAGATAACTCAAAAAGTTGATTGCAAGGGCAAAAATACATGTACTGCCACTTTTTGTTCTATTTGGTTCTCAATATGTTTCATTATTTACCAAACACTTGCCTACAAGAAATATGACACAATGAAAGGGGATGCTTAAAGTGTAGGCAGAAAACTAAATTACAATTAATCCCCTGAAAAGAACTTCTGAACTTTGCTGGTGATTTGATCAAATGGAGTATTTGGTGTGCCTTATATTAAAATGTTTGGGTTTGTGACTTTGTGGTACACCAAAATTGCAATGGGAAAGTCAGTTTTCCAACCATGTGTGTTTGTTGAATTCATAATTTCAGTTGTTATCAGAAAGAGAAGTCAATACATGACCATTAAGGGCCTAATTAATACTTTAGTTTTACCAACATGAATAAACAAGTATATAGGTAACCAAACAATACAGGGTCTACAGTTATCTTCATGACAGAAAGTCTAGCAATTAGTATGAGGAACTAGAGAAGAAGCATAAAATCAATATATGCCTACAGTTGACACCAATAGTATAGTGGTTGAAGCTGTTATACAGCTGTAAATATTTGCAAATATTAAAATGTTATCTCTATATAAGTATCAACCAATCCCTCAAACTTAGGAAGGCAAGGACTTCAAAGGATTACAATGTTTGAAGCCCATCACAACTAGCTAACCGGTACACAACTTGTATCTTTTGGGCCAAGATACTTCAGTCATCAACTCAATACCATATGCTGAACAAGTTTGGTCTGCGTAAGAATGGATATGGTTCTAGACTTTCAGTGCACTAAATTCGTTTATTGAGACATTGGAAAACTTAGAAGTCTCCTCTCTATAAGATTCCTCAGTTCAATAAATGATATATAAAAGAAATAGTGCAGCACACAAATAGTGCTCTTACTAATCAAGGCAATACTTATCAACGCAAAAATATCGAGGGACTCCCTTTTTCTTTCCAGAAACAAAAAGTTTATGCTGAATGTACAGCCCACCACCTCCCTGCTGGCATAAACTTTCGACCGTAAACTCCTATGTAGGAAGAGCGTATTGAAAACCGTCATGTGGTTCTTGGTACCAACCTATTTAACTTCAGTTCTAGATAGATGTCAGCAGAAGTTTATCAATGATACAAGAAATCCACTAATCCATCATATCGAATAAGCATAAATGCGTAGGCAAATCGCTATCAGTGCATTGTGAGGATCATAAATAACTAGATATTTTTCCCCTAAGTCCTATGTATATAACTTTGGTGTCAACATTAGTGAGCAGTGAAGACACCACTCTGGTGTAAACAAAATAACAAAATCGAAGCAGCAGCATACTTGCTGCTTGGAGATCCCCTTAGGCCCTTATACTCCCTATAAACAAGCGCATACTCAAGCAACTCCTCCCTTTCAATCATCGTGAGGAACTCCTCTTTGGTGAAAAGTAATAATCCTTCCCGTTAACTTCACCAGGCCGCTTCGCCCTGCTCGTCGCCGTGACGACGAAATGGGTCCCTTCCCTCTCCTTTTGCAGCCTCTGGTAGTCTGGTGAACAATCCACACCCGACATTGTAAAGCCGAAAGCTAAACCAACCAAACACAGACACGGCTTCAAAAAGTAGGGTAGGGATTGCGAGGTCTCGCCTTGATGACTGCGTCCTTGCCGATGCCGCTGGGCCCGCTGATGACGAGGAACATCGGCTCCGGCGGCGGCGCCAGCAGGTCGGAGCTGAACGTCGTGCCCAGCGCCGCCCCCAGCCCCCGGAACAGCGAATCCTACGATGAAACAGCACAGGACACACCTCAAGAAGCGTTAGGTGGAGGAGAGAGAACCTGACAAACACTGCATCAGCGTACAAGCAAAGACCATGTCAGCGCCGGAGGGGGGCGGGAGGAGTGGTGCCACCCGGAGGAGGACATGAGGTCGCGCGGCAGGGGCGGGGGGCGGAGGGTGGCGAGCTCGGCGCGAGGAGGAAGGGGAACCCTCGCGAGGAAGCGGGAGTGGTCGAGGGTGGGGGAAAACCTCCGGGAGAAAACTAGAAGCATCGAGATGGTTCCGGAACGAGAGGAGAGGGTGGAGACCGGAGAGGAACTGATGAAGGACATGGGGATTGGAAACGGGAGAAGAAGGGTAAGAAGATTTGGTCTATTTAGCACTCCTTCGCATTTTTTTCATCTTTAAACCTCTTTCCAAACAAAATTACAAATCTAATCTTCTCTACCACGAAATATCATCATACGGTACGTATCATCTACCGTGCTCTCCTACCCTAGCAAGACGTCGACACCACACCTATCATGACAGACAAGCTATCGTGTACCCGAGCTCGGTAGGATGAGATACCAGGTGCTAGAGCTCGGCAAGAAGGTGGGCCCATTATTTGTCGTGCTTGATAGGGAGATGCTGCGGTGGACGGAGCAGTTGCGGTGCCAATAACCTACCGTAGTAGGTGACAAGTATCATCTGCTGCTTTCGCGATCAAGAAGAGAGTTAAATTTGCAATTTTGTTGAGAAGAGTGCCAAAGATGAAAAAAATATGCAGGGAGTCCAAATACACCGATGCTCCGGATTTTATGGGGTGTGTGCTGCGAGATCAAGGTTTCAAATTTCGGTTTCGGAATAAATTTCGGCCCGGGCCAGATAACGAAATTTCGGCGAAATTTCAAAATTTCGAAATTATTTCGAACAAAATTTGAATTTTAAAATTCAAATCCGGTCCAATCCAGAAAAAAAAACCGAAATTCGGCGAAAAAACCCGAAATTTTGGGTTTTTTTGCACTGGCTGAAAAGTAGTCTAAACGTTATCAAAAAAATTTGAAATTTTTTTTGGAGGTTCCTGACACAATGCTGATGTTCTCAAAAAAAATTCAGCTGATGATCACATCTGAGAAATTTTTAAAAATTCGGAGAGTGGTACTGTCCTGATAAAACACTGACCGACAAGTTTGATCGGAATGGAAAATGGTACAAATCAAGCTATAAACTGTTGAAATTTTTTGTGCATGGTTACGATCCATAACTAATGTTCTCATAAAAATTTCAGCTGATTATCACACGTGAGGAACTTTTAAAAATTCGTAGAGTGGCGCTGTCCTGATAGAACACTGACCGACAAGTTTGATCCGAATGGAAAATGATACAAATGAAGTTAGAAACTGTTGAAATTTTTTGTGCATGGTTATGATGTATCTATAATGCTCTCATAAAATTTTTAGATGATGATAAAACTGTATAAATTTTTAAAAATTCGAACAGTACTACTGCCATGTTAAAAGGCTTACCGGCAAACTTGAACAAAATGAAAAATTACGTAAACCATAAAATTTTTTGAAAATTTTAAAGAATGGTGATAAGGAAGTTCTTAATATCCCATAAAAATTGTGATTCATGATAACACTCCAGTGAATTTATAAAATTCTTACAAGGCACAGTACCATTTATGTTCTTTTCTTTTTGATTTTTGAAATATAATATAACAAACGAAGTTCAATGCTTACATAGATTTGATTGACCAAACGAACAAAGTTTAAATTTTTTGAAAAAATTATATAATATTACTAAGTCAATTATTAATCTCTCAAAAAAATTAGATCATAATCACACTCAACAAAATTTATAAAATTCTGTCAATATAACTGTCCCAATTATGTTCATTCTGTTTTTGATTTTTTAAAGATAACAAATGAAGTTAAATTATTTTGAAATTTTTTATGTATGATCCTAATCTACTAAGGATAGTATCATAAAATTTTCAGATTATTATCATGCTTGTAAAATTTTATAAAAATCTGACAGTGTTTCTGACAAAATTTTAAAATATTTTAAAAAATAGGTTTTTCAACAAATTTTCATAGGAGATGACTTCCCTAAGGGTTATTGGACCAAATCCGGCCAAGAAACATGAAATTTCGCCCAAAAAACCTAAATTTTGGATTTTTACTGTAGCAATTTCAAAAAAAATTAAAAAAAATTCTGGCCGGTACTTGAGATTTCGGGGTGGTCCGAAATTTTGAACCTTGTGCGAGATTCGTGCGAAACACTGGGAGCAAAGATTTTGGATCAAAAGATGCCAGGATGAGTAGATCTCCCACATTCTCAAATTTGAGCGAATTGCTTTACATTGATTAAGCATGTTTAAATTCAAAAAAGAGAAATTTTATAATATATTATACTAGTAGTATATGGTTGGTAATAGAAATCAGATTAATTGTCGATTTATTGAGGGTATTCTTACTATTCTAATTTCATACGAATTATAAAAAAATACTAGCTAATCTGATCCATTGTATCGAAAAGAATGAATGATCTGTAAAATAGCAAAAAAATAAGATTGAAGATATTTGATATTGTTACAAAACGCTCGGTAAAAATATAGGATCAAAGAAATGGGATATATGAATTTTACGTAGAAAACCCTTTTTGTGAAAAAAAAACACGGGCATACAATGGATATATCACTATACGAGAAAATGTTTACAATGAAATTTTTCTCTTTTTATAGAGGACATGTTTATAGTGATACATAACAAACTCCCTATAAAAATAGATGTGATATACAATAAAAAATGAATTCATATCATCCTCAAACTCGAGAGATGTAATATGAACTCTATTCACCACCAACCTCACACAAGGTTTGCCCGGCAAGATCAGCCTTATCTGGTAGTGAAAGCATTGTGCGCCCATATCGAGTTGATCCAGAGGCTGTGACCTGTGGTGAGCCACACGAGAGTTTTAGGAAGTTGAGCTTTTTTTTTTTTTTTTACCGTACACTAAATTCAATATAAACCGTTTATTCTTTTCGATTCAATAGATCAGATTAGTGAGAGTTTATTTATACTTCCTCTAGTAATAAAGTAGTAGAAATATCCTTAACAAATTAACGGCTAGATCCGATTTCTACTACCCACTATATACTATCAGTATAATGCACTGTAAAATTTCTCTAATAATAAGAGAACCTTATTCCATCATTCACATCACAAAAAAAAAATACTGGCTATTCTGCATAGATTAAGCGTGGAACATCTAGCCGTACATATTTGGTTATTTGATTGTATAAACATGCATATCATACCGTGTAAGAACAACAAATCGCTACACCTCTTTTTATTTCCTATCTGATGTCCAAAATCACAATACACAAACTTATTCTCACAATCATCTAGGTCTAAAACTGTGGACTAACTAACAAATGAATAAACGCTTCCCAGGAAGAGGAATCCAAACAATGGAAGCTCAAAAGAGACCACACACATCGCCACAAAATCCTAACAATTGTTAGTATGTACCCTCACCGGAGTTTTGACAGACTGATGTAAGTACGAGATGTACACTACCAAGAACTTCCCGGTCACGACGACAGGGACGAGAGGTCCTCAAACACCGTCCGTATCTCTGGCCTCTCTGATGCAGACCGGATGCACCGGATGGCGATGTGCAGCATGTCCTCCGGCGCCTTGGGGGCGCCTCCCGAGCTGTCACCTTCAACGATGCGCCTGTCGTAGCACTCCGAAGCACGCTCCTCCCTTGCCAGCATCCTCACCCAGTCTGTAAGGTCGACCACGCCATCATTCACGCAAATGATCTCCCCAGCTATCCTCCCTGTCAGCAGCTCGAGTAGAATGACACCAAAGGCGTACACGTCGCTCTTCAGAGATGGGCATGGCTTGCTGGTGCTCGCAAACTCTGGTGGGGAGTACCCAAGGGCCCCTGCATTCAGGACCTGTTCGGCCATGCCGATCGGAGTCATCAGCCTGTGAAGGCTGTAGTCAGTTACCAGAGCGGATGGACTTGCATCCTGAATCAGGACATTGGACGACTTCAGGTTGCCGTGTGGGATCACCCGCTCATTGTGCAGGTAATCTAGACAGCGGGCAATGTCGATTGCGATGTCAAGCCGCTGGCCCACAGATAGAGGTGGAAGATTTCGCTCTTCATAATCTGAACAGATAAGAGAAAGATGCATCAGAATATGTACAAATCGACTGCCTCACGAATTCGATGAAGTGAGTTAAGAAAACATATTACCAGACAAGTAGGTAGACAGAGATGTGGCATCTACATAGTCCGATACGATGATCCTCTCATGCTCTTTGGGACCCCAGTAGTAGCCTCGCAGTGTGATTAGATTGGGATGTTTGACGCTGCCAAGCTTCTTTATTTCACGGGAAAATTCTTTCTTACTCTTAGCAAAGCCCTCCTTCAGCCACTTCACTGTTAGCACATAGCCATTGTCAAGAGTAGCCTTGTAGGATGTCCCATGGCAGCTCCTGCCAATGGTCTCAGCTGGAGCACGAGAGAGCTCTTCAGCCGTGAACAACACACAATTGTCAAAAAGATGTAAATCCCCAACCAGTTTGTCAGGAGAGTGCACTCTCAGGATGGAGTGATGATGGTGTGAGCGCGCATCAGGAGGCGATGATGTCAATGGAGGCATCGAAGACTTCGTGCTATCTTTAAGGGCGGAGCTACTACCTGTTGGCTGATCCACATCATGTGCTTCGTGTTGTCTTTCCTTGCCACTGCCAGGCAAGGGAACAACTCCATACTCTGCAGACGGCGATGACCCTAATGATACTTCGTGCAAATCCGATGTTGTGGTTTCTGCACGTCTCTGAGCACCCTGGCCTTGAGTTACAGACAGTTTACTTTGGCCAGTACCTTTTTCACTACTCTTCCAGCTAGAGATCTTCCAATGAACAAGCAAAAGCACAATGATCCCAGCAACAAAGACAGCAACACATACGATCAATGCGTATAGAATTCCACGCTTCATACCGTGTCTCCCCTCACCTGATTCTTTGGGGCCATTTAGAGATTCAGAGTTAGGAAGAACAAGTAGTTCATTCCCTGGATGGAAAGATGAATCAGGGAATTTCAGCAAGTTGCTTGGAACGGAGCCAGACAGATTGTTGTAGGAGACATTGAACTTGACAAGTCCTTCAGGGAGGCCATCGGGTATGCTACCATCGAAATGGTTGCTTGATAAGTCAATGTACAGCAAATTCTTTAGCCTGGTGATTGCTTTCGGGATTTTCCCAGTGAAGTTGTTCTGACAAAGGTTCAGAAATGCCAATGCAGTCAAACCACCAATGCCCGAAGGCAGTAAGCCACTCAAAGAATTGTTTGAAAGATCAACAAATGAGAGGTTTGAAGTTTGCACAGGGAGAACCGACAAGTCTATAGAAGTGGAGTTCTTGGTTCCAGAATTAGGAAGAGGAAGAGTCCCGGAAAAGCTGTTTCCGGAAAGTTTTAGATGGGTCAGTTTGACTGCTGCAAACAGATTTTCAGGCAAAGGTCCGTGCAGCTGATTGAGACTAAGGTCGATGGCAATTAACTCAGGATAAGTTCCAAGAACAGTTGGCAGTTCTCCTGCTAGCAAGTTGTTGGAAATCCTCAATGAAGTCAGCCTCAAAAATTGGGTTGTCTCATCTGGCCAAGTTCCTGTCAATCTATTTGAGCTCAAATCAATCATCTTAACATAATTTCCCCATGTTCGGACAACCGATAAGTTCCCTGAAAGCATGTTTCTACTCAAATCAACGACTGAACAGCTCCCGAATGTGATCGGTAAAGTTCCTTGAAGCCTATTGCATGACAGGTTTAGGTACTTCAAATTCATCGATGTTACACGTCTAACTGGACCTGTGTAAGACAAAAGGGTTCAGATGAAACTAGAGGTAATATGTTCCTCAAAAAGAAACTAGAGGTAATCAAGTTCATGGTTGGTAAATGCAGTAAATTGTGTGGAAACAACAGGGTTAAAAACATGGTATACAAGTCAGTATCACACTGGTTATTATGGCAATGAAAGAAATGTTTTTAGAGCAGTGCTTCAATGCTTTCCTTCCTAATACAAGTTGCACAAATCTTAAAGCAAGCGAAGGGGTAAGTAATCACCATCTACTTTTTATTTATGTTTTAATATTTGTGCAACTGTAAAAAAGAGAAGCATGGAAGCACCTCTCATGTTTTTAATGTGCTCATTGTTTCCAGGTAGGAATGAAAACAGATAAGATAATTATCGACCGATCCGGACAATTTTCGGATATGGATTCTGTCAGATCAGATATTTGTCGGATAGTATCGGATCATAAACAGATACGGATTCGATAGCTCACTATCTGTCGGATATGAATACGCATTCGAATAATCCGGATATTTATGGACCGGATTATCCGGATATGTACGTGGGCTAGGCCAAGCCTACTCTTTTGACCCAAAAGGTTTCTAAATTTCAAAATCGTTTTCTAACTTAATTAATCCATAAATCAAATTTCAATTATTAAAATTGGCAAATCTACTCCAAAAATTACGAATTTTTTAGGGAAGTTCCTGACACAATCTAACATTTAAAAAATATATATTTTCAAGATTTTATCAGCTTTTAACTTTTCTTGAAAATTAAAACACTATTGTCCTTAATAGGGAAAATATTTTAAATAAGTAGCTAAAAATGCATAAAAACTCATAAATACATAATTCAACAAAGAATACAAATCTTGGGTCATTGCATATTCTTCATGAATATTTGGAGCAAATTAACTAGTTACATTTTTTTTCATTTTGTGTGTATAATTTAAAGGGTTTTCATGTTCTGATAAATATCTGTGACCGTATTCATTTTGATTCGTATTCGCTCCATATTCGTATTCGATATTATTTGTATTCGTATCCGGGTTATCCGTATTCATATCCGTATCAAAGAAGAAAAATATGAAAACAAATATAGCAGAGCCATTATCCGTCCGTATCCAATCCGTTTTCATCCCTATTTCCAAGTGTAATAAATACAATATGATTGTTCAAGCATCAGGGAAACATGTTAGAACAAATTACATGTCTAAGTGTGAGCTGAATACAATTTCTTAAATTCTTTTAAGACAAGCATGCAATGGAGAGTAGAAAAATTAATTGACCTGTAAGTTGGTTGCAGCTAAGGTCCAGTTCAGTCAACACCATGGAGGTCTCCCGAAAGAGTGCTTCTGGGATGGACCCAGAGAAATCATTGTTCTGTAGGCGTAACACCTTGAGGGAAATCACAAAGTTAAACGGTGGGACATTGCCGTTGAGCATATTGTAACTTGCATCAAACACCTCCAGGCTGTCGAACAAAGGCATTGGATCACTCTCAAATACTGTCCCTGACAGCATATTGTGGCTAACATTCAAGTACTGCAATGTGCTAGCCACCGATGAGTTGTCAGAGATTGATGTCAGGGACCCCGTGAACTGGTTGCAGCTGAAATCAACATGGACTGGGCTCTGCAACTGTGAAAATATGTCATCCATTTTGCCGATGAAGCCATTGCCATGAAGGTCCAAGTACTTCAATTTCTTCAAGTTCCGGAAACCCAAACGCAAGACACCACCAAAACCATTGGAAGAGAGGTTGACATGTCCCAAATTAGCTAATTTAGCCAGTTCAGCAGGAATTGAACCAGAGAACATGTTGTTCGACAGATCCAGTAGCTGCAATGATGTCATAGACCCCAATGCATGGGGCAGGACCCCTTCCAATTTGTTGTTCGACATGGACAAGTTCTGAAGCATCGACATTCTTGCAAGAGCTGACAAGCTGGCATTCCCTACAAGCCCAATGCCATCAAATGCAATGGAAAGAATTTGACCATTATTGCACTGCACGCCATGCCAATCGACAGGGCAGCCATCAGAATCCAACGCACTAGTGGGATTCCAAGGAGTGGCCTGATGGTGGGATGGGTCTTGCCGGATGCCTCTGCCGAACTCCAGTAGTGCCTCCATGTCTGAACCGGCCACAGCAGCGGCCGCGGATGCAGCCCAAATGGAGAAACATAAGATGATGAGCCGCATTGCAAGATCCAACTTTGCAGCCAATAGAAGCACTGGGTTCATGCAAATGGTGAATTTTCCAAACACTGGATGTAAGATGTAGGTAGGTAGGGTTTAAGGCACTTGAAAGTTAGAACCAAGAGAACATATTAAAGATGAAAACTTTGGGGATTTAGGCACCGAACACGGAGAGCGACCTGGAAGAATCAGGCCAAAAATGGATACATCAAGAAACAGAAATTACAGCAAATGCGAGGGGGCGAAGACGGAATCACGACATCCAGAGACCAAATGAACACGTCGGAGCGCCACGTTGAGGCCAAGAACCTGAGCAAATGCAGAGAAAATTCCAAGGCTGCTGCACCGGGAGACCAGTCACTGCAAATGCGAGCTGGCCAATTTGGAATTGGACTCCAGCAACCAGACAAACACATCGAAGTGCCAAACTGAGACCAAGAATTTAGCAGTGTGGCAAGAACAGCAGCAAATTCAGAGATAAGTGACCCACATCACCCCAAATGTGAGCTCAGCAGGATGGAATTATACCAAGAATTTGGGATCTGCTGGTTTGGAATGTGGCAACCAAACCAACACAGCAATAAGCTAAAAACTATACCAGGAATTCCTCAGGATGTCCTGAAAATCGAGCAATGGCTGCAGCAGAGATGCCCAAATCTTTCCAGACTCCGCGCCGGCCAGGCGGGATTAAACCCTGCAATCCAAACCAAACCAAACACATCAAGATGCCAACTTGGAGAGACTGAGACACAGATTGGAATCAGCGGGAGTGAGTGTAACCAACCAGCACACCTTAATTCCCGTGGGCGTTTTGTGGGTCGTTGCTCACCCAAGAAACCTGAAGGGATTGTTACGATGTAGCGCCTGATCCCTACAGAACGTAGACCGTTCCTTTTAGGGCAAGAAGAGGAGACCGAGCAAGCGGAGAGCTCATAGCCTATGTGTATGCGTATAATGCGTGTGCTCGGCGTGTAGAGAGAGTGTGTGCGAGTGAAGTTATGGAGTAGTGGGGGGAGAGAGAGAGAGAGAGAGAGAGAGAGAGAGAGAGGGAGGGAGAGGGAGCAGCTGAAAAGAGGGGAAAAAAAGCTCCAGTGACACTGCATTCCTCTACACATGGTTCGAGCCATTTCACTGACGTTGTCAACTAAAGACTGCGACCGTGGAGAAGGATTGGAATTCCTTTTGGGAAAAGTTTCCGAAAAGCAGGATTAAAACGAGCATGGCCTTTCTTCCTCCTTCGCAAAGGTAATACTTCCTCCGTTGATAAATATAAGGCGTATTTTGATTTGGCACAAAGATTAAGGTTATGATGAAATTAAGGAAGACATGAAAGGAAATGACTTACATATCCCTCTTAATTATTTTGGAAGATGAGAGATAATACTTTGTGTAGATGGTAATGAATAAATGCATATAGTTGAGAGAATAAATAAAGGTATATATGAAAAGACTCATTAAATCTACATACATGTCTTATATTTTTAACAAAACTATTCAAACCATAGGACTTATAGTATTTATCAACGGAGGGAGACAGAGGAGAGAAAAAAGAGAGATTCGACGCAACCAAAAACTCCTAGAAAACTTAGAACTCCTATTACTGGTTCTAGTACGACCTAATGTCTTTTCCTATTAGTACAGTATGATTTGATAGAGTAATCAAGTAGTATCATTTGAGCTTTATTTGAGTCAAGACAGAATCATCATGAGCGCTAAGTCCCCCCTGTGAGCTCACATGTCAGCTGCACAGCGCCTACGAGTCCGTGTATTGTTTGGGTGAGTTGGACAATGCGCGACCCTAGTAACCGGCGGACAGGGGGAAGGGTACAGCAAGCAGTCGCGGTCTCCTGCACCGTCCTTCCGCGCCTCGCCCCCGACCTGTAATTACTCACCACTGTTCCGACTTGATGTGCATTAATCCTAACATACTACCGTAGATAAGGCTCATAGGGTTCCCGGTGTCGCACGTGCACGTCGTCTTGCACGCGTCGTGACGTCGCGCTTGGCCGTCGCGTCGTGCGCGTGAGCAGGAGAACACTCGTCTGTGCGTACGGTTGGCTTACCGTTGAGCCACGTCGCCCGCGTAGATAATTCAATCGTGTAGCTTAACTAATTTGTCGCGACGCTAAGACTTAAACGGACGTATAGCGCAACGAGAGAAGCTTGCCCGCGGCGCGCTTCACCCCGCCAAGTTTTTCCTCGTGCGACGCGTGGCACATATGCTCGGTTGCCGCTTTTTTGCGAAAAGACCTCTGAAAATTGGCAATATTACATGTAAGTCCTTTCCGCGGAAGTTTTTTTAGCGAAAAGATCCTCGAGATTCCACGATATTGCATGCAGGCCCTTTCTGTGGAAAAGGCCTAAAAAATACGGTTTTTACATTCAGGTTCTTTTCTTTTCGGGATGACCCACGGCAATGCGGTTTTTTTATTGTTTCTTGCAGAAAGATCCTCGAAAATCCGCGGTATTGAATACAGGTCATTTCTGCGGAAAAACCCTCAAAAAATACACATTTTGCCACGAAAATTTCCAGAATTCTGTCCAACAATTCGGTTTTTTTAAAATAACCCGTAAAAATATGTCCCGAAGTCCCGAAATCTTTTTAAAATTACAGCGCGTGCTATGAGAATTATGCGATTTGTCTCGAAGATTTCTTTTAGATTACATCTAGATCTCTTTTTTTACGGGAAGGCCCGAATTTCGTTTTACGACTGACACGGTGCCGCGCCCATGCATTAGTTATCGGTATACTACTACTAGTCTACTACTATGGCTCCTCTTCCCGATCGCATCGAATGTTTTTCTACGAACTTGAGCTCTTATTGCAGCAAACGAAAGATGCACGGCAGCATGTCGGAATGGCGCCTGTAAGCGGTGAATAGTGGCGTGTCGTTGTCTGTTCCTAGTCATGGTCATTTGACGAGAAAAAAATCACATGTGAAAAATCGGAAAATCAATAGGCACTGCAGTTTACTGATACCCCCTCCGTCTAAATTTATTTGTGTATTTTTTAATAATTTTATCTATAAATATATAGTGTATTTTATATTTTAATGTAAAATTAGTGTAATGTTCTCTATATTCCACTAATAAATATCTATTTTTACTTCATATTCTCTATCTACGTGCATTGAATATAATGTTTAGTGTAATAGTTAGAGGTAATCTAGTTATTTTTAATATCTTTTTTATCTATGTATTACGAAGAAATACATCCTCTAAACTTGGAAAGGGGAGTAGTATACTTACACTCGAAGTTGTTAGGATCTCTGCTGTAATACCGGACGGAATCCAAACACGTTATTCTTAAATCGATCGGTTGAGGTTGGTAGCGGCAGAGGAAATGATGAGATAACACGAGATAAAAGAATTTTTAATTTAGATTGTTGTTTTGTGAACAAATAAGCCAAGGTGACCTTGAATACGACGGGAAACACGGGTTCTATTGCTCCTGTATGAAATCAACCAACTTTGGTGCACTAATTAATTATCTACAGCCCGATCAACCGGACATAGCTTGAACTATTTTTCACTAGTACTGTGCTTCTTCCCCCCCACTGTTTTTACATGAACTTGTGAGGATGTGGTCACACGAGACAGAAAGAACATGAACGATTTTCTTGAAGAAAAAATCGCATCTTGTTCGGTTCTTCTACACTTCACCGGCCGATTGTTCCCCTCAGATGGGGGAGCCAGGAGCGCAGGAGGCCACAAAACTGCACTGTCGAAGGCAGCCTTGTTCTCTTCGGCGTGGCAGCAGTGCACCCGGACGTGTGTGGCGTGGCGATTGTCTTTTTCCTTAGTTTTTCTTCTCGGATGGCGCCGATCTGCGCCTTTGTTCGCTTGCGCTATATTGACGCGTACGGGCGGCAGGAGCCGCTGCCGCTGCAACTGTAACCGCATTTGGATCCAAGTTCTGATTCCCGGAGGGAACCCTATGCGTACTGGATTTTCTCCGAGTACGCGCTCGAGTCGAGCCTCTTCAGAGACTCCAAGAAACCCGAATATTACAGACAGACTTGTGATGGCTTGTTGGCGTGTGCAAATCGGGAGAAAATGTTTGTTCTTTTCTCCCGGGTGGCAAAGCCCTTCTCGAAAAATAGAATGTCCTAGCTAAGTACCCGATTCTAAGGCATACCTAGGTTTTGGGTTGTTACTTAGCGCAACAGAGTTGAACATTTGGTACTAACTGAAGTGTGCATTTTGGCTCCGAATGAAGTGTTTTTGTTTCTCTCTCCACTTTGTTTTGATAAGATGTTACAAAGTACGTAGTACTTCCTCTGTGTAAAGCTTAGGGAGCGTATTTTCTCTTGATACACGGATTAAAAATATATTAAAAATGATTACACTACTCTTAATTATTATTTCTAAGCATTATATTTAATGCATACATATAGGGAATATCAATTAAATCTGAATATTTATTATGAGTATAAAAAACATCATATTAATTTATTATAGAATATGAAATATATTCTATGTTTATAAATATAATTATTTTAAAAATATGTATTATAAATTTAGACGGAACTAAGCAGTTCACTTTTGTCTTTCTCCTATCCTTGTCTCCGTTTTTACGGTACCACGCACTCATTCCCGGCACACAGCTATAATGGGCGCAATCAGGGGAAATCACCGAGCATCACACACGCACATCTCAAGTGCCGCACTGCGGCACTGCCACTGCAGCCTTCCATAATTAAGTAATCTTCGCAACAACCAATACCAAAACCTACCACGCCTTCTAGCTAGCAATCCAGCCCTGCCACACTGTGCATCATTTTACTACGTGCTGGACTCCTTTAAAATAAGAAGGCTCGCGTAGCAGCCCGTGCGTATAGAGCAAGTACAATAGCAAAATTAACTATTGATTAATAATAACGTAAAAATCAGAGTACAATAACTGTCCCTAAAGGTTGTTTTTATATATTGTGCAATAACTATCTTTTCTCTCTTGTACATAAATGATCTACCTATACTCCCATGCAAAACTGGCTACTAAATAAGAGCCAGCTCTCTTCTCTTTTCTCACTCCTTCACATAGACCAAAGCTTATGTGTACAGACTAAGAGCCAGCTGACGTGACCTTATTATACATGCCCTAATGACGGACGGACTATTTGGCTACTAGGTACTTCGGCTGTTTAGCATACTTTAAATTTAGGTAAGTTTAACAGGTACTTACATCTGTTTCATTTGTAGTCATATATTTTCTATCAACCGGATCTTACGAATATATGACTAAAAAATATAACAAAATTCTCTTTTGCTAGCTAACACGTTCAAGTTTAAAAACCTTTAACAAAAAATTATAACAACATTTGACAAACTTAGAGTCTGTTTGTTTCTGCTTTGGATTCTCTAAAAACTGATTCTGGATTGTGTTTGTAGAGAAGTTGATTTTTCAAAAGCTAGAACCTAAAAGCACATATGAAGTGGATCGTGGATTCTAGTATATACGGGTGGGCTGAATTGTGAAAATCAATTCCTAAAATCTGATCGTTTGTTTTTTATTCTGCTTTTAGAATTAAATACAGAATCAAAAGCTAAAACAAATAGATCCTTAATATTCGATCCAAACAGACCATAATTATTCACGCGCCACGCCCGCGCGACGAGAGCAACACCGTCCGTCCGGTGAGCGCGCACGGGAGGGGCGAGCTGCGACGCCGTTCGTTTGCTCGCGCTCGCGCGCGCCGCCATGCCTGAGGAAACGGCAGCAGATTGCGCCATTTGCGGGGGGGCATCTGGCGAGCGCGAGGGACCGGCCGGCCGGCGCGCGCGGCCCCTGGCTGCCTCGCTTTTCTTCGTGCCGTGCTGGAGCGGAGTGGCTTTTTTCATTTGTTATTACTGCCTGGGCCTGGGTGCCAGTGCCGCGCGCGCGCGGTGTGCGTGGGTGCGGAGTATTTGGTAATTGGTGGTGGTGGTGCGTGGAGATCTGGGAGATCGGCTCGTGCACACGCTCAATGATGGCAGAGCAACGCCAACGCCAGTGACAGCTATTCTTAGCTCGCGCCTATAGAATAAGGACCCGGCCGGCGCCGCGGCCCCCCTCCCCTCTCTGGATTTGCCGTTCACTCGCCCACTCATTGCACGCTACGGCCAGCCAGAGAAAGACGGTGAGGGAGATTTGATTGTCCATGATCCCAACCTCTGACCGCGCAAGGTGTGTTCACTTATTGTGTTTTGGAATGCTGCGCTGATTGTCATCACAAGTGTACGTGCGAGTGTGTACTGCATGCGCTTGTATATCTACTGCTACTATGGCTCCAGTAATTCACCTGGATTGTGCATGCCTCGTATGGATGCAGCATGACGAGGTTTGAAATCTCTTCCACCACACGAGAAATCCGAGATTCCGGCCAGAATTGCCGAGATCTCAGTCGAATTGCACCGAGTGAAAAATAGTTTAAACAACGTTGAAATTTTTTGATTTTTTTTAGGGTTCTGACACATCATTAATATTCCTATAGAAATTTTAAATGATTATCAAGTCTGAGGATTTTTTAAAAATTCGAACATTGGTACTATCCAGATAAAACGCTAACCGGCAAATTTGAACTGAATGAAAAAAGGAACAAACGATGTTAGAAAATTTTGAATTTTGTTTTGCATGGTTCTGACATATCACTAATGTTTCCATAAATTTTTCAGATGATGGTAAAGCTCGAAGAATTTTTAAACATTCAGACAGTGGTGATATTCGAATGGAAAATGCTTGAAACCATGTCAGAAAATTTTGAAATTTTATTTGGATGGTCCTTATGCATCATTAATCTTGCCATAAAATTTTTAGATGATTATCAGTCCGTGAAGTTAGAAATTTTGTTAGCATTTCGACTGATATTCGAATTTTGAAGGTTACGATTGGAAACAATCAATATATATTTGCATTAAAATTAATAGGCATAAAATAAAATTCATCCATATGATAATTCATCACATATACATACGAATTCACAAAAATTGTGACAGTGCTACTTCACAGTTTTCGGACTTTAGAGCGCGTGCTTGTACGGTTTACATTTTTTGATTAAGCAAACAAAACAGGTTTAAATTTTTTGAAACTTTTAGACAAGGGTTCTGAGGAAATTCTTAAGCTCTCCTAAAACTTTTAGACCATGATCAAACTTGACAAAATTTATAAAATTCTGACACGGTTACTACCTCATTTATGATCTTTTTGTTTTTTAATTTTTTAAAGATAACAAATGGAGTTGAAATATTTTGACAATTTTTCTGTATGATTCTAGACTTCTTAAGATGGTAACATAAATTTTTCATAGCATGATAAAGCTTTTAAAATTTTATAAAAATCCGACAGTGTTTCTATTGAAATTTTAAAATATCTCATAAATTTGGTTTTTCAACAAATTCTCATGGAAGATCACTTTGTTAATGATTACTAATGCAATTCTGGTCATAAAAACTCAAAATCCGATCATAAAACCCGAAATTTCAGTGAGACTAGACGAAATCTCGCCAAAATTAATGAAATTATTGTATTATTTAAAAAAATTATCCGGACGGGATTTTATATCCTCCCGGCCAGAATCCGAAATCTCGATCAAGATTTCCGAGATTTCGGTGGTTTTTTTTTAACCTTGAGCATGACAAGGTAGCGGTAGAAGGAGCTCATAAATGAAACACCGGAAGCGGTGGATCCAGCCGGTGTTAATACAGCAGAACGATCTGCCTTACGAGATCTCATGACAGACTACATTACATACTCTAAAATGCACATAAACTGTAGTGCTACCACTGCATGCCGGCCATCTCATCTCCAATGATAGGTGTGTCACGCGAAAGCGCACATCCTTTCGCCCTCGATCAGGTAGCCGGCCGGGCGGTGCGTGTACCCGCCGGCCGCCGGCATGACAAGGCGATGAGCATTTGCAAACACTGCAGGCACGTAAAAGCTGACGACGGATCGATAAAAGACTGAGAGAATAACCCGTGCTTACTGGCGTAGGGCCGGACTGTAACTTCGTGGCCGGCGTAGTAGCGTGTACATTCCGGTACATGTGAGGCTGGGCGCGGCGATAGCCTTCATTGCACATGCATGCCTGCGTTGCCTGGGCACCGCAGACGCCAGCCGTGGCGATGGCCCAGACAGGCCTGAGTACAGTATTACGGTACGGGCGCGCGCCTTCCTTAGAGACGGGAAGGACGGAAAGGAACGGGTGGATTTATGTCCTAAGCGAACCGGCCGCACATGGGCAATCTCCCTCTCCGCTCCACCGGTGGTAGTAACATCCTCGGTTGTTTCGGCGACGTCGTCGGAGGAGTCAGTTGAGTTGTATATATACGAGCCTGTAAACTTGTTTAATTTAGGCCCTGTTTGGAATGTTTTCCATCTATAAATATATTAACTTGTATTTTTCTAGGCACAAAAAAAACCCTTTAAATGCTGGATTTGTTTTCCCATGTAAATGTTGTTTGGGTAAAAAAAAAACAACCCTCCACTTGGTTTGCCAATCCACCAGCACGGAGATCAGTTATTGCAGTTCTTTGCATTGTCATGCATTAACATTCCTATACATATGTTCTGTTGTTGGCCAATGTTCGAAGTTTATGATGAAATTGGACAATGTCTGAACAATTTTCAACTCTTTCCAAAGCCTGATGCCATTAAAAACATGATACCTACACAATACAAAAAATTAATACTGTGGATTACTGATCAGATGAAACAGATAGAAAGTAATGTGTTACTAAAGCAAATATGGGGGGTTCCAAAATAAATTGTTGAATTTTCCCATCTGAGGCTACTAAAAGTTTGATAAGAGGGTAAAAAACAGCCCTCCATTTGGGCCACCAATGAATACCGATAATAGCACAAACACTGATGATGAGAAACAAATAAGAAATAGTAGTTCGATGTCTCACTAGATTTGCAAATCAAGCCATCGACTGAATGTATAAACACAGCCTTTTTTACTGCAATCAACTGATGAGTTCTCAATGATTCACATTTCACATAATTTGTGGAGGCAGCTCTGCAGGAATCTGCCAAAGAAATGAAGATGTTCTTCATGTAGCGGATAATGTCCTCCGACAGTTGATTGGGATTGCCAAAGCTTTTAACTGAAAGGTGTCTTTGTAGTTTCATAGCCGAGTTATGCAGGACAACATAAGGATAAACCTTCTCCCCTAGACTAGATTTTTCGCTTGCCATGTCCTATTAGCAACATGAATTTACACAATCAAGCACCGATACAAGAGCATATATAATTTTGGAGTTGTATCTGAAATTTTCTTGTACACCAAAAATACAGAGTTCAAAAGATGCATTCTTTAGAGGTTGGACCTACATAAATCTTTAGATAGAGTGGGCAGAATAACAGATGGAGTTGTCTGACATGCCTAAGAACAAAATCGCAAGATTGTTGTTACCATTAAAAATTAAGCAAGTTCATAGATAGTAATAAAACAAGCTCCAGTGTGGTTATGCCAAAATTGTCAGTTCTCGATGAGTCACAGTTCACAGATTATTCACCTTTTGTGCAGGGTTGTCTCCTCTTGTAGCACGTTCTATAGCTTCTTAACCTGCATGCAGAAAGATCAAGGGAGCATATTCGTTCAGTCGCACCTCACATCCCCAGCCGAAATGGAAGAAGGAAGGCAAGGGAAGGGGTTCACATGCATTCTTCTTGAGCTGCGATCTGCAGGGGGAGGGGGTTGAGGGGGTTTGGGAGGAGAAGCCCTTCCTCGCCTTCGGCAATGGCAGCAGCATGACCGTGCTCAGTGGGGTTGAGGGGGTTTGGGAGCCTGGGCAAGCTCGTAAAGGATGTCGACGAATTCCTTGCCGGACTTGTCCGTTGCTGTGCGCCACTCCAAGGCCTCCAACGGCACAGGACTCGTCCGAGCTCTTGCTGACGACCACGTCGGGCAACTTCTCGACCCACATATTGTCGAAGATCCTCTGCGATCGCGACGAAAGCGACAGCCTACTTCTTTGGTTCGCGATGCTGCTCCTCACCAGTCGTCGGCCATCGTCCCAGGAGGGAGAAATACAAGATTAAGGGGGGTTTGTTAGTTTAATCTTCTAGCTTCCAATTTTCAGAGTTAGTTGGTTTGGAAAGTTTAAATTCTGTTTAAGAAGTCAGATTAGCACTCGGTTTATATTGGTTAAGTTTTGTGTTGTCGGACTAGGCAATAGTCAGTCGTATCGGTAACTAGCAAGAGAAGTCAGTTTCGGTTTCCGTTTTGTATTGCTAGATGCGGAATCAAACTGTGTATTGATGGTATAAATTGTGAATAGAAAAACAGAAAAGATGTGTAGTTTTCACGTCGCAAAGACTCTTCTGTTAGTTGTTTGATCTGTTGTCGTATTTGAGGTTCTGAACTCTGCTTTCAGATCTTGCATTGTTGAAGCGTTTTCAATCGGAGCGAGTTCAGTATTCAGAGTGAAGTTGTTTCAGGCAGAAGCAGAAGCTTTGCTCTGCATTGCTTCGCGTGTGTGTTGGTTCTGACTTGGGTGGTTTCAACAATAGTTATTTCAGCAGAGCATAGTCTATCTTTACCAAATTGAATTCAGTCCCTCCTTTGGATGAAATGAAATCCTTGTCCACTGAATGACAAAAGCACAGGGGCAATGAACTCCCATGGCTGAGTTTTTGTTTGTTTTGTGCTACCATTATGAGGATACACATATAGAGTTAACTTTTAATCTAATAAATATTATTGAGTTGTCAGGAGATTTCTACTCAGTATGGTATGTTGTTGTGAACATGATTAAGGGATCTCAGTTCCTACCAATGTAAGCAAAGCTTGCGGTGTAGCGATTGAAAAGCACAAGAGAAAATTGGTGGTGAAGGAATCACCTAGAAAATCGACCTGGTCCACGACGGCCCCCTCCGCGATCGCCGGCGGCAGCCGCTGGAGCACCACCTCGGACCGGTGCGCCGGGTCCTTCATGTGCGACGCCAATGAGCCCGGCAGACGCCGCCTGCCGGGAGCTGGCTCGCCTTGTGGCCGTGCTCGATCCCTTGTGCTTCCTTCCTCCTCCCCAGTTCCGACGATTTCCCTTTCTTCCGATGATCCTTTGTTCTTACTGTCGACGATCAGAACCGCCAACTGCAGAGGGGGATACGCGTAGATTGTGTGAGGGTGAGGCCCGAAGTCGTGCTCGTCCGGGAATGGCGCGCGTCGCGAGGTGTATGTTGGAGAAGAAGCGATGAACACGAGGTTTATACTGGTTCAGGCCCCTGAGATCAGGTAACAGCCCTACTCCAGTCTTGCCCTGAGGCGAAAGGTGTATATGAAGCTCTGTGGGAGAATACAAGCGGGGCTCGAGCTCGAGGTCGCTCAGGAGCGAAGCTGCGAGCAGGAAAGAATCATGTCGACCGCGCTTCACCTTGCGCGCGTCTGTCTCTGTGTGTATGTCCGTTTTTCTCTCCTTCGTCGCCACTTGGTCGGGGTGATCCATCGTCTTTTTATAGTCCTCTGTGAGCTTCGCTACCTGATCCCGAGGCTAACGTCAGGTGCCCGTGGTGAGTCGACGGGGGTTGCTGAGAGGCGTCGACGGTCGTTGAGGGATGACGGTAGCCGTTGGGAGTTGACTGGAGTTGCTGAGAGGCGTTGACGATCGTTGAGGGCTGACGGTCGTTGAGAGATAAATAAATTATTACAAATGCCTTTTACCCCGGGAGGTGCAGAGGTCGTGGCGTTGAGGTGAAGCCGGGCTCTTATCCTTGCGCTCGAGCCCGAGCTCGCTGGACCCGAGCCCGAGCTAGGGAAGCGCATCCGCTAGGTCGAAGACAAGCCCCTGAGCTCGCGGAAAGCTACCACGAGACCCGGGGGGTGCTCACACGTGGCGAGGGTACCGATCCCCGACACTTACCATCGCTGATGAGCTTGCTGCTGCTGCCACTGCCGTCGATGCACTCACCCTCGCGTCTTCTGAGGTGTCATCAAGGTGAGGACGACAAGAAGCTGTGGACCTCACGGCCGTTGTTGATGAAGTTGCCGCGTGTCTAGGATTCCTCGCGTCATGACTCACGAGCGATGAGGTGAGCCCGATATCTACGCCAACGAGCTCGCCTCACCTCTAGGTTTCCTCGCTGGAGAGGCGAGACTCCAGTCGAGTCATGACGATACGACCTCCGCTCGACTTCTCTCGGAAATTAAGTGTGGCATCTCCATGCTACTTTTATTTTCCTATTGCAAGGGCCCAAACCAGGGGTAAAATTATTAGGCTATCGGTCCATCCAAGCATTTCTTTTGAGCGCAACATAGAAAAATTTTTAGGCCCATAATTTACATCAGTTTTGGGCTAAAAACCAGGCTCCCAAGCAGGCCCTTAATAGTGTGAAAATACAAGCAAAGAAAGATGGTTTGATTTTGGACTGGCACACTCTGAAATGTGCTGCCAAGTTGTATTATATAGCGGTTGTCAAATAGCAACAGTATCTGATCTACATGGCAAGGATAGACACACAATCAGGCATGATCCGATTACAATCAGTTATATCCATTGGTTACAAAATATGATCATATACATAATCTACAACAAATGGTAACCCATCATAACAAAAAACAACAACTATCTTAACACCCTCCCTCAATCTCAACTGGCTGACACGATGTTGAGATTGTGATGCAATGCCGAAAATGATGACTTCGATAGCGGTTTGGTGAAGATGTCTGTTGTTTGATCTTGTGAGGAAATGAACGTGACTTCCAAAGCCTTTTGTGCAACCCTCTCAGGAACGAAGTGAAAATCAACTTCTATGTGTTTGGGTCTTAGCATGGGAAGACTGGATTGGTTGACAAATGTGTAGCGCCAAGATTATCACACCAAAGAATAGGAGGTCTGGATTGAAACACTCCTAATGATCACCAAGCAAGGACTGAATCCAAATAATTTCAGCGGTTGCATTTGCCAATGCTTTATACTCTGATTCAGTGCTCGAATGAGAAACCGTTGGTTGTTTTCGAGAACTCCATGAAATAAGGTTAGGACCGAAGAATACGGCAAAGCCCCCAATAGACCTTATGTCATCTATGCTTCCTGTCCAATCTGCATTCGAAAACACACTAACCAACATCGAGGATGACTTCTGTATCTCAAGTCCATGCTTGATGTTGAATTTCATATATCTCAAAATTCTTTTTACTGCGATCATGTGACCTGTAGTTGGAGCATGCAAGAACTAACACACTTTATTAACCAAAAAAGCAATGTTCGGTCTTGTAACTGTGAGATATTGGAGTGAACCAACTAGACTTCGGTACTTTGTGGCTTCAGTAGCTGAGAGATACTCTCTTGAATCCTTAGACAACTTTTCTGAAGTTGCCATTGGTGTAACTGACGGCTTGCAATTCTCCATGTTTTCCCCTTTTAGCACATCCAGTGTGTACTTTTGTTGGTTGAGCACCAAGTTCCCAGCTGTCCTTGTTACTTATATTCCCAAAAAATAGTGCAACTCACCGAGATCTGTGAAAGCAAAATCCTTTTGTAATTGTGCTAGTCACTCGCTTGTTGCACTACCGAGGAGCTTGTCACAATTATATCATCTACATAGATGAGCATATAAATAACATCTCCCCCTTGCCGACATACGAACAAAGAGGTGTCAACTTGTGATGGTGCAAAACCAATCTCTTGTATCTTCGAACTCAATCTAGAATACCAAGCTCTAGGTGATTGTTTTAATTCATACAATGCTTTGTCCAACTTACACAGGTACTGAGAATGGACAATATCTTCATACCCAGGGGGTTGTTTCATGTAAACATCCTCCTCTAGTACTCAATGAAGAAAGGCATTTTGGACATCCAATTGCCTCAATGTCCACCCCTTTGATAATGCAATGGATAAAATAAGAAGTACGGTAATAGGTTTCACTACAGGACTAAAGGTGTCCTCATAGTCGAGCCCATACCATTGCTTAAACCCCTTTGCTACAATTCTGGCCTTGTGCCGCTCAATTGAACCATTTGCTCTTCTTTTGGTCTTGAAAACCCATTTGTAATCTATAACTAATCTATAACATTAATGCCCTTCTGAGGAGGAACTAAATGTCATGTCTTGTTTTTAAGTAAGGCACTGAACTCCTGATCCATGTCCATAGCTTCTTTCCACTTGGGTTGTTCAAAAGCCTCAAGATGATCTGCAGGCTCAGTGTTGCAAAGAAAAGCTCTAGCATTTGAAGGATAATAGACAATACCATTCTATGAGTGTCTTGGGCTGACAAATATTATTTTGTAGTCGAGTTTGCATAATATGTTGCCGCTGCAGTACTGAAGTAGCAGGTTCAGCAGTAGAAGAATTGGTAGTAGATGATTCGGTACTAGAAGATTTTGCCATAGTAGGGTCGATAGCAGCGAACTCTATTGTGTTAGGTGTCACGGCAGCCTGCGGCAATAGTGCTTTTGTGCATTGTTCCTAACCTTCATGCTACAAAGGACCTGCAGAAGACAAACCAAACTGCAGATACGATAAGTAGCTATCACTCCCGTGGTCATGGGACATAGATATAGAGGGCAAAAGAATGGATCCTTCGGTGAGAGATGTTTGTGTGGAATCTTGAGAAAAAAGAAAATAATTCTCATCAAACACGACATCACAAGAGATATAGACATGAGCATATGGCATGTGAAGACATTTGTAGCATTTATGCATGTTACTATACACGATAAAGGCACACTGTTTGGAATGAAATTGCAGTTTGTGATGGACACAAATGAGGCCAACAAGCACATCCAAATGTGCGGAGAAGAGTATAATCAGGTTTGACATTGAAAAGTTTTTCTAATGGGCTAACATTGTTAATAACTTTGCTTGTAAGGCGATTGATAAGATGGCAAGCAGTGAGGAAAGCTTCATCCCAAAAACGAAGTGGCATAAAATACTAAGAAAGAAGAGTTAGCCCTATCTCAACAATGTGTTTGTGTTTTCGTTCAACATATTCATTTTGTTGGTGGGTATAAGGACAAGATACATGATGTTCTATTCCTACTTGCTGGAAGAACTTGTGTAGTTTTTGATACTCGCCTGTCGACTTTTGTAGTCGGCAATAAATTTATGGGGCAGGCGCTAGATCTCAAACTTGAAGGTCACACAAGTCAAGGGTTTAGACAGGTTCAGGCCCTCAGCGATGGAGGTAATACCCTAATCCTGTGTGCTGGGATTATGTGGATCTCTTAGATCTAAGATTGCTCAAAGCTCAATGCGCTCTGGGCGATATAAGGTGTGCTATGCTCTAAGGCTTGATGCCTTGTTGTTGCCCGTCCTCTCCCTTATATACCGAGGTGGTACGGCTTACAGAGTCCTGATCGGTTAGGAGACTCCGATCGGTTACTAGATTCTAGTCGGTTACAGGATAGAGTTTTACATCTTTATCTGTCTTATAAATGACTCAGATTACAATCGTATCTTCTATATCCAAATATACGTAACTGTCTATAGGATGTGCCCCCCTTCCATACGGCAGCAAGGCTTGGCGCGGAGCACACCCTTTGGGCCAGTCTTTTCCTTAGGTGACGTTGGGCCGGTCATGGAGATACCTGGTTTCATATATTCCACATCGCCTCCCCAATCAATTTGCATACACTAGACTTTTGTGCTTAGAAGTTGCTCAACATGATTTTGGAATTGAATAAAGACATTAAAGACATCAGCTTTGCTTTTGAGAAAGTATAACCAAGTGAATTTACTGAAAACATCAACAAAACACACATAATACTTGTATCCTCCTGTTGAGATATGGGCAGGACCCCAAACATTTGAAAAGACAAGTTCTAATGGTGTGGAAGAAATGCTAGATGACCGAGGAAATGGAAGCTGATGACTTTTACCTTCTTGACATGCATTGCACATAGATATATTTTTGGTCCTAACACAAGGAGCTAAATTATTGGAGTGCAAGATATGCTGAATGACTTGAGAGGAGGGATGCCCAAGCCAGCGATGCCAATCTTCTTGAGACAGCTTGACACTGGAAAGGGCGAGTTTATTATTGGCCGAGATTGGATAGAGACAGCCTTCACATGTGCTTCGAAGAAGAACCTTCTTCGTAGCCCGATCCTTCACAAAGAAATAAGTAGGATGGAATTCAAGGAAGACATTGTTGTCAGCAGCAAGAAGATGAACATAAAGTAAATTCTTAGATGCTTGAGGTACATGAAGGATGTTATTGAGTTTTAGAGAGCTAATGGGTGTTTTAAGGAAAGAATGACCACGATGAATGATATACAGACCTGCACCGTTTGCGGTTTGAACCTGCTATTGGCCGCGGTACCTTTATGTGGTAGTCAATTGGTCTAGCTCGCCAGTAACATGATCAGTCGCACCGGTATTGGTGTACCAATTGGGGTTGACTTTATATGACGGGGAAGTAGTGGATGCAAGTGCTGCCATCTTGGTCTCTTATGACTAATAAGAATGATTAAAGCGATGGTTGCAATTCAGGGCAACAGGTTGGTCTATCTCCATGAGGCTTGTTGAAGTTGTGGTTGTAGATACCTCCATCTCCGTGGTTGCTGCGTGGAGGATTGCCCCTGCCACATCAACGTCCTCCCATGCTGCCATTGCAGAATTCTTGTCATACAAGACATAGTTGGCAGAAGAGCCTGAGAGGTGCATCACCGAGTCGTTGAGTTCCTTGCGCATCTCATAGCTAATGAGGTGTGCATAAAGATCATCGAGGGAGATGGTATCTGGCCTGATGGTGACTGAAGTAACGAGAGAGTCGTAACCAGAGTCGAGGCTAGAGAGGATATAAATAATGATCTCTTGCATCGGGTGTCCAACTGATGCAAGAGTATCAGCAAGCATCTTCATTCGATTGAAGTACTCCGTCATCGAGAGATCCTTCTTGCGAAAGTTTACTATCTCCATCTGGATCGTCATGATCCAAGCCCTTGAATGAGTGGAGAACATTTTCTCCAGCATGAGCCACACCTCTCGTGCGGACCCAAGAAGAATAATTTGCGCTAGTACACCCTCCGAGAGAGAGGGTAGAAGAGCGCTGAGAACCATCTGGTCCTGGAGTAGCCAGACCTGATATGCCGGATTCAGCACCTGTGCTGCACCATCTTCTGTGGTAGTCATCAGGAACTGCGCTGATGCCTCAGCGGTTCCATCAACGAAGCCAAGAAGTTGCTGGCTCCGAAGATACAACATGAACTGAGCCTTCCATATTAGATAATTCTTCCTAGTTAGTTTGACATTGATAAGGAGGCCAGCAGTTGTCAATGAAGAGGAAGAAGATATGAATACACCGGTGGTTTGAGAAGTGCTAGAGATCGTTGACATCTTAGTGGAGGTAGAAAGCTCTCATACCATGTGAAATTACAATCAAAGGAAGATGGTTTGATTTTGGATTGGCACTACCTGAAATGTGCATATTATATAGCGGTTGTCAGATAGCAATAGTATCCGATCTACATTGCAAGGATCGGCACACAATTAGGCCTGATCCGATTACAATCAATTATATCCAATGGTTACAAAATATGATCATATACATAATCTACAACAAATGGTAAGTCATTGTAACAAAAATAGCAACTATCTTAACAAACAGCATCTAAGATTCGTTTTGTGGAGCATGTAGAGATGTATTACTGACAGAGTGCATGTTTGTGGGAGGCAAAGTGGAGTTGTGGACTGTGGTAAATGTTGTTTTCGCTTTGCCATTCTTAACGTGAAAAAAAGTACGAAAGTGACGATCGAACCAACCCTTTTCTATGGGCGCAACAATCGATGGAACCTGTTAGTAGTTCAATAGTGTACTACGTGTCTTAGAGCATGTACAATAAAGTCACCTCAGCTTACTCTTAGCATGTCCACGTCAGCTTTGTCCTATGTGGAAGAGTAAGAAAAGAGAAGAGAGCTGGCTCTTATTTAGTAGTAAGCATTGCACGGGAGCATAGGTAAATTAGTTATGTACAAGAGAGAAGAGATAGTTAATACATGGTACCTAGAGCCAACCTTTAGAGATAACTATTGTACAAACTGGTTTTAGTGCTTACTCTAGATGATATGGATGGAAGATAGAGTAAACAGCTGACTTTGTTATTGTACTTGACCTTTGCGAACTGATAGTAGTACTTGTGTCTGCGATGAGTATGCTTAGGGAACTGTTGTTGAGTGATGAGCGCTTGTCAGGGAATTTTTTTTATTTTTTTTAAAACTAGGCGTCGGGGCACGAAAATTGCGGATTTGGGTTCCCGTCTCCCGTACATGGGATGATCGCCCCATGTACAGGCGATCAGTGCCAGCTCTAACGGCCAAAATAACGGCGGCCCGGCACCCACCCACGGCGCATTCGGAACGATATGGACGAGTCCAAGGCGCGTCACAACCGCGGATAATGTAATTTTCGATGTTGTTCCCATCATTTAATTTACGATGTACCAGTGAACTGTTGTTCCAATCATACAATTTTCGATGTTCCAGTTAGTTGTTATTCGCATCATGTAATTTTTCGATGTAACAGTTAATTGCTATGAGGATAATGTAATTTTCGATGTACCAGTTAGTTTTTATTCGCACCATGTAATTTTTCGATATACAAGTTAATTGCTATGAGGATAATGTAATTTTCGGCGTTGTGTGCCTCATCGAACATGTCTTCATCTTTAGTATGTTTGTAACATGAGATTCTTTTAGCTTTCTGGACTTCCGTTGTATTGTTTGTTGAATATGGTACGATTCATTATTTCGTATTTCATTTTGTGTGCACATTTAATTACCGATAAATTTGTTGTATTTGCTTTGTAACAGGCGACGATGGCGTGACCTTGCCCTGAGCTGCTCGACGCGACCGTGGATGCGACCCACCGGTCTAGGTACTCTGCAGAGCACAACCGAGAGCTAGGGACACTCCGGCCTCGAGTGCCCAACGAGCTGCTTCGCATTGACCCACGCTGGGTTCTACGGTAAGCTGCCAACGCTTGCACTCTTTTACGTACATGTACTTACCTGTGAATGCAATTCTAACGACGCAATGCACTACATGTAGGTTGCGAGCGGCTGGCTTACTTCCTCTCTGTAGGATGGTGGAGTAGGTGACCGCCCCGTTAGAGGGCAGGGAGGTCCTATGGTTCGGGTACGACCGGTCCCTGCTAGCCGCACTCGTGGACCGGTGGAGACCGGAGACGCACATGTTCCACCTTCCGTGCAGAGAGATGGCTCTGACGCTGCAGGACGTGTCATACCTCCTAGGCCTCCCCTGTGCGGGTCCGGCAGTTGTGCCGCATGACGTCTCCGTCACGTGGCACGCGGAGTTGTCCGCACGGTTCGTCGAGGTGCGTGCAGCATCCGGCAGCCCGTCATCGCCCCTCGGTGGGTGGCGGCACGGATCGGCGAAGCGTGGCTGCCAGCCACGGTGAGTACCTCTTTCTTTGCGAATTAACAGAGAAGCGCTAAGTTGCCGATAATTTTGTACCAAGCCGCAGCCGAGCCGCTACACCCGCGACGCGGGAGGAGGGCGTGGCCCGCCATCCGAGGCATACCTCCTGTTGTTGTTCGGTTGGGTGATGTTCCCATCCTCCCACAGGAACACGGTGGACCGGCACCTGATCGAGTACGCCCAGCACATCGCCGAGATCCCGGAGGATGAGGTAACACACTCAGTTCAAATCTCCTCTTAGCAGAGCACATCTAACTTTCCCATCGTAAACAGATGATGCAGTGGTCGTGGGCCTCAGCTGTGCTTGCGGCGACGTCTGAGGTCATGCGGCGACGCCGTCTCGAAGCGGATCAGGACGCGACGATGTCGAGTTGCGTCCTACTCCTTCAGTTGTGGTCCTGGGAGCGCTTCTCCGTCGGTAGGCCTGCTGTTGACACCGCACCGTACCCCCAGGACCTTTACAGAGACGACCAGGTGGACTGGCCCACCATGGGCCATACTGGGTCCGACGACAGGTATGCTCCCTCGTATCTTTTTCTCCACTTACGCACTTCCATAACCTCCGCCATTTCTTATTTCCTCGCAGCGGACGTACGCGCACCGACAAGTGAGGAGGTCCTACCTCGAGTTCGTTTGGGAGTTCGACCGCCTCCACGACGAGGACGTACGGTGGACGCCATACACCGCGTACGACGTCCACGCCCGAGCACCTTACGGGGTCTTCGTGCTTTGCACGCGAGATGAGGCCTTCTGGCTCACCCGTAAGGTTCTCGTCTTCGACCTGTGTGTCGAGGAGTACTCCCCGCACCGAGTACTGCGGCAGTTCGGCCTGTTTCAGTCCTTTCCCTTGCCGCCTCGTCACGTTGTCGCACGTGGCGCTCACAGGTACTTCTCCTGATCCTAGTACTCCGCATCTCTGCAGAATGAATGTGGTGTGTACTTCCTATTTTTGCATTGCAAGATGACCCGGATGGGTGCTACAGTGGGCACTCAGTTCGCGCACTGTATGCAACCACGGGCGGTGCAGTGGGACGACGCACTCGACGAGAGGGTCACCGAGACCCGACCGTACGACCCTGACATGTACGATGAGTACATAGAGTGGTTCGCGTCGCGCACTCGCCTCAGGGTGGGGTACACACCAGCACCGTATATCGCACGGCAGGCATCAGTGACGGACACGTACCCTTCATAGATATCCCAGAGGGACAACTCCGCGGTAAGTGTCACAATCGAAGCTACATGGGCATGTCTTTTTCATGTAGATTACTTAATATCAATCCGGCGTTACATGCAGGCACATCTTGCAGGGGAGGTGGAGGCTACGTCCATGTTGGCGCGCCTTCGGGTAGGCATACAGATGACCACCGCTGAGGCCGAGGCAGCTTGGGAACGGGTCCTCGACAGGGCGAGGTGGTTGGGTCGCCTGGCCACCTGCCGGGGGCGCGGAGACGTCGACGAACGAAGCACACCACGTCCCCGCGGCCCAGCACCTCGCCCTACCCCGTCGGTGCCTCGTTACGCTCCCACGCAGCTGCAGTGGGGACAGTGGGCTGAGGAGGCTCCTTCCTCGTCTCGCCCTACCCTGCCGGTTCCTCATTACGCTCCCACGTAGCAGCAGTGGGGACAGTGTCCTGCGGAGGCTCCCTCGTCGTCTCGCGCCTCAGCAGGACCCCAGGGTGGTTTCGACGACCCTGCGGACGTCGAGTTCGACCTGGAGGAGTACCTGTCGACCGACTACCTCGCCCCCTCTCAGCTCTCGGGAGCGCCACCACAGGACACGCCCGGGTCGCCGCCACACCACTCTACCCCTACGCCGTAGGGCCGGCCTAGGAGGGACGTCCGTCCGCCGTCGCCACTCACGTACCCCATGGGCCAGATCAGGAAGCGTGGTCGTGATTGACGAGTTGTACAGACGTATTTTTGTAATGCCTTTACGTTCAGCAGCGTATTGCATAACTATCTGAGTTAGTAACATGAGTGCCTTATCACTTTAAATTGTGGAAATCCATGTATATTTTATTAATTGTGTTGTCATCACTTTGCCTTTGTCACACGACGTGACAACACACCAACGCCTCGGTGCACCTATCGCCCTACATAGGGGCGATCGTCCTAATATGAGGCGATCGCTCCATATCTTGGCGATATCTGCCCTTTATAACATTCGTTCTCGCTCGCGGTCTCAGAAGAAAGAATAGAAGAAAGGAGGGAAGGAGGGAGAAAAAAAAAGTACAGGTCCAATTGAAAATGTCGAGGCGTGCAAGTGGAAGGGGAAAGGGGAAAGCAAAGGAAGAAGGAAGTGCATGCCTGCGCAATTTAGCATACCAAGATCTCTTCCTACCTCGTGGAGCTGTAGCACCGATGTGTATGTGCGGAGATCCTTGCAGGCTTGTCCGCTCTTGGAAAATTCCAACTTGGAAGAGAAGGTATTGGAAGTGTCGCAACTAAGCATTCGATCCGCCAGAGAAGAGCCTGAAGGATCGCCACATGGTAACAATCATACGGGTTACGTAATATTTGATAATGAAACTTTGCTAATTTACGTTTCATGCAGTCACCTCCGCCACTATGTGAATTTGAGCAGTGGTTTGATACGGAGATCAACCCCGAAGACCAAAGGCTCCTTGATCAAGCCAACTGGCAGGAGGAGTTCACGCGGCAGCTTCAAGAGCAGAGCGATGCCGCACGCGAGGAGGCACGTAGGAAGGAAGCGGAGGAGAAGGAGGCCGAGAGAGAGAGGAAACGAGAGAGGGCGCGGCGTGCCAGAAAAGCCCCACCGGAGGTATGGGCGAATGGGAAGTGGCCTCGAAGCACTCAGTAGACGTCTAGTGTTAACTTTTATTTTCCTTGTTCGTGGTACTCCTTTCAGTTTCAAGCCGTAATAAAGAGTATGGCCTACCTTATTCTCCGCAATAAGCTACGGTTCAACCTTCGTTATGATATTTCACAGGGTGCCGAGAAGGCTTAAGCGTTTCATTGTTGCTTCGACCATAATACTTTGTGTTATTGCACTGGCAGAATTAATATGCAAAGAAAGGTGTAAATAAAATATTTTCCCACATATGGTAGTGCATATATCGAAGAGCAGACCTAGCCCGTTATCCCTACAGATTACATTTGAACATGATATTTCGCGGGCTGCCGAAAAGGCTTCAGCGTTTCATTGTTGTCTCGACCATAATACTTTGGGTTATTGCACTGGCAGAATTAATATGCAAAGAAAGGTGTAAATAAAATATTTTCCCACCATAGGGTACTACATACATCAAAGAGCAACTCTGGCCTGTTCTCCCAACAAATTACATTTAAAAATGATATTTCACGGGCTACCGCAAAGGCTTAAGTATGTCATACAAGTGAGGCTACTTATAGTCATTTGGTTTATTCAACTGAGTTTATTCCTAATTTTTTTCCCTAAAATGGGACACCTAACACCCTACGAACGAGACATATTTATTTCAGGATTTTTCGAGGCATGATTTGTATAGTTTGTTCATAATGCACTAAATGGTCTTTAAGTAAAATTGATTTATACAATTTAAATTTGCATGACACATAGTACTTTTCACAACATAATGCAAACCCTTATATATTAATTAATATTTTAAAATTTATCTTGTTCTAGTTGGACCTTCCTAGTAATGCGCTGCCCCTAATCGCCTGTTGGTCCGGAACCGACGATTTTGGCTAATACATATAGTGCTTCTAACTTATGGAATATTTTGACCAATACATATAAAATATTACAGTAAATCAATACTAAGAGGTATCACGTACTTAAATATCAATGTTTGTAACTTATGACCATTTTCGTTAAAAATTATTTATATTCAATACTAAGAGGTATCAATTCTTTATAGATTTAAAATATTAAAGTACATCAGTACTATGAGCATTTTCGTTATTTTTGTCCTATTGGTTATTCTCGAAAAATAAATTAAGAATTAAAATTTAAAAAAAAATAACCGGCCCTGCCCACCCGTCGCCCCAGCAGCTAGGGGCGATCGCCCCTGCCTCGGGCGATAGGGTGGGCGCCCCGCCTCCTGCCGTTACTTGGCCGTTAAAATCGGCAACGATCGCCCTATATACGGGCGACCGGCACCTATTTCTGCAATTTCGGAACCCGAAGCCTAGTTTTGAAAAGAAAAATATTAAAGAAAAAAAAATCGCTTGTCTGGTGTTACTGTAGATGTACAGCCTGTACACAGGTTTCGGCTGCGTCAGGTGCTCAAGACCCCATATATGGGCCTACTGTTATGGGCTTCTTTTCACAATTTACATGCATCATGGGCCTAAACTTGGCGCATAGAGCAGCTAGCCGGGTTTGCTGGCTGTCTGACCTCGTTTTCAGCCCATTAGGATGTATGGAGGCCCGAGAGCCAATCCGTTCATAGGTAATGGTACTTGTTCCTCTTAAACCAAGGTAATGGTACTTGCGAATGATCATGATCGCTACCTTATGGTGTTCGCTACCTCAGCTTGTTGATTGAACTAAGTTAACATGGCATCATCTTCATCATATATAAATACATCATAAAGACTCACAAATTTAAGTACAATAGGGGGTTGTCTGGGGTTTGGCAGAGTGTGCCCAATAGGTTGACCTACAAACAGTAACCGGACAAATATAGTCTGTAGCCTAATATATGTAGCACTTTAACCAGACTTGTTTTAGACTTTAGGTTTTAGCTAGCTGCTAATTTGTTACTAGTACAAGTCAAATGTGGTTGGGGCATGATGCGTGCTTTGCACCGTAAGAGCGAGGACATATGAAAAATAAATAAATAATATAGCGATTATTTTAGAAGATTTTTTTTTAGTACATTAGAAGATCAGGGGTTGAAAGGAGAAACATGAAACAGACAAAACAGTAAGCATTAAGCAACATCAGGGGTTTGAAACTTGCAACATGAAAAGTAAGCAACAATCATACAGAAACAAGGATGTCTGTGGGCAGGGTTCCAAAAATCGCTCAAAAATCATGATTATCGGCCGTATCGAGCTGGCTTGTGAGTTGAAACCGAACAGCAAACTGGTCAAATTCAAATTTAAAAAAATCCAAGAAATTTGGAAAAAAAAATATTATGAAAAAGTGTTAAATTTTTTTGTAAGGTCCTAAGGCAATGCTGATGGTGATATAAAATTTTCAGATAATTATCAGACCTATGTATTTTTTAAAAATTCTGACAGTGCTACTGTCTTTGTATATGCTCTTTAGTTTTTGATTTTCTAGGAGCAATAAATGAAGTCTAATATTTCTAAAAAAAAATTAGGCACTGAGGAAATTCTAATGATTATTTAAAATTTTCAGATGATGATCATACTTATGTATTTTTTAAAAATTCTGACAGTGCTACTGTCTTTGTATATGCTCTTCTATTTTTTATTTTCTAGGGGCAATTAATGAAGTCTAATATTTCTATAAATTTTACTAAATGATCCTAGGTCACTCTTTATGATACTATTAAAATTTCATAGTATGATCAAGCTTATAAAATTTTTATAAAAAACTGACAATATCTATGTTCCTTTTCATTAATTGCTGTTTTTGATTTTCTAGAAGTACTAAATGAATTACAAAATTGTTGAAATTTATCTTTGGTGTTTTATAGATTAATTGGGATTTATTAAGATTTTATGTATTTTTTCCAATTTTCCTTGAGTGTGCTGAAAATTGAATAAAACCGGTCAAAAATTGATGAAAATGGTTGAAAATCAATGAGGAAAGTGATGTCACTTAGTTTGCCAATTTTCGATAAAAACTAGTCGAAAATTGATAAAAACAGTTGATTTTTGTTTTTTTAAACCGCTTTTTGACCGCCGATTTCAAAAAACTTGAATTTGAATCCATTCAGTTTCTACCACTTTTGACTGATTTTTCATCGATTTTTGCCGATTTTCAACCGGTGGAAAATTGGTCGAAAATCGAGATTCGATATTGTGAACCCTGCTGTGGGGACTATGGCTTCATTGTTGAACTGCTATCTGGAAGACTGAAACGTCTTGTGGTCTTTCATGTTAGGTGCCAAATTGCCATTGTCCTAGGCCTTTGGATTTTAAGTGTAGGATGTTCTTAACTAGTCCATAGATATCAAAAGAGACAAGGAGATATCCAAACTTAACCTTTACCTATTGTAAGATAATACTATTTTAATAATAATTTCGTTTTCATCAGCATGCATGGTCGGTGGTTTAGTGCATATTTTTTATGTTGAAATTTTTAATCTGTGAGTGTCAGGTAAGAATGCTCCCAAGCTAACTCCCGATGACAAAGCAAAATAAAGGACCAAGTGGACGAGAGGCAGACGCAGCAAGTCAAAACAGGGAGTATCACATGAGGAGTATTCTAAGGTGGTACCTGGCGTGCCTGAAAATTTTAAGTAAACAATCATGCTGCGACAGTAGCTGATTACCACAGATTGATATCATGATGTCTTCATAAAAGGGTATTCAAACTAATTTGCGATGCACCGGTATGAACAATAATTGATCTGTACCACGACGTCACTACATGCAGTCCAATTGTATAGCAGAGCACACACAGCAATAAACTAGAGACTAAAGCTTTTGAAGGACCCTGTGGAGGTCAATCCATATTTGTGATGAGTATTTGACTTTATTTGAGCAAGGTGTGCTCAAGTTTGAGTTTGATTTGGATTGTTTTTCGAGCTAGAGCAATTTGAGTTACTGGTTGGAGACCAGTCGTCCGACCCCGAGTGGTCGGGTCGTCCGACCTAAGTGGTCGGGGCTTTGGCTGGTTGGAGACCAGTCGTCCGACCCCGAGTGGTCGGGTCGTCCGACCTGAGTGGTCGGGGCTTTGGCTGGTTGGAGACCAGTCGTCCGACCCCGAGTGGTCGGGTCGTCCGACCTGAGTGGTCGGGCTTTGGTGTGTTGCGCACTCGGTCGTCCGACTCAGTGGTCGAGTCTTTGGTTGGTCGGAGACCGGTTGTCCGACCCGTGAGGGTCCGGGCCGTGGTGGTCGGAGATCGATCGTCGACCTCAGTGGTCGGAATGGAGACCAGTGGTCAGACCTCGAGTGGTCGGAATGGAGACCAGTGGTCAGACCTCGAGTGGTCGGGATGGAGACCAGTGGTCAGACCATGGTTGGTCGGGATGGAGACCAGTGGTTAGACCACGTGTGGTCGGGTTATCTTGGTCGGCGTAGTGTATATCATGCTGCTGAGATGGATATGTGTTGTTGGACATTGCTATGTGATGTGGTTTCCTTGTCTATGATGGTTGCAGGACTTTGGAGTTAGGTCATGGTGAGGCGAAGGGGATCAGGACTAGGCTGGGAGAGTTGAGGTCCAGATGATCAAGGTGCCGCCAAAGATGACTGAGGCCAGGGAGTAGCTGCAAGCCGAGAAGACAAAGGAATGTATGAGATGCTAACTTGGAGCTGCTCTGATCTAGGAGGACCGTTGGATCGCGGTCAGGAAGATAGAGTAGCGGGTCAAGTTAGTGTGAGTTGAAAAGCGTGCAAAACCCGTTGTGTTGTTGGGTTTCGGGTGAGCCCATGCATAACTTTGAGAGTGGGTAAAATCTCAGCTCTTGATGGAGTGCTCTAGGGTTTAGAGGCTCATCCAAGGGTGGTAGGTGTTCCAAGCATGTTATGAATAGACAGGGAGAGGGGTGTCTCCTTGGGGGTGAGCAGGTGAGGAAAGTGTACGTGAGTAGTTGAGAGTTGTTGAGAGTGACAGTGTAAGGATCAAATCCTGGCTCTTGGATGTTGGCTTAGGATTGAAGCAGGACATCCAAAGGTGGGAATTGATCCTGTGTCACTATAAATAGAGGGTAGGCAGCCTCCTCTTTGAAGGTTCCGAGGTTTTGCCGCTCATTTGAGTTTTGCCCACTTTGTTGTGAGACTTTGTAAACCTCCTTCCGAAATGAAATGTTCTTCATTTATGTTCTAGTTTCATTTCCTTTACGCATTTACATTACGCACTTAAATTCGCTATCTAAATTCGCATTTACTTACTTGCAATTTACTTTACGTATTTTGGATTTGCCTCATCTCTTTCTACATGCTATTGAATCTTTGTTGAAATTCATGGTTGATGAACTCTTCTCTTGATTCGATGCTTTCAATCATTTAGGCAATCCTTCCATTCTTGTTGCAAGTTGTAAATCTGTGTGTTCTTGAAGTGTGTAAAGCGTGTGACTTGCGTTATTTAGTTTTGATTTGCTTCGTTCTTGTTGCAAAGAATGAGGGATTGATTGGATGAATGTTCACTCGAGCATATCCAAATTCTCTAAGCAACCACGGTTCAAGTTACGCAAAGAAACCGATCTTTTGTTCCTTCATGATGAATTCTTAATTGATCGAGTTTTGGTGTTTACTCTTGTGCTATCTTGCTTGCTGTGACGTGTGAGAAGGTATTCAAGTCTATCTTGATCATTAGAATCTCATGAGCAAGCCAAGATCACAGATTGGCTTTTGGAGTCGTGCTGTTTTCTGAACACTGCTTGTGTTTTTCTAGTCTTTGTTTTTTCAAGCAGTATTGAGTCTTTTGACTAGTATTTGTCCAAGAGGTGGAAAAAATTATTTTGGGACCATTCACCCCCTTCTTGTCGCCATCTCGGTCTTTCAGCTTCCTTGTAAACGATTGTAGATATGGGAATTACAACTTTATCATAGGGCTTCTTTCTAATTTATCGTCAAGACGCATTCTTCCTGTGTATATAATAGGGCCTAATCAGGTTTCTCTACCCATTGGTGCTACTCTGTTTGCTGAGTTAATTTTGGTTCATCAGAACGTCATAATACCGTTTCATTGGATTGATTATTGAAGAGCTTGTCTTGTATCAAAGTTGGTTGCACTTTAAGTGGACGCTGATCTTTGCAAGTGATATCCATTTGATTAGTTTAGTAGGTGTGTTAGTGGAAGGGAGTGATCAAGTGCTGTGCACCCAAAGTCTACGAAGCACTCGTTAACATTCTACAAGGGAATGGATGGCTGATGGGATGTTAACGATTAAACTAAACCATAGCATGAGTGTGTGATACTATCATTGCCGTGCATAGCAATGGAAGAAGCATGATGGTTGCAATAATTCCAGTTTGGCCTACTGAGTAGGGCATGAGGATGAGCGCATAATATCATGGAGCAGTTGGGCTCCTCAAAGTTTTCAACTCTGACAGATGTCCAGAATTTTTCAAACCTGTTTCAGTTCATAAACAGCTTAATTGGGATCGATCTCCAACTCCAAGTGCTGCCTTCGAGTTCTCTGCTGCAAACCCTTCAGCATTGTGTAACTAAATTAAGCATTTCACACGCGCGCGCCCACGCTCTCAGAGTTTCACTTCTCAAGTTGTGTCGTTCGTGTGAAAGCACACATGTAAACCTACAGTGGTAATTGATGCCATCAGGTAAAGCATTTGTGTTTTCGTTAGTAAGCACTTAAAGAGAGTAGAAGATTCATATACACAAGGAGTACTAGTAAAGTACTGGCATATACTCCATGCAGTAGTACAAGCTTTGGACGATGCTTTGCCTTTTCTGAATTAGTGGGCGATGCTTTACTTCGCTCAGGATACATGAGATCAGATGTATGACAAGCACGTAAGATTCATTGTTGCTTTAGGTACCAAAAGGGGGAGATAAAAAAAAGGGGAGTTGAGAAAAACTTGAAGGGAACTTGATGTCGCAGAAAATTATTGTGCCATTTTCAATATGCAGTCGCTCGTCATTCCATATGCTCGTGAGAGTTGAGAAACAAAAAGGCGCACTTAGCAATAGCAGAGAGGAGGCATTTCGAAAAGGCGATTAAATTTGACGGCAAGTTTTCCAAAAAGAACGCATAAGAAAGATCGCTTCTAGATTTTGTTTGAACTCTTCGCACTCGCGCATTGTTTTCTTGTGACGACAGCGAGAACAACGCACTAGGCACGGCTAATTAGCACCACATTAATTAATTATGTTACTGCTTTTCTCAAGTAATGTAAGCAGCAATCAAGGCCTTGTAGTAGTATATTTTTTGGGAAAAGAAAGGACATGGCAAAGGAAAAACTTTGCAGTAGAACGGTTAAGCGCTAGCAGCGAGAACGATTAAACTTTGCAGGAGAGGCATCGTTCCTGATGGGACTTTCCAGTTGCCACCCCTATGGATGTCTGAAAAAACGGTACTGGATTTTGGTCGCAAGGTCCTACGCGCACACCTACTTGATCGATCCGTGAGACAACAGTTCGGTCGGAGTCCACTCGGCCCGACAGATCTTTTTTTTTTAAACAGCGTACTTCTAAAAAAATTTAACAAAAATAATATTTCAAAACAAAATTTTACAAAAATACCCACATGTCACCATTTGAATTAGCGACAGAGAATATGTTCTCTGTCGCCAATTCAAATGACGACAGAGACTATTGACAATGATTATAAAGAGCTGTCGCCAACGGTCGTACGTCTCTGTTGCCAATTTAAATGTCGACATGTGGTTATTTTTGTAATATTTTGCTTTAGCATATTATTTATGTAATTTTTTTTTAAAAATAATTCGACAGATCTAGGTGTGCATTGCGAGGTTTCAAAATTCATTTTTGATCACATCTCGAAGGTGACAGAAATCCAAAATTTTGGTTGAAATCCGAACAAGATTATTTAGGCTGTACAATATCTTCCCATGGTATTTGGACAAGCTCTTTTTTGATGTCTCTAAGATGGTATTGATGTCTTCAAATGTATTAGGTGATGATTCTTGTAGACTAACCAACAAAGCATCAAACTGCCCAACCATAAAAAGTTTAACAAATAGTCAAATATAAGCACGCAAAGGGGGAAAATACAATGTATTCTAGGAGTTGATATTTCAAATTATATATGTTTCTTATGAAAGAGTTGAAATATAGTTAAGTTAGCTCGCCTCTTCAAACAATATTTGTAGGTTTTGATTTTAATTTGTATATGTATTTTTTTTGTAAAATTTTCACACGTATTCTTTGTAAAAGACATTACAATTCTCTATCAAAAATTTGGAGCAAAATCCAGTCTTAAAATCATCAAAACCGGTCGAATTTGTGGTAATTTCGGTCCAAAAGGCCAAAAATTCAACAAAATTACCCGAAATCGCGGTAACAATTTGAATTTTTTTTAAAAAATATTCGGTCAGAATTTGGAATCTCAGCCCGCCGAAATCCGAAATCTCAGCAAAGATTTCCGAATTCTTAGTGAGATTTTGAGCATTGGTGCAGTGTAATGTGCGCACCGATTGGAAAACCCCCCTCCAAAGCCCATGCCGCCATGCAGGTGGGCACGCCAATGCCATGCACAACGCATGATTTTTTTTTTGCAACTTTAGTTTTTATTCTAACGAAATTATAAATATAGTCTCTTGACCACATAAGGATTAGGAAGTGATATATGTCACTTACTGCGGTATGAGACTGTAGCCTATAGTAGATCATTTGCAGCGATATGGAACAGCGACATGTCCATTTACAGTATGGGAGCACGATAAATGCCTATTATGGTTGAGAAGAGATAAAATTTGTAATTTTGTTCATGTTGAAATTAATTTTGCGAAAATAAAGCAAAAAAAAAAGACAAAGCTTCCTCGTTTTGGTTACTTGCTGGCTGTGGCACACGGCAAAAACTGGCGGGCAGGCGGGGCAGGTGGGAAGTGATCATTTTTCTAGCCTTTATTACATTTTTTTGCAAAATCAGCCCTTCTGAGCGGAATTGCAAATCTAGCCCCCTCTCTACCGCAGAAGGTGCCTCACCTGCTCTGCCCTAGCAGTTGCGCTCTTCGGGTGCAGTAGGCGACATATGTCGTTTACCGAGCCTTCTGTGGTGAGAAAAAAAAAAAGGCTGGATTTACGATTCTAGTGGGAAGAGACTAGTTTTGTAAAAATAATTAAAGTAACAAAGGCTGATCACTTCTCCGGGCGCACGGGCTCCCCTCCCCTCGTGCCCACGCGCCGACACCTCCGCACCCCAACTGCCCACCCGATTCCAACGCAATCCTACGCGTTTTCCCCTGTCCGGCTGCCGTCACCACCCGGTTGCGCGGGGCTCGGCCCAGCCGCCTCCTTTTTATAACGCTTACCACTCTCTCCTTCAAGGCCCCAACCATTCCCACTCCCAGCCGCCAACTCGCTAACTCTCCTGCTTGCTGAGCTCGGAGCCTACCAGCATAACACCCACACTGCGCTGCAGCGCTGCGCTAGCAAGTTCGAGAGCATGGACGCCATCCCGTGCGTGGCGCCGACCGCGCTCCTCTCCTGCTCCTTCGCCGACGCCGCCATCGCCCGCGCGCTCCACTTCTCCCTCTCCGACTCCCCCGTCCCCGAGTCGTCCATGGCCACCGCCAACCTCGGCGCCTGCGCCGCAGCCACGACGGCCCCGCCTGCCGCCTGCGAGCCCGCGGTGGCGCTGCACACCTCCGGGGGTAGTCCGCCGAGGACAGCACCGACTTCCGCTCGCTGCCGGCTGGGGCCGGCGGGCGGGCGCGCAGGGAAGCGGCGGCCACGGCCGTCGAAGCGCGCGCCCACCACGTACATCAGCACCGACGCGGCCACCTTCCGCCTCATGGTGCAGCACGTTACCGGCGCCCAGGCCGAGCCGCAGGACGTCGACGCCGGGCTGGGCTTCCTCCTGCCGCCCTTCGACGTCGAGCCCTTGCTACAGGTGGACGCTGCGACGGCCGCCGCTGCCCACTTTGCTGCGTACATACCCCCGCCCCCGGAGGTGGCGGCGGCGGAGCAGCCGTGCTTCCCGACTCTGGATTCGTGGAACGTCATGTACGGCAAGAACGAGGTGGTTTGAACTCTGAAGGTACTCAAAAGAACTTCGAACGTCATGTACAGCAAGCATGCAGCACGCAGTTGATGAATGATGATGGCCTTGTGACTTGCGTGGCCTGTGATCTCTTGCTCACTTTGGTCGTACAATCGTAGAGGAGCTGTACATTACTACTACATGCAAGCGCAAGTACTAAGTGTGCGTGGCGGTGTAGGATTAATGCAATATGCAGCATATCGAGCTTGCTGATACAATTAGGTTTCAGGCACTCCTTTTTTCTTGCCATGGATTGCATTGTTGCACTTGCATATGCTTCTAATCAATGTGAGCTTCCTGCTGCTCGTGTAACGACGTCGTGTTGGTAGCATCATCTCTGGTTTTTCGGCCAATCTCATGGTTTTGAATCGTACGTACCACCCACAGATTGGGTTTGGTTATTCATGTACTACGAGTTTTTCACTCCATGATTTACTACTAGTCCATAATGTCATTATTGTTGAATATTGAATTACTAGTGCCCTAATCACCACCCTACCAAACTCTTGCTGTGCTCCGAAACAAAATGTTCTCCAAAGATGCGGAAAGAAATGAGGCAAGCCAGGTAGAGGACAGGATCACGGGCGTCTGCAACGCAGCCATAAACTGTGACATGTAACGACGACACGTCGAGTTGTCAAGGGAGGGAGGGCCATACGACTTTTCTCGTGGGTGTGAAAATACTCAAAAAACTTTTTTAAGAAGCCGGCTGTATTTCTCAAGTTTCAGCGTTAAGATTTGGAGGTCCACTGCCTTGGGACGTGGCCTGGTAATATTTGACCTGGCCTAGGATTCGTCTGCTCTGCAGTGCAGAGACTTTCTGTCGGGGCTGAAAAGAGGAGGGGAAAATGCTATCCAGAATAACAATAGCTGCCTTTTAGTTTGCTCCTCTTTTGCGATGGTGATTGTGTCCCCGCTGCTTTTCACTCGAGACTTCCGTAAAACCACTCGCCCCGTTCACATGGCGAGTGTCTCCAGGTCGTCATAGAACTGAACCCTCTGAGGCTACGCATTACGCGTGGTCTGAATCCGCGGAGTCGTCTTTTCGGTACAAAACCGTCGAGACAACCATTGGAGCATGGAAACACCGGCCGCTGTCTCGCGAGCATGTCTGGTTAACTTTGAATATGAGACACCTATGTCTTAATCATGGAATAATCAGGGCAACTCAGAAATTGCCATGGAAATGTTGCCTCTGAACTTCCAGAACTTAACAATAAGATAACTCGCTTGGAGCAAGGATTACTACTGATTGACATCTCGGTGAAGATTCTAAAGCTCTGAACCATGACGCGGCACCCGCATTCAGTTGATCAGGCCAACAAGGATCTCACCAAGCACCTAGTCGATGACACACGATCTGCAGAGATCTTAATCACCATGGAGTTCGTGGGAGATATCTTAGTTATCGAAAACTGCTGAGAGATCAATCCTGCATGGTTCATGGCTGCACGCTGATTCACCTGATGAATATATCTGCTACCGAGTACCAACACAACCGTAGTTTGCCCTGTAAGTCTGTAAGATCTAAAGCAATGTGTCATCTGCACAGCTACGCTGGTGCCTCTGGGCTTACTCTGACTTCCATGTTCCATCTGAGTACCAACCCATGATGTAAAGCCATTGCCAACGGTTGCACCGTGCCACTGTTCTCTCAGAGTAATTACATTTAGAGGATGCATCATATATATGAACATAAAAAAAAAGGAGAAGAACAAATGCACAACAAGTCAATAAGCATGCAAAACCCTGGGCAGACCTTGCAATTAAACATGGAGTTCAAGTGTTCAACTATCAATAAACTTCGGTTGATTTCTCTGAACAGGTGCAGATAAGTATACTAAGACGAACATAGTACCATAAATTCTCCCTATTGGGAAGATACCACATAACTAACAATTCCAATGAAATCTGATAAACTACTAATGTTTTGTCCAATAAATGCTGACGAGCTTTTTTTGGAGATAAAAAGAGACAAACTTCTTCAGTGGTCTCTCAAACACCAGATGTATTCAGCAAGCTTCATAGAGCCACAACAAAATGGTAAGTTCTGTCGATGAAGACAATAGAAATTTTCATCAGAATGAAAACTCATAAAATAAAACTTGGAATAATATCAGAATGCTAAATCTAAACAAATTTATACTAAGACTAATTTATGATAAGCAAATCGCCAATTCATATTTACAGAGTTTGCCAAATTAAACATCTTCATCAGAATCAGATGATTAAGAGGTAATATGGGTTAAATCACATTTCGAAAGTGAGTCTTAAACTCCCAAGTACTAAACGACTTCTCAAAAGAGTGCAAACATGAACCAGGTACTACTGATTTTTATCTTGCCTGCAGGACACTACAATATTAACACTCCATTGAAGTATTTCATTCTATCAACATCTCAGAAGGAACACATTGCTTAGTGGTTAGTGCTTACAACACTCCTTAAAGAAAATGTGTCGTACTTCTGCTAGAACATGAACTCCATGAGAGATTAGGATTTAGAACTCAGAACTGATGAAAGGCACTTTCAGGAAAAGTAATGTTAGATCAAGGAAATAGGAATCACTAACCTTGTAACACCAGCCCTTGAATAATTGATTGTTTATCCAATGGAACCTCTGCACTTGGGAGACTGACATAAGCAAGTTTTAATCTTTCGACACCCAGAACTGGCTCCCAGTTGAGCATCACCTTTGCTCTGACCATACTCAAATATAAGCTGTCGTTGGAGGAATGTTCCTGATTGCAAAGAATGCAATATGCAGGTAACCCTCATCAGCATGACTGTACATAACTGGTAGCGAAAAAACATTAGGCGAGCAGCTGTGATTCATGAAACGAGCTACATTGCCAGATTGTTTTGCTCTGATGATTATTGGCAGCTTCCTAAATGTGTCATTTGGGTCAGAAAGACTAGGTTCAGACAGCAACTCTGGTATGAGTTCCATCTTAAATTGTGCTCAGATGGAGTGGCCTCAAAGATATACTCATCTTCCTCATTCACTCCATCTTTGTCAGTAAATTCACCGGCATAATCACAGACAAATGTTACCCAAATCAATTCTTTGGTGAGAGCACGTCTAGATATTGCCACATGGCACTCCTTCCTTCACTCCCCCTTCTTTTCCTCTCTCCCACCTCTTCCTTCTTCTCTAACACAAAAAATATTGATTCAAAATTTTAAGATAGAATCAACTGCAAATTTTCGGTTCAAAAAACTTTCAACTACAAAACTTTCAGTTCAAAAACTTTTGACAAAAAAACTTTCTGTTCAAAAACTTTCCACTAAAAAACTTTCGATTCAAAACTTTCGGTTCGAAAATTCGAAAACTTTCAATTCAAAAATTTCTAAAAATGGTTAAAAGAATACTTCATATTCTAAAACTTCGAGAAAAATTTGAAAACAAAACCCTTTTTGAATTTTAGGGGGAGAGAATGGGGGAGGAAAAGGGAACGAAGGAGATACCGCCAAGTATCATGACGACGAGAGAGGCGTTGAGGAGAAAATGAAGTGGAGGAATAAAGAAGATACTGCCGCATGTCATAGCAAGATTAAAGATTTAGCAAGAGCATCGTTAAATTAGTAAAACCACCTAGCAAATAGCAATAATCTAGAAACAACCCAAATACTCCTTCCGTTCCCCACCCGCTCCTCAAACCTCCTCCCCCTCAGTCTCCCCCATCGCTGGCGGCCCGGTGTCATGCCTATGTCCGCTGCGGCTCTCACCCGAAGGTTCGATCACCCTGGCGGCCACCTGATTTCGGAACGCGCACGAAGCCCGCAAGGCGTTGAGCCGTAGCAACAACTTCAGCTCGTTACCACCGCCGTCCTCAGACATGCGTCGCCGTGCACAACCATGCGGACACTCATTGCCATCTCCATGGTGTTCACCACGCGGGCAAAGAAGGCACAGGCCGCCGCCTACACCCGCACTGCCGCCTGCGGGCGCCAGCCCCCGCGGCATAGTAATTCTTCTAGCCGTAGTGGATCGAAGTATCAAATGATCTATGCATGTGCTGCTCCTACTGTACATACAGGTCAATGGCATTGGCGATGGCAAGATGACAACAAATGATTAATTATTTCTTGGATGGAGATCACGTGCTTTGATTTCTGTTTAGAGCTTCTTGGGTTGGTGAGTTTTGTATTACATCTACGTGGACGCTCTCGTTGATTGCCGTGTCAGAGTAGTAGTATGATGCATTTCGTGCTTTGTCTGCAGGAGGCCACGTGGCCAACGCCGGCCATGGCGCCAGCGGTGGGAGAGACGGGGAAGGAATAGGTTTGAGAAGAATTTTTGGTTGAACAGTGCTTCAATGTTTTTCCTCCTAATACAAATTGCACAAATCTTAAAGCAAGCGAATGAGTAAGTAATCATCATCTACTCTTTATTCATATTTTAATATTTGTGCAACTATAAAAAAGAGAAGTACAGAAGCACCTCTCTTTTTTTTATTGACAAAGGTTTGAGAAGAGTTGGCAAGGAAGGGAAGGGGTATTATTATGGTTGTTTCAAGACTATTAATTTGATCTACCAGGCGGCAGACAAGAGCAACGGTAATTTAAACAAGAGGATGATTGCGGCATTCAAAAGGGTATTAGACATGGCGGAACTAAAGGAAATATGTCTGAACGGAAGGAAATTCACTTGGGCAAGCCAAAGGGGAGATGCTTGACAGATTCTTGAGCACTTCTGAATGGGAGATGCTCTTCCCGGATTGTCATCTTCAGGCGCTCTCGTCCCTAGTCTCCGACTTGCCCTTTGTTGTTATACGGATGGCTCGTGCCGAAAAGGTTCGCTGGTTTCAGCTTCGAAGCATTCTGGACGAAAATGTCAGATTTTCTCCCCTTGTGCAGGAGGCTTGGGATAAGACAACTCAAACGCACGACGCGTTACGCAGGCTGCACATCAAGCAGGCTAGAACGGCCAAAGCTCCTAGGGCATGGAGTCGCCAAAAGATAGGCGATCTGAAGCTGCAGTTTGCCGTTGCCGGTGAGATCATCTCTCAACTTGATAAAGCACAGGAGAGTAGACGGCTTTCAGAAGGGGAGCGAGGGCTGCGAACTAGGCTCAGGCATAGACTCCTCAGTTTGGCCGCAATTCAGAGGGTTCGTATGAGGCAAGGATCGCTCATGACCTTCATCAGATAGGGTGACGCGAACACAAAGTTCTTCCATATGAAGGTTAACGCACGCAGGCGGAAAAATCACATCCATTCCATTGCAACAGGTACGGGGATTCTGCACACACCACAGGATAAAACAAAATGAATTCTTTCGGTTCTTCCAGCTTCATTTAGGAAATAAGAGATAAAGAGGGCACGCGCCAGACTGGTCCGCGATGGGCATGCAGGCTCATCGTCTTTTCAATGCCCACAGGGCCACAGACAAGGCATCAGGTCCAGATGGCTTCATAGGCCGGTTTTACAAGTGCTGCTGGGAGATAATCCAGGATGATCTAATGGCAGTGATCCATCAGTTATACAACCTAAACGGGTGAAACCTCTGTCTACTCAACTCGGCTAACATTCTGATGTTGCCCAAGAAACCAGGAAGCTACCATGATCTCAGACTACAAGCCCATCAGTCTCATTCATATTATCGGGAAGATCTTCTCCAAGCTTCTGGCAAATAGACTAGCGCCATTATTGGGCGACCTTGTCTCTGACAATCAGACTGCTTTCATCAAACGCAGATCCATTCATGACAATTTCCTATACACCTAGAATCTAGTCAAAGAGCTGCACAGGAAGCGAATACCATTTTTGTTCATCAAGTTGGACATAGCAAAGGTGTTCGATTCAATAAGCTGGGAATACTTGCTGGAAATACTCCAACAAATGGGGTTTCGCCAGCGATGGAGAGACCGAGTCTCTATGCTTCTAGCATCCTCGTCGTCCAGGATTCCCATCAATGGGATCCCGGGACACTCTTTCGCTCATAAAAGAGGACTCCGACAGGGCGACCCCCTGTTGCCCATTCTCTTTATCCTTGCCATGGATCCGCTTCAACGGTTGATTGCCAAAGCAGCCGGACAGGGTCTTCTCAAGCCGATTCCGCTACAAGCGGCCAAGTACCGTATCTCTTTATACGCCGATGATGTGTCCGTTTTTGCCAATCCAGACATGGCCGAGCTGCAGGCAATCCAGGCGATATTGGCTGTCTTCGGTGCGGCAACAGGCCTACAAACGAATATTCAGAAGGGTGAGATATATCCCATAAGATGTAGCAACTTAGACCTCACTAGTCTATACCCCTTTATAATGCACCTAAGCATTCTTTTCTACGTTCACCCCAAATAATGCACCCCGCTAGAGATGACTCAACCTTCATGCACCCAGCGAAACGTCCCCAGAAACTTGTCTACATCAAAATTAACCTCTCAGATCCTTCCTCAGCTTTACTCACCCACATCCGATGACCATTGTTTAATGTGTCTAACTCATCCCTGTAGCCCACAACAGATCTCCCACCACCTCCAGCATCATCTCAAGGAAAAGAAAACAAATATCCTGGAATTAAGGAAAAGGAAACAATCGGTCTAGAAAAGAAAAATACCATATATTACGTGCTGGGAAAAGGAAACCGAAAGACATGGCACTATACTAGTATCCTACAGGGATTCCCAGCTCAGATGAGGTCATTTCCATGCACATATTTAGGGCTTCCACTGCGCCCCACGAAATAAAAAAGGGTGGATGTGCAACCAATAATAGACAAAGCAGGAACAAAGCTTGCAGGATGACAATGGAAGATGCTTTCAAGGGGGGCTAGGATGATATTGGCAACATGGTGCTTACTTCCTTAGCGATATATCATCTCACAGTGTCCCCCTGTTCAAATGGGCGATCAAAAAGATCTACAAGCTTCGGAGAAGTTTCATTTGGAAGGGCGAACCGGAATGCACAGGAGGTCATTGTTTGGTAAACTGGTCCAAGGTATGCAGGCTGAAGAACCTAGGGGGACTAGGGATTAAGGATTTCAATAGGTTTGGAAGGGCGCTTCGTGTCCGTTGGCTGTGGTATGAATGGAAAGGACAACAAAGGTTGTGGGTGGCAAAAAAATGCCATGTGACGACTCAGACAAGAGTTTCTTCAATCGCAAGCACCAAGATTGTAATAGGAAACGGCAAAAAGGCGAAATTCTGGACTTCCAGATAGCTCGATGGAGCGTCCCCGAAGGACCTTGCACCACATTGCTTTCAGCTTGCCCGGAAAAAGGGTAGAACAGTACATGAGGAACTCCCACTACTACAGAATTGTACATCAGAATCGGTTCTTTTTTGTCATTACAGTCGGTTCAAGTGGCGATACGAAGTCTTTGGATACTGATGAGGTGGAGTTATCACAATCGGTTTTGCCCCGATTGTGATAAAGCCTCATTAGAATCGGTTCTTAGATCAAACCGATTCTGATGAACACATTATCACAATCGGTTTTTTTTAATAACCGATTCTGATAAATGGTCATCAGAATCGGTTCTTTAAAGGAAGTTATTCTGATGAGGTGTCATCAGAATCGGTTCTTTAAAGGAAGCGATTCTGATGACCCCCTCATTAGAATCGGTTCTTTTTTGGAACCGATTCTGATAACGCTTCCTTTAAAGAACCGATTCTGATGACACCTCATCAGAATCGCTTTATTCCAAGAACCGATTGTAATGGTATGGTTATCACTATCGCTTCCATAAAAGAACCGATTCTGATGGTAGGATCATCACAATCGCTTTATTCAAAAAACCGATTCTGATGACCCTCATGGGGTGTTTCAATTTTGCATATTATCCAAAATAACACATATTAACATTGGGCATATATATATCACATTGACAATACATAACACAGAATGCACATATCACATTCACAGAACACGAATACGTAAATTGCAATACATATAGCCCATTCGTTCACAACATACAAACACAAACATGCTTAACAATCAGTACACGTGCATATATATCACATTGACATATACAATTAATATTGTTTCCATATGGACTAGTAGGACGCTTCAGGATCTCTAAACCTACCGTCCTCCGATATAACTTCTAACCAGTACCATTGGCATAAGTGGTCTCGTAAATTATTGAGTGCTTTCTGTCTAAGCTCTTACGGGGATATTGATCTTACGCAAAACATAAATGAGTGCGTGAATTTAAGTTTCAAATTTGTATGTGAAAGGCTAAGTATGCATGTACATATACCTTAGGAAAAGGTGTGAGCCACGACCACAACCAACATGTGTTGCATGACATAGAAGCCGCACAGTCATCACGCCTGTTGATGACATCGTGAAGAGAGAAAGAAATTAACACACGAAGATTAGATGTCGAAAAAATTAATCGTATATGTGCTAGGCACTTGTACAGTGAATTTCTTATACTCCAAATGTCTTGCCCTTTTTGTTATCGTGTGACCCTCCTTCATCGACATAGTCCAGAAACCCCTACATATATTGGAGAGATGCCATTGAGTAAAAAATATAGTTAAATTCGAGAAAGTATTAGGTTACGGTAATGTACTTACTTACGCAAAGGACACTTGATCGCGTAGGCCATCGGTCTCTTCTTGATTGAGTTAAAAATGTAGATGTGTTTTCACTTAACGAGGACGAGTAGAACCCAATGGTTGCTTATTAAATGGAATGTAGTGCAAGGAAATAAGTTCGCATACGGATTAAGTGCGTACAAGTAATTGAAGGGTTTGTACTACTTACTCCTCGTGGTACGGTATTACAACGAAGTCCTTCGTCGACTCAAGATGCAATACCCCTTGACGTAGCCAAACAACAAACATCGATGTAGCCTAGCCGTGGTCGCAGACACAAGCTCGGGTCGATTTAACCCAACTTGGTTTTGATTAAATCACGGCTCGTTGTCTCATTGCCCTACAACTCGTGTTAATATTAGAAAACATAATGCAAAATCCTATGAAAGTCGTCAGCTCATGATGTATGGTGCGATACTCACAGCGTCCAGGATCGTAAAGTAGAAATATCGACGGCCATTAATTGGTACACACGAAACAGATCCTCAAAACTGACGGGGAATATCCCATTCTCGTCACGGTGGAAATGTACCCTTTTATACATCACATTGAAGTCAACTCGACGCTCTTCCTCATTCACCTTATCAATGTACCATCCATGGAGCATGCGAGTCCACCTGCCTAGATCATTTAGTTCGTCGGATGCAAGCAGAGGCTTTCCATGTACGTAGGCCTTAAAATCGTAAGGGATGTCGTGGCTGTCTTGACTTTCCTTTACGGGCGAAGGAGTCTTGAGGTGAGGGTAGTGGGCTTTTCAAGTACCTCAAGGGCTTTGTGGCTTTTATCGCCTTTGCCTTCTTGGCGGAAGGAGTCTCGGAGGCCTCGTGTGGTTCTATTGGTGTCGTGCTTGTCCTTTTACACATGAGCTCGCACTCTGTAGGACTCATCACGGTGGTGGGAATGCGAAGCGGCAGGAGCAAGCATAGGTACGGTAGGAACACGCAAAGCACGCGATATTTAACTTATTGCGATTACTCTTGGAATGGTCGAGAAGACGCGGGAATTTTTACCTTGACCAAGACGACACCCGTCGTGGGCCACTTGATGAGCGACATGCGTGCTTGCGAGAGTGCCGATATCTTCGTTGGGGGAACTCGAGCATATGTGATAAGAAGTGTTCGTGGGCGTAGTCCACCGCACCTCATGTAGCCCTTCCCAAAGGTCGACCATGCACGTGTCGGCCTCCTTGCATGGAAATGCAACCCGCTGCGACCTCGACAGAAATCCGTCCTCCGTCAGGTGGTGGTGGCACTTAGCGAGGGCACGCAAGATGTACGCAACTTGAGGAGAAACATTGTGGGAGTTACACTTGTAGCTTTAAGTTAGGAAAAATTAACTATTACCTTGGATGGGGATCGGCCTTATCATTTTGGAACCACATTTGCTAGGTCGGGCACGAGCTTCTCTACAAGAGGTGAGGATTACTGCTCGACTGGAGATCATCGCCATCATCTCGGCCCTCAGCGCTCCTCACGTGCCATCATCTCAGCCCTTATCTCATCTTCACGTGCCATCATCTCCCCTCATCTCATCCTTGATCTCCTCCTCACCGCTCCCGGCGTCTCCTTGGCGCGCGCGCGTGCCTCCCATGATCTTGATCTAGCACTCGAGCGTCATCTTGGAAGTAGGACTTCTTCGTATGCCCCGACCTGCGCCGAGCACCGGCCCTTATGATCGGGCTTCCGATCGCGAGACGACAGGATATCCTTCGACCCTTGGCTCTAGAAGGTCCCTGCTCTTTCCGTGGCTTACCTCCTCCGTAATAAGCGATACGAATTAGATCCAAATACAACAAGCTAGACCAAATGCAATGTACTAAGTCGATGTCTTACGATGGCGAGAGACGGCGTCTTGCAGAGCGGGTTTGCGACTACAAGCCGCCCGTCGGGTTTTCTTTGTCCTCGCTAATACCCGATTGCGTGCCGTTCTTCACATATGTGAGAGTAAGGCATCGTCGTCCGAGTTCGCGACTCCTCGGCTAGTCGCGCCCACTCGCCTTCTTCCCTCATAGCCGCTGTCGAGGTGGTGCGGGTGCGTGTTGTGCCTCGGATAGCGGTATTCCTCTCTCTTAGCCGCTCGCCTCGGGCGTACCCTTCGTCGTCGTGAACTCCACCCAAATATCCGTAGTAACGAACGGATACCTCTCGAATGGTGTACGACCTTTGATGCGTACTCACCGTGCATGAGGACCACGAAGTGCCTCAAGGCCACACCCATCCTCTTCAAGGCGCACTGTCTCGCGTTGCGTTCATCTTCCTCCTCTATAATCCACTTGCCCTTAACCTCATCCCACGATCGATTCTTACGCTCGTGGCGACTTCCTTCCTCCAATCCTTAATCGTTATGGGCACTCTCTCCTCACCAATTGACCGAGGAATGAGCAGTATCGCCCCTTGTACTTGGGAGGGCCTGCGGACCCGTGGCATTGAAGTGAAGAACTGCGGTGTTCTCCCTGTGGCCCCTTTGTTCGGTCCTCGGGCCTTCCTCACCTTACTCGGCCTCTCAACATTTGGAACTTGGCTCGGCCCTCGGGAACACCTTCTACTGTCTGCGAGGAGCCGATGCTCTCTAATTGTGACATTTTGAGTTTTCTTATCGGTAAGGTCATATATTTGACATGAGAGAAAGCAATTGCGTACCTATTTTGTGAACTTGACAATAAATCATGTAAAGCAATAAGTTTATCATTGACCACCTAAATACGTACCAACGATAACCCCTACTCTCTAAATAGGTTTGGTCCTAATCCCATTCGAGGATATGTGGTTCGAGAAAGTTCCTAAGCCGTTGTACAACTCAGAGGAGAAAATTTGGAAGACATCTCCCATTGTTCTCCGGTACACGTCTCGACAACAGTCAAGAGGGTGTATACCCAGAGAACACCATAGGGAGATGCTACCGAAATCTACTCTGCAGTTGTACAACAGCTCAGGAACTTGCCCGAACCACATATCCTCGAACTGTCCAAAAAACCGGGACAATTCGAGACTGCTTGCTTATGAATGTGACGAAATGGCATATTCATAAACAAGCACTCTCGAATGGGAGACGCAGGTTACGCATTTTTAACTCTAACGTAGATCATATTATAGTAACATGTAGGTAAAAATTAATTACTGTAATTGCAGTAGATGATGAAAGCATTCATTACGAAATTTGAAATAAGAAATGTTTGCAAAATAATCACAAGCAAGTAGATGTAAAGTGAACATGGTAATTTAAGCATTCTGGAACATATATCCATGTCTTACTTATCAAACATTTACTTATCAAGCTCTCTTATTCTGATTTTGTGTGCTAATGAAAACGAGGTTTGGTAGTTAGTACTTGGTACCTTCTTGAGTAGTTGGTAGCGGATGGGTGATGGTTTATGGAGGCTATGGATTGTCCGGTAGTAACAAAGAACTGAGGAACCAACTCGCAACACACAAAGTCGTGAGTTAGAGTTAGTCTTGTAACAGGTATTAGCGAATCATCAAGCGCGACCATATCAAGTACAAGGTTAGATACACGCAGAGAATACATACATAAACACAACCAGCCAGATAGCGCGTTCTTTTCTCATTGATGAACGGTGGTTCGATCGAAGAAAAACCAGAGCAACAAAATGAACAAGAACGCGTGTTCAGGTGGTTGACACTATCTTATTAGGGTTCCTAGAAACCATGGACAACATGTAAACCTAATCTTTTAGCAAATGCACCACCAAACACAATGTTGTAATCCAAGATCACACCAACAGCTCCATGATGCATGGGAACATATTCTTGAGTTGTTTTAATCCAACAAAGACAAGAATCGTGGTACATATGCTAGAGCTCAAGAATCGGGATACATATACTAGATATTTGAAATCAAGAAAACAAGGAATTGGTGGTTACCATCGATTTGAAATTCTAAAATTGCAATGCTCTTTTTTAAAGCAACCCATGATAACAAAGATGCCTTTCCTACAAACCAAATACCAAAGAAAAGAGCAAGATCAAGCGACTTAGAATTTGGGTATCCACCTTATCAAAAGGTTTAGCATCTTGTATTTCCTTTTGGATACTAGGAAATCAAATGTCAAAACGATTCTGTAAAATCAACCCTCCTCGTTGAAACTAAAATCGTAAGTAAATCACTAAATTGTTCTCTAGTTGCCCTATTAAGTCAGAATCGCTTACTTCCAAGGTTGTCAAGAACCTAGCAAGTCGAAGCCAAAACAAACCCTCCTTATCCACGAGTAATACCTTGATTCCATCCGAAAAAGAAATGCTTTTGGATATGTTAGCGGAGAAATTAATTGGAACCAAAGATTGAGCCAATGGCCACAACATCAACCAACCAACTTGAGCAGCTTCGCTTATCCGAGAATTGATTGCAAGAGAACAAGATTTCCCAATGATCTTCGCTCTTCACAAGTCATCTCTGGGGTTCTGATGCACTTTGTGCACCAAGGCATCACATAAGTGCTCACTTGATTTGCCTTCATATACAAAAACACACACAGATGAGGTAATTCCTCGGTCCTCACCCAAAAAAACCACGAAATGCTAGATAAAATGGTGAACTTCGTCTCGATTCTTGAATTGATCCTAACATACCTTGGAGGGTCGTCGACCTTACGGAAGTTCTTGACGACCTTGATGATGCGCCCGTGGGCGCGGGGCGTGGGTGAGCGTCAGGCGGTGGCTGGTGGGGCCTGTGGGCGTCAGGCGAAATTTGGGGCGCGCGGGGCGGCGGGCGTCGCGGCGGGCGGCGGCGCGGGTCGGGCGTTAGGCGGTTCGTGGTGTCGGGACGGGCGGCGGGCGGTGAGGCGTCGGGTGAGGCCGAGCGACGGCGCGGGCCTCCGGCCGGGAATCGCGTCGGACTTCGGGAGCAAGCTAGGCTAATGAGAGCAATGTCTACGCGCGAATAGTGTGCTCGCGGAATAAAATGGGGATTTCATTCATCAAGACGCTTCTTGTAAAACCGACGATTAGTCACAATATCCGTATCGTTTTTAAGAAAAACCGACACGGATGTGTATAATCCGTATCGCGTTTTAAACTAAAACCGACACGATATTTATCGAGATTCAGACGCTTTTTGTAGAAAACCGACATCGATGTGTCTCAATATCCGTATCACTTTTATAAATAAAACCGACATCGATAAAGTCATATATCCATATCGCTTTTTTTAAAACCGACATCGATGTGTCTAATCAGTATCACTTTTAAAATAAAACCGACACGGATGTGTATCAATATCTCTATCACTTTTAAAGAAAACCGACAATCGATGTGCCTCAATATCTTTATCACAGTCCGCAAGTTCAATTTTCACCTTTCATCAAAGAGAGAAAATATCATAACTTTTTCATATTTTGTTGAAATTATTACAAATTTTGCAGAACATATTTCAGGATATTGCAAAACTTTTTATAAAATAATTTTTGGAAAAAGTGTACTATTCAAGAAATATGCCCAAATTCATTTCAGAGACATGATTTGTGCATAAAGCGTAGAAAAGTCAAAACTTTTTCAAATTAATCCGAATTGTATGAAAATTTCCATAAATCAACTTTCCACTATTTACAAGCTTTCCCATCAATAATGTTGTCAAATGGAATTTTCTTTCACAACATATGGCACAAAGTGCGAGCATAAAGAGAAATTGCATTTCCATCAAAGCCTCCAACAAAGAATTCACCTTGGACTTTTACAACAAACATTACAAGAGTCCATTTATTTACAATCTTGTCCTTCATGATGATCTACTCGCATGTAATTGGCTCCATGTGTGTCATCATCCCCGCTAAGACAGCCCCATCGCAAATGAAGGTATCTCATCGAATTGGTTATACTCTTCTTCATCTACAACATCTTCAACTCCTATAATCCGTCTCTTGCCATGAAGAACGACGTGCAACCTCGGATTGGCGGATCACGCACGTAGAAGACTTGAGTTGTTTGCTTCGCAAGGACGAACGGGTCATCTTTGTAGGCGAGTCATCGAGATCCACAATAGTAAAGCCTCTCTTGTCGACCTTCACTCCATGTGGAAGTCCTACCCACTTACATCGAACAATGGAACTTGGTATATTCCGTAATCGAGCTCCCAAATTTCTTCGATCAACCCATAGTAGGAGTTCATTGTGGTCGGGAGACTCTTTTCGAGTGATGATAGTCTGAGAAAGCATTTATGCACACACCATTATTTTTGGACAAGACTTTTGGCATCTTGACTCTCGATGTAAAAGGTGTAACCATTAATATCGCACCCTCGCCATGTCTCAGACATTAAATCTTGGTCCGTCAGCCAACCATTTTACATTCTCACTAAAGGAGACCTCCGCTTTTTCTTTGAACCATGTGAGGAATTGATCATTGTGTTCTTGTGCGATGGAAAGCTCATCCATTTGTGGATTCTCTTCCCGTAATATCAACTTATGCTGCTCGATGTATGGACGAACTTGCTACTGCTCGCAAGGCATCAAATGCGCTTTGTAATACATATCAAACCTCGGACTCATTAGTTTGGACCCAACGGTTCCTTTACCGGCAAGTCTGCCCTCGTGACGAGATATAGGAACACCGATTGCTTGTCTTTTACCTAGGTAGTCCACACAGAACTCAATAACCTCTTCAGCCCCATAACCTTCAACAATACTACCCTCAAAGCTTGACCGATTCCTCACGTAGGACTTTAATATACCCATGTACCTCTCGAACGGATACATGTAACGAGGAAAGCGGGTCCACATATCTTAATCTCTCGACTAGGTGAACCACAAGGTGGACCATTACATCAAGAACGATGGTGGGAAGCGCATCTCAAGTCGACACGAGTCCGCACCACCTCACTGTAAGTTGTCTAGCATATCGGGTCAATAACTTTGCGGAGATCGCATTGAAGAAATAACACACTTCGTGATTGCCAACCGACATCCTCTGGCGTAATATTTGGATTGCAGCCGGGAGCATTTGGGTCATCAAGACATGGCGATCGTGGGACTTCATGCCCAACAACTTCAAATCATCCATGGACACAAGCTTCTTAATGTTCGCGGAGTAGCCAGATGGAACTTTAATACCATGGAGACATTTGCAAAGGTCCTCTTTCCCCTTCTTGGACAGGGTGTAGCATGCAGCGGGGATATACGGACCTTTTCCATCCTCCTCTATCACTGCAAGCCTAGGCCTGATTCCCATGTAGGCCATGTCGCGACGAGCATTTACACCATCCTTTGTCTTTCCGGTATGTTCGGCGGGATACCAACCAAATTGTCGCAGACATTCTTCTCAACGTGCATGACATCAATACAATGCCGAACATCTAACTCCTTCGAAGACGGTAAGTCCCAAAATATTGACCTCTTCTTCCAAATGGTCCTAGAACGAGCAGATTTACGACTCTTTCCGATTGAACATCGATATCCTCTACACGTGAATATACTTGCCTTCCACTCATAGGTTGCGGTGCGAACGGACTTCCTCTTCCCATCAAATTTGTCATCCATCTTACGGTATCGATGACTTCGAGGTAGAAACCTACGGTGACCCATATACAGTTTTCTTAGAATTCGCGACCATAGGCTCTCGGTCTCCTCTTCACAAATAGGACACGCTTTTGCTCTTTTCAGATCAGAGCCGCCAAATTACCAAGAGCCGGAAATCATTTATGGTGCAAAATACCATAGCCCGTAGGGTGAAATGCTCTCTTCAGATGCATCCCACACAATGACCCCGTCATTCCACAATTTCACCAAATCCTCGATCAATGGAGCGAGGTACACATCAATATCATTTCCTTTGTTTGGGTCCCGAGATTAGCAACGACATCATGATATACTTTCGCTTCATGCACAACCAAGGAGGAGGTTGTAGATACACAATGAAGCGCCACGTCTTTGTGACGATCGCTCATGTTACCAAACGGATTCATTCCATCGATTACTCAATCCAAATCTTATGTTCCTCATTTCGGCACCAAACTCCTCATGTTTCCAATCAATGTTTCTCCATTGAGCCGAATCGCGAGGTGTCTCAGCTTGCCATCTTCCTTTCGAGACTCATAATGCCAACGCAACAATTTTGCTTCTCTAGGATTTGCAAACAACCTCTCCAGACGGGGAATGATGGGCAAGTACCACAATACCTTGGCCGGTGCACCTTTAGTGACCTCTTCACCCTCGTTGCCCCGGCTCTTACGCTTCTTGTCGTTACGCTTCTCCTTTTGTTTGTACCGAGGCACACCACAAACTGGACACATGTGCAGCTCCTGATGTGCGTTACGGTACAAGATGCAATCATTCGGACATGCATGTATCCTTTCTATTTCCATTCCCATGGGACATAGTAGCTTCTTCGCTTCATAAATGCTTGTTGGCAACTCGTTTCCCTCCGGAAGTAGATCCGATAGAAGAACTAGAAGTGCATAAAAACTTGTATCTGTCCAACGGTGTTTTGCCTTTAATTCGAACAATGCAAGGACCGAACCCAACTTGGTGTATTCTGCTTTGCAACCTGTGAACAGCGGTTTGGCATCGTCTTCCATCAAGCTTTTAAACTTTTCAAACTCTCTTTCCGTGTAATTACCCTCCACATCCCGCAACATTTGCTCCAAATTCTCCTCCTCAAACATATCAGGCTGCAACTCATCATCTGGTTCCACCGTGTCTTCGTTGCATACCGGAAGGGTACTACTGTCTCCCGTGATGGATCCAAGACGTGTAATTCCTCACGGCCACGTCGAATCGGTGGTCCTCGATTTGAGTGAGTTGTTAAATCTTCTCGATTGGTGCAATCAATGCAAGGACAATATATGAAGTTTACACCCTCCTCACCATGTCCTGTTCGCAATTTTTTGAACTCCTTAACACCCTCCAAATTCAGACTCACACGACTTTTGTCATACATCCATTCCTTACGGTCCATCTGCAATTAAAATTCACACAATAAATTAAGGAAGAACTGGAGCGACAACAAGCTAGCTAGCTATTTGAAATATTGAGACATCATTTCATTTAATATTACCTTTGCAAAATAGAGGACTGCAAGTTCCTGCAAGATATATAAAATGTGTTCTCCTAATCGATACCTAGATTCTTCCCTGGTTTAGAGCTTCCAATTCCCTAGATAGGAGACATACATTTTTAACATTAACAATTATATCAAACAATCTAATTATATAGTGCAGTAGCCTACAGATCTTTTGACTACAACGAAACAAAACAAGGGTACCAACGATGACTCCCAATCTCTAAATAGGTTTGGTCCTAATCCCATTCGAGGATATGTGGTTCCGACAAGTTCCTAAGCCGTTGTACAACTCCAGAGAAAATTTCGGCAGCATCTCCCCGCTATTCTCCATATACACGTCTCGACAACAGGTCAAGAGGGGTGTGTATCTGGAGAATACCAGGGAGACGCTACCGAAATCTCTACTCTACAGTTGTACAACACTGCTCGATCAGGAACTTGCCCGAAGCACATATCCTCGCGCCCAAAGAACGTGGACAATTCGAGATCGCCGCTTATAAATATGCCATTTCGTTCGGTATATTTATAAACAAGCATGCTCGAACGGAGACGAGGTTCCGCACCCTAAACTCTAGCATGCATTAGGTGACAAAGCAATAATAATTCCATATTAACATCAAAGCACTACAAATTAAGATAATTAACTACATGTATACATGCTTGTGAAATAAAGGGTGTGAAATCGATAGGACATACACAATACCAAAGTGCAATCTAAACTTTCTTGCGACATATCAAAATTACATAGTGCAAAATTAAAGGGTTTGAAGGAATGCTCATATTTTGAAGAAAACCACAAATTATGCAAAATGAGGAAATCTCCTCAAGTTAGGGCTTCAAATTTACCCTCTTAACACCCACCCTTGAGGATTTCAAATTTTCTCACCCAAGTATTGCTTCCAACCACGAATATGAGCTATTTTTTCGGTGGCGACGGAGAAACCTCCTGGAACAATAACAGAGAAGAGTTCAGCTCGAGTGGTATAAATAACCTAACGAGGTACATCACTATCGGTTCTTATATAAAAAGCGATAGTGATGTGATCATGCACATCACGGTCGGTTCTTATAAGACAAGCGATAGTGATTATCATAGTCATCACAATCGGTTTCACATAAGAAGTGATAGTGATGAGCGCACACATCACTATCGGTTCTTATTTAGAAGCGATAGTGATGATAATCGCACATCACTATCGCTTCTCACAAAAGAACCGATAGTCATCACTATCGGTTCTTTTGTGAGAAGCGATAGTGATGTGCATTATCATCACTATCGCTTCTTAAATAAGAACCGATAGTGATGTGTACGTTCTCATCACTATCGTTTCTTAAATAAGAACCGATAGTGATGTATACGTGCTCATCACTATCGGTTTTCATATAAAAAGCGATAGTGATGATGATGCACATCACTATTACTTCTAACCTGAGAACCGATAGTGATTATGATTAATGCCTCTCCTAAGTCATCTATCACAATCGTTTCTTCCTAAAAACTTAAGAACCGACACAGATGAAGCGATAGTGATGTACCATTCTGTAGTAGTGTTCACAGCAAGGCCTGGATGTACTCATTGCGATGAATCACAACCGAAACACAGCTTGACGAGTTCATCCTTCTTTGGCAGGCCATCTGTACGGTCTCTTTGCAGCCACAGATATAGAATGACATTTCATGGAGATGAACGACGGACGGGGAATTTGCAATGAAAACAACATTGACGAATACTCATACCAGGGGTACCCCAACGGCCCAGGGTGACGAGCGGGCTGCCTCAAGCATAGCTCAAGCCTAACAGACCGCTCCAGGCCCACTACCGACCAAAGTACCTGCGGGGCCACACAGGACGCCCATTCCCGACCGATCGGGGTAGGCATCCCGACTGCGGTGGCTCCGACTTCGCGCGGGGACGGATCCCCGACCGACCAAGCAGGGCTCCCGACCTCCGCAGCGGGTCGGATCCCCCTACTCCGATCGAACCAAGGCAACCTCCGCCAAGGGCCGCGTGTCGAAGTCTCCACCGACCCACAGCCACGTGCCTCACGAACGGGGTCAATTGAAGTGACTGTACGAGAGCAGGTGGCCCCTTCCCAAGATGGTTTAATGGCTGCTGAAGTCAAGCTTCCAGTCCCATCGACCAGTCACGTACGACACGAAAGCACGCTCCCTCCCGAGGCGGCACCAACGTTATACACAGCAACGTCAACACTCGTCAGGCTCACAGAAGGCAGGTGCGCTATTTCCCAACGAAGCAGCTAACCGCTCTGCCCAACAAGGCTACCGACCCAGCGTGGGCAAGACGAGCGGTGACCAGTCGACAAAACGAAGGACCGAAGCTCTTAGCATAGGTCACCTCACCCTTCCCCTACTCTCGATGTAACCTGCCCCTTCCTACTGTATAAAGGGAGGCAGGAACCCTCGGGGGAAGGGGGACACACGCACAAGCAATCATCATTCTTGCGCTAAGGCTCTTAGCTCGCTCTTGTAAACATTGTGTAACCATCCGTTCTAAAGGCAATACAATACCATCACACGAACTGGAGTAGGGACATTCGGCCCGAACCAGTATACATCTTGGGCTTCCGAGTCTAACCATTCAGGGAGTGGGAACGCGCGGCCCCTTAGACTTACAAATTTACTTGCCGGTGCTCGAAACGCCGACAAACATATAGGCTCAGTTCAACGGATCAGTGGCTGATCACAACTACAAAATGATCTGGAAAGCCAATGCGGAAAACAGGTGTAAGTTCTTCACATGGTTATTCATTCAGAATAGAATTCTAACGGCTGATAGATTAATCATCAGAAGGTGGCCTAACAGCAGTATGTATCCCATGTGCGGATCAAACCCAGAGTCAGCAACGAACCTAATATTGTCATGCCCTTTTGCAAGACAAATCTGATCGCGGGTCTTTTCATGGTTGCACATGAACCAGCACTTACCGCAACCTGAAATGTCCGCCGATCAGTGGTGGCAAATTGTTAGGCAGCATACCTTGCAACAACGGCGCAAAGAGGTTGACGGAGTGCTAATTTACACATTTTAGAATTTATAGAAGGAAAGAAACAATAGGATTTTCCAACATGTCTATCACTCCATGCAGTCTGTATTCCATTTGATCACTCAGGATGTCCACAACCTTAAGATTGCAGTAGCAGGCTGTTGTCCACAACAGGAGGAGGTGGCCTATGATTGAAATTATCAACCCGGAAGTTCGGACTTGGTGTCGTCAAATATTGGAATCTATCGCCTACCATCTTCATCCTGCGAAGCTAATCCTTCCTCCTATGGTGTGTAGCCGCTGGCAGCAGGTTTGGCTATCACATGTCAATGTTTTTTTTTTGAAAGATTATCACATGTCAATGTGTCCTACTGGTTTCAGTAGGTAGCTGGGAGATGACAAGGGAATACAACAACAACCTGCTCCAATCCTCCGAGTCAGACGTGAAAAATGCTCACCACAACAACAGGGAAAGCTCTCAGCACAACAATCGGGAACGCTGTGGAACTTCGGAAAATGGCCACCCAGTTCGGTCACCACCGTCGCAGGCAGGTTGTTTTGGCCAAAGTCACCAGTGCCTCACCAGTTTCCAGAACTTCAAATCAGACTATGTATTAGGTATGTGCTAGCTATATCAGGACATGGTGCATCAGATTGCTATTACCATCTGGTCTTCACCATAGCGACCAAGCCGAAGAGAACCAGGGTGGCAGAAACACACAAAAATCACAACGGTCGCAAGTTGACAGGCTCACTGCGGAGTAACAGGGATACTGAAATGGAGAACAAGGTGGACGAAGCACATAAGAAATGCTGATGCCGCAGCCTGATCATTTTCAACACGGAAGACATGCCCAAGTGTAGGATCGAAATATACTAACCCAGCAAACAGAGGGGGGGAGAATGATTGCGCGGAAGCTAAAATAAATTTTTTATGATTTTTGAAACACCCCAAACAAACTCAGATCGCTTAATTTGTATTCAACAGAAACATTATTGCGCCGGACAAAACTTTTACTTGTACGCCGGACCAAACTTCGCTTCGAACACAGAGTTTTGCATGTATGACGGACCAAATTTCTACTGTAGCAAAACCAAATCAATTCACGCCGGACCAAACGAGACAGACTGATATATGTTCACTAAAACTAAGATTTCTGAAGATCTAACCGTTAGATTGATAAAAAAATCAACTGTAGAAACTATATTCAATTCCGAAGCTAACACAAAAAAATTAACTCAATCGGACATATGGATCTAGAGTTACATTCTTTGAAAGACGACCGAAACAAAAACGATCTAACAGCGACAGACCAAATTCAAACTAGCGACGGACCAAACTCAAACAATAAGATTAACCCAAGATCCCACCGTTGGATTAGTGAGAAATTTTAACTGAAGAAACTAGATTCAATTATGAATCTAACCCAACAAGAATCAACTCGATAGAACCTACGGATCTTAAGATATTACCTTCGCAAGATGATTGGATTAAATAATGACGATGATTGATTTTCAGAAACAAACTCCACCACGAACCAAAACTTTAGGCGATCGATCAACTATGCTCTTGATTTGTTTTCCTTACATGGTCTTCCAGATGCCGCACCAGGAGCAAACAAAATCCCCGTAATGCACAGCTGCCAAGAGCAAAACGAAAATCGCCAGACGCTGGAGATGCAGGAAGGATTTTTTATTTTTGATATGGTTACAGCACTCAAACAAAAGAGTACAAACCCTAAAACCTCGGCGCTCAAAATAAACAGGAGACACCTCCCCCTATTTATACTGAGCAAACATAAAGAGATTGAATACAACTCCACTTCAAACATAAAGAGATTGAATACAACTCCACTTCACAAGCATATCAAGTAAACATCTAAAACAGCACATGCCAAAACACCACACATGCCATGAGCACAACCACTTTGCAATACCAATTTTATTACTAAGCCAATTTTTCAGCACATGATTTCACAATCTCCCCCTTGATGAAAACATTGGCAACACCACTTAGAATTGACCATTGGCATTCATCTCACAAGAAAAGTTTTTGAAATCAAAAAGTTCTAAAATCAAAAGCCAAAGTGACAAACACAAAATCTCCCCCCTTTGACAAATATGCAAAGTGAAAAAACTCCCCTAGGTGAAAATAAGAAAAATCTCCCCCTAAGAAGAAAAATGTGAGTGAATGATTGAATACCACTTGTACAAGAACATGTGCATGTGTAAAGTATGTATAAAGTTCTCCAAAAATCTCCTCCAAAAGTGGCAAAATTCTCCCCCTTTGACAATGGATTCATCAAGAATACAAAAGAGAGAAAATAAAATCTTTTTTTTAAAATTTGACATTTTTTTTGTGTGATGAGCATTCTAAGTCATCCATAAATGTTGCAAATTCATCACCAAGCCATGCTATCAAAAATACTTGCACCCTCAAATCTACACATAGACAATGTAGAGTAAGCATAATTAGAAATCAAGTACTATTAACGAATTTTTTGCATGGCATGATCTCGCTTTCTCAACAATCTTAAAACCTGAATTTTTTGTGCAAATCATTGATGCCTTTTGTAAAGAAAAACTGATTTATTGATTGATTGCAACAATAACAATTGCAAGGAATTATATGCACCATCAGCCTTACTTTTCAACCATGCCAAGCCTCATTTCATAAGCTTAATGTTTCATGGTTTCGGTCATACACAACCTCTTCCAAGTTCATATCGAAGTGCAATGATAAGCAGTCTCGTAAAGAATAAGTGCGATAGTACATAACCTTGATCTTGCATTTATCAACAATCACAATTTGAGCTTTAGCACTTAATTTTGATAAATTTCATATTTTGAGTAGGATCAAGATAGCCAAGAAAGTTCAACCATGACAAGATTTAATTCAAGTTGTCATTCCAATTAAATAGTCATGACATAAACTACACCATATATGCATAAACATGAAGTTGCAAAGACCTTGTAGCATAAACATGACTTCAAATAACATATGTGTATCAAATACAATGATCATTACTTTTTCTCATTTTTTTTGTTTTTCATTTAAAAGACACACAAAATAAAAAGTATGTTACAAAATATTACAAAGTTTTCAAAAAAACTCCCCCTCAAAACAAACCCATTGGATGAACGACCCCAAGTTCTCCCTGAATAAAAGTAAAACGAGAAGAACACAAAGGTTTTATGAAAATGTCCGCCAATTGATGTTCAATATCCACATGATGAAGCACGATATTTCCCTTTTCTACATGATCCCTAAGAAAGTGAAATCTGATCTCAATATGTTTGGTTCTAGAATGTTGCACAGGATTTTTAGCAATACAAATTGCACTAGTGTTATCACATAAAAGAGGAACACTATCCAAATTAACCCCATAATCTTTAAATGTAGCTACTATCCAAAGAATTTGAGAACAACAACTAGCAAGCAGCCTACATATTCAGATTCAAGATTGATTGTGCAATGTAAGATTGTTTTCTAGATGACCATGCAATAAGAGAATTACCCAAGAAGTGACATGAACCAGATGTACTTTTTCTATCAATTCTACAACCTCCAAAGTCAACATCAGAAAATGCTCTTCAACTAATACATGAGGAAGCAGAAAGTCATATGCCAAATTCTTGAGTACCATGAAGATACCTGAAAATTCGCTTGACAGCTTGGCGATGTGAAGCACGTGGGAAAGCTTGAAAACGAGCACACAAGTACACATCAAATTGTATATCCGGCCTTGATGCAGTGAGGTACAAAAGTGAACCTATCATGCTTCTATATTCCTTTTGATCAACCGGCTCACCATCTTCATCCGGATCAAGTGTGCAAGTGCCTCCCATCGGTGTCATGATCGGCTTGTAGTTTTCCATCCCAAAACGACGAAGCAAATCTTTTTTGTACTTGCTTTGATGAACAAAAGTACCTTCCTTTACTTGTTTGATTTGCAGTCCCAAAAAGTAAGTTAATTCACCCATCATACTCATCTCAAATTCCTTCTTCATGATTTCTGAAAACTCAGATACTAAAACATGAGAGGAACCATCAAAGATAATATTATCAACATAAATCTGAACAAATAATTGATCATTGCCTTGCTTGAGTGAAAAGAGAGTTTTATCAATTTTTCCCATTGTAAACCCCTTTTCAAGTAAAAAAGTTTTTAGTCTATCATACTATGCTCTAGGGGCTTGTTTTAATCCATACAAAGCTTTTGACAATTTGTAAACATGATCTGAAAACTTTGGATTTTCAAAACCAGGTGGTTGCTTAACATAAACTTCCTCATTGATATAGCTATTTAGAAAAGCACTTTTCACATCCATTTGATACAATCTAAAACCTTTAGATGCAGCAAATGCTAAAAGAAATCTAATGACTTCAATTCTAGCAACAGGAGCAAAGGTTTCATCAAAATCTAAACCTTCAATTTGTGAAAAAACCTTGAGCAACCAATCTAGCTTTATTTCTAACAACAACACCATCCTCACTTTGTTTATTTTTGAAAACCCACCTTGTTCCAATAATATTAAAATCAGGAGGTTGAGAAACAAGTTTCCAGACTTTATTTCGTTCAAAATTCTCTAATTCCTCATGCATGGCATTGATCCAAGATTCGTCAGTTAATGCATGAGATATATCTTTGGGTTCAAAAGAAGCAACAAAAGCAGAATGAGCATGAGTATCAGAAGCAATAAACCTGGACCCGGTGACTCTCTCATTTAAATCTCCAATCATCTGTTCAGGTGGATGCCTCCTTTGAATATGCAAGGGAACTGTAATTTCAGAAACTTCTCCTTCTTCATCTTCATTTTCAGCATGTACAGATGAGGTTGTAGCTTGAGGATGCTCAGCTGTATGTGATGTAGCGGTAGGTGCCAAAGGTGCCACAGTTGGTTGTACAGTAGGAACCAATACCTCATCCTCAACATCATCATCGTCCTCATGAACAAAAATACTCTCCCCCTGAACATATGCACCTGTACTTGCATTATTTGGACTAGTGCCTGGACTAGTCTCATCAAAAGTAACTTCACAAGTTTCTACAATTTTGTTAGTCTCCAAAACAAGCACACGATAGCCACGTGTATGAGCAGGATATCCAAGAAAAATGCCATCAGATGATCTAGCTTCAAATTTATCAAGATTTCCAGATTTCAACACAAAGCATTTGCATCCAAAAACTTTGAAGTGAGATACACTAGGCCTATGACCAAAACGAAGTTCATAAGGACTCTTGCCTAGCTTTGATCTCAAAGACACTCTATTAGAAATATAGCATGCAGTTGAAATCGCTTCAGCCCAAAACTTCCTAGGAGTGTGATGTTCATCTAGCATAGTTCTAGCCATCTCAATCAGAGTCCTATTTTTCCTTTCAACTACACCATTTTGTTGCGGCACTCTAGGTGAAGAAAATTGATGATCAATTCCTTTTTCAATACAAAAGTGATCAAAAGAAGAATTTTTAAACTCAGTTCCATTATCACTTCTAATAGCTCTAAGAGATCCTGGGTGATCAACAGATAATCTAAGAACAAGACTTCTAAAATGACTAAAAGCCTCATCTTTACATGCCATAAAATAAACCCAAGAGTATCTTGAATAATCATTAACAATCACAAGCACATACCATTTACCTCCAAAAGATTGAACTCGAGAAGGTCCAACCGTGTCAAGATGTAGTAGTTGTCCGGGCGCGTTTGTCATCACCATAGTAAGTGGTGGGTGTGAACCTGCAATCATTTTACCATGTCTACAAGAAGAGCATACTATATCGCTATCACCCTTAAACTTAGGTAAACCACGAATGAGGTCTAAACCACTAACACGTGTTAGATGATAAAAACCAACGTGACCAAGTCTACGGTGCCAAAAGAACAAATCTTTAGAAACATTGACAACTAGACACCTATGCTTAGAAGAAGGTGATACATCAAAATCAGCTTTAAACACTCTTCCAAAGTGAGAAATTTGGAAAACAAGTTCACGTGAAGCATCTAACACTTTGCATTCATTTTTCTTAAAGCATACCTCAAGATCTTCATCAATCATTTGAGATACAGACAACAAGTTATATTTCAAATTTTCGACGAGTGCAACATCCTTGAACATAAACTTGTCATTTACCTGCACTGTACCTTTTACCACAACTGAGCTTGAGGAAGCATCTCCAAAGGTTACACTTTCAACATGAGATGCACGAGTGAGGGAGGAGAACCAATTTTTATTACCGTACATATGGCGTGAGCATCCGGAATCCACTAGCCATATGTTCTCCTTCCTCGCGCGAGAAGCCTACATAGAAGCAGAAAATGTCGAGGCCTCAGTACTGGGGTTAGAAATGAGATATTTAGGAATCCAGTACTGAGACACACGACGCTGTGATGAGAGGCACAACACGAGTATTCATATGCACAAAATCAGATTTGCACTTTCCCGTGTTTCTAGCAACAAAAGGTGTTTGCATCACCCTAGGCACATAATGAGAAGCAAAGCGTGCCTGTCTGAAATTAGACCTAGCCTTAGCCCTTTCTTTCTTTTGTTGTTTAGCTAGTCTAAAGCAAAAATCTACTAAATGTCCATCTCTACCACAATGAGTGCAAATGTACTTAACACGATGTCTAACTTTAGAAGTAGAAGCAACATTTGCATTCATCATAGTAGAAGATAAAACTCCGGCAGACTTAAAGACAATTTTCTTAGGATCATTAATAATCTCAATTTTGTCATTGCAAAGAGCCTGAACAACAGTGAGAGGTTTAGTTTCATATAAAGCATAAGGATCAAAACCTAAAACTTTCTTGTTTGAGCTAACCTTAGATTGGTCCAAAATCATGTTCAAATTTTTCTTGCCATTAGTGAAACGTTCTAAAATTTTTTGCAAGTAATCAACCTTCTTAGCAAGAGTTAAACAATTATTGCATAGAATGTCCACTTTAGCCTTTTGCTTGTGACAATTTGAGCATGAAAGAACCTCATGAGTGAGCATATCATTAATCATTTGAGAAACTCTAGCATTTGCATCTTTCAATTTCAATTCAAGAATTGAACATTTAGAACAAGAAATTGAATCATGCAAATCATCAGTGAAACAGCTAGCATGTCTAACATGTTTCTCATTTTTCTTATTTTGCTCAATCAAGGAAGCATGTTCTTTCCTAAGCAAAGTGAGCTCATTGTAAATTAAGTCACATGATTTGCAAGCATCATCATCAGGAATCAAGGATTTAAGTCTAGCAATTTCAGCATTCAATGATTCAACAATAAAATCATGTTTCTTGATTTTCTTGTCGCGTTTATCAAGCAATTTACCAAGACGAGCAACAGCTATGGCTAATTCATCATAAGAAGGCTCTACCTCATTGAAGTCACTGTCGTGGTCATCTTCAGTAAGACTTTCATCACTTCTTGCCATAAGACACAAACCAGTAAGTTCACGCTTGGTTGGCGTTGTTGTGTCTTCTTCGCTACTTCCCGAGTCCATATCGCTCAAATTGACTTGTTCAAGAGCGGAAAGAACTTGGTGGACAACTTTGCGGTTCAGAAAGCTTCTTTTCTTATTGCTGCTGCTTGGAGAAGCTTTCTTCTTGTCGTTCCTCCTGTCCTTTTCTTCTTTTGAATTTTTACCTGAAATTTTTGGACAATTCGGACGAATGTGGTTGAGATCGCCACACTCGTAGCACCTAGGAGGACCACCGCCTACTCTCTTTCTCATTCTGACATTCTGCAAAGCTTTATTAAAGCGAGAACAGAGTAGTGCCAAATCTTCTTCAGGAAATTCTTCAATTTGTTCATCTGTTAAAGACGACAAGGAGGACAAAGCAAAGCTAGAAGAAGAATTAGCATTTGACTTGTTAGGGTTAGAGATCAAAACAATTGATTTAGAATTACCTTTCCTAGCAAGAACATCTAATTCATGAGTCTTCAACTTAGAATAAAGAACATCTAATGTGAGTGTGCTCATGATAGTAGATTCTTGTATAGATGTTACCTTCATCTCCCACACTGACATGTCCAAAGCACTAAGCATTTGTCTAGCATTAGCAGTATCCGAAAAACTAACACCAACAACACGAAAACTGCTAATAATTTTATTAAAGCGTGCAAAAAAGTCATCTACAGACTCACCAGGTTTCATCTCGAAACGCATATATTCTTTTTTGTAAATATCTTGACGAACCTCTTTGACAATGTTTGATCCTTCATGATAGTCACAAAGAGATTTCCATACCTCATATGCGGATCGAAGATGAACTACTCGATCGAAGTCGCTGCGTCCCAAGCCCTGGATGATCAAGTTGCGCGCCTTGCTGTTTGCTTCAACATGTGCGCGATTAACGTCGTTGACGTTGTCGTTCTCAGGAACTTCGTACGGCTTGTAAACCTTCTCCCAAATTGTGAAGCCCTGCGCTTGGATGTACGCCTCCATCTTGGCCTTCCAAAACTGAAAATCAACACCATCCAACACACACGGTTTTGTCGAATAACAATCCATGAATCTAATCAGCGGTTAAGATAAATTAGAAAAACCGTGCTCTGATACCACTTGTAGGATCGAAATATACTAACCTAGCAATCAGAGGGGGGGTGAATGATTGCGCGGAAGCTAAAATAAAATTTTTATAATTTTTGAAACACCCCAAACAAACTCAGATCACTTAATTTGTATTCAACAGAAACCTTATTGCGCCGGACCAAACTTTTACTTGTACGTCGGACCAAACTTCGCTTTGGACAGAGAGTTTTGCATGTATGATGGACCAAATTTCTACTGTAGCAAAAACAAATCAATTCACGCCGGACCAAACGAGACAGACTGATATATGTTCACTAAAACTAAGATTTCTGAAGATCTAACCGTTAGATTGCTATAAAAATTTAACTGTAGAAACTATATTCAATTCCGAAGCTAACACAAAAAAATTAACTCAATCGGACATGGATCTAGAGTTACATTCTTTGAAAGACGACTGAAACAAAAACGATCTAACAAATGATGCACCAAATTCAAACTAGCGACGGACCAAACTCAAACAATGAGATTAACCGAAGATCCCACCGTTGGATTAGTGAGAAATTTTAACTGAAGAAACTAGATTCAATTATGAATCTAACCCAAGAAGAATCAACTCGATAGAACCTACGGATCTTAAGATATTACCTTCGCAAGATGACTGAATTAAATAATGACGAGGATTGATTTTCAGAAACAAACTCCACCACGAACCAAAACTTTAGGCGATCGATCAACTATGCTCTTGATTTGTTTTCCTTACGTGGTCTTCCAGATGCCGCACCAGTAATGCACAGCTGCCAAGAGCAAAACGAAAATCGCCAGACGCTGGAGATGCAGGAAGGATTTTTATTTTTGATATGGTTACAGCACTCAAACAAAAGAGTACAAACCCTAAAACCTCGGCGCTCAAAATAAACAGGAGACACCTCCCCCTATTTATACTGAGCAAACATAAAGAGATTGAATACAACTCCACTTCCAACATGGAAAGAGTTTGTATACATCTCAACCTGGCCCAACATGGCCAAAAACAACTCTTGCACGCATGTACAGCTCACATGCTATAAATACGTGACTAACCAGCCTTCATGTGCGCCGTTCTCTAGCCCGAACGTCCCTCATGACATCCTTGATCACTAGGACCTCAGTTCCTCCCTGAACCTAGTCCCGAACCTCAGTTCCTCCATGAACCTAGTTCCAGTCCTGTCATCGACCACGTTCGCCCTCAAGCAACACCTGCACATGAATAAACAAAAAACAATTCCGAGCACAAGTCCACGACTTGACTCAACATCAGTCTATGTAACCACTCACACGAGCTCATTGCATCAAGCAAAACTATCACCATGCCATCACAAGCATATCAAGTAAACATCTGAAACAACAAATGCCAAAACACCACACATGCTATGAGCACAACCACTTTGCAATGCTAATTTCATTACTAAGCCAATTTTTCAGCACATGACACCATAACAACAGGGAAAGCTCTCAGCACAACAATCGGGAACGCTGTGGAACTTCAGAAAATGGCCACCCAGTTCGGTCACCACCGTCGCAGGCAGGTTGTTTTGGCCAAAGTCACCAGTGCCTCACCAGTTTCCAGAACTTCAAATCAGACTCTGTATTAGGTATGTGCTAGCTATATCAGGACATGGTGCATCAGATTGCTATTACCATCTGGTCTTCACCATAGCGACCAAGCCGAAGAGAACCAGGGTGGCAGAAACACAAAAATCACAACGGTCGCAAGTTGACAGGCTCAGTGCGGAGTAACAGGGATACTGAAATGGAGAACAAGGTGGACGAAGCACATAAGAAATGTCGATGCCGCAGCCTGGTCATTTTCAACACGGAAGACATGCCCAAGAGAGAACAGAAATTACGACCTGCAGGAAGGTGTGCAACGGGAAAGTTAACAGGAGAACGTAGGCACCTCCCATCAAAGCTGTAAAGACGGCGCGGGGCTGGTCGCCTCCTGTCGTTTTGCTGGTTTTCTAGCGTTTTAGCCCAATCTGTGTATCCCGCATGTGGGGAACTCTTGTAAATAACTTTTTTCTATTCTCCTTAAATGCAAGATACCAGTGCTTTGCTAGTTCATTCAAAAAAAAAAAAAGACTAGTGCTATTTGCTATGCTAGGTAATATAATCTGGGAAGAGGCGAGGACGAGCGGTAGCTCGATTGGTTCAGGAGCCGGAGTGTTCACGGCCGGTCCAGAGTTCCATCTCAGGACCGGACTCGCGGGCTTCACTCTCCTAATATTAGGAATAGGTACATATGCGTGTATCTAATTTTTTTTTAGCGCAGACAAGTGTGTGTGCGGTGTGCGTTCAGTGGGATAGTCCTGGTGCGTCAAAAAAAATTCCTTGGCATGTGTAGCGAATGCACACGCGTGTGCGCACGTGTAGAGTGCATGTGTTGCGTGTGTACGTTCAGTGAGATAATCCTGGTGCGTTAAAAAAATTTCCTTAACATGTGTAGCGAATGCACACGTGTAGAGTGCATGTGTTGTGTACGTCTTTGTACCCTTCAAAGAATTATGTGATTTTTTTCTTTTGAAAATCATAAATATAGACAGGATAGATATTCAATCCTATCACGACAGTGTATAATACTCGATTCTGTTATGTCAGTTTTGAGAAGCATCCACATAACTTAGGATAAGAGCGAGCAATAGAGAGTACTGCTCAATGTGGATCGGGAATTCGGGATGGACGGTTGACGAAGTCCCTTGACCTTCGAATTTACCAACGTTGATGCTCAACTTACGGCAAGTTTGTGAGCGGGGAGAAGTTATCCCAGGCCAATCGTTTGCAAATTGATTGCCCAATGGCTAATGCGGTGGTTAAAGCGCGACTGGCGGCAAAGAAAATTGCGAACTCAGCTGACAGCTGGTGCTTGGTGTAATAGCAAAAAAGTACTCCATCCTTTTGATTTTGCTTATTTATTATTGTGTGTATGTGGATTGTGGACACGTCGTATATTATCCATGCTAACACGCATAAGAGTAGTATTGTAGCCAACAATTTGAGAACCATATATGTTTAAGACGCCTGTTATCAGATTAGCATGTGATACCGATCGATCCTTATCTTGTTTAGTACCTTTGCGTGGTAGCATACTGCTGTGCCGGTCGCTATAGAAGCATTTTCTTTGTGGACCCTGTATTTCAATATCAGGGGGAACTAGGGGACAAATGTCCGGTTAATTGGTTAGGTGTGTTTGGAGCATAAGAATTTTACCCGCAAAAACAAATTTAAATCTTATAGGAATCGAGAAAAATTATCTCGCTTCAAACATGGTTTAAAATCATCTAAGGTTCAACTCGAGTGTTGTTTCGTGGATTTCGCATGATCTGCTTTATTTATTTTCGATCGAACACTCTAAAATTTGAATAACTACGCTAATGTGAAAATAAAATTATTGAACAGCTTTAAGATGTTCAAATAAAAACAATGGCTGGGATCAAACTCGTGTTTCACACCCAATTTAGAATATGAGTCTTTTTTTTTGGTTTCATGTCAGAATTGACCTGATTTTTATAAAAATTTCTGTAAAATTCTGCTTTCCAGACGGCACCTCAACGATCTCATAGATAAAGGCTCTCAGGTCTCAACCCCAGTTGACCTGTTCACTGCGATAAGCTCGACGCAAGAGCAACGACTTCGCAAGCAACGCAACTGACGCCTCCCGCCCGCCCCAACCCACCCGTCAGATCGCGATCCGACGGGCGCCGCCGTCCCCCGCGGCCGCCTGCCCTGGACAGCGACGTCGAGGAGCAGGGAGTCCTAGAAATGCCGCCTCCGGCGCTGCCCCCCACCTCCCAATCCGGCATTGGTGAGCTCCCGCAGCCTTCGAAAAGGTTTCCCACTCGCTCCGTTTCTCCGTGTGATTTCTCTATTTTCGGGGTTAATTTTTCTGTGCGGGTGTGTGATGCTGTCGTCGCGATGCTTTTAGAGGCGATGTTTTGGGTGAATTCATGAGTAGGATGGGAATTGACGATGCTTTGCTTCAAGGCTACTCATGGGGCGCACTTGCTTTTGCATATTATTGTACACTTTTACTGTGTTTTGTTTTTGTTTGCTTCAAGTAGTTTGTGTGGCACGTTTCTCTCGCTATTTGCCGAAATGCCCCTTTACCGTACCCTCTGTTTCTTTGCTTTTACAAGCAAGTTCTCGCACTTCCTTCAAATCTTGTGATATGTTCTGCAAATATGATCCCTTTCCATGTTAGGCCAGACAGCAGCAGCAGCAGCAGTACTGCTTCGCTAGTTTAATTCTGCCAACTGTAATATGTGAGTGCTGTTGTTCAGAATTCAGAGGTTACTGTCACAGTGAAATGAACACAGGTATACCTTACGTGGTATTTCTTTCATGGATGAGGAGAAAACTACAGTTCTGTGTTGCTTCCCCGCGACGAATTGCAACTCTGAGAAGTAAACTGCAAACGCAACGCTCATGTCGCAATCTGTTGTTGCCGACTTCTCTTCTAATCTTCCTATTTTGGCTTTACTTCTACTCATACGCTACTGCTCTGAACCAATTGCTGTTTCCTATTCTTGCTATTTCGCTGTCTAATGTAACTTAACACAGTACGTTTCTGGGTTTGCAGTGTCTGTATTTGTGCACATAACATGCATAGTTGCAATGAGCTAGTACTTTGGTTTCAGCTCTGACAGGTCGCAATGGGCGTCCCGAGAGCGTGTGTGGATTGCCGGTTGTTCCATGTGCTGGTTCTTGTCTGCGCCTTGTGTCAGATACTTTTTGTTGGGTCAGCGGCGGGTCAAACTGCTCAGTTGAGTGTGGATGCTTCGCCTCAGAATGCTCGGGTGATCCCTGACAAAATGTTTGGCATCTTTTTTGAGGTGAGCTTAATGTGTAACCGTTGATGCATGCATTGGTTTTGAGTAGTTTTATGAGCCACATGTAGTAAGTTGGCATTCTTACCCTACCAACATCATTCTTGTGCACAGAGGGGCAATTCTTTGATAATGTTGGAACATTTCGTAGGCAAACTCGATAAACTCATGTGCACTTATCTACATTTGCTAAATTGGTTTACTATCAATGTCTGCAGCCCACATAACCTATTTGGATAGTAGGGTACCTCATTTGCATGCATAATTCACGGCTTGTAGAAATGCAACAAATCCAATTCGATCAGGAGTTCAGCTAGTGTTTACTTATTGCTATATACTGCAATATTATAGGGGAGAATTTATTTGTGGTGAAACTACAAACTAGTCAGCAAAAGCTATTGACTGATTACACTGTTTCCTTTCAGCTTTTTCACATATTAGCAACTGAACCATTTAGAATACTGTTGGGTTAGAGGTTTCTTAGTTCTGTACTTTTAAGGTGAGAGAGAATTCTTGGTTATACTTGCAGGAGATCAACCATGCTGGAGCTGGTGGTTTGTGGGCAGAGCTTGTAAGCAATAGAGGTAGGTAATGGAATATGATGTCTGAGGTGTGAAAGATACAACAGACACTTTGGTTTGTCTGATAAAATTCAGTGACCCTCATTTTGGCCCCCTTTTGACGTATTACTGGAAATAGTTTAATTTTTTCCATCATCAAATTGGTACTTACTGCACTACGAATATAATGCTATTTGCTTTCAATAGCTATATTGGTCTGTGCTGTAAATACTTCAATGCAAAGATACTAATTAATTGTTCAGATCTCATTCTGTTAAATACACCTCTGTCATAGCAACTGCTAATCATTTACAGCTAATGCTGCTGTGTAGTGAAGAGTTGTTTGGGGGACATAAGATTAGGATGTAGATAATGGGCTAACGATTCTGTCCTGCATTTCTCTGGTTCTTTATATTGTTTTGTTTTTGTGTGAAAATCTTGAACAATCTAAGTTACAGGTTTTGAAGCTGGTGGTTCTAATACTCCATCAAACATTGACCCATGGTTGATAATTGGGGATGAATCGAATATAATTGTGGCAACAGATCGCTCATCCTGTTTTGCTAGTAATCCAATTGCACTTCGGATGGAAGTACTTTGTGAGTCTGGTGGAACTAATGCCTGCCCATCAGGAGGTGTTGGCATCTATAATCCTGGTTACTGGGGCATGGTATGGTCTTTACTTATCTAACACAAGTGAGGAGTTGGTTTCTGAATCTCATGTGATAATTTGATTTTTTTTCTTCTCATTTCTCATGTCTATTGAATATCTTGGATGGGAAACAGAATTTTCCATTTAGGTGTTTGTTAGATAACTTTAGATCCTTTGCAGTCATTACTAGTTAATGGTGTTCTGTATTTGCATTGATACAAAACTTGGTTCCTTTCAGACTATACATGAACAATATAAAATTGTCTCCAGTATAACAATAAGAACTGCTTTTGCTACCATTGTTGCAGAACATTGAGAAAACAAAGGGCTATAAAGTTAGCATGTACATTAGGTCATCAGACTCTGTGGATCTGACAGTTTCTTTGACTAGTTCAGATGGTCTTCAAAATCTAGCTGCTCATACCATCACGTAAGCTATATTATGTAGTTTATTTCTACAAGAATGCTTCATTTATTACTGTTATGCCTCTTTTAATGACGCTGTATGTTTCAAATGTTTTTGTAGGGCTGATAAGGAAGATTTTGCAGAGTGGACGAAGGTTGAGTTTGATCTGCAATCAAGTGAAACAAATTCTAATTCAAGGCTTCAGCTTACAACCTGCAAAAGTGGCATAATTTGGTTTGATCAAGTATCACTTATGCCATCAGACACTTACATGGTAATTTACAGTTCCCTTTTAATATTGGCTTTTCCTCTCTGGAAGTACCATAAGAATAGAATGCATATTTCCACTGTACAGTTCCCTTACAACCACAAGAGTATGAAGCACAAAATAAAAGTAAATACGAAATGCTATTGTGCAATTAACAATTATATATCTGTCAATTATCATGTCATATATCCAAACATGTCTCAACCTGGAAGCAGAATTCTCATTAAATTTAAATTATTTTTTGGTTCACAGAAATCTAATTTATTTTGATTTAACCGTATTGTCCATGGATATCCATGGTGCAGTCAAGCAGTTATAGTAGTTTGCATTCAAAGGTTTCTAAATACAAGCCGCATCCCTCATCATCACAATTACATGGTGTACTGTTATGGTGCTTTTGCTCATTGAAATACCCACAAAATTATAAGTTGGTATCTATATATGTAATTCCATTGTAGCATTCAGTACTTATTCTTAATTTACATACCAAAATATGGTCTAAGCAGAAGAAAAGGAAAATATTTCAGGAGTTTCCATCTCTTGATTTAACAGTAATTTTTATTTATCATTTTTTTCTCAGGGGCACGGTTTTCGTAAAGATCTTGCCTCTATGCTGGCAAATCTAAAGCCTCAATTTTTAAAATTTCCAGGTTTGTCATCTTTGAGTTTTATTTTACATATGTGGTTCTTCATATATAGAGGTGAAGGTATTATGCCTCAATACTTATCGACATGTGAATGAAGTGCCTGGATTTGTTGCTCTATAAGAGTGCATACAAAGTTATACAATATTGTGAATAATGTACAAGTTTTTATTGACTATATGGTTAGCAGTCAGGTTGAGTATTAGAGTATTAGGTGCATAATCTTGCACATACTCTGACTCTTTTGTTTTTCCCAATTATGTATTTATGCGCTCAAAGTACAACATTACACTTGGTAGACTCAAAGTAACAAACTAGTAATCATTGTTGCAAGGCACATATTCTTCCCCTCCATCACTGTATGTGCAAGAATTGGATGCAGATATATTGTACAAATGTACCTTGCAACCAATGATTATTGGTTTGGTACTGAATCCTTTGTTTGAAACAGAACTTCTATATTCTATCCATATACAATTTAGGATTAATTCCTTATATGCCATTGGAATTTTGGGAAATCTATGAATGTGTTACCGCCATGTGGGGGTCAGGGCCCACATGTTAATGAGACAATGAGTGGCATATAAAGGACGAGGCAAACTTTCAGTGGCATATAAGGAATTCACCCTACAATTTATATTACAAAATCTTTTAGTGAAAGCTTACGTATAATGTGAACCAGTGTTGTGAAAAACGGTATGCGCTCGACGGATGGACGTGGTACTGCTAAGCGATTAATCGCAATACGGTTGATTAATCGGAATTTAACGGACGATTATGCGTTCGTATTAATATATTTATCTACATTTATAATTAATTAGAAATATTTTACTTACCCAAAGTGATTGTAAATTATCACTCTACAAAACATGTTTTACATTTCATTGTTTATACTTTATCCAAAAGGTACATACTACGAACACCATGACAAAATATTATAAACTAATTTATCATAGCTAGATAATAAAAATAAGCTATCTTCGTGATTAAATGGGAAAAAATGGGTGATTAATTGGAAAACGGCTGATCAATCGGATTATGCGGTCAGTTAATCGTTTGACTGCGTTAATTGCACTCCGATTAAACTATTCGTAACGGTTTAGTCACCGTCACCGATTAATCGGTTGAGTTGGCCGTTTTTCACAACAGTGCTGTGAACAAGTCTAATCTTGTTTTAAAACCTCAAACAAACCAAATCCTATTTGGTATGCTTTTGTGAGAACATTTGAAGCAAGAGAAAGAGGAAGAAAAACTTTCTAGCATCACTCTTTTACTGAATACAAAGATACATTGTTTGTAGCTTCGTAGTATATTATATTTATGCAATTTTTGTGACACCACAAGGTTCTACTACAACAACAACAGTAACAACTAAGCCTTTGTCCCAAACAAGTTAGGGTAGATTAGGAAAGAAACTCAATCAAAATCAATAAAACCCCTAAACTTTCGATCTTGGGTCATAGTTCTAGTATGTGGATCGCTAACTTCTATACATTCCTATCCAACGTCAAATTTTTTGGAACATTCCAATCCCTCAAATCTCTTTTAACTGCTTCTTCCTATGTCAGTCTCGGTCGACCTCGACCACAAGGTTGTACTAAGAAAATAAATTTAATTTCCATCATGGTTAAACACTGATTTCTAGAGATTGATAGTACTTATGTCGCTTGCTTTAGGTGGCAATTATGTCATGGGAAATTATCTGTTAAATGCATTTCGCTGGAGTGAGACTGTTGGACCTTGGGAGGAGAGACCTGGTCATTTCAATGATGCTTGGGGTTACTGGACTGATGATGGACTCGGATTGTTTGAGTTCCTTCAAGTGAGTAAAACACTACTGCTTGACTTTGGTCTGGAAGTTGTCAAATAATTGCAAGCATAAATTCTGCTGAAGCTGAGATGTGCTATTGTTCATTATTGTAGTTAGCAGAAGACCTCGGTGCTTGCCCAGTTTGGGTGGTCAATGACGGTAGTTCCTCTGCCTAAAAATCTAAAAGGTTTAAAAAGGCTTGCTACATTTTTGGAGGTGTGATCTAATTCTTTCCAGTGTGGCAGGGGCTAGCCTTAATGAACAAGTACCATCTGCAACAATAGCTGCTTTTGTAAAGGTTTGTTCTTGAATGAACTCATATTTTTCCATGTGCAAGGTGTATCAAATATGTATTGAATTCATCTGTTAGTAAGTTTTCTAAGCACTATTCTAAATTTCTAATGAAATCAGAAGTATGATTACCTATGAACTCTCTTTACTGAATTGAACCTCCAATAATCAGGAAAGGATGATAAGATAATGATGCATCCATTTATTTCAAAGGATATCTCAATAAAGAACCAAGTAGAACAGGAAAAAAATACAACCATAATCTTGTCACCGAGGATTCAGAAATGACGCCTACAGAGAAAAATAACAAGAATGAAGGCTGCTAAATAAAATCATGGGGATGTGCTTTTATACTACTAACGATGGAAATGAGTGTAGATTTCTAATTTACTACATTATATGCGTAGTTGAACTTATAACCACTCAATCCCTTTTTTTTTTCTATGCAAGCAACTTTGGAATATCATCGTATTCTTTATTACAAAAAAAAGCACAATCCAGGCAACAGTTGAGCTTCCCGCCTGAATATTCTGGAAATGAAAAAATAAATTCAAATATCAGCATGGATTACAAGTTTCTTGCATGTCTAGCTGAAGGATGCAATGCATAATGTTCTTAATTAGGATTCTGCCCCGTCCTGGTGACGCTAAGAAAAACTATTACAGATACAATCTGGGAGGAAATGATGTTTGCTACAATACATGTTCCCATTTCTAAGAAATTGTTCAGGTTTAAATTTCCTGCATTACTTAATTCACACCTTATGTGTCCTTATGCTTCAATCTCTTCATGTTTGCTGTTGCAGGATGTTGTTAACGGCATTGAGTTTGGCAGGGGAGATCCGGAGACTTCATGGGGTTCAGTTCGTGCAGCAATGGGACATCCAGAGCCCTTTCAGCTTAATTATATTTCTATAGGGAATCAAGAATGCTCGATGCACTACTATAAAGGTTGTTTATCTTAGTCTCTTCACATTTGCTTCATGTCTGGCTTCACAGGATAACGTTATTTTTCAGACATCATTTAAAATTTCTTTTGGTTTGAGTTGATTGTTACACTGAGATATAAGTGCTTGTCTTGTTTTGTAGAGAACTACCGGAAGTTCTATTCTGCAATAAAAGCATCCTACCCAGACATCAAAATCATATCAAGCTGTGATGGATCTACCATTTCACCAGTCGACCCTGCTGATCTGTATGATGTTCATGTAAAGACTACCACTTGGTCTTCGCTTGGATAAAGTCCTTATCTAATTATAACAAGTACTTTGGTAGTGTTTGACATCCTCTCTGTGGTAGGTCTACACCTCATCTGGTGATATGTTTTCCAAATCTAGAATGTTTGACAACACACCCCGCAATGGACCCAAGGTACTATCTGTGCAACTATTTCTTCAATTCTCATGCTTACAACTGACTGGCTATTCCCTGTGTAATTCTTTAGGCAATTGTTAGTGAATATGCTGTGACTGGAAATGATGCTGGCCGAGGAACACTAGTAGCTGCTCTAGCTGAAGCTGCATTTCTCATTGGATTAGAAAGAAACAGGTTCTTTTATGCTCCTTCTGGTTTGGCATCAGGGTATGGTAGATTGCATTGTGAACTTACGTGTTTCACCAACTGTTTCTATTCAGTGATGTGGTTGAGATGGCAAGTTGTGCTCCACTCTTTGTAAATGACAATGATCGCAGGTAAGTGATTCAACACTTTGGATTGAGAAATGAGTTACAGTGTAATTTGCCTGTCTTGTGCCACAATTTGTCTTCCGAAGACAAGCTACATTTTGGATAATCCCTTGAATTACTCCAAAGACAAACTATGAAATGGAAGGATATCTGGAGATAGAAATATACTTCCGCAATAATTACTGTTTTTCTATTGATGTTTGTGCCATCCACGAAAATCCTTTTCTGCTTAATAGGTGGAGTCCAGATGCCATAGTTTTTAACTCGTGGCAGCACTATGGATGTCCAAACTACTGGATGCTACACTTCTTTAAGGACTCAAGTGGTGCAACACTTCATCCCTCCACCATCCACGTATCAAACTATGACCAATTGGTCGCGTCTGCTATCACTTGGCAGAATTCTAAAGATGGAAACACTTACCTGAAAATAAAGGTGCTTTTATTCTCCCATTGATGAACTTAACTGAGCTAATGATGATAGAAATAACCAATCATAATTTTTTTTGCAGGCTGTCAATTTCGGTAACAAAGGGGTGGATCTTAGTATATCTGCAACTGGATTGGAGAATGATATTCAGACATTTGGTTCCATAAAAACGGTACTTACATCTGGCTGGCTGAGGGATGAGAACTCCTTCCAACAGCCAGACAAGGTTTGGTACACTGACTTGATTCAACGCACTGCAAACTAAATTCAACATGATAATGATTCTGTCTTGGATTAGTAGTTTGTGTTTGAAATTGTAATGTTTATAATGTTTGTCTTGAAAACTCTGGTGTGAATTGCTATAGGTGGTGCCAGTGGCAAGTCCGATAACCAATGCGGGAGAGCAGATGAGTTTTGTACTGGATCCGTACTCCCTCACTTCATTTGATATCCTCTTGGAGTCGAGTCCGAGCGTGCATTCAGTCCTAGAGTCGAGCTTGCGTTCAAGTATGTGAATACAATATGAAATGCGATGACGACAGCAAGCCTCCCATAGGAAAAATATGAATTCGTGAATAGATATAAGCTGCAGACATTGCTTGTGAATAAATATAAGCTGCAGACATTGCTTGTGAATAAATATAAACTGCAGATATTGCCGTGTGTGGATTCTTTGAACGGGTTGGACGTAACAGCTGAATGCATCTTCTGTCGTATTACATTTCGTGCCCAGGTTGTAACAGCAAGACATCCGTTGTAGTCTAGCTGGTTAGGATACTCGGCTCTCACCCGAGAGACCCGGGTTCTCTAGTCCCGGCAACGGAATCCTTTTTTCATTTTGCTGTCTCGCCATTCTACTTCTTCCTTATAAAACCCAGACTGTAGAAACCAATATTTTATTTAAAAGGATTTCGAATTCAATTAATTTCTTTTGTTCTTCAGATGAGTTTTGCCGTAAATTCCTGAAAGGCGCCGAGAAACGAAGCTACTGACCAACTTCTCGAAATATTCTCCGCTGTTTCGGTGAACAATCGATCCTTCATGCACAGCGTTACAGCAGAAGTTTCATTATTATTTTATGGCCATTACATTAGGAATCTTGGCTCACTTTCGAATTTAAAATTCCTACTTTTAAAAATGGCTAAAACGCATTAAACTTTTCTTCCAAATTTCTTGCTCGCCTTCTTCCTATTCCCGGCAGAAGAAGGAATCCCTAGCGGAAGCCGTTACCACCACCCGCCGGCAGCCACCGCCGCGGACGCGCGCCTCTCCCCCGCTCCGGCACCAACTCCCCGTGTCCGCCCATGTCTCCGGCTCTGCCGCCGTCGCGCGGCCGCATCCGGCCGTGGCTGGTGGTGGGCGACCTGTTGCTGGCGGCGCTGTGGGTGTGCGCGGGCGCGCTGGTCAAGCTGGCCGTGTACGGCGCGCTTGGCCTCGGCGGCCGCCCCGAGGGCGACGCCGCCAAGGTCGCGCTCTCCGTCGTCTACATGTTCCTCTTCGCCTGGCTCGAGGCCGCCACCGGCGGCGCCTCCTACAACCCGCTCACCGTGCTAGCTGCCGCCCTCGCCTCCCGCGGCGGCCCCTCTGTCTACATCTTCACCGCCTTCGTACGGATCCCTGCGCAGGTGATGCCTCTCTCTCTCTTTTATCGATATATGTATCATCCCTTTTATCTACTTGATTTGTTCTACGTAGAATCACTTAAACTTATGACTCCATCTGCTAATTTAGTTGGTTAACTTGAATGCGTGATAGATCAAAAAGATTGTACCTAGGTACCATTATCTTTCAGCGTAGGATATTTATTTTGAGTGAGTAACATCACATTGACTAGTAAATAGTACGTTACCATCTTATAATACCTCATAACTACTCCATGAGGTGTTGTTATTGTTATATATACCCCTACAACCATAACAGATGCTATAAGTTGTAATGCTTGACGTTCTTACGTTCTTGAATACACGTGAATAAATATAAAGTGCAACAAAAAAAGTTTCACAATATTATCTGCGAAAGACATGTCGAAAATATCTAAAAGAATTTAATTTAGCACTACTCTTATGAAGAGACAAAAATCCCAACTGTATCTTAAATTGTGATCAATTCAAACCACTTCATAATATAACACATTGATTGTAAAATATGTGGCTTGATTATTAAGATGGTTAAAAAAATGGAGAAGGGTATGGCATATAAGGTGTTGTTACTAAGTGTGCTGTTTATGTGGATGTGAAATTAGGACAGGAGGGTTGAGAGCCATTCGACTAATAGATGGTGGAGATTAGATGTGTCATATTTTATAAGGAGTATAGATACTTATACCTTAGTGGATAACGATCATTTTCTCTTTGGTTCAGCAGTATGTTTGTTACAGCCATATTGATTTATGGATCTACATGTTTGTTAAATATTTTACATTGTTTGGTTATCAGGTGATTGGTTCGATTCTTGGAGTGAAGCTCATCCGAGTAGCTTTCCCTAAAGTTGGTAAAGGAGCTCGCTTAAGCGTTGGTGTTCATCATGGAGCGTTGGCTGAAGGATTGGCAACTTTCATGGTTGTTATGGTTTCGGTAATGCTTAAGAAGACGGAGATGAAAGGGTTCTTTATGAAGACATGGATCACAAGTATTTGGAAAATGACGATTCATATCCTTAGCTCAGATATAACTGGAGGGATCATGAACCCTGCATCTGTAAGTGCTCTCTACACCTAATGTCATGACTGGTCTAGAAATGAACATCTTGGATTTGAACTTCAACACGTGCTCAAATTTCATAGGAGTCAAATTGAAAGTATTATGCAACCGTTGTACTTATGTATCGTCGCATTATGTCATGATTGATCAAGCTGTAGCATTGTTCCCATCATCCACTCATCAACTGGTATGCATCTTCTACTTTCCAAGTGGATCATCGTGATATCAGACCTGGGCAATGAAATCAAGCAGTTTGTAAGATTGCATGCCATTCAGAATTTCTTTCTTCATCCCGAAGATGTGCCATTTATGTTAAAAAGCTACACAAAAGTTATTGTAGATCGCACCAACTGGCTGTGTGATGGATGTTTACTCCTAACAAATAACTAACCAGCTTAGCATTATACTATCTGACATGCATTTTTTAAAAGGAATTATACCTTACACGCATTATTAACCTGCTTCCTGTAATTATTGATAATTAATAAACCAACTTCGATTCTCTAACCATTTTCCTTCTGTTATTTACTGTAGGCTTTTGCTTGGGCATATGCTCAAGGAGATCACACGACTTTTGACCACCTACTTGTATATTGGCTTGCACCCCTCCAAGCAACCTTGCTAGGAGTATGGGTAGTGACCTTCTTAACTAAACCCAAGAAGATCAAGGAGCAAGAAGCAGATGAAAACAAGACCAAGAAGGAATAGACTATTGTTGAAGTAGTGTCCGCCATTTGTTGCGCAGCAAGAATTTCAGTTCCATTTTTTCACAAGACAAGACTGGTTTTGAAACTATCTAAAAAATGCTCATTTGTCAGCTTGTAGGAAGCTTCCTCGATGTGTATATCTTGTATCTGGCTTAGCATAAACTGTGCAGAAGCTTGTACATAATTGTTCAGCCAGATATTGGAAACAGTAGGGAGGAGATGAGACAACTAAGGTGCAATTGCGGTGTACATTATTCTGCACAAAGACTGTTTAAATCGTTGTCTGTTTCAGTTGACAGTTTGTGATTGAGCAATATTTATCAATATGGAGCAGGTCTCATTCTCCATGGTAACTGGAGATGCCAGCCTGTTCTAGTTTTTAGAATACCAAACAATTACAAATCAATACTGTTGCTATTTTGCATTGCGAAAATTATATTGTGTTAATATGACATGTACAACTCACGGCATTTATATCCGATGTAGGCTCAAATTTGTAGATTTTAGGGGAAGAAGTTAAGAAAGATCTTAAAACTTGGCAAACACTACTGAATATCTCAAGTGGTGAAAAATAACATAGTTTTCTGAACTTCTGGTGAAACTACCAGCTGTTTGTTTCATTACCTAGAAACCTAATCAACTATTGGACTGGTTACCGGCAGAAACTGCTATTTGTCTTCAAATGGGCACTGATCGATTACCAAAGTTTAGAAAATCTGAATGTACCAGTGTTGATGTTGACAAACGTCTTGATGAATATTATTACTTTTGTTTAGAACTTCAGATTGCCTTCTTTATCGTCGCAGCTATCGAACCATTGCTATCAGACAACTAAACCTGAAAACTAGTTCAATGACTTTCTGTTCTCCTTTTTCAGGCTAATTTATTCAGGGCTGATGCCGTGCAGATTATATGCTTTATCCAATTCTGGAGAAAAAAATTTGGTGCGTCAAACTTTATTTCATCTACTCAGATAGGAGAAAGATACTGCTCACCAGGTAATTGTATACTTTTTTTTCTGACACGTCTGTAGCTCTGTACCATTTGTTTGGCTCGTTCTGCGCCTTCTGGCTGAATAATCAGTTATGCATTTTTACAATGGAGCTAATCAAGGAGCAAGAAATTTTTTTACATGGCTACAACGTAAGCAGAATGGGCCCATTTGTGTGGCTCCAGGTCCATCGTCCATGTGACATGCTTTTTCTTTGCAGGACATGTGGCCCCTGAAAGACAAGTGGAAAAGCTTCACGTCCTTTTTCCTGCCACTGCCGATCGATCCCCCTCTGCTCATGAAGTATGTTTATTCCCCTGGTGGGAGAATTAAAATGAACATGCAAATATGCAATACTGATCAAACAGTCTCAAAATAAAATAAAATGAAACGAACATAAAAAAATAGAGATGACCAGATTCGATATCATCCTGACATGATCGTCATGCATATATTTATCTACTTTCCATTTCTTTTTTGCAAATTATCAGCAAATAAACGTTCCCTTCCACGGTGTGGGGTTTTCCAGATTGTAGGCGTCTATCTTATGCTGATGATCACGCCTGGGATGCTATTCGGACGTGCTGCTTGCAAGCTTACGCATGAGTAAGTGGTTCGCTCTTGCCACTTGCACCAAAACCCATTTTGTCCCCATGAATGATGTCATATTATTTCGAGGCTTGCTTGTATTCTTTCTTTACAATGGCTGTTTAGAAAATTGTGAAGCATGAGAGATAAATCTAAGAAGTAGCAGAATATGTCGTCGAAACAAGTACGGCTGGGAGTTTTAGGATCATGAAGAGATCTCTGAAATAGACAAAAGCATACATGATTGTATGAAAAGAAAAGTACAGTCAATTACAAGACTAGTACGTGGCTGCTGTCGCTTATCAGCCCAAAAGTTTCAGGCTGCCTACCACCTCCAACCAACTAAAGAGAAATTGAATTTATGTTGCGCATCACAAAACGCATGCTTGTTAGTCCGTTCCTAAGTTATTTTAACAGAAAAGGATTGGTTGACATCATCAAGAATCTGAACAAAAAGAAAAATCCCCAACGCCCAGAGGGAGAGAGACTGCACTAGGGTAGATTTTGGACTCTTCAAGAATTAAGTGGATGATAGCTTCTCATTGTAAGAGAAGTTTCTCAAAAAACTTCTTGAAGAATCAATAATCTGGATTCTTGAAGAATCAGAAGCTGTCATTCACATAATTCTTAGAGAATACAGAACCTACACAATCAAAAACTATCCTAAACTAAGTCTAGAGGTGGGCGTGCGTGCGGTAGCCGGCCGCCCGACACGCCCATCGTGCCGGCCGAAGCCGTCGCGGGCGGCCGCCCGGCTCGCCTTTGGCGAGCCCAAGCACGGTCCATTTACGCCGTGCTACTTCGTCTTTGTCTTGCGTCTTACCAGGGCCTGATCCATTTACACTATTGCAATGAGAGGAAATGACCCAAATTTGCTTGTAGTAGCGTGCGTACGCGATGCTACGGTGCAACGAATGTATAGCCACCTTGATCAAAAAAATATGTAAATCTACAATCGAGCAACACGCATTCGCTTAGACCATCCAAAATAAAGTAGGGCCATGCATTATGCCAATTAATTAAATCATTATTAGCTAACACGCATTCGTTCTCTTGTGTATCTCTGGACAAATTAGCAAAGTAAGTAAATAAATGACAAGAATAAATGTGCACGCAAAGCAAGGACTAAATGAAAGCATGCGAAAGAAACATCCTGTGTGGATATTAGTATTGCTGGCAGTGGACACAAATATTGGGGGGAAAAGAAGTAAATTTTACTAAATCTTGAACATGTACAGAGTTACTGTCTCGTTAAAAATCTTACACCCCGGTGTGGGGTACTTCCGGTAAGGAAAAGAGTACAGTAACTACGTTTATATACATAGACTATCCGATACTGAGATTGTCAAAGTCGGCTACCGCGTCTGTGATCTCCTGATCCTCTGGCTGATGTTGTGTCCTCTCATCTGTACGTTCTCAGTCTTTGAGGCATGTAATTTCCTCAACCATCTCAGGTGTGAGAGACGACCTCTTCGGCTCAAGTATCCTCCCCACCAAACTGAAAGTGGATTCCGACGAGACAGTGGACACCGGAACCGTAAGTACGTCCCGTGCGAAATGGGATAGCACGGGGTAAATACGTTTGTTATTCTTCCACCACAAAAGCAAGTTAAGTTGATTTTCCTCGTCCATGTCAAGCTCGGACTCCATGAAAGACGTGTCAAGGTAGTGGTTGATCTCTACCCGTAGATTCCATTGCGGCCTGCTCGGCATTTCGGAAGACGAACCAGACGACTTGCCTTTCAGCTTCTTCCACATGTTTGAAGCGATCGAACTGCCTCGTGCTTGTTGCGTTGTTGAGGTAGATCTTCGTGCTTCACTTCTGGTGCCAAACTTCTCGTAGTATTTGTCGAAAACTCTGAAAAACTCGTTATAGACATGAGTATAGGCCTCGGAGAAATCAAGATCGAATGCCTCACCTATTCCCTCCAAGGCGCTTTGCAAGTCAGAAAATTTTCTCCGATGATCTAAAATGACAGCAAAACAGTACAAATGTGGAATAGCTTGAAAATATTTTAAATTTTTTTGCTCCATTGGTTCTATAATGGGACGTAAAATATAATTATCTCTATTTTCTTTAAAAGCATTAGCAATAAGCCAAAGCCACTCGATGACTAAGCAAGAAGTTGGGTAGTACACACCAGATAATTGTTTAGTTGCATCGTAATTTTTTTAAAAAAAATTACAAAAATGACTAGCAATTATCCAATCCGCGTCAGTAACCAATACCTCACCATTATTGCAGTTGACGAAGACAGTGATAATGTGCTCGTAGTCTTCGCACCGATGCAGTATAGTATAAGTTGAGTTCCATCTAACCTTCATATCAAGGTTGAATCTTCTTGGTTTCATATTGTTGTCCTTGCAGTACTCTGAGAACTGGGCAAACTTTACAGGTGAATTAGTAATAAAATTGATAGCACTACGTATGTCCTCCAAAGTAGGTTTCATCACATGCAAACCTGCCTGTACAATGAGATTAATAATATGGCATACGCACCTCTGGTAGAGTACAAAACCTCCAATATAAGTCTCCAGGTGCGGTGAGAGATGCTCCATAGCCGTTGTGTTAGCTGATGCATTGTCAAGAGTAATGGAAACAATTCTACTTTCTATTTTAAAGTCATTAACAACCTCAAGTATACGGGTAGCGATAGCATGTCCGGTGTGTGACTCCGAGATTGGCCTAAACCCTATGACCCTTTTGTTTAGTACGTACTCGTTATCTAGGTAGTGCGCAACAACACTAATATATGCTGCTCTTTGGTGAGAGGAAGCCCATATGTCAGATGTTAATGCAAAGGAAAAACTAAGTGTCACAAAGGTCTGTTTTAACATTTCTAGTTTATTTGTAAATATTTTACAAATATCACGTATAGTTGTTCTTCTACTAACATGTTGGTATTGCGGGCAAAAACCACGTTGCACCATTCTCTCAAAATTAGAGCTCTCACCCGTTCTAAGCGGAAGATCCTCCGTTACAATTTTGTCTCTAGCTACGTCGGCGTTGTATACCTATGTGCTTACCGAACCGTCGGTGTTGAAGTTGAGCTGTGTCTGCATGCCCTCGCCCGGCCTCCGTCCGGCCGATATCTTCCTCAAGCAATTCTCCGCGTGTCTCTTCAGATGACCTGTTCCACCACATGCACGTGCAGATAGTTTAGCTTGACAGTACTTGCAAACAGCATACACTACCTCACATCCGCCCACAATTTCGACAGTTTTGTCCATATGTTGTCAGCACCATACGCGTTGACTGCCGGCTATGGACGCCCGTGCCGGCTGCATCGATATGTCAGGCTGCGTGTTCGGTGTGGATACCGACGCCCGTCCCGCATGCACTGAGGTAGCGGCATCTGAGCTCGGTGCATCCGGAGTGTATGAGGCATCATCGATGCCGTGCGTGCCGTCCAGATGACGGTCATCCATGCCGTAGTCTCCCATGCTGGGGGAGAGTTGGCGTGGGTCGATCTCTTGATCCTGACGAGGGGGACTAGGAGAGTGCGGGCGTGCTCTCCTGCTCTTGCTATTGCGAAACATTTTATTTCACAACGAGAGAGCAAAAAAAAGAAAGCAAATAGAGATAGATGTGCAGATTGTGCTGAGCGCCTAAGCAAAAATGGGCAAGAAGGGAGAGCGCGACAGAGTTGTGCAGAACAAATGCAAGCCATCCCCTGTTTTTATAGTGTGTCCAGCGAAATAATCGTTGTTCTGCTGTCGTTGTAAATTCAAATGACGCACGGAAGTACAGTACGAATATGACAAAGCAACTTTATATCATGTCACGCGTCACATTGTTGTTCCGCTATCGTTGCAAATTCAAATGAGGCGCGGCCGTGCTCATGCATGACGAAAATTCAGTCGTTGAATGCTTTATGTCTTTCAATGCTTTACGTCATTTCAATTCTCTTTTTTCTCAGAAGCGTGACATTCAGAAGAGACAGAGTTGAATTCACATGGCTTCTCCCTTGAGTGTGAGTGTCGATTGACATGCATGCACACACAGAAACAAAATTTCTCGACATGCATGCACACAAAAAACAAAATTCCTTACCTTTTCCCCTCTCCTTTTCCCTCTCTCCCTTACTTTTTCTCTCCCTCACTCTCTCTCCCGGACTCCCGGTTTCCTCATGTTGCTTTAGCTAACCCACGCCGCCTCGCTTCCTTCCCGCCCGCCTCGCCCGCCCCTCGCCCGCCCGCTCGCCCCGCCTGCTTCCCCTTCGCCCTCGCTCCCCCGCCGCCGCCTCGCCGCCCTACCTGCCTGCCTCGCGCCGCCCTCGCCTCGCTTCCCCTTCTCGCCCTCGCTTCCCCGTCCCGCCGCTCTCGCCGCCTCTCCTCGCTCCTCTTCCCGCCGCCTCGCCCTCCCTCTCTCCTCATTGCGCTGTGCCCTCCCATTCCTTCTCGGCCGGCCGAGGCTCTCTCTCTCCCCGGCCGTCGGCCTCCCGCCTCCTCATCGCTGCGCGACCAAGTCGCCTCCCCCCCGACCTCCCGCCTCCTCCGGCCGGCCTCCTCGCATGCCGCGCCCCGCCTCTCTCCTCTCCTCACTCGCTCGTCACCGCGCCTCTCCTCCGGCCCGGCCATGGCGCGGGCGCCAAGAAGACACTCGCCAACACGGCAGACGGCGCGCGGCGCGCTGCGCTTGGCGGCGCGGGCGCGGCGCAGCGCGCAGAGGCGAACACCGCCGCGCGTTCGCCGCGCGCGCCGCTGGCTGCGCTGAACCTTTGTCCGCTCTCGGCCGCCGCCCGTCGTGCTCAGTTTTTGGGTCCGACACGGCCCGAACTACAGTAACGGACCGGCACGGCACAGTCGTCTAACGTGCCGGGTTGGGTTTGGGCCGTGCTGTGCCCTTCGTGCCTCGGGCCGGCCCACCGAGGCACGGCCCATGTGCCCACCACTAACTAAGCCTACAATGGTTTACTAGTACATTGGGAAAGTACAAGACAAAGGATCAGCGTGCCCTACTAATCAGAGTGTAGTAGAAGGATCAATTTCATGCTCACACGAATGTTGAATGTCGCCCCTTTTCCTTTCAACAAAAAGAACGTTGAATGCCATGAAATTCTCGTACATGCCACTAGCTGGCCGTGGCGGCTGTCCGATCAATGAAGCCGTCACGTCGCCTCCAATTCACGACTTCAATATTCTGGTCCACCGTGCACCACGCTAGTGCATGTCAGGATATTTCCCGTGCCCGGCCCGAAGGGCGCCAGCCAGACGACCTCGGCACGGAGCCAGCGCCACGGTGCCGACGGCTGTTAGGGTTAGGAAGAGAAAAAAACAGGAGATATCCTACGGAAAAAAACCACTGCAGACAAATTCACTATTTCATTATTAATTTACATGTACATGGGTTAATTTTATATAGTCGGATGAGTTTGAGTTGTACAAGATTTTGACTTTTCTTTAGATATTTGAGAAATCCTTGTCTCTATCAAACTATTTGGATATTTCAGGAATTCTTATTTCTAACAAACCTCCTTTTAACTTAAAATTCATGATAAAATTGTCTCTAGAAAACTTCGAAAAGTAATTAAACACTATGAAAACTAGGTGCGCTGAAACAAGGATTGAAATCTCGTTTCTCTCTGAATATCGTCCGTGGCCGGAGAATGAAATCTCGGCGAGATTTAGAAATTTCGGACAAATTCGGGACGAACTGCAAAAATGGATTTTCAAATCCGGATTTTAAAACCGAAATTTCGGGCGGCCAAGATCTCGGCAAAACTGCACCGAGCAAAAAATGGTTTAAACAATGTCGAACAATTTTGAATTTTTTTTGGAGGTTCCCACATCAGTGATGTTCACATAAAAATTTCAGATGATTATAAGATCTGAGGAATTTTTAAAAATTCAAACATTGCAACTGTCCTGCTAAAACGGTGACCGGGAAGTTTGAACCGGATGAAAAATGAAACAAACCAAGTTAGAAAATTTTTATATTTTTTTTAAATGGTTATAATGCATCACTAATGTTCTCATAAAATTTTTAGATGATTATCAAGCTTCATCAATTTTAAAAAATTCGGACAGTGCTACTGTCCTGATAAAAACCATACTAGCAAATTTCAACCAAATGAAAAATGGTACAAAGCATGTTAGAAAATTTTGAAAAATTTTGTGCATGTTCATGATATATCATTAATATCTCCATATATTTTTCATACGATTATCAAGCTTGATGATCAATACATAGATTTGCTTTAATAATAAAAAAGTTTCACATTTTTTGAAATTTTTTCAAAAGGGTCCTAAGGAAATGCTTAATATCTCATAAAAATTTTAAATCATGATCACACTCCAGGGAATTTATAAAATTCTTACAGTGCATTGTACCATTTATGTTCTTTTTGTTTTTTATTTTTGAAATATAACAAATGAAGTTCAATGCATATATAGATTTGATTGAGCAAACAAAAAAAATTAATTTTTTTTAAAATTTTATAAAATTGTACTGAGAAAATTATTAAGCTCTCATAAAAATTTTGGATCATGATCACACTTGAGAAAATTTATAAAATTCTGATAAGGTTATTGTCCCAATTATGTTCATTCGGTTTTTAATTTTCTAAATATAACAAATTAAATTAAATTATTTTGAAAAATTTTATTCATGATCCTACACTTCTTAGAATGGTATCATAAATGTTTCACGTCATGATAAAGCATGTTCAATTTTATAAAAATCCGATAGTCCGCGGTTTTTAAAAATTATCTCAAAAATTCGGTTTTTAAATAAATTTTCATAGGAGATGACTTTATTAAGTATTATTGATCAATTTTCGGTCAAATTCAGTCAAAAAATGGCAAAAATAGGTCAAAAACCCCCGAGATCTCGCCAAGATTTCCGAGATACTGTAGCAATTTAAAATTTTTTGGATTTTTTTACTCCGATCGGCATTTTAAAACTTGCCCACCTCTAGTAAGCGAGATCTCGCGAAATTTCGGTGAGATTTTAATCCTTGTGCTGAAAGTTCAAAGGACTAATCTCAATAAGAAAGACTGGAGCATTCTAATCCAAACACTTCTCATGAAGTCAAATTGAGCAAACCACCGGTAGGTCTAAATACACAGCTATCAACGAAGCAGACAAAGAAATCTAGGTCTTTAATGATTCATAACCTCAGTAAAGTTTGAGTATGTGCAATTAACCTCCTGAAGCAAATATTCAATCATCAAACGGCATAAGCCAAAACATCAAATGTAGTGATTGATTGATGACGAAGAACTCATATCATAGATTTTTGACATGCTCCATCTAAAACATAAAATTTGGCAAACAATGCTCATTGAAAGAGTAACTTGCATGTGTAGTCATCATGTACTTCAAAATGCTGACTTCAAAGATAATTAATTTTCATGATATGGTTGAAATTGCTGCTGTAAAACTATCAAGATGAAAGAAAACTCTCGTATCGATAATGGAGTATAAATTGCAGTAGACCCCCTCATATCGAGCTATGGCAAATGAACAACGTTGTAGTATCATGCAGAAACAAACTCCTTGTACTTCAATCTTTCATCTCAAACTGATATTGGAGCAAAATCTTCACTTTTAAACAGCAAAATTCCAGAGAGTATAATGCTAGCTACCATCAGGGTGTCATCAAATTATTGAGAATTATGTTGCCAAAGTCTTCATAATGATCGCTCAAGCGATCCAAAATTACAACATATCCAAACGATGATTGAACATTAAATTCAGTTGTCTCCTTAACTAACATTAATTTTTTTTAAAAGCCTCCTCAATCAAATATAGCCCAAATTAACTCATTGTGTTTGAAATACATGCAACTCCACATTAGACTATATATGTACAGATCTTGCCACAATTACCCGTAATAGATGATAGATCGTTGAAGAAATTGTCAATGATAAACCCCGTATAGATGCCGTTAATAATAGGCACAGCAATCTGAATTGTAATAAAATCTACCTCTAACAAAAGCAATACGACAATCGATTAGAACAGAAGATTGTCTACGGCGATGGCGTAGATTGATGCCTAGACATGACGTTGAACAACGTGTGCGCTGAATTTTGGCAAACTATGGTGTTGGAATAGTAGTCGGGGAGAGCACGGGTCAACGCTCAATACAAAGTAGAGTCGTGGAACGGAGTCGTCGAGGTGAGTTGAAACCGCTAAATTGAGATTTTTTTTCTTCTTCCTTTTTCGTGGAACGGATCACGAAGGACGGTATGCCGTGGCCCGGAAGAGGACGCATGCATGCAGGACATGGGTGCGTGCCAACTTCCATCAACGCAGACCGTCAAGATAAGCGCAAGCTTCAAGCTGTCCCGCGGGAAGAGCCAAAAGCCAAACAAAGCCGGAGCCGAAGCCGGAAGATAAGATAAGCACGACGAGGTGAGGCACGCCACGGCCACGCCAAGCCACCGATAGGGAGTCGCCGCGCGGCGCAGGCGCTCCACGAGGAGGAGCCGTAGGAATCTCTCGCGGATATGCAACCGTCCGCGGCTGGTGAGATAGGCGGTTCGCACGGTCCGCGTAGGCAGGCGTGGGCCACGCGCGGCCTTTCCCGTCCGCTTCTGCCCCCGCGCAGCTGCGAGGAAGCTTCCTCTGTCCGTCCCGATCGATCCGGCCGCGGGGGGTAGACCGCGACGCTCGGTTGGTTGGCTCTTGGCTGGTTGGGGCCCCCGGTTTTAGGGTGGTGAAATGAAAGAAACTGGTGTTGTGTGGTGCCTACGTACTGCGTGTCTACAGCCAGCCGATTCGAACCGGCAATCGACTGATAAAAGTGTGACGGATGCAAACAGCCGAGGGGATTTTTTTTCGCGTACGTACGTGCCTGGGTACGGATGCCGATTTTGCGTGGCAAGTTTGGTGTCCCGGCCCCGGACCGTCGTGTTCTGGGTGCTCTCTTTGCCGGTGTGCTTGGCAGTGCTACGTACTGAATTTCTCCGTTCTCCTCCTTGTAGCTAGTGTCGAAACCGCGAGTTAATTAAGATCGATGGACCCAAACGCCCGTCTCAATGCGAGCATCCACTGCCTTCCTGGTCAGGCAGATTTGGAAATTAAATTAAATTATCAACGTCACCTGGTTTTTCTTCTCTGTGGAAGATCAAGAAGCCATTCATTTATGAATATCGTGTATTCGTGTGCTTGCATTTTCTCTTTGCTTCAGCGACAAAAGTAGGAGATGGATGGAGCTGCACGGCTGCTGCGCTCGTCAGATACGAATATACGATCCACCTCCACGCACTCTGTTGCATGCAGGGCAATGCATGCAGCTGCCAGGAAGCTTCCAGTGTGCCGTGGGTAAATCTCCCAGCCTTCTGGTTCTCGGTACTTCGGGAATTTCTATGGTTCGGCGCATTTCTATCAGCAGTTCAATAGCTGGAAAATTGCAAAGTAAAATGTAAATTTATCACCACCACGAACCTAGCTAGCAATAATGACAATGATAGAGAAAAGCAATCATGGAAGCAAAATAATTCGGGACAACTATGTTTGAGGTTATTCTCAAAATATAAAATTTAAAGATACATTTCTATGTTGTAGTATGCCATCTTCTCCGTTCACCTCCACCTTTCCTCCTTTTCTCTTCTCTACTCACTTCTCTACCTTCATTTGTTCCTCGCTAACGCAAAAAAAATAAAATTAAAAAATTTTAAATACTAAGTTTCAACTTAAAAATTTTAAAATTGAAAATTTTCAACTCAAAATGTTTCTATTCGAAAAGTTTCAACTAAAAAGATTAAATTAGAAAGTTTCCTAAAATAAGTCAGCATTCACTTTGACTTGGGGACCTCCTCCGTCGCGCCCCCTTCGCCTCGGCCTCTGCTATCCATTCTCGCATTCTTGTTTGTGCAGGTGGCCATTGTTGTCAGCAACCCACGGAGGAGAAAATATCTCGACACGCCAACGGCATCCAAAAGCATCATGGAGCACAGTTGCACACACTGGAACTGAGAAAGGCCGGAAGACCACCAACGTCTTCCCGCAAGAGAATGACGAGAATTTTAGGCGCAGACAGTTGTAAACTCACCAAACCATGTCCTGAACTAGCATAGGAATAATCAGCTGCTACATTGTGTGCTCGAGAGCCCTTTCTCTAGGGGAACAAACGAATGCGTGCTTGCCCAACGTACGTACGTACCCGCGCCGTTTCCAACTGGATTTCCCTTCGACTTCGGCTACGACCAATGCCCCATCTAGCTGAATATGCGTAACACGTGAAAATCCATCTCCAGTCTAAGGAGAAATTTTGGGTGCTTTAGCTAAATCATATCAAATGAGAAGAAGATAGAAGAAAGTGGTATGTATAGCTAGCTATAGCGACAGACAAGAAATAAGGCATTGGTGATGAGGAAAAATGCTGCATATGACAGTGTTATTTTTTTGTTTATGTCCGAAAGGACTGAGGTGTGTTTTTAGGTGTGTTCAAGTAAAGTCGAGTCCTTCCTCATCAAACCGAAGCCATGCAGCTGGATGGGGCTTTTGCCATGCGTGCTTGCATGGTTATGGTCCACAGTGGCATTTGATCGAGATGCTGACATGTGAAAAACTTCTACGGATGGAAATGGGGCAATGTGCTGTACGTCCTCCCGGACGGTGTGTGGTTATCCATATCCACTGCCAGTAGCAAGTTTTACTGCATCGATCGGAGTTTTGGGTCCTCTACTGTTGTTCATGTGGAGACCGATGCATGCAGCTAACTTCTCCATGCAAACTTGTGTGTTTTTGCTCTCCTAGCTTTCTGTCAGTTTTGAAACCATTCTATAAACTGCATGCCTTCCTTGTTTCTTCTGAGAATTATTTTCAACTCAGTTTGGGACCAAAGCATTGGTGGCATGAGTGGTGGCAGTGATTTGCTGGTATCCATCAGGTGTTCTCGCCTCTATAGTCAAGAGAAACACAGGTGGCAGTGCATTAGATCCAATGTATTCTTTCCTTTCTCTACCAAAATAAGGTGAATTCCTTCCGATATGAATTATGTGCCTTTCAAATTATTACTTTTGCAGCACGTAATATCAATAATTTTTGCATGTACACATTAGACGATCTTTTCTTTGGGTCTCGAAGTGTCACACACGTTTCACCGTCCAAGACATGCACACTCCATGGTATAAGCCACCACAACGTGGTGGTAAGAGTGAGACCGCGCCACATCAACTCAAGTCACTATACGAAAAAGTCGTTCTTTTGCTATATACGGTGGCTTCATGTGGTAGCTATTACTATAGAAAAGTTCATCACAGACGGTTCGGAATCGTCATTACATACGATTTTTCGAACCGTCTGTAACCATATGTCAATGATATTATGGCATATCGCAGACGGTTTCTAATTAGGATCATCTGTGATATAGTAAAATCACATACAATTTTTAATTAGAACTGTCTATGATAAGTTTTTCTACAGATTGACCTTTCTCTGTTTATTGGCTAGCCTCAGAAAATGCTAGCCATGCCTTCTGAAAAAAGCAAATTACAGATCATCACAAGCATTACATCCATTTCAGCAATCAACTCAGATTACATCACAACACAAGTAGATTACGTACAGATTACTGCACGGCACATCCATTTCAAAAATGAACTCAGATATATTAACCAATGGAACTCAATTTTATTAACCAATTAATTGAATGCACAACTACAATTCACAAATCCACAGCACAAGTTTCACAAATTAACCCAAGTGGTAATTCAGAAAAAAACACAACTCCTGAAGCTAAGCATATTGGAACTCGCCTTTTGGATTTAAGACATGACTAAGCAATAAGGAACAAAGTTGTCCTCGAATTCTGATCAGATCGGTTTCTTCCAACACAGTTATAGCCCCATTGGTCTTTTTGTATTGACGAGGAGTTGCATGTTGTGTCAAACGTAAAATCCACATCGGTTATTTCCCTTTCCCTGCTGGTGGCACTGCAAATATATAATTGGTTAGTTCCAAAGTTATTATTACGAAGTTTGATGTAGGATTATTGTGTATAGCGGAACCGAAAACTTAAAATCGTGCTTTAGCTTCGCTCCGTCCTTGCCACAAGGCCCTCTATAAGCTTTTTACACTTTGGACGACCTACGTGATTGCAAAATGTTAGCCTCAGCCATTCCAGGAGCAACGTACATCTTGAACAACTTACATGACCATGTTGTCTATGGAGGAAACGTGATTACCTGGTGAGTAATTTCGGGATAGGATTCAAGTCGTGGCTACCGCTCTGTAAGGAATCAAGATAAATAACCCGTTTTGTGGCTGGATGAATTACAATTAGAACCTAGTGAAACCTACATAGGTATGTCACCGTGGTCAATTAACAAAACTGAGTTGCGTGCACAGTATAAATCAAAGTATAGCAAGTAGTGCAGCACTTACACTGCCACCCTGGGTTGTAGGGTAAAAGTATGAACTCTTTATGTTTTTGAGCCACCAATGCCTATTCCACATATTCATCGACAAATTTTAAATTTTTGTTCATTGTTTGCTTCGACACTATCTGTGGGTCCAGGAAACCCACTGATTGTTTGTTCTGTTTCGCTTCGCAGATTATGTATCTATATATACAAAAGCAAGGAGTTATATATATATGATATTTATCGGTATTACACGAATGTAGATTATGATTGCACACACTTACAATATCCAGCATCTCAAGAGCGCGGCGTCGAGGTTGAAGAGATCGAACAGGTCCTTGAAGTCGATTATGAAGAAGCCCCCCGATGACTGGTCGAACAAATGTTCAAGCTTGAAGCTGACCGTGATACTCATTATATGTTCTTGCACTGGCTTGTTAGCTTGTTCCATGTATCAAGCATGCAATCTAATGCAAGCCATAGAAAGGTTTTTTAGGCGATCTCCCATTACTAAAGACTCTCCTAGCTTGTATAACTGGGTTAACGGGGCAATCGGATAGTCCAGAGTCTTCATGATTTGCTTCGATTTGCCCTTGCATTGCTTTTTTAATATAGGGAGTCTTCACGGGAGACGAGTGGGCAGCAACCCATTGAAAGTCCTGTGATGCAGAGGGCATGACAGCCGATCTGGTGGCCTGCTGAGGTGCAACATGTGACTCAAGTAGTTAGGGTACTTCCGGTGATGGAAGATGGGCGTCCAGGGAGATATCGCTGCTGGGCCACTGGATGAATGTGCCAATGGTATCCCCCAGTGTCACGATGTCATCGTTTGAGGGCATTTGTAGCATAACGGTCTTGAAACTGTTATGTACACCGTCCACATTGACCTTCGTGAAACCTAGCGCTACCAGGGTACCGTGCACCAACGCCCTTTTAGTGGATGGATACGTGAGCCCCCAAGCAGCCTGAAGAGGAAGGGAGACATGGGCAAGTCTCAATTGGAAATTGCACCGCGTGGCCTCCTACATAACGGTACACAATTAGCTAATGCGTCCAACAGCTATATCTATAGAGTATTCAAGAGATATATATTAGTATCTTGATATCACAGACAGGAAATTTGCCGTCGTGTTCATCTGTGTGAGTAGCGGACGCACAGCTGCTCTTACGGGTAGTAGGGCTGAATTACGCACATACAAGATACAGTCGTTCAGACATACATGTATTCTTTCTACTTCAATTCCCAAGGGACAAAGAACCTTCTTGGCTTTGTTGGTGGTTGTCGATAACTCGTTTTCCTCTGGAAGTATGTCCGCCAATAGACGTAAAAACGCTGTGAAACTCTTGTTAGACTAACTGTTGCTTACCTTCAATTTCAGCAGTTCAAGCACGGATGACAACCTTGTGTATTTCGACTTGTAGCCCGAGAACAAATGTTTCTCCTAGTCCTCCATCAAGCCCTGGAATTTACCATATTCTCTGTCGTCACAGTTCTATTCTGCGTCACGCAGCATCTGATTCAGATTGTCATCTTGCAACCTATCCTCATCGGAAGCACAATCGATATGATCATCCGGCATAGCGTTGACTTCGTCGACGATGTTAATACTACCTGCTTCTTGTATATTCTGCTCTTCACCGTGACTGGTCCAACATGTATACCCCTTTTTGAAACCCCTCAAAATCAAGTGTGCTTCAATCTGCGCTGAATTTCGAAACATCCTCAGATTCTCGCAGTCAATGCATGAATAAGACATAAATTGCACCCCCTTATTAAACATATCCTCCTCTGCAGCTCTTCTAAAAGCGGAGACGCCATTAATGTACTCGACACTCGCACGGTTCTCAGCGTACATCCAGCTTCGGTCCATCTATACTACGCATATAACATTTAGTGTTAAATGTCGAAGTACACTAGGTGTGCGCATGCACACATTCTTAAATTATGCACTCCTAGCTACTTCTTGAATATAATACAATTATATAACCAATTACTACCTTAGATAATAAAGAACAAATGGATCTACAAGCTAGATCTAAACACAATCTTCAAATTCTCTCTTCACCAAACTAGCTAGCTAAATATTAAATATAATAATACAATTAGAACCAATTACTAACCTTAGATCACCAAGAACACATGGATCTACAAGCTAGATCTAAACAATCTTCAAATTCTCTTCTTACCAAGCCAGATCTTGAATATAATGCAATTAGAAGCCATTGCTAACCTTAGATCACCAAAATCAAATGGATCTACAATCACCTTTCAAAATCAATTGTCTTCTTTCATCATATCGCCTCACAGCCGTAGCCACCTTAAAGATAGATCTTGAAACCCTAAAAAACACTAAGTGGCTCGGGGCTCTGTATTATATATCGCTAGGAGATATCACAGACGGTTCTATTCATAAACTGTCAGTGATATATATAGAATCCCAGACGGTTTTATTATAAAATCGTATGTGATAACTACAGAAGCTATCATAGACGGTTTTATAATAAAACCGTATGAGATACCTGATATCACAGACGGTTTTAGTTTAAAATTGTCTATGATAGCTACAGGAGTCATCCCTGATGATTTTATACTAAAATCGTCTATGATATTGCTATATATCACTGATGGTTTATAAAGAGTACTATCTGTGATGATGTCACTGATGATTTCACTATAAGACCTTCAGTGATGAGGCGTCTAATATAAGTCTTTCTATAGTAGTGAGCTTAGGTTATTGTAGTTCAATCCTCTATTTTTACTTTTCTAATCCCGATATTATTCAAATTTATACATACATAAGGTCAATATTTTACAAATAGAAACCTAAAGAAAAAATAAACAACAAAACACCCCCTAAAACAATAGCCCCAGATGTCAATCTCTCCCCATTTCTTCCATTCACTTTCCCTATCGCACCCTCTCTCTCCCCCTCACTCCAGGAATTTTTTCTTTAATATTTCTTTTTAAATTTTTTTCAAAACTAGGCGCCGAGGTGAAAAAATTGCAAAACTAGGCTCCGGTCGCCCGTATATGGGGCGATCGCCCCATATACGGGCGATTAGTCCCTCCACCAACGGCTAGAAACGGCGCAGCAAACGGTGGCCCCCCTGTCGCCCCCTGTACGGGCGATCGCCCCATACAGGGGCGACAGGCTCCTTTAAATCCCCCTCGACGCAGACAGCAGCCCACAGCCGAGCGCAGGGAGAAAGAAAGAGAGGGGGAGCTGAGCGCAGGGAGAAAGAGAGGGGGAGAAGAAAGGGAGAAGAGAAGAAGAAAAGGGGAAGCCGAGAAATTTAGGTAAATTTCGGGTTTTTATTGTAGAGTTAGCTTTAGGAATTTTTTGTAGAGGTAAATGTAGGAATTTTTTTATAGGTTATGTAGTATTTAGAAATTTAATGTAGCATTTAATATTTAGGAATTTGTTGTAGTATTTAGAAATTTTAGGATTATGTATTGTTTACAAATTTTAGGATTGTATAGTGTTTAGAAATTTAATATAGCAGTTAATATTCAGAAATTTAATGTAGTATGTAGTATTTAGAAATTTAATTTAGTATTTCAGTATGTGCAAATTTAATGTAGTATTTAGTATGTAGAAATTTAATACAGTAGAAATATTAGACAATATTTAGAAATTTAATTTAGTAGGGTTGCGTATTAGTAATTTTATTATGCAAATAATGTATTAGGCAATATATATACAAATGTAATGTGGTATAAATTTAATTTAGTAGGGTTGTGTATTACTAATTTTATTATGTAAATAATGTATTAGGCAATATATACAAATGTAATGTAGTAGAAATTTAATATTAGGCCGTATGGTAGGCTAGTCGAATCACTTATTTATAATCGTATTTTGTAGTACGTTCAATGTACGTTTTGTTTATTGTATTTTAAAGTAATATTTTTCCGTCGGACGTTGCAGCATGTCGGAGAAATTGTATTTCCAAATATTTTATGGAGATGGGAGATAGCACAGGGGGCGGATAGGGTGGATTTATCATCATTTTCAATAGTCGTACAGGGCATATGTAGACCGAGCGATAGGACATACAGGAGTTTGTTGGAGTGGATGTCTCGGATGTTCAGTTTGGATGCCTGATCGTTGGTTCTTGGGTCGAGCAGAGTGAGCCGTGCGCAAGACTGTTTTTATGGAGAGTTGATTCCTATTAACTCGACGTCAACATGGAGGAGTTATGTTGGATTTGCCGTAGAGCGGGGTTGGCCGCTCACGTTGTTGGTACAGTGCTACCTGGTAGCTCCATCGATGTCGCAAGTTCGTGATGTCGGGGTGGACATTACGGGGGAGGGGGCGTCAAATGTAGAAGGATGCGAAGAGGAAAGTGGCGAGGAGCTCGGAGACGAGGAGCACGAGACTGGTGGTGGCGAAGGGATCGAGGGGGCAGAGGAGACAGTGGTGGAGGTGCGAGGGGTGGCCGACGAGGGGAAGGAGGTGGAGGACATAGTTCACCTGATGGAAGAGGAGGACCGTGCGGATGAGGAAGTCCCTAATGGTGAGCACTCCGACGAGGAGGACAACGCTCCTTAGGTGCCTATCCCTGGTGCGTGGAGCAATTACAGTTTCAAAGACCTAACAATGAATGAAGAGAGCATTGATGCATGGGAGTATCGTGAGAACGAGGTGACGGAGGGGGCCATATATAAAGACAAAGAGGCTGTGATGGATGCGGTGAAGTACTGGGCAATATCTCTCCGGTGGCAATTCAGGGTAGTGAAGTCCAGCAAGAAGGAGTACGACGTGAAGTGAGTAGTTGATTCGTGCCCATGGCGGGTGCATGCATACAAGGGGAAATGGAAGGACTACTGGAAATGCTCTATAGTGATGGAACATAACTGCGAGCTGGAAGAAGTGGAGCAGGGACACCGTAATCTGTCGTCCACTTGGGTGGCAAATGTGTTTTATGGTCAGATCGTGGACAATCCGCACCTGCAGCCTCGATCTATTTTCACAGCCGTGGAGGAGAGGTTTCAGTACAAGGTTAGCTACGAAAAGGCATGGAGAGCGAAAAGGACAGCTCTGGAAATACGGTTCGGGATGTACGAGGCTTCCTACGAGAATATTCCCCACTTGCTGAGGGCAATAGCACGTAGGAACCCCGGTACATCCGTCGACCTTGCGGAGTTTCCCGCGGGTGGTGTGTGCGCGGGTAAGTGGGTCTTGCAGCGTGCATTCTTTGCCCTGGGCGCATGCATAAATGTGTTCTGGCATTGTCGCCTGGTCATTTGCATGGACGGCACATTCCTCACGAGGAAGTATAAGGGCCAGATTCTAACTGCGATCGCGGTGGACGCCAACAATCAGGTTCTACCGGTTGCATTGGCCTTCGTGGAGGGGGAAAGCACGGAGAGCTGGTACTGGTTCCTTGAAAGAGTGAAGCTGGCAGTTGTTCTAGACAGGCCTGATGTTTGTGTCATCTATGACCGACATGCAGGGCTGCTAAAGGCGATCGTGGATATGCAACAAGGGTCCGCTGTTGTGGGAGCAGCAAAGTGGCCAGACCTGAAGAGCAGGTGGTGCATGAGGCACATGGGTGTCAATTTTTTCCGTCAGTTCAGGAACAAAGAGTTTATGAACATGTTCAAGTGGCTGTGCAAACAGAACCAACGGAGGAAGTTCGACGCGCTTCAGAGGACGTTGGATGAACTAACGAAGAAGCAATCAATGAATCCAAGAGATACCGCTAGTTCATCAAGGAACCCGATGGTGTACCATGAGCAAGGAGAGGACCCCACAGCCTTGTGTGCGCTCCCGACAGACGCCCCAAATATTCGGCGTAGGCCGGGGACCAGCATAAAGAGTTTTACCGACTGGATACGACACGAGCCTTTGGAGAAATGGTCCCTTCTGCATAACGAGGGCGGCTCGCGTTACGGAATCATGACGACGAACCTGACGGAGATTTACAACTGGGTAATGAAAGGCACCAGATGCCATCCACTGGTGGGTATAGTTGAAGGTGTCTTACTAGGGACACAGAGATATTTTATTGAGCGATACAAGAGCTCCGCAGCATGTATGTCGGACAATCGACTGTTGTACTCAACGGTTATATCTACGTACATGTCCAAGAAAATAAGAAAGACGCAGACACATCGGGTGACACCGAAGAGTGGCGTGGAACGGAGATACCACGTGCACTACGGTAACCGAGGTCGCAGGGTGCCACCGGAGAGGACTTCCATCCGTGCATACCCGAGCGGTGATCGCGAGTGCTCTGCCGAAACCACGCCGCTTTGCACTTGCCGTGTGCTCATGCGTCATTGCGCTTGCCGCGAGACGCATCAATCATGTCGTCCGTACATCTCCCCCTACTACTACAAGCAAAATATTCTCAACACGTGGCATCACGAGGTGTACGGGTACCGAGTGGATGGATCATTCACAACCGCCCCCTCCGGAGCATCGATGGGTACCGGACATCGAAATGTTGAGGCTGAAGGTCGGGCGTCGAAGGACACGGTGCATTCAGAACGATATGGACGAGTCCGAGGCGCGTCGCAACCGCGGATAATGTAATTTTCGATGTTCTTCGCATCTTGTAAGTTTCGATCATGTACCAGTGAACTGTTGTTCCAATCATATAATTTTCACACTTCCAGTAAGTTGTTATTCGCGTCATGTAATATTTCGATGTACCAGTTAATTGCTATGAGGATAATCTAATTTTTGATGTACCAGTTAGTTGTTATTCGCATCATGTACTTTTTCGATGTACCAGTTAATTTTCTGAAACAAAACAGATACGAACTCTGATGTATTCAAATGATATAATCAATCTAAAAGTATATTAATTGCAATACTTACACGTCATGTAAATATTGATGGTGTCACACTCCCCCAGGAACCACAGCACAGCGCCGACCACCCCACCGCTATCCGCCACGGCGGCGTGCATCCTGGCAACGGCGGCCTCGTAAAGCGGCTGGCCCTTGGCCCGCATCTAGATCCTGGTGCCTCCCACGGCGCACGGCATGATCCCAAGTACTAGGGGTGGTGCGCATAGGGTGAGTAGGATCCAGCAAAGGGGAAGAGGAAGATGCTATTGGTCGGCGCGAGGAGGAGGAAGGAGAGCAGTGCTGCGTCAACCAGGGCATCAAGCAGCAGCCGGCGGGGGTGAGGTCGGGGGGACGCCCGGGGGAGACGACGGGACGAGAGACGGCGTGTGTGAGGCTAGGCTAGGCTAGGGTTTGGGTCAAGGAAAAGACGACGCGAGCGGGTAAATATATATTGAGATCCAAGTTACAAACGATTTTTGGCTAAAACCGTCTGTGATGTGCCCGAGACTCATCACTGACTGTTTTTGCAAAAAAACCCGTCTACGATGACACTTCATCACAGACGGTTTTTCAAAACCGTCAGTGATGAGAAGTTTAATATAAGTCCTTTTGTAGTAGTGTAAAGACTCGAAGCACACATCAGTCCACAGAAGAACAGTGCAGCTAGAATAGAATATTGCCCGGGCACCAAACAGGTGGATGTGACCTTTTTATAGATGTTCTACAAGTAAAATTGCCACTTAAAAATTTAGGTTCAAAATGAACTTGTTGAGGCAAAAACTAAAGGATTAATAGTTTTACTTTGACCAAAGAGAATCTAAAATGACTATATTAGCCGATTGTCCCATTCTAAAAAACACCTATTTTTATGAAATTTCATAATAACCACGGATGCACTTAACACGAACACTACATAAGTACGTATTCCCGGAAAAAATCCTCATAAAATCGATTTGTTACACAACCATGTAGGAAGTTTATATTTGTAGGCAAGACCGTAAGACTCCCTACTTACAGTGACGAAGTCAGGAAGTTTTGAGAGTCTAAACAAGTTTAACTATAACTAAGAGCTTGCCTAAGAAGACACGGCTTTCATGATGGCTGACAGTGGCTAGACTGCATTGAAATTCCACTGCTCGTCGTCAGTGAGCTCGGATATTTGCTTACCCTGTCCGAGAGATGGCTCCACCCTTACCTACGCAGGAGTATATAGACAGGTAATACACAGATACACCTCATACGTTATGATAAGATTATATGCGTATATATACACTAGGTAGAGTTGCATGTGATGCTGCACCGCGCGAAAAAATCTGGTTCGAACCGGTGTCCGTGTTGAATTTGTGGAAGAGTAGTTGCTTTACAAAATAACCGGACCTAAACACAATTCAAAATCTTTCGGGTCGAAAGAACCGGTACACGTGTCGAATTTGCGGAACTACGGGCTTCTTTTTAAAAAATAACCGATAGAAGGACCTGTTCGTGATTTTAGAATCTTTCGAGTCGAAAGAACCCTGTCTGAGTCGAATTTGCAGAATTACAGGGTCTGTTTTGCAAAATAACCGGTGGAAGGACTTGTTCGCGATTTCGAAATTCACAAGGTCCTTTTTGCAAAAAACGGTGGAGGGACCTTTCCGCGGTTACGAATTTTTCGAAGGGTTTTCTCGCAAAATATGTGACGTGGAGGCCCTGCATGCGCGAGAAATCTTCCAGTCATGGAGGTATTACTAGGTAGAGAAACGCGCGATACCGCGTCGCGAGAAAAAAAAATTGATCCGAATTTTTTTCTGCAAAAAATCGTAATTTCGTTTTTTTTGTGGTGTTTTTTTTAAAAAAATTGGCAACTAGGAGGTTGAGAAGCGTGCGATGCCGCGGCATACAAAAAAAATTGATTTGGATTTCTCTACAAAAAATCGTAATTTCATTTTTCTCCGCGGTGTTTTTTTCAAAAAAAATTTGGTCTGCTAGGAGTCATCGACGATGAGCGAAAAAAATCTGTGTTTTTTTATTTAAATTGACTGGCTAGGAGCCGTCGGAAAATTTACGTAACCACGTTTTTTTCTATAAGGACCCACCCGAAATCTCGAGTTTAAAGAACCGGGTTAAAAATTAGCTGGATAGTCTAGGTTTAAAGAACCGATGTCTATGTCGAATCTGTGGAAGCATTTTTTACGAAATAAATGGAACTAAACGTAATTTCGAATCTTTTTGGTCGAAAGAACCGACGTACGTGTCGAATTTGCGGAACTACAAGGTCCTTTTTAAAAAAATAACCGGTGAAAGAACATGTTCATATTTTTTTTTACTAGTTAATCTGACCTAAACGTAATTTCAAATCTTTCGGTTTCAAAAAAATATATACTTGATAGCCTGGATGGATGCCCTAGAATTCTTCCACGCTTAATATATATAATTATTTGCACACTCCACAGTACATAGCGTTCGGCTTTCATGCGGTGAGGGTTTGCCTCCTGCCTCAGCCTCAGCCTCAGCCTGTCTTGCCTGGTCGTGTAGTCTGGTAGAAAATAGTAGAAACTAGAAACCACAAAGGAAAGGAAAGGACAGGCCATGCAGCACTTCGGAGCTGAAAGAGGTAGGGAGGCCTTTGGAGCCCAGTGTGAATGCTCACCTCCCTGTCCTTTTCCAGTGGGTTGCTACGACACATCATCCCCAGTCCCCACCTCCTTATTAGCACCACCTCTCTCCTCTCTGCCTCCATAGCATCCTCCCAAGTCCTCTACCCCCTTGTGCTCTTCTTTGGTTTCCTTGAGTACTTGTGAGAGACTTGCATCTGCAGTTCTTCAAGTTGAAGGTAACGCCAGTGTCTCAACCTGAATCTGTTTCTTCTGTGGCTTTGTGGTGTAGGAATTTTGCATTACTTCTTGTTGAGGTACTGTTCTGAAAGTGTGACATTGGTGTGTGTGTGTGTGGGGATTAGGTACTGGTGTTTTCTGTGAATTGCTAGCTCATTTCTTCTGCCATTTGGGTTGTCCTGTGAAAGAAGTATGTTCTTAGCATTTCCCAGCTCATTGTGACCTTTTCTTCACGCCAACAGTTCTCTTTGATCTTCTTCTTTCAGCAAGTCATATCTGTAAACAGCCTGGACTATTTCTGGCATTTTTGGTGTCTGATAGCATCATATCAATTATCAACTGGCGAGTGGCGATTTTTCCTATGCGGCCTGGCCTCCATGTACCTGCACATATGGCAGTGCTTATGTCATGTACTTTTAGGATTTGAACTATTTTCTTGAAAAAAGCTGGGGTTTTTTGCCTTTTGGCTGCAGGCACATGTGTTTTCTTTAGGATGTTGCATCTGCCTCTGTCTCTACTTTATACATCCTTTATATTGGTGGAGTCAAGGTGGATTGAGTCATTGCTGCTTTGGAGTTGTTTGGTCATTTTATATTTTGATCAGGTGTAGCTTAGTGTTTCTGAGATTAAAATTTTAGTATTACAGAGGGCTGCTTCCTTTTCCTTCTTTCTTGTTTTTTCCTTTTTGGAAAAGAACATAAACACTGCTGCCTGATAGAATAATAGAATATGACAAAAGAATATACTTTTCTGTTCACTGAAATGTTAAATATTGAAATGTTTTACTAAAGCTTCCGGTTTTTTAAATATACGACTTAATAGCGAGAAAAGTTTATTAAATTTGTGGATAAGTCCAGTACTGTTACTCTTAGTTAAATCTGCGTGTAAGCTATTGCCTGTCAATTTTTTTGACAGCTGTATGTTTATTGGGGGTTGCTAGCCCACCCTATACTGGAATGCATTTCCAACCGTATAGAAGTTTCACGACGTTTCATGGGGTTTCAGTTGTACAAAAGTTTCATGAAGGTTTCATATTTCCAGTTTTATATTTCAAGCGGGATTCAGCGTGTTTCATGGAGTTTCAAAAACTGAAAAAATCAAGTTTCATAGTTTCAAAGGTTTGAGAAATTGGAACTACGAGTTTCAATGGTGAGTTTCAGGTTTCAAAAACTGAAGGTTTCAAATCTGAAACTAGAAGTTTTAGCACGTTTCAAATATAAAACTTAATGTTTCTCCATTTTTGCATGTTTGAATCTATAACATCAATTTCAAGATGAAACACCAAGTTCCATAGCAGTATGAAGCTTCTCTGAAACTTAAAGGTTCATGTGTGCTTCAATTTTCAGAAAACTAAAACTTGATGTTTCATACAACTTTGAAGTTTCAAAATAGAAAACATCACTGAAACATCAAGTTTCATGTGAATGCCAACTCCTTCACAACAACGGAAACTTCATTCAAACTTCAATACTCAAAGCTAAGTTTCAAATTTAAAAAATTGAACTTTGAATTTGAAACATGATTTCATGTTCCAAAAATTGAAACTTCGAGTTTCAAATGTGAGCTTCAACCAAGTTTCGGACAAAAAAGATTATAAGATGCAAAACAAGTTTAAGCATGTTTCAACCGAGTTTCATAAGAGATCGTAGAAAGTTCTAAGTGAATTTCAAAAAGTTCGGCAACACTAACAGTTTTTTTTGCAAGTTTCATACTTATTTTATAACAAATTGCGAGCCACTGCCGGCCATTGCGCTCGTTGATGGCCACTCACTCACCGCTGCACTGTTGGCTGCCATGGCACCTCGTCGCTTGCCGCTCACCCACTGCCTCCGTTGATCTGCCACTTGCAACCGAGGCAGTTGCAACTGTGCCCGCTCATGGTCTGCTTCGCTCATGCGCCTTGCCGTCAGGGTGGCTTGATCCTGTGCCGTCACCCTCACTCATGCTCGCCAATGCTGCCGAGCCCAAAGAGGAAGAATACGAGGTCGATGGAGGTAGGCCGGTGATAAGGTCTACCACTGCAAGCAAAGAATCGGTTGACATTGCTCGAGGATGGAGAGAGAGGAGGGATCTCTTGATCGGGATGGGGATTTTGTGGAATTGTGGGATGAGAGAGTGCACTGTAGTGTCTTCGAACGAATCGAGTGCAACCGATCTAAGAGAGTAGTGGGGATTGAGTGAACGAGGGAGAGAAATGTGGGAGCGTCTGATGCCGTGCAACGTGCCAGATCGGATGGTTATTGTCTATGTCGTTGCTAACGCCCCCGAATGCTATACCGTTCACTAGTTTTTTCTGTTATTGAAAGGGGCCCTCATTGTTCATGTTCTAACTTCCGAAGGATGTTTGGATCAATGCATTCTATCAACCTGCCATATAATATTATCCATATTTTTCTTTCCAGTCTTGGTTTCAGAAAGATCTGTTGAACGTTAGTGCTTGATCCCCACATGCAATAGACTGTGTGAAATCAAGATCTGTTGAGCACTAGTGCTTGATCCCCAACAGTAATAGACTGTGTGAAATCATTTTCAAATTTTCTTATATTATATCTAATTATCTATGGTATTCTAATGAATAAATCTTATACAAACAATGGTGTCTGTGTGATAAGATCTATGTTCAAGTACTTAATACAACCTAGTTCTTTTGAAGGGAGTGATCTAGCTCTTCCCATAGTTAAGACTTAAAAGAGAAATTATTCACTTCTTTTCAAAACATGTATGAGAGCGTTGGGTCGTGCTGTCTCAATTTTCTCAAAATTTTGCTATCAGGTTGACGGAAAATGAACTTGTTAACTCCTGGATATCCAGCTTATCAGTGTGTCCACAAACTTTGTGCCTTTATCTTTTCAAAGAACTATGCATTCCTCATTTTTTTCTCATGTATTCTTTCTTTTAATTATGAGAGTTTGTCTCTTAAGAATGGAGAATTGTCAAGTTAATAATCTTCAAAGCCTGATTCATTCAACAATTGTAGGTGTTTGAAGAATAACTTGAGGGTTTATAGGAACCTTTGTTGGAAGATGTATAGGGCTAAGAGAGCTGCATTGTCACCAAAGGTGAAGCGTCGTGTTGGGAAGTACGAGCTCGGGCGTACAATTGGGGAGGGAACCTTTGCAAAGGTTCGGATTGCGAAGAACACTGAAACTGGGGACCATGTTGCTATCAAAATCCTTGACAAGGAGAAAGTTCAGAAGAACAGATTGGTTGAACAGGTCATTATCAGACAATTCCCTTATAAGACTCTGCACTAGTTTTTTGCCGTTCCTTTTATTTGTCCAGACCATGATTCATAAATCAGATGAACCTCAGTTTATTAGAAATAAAGTAGTCGGAAGTTGGATGCTCAGTAAATCTGTATATAGCTTTCATAAATTGTAAAAAAAATCAGTCAACCATACTGCCAATCTTATCATCATTCCTAATAGTTATCATAGGCTATCTATTAAACCAATAAGCAGTCCAAAAAGCTTATATTTCTTACCTTATTGATCACATGCATAATTTTGCAATCTGTGCTTTTCTTTGGTCAAAGTTCATTGCCATCACTTACATCTTTGTATCAAGGAGCAAACTGGAGAAACAATTTTCTTCCTTGGATGTTGCCGTGTTCACATGGGAGCATAGGAAGATGTAACCTCAATTAAGAATGATTCTATGTCTACATATTTGCATGACATCGAGATATACCCACATGGTGATCTTCCAGTTGATGTCATACTACCAACCCAGTATGTCCTCCTGGTGCCTTGTGCTGTTTCCAATTGCTGTCTGAGCTTTACGCAAATTGAATTCAAAATACAATGTACTTAGTTTGCAAACTTCAGCATATGTTTCCATTGTGCCCCCTGGATGCCCATGTCCGTGGTTCTATTTAATTGGCTTCACTATTCTTTCTACTATTCTAACCATGTAGTTCTCAGACAAAGACTTTCATTAGCCACAAAATTCATGGTCAAAACATAAATGTATTGTTTCATATATGCGCTCCTCATATAGGGAATTCCTCATTATGTATACATTTTTTATAAAATGCTGACACTATGTATTTGATATCTCTATGCTGATACCATCCTATATACAGATTAGGCGAGAAATTTGTACTATGAAGCTAATAAAGCACCCTAATGTTGTGCGACTGTATGAGGTAAAGTCCAAAAATCAACCTACGCTAAGATTTATCATTGTACCTTACTAGAAATATGTTTGTTCATGCCTACAGTCTAATATTCTTTGGCTGAAATTTGCCTTCTACCTCAGGTGATGGGAAGTAAAGCAAGAATTTTCATTGTTCTGGAATATGTCACTGGAGGAGAGCTCTTTGAAATCATTGTAAGTGGCAATACATCATCTATCAATTTGAAATAGTTGAAAGTCATATTGTCCTATGTTAGACTATTGATTCATGTTGCATTATCATGTTTTGATTGATTCTATTTGCTGTTATACACTGACTTCAAAATCAGCATACTAAATGAAAGTTTTTTTAAGGCTAATGGGAAGTTGAAGGAGGAGGAAGCACGCAAGTACTTTCAACAACTGATCAATGCAGTTGACTATTGCCACAGTAGGGGTGTGTATCACAGAGACTTGAAGGTAAAGACTTAACCTCCTCGTCATGTGTTCTTTTATAATTTACTATGAGCACACAAGTGCCGAAATGTGACATAATGATGTTTAACATGCATTTCCAGTTAGAGAATTTGTTGCTTGATGCTGCTGGAAACCTCAAAGTATCTGACTTTGGTTTAAGTGCTTTAACGGAGCAAGTGAAGGTATTATTATGATATATCAGTTTGGATTAACTCCTAATAACAGTCGCATCATTGTTCTTGTGCTGATTGCATTTCAATGTTACACCCTAATATTATTGATTTCTTTGGACTCTTCAGGCTGATGGGCTGCTCCACACAACGTGTGGAACTCCAAACTATGTTGCTCCTGAGGTACTATTTTTTGCCCATCATAGTATAGTCATGTGTTGGTTCCACTAGAACTAACCAAGTTTGTCTAACTTAAATTTCTGTTTGATCTTTGTAGGTGATTGAGGATAGAGGCTATGATGGTGCAACTGCGGATATCTGGTCTTGTGGGGTGATCCTTTTTGTTCTGCTAGCTGGGTATTTACCTTTCGAGGATGAGAACATCATCTCCCTTTATAAAATGGTAATACCTCAAAAAGATACGAAAACACATACCTATCAAAAAGATACAAAAACACCTAGATGCTATTATTGTTAATCTTTTCTTACTCCCTTTGCAATCACAGATCTCTGAAGCCCGGTTTACCTGTCCCTCTTGGCTTTCTGCTGGAGCTAAGAAGCTGATTACCAGAATTCTGGATCCCAACCCTACAACTGTAAGTGTCATATATCTTTTGAAACATAGTTGTTCAAATGACTCGAATTAGTTAACCATTTGTTAGCAGAACCATAAGCATGATGCACAAGCGATGATTCCTACTATGCGTCTATGTGCCTATGACTAGACAGATCTTTCCACTAAAAATGGAATTCCTGCAGAGCATAGAATTCATTTTGTATTGATTCATTTTTGTATTGAGTCCTTTTATTAATTTTTCAATGCTGAACAGTAGTTGTGGAATCCCAATTTACCTGGCTTTTTGTTGCTGTTGCATGTTGAACAGCGGATCACCATTCCTCAGATACTGGAAGATCCTTGGTTCAAAAAGGGATACAAGCCGCCTGTTTTTGACGAGAAATATCAAACTAGTTTGGATGATGTTGATGCTGCTTTTGGAGACTCGGAAGTGAGTCAATTGACCCTTTTATTGTTAAAGTATTTAGCCTTTTGTGGTAGGAATAACACGATTAACTATACATATCCATACATTTACCAGGACCAACATGTGAAAGAGGAAACTGAAGATCAGCCAACCTCAATGAATGCATTTGAACTGATTTCACTGAATCAGGCACTGAATCTGGACAATTTGTTCGAGGCAAAGAAGGTCAGAGATAATTCTTCTGCAAACAGCTGTAATCTTGTTACATGTCTTATGTTTGGTTTCTGGTAGTTTATTATCCACTTGTTGCTTATGAAATATTTTTAGAAACTAAATGTTATTGCATCGGTCTTATTTCTACAAATTTTGTGACAGGAGTATAAAAGAGAGACAAGATTCACCTCACAATGCCCTCCAAAAGAAATCATCACCAAGATTGAAGAAGCTGCAAAGCCACTTGGATTTGACATTCAAAAGAGAAATTACAAGGTATTCATATTGCTTACTGTCAACATATGCAATATTTCTCCTGCTACTATCAACTCATTTATGTAAGCCCTTACTATGACTTTCCGTACTTCAGGTCCTAATAAGTTGTATTTTGTTCCTTCCAGATGCGGATGGAGAACCTGAAAGCAGGTAGAAAAGGCAATCTCAATGTTGCAACTGAGGTAAGTGAAAACACCATGCCAACAAAATGTTTCAAATACTAAAGAAGAATTACTCATTCAGATGATGTTGTGTGACAACCTTTAGATATTTCAAGTAGCCCCGTCCCTGCACGTGGTAGAGCTCAAAAAGGCAAAGGGGGATACTCTGGAGTTCCAAAAGGTACTATAAACTTGAGCTATATTCTGCTATAACATCCTTGAGCCATGACATTAGCAATGAATAATCATGGCAAATTAAGCAAGCAACTTAGGTGGTGTTTGGTTCAGAACAGTAATCGCAAATGTAATGGGTTTCAAGTTGCACTGGAAATGAAAACGGAATGAGTGGAAACCAATTTTGTTTGGTTAACCCATTACAGTGTTTGGTTCAGTACAAAGTAATCGTAATAGTGTGTGGAGCTGTAATCCAAACCAAAAGTTGAGTAAGAGTATATGCATAGAAGATTTGGAAGAGACTAGAGAAAAATAGAGAAGATTTCCGGCTAGAAAGTGCGAATCCAGAAACAACAGCCTTGATATCTGTAGGATTTTTTTTTGAAGAAATGGCCAAAATTCACTCAAAAAATCGATAAAAAAGATGGAACAAAATATCAAATAATCAGATCAAGAGTATAAAAACAAATAAATTGGATGGAAGATTCATGCCAAAAAAATGAAGAATAGATCAAAAGTTCACACATCCACAAAAAAAACACATTAGAGGATCTATCCATCCAGGGCTTGTGCTCACGAGTGTTTGGGAGTTGCTCGACGGTGGGAGGCTGCATTGGTCGAGCCGCCTTGTGCCTCCTCCATCCATTGGCAGGAGGACGATGAATCTAGGCATCTAGCTTGGGGAGATGAGATCTCGGGAGGGAGGGGGTCAGGGCTCATGAGGCGGAGTGCTTTCGAGAGACGAGCGGCACGGCTTCCTATGGTGGTATTACCAGTGTGGTTTGATAAGTGAACGGTTTTACTACATAGTTCGATATGCAGACCAAGTTTAAATAGATAACAGATGTCTCACCGGGACTTCTATCCCAAATCGAAACATAGGAAGAGAGATAAGGGGGGCGGCGAGCATGGAAGATCAATGGGGAGCTTGGTGGGGGAGAAGCCCCTACGAGCCCCACTTGCCGTTGATTTAACTTGGCTAACGTGTCATCATACGTGGTAAAACCATTCACATATCGTGCCATGCGATCAATACCATCTTGTTAAACCAGGTTAGTGTGTTATATGAACTGGATTGCAATGTTTAGGAAGTTAAATATCTTGTTTCATAGTTTGGGGTGTTGGATTCGGATTCTTATATGGAATTCTTTAACGAAACTCGATTCCGCCCGATTTGTATTGTAGCGGGAGGAGTACTGGGCCGAGTCGGGCTGCAATGCAATTACATGGAATCTGATTCTGGAGGAGATGAACCAAACAGCTATTTACGTAATGAGTTTACATTGTAGTTGGATCACAGAGTTAAAACTCCGAACCAAACACCGTCTTAGGCTCAAGTCTATAGAATCAATCCATCAATTTGCTGCAAACTTTATTTGAAGCTCAAGTACCATCCAGTACTTCAGGAAAGTAAAACTAAGATTTCAGCAACAGTTGTCTTGAATTATTCCGTTGCAGATTCTTCTGTACTAGTCAGTTTTCTTCGATTGCGAATCATTTTTAGATCCAGGAAATTTTAAGTAATCTTTCCTTGTCATATTTAGCAACTGCCACTCCATTGCTTACACACTCAAGTAACCAAATTGATTGCAATGTCCAACAGTTCTACAGAACTCTGTCGACCCAGCTGAAGGACGTGGTTTGGAAATGCGACGGCGAGGTCGAAGGCAACAGCGCCGCGGCATGAAGCGGCTTCCAGAATTTCACCGGTCGGCGCCAGTTTTTCCCTGTACATAGTTCCGCCATGGGATGATTGATGCTCCTCGCTGCAGAGTCGGTTTTGGAAACAAGTTCGTTCGTTCGTTCGTTTGTTGATAGATAAGCTCCGATGAAACAAACGGGCGTGAAGCCTGCTTGTGGATGAGCTTATTGCTTTATTAGTTCATTTATTTATGGTCCGGAAGCAGATGGAAACGAGAGGCAAAGGGCTATACCGTTCTAAGCTTGTAATGGTTAAGAGTACATCATCAGATAGTACTGCAATTGCTACCCTACCTACTATTTGTTAGTTCAACTTTCTTTGGTTCTTTCGGCCCGGGAGCTTATTCATATTAGCGCATGATATGCTGATGCACGGCTGGTCCTTTTCGAAGATGTTGCATGCTAGCTAGCTCGTGGAATCGTAGTCGAGCAGCGAAAATGAGATGCTGCCGTAGTAGAACGGGCACGTTGGAAGCGACGTGGTTGTGGGTGTTTTCAAAAATTCTGAAGGATTATAACCTCTTTTTTGAAGCATGCGAGAACCATTTTGCCTTGGCAGAGGAAGAAGGAGAAACCAGAACGAGCGAAGATAGCCTGTAATTGTAGAACGAAGTCGCGTCCTGAGAGCTGCGGATGTAGCCATGTCCCCCCGCCGGCGCTCCGAGCTGCGGCCGCATGTCCTCCAGGTGCCGCAGCGCCGGTCGCCGGCACATGCCGTGCGCCGCACCAGCACGTCTACCTCCTCTCGTAGGTTTGGTGCGCTTCCAACGAAGTGGTTCGCTAGCTCTACTTGGACCGTTCCGAATGCCACTCGGTGTCCAAATCCAAATAGCCCCTCGACCATTCCTTCCATGCCGGATTTTCGCCGCTAGATGAAACTAAAATCCGTTGGAAGAATTGGGCCAATTCGCATCACCTGACCTGAGCTGACTTCTCGGCCTTTCCCCAAAGGCCACAGAAGGCGGAATGCAGGAGCAGGCAGCTTCGATTTATGCACTCGAATGGCCACGGTGGTGTGCCGCACCGTCGCGGTTCATATCCAAATCAAATCAAAACCGTCGAGGCATCATCAACCATGTCCTCACAACGGCACTTGATGCCAGCCACGAGCCCACAAGCACGTCTTCCAGAACCAAACCAGGATTCAAGAAGAGAGTACGCAAATGCAAGAGCAGGCCACCCCTCTCACGAAAAAGACAATGCCAATGAGGCCACAGAAAGCTATCGAGATAAACACATGATAGCATGGAATGATTATTTTTCTAGCTTGGTAGCAAATTTGTTTGGCAAATCTGACCCCTTACGAATAGAATTATATAAACAGCCATATTCCGCGGTAGCTCCTTCTGTGGCGCGAGATCGCAGGAGGTGATAGGGTGTGGTCGGAAATATAACTATTTTTACAATTCCATTTAAAGGAAGTCAGATTTAAAAAAAAATATTTACGAGGATAAGAAAATGATCGCTTCGGATAGCAACACCAACCACGCAGCATCTTCGTAGTCAACCGAAAGTCCTCCAAACTTCACCAAACATTGCGTTGGTTCGACGGGGATGCTTCACACGCGACCGGACTTTTCGACCAGCATTTACATATACTAGTCGCATACTTCTTCATGAAAAGCACACAGCAGCATCTGACAGCTACAAACAGAGTCGAGCAGATTTGACGAAAAAGCAACAGCTACAAACGGATTCAACCGCAATCAGGGTTCTTCAGGACACACGGAGAGAGGGGGAGAGAGAGAAAGCAAGCCTTACAGGTTCACACAGAAAGAAAGAAGTTCGATGGCACACTGGAGAGATCATAGTAGCAGAGGGGGAATTTCAATGTTCATCAACTACAGCTACTAGTACCGGTTCTTCAGGGAAGACAAGGAAACAAGAGTCGCATTCTTACTAACAATATGCAATGCACAGTTTCCTCCTTCCGGGTATACCACTGGCTCACTTGGCCATCATCACCTTGACAAACTCCTCGTAGTTGATCTGGCCGTCGCCGTCGACGTCGGCCTCGCGGATCATCTCGTCGACCTCCTCGTCGGTTAGCTTCTCGCCGAGGTTGGTCATGACATGGCGCAGCTCGGCGGCGGAGATGAAGCCGTTCTGGTCCTTGTCGAACACCCTGAAGGCCTCCTTGAGCTCCTCCTCCGAGTCGGTGTCCTTCATCTTGCGAGCCATGAGGTTGAGGAATTCTGGGAAGTCGATGGTGCCGTTGCCGTCAGCGTCGACCTCGTTGATCATGTCCTGGAGCTCGGCCTCAGTTGGGTTCTGCCCCAGCGAACGCATGACAGTTCCCAGCTCCTTGGTTGTGATGCAACCTGTCCAGTGCGCCACACAGACAAACTTCAGATCAAAATCATATAACAATGAGAGGTCAATAAATTATTAACATAACTAAATCAGACGTGCATGAAACCATGAAGTATGCTAGAAGCGGATCTAAATCTGGTCTGGAGAAACAATAATTCAAACTTGCAGTGTCTAGCTGTGTACTACACTTATGATTATTATTGAAAAGGTCGAAAGTTCGAAAGAAAGCCACTTGTCCAACATGACGGGACAGCCAAGCCATTATCCTCCAGGTCTTTGACTGAAGTAAATGAATTTACTATCCTTACAAAATCAGGCCATTCATACAGAGATCAAAATCATTGAACCAAATACTTCCTCCGTCCAAGTTTATATAGCATATTTTCTTTTGCTACATACACCAATAAGATATTAAAAATAACTAGATTATCTCTAAGCAATATATTTAATATATGCATGTAGAGAATAAGTCTGGATATTGATTAGAGGTATAAAAGGAATATTACACTAATGTTTGTATTGAAACATGAAATACACCCTATATTTATAAAAAATAACTATTAAAAAAATACACCATATAAACTTACATGAAGTAAGTACTGCTCTCTCCATTCCTGAATAGATGTTATACTAGGTTCTTATACTTCCACCAATGTAATCTACAAAAGACTACATTATCTCTTTTATTATATCTTTTGATGATGTATCTTACTCTAGTATATGATAATAAATGATATTGAAAATAGCTAAAGAGGAAGGTATAGGAGAAAAAATGGTACAAAAATTATCTCGAATGATATGTATTTAGGAACAAAATTAGAAAGGCATCCAGAAACAAAAGAGTATGTAACAAAGGCCGAAATTATAATCTGAACAGGTCCAAATCCAATCAGGCAATCACTATTATCAGCCATATCCGACACCTAAACAATTTTCTCCACCACGATCCCTTGATCTATTAGTTCCCCATCTATACATACACCAACCTGAAAATCTTCCGTGTCAAATTTCATCCCCTGCAAATTCCGATAGATCTGCCTATACAACGGATAATGTCGAACAAAAGAAAATCAACGCATTCAAATGGCAGAAACCTTGGTGTCCTTGCCACCGCCAAGCGCAAGCCATTAGTGATCGATCTAAAGACACTACCCCTCTACATAATTCAGGCCTAGTGCCTACGCAGAAGACGACCCGAGAGGGGATTTGATTTGGTCCACACCCGGGTCGGATGTACGCCTCATCACATCCGGATCCGAGATGACGGAGGGGCGTCCCCCAATCACGTCAATCTGATGACGCTTTCGCAGCCTAATTTCCACAGGAATTGCAAAAGATCTCTACCCGCTCGCAGCCGTGTATCATACGGCAGTACAGATGCACCCAAGGTGGCATGCCAAGGCGCGGCGGCGCATCACATCTTCTTCTTCTTCTTTTCTTTTTTGGCTTACGCCACACGGAGCCGCAATTCGTGTGATCCTTGGTGCCAGTTACTAAAGATTTACCGCTCCGTAGAATCTGACTACCGGATGCCTGGACGGATCGAGTATAGTACGAGAACTCTTCTACGGGAAGATCATAAACAACGATGTTTCCTTTTCTACGGGAAGCGAAGAACATCCAAAGTGTTCTACTACTACAACATGGGACGGATCATAACAGCGGCAGCGGTACAAGGAGCAGTACAAGGAGGAGATGTTTGAGAGAAGGGTTTTGTTTTTTTACCATCACCGTCCTTGTCGAAGAGGCTGAAGGCCTCCTTGAACTCGGCGATCTGGTCGTCGGTGAGCTGGTCCGCCATGCTATTGCTAGCTAGCTTCTCGCGACGAGCACCGGAGAGAGATGGATCGATGCGGCCGTGGGGAGGGAGGCAGCTGGGAGCGATCTGTGGCCTCGCGTCCGGGGAATTTTACCGGACTTTATACGCGCCCGCCCCCCGTCCCGTCCCGTCCCGTCCCGTCCGTTCCGCCGTCCACGCCTCCCATTAACGTCGCGCTGGGAATTCCCCGAACTGCCCCTCTCTCTCTCTCTCTCTCTAAATAGCCGGTGCTGTTTTCTCTGATGGATCAATCAATCATGTACGTGAGGAGTCGCTGCGGCGCTGTACTTTCTTATGTTTCGATTCGTGTTGGCACAGGCTGGACACGAATAGTTTGACGTGCCGGTGTGCAATATGCATTAAGCCAGCGGAATCGCTAATTCAAGATATTCAATGAGAATGTCCTCTTTGTTCTCACATGTGATGGCATCTTTTTACTTTCTCTAGTTCTTTTTCTCCTCAAAGACAATCTTCAACTATTTTTAAAAGTTTTTAAATCGAAAGTTTTTAATCAAAGTTTTGAACCAAAAGTTTTAAATTGGAAGATTCTAACTGAGTGTTTTTTTAACCAAAAGTTTTCTATCGAATTCATCTGAAAGTTTAGAATCAAATTTTTTTTGTATTAGTGGAGAATGACGAAGAGAAGGAAGAGTAAAAGGATGAATACCCCATAGCATCAACCGGATGTGTAAAGGTAAATATCAAATTAGCGGTACCATGACCCAGAAGCAACCAACAACGTTACTGATTGAGACGGCTGACAAACAACCAGCCCACCAGCAAATGTGTTCTTTTGTCCCGATAATAGCTCGGCTATTATCTAAGCCAATTGAAGAAAACAAAAGAATGACAGTTGTCCACATCTTCTTCATGTGCATACACCGTGATATGGTTGATCGTGCGTATTTTATATCTTAGTGTAATTCGGCTCTTCATGTTAATTCTCTCTCTCGATGTGTAATATTTTCTTCAAATTTGTGTAACATTGTAGGCAACATATCTTGTTTAAAAGCCAAATTGGATGCTAAGATGTGAAAGCTTACATAGAGCGTCGGATGATTGAGCGGCCTAGATCATAGTAGGTGGAGGCCCTCTCTGTCACCCCTTTGCCCTTGCTCTACTCCTTGCGTCATCCCGACTCGACCCGAGTTCCTCTCCTCTCGCGGTTCTAGAGTTAGGGCTCCTCGGCCACCGCTGCCTTTCTCCTTACCACCACCACCACCACGACACCAATCTCGCGAACATGGAGGCGGTGTCTTGAAAACATGGAGGCGGCATCAAGGAGAGATGGCGAAAAATGAACATGTTCATGTTCTTCATAGAAGAATAAAAGAATGAACATGCTCATGTTCAAGGAATTGCGTTTTTGGATTTTTTTTTTTCTCCAAGAAAATGCAAGGAGAAATTACAAGAAGTTCATGTCTTCAAGAAATTGCATTTTCGAATCTTGTCTCCAAGAAGATACAAGAAACAAAATACAATAATATCCGATACAATATATTGCAAGAAAAAATCACAAGGAAATTCCGTAGCTGGATGAAGACAGGAGTAGAGAGGAAGGAGGATGTTGTCGGCGAGGTGGACGAAGAATGCAATCATCAGATCTGGCCTCCCCATCGTCAGCTGCTACGGATCCAATCTCCTCGCCACTAAGGGCCTATTTGGGGAGCTGTGAAATTTGAAAAGTCGCTTTTGGTTTGTTGTCGTAAGCGTTTGTAGTAGTGGTGTGGCTTTTCTTGTTATCTTTGTTTGGCAAACCGTTCTTTGCAGCTTGTAGTTTTTGGGGGGCAACCGAGCGGAGAGGTAGCAACATAGCGAAGTACAGCGGCGTCCAAGTGAGAAGGTGACGCGGAGGCGATGAGATGGGGTGGCGGAGGTCAGGAAAGCGGAACGAGCGAGGTAGGAGGTGGTCAAGCGAAGCCACAGCTGAAAAACTCCTCCCCAGCAGGTGCAGCTTTTGAGGGTGCTTCTGTTGTGGTTTAGTTTCCCAGCTGCTTTGTAACCATGCTGTTTGGGGGAGCTTTTGGCTCAAAGATGAAGCACAGACCCCCCAAACAACCCACGCCCTATCGCCAGCTACTACATGGGAACATGGTGGCATTGTGGACTAGCGAGGCGACCAATTATGGCCACCGGCGATGTGGAGGAAGAAGAACCGTCGGTGAGATGGACGAAGAAGGCATCTATCGGATCCGGCTTCCCCATCGCCGACCTCCACGTCTCTAGTCCATAGCTGGTTCTATACGCCTGTGAGTACGTATTCCCACTCTAAGTATATTGTTTAAATAATATTGTTATATCTCTTTATCCTTTTGGACACTCTAATAATAATTATAAGATACTCCAAAACGAGTTCCATGAAAAATTTGTTATGGTCCACTCTTTATAGCATAATTTGTGTATATACTCCTTTTACATATGGAAAAATGGTATATAGCAAAAATATAAGGCTTCGAAGATTTTTTTTTTAACCATGCCACTTTGGAGTATCTTAGAATTATTATCGAAGTATACCGAAAATGATAAATGAATATAACGTATTCATTAAACTGGTATATTAGAGTACAGAAAAGACTTCATATATATATATATATATATATATATATATATATATATATATATCCTTATTCGTATATAGTGATGCATTCCCTTAAGAGCTCTATCGAGAGATAACATTTGTGTGGTAGAGATGTTCCTATATGGTGATGCATTCCCTTAAGAGCTCTACCGAGATATTGTGCCTGATATTCTCAATCCACGTATTGTTCAAGAGGTCCGCCGCAACTGTTCTGATTTTCCTTCTGTTATCCTATGTGAGGGCATCAAAGACAAGATTTTGTGGAAGTGGACAACACATGGCGAATACAGGGCCAAGTCCGCCTACCTTGCACAGTTGAGGGCTATTTACCGATGAATTTTGTCAACCTCATCCGGAAACCTTGGGCTCTGTCCCGTTGCAAATTCTTCATTTGGCTACTCATGCAAAATAGGCTCTCGACGGCAGACAAGTTACTTGCTAGGGGCTGCCCAAACAATTACTACTGTCAGAGGTGAAGGCACCACCTAGGCAGGGTGGCGCCTGCTTGGGTTCGTCAACGACCTACAGTGGAGTAGCCCAGCTGTCTCCAATGATATTGACATGTGTATTAAACTATGCTTTTAACTAAAAAAGAATTTATTGTGGTTTTTAATTTTGTTTGTGTGATGTGTATATGGATTTGTTCATATTTATTGGATGTAGCTCTGCCACTTACTACTGTCCCTTCTACCCGAGCAGGCACCTCTTCAAAGATTGCCACACCGTTCGACTTCGATCCATCTGGGGGGGCACTGCCGCCTGGATCGGATCGATGTGCAACCATTGACTCAGCTGCTTGGAGTCGGGGGACAACCATTGTCGACTGGTGGGACAGATGCATCCAATCCACGGAGGTGTCGAGAAGGAAGGGCGTTCACTCCCTGCTCATTCTTTCCTGCTGGGAAATTTGGCGTGAATGAAACAGAAGAATTTTTCAGAACGTTTCCTTGCATACGACACGTCTAGTTCAATCCATTCGAGACGAGGTTAGATTGTGGTTTCGAGCGGGAGGAAGTGCATTATAATCTTTTTTGCTAATGATTTCTCCTCTAGTTGAATCCATTCGAGACTCATTACTTTGGTTTTTTTTCTCCTACTTAAATATAAGCCAGCTTTGCTGGGTCTTTAAAAAAAACCTTTTATTTCCTTAATCCATAACCGGAGAAAACGGACTGCACTAACGAGGGCATTTCCGTCGCAGGGTACATTATCGTCTCGAGGGCAGGTTTGTGGATGTTGGGAACATTTTGCCGAGGATTCAAATTTAATTTTTGAATAAATTATTGTCCGGGTCGAAATCCGAATTTCGTTGAAATTCGGATATTTCGGACAAATCTCGTTCAAAATTCAAATCCCGTTCATTTTCTACCGAAAAAACGAAATTTCGGTATATTTGCACTGGCTGAAAAGTGGGTCAAACAATTACGAAAAATTTTGAAATTTTTTTGGAGGTTCCTGACATATCAATGATGTTGCCATAAAAATTTCAGTTGATTATCACATTTGAGGAAATTTTAAAAATTCAAACATTGCTATTGTCCTGATAAAACACTGACGAGGAAGTTTGATCCGAATGAAAAATGATACAAACCATGTTAACAAATTTTGAATTTTTTTTTAATAGTCATGATGTATCACTAATGTTCTCATAAAATTTTTAGATGATGATCAAGCTTCATGTATTTTTAATAATTCGGACAGTGCAACCGAAGGCTGATAGATAAATTTCAACCGAATGAAAAATGATTCAAACCATATTAGAAATTTTTGCAAATTTTTATGGATAGTCTTGATGAACCACTAATGTTACCATGAAATTTTCAAATGATGATCAAATATGAAAAAATTATAGAATTCCTAGACTGATACTACCTTGTTTATGCTAATTCTGTTTTTTATTTTTAAAAGATAACAAATGAAGTTAAAACATTTTAAATAATTTCCTGTTTGATCCTAGACTTCTTAAGATGGTACCATAAATTTGTCATAGCACCACAAAGCTTCTTCAATTTTATAAAATTCCAACAGTGTTTCTAGTCTCAAAAAATTAATTTTTTCGATAAATTATCATCAAAGATCACTTTCTTATGGGTTATTGATGTAATTGAAGTCAAATCTGGCCATAAAACATCAAAATCTGGATTTGTTTTATGAAATCGTCGAAAAAGCAAAGGTACTGTAGCAATTTCGTTTTTTTTTCATTTTTTCTATCTGATCAGTAGTTTAGAACTCTAAGGGTACGAAATCCGAAATTTCGTCAAAATTTGGAACGTTGCATTCTGCCATCTGGTACAGTCAAACAGCCCATGACTTTTAACGGGAGGGCCCGTTTCAGTTTTCCAATAGGACGAGATTACCGTACTACCCCCGACGCGGTTCCGACGCGGAGTGCCTGAGTTTTCTATTTTTGAAATTTGCTGTATTCGAAGTTGTATATTCGGCCGGTGCCACGTCACCTACGCGGACCGTTACTTGTTTGATGGGCTCTGGCCCTTTAGGCCTATATGTTCGGCCCAACCTGACCTGTGAGTGTTTTCGTTTTCTTTTCTTGTTCTGTAAAGAAAGGATAGGAGGGTGAGAAACCATTAACCATGGGACTTAGGGACTTTTGTTTTTGCTTTGGATTATCTAAAAGCTGATTCTGTAATGTGGTTGTAGAGAAACTGATTTTCTAAAAACTAAAATCCAAAAGCATATACGAAGTGGATTGTGAATTCTAGTGTATATGGGTGAGCTGGATTGTGAGAATCGGATTCTAGAATCAGGTTGTTTGTTTTTTTGTTCTGTTTTTGAGATCACAATTCAGAATCAAAAGCTAAAACAAACCCTTAAAAGTATAGTAAGGTGATGTCTGAAAAAGAAAAACACGATAGCAGGGTACATTGTGTGTGTATCCCGATTATTTACATGCATGGTCAAAGTTCTGCAAGAATACGCATGATGCATCAAACAAAGACACCGGCTTTGTGAGGAACAATAGAATGTTGTCAGAGCCACAGACACGGCCACTAAAATGTAACAAAGCCGAATAGTGTGATCTAGATACGGCTTCAGGACATTTGAATTACGTAAAGCACCCAGGAACTCTCTGAACCTCGCAATAACACAATTTTCTTCTTCTTTTTTTTACTGTACAGTAGTGAGTAGCTATGAGCTACAGGTCCAGGGAGTTCATTGGTGGCTTCAAGCTTGCACTTTGATGCTCTGAGAAATAGGAGACGATTCTTCATGACGGTCGGTAGCATCGATCAGCTTCCTTTTACCTTTCTTTACGAAAAGCCTGCAAGGGTTTCGGAGTTTCGACCGGGCCGGTCCTGACATTTTGGGGGCCCGGGGCGAAAACTTATATGAGGTTCCATCCACCTCCTTATATATATATATATATATATAGTCTTATAAGCACATATCATTGAAGAAATTAATATTCGATGCACAAAAATTACTTCTATAGAACACTTTAAAGTTAATGAAATGACAAATGTAAATTGTAATCATAAACACTTACTTGGCACTTGGCATCATCTTAAAAAATTTCTTCTAACATCGACGTTGATGTCAACATTTTCCTCTTCTTCAGAAATCCCAATGGCTGGTTCCTCTTCCTCCACAGCAACTATCGCCAACTCATCATTTGGGTTCGGGGAAGCACTTGTATTACTCTTTAAAAATTTGTCCATAGCTCCTCTCTGCGTTTCTATGAAGTCATCCGCATGTTTCTTTCTTTTCTTTTTTCGCTACCGGATGGATACTTTCTACATGACATGATAACGCATGCTACTGAAAATAATAATAAATGTATCAAAGATTAAATAGTGTAAGACTAATAGGAAAAGAGATTAGGAAGATTAATATTCACTCTGTGGTGATTGCGTCTCCGTCCGATCACGGTTGAATCGCCTGCAGAGCAGACGCCAGTGGCGGGGCCCTAGGCTAGCACCGTAGCACACTAGCACTCATTTGACAAGACACGGCAGCGACAACAGTTCGTTGTTCGCCCAGAACACTGCCTCAAGATTTATGTGATTTGATTTTTGGAAGAACATAGAAAGCAAGAGGCATCAATCGAACAACTAGTTGATCATGTTGTAGACGCGCAGGACTTTGATCATGAGGAAGCTGTAGAGGCCATCCAAGACGCCTGTCTCTTGGACTGCTGGAATTTAGATAGTTTGGTCACTGTGGTGGGCCAAGTCCAATAGCCTATACTAATTGTTGTACACCTGGGGGCCCTTGATTTTTGGGGGCCCGGGGCGGCGGCCCACCCTGCCCCCCCTGGGGACCGGCCCTGAGTTTCGATTGCTCCGGCATGAGGAAGGAAGGAGGCTTGCTGGGATCTGGTCAAGATGAAATTTAATATGCAGGCTTCAGATGGCATCAAAAAAAGCGTCTAAAGCAGTGATCGAGGGCATTGTGCACCTTTCTTTTGTGACATAGATGGACCCTGTTCTTCTCGTCTTTCTTCGTCGTTGCAAATGGGCCCAGATCTAGGCTGGAGAGTCTCGAACTGGACTAGTTGTGGACGACACATATATATTTATCCTTTTCTCTTTATTTCTCTCTCTTTTCAGTACGTACTAGTAAAATTTTAATTGTACTACGAATCATGCTTTGCCAAAGAAGAAAAGGACTGGAGGCTGTTAATACCAAATATATATATATCTTGCAATACTGGAGTTTAACTTTGCATTATCGTTGATCTACATATATGTGGCTGAAAGAATAGTACTATAGCGCTTGGCAGCTGTTCTACCTGCACTGGTTTGTTTTTTTTAGAAAAAACAGCAAGAAAGAATCCTACTGTGTATCTATATCTATATAAATAAAAGCAGTTTGTGATATTCAAGGCACCTCCTTTTATTTTAAGACCAAGAAAATCCCACAATAATCATAAAAAAGGAAAAAATATTAGAAATTCTTACATTATTCAAAAGAAAAAGAGAAGGATCTCCACCGTTTATTTTGGTGGGACCAAATTATAACGGTGCATATTAATTATATATGGATATTAGAGTTATATAACCAATACAATTGTATTTTAATTATGGGAAGTAGAGTTGTATATCAAAGACAACTGTATCGTAATATCTAGCTATACAATTGCGCGGGTAAATCTGCTAGTTATAATAATAGGAAGGTAAAAAAATGCATTTTCAGTGAAAAATGGAAAATAATGTCACAACAGATTATGTAACCAATTCTATATATATATATATGAGGCTTGTAATTATTCTTTGCCTTATGGATAACCATGGCAAACTCTCGTTTGAAAATACTTTTCCACTCTTCAAAGGTTGGATCAATGTGCTGAAAAACCTTCTTGTTCCTTGTCAGCCAGATGGCCCAGGCTGCCAAAATGATGATCCCCATATAAAAAGGTTGCTGAAGACAGTTTTTAAGATAAAAAATGGAATCTTGAACCGATAAATTTTCCGTTCTTTATGGACAAATGTAATTAGGATAATTCATACTATAACATTCTATTTGTTAGCACTTCAGAAAATGCCATTCGTTGTCTCAATGGCATGTGGGTCCAGGGTCAACATGTCATTGAGATAACGAGTGATATTTCCTGAAATACCAATCTTTGAATTAAGTGGTATAGTATGAATTATCCCAATGTAGTTTCAACAATTATGGGCGAATGAGCAGCTCCAAAACAAATGATCGATGTAGAGTCTCCACGGCATGTTCTGCACTGATTTGTTATGTTCATTTTCACCGAGAAGATCTGTTCAGTTTGGAATTGGTTAGATATACATGCAGTAATTTGGTTTGGCCTGTTCCTGCGTCACATTCAGAGGAGTACCACTGCAGACCGCTACAAACTACTTCTTCCGTCCAAGTTTATACGTGTATTTGTCCACAAATATATGGTATCTTTTACGTTTTAATACAAATTAGCGTGATGCTCCCTTTATACCTTTAATAAACATTCAGATTTATTTAATGTTCTCTCTATATATGCAATGAATATAGTACTTAGAAATAATAATTAGGAGCAATCTATCAATTTTTAATATCTCTTTATATGTGTGAGAAAAATACACCTCCTAATCTCTGACGGCAAAGGCACTAATTGTTTTTGGCGGCAAAGGCACGGAAAAAATTCGGTCCCTGATTCGGATCGGAGGACATCGTGCAAAGTTATAGCAAAAGCTCCGCTAGGACGACGTAGAGTCTAGCCAGCCTATAGGCATAAGATTTTCAATCATCTGGCCGGCCTGTGCCTAGCTCTGCTCTGCCTGCGTGCTCACTAAATTCCAAGCATTGCCCGTTCTTGTTCGTTTCTATGTTCACAGTACTCCTAATTTTAATCTCTTTCCCACATCTCTTGGAGTGGGCCATAACAAACATCATCTTATACATATTATACTGTCAAAAATAAATATTTACTGCTTAGAAAGAAACGTAGTGGTAGCGGTGATGACGATGGTACGTTCTCTCCTATTCAACAACCTACTTATCTCAATAACGTCCCCTCTCAAAAATTCGACCGGTTGTGGCGCGAAACCGAGGACGTAGTATAGACCGAGCAAAGTGGTGGAGGACTGGAGGTACAGCGCTGGCAAGGGGCGGGTCTGAGGGCACGTGCAAGCAGGTCGAGCTTGCTGAAGATGACTCAATGTTCTTGGTAATACAATTTTTTTTCATACATAGAAAAGCACAGAAGTTGAATTAGTTGGAATAAAATTTAGGAGGGAAAGAGAGAGAGAGAGAGGGGGGGGGGGGGGGGTTGTGTTACAAATGGTTCAAATAATTTTGCATAAACTTTCCGAAATCCATACAAAACTGTGCTGTGCTACTAATGGAGCGAGTACAGGTAGTCAACTGGTAACTTTCATGGAGCTGGCACTATATTAATTACTCGACTTAGACCCGGCCAGCTCTTCTCTGAGCGAAACTTAATCCCACGCCTTGTTTGTGAGTCTGTGACTGTGTACTTGCAGTGCGCGCGGGTTTGGACTGGAGCCCTCGTGATGATCAGTAGGCAGTTCACTGTGTTCTAAAGCCACGCATCACTTTATTACCCCACCTACAAAGACGGCATCGCGAATCCATTCTTTCAATACTGCTATCATCGGATCAAATCATGGGCTTGTCGGGGACTGACATCCTTCGTCCCGTGGAGACTATGCAGTAGAAGTAATTCCTCTCGTACTTCGCTTGGGAGTTGAGACCCCATCAGCTCCGGTAGTCCGGTTCTTCACTTCCTACGCACGCACGCAGTGACACGATACAACCAAACAGAGCAAGCGAAATGGTCTCACTCAGAAACACAGACTCTTTCTGCACATGGCGCCGCCGCCGTGCGGCGCCTGCGTGGCCCGCCCGGACTGCGAGAGCAGGTCTGCCACCACGTCGCGCACCAAGTCGTGCAGGATGGCGCGCTCCAGCGCGGCGCCGACCCTGCCGGCCTCGCACCGCTCCTCGCCGGCACCCTGCCCCCACACCTCCCCCACGCTCTCCACCATCGCGCGGCTACGCCCTGCAGGCGCCTTGAGGTCCCACCGCCGCCGGTGCCGCCAGCTCCCCGACTCGGCCTCCAGCGGCAGAATCCACCTCGGTATGCTCTCGATGGCCACCACCGGGTGGTGGTACATGGCGACGGCGTGCAGCTCGTTGCCTGGTTTGATCTTGCAGTAGTCGCCTACATAAATGACACAAGAAACCAGACATGTCTCATCATCATTTTTGCACATTTTTTGCGATGAGTTGACAAAATATCGTGACAATGTTGACGTGGCACGTAAACTTAATTAATCTGGAGAAATTAAGATGATGATACATATATAGTATGCGTGTATACGTGAGTTCTATGGAGAAGTGTGCCGCACGACGGTGGCGTACGTACCCGAGAAAACAAGGGCGCGGGAGGGCTTCACGATCTTCGATCCGACGGCGGCATTACCGCAACTAGGCTTGCTATCTGCATCGAGATTCGTGCAGGGAGACGGCCGCTTCCTGCATGGGAATCTCGGGGAGGTAATGGCGTCCAGCACCGAGTCTGGGCTGGGGTACTGCTCCTCGGCCCGCGGCTTTTGCTGCTGCGGTGTCTGCGGCGGCGACGGCGATGGTGACGGCGATTGCTCGTCGCGGCCGTCCATCCACTTGGAGCCCTTGCCTGCCCCTGTAGGAGACGAGACGTCAGACGCGATGGCCTCTCGCATCTCGGCGGCGCGGACGGCCGCGATGATCCGCCGCAGCGTCTTGAGGTCCTCGTCGCACTTCTCCAGCGCCCCCAGAAGCTTCCGCCGCTTCTCCACGGCAGACTCTGGTGGCGGTGGAGGTGGAGAGCGAGTCGGCAGCGGCCGCGGCGCCGCGGCGGGAGAAGGCGGAGCGGACTCCTCCAGGCCCATGAGGCGGGCGACGATGGCCGGGGGCGGCGGCCGGGGGCTATCGCAGCTAGCCCGGCGGTGTTCCGGCACGATCGTCGGGCTCATCCGCAGCGCGTCGCAGGAACGCCGCCGCTGGACAGCCGTCGGCAGCTGCGGATGCGGCTGCGGTTGTTCCTGCGAAGGCGACGGAGCCTCCGTCGGCTTCTTCTTGGGCTGTGGGGACGAAGGAGGCGGTGGGGATGCCGCCGGCGTGGCGTTCTTGGCGGTGAGGCGCTTCCGGTGGTGGCTGCGGTGGTACGGGGAGAGGAGGCGGAGGAGGCCGGCCATGCACCCCACGCTCCGCCGCGGGGCGGCTGCCGACGCGGTGGAGGACGCCGTGGACGAAGCCAGGCGGTGCGCCGACTCCGGCAGCGGCTGCATTGGCTCTCCGTCTCTTAAGCCGTTGTCAGTGTTCAAGCGAGAAGCAGCGAGGCCAAGCGTGTTAGCGTGGCGTTATAATTGAAGCCGAGGACGCGCGTGCAGCGTGCAATGACTGGATCGCCCCTGTAGCTCCTTCGATCTCCTTAATAGTGGGAAGGGTAATTCTGGCATTCGGCTCGTGCGTGCTTTGTTAGATGACGCGGGGCAAAAGCTGTGGAGTGCGTGGGGGAGTATCCGAGTTTAACTGCACTCTGCTGCAGCTTAACCGCTTTGCTAGCTTGTAGGCAGCCCGCCGCAGCAGCAGGTGCGTTGCGCCAGGCAGTGCCGCTTGAGTAATTAACGTGCCATTAATTAAAAGAACAGGGAGCCAGGGAAAGTACATAGGCAGCCACTTAGCTATCTGTGGAGATTAACGAATAATGATCTCAATCATGACGAGGTGGAACAACAGCTTGACAATCGCGGGAATTGCTAAGTGACACTCGAGTGTTTTTTTTTTTGCTTGCACTCAATTTTTTTACCTATATAGTACTTAAATGTGAGGAAAAAGAGTAAATTGATTCCATCAATTGAAGTGCTCAAAAATTAAGTGCTATTTAACAAGAAAACACTCGGTTGCTTCCTAGACACCCCCCGACAATGATAAATTTGCTGCAGGATTTCCATCAGTGATGTTTGGGAACGCATGGGGCTGAATGGGCAGGCCAAGTACACATGGCAAAGGTAGATAAATATACAATGTTTGGATCGAGTTCCCAGCGGCACCAGGGCAGATGAGACATCTGCAATTCTTTTTCGTTGCTTTAGCTTCAAGCTTACACCTTCTGATGCGACACTAGTATATAGATTTGGCCTGGTGCACTCCATGGAAATAACCTCAGGCTTTGACAGGATGGTGTATAATTTCCTCTTCCTTTCTGCTTCCAAATAACGATGTCATGGGAAACGTATCCAAGACCATATGGATCAACTACGTATATATTATTTCAGTCCCTTTTGGGGTTACACTAGTATTCAGTTCTAATCCCGTATGTACTTACTGTATTAGCTTTGATCATGTGTGATCTCTGTGAGATGGGGAAAAAAGCACACCGCAGCGGGTAGCCAGGAAGCGGTATCACCACATTTAAAGAGGAGATCGACGAGGAGGGAATGCATGGATACAGTGGGTAAAAGCAAAAGAGGCCATGCAGAAAAGAAAAGGCTCCAGGCACATCCATCACTCCAAGGTCGAACGAATCCTAGGCTTTGGGACTCTGGCGGGGAGACACCACCACGTGGCGCCACAACGGCGCCTGTATACTGCATACAGCACATCACAAGTGTAGCGTAGACACTAGGCACACTAGTCGATTTTTTTTAAAAAAATACAAAACAAATTCCAGAAATAATATGTCAACTTTTTTTACAGAATAGACCATTGTAACCATTTTAAAACATACTCATATGGCCTCCGTATAGGATTTCTGTCACCGTTTCAACTGGCGACAGAGATCTATCGACAATCGTATTGGCGACAAAGGCTCTGTCGCCGTTGTCACTAGTTTGATTAGCGATAGCCGATAGGCCTCAATCGCAGTTCTAAATGGTGCAGAGAGTTAAGCTTGGTGGACAGAGAAATTTTTGTAACAATAGGTGGAATTCATGGAATACCGGGTTTTTTGTCATTTGATGGTGGAATTCGTTGTAGTCATATATAATAAAGTTGAACGTTTATTGTTTGAACAAAGCGGAGCAAACAGGACAATCCCGCTACATAGCATGACATAGAAAATGACGTAAGAGGCATGGCATATACAGTTCGGTTCGTTGCTTATGTTAGCCTTGCTACTTGTACGGTACAAATGGCGACAAGGACGTGCACAACTTGTTAAGTGCTTTATGTACTCACCCCAACATCAATAACCTCAGAAGATGAAGAGGCTATCCTTACTATGGAGGAGGAGTACCAAGATGATGCAAATGCTTAGGGTTCGAACCTCATCAGTTGCCTATGGTGAACTGGAGAGCTGCTACGCTTATTTTTATCTCCGCTACTGCATATTTCTATTTCTAGTCTAAGCCCTGCGTGGCAATAATCGTGTAAGACACAACAGTTATTACTAAATAATGGAACTATTATCTTATTCTGCTGTGTATGATTGTGATAACATCTATGTTGAGCCTGTGTGCACTAGCGTGACCCTGGACTAGTGCGGTATACACAGAGGGTCCGGATTTGCATATTCGGGTCCCGACATTGTCGCATGTTCTCAAGATGCGTATGACTTACTTAGTGGTCGTCAAACGCTACTCCGTAACTGGGCACTGCCCATTCTTTGACTATTTTCTGTACCTCCCACTTAAATGTTCTCTGAATGGATTGAGCATTAAATGTTCTTCGTAGTGGCACTGCCCATTCTTTGACTATTTTCTGTACCTCCCACTTACTTTTGTAAATCTCTTCTTGTCGCACCTCATTTCGATCATACTTTCATGCAACACCTTCACCCTCATTGACTTTAGCTTGTCGAACTGGTACTCGTTCCACTCTGTAGGGATACTCTCTTTAACTCCAACCTCTCCATCATCCCCACCGTGATCATCAGATAAAGCCTCATAGTCGCAATCCTCTACCTCTATTCATTCGACCAAACCTTCGATCTGTTCTCTTTTATTTGCAATGCCCATCGGTTGCTGCAACTCCGGCATAGGAACATCTACTTCCTCACCTTAATTGCACTGGCTCATCACCCCCTCCCAACATCTTGACTCAATTAGCATGCCTGACTGCGGTTTGACTCCCTAATATAACTTCTTCTACTTCGTCAATTTGGTCTCCGCTTGCATCGCATGGTTGGAAGTGATTTTCTGAAATACTTGGTCAACAATACTAGAGACCATCATCGCTCATTCGCCAATCGTACGTACGAGCTCTATAACTTCGGCCCTTTAATTCCGCTAGCTTCCCACTACATGCACTCCTGTGTATGACTGTCAATACTGTGCAACTTTATATCATACAACTCATGGTCAAATGAGAACAGATGTTACAACTATCTCATAATGGTGCCCCATAAACGCTCATCTGCACGTGACATGCTAGCAACCACGCTTGAAAAATGATCTAGTTAGACCCCTTATGCACCCATATGTGGAACCCCTTTCTCCATAGGGTATTTGAAAATGTACTCGCTCATCCATACATGTCCAGTATTTTCTCAAATTGTTATTATGTACACGACATAATGTCATTTTGTTAACCAATACGTAATGAATTCTTCAATTAATTGCCCCACTATGCATATGTATCACAAAAACCACTTTACACTACAACAAATAAATGATGAAGCTGTCTATAAATTTATTTTCCAATTCCATACTCTCCAACATAATTTTCATAATTTGTCCTAACCTATTCGATCGGTCATCAACCATACCTACACAAATATTACTAATCTACAAAACTAAATAAATATTTACAGAACTACATACCTACATATCGAATTATTTCGGTTGCTAACCTACCATATTTTCAAAATATAATTCAAGAAATAGAAATTCTAACCTAAAAAGTTTACAGCAAATTCATCATCCTCTTCTTCCCCTTTCCCTTCCTCTCCCTGTCCTCTTCTTCTTCCCCTTCCCCTCCTCTTCCTCCTTTTCACTTCTCTCCTCTTTTGTCTCTTCTCTTCTCTTCTTTTCTCCTTCCCTCTCCTTTCCTCTTTAAAAGATCATGTGGAGGTCTACCCGTGTGTGTGATGAGTAATTGACTGTATTTGAGCTTTTGGTGCTCAAGGTTGAAGTTTGATTTAAGCTTGTTTTGTTCATGAGCAATTTGAGTTGCTGTGAGAAGACTAAGAAATTGAGTGGTCGAAACTTTGGCTGGTCGAAGACCAGTGGTCGGACCTCGAGTGGTCGGGACTTTGACTGGTCGGAGGCCAGTGGTCGGGGTCTTGACAGTTCGGGGTTGTAAGTGGTCTCGACCACTAAGGAAGTGGTTGTGACATCTGAGGGAGTTGCCAGGACCTTTGTAAGAGTGGTCTGGCTATTGGTGGTCATGGACCATTTGATCCAAGGTGGGATCTTTTGATGATTGACCAGTCAATAATACTTGTCTGGTTTCTTGTGCATGTTGTTATGATGTTTATTGCATATTATTATGAACAATGCTACGTGATGGTTTGCTTGTCCATGTTGGTTACACGACTTCAATACTAGGTCATGGTGAGGCAGAGGAGACCAGGACTAGGCTAGGAGAGCTGAGGTCCAGAATGGTCATGAGATGCCAGAAGATACTGAGGATGGGAAGTGGTTGCAAGCCGGGAAATACAAGGAGCTGGAGCGTGAGCTTTGGTGATGGACATGAAGAGCAACGGTATGGACCGGGACTAGGCTCAGGGAGGAGTTGAGGTCCTGAACGATCATGGAAGCCGGCGCCGTCATGGTGAAGCGAAAAAGGACATATGGTGCGCCAAGTGACTTGGGCTCGTATGCAAGCAAGGACGGTTCAAGGGATCTAGATGCGTGAGAAGCTTGGTGGTAAGTCATTAGGACCACATGGAAGATAGATGAGATGCTGATTTAAGCCCTACTCAAGCGAAGGAGAATCGTTGGATCGCAGGTTCGTGGGTGGAGTAGTGGTTAAGTTAGTAGTGCCCTGAGAGGTGTGTGTGTCAAAACCCATTATGTTGGGTTTCAGATCAGCCCATGTATGGTTGGGTGAGTTAATCCCAGCCCTTGAGAAAGTTCGTTATGGGAGAAGGAAGTCGTCCAAGGGTGGAGATTGCTCCCAATATGTTATAAATGGAGGGATGCCTCCTAGTGTGGAAGGTGTGGTTGAAACCCACCACCTTGGTTGGAACCAAGGTCATAACCAAGTCTTAGAGAATGGTTCTTTGGTTTCTTTATGCTCTGTTGAGCTTTGCCCACTTGAAAGTGTGTCTTTGTAATCATCCCTTTTTAAGCAATGCAGGATCCAAGTTCATCTATGTCTAAAATTTATTTTTGTTCTTACATTTTTGCTTGGTTCTTTTATGCAACTTGAGTTGTGCTTCACCTCTTTCACATGATCTATTTCTTCTAGATTTAGGACGCATAAGAGGTTGAGGAACTTTTAGAATATGTTTCAACCCAACAATATCCATTAGAACGTACTCCTGCTCAAGTGTTGGTTTCCTTCCTTTTGAGTCTTTGATCTCTCTGGTTTCTTTCATTATTGATCATGTGTTGCCAAGGATAGATGATTGATGAATTAATCTTCTACATATCATATCCTAATCATCTAGGCAAGCTTTTAACAAGATCTCTAGAGCTTTTCTTAAGAAATCAATTTTTGGCTTGAAAAGGAAGGATTCTTGGTAGATTTCATCGTACTCGTTTGAGGGGTGTTTATTTGATGTTCTTGCTTGCTATGATATGTGAGAGATCATCTAAAATAATCCTGATTATCAAATCCCCACGAGCAAGCCAAAGGTGAAGTCTCTGTATTTGATCCAGTTTTGGTGCAACCTTATTTAAACTAGAAAATTATCAAAATTTTGACATCAATCCTTACGATTAAAGGTTATAATAAGTTCCTGACATCCATAGAAAGGTGCATATAAAGTTTCACGGGATTTGGATCAGCCGATCAAAAGCTACATCGATTCTTACTTTCGAGAGCGCGACGATTTACTGTTCACCCGGCACTATTCACCCAAGCACTGTTCATCCGACCTCTATTGGTCGGAGTACTGTTCATCTGAACACTATTCACACCAAACATTTCATCCGACCAGTTAAGAGTATTTGCTCATCCTGACTAGTGCAGCCAGGGTACTATTCATCCGACCTCAACTAGTCGGTGGTACTGTTCATCCGATCACATTTTTGGATTGTCCCGTTCTTTCTATTGTTCTTTTGGCGATTTGAATTTTAGGGGAAAAAATTTATTTGGCTCATATTCATCCCCTCTCTAGTCACGTTTTTTGTCCTTCACTCTTCCTCTCTTCTCTTTTATTTCCTTTCTCTCTTCTTCTCTTTTCTTCCCTCCTTTTCTGGATCTGATCGGGGCTCTAGTCCCCCGGTTGTACGACAATTTTTAGCATCCCCCTATCGCCAATTGAAATGGTGATAGAGGTGGGGGTGGGTCTCTCTGTCTCCAATCGAATGACGACTACTAACCTGACCGCTCGCTTGAACGCTCATGTCACTGTTTGAAATGGCTACAGAGCTATGTTGTCCTTTGGAATGGTGATAGAAGCTATGTCGCCATTTCAAATGGTGATAGAGATATATTTTTGTAATTTTTTATCATATTATTTTTGTAATTTTTTCATATTATTTTTGAAAAAAAAATTCCACACTAGTTTACTAGCACGGGTACTCCACTCGACTACGACGAGCTGAGTACCGCCTATTCCAAGGCTTCAGCTCTGACCACCGCCTCCGCTCTTTCTCCTCCACTTTGCGTGCGCGTACCAGAGCACATGTGTTTGCAACTGGGTAGGAGTACATCTAAGCTACCTACAGTGCCAACAAGAGGTGGGCCAGCTGGCAGGGGCATGTGGGAGGGACAGATATGATCGATGATGCTACGTCCTATGAAGTATAAAAAAAAATAAAGAGGTTACTTAGTGCTGCTACGTTTTTTTATATTCATGACGGACGATCGGTGTAACGTCTCAAAGACCGCTAGAAAAAAAAAATCTGCGGAACTAAGAAAAGCACTAGTATACTGCCCTGTCTTCCGGTTTTCTTTTCCCAGCACGTAATATATGGTCTTTTCCTTTTCTAGAACGTTTGTTTTCTTTTCCTTAATTCCAGGATATTTGTTTCCTTTTCCTTGAGATGATCTTGGAGGTGGGGAGATCATTGTGGGCTACTGAGGATGAGTTAGACACATTAAACAATGGCCATCGGATGTGAGTGAGTAAAACTGAGGAAAGATCTGAGAGGTTAATTTTGATGAAGGCAAGTTTCTGGAGACGTTTCGCTGGGTGCATGAAGATTGGGCCATCTCTAGTGGGGTGCATTATTTAGGGTGAACGTAGAAAAGAATGCTTAGGTGCATTATAAAGGGATATAGATAAGAGAAGTGATGATGGGAGCCGATGCTCTACCCCATTCGTGCCCTTTCTTACGTCTGCCACTGGATGCAGCGAAAGACCCGTCCGGCCGAAAACTGCCGCGTCCTGGGGGCGCGCGAGAGTGTGCCGACTGCCCTGCTGCTGCCCGTGCCGTGCAGCGCTGTCCGCTAGCGTTCGGTGCTAACGGCCCGGTTAGCGGAACAGACAGACATGTCGGGCCAGCCAGCTGCCTAATGATTCTCACTCTTCGTAATCACTTAAACTAGCAATAACCGTTGTGATGTACTCCATTTCGCTAACACGTGGGCGTACGTCAGCTCGGACCTGATCTAGCAGACGCCCACGAGGACCGCGGACTCCACCGTAGCCGTTGGATATGATGAAGCGCGCCCGCATTGTATCCGTAGCACGCTTGTAACTTACACCAAGCAGATACAATAAAGAGACGGCCTGAATGATACATTCATACATCCACCTCTCTCTTGTCAATTGTTTGCATCTTCTCTTTGTGATTATGTATACGATTACAGTATCGTCGATCGATTCGTCGGCCACTCGACTAGCTAATTTGCAGCACTAGCACGCAGTGAGTTAATCTCCTTTGTCAACACTAATTAACTCCGCGTTAGGATTTGAGTTCGAATAGTTCCTTCCGGGGTCCGAGGCAGAGTACAACAATAATTGCCGCGTAGACTGTTGCTCTGTGATGCGCGCGCCGAGATTTTCGCCTAGGCAGCAGGAAACGAGGCCGTGCCCTTTCCATATATCGAGCACGCGCGGAATTTTCAGTGTTTGCGTCATATGCTTCGGTTATTTGGCTCGTTCTCTGAATTTTTTTTTTGCTTTCCCAGCTTCCTTGTCAATTTTTTTTACAAAAATAATTTTATACGAGGAAATTTTTTATTTTTAACTTATGTCAAAGAGCGGAAGTGGTCTCGTTGCTCAAAAGGCAAGCGAGGGTACGGTGAACCGGCCAAACCACGGTAGACAGCGGGGTTCACGTCGCTGTTGAGCTCCCGTAAATCGAAAGGAGGTACCGAGCTTAGTACACTCTGCGGGACGTCACTTCTGCCGCATTGTCACAGCTTGGCAGGTGCTACCGTACTAGCTTATTGCGGTATCCTGCCTCCTCCTGCATTCTCGCGCTCGTCCAACGTCCTCCTAGCCTGACAGAACAGAGGGCACATATCGTCTAACACGCCTTCTAAACTCATCAAAAGAGTCATTTTCATAATTTTGAACAAAAGATAACCGTATTCATAATAAAAAAAACTGAAGTTTTAAGACTAGAAAATCGATCACTTCTTATATGCATCATCCCAGGACGTCCCCGGGCGAGCACACGTAGGGCCCGTGGAGCAACGCCACACGCGCGCGCAGGGAGAGGTCGATCGATGGATGGTGACAGTGGGGAGACGAAGGGCCCGGCCAGCTTAGCCATAGTGGGCCGAATTACGGTGAAAGAGACGGGGAAGGGGAGCGAGGGAAGAGGCGAGCGAGGACGGCTGCCCTTGCGTACTCGAGACAGGCAGGGGGAGGGCGGGCGTGAGGAGACAGGGCACAGGCATCATTGATGGGAGTGCAGCCACTGCGGCAACACGCAGCGCTGCAAGCCTGCAAAGCTAAAATGATCCGCTCCAATCGATTGGGTGCTGCCTGCTCCGTCCATTTACTCTTTACTGGAGTGGAGATGTACCACCCCACGTGGATCTTTCTCACCCTGCTGGCCTCTTTACGCAGGCACAAACATGGAGTATCTCCATCATGGAGGTGATGCGAGGAAAAGATTTGACACTTCTTACCCCGGCCGGCCACGGTCACCGTCCTTGCCTGGTGCTTTTACCATCGCCGACTGTTTCCCAACACCAGCACCATCAGTGAACACGCTTTCTAGAATTTCCAGGTGAATGAACTGCTGCACACACTTCTGCGGTGGCGAGACAGAAACATGACAGTTGTAAGTCACTATCCACTGCTCGATGCTTGCTACTTGCTAGTCTGGGTAGAAATTTGACCGACTGTTGCGCTATTTTTAGTTCTTAAACAGAGGAACGAGCGAAGCAAACCAACCCAGTACATAATGATGACAGTGCAAAACTTTCGCTAGCTTCGAACCTGACAGCACTAGTAAGACAGATCGCAGGTTCGTAAGTACCTCTGTTTTTATTACATGATAACAACATCACCATTAAAAACAATTAAGAATCTAGGAATCACAAGATCTAACTCTTGACACCTAACATTTCTGTGGGTTTCCACGGTTCTCAGTGATATTTCTACACATTTCAGCAACAACGAAATGAGGATATATGTAGGAATTCAGGACGCTTTGGCCCTCTTTGACAGGGTAAACAAACAAGCAAGGCCAACATCATCATAGTACAGCACCAACCAAAGCTCCTGCAAGTTATCGAAAATACCGAACCTGAAGTGCTTTTACAGGAAGAGAGGCCTCGACGTTGCTGTTCATTGCTGGTTTCGCAGTGAGTTGTCAAGCATTAACTTCGACTCCATGCAGCGACTATGCTATCGTTCGATGGGCTTATACAGGACGACGGTTACATATTTGGACTCAAACCTGTGGGTTGAACCAAGGGCCACCAGCGGATGGGCACCCCAGCCCTTCTCGATGAAAAGGTGGTTGAGGACTATGTGCTGGGGCCGTGCACAGCTCTCTTCAGAGTTCTGTGAGTTAAGAACGCCGAGATGGAGCTGAGACGGAAGAGCGGGTGGCTCCTTTGCAAAGTCCTTTTCCTCGGGTGCCTGGAAACTGTAGCTAGAGTCTGGAGATGGAGGAGGTTCAAATTCTGATACACTCTCAACACTTTCAGGAACAAAATCCTGCACGCATGACAATAAATTTCAAAATTTAGAAAACAACGGATAAGGGGACATTTCGACATAGGACCAAAACAGAAGATGCAATGGAGGAGCTCACATTGTGGCTTAACATGACAGGGACAAATCATATTTAGAATGGGCTCCATGATAGGAGCGCAGTTTTCGCACTTGTACGTGCACCCACATGCATTATCCCCACCATCCCACACGCTTCAAGATTTGTGCCCCATTCTCTCTCTCTCTCTCTCTCTCCCCCTCTCCCTCGCACGACTCTCGGAGCACAAATGGACGATCCACGATAGTGCATGCACAAGCGGTTTTGATTTTTCCATTTTTGTCTTGCTTTCTTTAAATCCCAAATTGTCATCGAAGTTTCTTACTAGTCATTCCGTATGATTTACTACCGGTTGAAGTACTTCACAAATTGTTTCAGAAAAACAGTGGCTTATGAAAGAATTTAAAATTCTGCCCACCAACATCAGATTCAGTACAATGAAGTTTAGAACGGAAATCCTTTCACTTACACACAGCTGGATGAGCTGTCTATCGGTTTAAGCACTGAGCCAACAACCTAGCTCAACCTACATAGTACCTTCTCATTTGTTTGATTGTTTTTAACCTGATCCAAAGATTTAGAATGCATAACTTGAGTTACGCTACGGCCAAAAAACATTGTTGAGAACAGTGTTATGCTTGGTATGATCAGTTTCATCAAATCTGTTTTTCTTTGTTTTGTCCATCGATCAAAATTCAGATCTTCAGTGCAGAAGAAAGAATACTCACATGAACATCAAGAAGGTTAACAGCGTTGCCCATGGCATCAGTTTCACAGGGAAGGTCAGGAAGACATCTCCTTTCTCCATCTACAACAAATTTGTAACGATAAACTCCAGATGGAAGGATTAACAAAAGAGAATGATCTTTCCCAGATTTCTGCATGGGTTTCCTGCAATGTATATATAAACATTATCAGAATCAAGTTTGTTCAATTCAAAAGTTACAATTTTATCAGAAGGATTTTAAGTTAATTGGTTTTACCTTGATTTCCAGTTATCCCATGATCCTTCAACAGATACATTCTTTCCTCCAAGGGTCCATACGATCAAAGCAGGAATTTCCTTTTGAGGGGGGCCATCCAATTCTTCTTCTTGTTCATTCATTAATATCTGGTTGAACACTGGAGGTACATCAGCAGCTCTTTGCAGTGGAGGCACAGGTGTCTGCAACATCGGATCAGTCAATACACTGAGAAAGTTCCCGTTTCACACATTTAAGCTTACTGATCCTTTACAAACAAACAGATGTCACAAAAGTATGACAACATTTATGTTAAGACAACAGTGTACAAGTGACCATTTGGAGTAGGGATAAAGGAGACAAGTACAGAGTACAGACTATTGACTATGGCTAATAAAACACAGCTTAATCGTTGAACCAAAATCCTAGGCCAATAAATATCGTCATTGATCATTAAATTTGGTCTCTGTATTGTTGTGCTTTATATTAGCTACTAGTAACTTAAATAAATACCATCCAACAGAAATGCTTGGTTTTCCTAACAAATAGTTTGGACTATACGCAATAAAGACATCAACAGTAAAGTACTTTCAGTAACTATTAACTACTACTTGAGCTTGCAGTAACTTGAAAGATATATTCATCCTGCAAGATATGATCTAATATCCAGCTTGTAGCCTTCTATCATAGAGAAAACATAGACAGGTTACCCAGTTATCTAGAAATTTAAGACCACAGACGGTTATTGCATTCAAAGTAATCTGTATTACAAACCATGAAGATTAGATGCTATATATCACATTGTCACAGAATATAACTTGCCAAAATCAGAATTGTTGCATCTTGAGAGGAAAAATTGAACTGTTATTTGTCCAATAAAGTAGTTACAATTTGCAGCAAAAACAATTTGATAGCAGTATGAAAATATCAGAGGAAGGTATATGAGACCAGGATTTTCAGAGAAAAATCTAGTTTTTTTAGGGAATACATCAAGGAAGAGCCTGCTGCTAGTATGTTATTATACTAAATACATAAAAAGAAACAAATTTACATAACTATTTAGAACTTACAAGGAAAAAAAAGAAAAAGATTAATCCAGCTAGTAGCCACTGGACAATATCCATACTGGCATTTTTAGAGACTCTTAACTCTTAAGCAAATCTATATCAGCAAGAAGTTTTATCCCCATCTTTACTTATTTGGGGGCACCCATAAAAATGAATCTGTTTCTTTGTAAGAAGAAATGCTACTATTCTGACATCAAAGGAACCCCACAACTGATCAGGTTGTTATTCAAGATAAAACTGCCCAAGCCCACAAGAGTTATGGTTGTTATAAAGAGGGGCATTCTAATGAGATATTAAGAGAACTGTACTTGGGCGTATTGTATAGTAAACCACCATGGTTTTGGTGCCAACTAGTTTTGCAGCTTTAAAGATGGTCATGGTACCATACTGCACAGTCAATTCTTTTGTGTTTAGGCTATAACTAGTACGGTGACTGAAATAAGAGTTGGCAACAGTGAATCCATTTGTTGTCTCTTGATTTGCTGTGTAGTTATGCATGATATTGAGTTTTAGATGTACAATGAAAAATTGCATAGTGGTCATACTAAGAGGCTATTAATCAAAGTTACACTAGTCCACAGAAATAATTCAGTGGTATGGAAAACTGAGGGACTGTTTGTGTTGTAGCCACAATCTTCTTATCCTACTGTTTACAGTGCGATCTGGGGCATGTTGTCCACATCTACGTGCAAATACATTGTGAAAAAGAAAAAAAAACACCATATTGTCTTGTTCTGAAGCTGGGCAGAAGACTCATGCTGTGAGCTTTAACATACTCATTTTCATGGATCAAATTTGCCATTCCTGCTAATGCAACATCAGTGAAAAGAATGATAAATGTAGCAACAGATGCAGTGAGTACTAACTGGAAGTCATTTTGCTTCATTTGCTTTCAGTTTAATCAATCCAATAAAGATTACAACTAGCAAGAATGAAGAGAATTTTGATGCTTTGTTGCGTGATATAAAATATTTGAATCCAGTGTATTACTAGAGATTTAGATTTCACAGATAATAAGAGCATAATCCCAGGAAATGCAGCACAAGAATTGGTTTGAAAAGGGCTCGGGTTGTCATCCTTCTTTGAAAGTAACAGATGGTACGACCTCTAGAAGAAATGGAGCAGGAAGGTGACCATAATATCAATCCAACCTTCAGCTGTAATATTACAAAACTATTATACATAGGTGGCTAGGTCGTAAATGAACAGATTATTCAACTATATTTCATTTTAGGCCTTGAATTCTTAGACGCAACTTAAAATATGGTTGTACTAAACATATTCACGTCATTTTAAAAAGTACAATCAATCCATTGCACTCATCTGAAAATGCTATAAATGGCCCTTAAATTCATGCTCATAAGACAAGACAGGTATGTATCAGTGTCAATATGAGCCAGAGCCTTGACTGCCTGAGCAATACATAATTGCTGGTACGCATACAAGTTGAACAGAAAGCCTAGAATAAACCACTTGGACAGAGCCCATTGGAGAATCATTCTCATCACCATCTTCGTCACACCATCTAAGTTAATGACTAGACAAGGAACTGGTGAGAATTTGAGAAGTAAATCATTCTGTCTGTAAGCGTGTCTGGAATTTAAAACAAAACAACAACACCCATAAAATGTTTATCGACTTACAAAACCAACCAACAATTTGCACACACTTCAACCTCCCTGTTCAGCTACACAGCTGAAGTGTCCAAGTACCGAAACATAATCTGAAACGATTCACTGCTGAGGGACAACCAATCAAAGCTCGCGTGCTTGATAGTGCGGGCGCGAAAGAAAACAATGATGTTTTTCCGCATTGTAATCACAAACAACAAGATAAACTAGCAAGTAGGAACCTGATTACCCAAATCAAACAAACAACATCACGTCACGGCACCACGCGCTTCGATCCTATTCACGCACAGAGATCAAACAGTTCATCCACAAGAAGGGCAACAATAATTACAAGCGAATTTGGATAGCAACAAGCCACCTCCAGATCGCGACCACTCCTCGCATTGGGCCCTAACCCAACCAACCTACCAAATCAGTCGAGCCTCCACATCACCCGACCACATCCCCGACAAACTACGCATCCGAACCAAACCATGGACCAACCGAACGAGCAACCGAATCGAGAAGAAGGTGCGGGATCTCGTGATCTGACCTGGGGCACGAACATCCGCGGCGAGAGGGAGCGGCCGGGGCTCCCGGGCGGCGATCCGGCCCCTCCGCCGCCCCCGACGACGCCCACCGAGCACGCGCGCCGCACGTGGTTGCCGCCTCCCCCGTACGGCGGGAAGCCGCGCTCCGACGACCTGACCGACGAGTCCCCGCCGCCGTCCTCTACGTCGATGCCGTCCCCCTCCCCTGCCGCGGCGGCGTCTTCCTCCCTGCCGCTCGCGTTTCCCATGCCTCCCCTCCCCCTCCTCCTCCCCCCCGCACCCCGCGGCGGCGAAATTACGGAAGTGCCACTCGGCGCTGTGCCTCTGCTGTTGCGTTGCGCGAGAAAGGGAAGAAGAGAGGAGAAGGATGGCTTTGGGGCTCGTCTTTTATAAGATCGGGCTCCCCGTTTCCTCGTAATTAAGCGCGTGCCACTGCCCTAGCCCGGGAAGCGAGGCGCGCCCCGTGCACCCGGCGCTCGTGGGTTGCATCGTCACTGTCGCGTTGGGCCCACGTGGCTTGGTCGGTCAGTGGAGCAGGAGGGTTTAGCGTGCAGGGACTGTGGCCCGCGCGTGTCGACGATATTGTTGAGAGCGCCATTGTCGAATAGTCAAAGTCTTTAGGGTTTCTCAACACTCCTTTGGGCCCTTTGCGCGAGATGCATATGCCTCATTAAAACTCCGGAAAAACCGGTGGGAAAAATACTTGGAGAAAGAGTACATAGCATACGCTTATTATGTTGCATGCAATTGCCTCGTTAAAACCTTACGCAAGAAAACTTCATGAAAAACTTGCTAAGGAAAAGAGTACAATTCTCCCAACTTCAATTGCTAATCTTGAGATTCATGTTGGGTATTCATAATTCATGCTCAAGATTCATGTGGGAGTATGTGACATATCTCCCCCTGAAATCTGCACTTCTCTAAGTCTCATCATCCCAATTCCTTTCACGCACCTTTCAAAGGTAGATCTTGGGAGTGATTTAGTGAACAAATCTGCAAGATTTTCACATGACTTAGTATGCAATATCTTGATCTCGTTCATCTTATGCAATTCATGAGCATAGAAGAACTTGGGGTTGATATGCTTCGTGAGATTGCTCTTCACATATCCCATTTGTGCTTGGGCAACACAAGTCTGCATTATCTTCATAAATTATTGTAGGAGTTTGCTCAATGTTCAAACCACATGACTTACGGATGTGGTGAACCATTCTTCCGAGCCATGCACATTCACGAGATGCTTCATACAAAGCGATGATTTCCGAGTGGTTTGTCGGCGTCGAGACAAGAGTCCGCTTAGACGACTTCCAAGAAATTGCTTTGTTCCTCCACATAGGAAAACATAGCCGTTTGGGACTTGCCGGTATGTGGGTCCGATAGGTACCAAACATCGGCGTAGCCAACCAAATTCAATTCATTGTTTCTTCAAAAAGCATCGAGGTCTTTGCTTCCTTGGAGGTAACGGAAGATGTCCTTGATCCCTTTCCAATGCCTTTTGGTGGGTTACGCCAGATCATCGAGCTAGCAAATTCACAGTGACGCAATGTCAGGCCTAGTGCTATTTGCAAGGTACATGAGCGCCCAATTGCACTCGGATATGGGAATTCTGCTCCCGGGACTTCCTCCTCTTCTCTAGGTGTCAGATGGATCTAGGTGCGCTTGGAGTGACCTTCCAACCATTGGAATCTTTGCAGGATATGATTTTTCAAAACCAAACCTTTCCAACACTTTACGTGTGTAGGTTGATTGATGTACCAAGATTCCTCCTTGGACATGTTCAAGTGCAAGCCTAAACAAAACTTGGTTTTACCCAAATCTTTCATTTCAAACTCGGACTTCAAGTATGAGCATGCCTCTTCAATTTCTTCATCCGTCCCAATGATGTTCAAGTCATCTACATAGACGGAGATTATCTGAGAATCCATTCGGGATCATTGTATAAACACACATGGACAATCTTCATTGTTTGTGTAGCCTTTCTTGCAGAGAAAATCACTCAGCGATTGTACCACATTCTTCCGATCGCTTGATCCATACGGTGATTTCTCCAATTTCACACTGCATGAGTTTCTATTTGCTCCATCTTGGTTCGGGATAGGAATTCCTTAGGTACTTTCATGTGTATCTCCGAATCCAAGTTTCCATATAGGTATCTTGTGACAACATCCATTAGCTTCATTCTCAACTTCAAGTTGATCGCCATTGAGATCAAATATCTAAAAGTAATTCCTCCCATGACCGGAGAATAGGTTTCTTCATAATCAACTCCGGACGTTGAGTAAAACCTTGAGCTACAAGCCTTGCTTTGTACCTTACAACCGTTGTTTTCATTTCTCTTAGAACAAAGACCCATTTGTGACCTACGGGGTTTACATGGGGAGGTGTGCGGCATCTGCTCAAACACCTCTCTCTTGTTCGAGAGACTAACTCTGCAGTGATTGCCTTTTTCCATTCTTCCCAATCTAGCCTTTTCTTGCACTCTGCGAAGATGCGAGCTCGGGATCATGATCAATGATTGAGGCAATCTTCTTTGCGAAGTATGCATCAACGTTGGTGTTGCTCTATTCGAGGATTCTCTGTTATTACAAAGTTTATGGCCATTTCTTCATGGGGTGCTTCATGCACTTCTACTTGCTCTTCGCCGCTTTTCCCTATCGCAGAGCAAGTTCCTTTAGCTTTTCATCGCCTATGTGTGCGCACACATTATTTCCGCGACTTCTGCGATGGAAGATTCAAGTGCGGAATTGCCTTTCCTTTTGGCTTCTTTCCGGTGCAGTCTCAACTGGCTCCCTTCTTTCCTTGGGGCATTTTCGTGATTGGTTGTGGTAAGTCCTCTCGCCCTTGATTTTCTCGGACGTCTCCGGTACTTTGGGTTTGAGGAGCGATTATCTGCTCTTTTCTTTGAGGCCTCGAGCAGGTTGAGGATACCTTCTATTTTCTTTGGTATTTCCACCCTCTCGGTGCATTTCTTGCGGGTACATGCGACTTAACCACGCCCTTGGATCACAAAATGATCAGGCGGTTCATTTGCTAAATTATGCAAATCAATTATCTTCGGACTTCTTGATTTGCTTCATTAGTGCGGGGTCATGTGCGGGGATCGGTGGAATGCCATATGATTTCCGGCATTTTTCATCCAAAGGTTGATTTCTCCCTAATGACGGAAACGATCCTCGTCAAAGATGCAATCGTGAACGGGCAGTATGCAAATCTCGATTATGGGTTCCAAATACCGATTATGGATGCACTTTCATAACCAACGATATCCCAGACTTGCGGAGAGGGCCCATTGCGATCCATGAGGGTGGTATAGGTACATATACCATACACCCAAATTTTCTAAGATGGGAGATCTTGGGATAATCCGTGCACAAGCCGCATAGGAGAATGGATGTTGTAGGCCGACGGTCTAAAATTGATAAGAGCTGCTGCGTGCAGATGCGTGTCCCCAACAAGTGTTGGGCAAGTTACAACTCGCAAAAGTGGTGCGGCAATGAACTTAATCCTCTTTATTAGTGCTTCGCTAGTCCATTCTGCGTATGGGCGTGCGGATGCGGAGTGCTCAATCGCTATCCTGTTCTTTGTGCAATAATCATCAAATGCCTTTGAAGTAAATTCTCGGCATTGTCCATTCGATGGACTTCACGCGATGATCGGGAAAGCATTCTTAATTCTTATGATCTGCGAGATCGACTTTGCAAAAGCATGGTTTCTTGTTGACAACAAGCATACATGCGACCATTTCGAGGAAGCATCGATGAGCACCATAAAGTATCGAAGCGGCCCGACAGGGTGAATCGGACCGCAAATATCCCCTGGATGCGTTCGGGAATGCAGGATTTCACTTTGCACTTTCATGACAGAGGGTCTAGTTATTAATTTCCGTAGCACATGCGGGCACACAAAATCTTCATGATTCGGAAATTTTTAACATTAATGCCATGACCACGTGAGTTGTTCACTATATTTCTCATCATTCTAAGACCGGGATGACCTAATCTACCATGCCATAAAGAAAATAACTTAGAGCTTCTAAAAGCAGTCTTCAAGGAAGTATACACTTGGTGCATGAATATTCGTGTAGTACAACCTGATTCATATGAGGGACATTTTTCTAATACCATTTTTCCACATACCGCGTGCTTCACAATGCACAAGTATTCTTTGCCATTTTCTTCATTGGTTTCTACGTGAAAACCATTGGCGCGGATGTCTTTAAAGCTTAAGAGAGCGCGTTGATTCGAGGTACAAAAGGGCTTCTTCAATTACCAAAGTTGTACCCATAGGCAATATAATAGTGGCTCTTCCTGAGCCGATTACATATGAGTCGCTTCCTGCGATCGTAGTAATCTTTCCAGCGTTCTTCGTGATCGACTGGAAATACTTAGACTCTCTTAAGATGGTATTTGTTGTGCCACTATCAACAATGCATATCTCTTCCATTTGGGCGCTACACGATTTCTAGATAAAAGAAATATAATTCCAATCAAACAGAGGCAAAATAATTCAAATATTGCTTGTAAATGAAAGAAAATACTGGAATAAAGAATAAATTGCGTATTTATTCATGAAAGAAGTATGCTCTTCTAGAGCTTACTATTCATTATTAAAAAAAAATGCTAACAACCATAATCTAAAAGAAAATGCGATTCATGCATTTAAACGGCAGTGCATGGTTTGATTGTTCTGCTCGACGGTAGGTTTCACGTCCTGCGAGGACCCTAGACCAATCGCAGCACGGAGCTTCTTGCCCTCAAGAACTATCTTCATGTCCGATGCCCAAGTGAGGTAGTTCTGATCATGCAGGTCGATTCTTCAAACTCACGATTCACGATTCATGATTTCAAAATTCTGGTTTAGATTACTGCGTGTAATCTGATAAAAAATGGTTGCAAAAAGCATAAAGTGCAGAAAAATAAATACATGTGCATTGCATTATATAAAATAAAGCAAGAGATTCAAATTCATAAAGAAAATTCATAAAATAGAGAAATAAAGCAAGAAAAAATTAAAAACAGAGCCAAATAAATCTTCTTGATTTTACGGCAATTTTAAAATTTTACGCAATTTTTCTGCATTTTTTTCTTTCTTTCCTTTCCTTTTCTTTTCTTTTCTCCTTTTTTTTGGTTGAGCACGCTTCTTTGGGCCTCCGCTTTGGCCCATTTAAGCATCGCGGCTAGGGTTCCCACCCCTAGCCGCCATACCACGCCTCCTTGCTTTTCATTGCGCGCATGCGGTTAGCCGTTGTCTTGCGCGCGCCCGCCACGCCCTTCTTTCCATTTCGCGATGCGCTTTGCCCTCGTCTCGTGCCGTCGCCGCGTCTCACGCCGCTTCATTTTCCTTGGCTTCTGCGTTTCGTGCGGCATGGCCGAGGTGACGATGATGCGATGCTGGCCGGAACAGTGGCAACCGCGCTGGTGGCCGGCGACTTCAAGCGCGGTCCCAGTCGGGCGACGGTGGCGGCGGTCGAGGCGAGCGCCCGTGGGCGAGGGCGTGCGGCCGCGAGCCGAGGACGCTGGTGTGCCAAGGCGCAGACACGGCCGAGGTAAAAGCGGCTGCTGGCGCGCGGTGGCGGCGCCGGCCGAGGCGGTGGCCGGCTTCATGCGGCTGGCGGCGCGGAGTCTTGAGAGCGGCGGCGCCGCCGAGGCGGTGGCGACAGGATGGCCGCAAGCCGAGGCGGAGGCGGCGGCGACGTTGCGTCTTGAAAGCAAGCGCGCGGCGCGGCGGCGCGGCAAGACGGCGGGCCGGCGTTAAGCGCAATGAGGCGAGGCCGGTGGTGGCGTGGTGGCTGCGGCCGCGTACCGGCAGACACGAGCGGTCGCGAACGAGCGCCGCAGCGGCGGCCGTGCCGTGCCGTGCGGCGAGGGCGAGGCGGCGCTTCGGTGGCGGCGCTCGTGCGGCTTCAGTCGGGCGGCGGCAATGGTACCACGGGCGGCAACGCGAGTCGCCACGCAGACGCTTGGCGCATGGCGGGAGCGGATCACTGTGGTGATGTCTTTGCGAAACCTGTGGCGAGAAGCGCCTGGCGAGGCAGCGGTCCAAGCGGCAAGGCGCGACGGCGCATCGAGGCGGCGGCGTCGCGATGGTGGCCGGTGGTGGCTTGGCTGGTGCGCGGCTTCTTGCGGCCAGGAAAACGGGCGACATGCACACGGCGGCGGCGAGCCAGCGCTTGGCGCCACTGGCGCGATGGTCGGTGCCGGCGCGGCCTCGGCGGCAAGCAGATCGTGGCGATGGCGGCCGGCGGCGGCGGCTGCGAGCCATGGCGCGATACAGCCGACGGCGGCGATGCGATGGCGGTGAAGCGCTGCGTCGCGACGCGAAGCGTGGCGCTTCATGCTGCGATGGTGGCGACCGACCCGTCTTGCGGTGGTTTGGGGCGGACGGTGCGACGCGGCGACAACCTAGCGTCGTGGCCGTCGCGGAGGTTGACACGCGCGACCGAGGCGGCAGCGTGGCGCTTCAGAGGTCGAGGTGGTGGCCGCGACAAAGACAAAGTAGTGACGGCGTCACGTGACGGCCGACGATGAATAAGCGCTTCAAGCGCGCATACCGCGTCTTCGTGATTTTCTTTTCTTTTGTATGAGCGGTGAATTCATGTCTCGCGGCCGTGCGAGACGCGGCGGCGTTTTCATGTAGCCGTGCCACGTAGGATAGATGCATGCATAGAAAAGAACGATTAGATTCAAGCGCTAATCCCACCTTTTCTCACCTTTTCAATCGATCTCCGTAGAGCAATTCGTCGCGATAACGTGTTGAGGAACCTCGCTATCGAATAGTCCGGTTCCCGACAGATCTGAAGTGGAGAACAGAAGAGAGAGACACGTGTTTAGGGAGAGCGAAAGCGGAAATTCTTTATTGCTAATGAATTACATGCTTGTACATGGGGACCCTCCTCCTTTTATAGCGCTCTCTAGGGTTTCGGCATAAGGGACCACATGGGCCTGCGATGGGCTTTAGGGTTTCTCAACAGATATATATGGTGACGTGGAGTGGGACCGGGTCACGGCTCACACGTTGGAGGAGGGGGAAATCTGGGCCGACTTCCAAGACCAGGAACCCGGCATCAATTATAAGAGCACAGGTTGATTATTATTTTTGTAATTGAGTTCATATAAAGGATAGACTTACCAAAAAAAATAAGAGAGCTAGAAAAATAAGTTGGATTGGTCACTTGTAGTCTCATTGGATGGCTTCACTGTTTGGTGCAATCTAGCTTGTCATCTTGACAATCCTCGAGTTCAAGAATCATGGAAGGGATTTTTTTTATCAATGAAAAAAAGGATTACTCCTATCGCAATAAAAGTTAGTCTGTCTGGTTGCCGGGAATTCGTGGGAGGTTAGTGTTTGTTATTAAGTGGGAATATTTTGTACGTGCTCTTTTGGATTTTGCTCGAAGCATCAATTTTTCTTTCCATCTATTCTTTAGAGACCAATGTTTTTTTTCCTTGCAATCAGAGGCCAATGTTATTTTTTTGCGGTCAGAGACCAATGGTTTTTTTGTGCTTGTAAATATATCGTAAAATACTATATGCGACGACAACAGTGTTATAACATTGAGCAGAATTACTACTGTAATACAGTAGCTAGGATATGAAGTATCACAGACAAAAGTGAGTTGTTTAAGACCAAAATAACAGAACCAAGCCTTTGAAAATTAAACGAAACTATATAACTCAATGACCAAATTGAACATGTCTGAAATGTTCGGGGATAGATCCTTACCTAATCTCTCTTTTGTTCTCTTCCCCTTGGTGTTCTTTTCGGATCGCACATGAGCTTTTTTCTCTCTGTGTTTTTTACTGAACTAAATTTGGATCGTTGAAAGTGGATCTTTGTATCCAATATTGTACCCAGAAATTGGTGGTTGTCCAATTCGAGTATTTGCCATGCCAGGAAATTCGCCAACACTGTCGTCGTTAATTGTCTAATCATTGGGGCTAGCAAGTTCCATCATTTTGGATTCATTGCATCTCATCTAGAGGTTGGATTACTATTTGAAGCGAAAATAATTTGCGTCACTGAGTTCTGAGCTTTAGTAAATACCCCGATCGTTATAGGAGTATACTACTTAATATGCGTTCCTTTGACATGAAAATGTCACTACGCATCAACGTGCCATCCATCTCTAGTCCTCCTTATTCTCATTTTTTTTATTTTGTAATTATTTGAATAAACGAATGAAGCAACGCCCCTTGGATCCACGTATTATTAAAAAAAAATTACTCTTAGACTTCATCTTCTTTTTTTTAATGTTTTTGGTATCTGAAGAAGGGGCAAAAACAAAAGGGGATTAGAGTAGTACCTTCTCAACAAAAGACCGAATAATCAGTTAAATCACTATCAATGCATAAACCTAACAAAAGTACAGTGGTTGGGAGCCCATCCATGTGAGAAGATAATAACTTAATCATGGAGAGGTACCGGCAAAAGAAAAAGAGAAACATCACGGTCGAGGTTGCCTTCGTGAGCTTGTTTGCAGTGTGCAATATACATGCGTCCCTTTTCTTCTCCCTTTCTTTCCGACAGGGAAGATGCAGTCTGGGACTGGCTGGCTAGCCTGTAGTTGGTTGATGTCCATCTCACAACTATACTTTTTTTTAACAGGGGTGTATACTTGTTACGGACAATTCTATAATTTTGTGATATCATAAATCAAAAGTATATATTCAAAATTTACTAAAAATACAGTACAAATAGTTCCAAGATCTAATAAATTTAAAAATCACAAAAAATCAAAATAAATTCAATCAATAAACCTTTAGATCCGCGCATAGACAGTGACGACAGTGTGATAGTACGCTTACAGCGATAAGGCAAGCCAATTTGGGGTTGGGGCATCGCGAGGATTAATTAAATTTACCGCAACGATTTTAATAGTGCCGCCTTGAATTTGACAGATCAACAGCTCGTCTCGGAGCTACAAGTTCGTATTCTTTCTCTGTTTTTTTTTTCTGCGGGATTTGAAGAGTAGCAGAACTGTAGAAGAGCAGGGGATTATAACTGGAGCAAGATCGTGCGCGGGAGCAAAGACGTGTATTCTTCAAGGCAACAGTACAAATACGTGGCTCATGTTGACATGCTGTAGTAGTAGTTTATTGTGGAGTTCGTGGAGAATCATACTAGGCCAGGTTCTGCACCTCGATGTGTCAAACAGTGTGCCAGATTCCAAATTGAGAGCAAGAACGCAACTTTTCAATAAAAAGTACCCTCATGATCCCATCTATAGGCCAGGCTTTGTGCAAAAGCTGGGCTACATTATTCATGTGGACAGGGTCATAGGAAGGCCGGCTTCCGAAATGAATTGAAGACAGCATTCGAACATGGACCAGAATCTACAGCCAGTGTTCAAAAATTGGGCCTAATTAGCATTCACTAAAAAAAAACGCAATATATTTCTTTGTAAATCCGCCGATCAACCGCTGGAGGAAGGGCTTGAACCAGATTTCAAATATCGACCAAAAATGCTTGAAAATCATGATTTTTGACCGTATGGAGCCAATTCGATAAACTATATAGGTCGATAAAACGGTCAAATTCAAAAAATTTGTAAAATTTTATTCAATGTAAACCACTCGATTATCGAGTAATTTTCGGTGAGAACCGGTCGATTTTTGATTTTTTTTTTTGAATTTTTTTTAAAAATTTAATTCCAAAACCCTTCGATTTTTTTATGATTTTCGACCAAATTTTGATAAAAATAAGTGCCGAGTGGATTTGGTTTTGTAAACCCATACGCTCTAACCAGCTCAAGTAAACAGCACAAGAGATGTAGCTTGCGACGACACGACGATGCATCATTACAGGGTGGCTTAGAGATTATGTACACGGATTTGAGTCGAAATGGTCCAAGCTTCTTTTGTTAGTTCATACCCTCTTTTTTTAATCACTAGTATAGTGTCTTGTTTCCGGTTTTTTTTCCCAGTATGTAATATATGGTCTTTTTCTTTTCTAGAACGTTTGTTTCATTTTCCTTAATTCCAGGATATTTGTTTCCTTTTCCTTGAGATGATGCTGGAGGTGGGGGGAGATCTGTTGTGGGCCACAGAGATGAGTTAGACACATTAAACAATGGCCATCGGATGTGGGTGAGTAAAGCTGAGGAAATATCTGAGAGGTTAATTTTGATGGAGGCAAGTTTCTGGGGACGTTTCGCTAGGTGCATGAAGGTTGGGTCATCTCTAGTGAGGTGCATTATTTGGGGTGGACGTAGAAAAAAATGGTTAGGTGCATTATAAAGGGGTATAGATAAAATCTACCACGCGACTAGACGAGCGTTTGTCTCGCAGCGCGCCTAGTCGCGGTGCCACCCGTTTGAGCCCGAGCAAACAAGATCGAGGGGCACGACGTTCTTAGCGCGAACGTGTTGTGGCCTGTTGGGCTTAGGCAGGAGCTTGTAGTATTCTGTAGGCCCTTTTTTTTAACGCGTACAGGCCGATATGAGTGGTAGGGACTCAGGGTCAGGCCAGGTTCACAAAACCGAATTTCGAAATTCGCGATACGAAAACCGCAAAAATCGCTCGAAAGTCGAAGGGTTAATAAATCAATTTTTTTCTGAAAAATTCCAAAAAAAAATAGGAAAACCGCGATTTTTCGCGAAAAACCGCTGCCAACTAGATGTTCATCGCAAAACGGTTTTTGTGAGCGGTTTTTGGCGAAAACCGCGGTTTTTGACGAAAAACCGAGCGCATAAATTTTTTCAAATTTTTTTAATTTTTTTTTGAATGGACCGGTTTACCGAACGGTTTTTGATTTCGAACCTCAGCGGTACGCTCGAAAACCGCGGTTTTCGAGCGGTTTTCGTCGGTTTTGTGAACCCTGATCAGGACAAGAGAGTGTCCATTTGCTTGATGATTTGGGTAGATTTGTTTCTAGAGGAGATTTGGGTAGAATTACCGTCTCACGGTCACAACACGAGTTACTTTCTTACACTTATATACCTCTTTAGAAAACTAATGATATTTTTTGTACTTAGGATGTCAATTTATAAAACTTGCAGATGGTAACTTAGATTTTAGAACTTTGACAGCTGGTAATTTGTTAAAACTATACATGGTAACTGAGGTTGCAATTGATGATAACTTTTAAATTTTATTTTATTTTTACATTAGAAATACTAAGGTTAATTCTTGAACTCAGGGTGGTAACTTTGAAGATGTAGATGATACATTAGGTTCCAACTGATGGTAAGTTTTGAATGTTTGAACCTTTTTTTTGGTTAAAAGCGATGGTTCAACAAAAATTCAAAAATTAGGACAATAATTTTGTTAAAACTGCATATGATAATTTATGGTGCAGCAAACGGTAACATAACTACAACTTATGGTAACTTTTGAACTTTTTAATATTCTATAGAAATGATGTACTTTTGAAGTTTTAGGTGATATTTTCCAAAAACTGTAATGATAATTTAGGATGCAATATTTCATTGTAACTTTTAATTTTTATTTGTAATTAAAAATACTAATGTTAATTTTTGAACTCAAGAGTTGTAACTTGTTAAAACTGCAAATGATAAACTAGGATTCAACTGATGGTAAGTTTGGAATGCTTGAACTTTTTTTTGTTAAAAGCGATGGTACCATAAAAATTCATAAATGGTGATTTGTTAAAAGTGCAGATGATTACTTCGGGTGCAGCTAATGGTAACTTCACTGCAACTTATGGCAAATTTTGAATTTCAATATTCACAGAAAATACGGTAATTTTGAACTTTTAGGATGATAATTTCTTAAAATTGTGACGATAATTTCAAATGCAACTGATGGTAATTTTTTTATCCTTTTTGCACATATTAAAAAAGTTAAATTCTGAACTTAAATATTACCATTTACTAAAAGCGCAAATGATATTTTTACGCATACAAATAGTTTTTTTTGTGTTGGTGCAAGCCATGTTTTGGTGGATATAAAGTTTTTTTTTAAAAAAGTTTTAGAGAATACTTGTTTCCCAAAACTACCATAGTATCAACAACTTTTTGGTATTTGGATACAAGAAATATTATGGTTTAATTACAAACTCTAGGTTTCCAATTCCTTTGATATTTTTGAAGTTTATAAATATCTACTCTGGACCTCTTCCTCCCCCCCTAACCGAGCTCGTTTCCCATCCATGTATTTTCTTCCGTCGTGTGCTTCCACGAATTCTCTAACCTAATATCCAATGATGCCAATTATTATTCCCTTTTGGCAGCTTTGCTCATGCTGGACATAAATGCCAAGCTATCATCTTTCCCTCTTAGCACCACGAATACGCTCTTTCTTCCTTTGATTGCGTCGTGGTGGTCGGTGGTCACAGTTGTGCTGTGCCTCCGCGGCTTGTACCAGTATTTCTTATACCGCCATTTCTGCGCTTGCCGAGCAGCTATTGGCGTTTCTACGATGTTGCGTGCAGCCATGGATTATGCAGTACATGGTTTCCAAATTAATTTGTTGTTTTCTTTTGTCTAATTTTGGATCTATATGTATGAACTGCTCAATAAATGCTCATAGAGGTTCGTGGATGTGATACGAGGACATAGTTGCTTGCTGATCATATACCAAATTGGATCTAATTAATATATCATTTTGGACGCGTACTTCTATATGTTGCAATTTGTTTACAATGAAATGCACTCGGAAGAGCGGCGCGGCTCTTAATTATACCGTATATATGCACTATATAAATTTTCATAAGTTAGTCCAATAGCTATTTTAAAACAAAATAGTGTATTACTGAATACTTTAGTTACCAAACACTTACATTTTTTATGAAAACTGCAAAAAAAAAAGGTCTTATTCATAGAGTGTTGTATTCCTCGTCTAATACTTGAAAAACCGTGATTTTTGCATACTGTGGTTTTCAAATGCTATAATATCCAAACATGCCCTAAGTGCTTGCACGGAGCCATGCATGTAGTTTTGTGGTCATGCTAAGGGGTGAAGGGGATGCGCGATAGACAGGTCGGTTGCTTAGTCAAGGGTCGCGTGCTAAGACCCTATTTGAGAGGCTTTAAGTTAGTTTCAGTTTTCTAAAAGTCGTTAAACTTCCTCAAACAGTTTGATCAGCTTTTAAGTGGTTTTTGATATAAGCTAGAAGTCATATATAAATAGCAAAAGTCAAAAATTAGATTGAATCTGCTTTTACAGCTTATTGTTGAGAGAAATAAACTATTTGTCAAACGGTTTATTATAAAAAGCTACGCCATTTTTCAGCTTAGAAAGCTAAAAGTAGCTTTTCAGAAAAGCTATGATTCCTTGAACAGCTCTAAGACTATAGCACACTTAGAGCACCATAGCTGCGCCCTTTTTTTTTTACCCGATTCCATTCCATCAGACTTCAGTTAAACTTGATGGACGCGCGGAGTGGTCTGTGTATAAATAAGGATAAAATTGGATTCACTGCAAATGAAAGGAAAGCTGAATATATGCATGAATCGTGCTTATCTGTTTCGTTTTACACTCTTGACTCTTGAGCAATCAATGCAAAGCAGATCAAAACTCGCAGTAAAATATACTTTTAAGTTAGGCCCTGACGTTGCAAATATATGTTCAAAAGAAGCTTAGGCCTTAAGCAAGTGACGGGATCGATTAAGAAAGTACTCGACGCTCGCGTTTGCACAATCAAAGAACTAGCTAGAAACTGTAAGACTCTGGACATCCATGGCCTCATCGATAGGTACGTAGCAGAAGTGCATGCGTAGAGTGGTGTTTAAGAAGTTCGTGAGATCATTTGATAACAGCTCACATCGATTGATTGGGCAAAGGCTAGGTTTACATATCTCATCTCAGCTGCGTCGATCTCCTCTTCTCTTTAAACAGTACTACGTACTACTAGTAATTAAGATGCGGCGAATTAGCTCTTCCATCCGTACGTTATGGACGGTCGTCTCTCATATCGGTGCCTCCATTTCTGACCGGTTCACTGCCCTCATAACAAAAACACAACTGCTCCAAGATCCAGCGCATAGGTTGAAAATCTACGTATCTTTTGTTTCGCACACATGAACACATGATACTACATCCATCATCCATGATATCTATATACCTGCAGCTGGTCACAATAAGATGCATGCATGATGCATATGCTACCTACATGCATACACGCAAGGAGATGCATGGCATGCGTTCAGCACACCGATGCCGGCCGGAAAAGGAGAACAAAAAACAGATTGAAAGAGCAAAAATACGCCGACCGATCTCGTATTAGCACCATAACTATAGGAAGTACAAGGCGATCGAACACGAGAACAAGAAGCAGCATGCATGCACAAATCATACACATAGACAGTAGAAAGTAGTATATTCGTATGCAAGCATGCATGGTGGCATGTAGACCCGGAACAAGCAAACTCGGTCCGATCCTACCAGTAGTCTTGGCCGTATAGCAAGCTCCCGGCCATTTGATCGTACATGCTCTGGAACGCCGGCGGCGCGGCCACTCCAGCCGCGTACTCCGCCGCCCGTCCCGCTCCGGGGTTCGCCGTCGCCATCGTGGGCGGCACAGCGCGGGCGCCTCCCGCCGCAACCGCCGCCGCCGCCGTGGGCGAGGCGCGCCCGAACGAGGAGTATGACGACATAGGCGATCCCACCACGTCGTGGTCGGCGACGTTGGAGTGGCGGCCGGTGAGCTCCTGCACGATGGCGCGGAACTCCTCGGCGCTGGCGGTGAGCATCATGGGGCTGGAGATGTACACCACCTTGATCCCCTTCCCGCCGCCGCCCTTCCCCTTCCCCCCGCCCTTGCCGTGGCCGCCGTGATGGTGCACCGGCGGCTTGGAGATGCCGTTGTGCTGCCCGTGATGCACGCTCAGCTTGTCCATCTTATCTCCGATAGCTCTTGTGTGGGCGTGGTGCAAACACGAATACACGCGATCAAATAGCTAACGCGAGCAAAAGGATGACGTCGTCTTGCTGAAGCGGAGCAATCAATTACCAACCAACGAATCCATCCAAATTAAGCAGCTGGTTAGCTCGAGATCGATGAGGAGGCGGGGGATTTCCCCGCGCCTTATATAGGGCGCCGCGCGCCGCCGCAAGATTACAAGGGCGGGCGGGGCGGGGTGATGATTTTTCGTTTCCAAGATTACTGCGTCTGTACGTGGCGCCGATGCATCGGCCCGTGCAGGTTCCGGGAATCTGCAAAATAGTAGTATTATAGTTTCTGGAGCGAATTGAGGCACATGGGGCTTTGATTAGCTTGGAGGTGCAAGTACGGTCATAGGGTGTGACGGTTTCCACTTTATCGGTGCTTAGCTTTTTTTTTTTTCAGAAGAACTTGGGAAACTTGGTGAGATCGACGACCTGCAGGATAATCTTGAGAGAGAGAGACAGACAGCGAGTGAAGGTTCCTGGAAAAAAAGGGCGCGGGAGATTTTGACGTCGATGGGATCATTTGATTACTTTTTTGTACGGGACTGTTTACTTGTGCCTAAGCAGCTTGGGTTTGAAGGGGCGTATCATCAGTGCATGTATGTATTGTCCCCTTAGAACCCTACGAGACTCGTGATCAGTCTTCCAGTCCACGCACGGCTGCACGGAGAAACTTTTTGTTGGATTGTACGTACGTCGTGGCGGGATCGTGATGCGTTTCTGTTTTTATGTTTGGGGATGTGACATATATGCTGGTTAAACGTACCGCACGCAGGCACCAAGGCAAGTGCATGTGGTATGAATTTTCCCGTGAAGCAACCGTGTGCAGTTGCAGGGCAGGAAAGTGCCTGAATGAAGATGCAGGAGATGCGTATCCCACCGTGTTAAGCTAGTTCAAAACGAAAAATCGTAATTAGAAAATCAATGTAAACTAGCAGTCCGTGGTCTGCGTACGTAACGTCCCAGAAATTCAAGAAAATATGAAAATAGAAATACTAAATTTTGAATGAATTTAAATATGTAATTTATGGATTTCTTGGATTTTTCCTATTCTTTTTGGATTTTTGCTCTAGGAGAAAAGTCATTTTTATTAATAACGTAAAAGGGTAAAAGTAAAAATTATATTAAAATAATATAAATCTCCCGAACTCTTTTTATGCAGTCAAAGGTAATATGAACACATTAATTATTGATAAGAAATGATAATTAATGGAAATTGACTGAAAACAGTGTAATGTCACTCTTTTGTAAATATCTACAGAGCTTACATTGAGCTGAAATTTTTACCATGTCTTCCTCAGAGCAATGTTTATCTCTAGTAAAAATATAAAAAATTAATACCTACATTTAAAGCCTTTTAAAATTGAAAAACTGAAAACTAGAATATCTAGAAATTGCATTGTCAGAATTATTAGGAAATAAATATACAAGATAAAAATCTAATTTTTTTTGCAGAAGATCAATTAGATCATTAAAACTCTTCAAAAAATTACAAAAAATCCTAACCTCATTTCCATCTTTAAATAAATGAAAAATATAATAGAATGAATTGAAGAGAACAGATTGTCAGAATTATTAGAATTTTTACACCAAGTATTTTTTTACCTGAAATTTTTACTAGATAGCAAACATTATCTAGTCATCACAACCCAATTTAATGCTTGATCACGTGTTGTCCAGAAGGTTGAAGTGGTGTGGCATTTCTCTGTGGCAGACATGTGGGCCTGTTTTCTTATCCGGACCAGCCGACCAGATAGCCAGAACCCTCTCTTCCTTGCCGATTGCCAGCTGGGCCTCTTGCCCCACTTGCCAGACCCTTCTTCCCCTTTCTTCGTTCTTCTTCTCAGCGTTGCCCTCGCCGAATCACTGTCGCGACAAGGAATCGGCCAGTGTTTTGCTGCCACAACACTCCTCAGGCGGCTCAATGCGGCACCAACATATATACCTCACCTTTGCCACGACACTGCCGCGACAGTTTTATCCCGCGAAATGCGCTGCCACGGTAGAAAATCATGCGCGCTGTCTTGTCTGGCCGCCAAACCGTGCCACGCCACCACACGGCCATCCTCACCACAACGCCTTGGTCTGCGCCCTGCTCGCTGCTCCCTCGACTCCATCTGACTTCACTATCCATGACCTCGCCACACCAGCTTTGACCACCGAGCAACCTCAATCACCATCGGGATGATTGGATCTAACAAGGAGAAGAGTAGATTCGGTCTGGGTGAAGAGGAGGAGGCAGAGGTCGGTCAGATTCGGGGTTGATTGCTGCGATTTGGCCAACGGTGTGCGACAACACCCGTAGATCTGCCACTGTATTGCGTCGGTCTTGTGCCCTAGCTAGCACACTTGTTGTTCCTCGTGGAGTTCCACCATCCGTCGCGCCATCTCCGCCGCTCGGCGCCCCAAGAGGTTGGGCTCGATGACGGAGACGATCGCCACCTCCTCGACTGCTTTTGTGAAGAACTGGAAGAGGGGGCGGAGTTGAGAAAGTTGTGGGAGGCCTCGTCGCCGTCGTCGGCCAGCCACCAACGGTGGCGACGAGGGAGATGGTTGGGTGGTTTGCGCTCTGAGCTTCGCTTTTGTTTCGCCCCCGGAGTCACCTTGAGGCACCTCCGGAGGTACGCGAGATGAGTCCTACATTTCTTTTTATCATCTTGTTCACTAGGAGCCCACGATTATCATTTTGTAAGTTCGATTAAGGAACCCTAGGTGACGAATACTAATAACAGGGGTACCCCAACATTAAGGTGACCAACCAATGCCTCAAGCACAGCTCAAGCCCAACAGGCCGTTTCGACTTACTACCGACCTAAGTACTGCAAAGCCACACGGACTTCCTTCCCGACCAACCAAGGAAATGTCTCCGACCGAGCCAAGCTCCGACCTCCTCTCGAGACGGCCCCGGCTCCGACCAAACAGGCTCCCGACCCCGCAGAGGTCGAATCCCGACCGATCGTGCCAAGATCACTCTGCCGAGGGTCACGTGTCGCACCTCTACCAAACGACCGCCACGCACCACCTAACGGGTCAATCAAAGTGACTATACAAGGGCAGCGGCTCCTTCCCGGAAGGTTTAAATGATCGACCAAGTCACGCTCCCGGCCCCATCACCGGTCACATGAAGACGAAGACACGCTCTCTCGGCGGCGCCACGTCAGCGCAGCGAACGTCAACACCGTAAGGTTCGCAGAGGCGTGTACGCCGCTTCGGAGAAATACCTAACCGCCGACCAGCTAAGCTACCGACCCAAAGCATGGGCAAGACCGAGCGTTGATCACCAGCGAACGAAGGACCAAGCTCCTAGTGTAGGTCGTCTTGTCCTCTCCCATTTCGATGTAACTCGCCCCTTCCTTTCGTATAAAGGAGGCAGGAGCTCCCGTAGAAAAGGGAGGAGGAAAAAGAGAGAGAGCGCCATCGAACCCATCCGACTAAGTCATTGGTACTCTTGCTTGTAAACCTTGTGCAGTCATCCGTGCATAATAGAATACAGCGCCACCACACGAACTGGAGTAGGGATCTTCTGCCCGAACCAGTATACATCTTGGACTTTTGAGTCTAACCATTCAGGGAGAGGAACGCGCGACCCCTTAGACTTACAAATTTACTTGCCGGTGCTCAAAACGCCGACACTAGGTTCTAAGCATCAACACATGTATCTCTACTTAATTTCAAGTAATATGTTGATTATGTGTACAACAAATTGTCTTATTAGTTTACATGGTATTAGGGTACTTTGCTCACACATACACTGATGCACCATGGACGATCTATCTTGAACTTATCTTTCCTCACACATCAGTTGCCCCACCGAACATGTGTCTTCTATCTTTTCTCGCCACCACAGCTTTTCGACTTCAACCTTTAACAGCAAGCCAATTCTTCATCAATCCCTGTCAGCTGCTACCCCTTCCAATGCAATACTCTACTACATAGTTATATTCTACTTCTCTCCAATTTTGCTTAATGCTGACCGTCGTGACATCAACATGCATACACGTGCAACCACCGCTGATCTCTGCCGAGGACACCCATCATGCTTTCTTCGTGGGCATGAGCCTATTTTCTATGGCTACGCCATCTCTACTCAAGCTCTTTGCTCCTCTACTTATGTATGCCCGTACTTCTATTCATACGGATGGATGCATGTATATACACACGCATGACATTATACATGCTCGATGTCCTCCTCTCCCGTGTCTGTCTCTCCTTTTCTTTGACATTGTCCAACTCAACATTGTAGCTTTCTCACTAAACACAGTGGCATTCCATCTTCACTGATGCTGGCATGTTGATACGAAGAATCTTCTCACCATCACTAGTGACGCTGAGCCCTTCACCAGCAATGGCACGCTCCTATCTACCATATGGGCTCATATCGTCCATAGCTCATCTCCAATGCAAAGCATCATTTCCCCTCTGCCAGGGCTTCTCCATCTTCGAGCTTCTTTGACCATTTACTTCTTTAACAATGTTGATGCTCACCACTCATCATCGTGGCCATCGACTCCTTCAACTCTAGCCTTTTCTCTTCAATGGCTCCAGCGAACACGACATTGTCCTGTCGAACAGCTAAGGTGAGCAGCACTGCATTGTCCTCATCTCTGCCATCATCACCTCAGCACTTTGCTTCCCTGTGGGCCAATGTCTTCTTGCAGGACAGATCAACACCATTCCACTCTTTTGTGGTTTCCGTTGATTCCATTTGTGCTACCCTTGTTATAATTTTAATGTTTACTCAAATTTCAATCATTTTTATTAGAGTTAGTATACAAATCAAAATTTTATTTAATTTATTTTGAATTTAGATATTTTAGGGATTCTACTTTGAAATTCATACGGAAATAAAATTACAAAATTTATTTTATTTGTTATTTTGAATTTTAATTGTTATTTTATTGGAACTCGTATGAAAATCCAATCACTATTTTTCTTCAATTTTTATTTTAAATTACAATTATTTGGGATTTTAATTTGAAATTTACATTGAAATCATATTTCTTATTTTATTTCATTTTATTTTGAATTTTAGTTATTTTTTGTTGGAATTTGTAAACAAATCCAATTGATAATTTTTGTTTTATCTTTATTCCAAAATATGTTTCTATAGGGTTTTTGCTTATGAATTTGCACGAAAATAAAATTTTCAAATTTAATTTATTTTATATTCTATTTTTAGTTTTTTTTGTAATTGTAATTGTACTTGACATTGACTCTTTCTTTTAATCTAGACCGTTATAATATGAACCCACTACAAATCAGCGGTATATACTTTTCTCCTTTTGCACCGATTAATGTAAGAATTTCTAGCCCTTGAGAGCGAACATGGTGATTTTTTTCTATTGCTTTAATATATAATATATAGATAGATAACCCAAAATATTATATTGGTTGAGCTAATCAACAATTAGTAGTTAGTCGGTGATATTGAACTATGGATATATACCTACTCTTATAGCAAAAGAAATTTCGACCTTCCCAACATGCCTCCATACTCTCGCGTGTGGTTTTGACCAATTGCCCGAGCGTCCTTGCCTTGCCCTGGTTGTGTTCCCAACGATTCTTTGGTCATCGCTGATCTGCGTTGCTCTTTTGTGTGGTATCGATCCGACCGTCCATGTGTCCCTAGAGCCAAAACCTTGCATTGCCACAAAATCCGGCCCTATGGAGCCCTCGAGGAGCCTGTGTCATTTTCCCATCACTATTGCGATGCCCTCTTCCCTGCCCAAGTGTCACCTTCGCCAACGCCACCCTCGCCACAACCGCTGCCGCCCCAGTTAGCTCCTCTCACGCTCTCTTCCCCCCTCCCATGCTGCTGCCACTGTCGCGCTGGCCGTTGGTCGTCCTCTCCTCCTCCCCACCTCCTTCCTTAGTGTCCTCATCACTGCTGCCCTCCCGCCTTCCCCATTGCTACCATTGCCCCCGGTAGCTATGCACCCAAGATTGTCGTATGTCACGCCTTTGCCGTGATATCGATCGATTTATTGGTGCTGGCCCCCGCCTCCCTTGCTCCCCTTCTTCCCCACCACCTCGGGGTGAGGCGATATGGCGGTGACCTCACGGCAACGGTGGTCGCAAATGCTTGGGGACAAGCCCTAGGGGTGAGGTGGTAGCGTCCTCACGACGACAAACCGCACTTACCCTAGGAGAGAGGAGACGACATGGGCACCACTCGTGTGGTTGGCATATAGAGCCCCGAAGTAGGTGGCGTTAATCCACCGGCACTCTTCAACCTTTGTCATCAATCCAGGTGAAAGTGGTTTATAAATTTTAAAACTTGAGGGGAATTTTGTGTGGAAAGTTTCGAAATGGAGTTGAAAGCTTATGAAATTATATTAATAGTTTCATAAATTAAGTTGAAAGTGTCAAACTTAGGACAAAAGTTGTCGGGATCGAGTTGAATTTTATTTGAATTCAAGTGAAAGTTCCTAATTTTTTGTGTTCAAAGCCCTTTTTTATGTGAGTTGAAAATTGTTTGTGTATAATTGAAAGCTTATTTAATTTAAGTCTTTGTGCGTGCACTTTTGGGTGGGGGGAGAGGTGCCAAATACTTCGGCTTCCAAATTGGATAGGAAGGACACTCTCGTGCATCAGCCTTACTATTGCAGTAGTACAAAAGTCAGATGACAAAACTAACATTTCACAAATCAGGGTGTCATAGTAGAATACTTTCAATAAATAATTGTAGCCTGGATGGTATCCAAAATTGAAGATGGGCTTGTACTTCCCAATTCTCACAACTCATCAAGTCTTAAAAAAAACCTATGCATGCAGAATCATAAATTAAAGAAGGGTGCTGAGCAGATGGGAGGATAGATAGAGAGGATCTCGTGAGATGTTCGTACTTCAACTTTATGCAAGATGATAGTTCTTTAAATCTAACTTATTGTCTATAATATGTTTCTATGACCAACGGAATCATGTTGTTTGCATGGTCTGAAGATGCAATTGTGATAAGTTATAGGATTTGCTTTTTGTATTTGTTGTCTTTGTAGGTTAGTTGTTTTGCAAGTAGAATCTTTGGTATTCAAGCATTGATTATGACAAATGTCGATTGCAGTTTGGTTCTTTTATGTTCACATCAGAAACATGGGCCATAGTGTAGTATGTGATTCCCTCAAGTTTGCCACTAATTGATTAGTCATTTGCACTACTACAGAATGTTATAACACTATCGCTTCATCTGGATCGGTTCTCAACTTTTCGAGAAAAATCGATTGTGATAGATTATTCGGTGAGGGTGTATAATATAGTGGGGAATCATCACAATCAGCTCTCATGTCAAAACCGATTATGATGTAGCATCAGGTACATCACAATCGGTTCTAACCTCGAAACTGATTATGATGTGTATCATACATCACAATCGGTTCTTAGGCGAGAACCGATTGTGATGTGCCTCTCCGCTAGGTATACCTTCGGGCTGAATTCTTTGCAACCATCTTTGTAGTGCATTTCATCGGGAATGAAACAAAAAATGCAGCTTCCCAACCCTAGCCTCCCTTGTTGAGTGCACGTTGCCAGATGCGATTGTCGTCTCTTACCGATACCTCCCTGTGCCCTAACGCTGCTGCATGCCACCGCTACCACTATCCAGCGTCACGGCCATCACCCATTGTACGCTGGCATTGCCTAGCTAGCTACTACCCTAGTACCTTGCTCTTCTTGATGCGTGCTGCCCCTGGTGTGCTTCCGCTGCATGCGTGCTCTGTGCTGCCGCTGCTAGTTAGGAGATGCCGCTAGCATCCACAGCAAACCATCGGGAAGATAGAAGCAAGCCAGTGGGAGGACGGGATCAAGGCAGAGGGAAGAGGGAGAAAGGAAGAAGGCAAGGCAAGGTAAGAGCAGGAGGGCTGCTGCAGCGAGGAAGGAAGAAGAAGACAAGAAGACCAAGGCAGGAGGGAGAAGTAAGGAGGAAGAAGGAAGAGAAGATGAGCTCACCGCTGCCATCATCGCGGGTTTCGATGTTCATGCCCTGGGTAATGACCCAAAATTCTTTCCTTTGCCTAGTTCATCAATTGTTTGTATGTGTGTATGGTGAAAGCTCCACTTCTTTGGTGCAAATGCCTGAAAAAAATAGTCTCTTATAGGATACTAAGATGCTCAAATTCAATGGATCTTAAAAAAAACTGCTCCTTTGGTGGATTATTGTGGAACAAAGCATGAAAATAATAAAATAAATATTTTCCCTTAAATCAGATTACTCAATAAGAATCTCGGCCAAAAACAAAAACATTTCATTTATGTTATGTCGTTTGATATACTGATTGCATGTAGATTGGCTTTTAGCTATGCCTATCCTACATATGATTGTTACAAGGCTGTTGAGTTGAACGAACCTGAGATCGAGCCGCTCATATTTTGGTGTCAGTATTGGTAAGATGGCTCTTTCCATTCTATGATCACAAGTTCAAAACATTAGCCAAGATGATAATCTTATAAATTTTGTTTTGTCTCTTGTGTCTAGGATTTTAGTTGCTTTCATGATGGTTTTGGAGATATTTGGCGATTTTACAATATCATGGTAAGGTTGTCAAAGGTTACATTTTTTCATTAGTTCTTTTCAATAGTCTCTAACGTTAGTTGCATCGTGCATGTGCTCATGTTGAAGGCTACCGTTTTACTCAGAAGCAAAACTAATGTTCTTTATATACTGTGGTGCCGTAAGATAAAGGTACTCGATTTGTCTCTTGCATCTTCCGTTTTATAGGTTTTACTGTACATCGGATTGATGTACGTGACGAATACTCATACCAGGGGTACCCTAACGGCCCAGGGTGACGAGCAGGCTGCCTCAAGCATAGCTCAAGCCTAACAGGCCGCTCTAGGCCCGCCATCTGACCAAAGTACTGCGGGGCCACACAGACGCCCATTCTCGACCGATCGGGTAGGCATCCCGACTGCCGGGCTCCCGACCTCAGCTGGTCGGGATCCCCGACCGACCAAACCAAGGCAACCTCCGCCAAAGGCCGCGTGTCGAAGCCTTCGCCAGCTGGCAGCCACGTGCCCCACGGACGGGGTCAATCGAAGTGATTGTACGGAGTAGGCGGCTCTTTCCCAAGATGGCATAAATGGCTGCGAAGTCAAGCTTCCACCCCATCAACGACCACGCATAATACGAAGGCACGCCCTCCCGAGGCGTACCAACGTTACGCGACCGCAACGCCAACCATCGTCGAGTTCACAGAGGCGGTGCGCCGGTTCTGGCGCGAAGACTGACCGCCTCGCCCACTGGGGCTACCGACCTGCGTGGGCAAACCAGCGACGACCCATCACCGGCGATTGCCTCTCCCAACTTCCCATGTAACCCGCCTCCGGTTGTATAAAGGAGGCAGGAGCCTCTGGGAGTGGGGCACCTGAGAGATCTCCTCTTCTCGCTAGGCTTTTGCGAACACTCTTGTGCTCAAACTCTTTTCCCTCATTTGTAAAACGTTGTGCAGCCGTCTGCACCTAAGGCAATACAACACCGCCAAACGAACTAGAGTAGGGACATTCGGCCCGAACCAGTATACACCTTGGGCTCTCGAGTCTAACCATTCAGGGAGTGGGAACGTGCGGCCCCTTAGACTTACAAATTTACTTGCCGGTGCTCGAAACGCCAATAGTTGGCGCGCCAGGTAGGGGCCTTTGCGCGTCTCCGTCGACGTCTCTGGACTCCCGTTTGCCTCCCTAATGGCATTCTTCACCCGCGACAGCACGGCTGCGTTGGGAAGCTAGATCCGCTTCGGCTCCCTCGACTTCGCCGCCACTTCGATGGGAGGGCTCGTGCTCATCCCAGCCACTTCCGGAGGTCAGGCACCCGTCGGGAGCCTGAGCGCCATCTTCGGCAACCTCGCCAAACTCGGCTTGGGCACCCCAACAGCCCCGGCCGAACCCGAGGAGCACCTCGCCACTTCCGCAATAGCTCCGTGGGCTCGGGCAGTGACCATGTCACCCCGCAGCTCACACCTTGTGGCAATGGCGGCTACATGCCGCCTCTCGTCCATGAGTTCTTTGGAAGATTCTTCCATCCACGACTCCGGCTCGACACGGAGCACCTACCCGCAGCGCACTCGCGAGTGCAACATGGCGGCACGGCCGACTTGACCGTAACCCCGCGACTACGGGGCCCCATCCGCGCACTAAGGCGCAGGAGGAGGAATACCAACGCGAGCACGCTGAACGCGCTCAAGCTCGCCACCGCGAGCTTCACCGACAGCGCGAAGAGCTCGAGGAGCGAAGGGCCGAGCTTGACCACTCGTGCCAACTCGTAGTAGGAGGAGCCCGAGCCCGCAGATGCTTGGCGGCGCGGCGCGACACGCCAGGTACACCACAAGCTGGTGGAAGAGTCCGACGACCCTCAGTTCTTCCCCCACGCGAGTCAGAACGTGGCTGCGGCTGCAATCTTCGCTCCGAGGCTGCCGAGATGGTCGACCGGAGGCCAAAGCCACGCGTGCGAACCTCCGGGTGGTGGAGCGCGGCGACCATGCAAAGACATGCAGCCTCGCTCCTACCACTCGGGTGCCACCTCCGCCGCGGGCCCGTCTGCATTGCTCGGGCCGTTGGGCGGCAAAGCAGCAAAGCAAGACCACGAACAACCCCAGGCCTCGCGCACCCCGGTGCGCCAGCGCCTCGGCAACGCCTATGACATTCGCGCCACCCTCGAGGCGCGGAGAAAACAGCGGATGAGTCCACCCACTCGCGTGTTGTGGACAGCGGACGCCATCACCACCGAAGCCCAAGCCCCGATGGTCCGGGACCACGGGCCTTCTGCCAGGGGATTCGCCGTGCGGATTTCCCTGCCAGATTCAGGGCACCAACCAACATTGCCAAATACACCGAGGCCACAAACCCCGGCGTATGGCTTGAGGACTACCGGCTCGCGTGCCGGGCAGGGGGAGCAACGGATGACCTCTTTATCATCAAATACCTCCCTATCTACCTTGCGGACTCGGCTCGAGCTTGGCTCGAGTACTTGCCCGCAAAGACCATCAGGAACTGGGATGACTTGAAGACCCTCTTCGTCGGTAACTTCCAGGGCACCTATAAGCGCTCTGGGAACTCCTTGGACCTGAAGAGCTGCAAACAGCAGCCGGGAGAAACTCTCCCGGATTACATCCGGCGCTTCTCCCGCCAATGCAATGAGCTCCCCGACATCTCCGACACCGATGTCGTGGGGGCATTCATCTACGGCACCTCTTGCAAGGCCTTGGTGCACAAACTGGGCTGTGTCAAGCCAAGGACCACCAAGGAGCTTCTGGATATCGCCACCAACCACGCCTCCGGCGAGGAGGCTGTGGGGGCCATCTTCAAAGGAGGAAAGGCCCAGCAAGAGCCCGGCGCCCGAGCCGGGTCCCCTTCTGACCGCTCCGACAAGTAGAAGCGGCATGGAAAACAGGTCCGCGAGGCCCAAGTGGTCGCAGCTGTCGACCGCCCTGCCAAGTAGTAGTTGCGATCGACCGTCGCGCTCGACCACTTCGAAAAGTTGATGGACAGCCCGTGCCCAAACCACGGGTTCCCCGTCAAACACAAGTACCGGGACTGCGAGGTCCTGAGGCGTTTCCTCTCCGGCGCCCCCACGATGCCGCGGGGCAAAGGAAAGAAGCCAGCCCCGGCCCCAAGGGTCGTGGAGAAGATGGCGAACGACGAGTTCCCAGAACCCGACGGCTGCCTCATGATCTTTGGTGGACCGGCATGCTACGCCGACAAGCCTCGGCTCAAGCTCGCCTACCGCGAGGTCTACACCGTCACGCTAGCCGTCCCCCAATATCTTCGGTGGTCGGAGTCCCCGATCACCTTCGATCGGACTGACCACCCCGACCACGTCCCGCAGCCTGGGAGATACCCGCTTGTGGTCAACCCCATCGTAGGGAAGAAGCGCCTCACGAAGGTGCTAATGGACGGTGGCAGCGGCCTCAACATCCTCTATGTTGAGACGCTTGACGCCATGGGGGTCCCCCGCTCGGGTCTCCGACCGAGCAAGGCGCCTTTCCACGGCGTCATCCCTGGCCAGTAGGCCCAACCGCTCGGGCAGGTCGACCTGCCCGTCACCTTTGGAGGACCAGAAAATTTCCGCACCGAGACCCTCACCTTCGAGGTCGTGGATTTTCCCGGATCCTACCACGCCATCTTGGGAAGGCTGTGCTACGCCAAGTTCATGGCGGTCCCGGCCACACCTATCTGGTCAAGATGCCCGGGCGCGGGAGTCATCACCATGGCTTCGTCCTTCCAGCTCGCTTACAACTGCGAGCGAAGCAGTTGCGAGCTAGCGTCGACGGTCATCGCGTCCGTCGAGCTCGTCAACCTCCGGAGGGAGGCCTCCGAGTCCGCACCTGAGTCTTGCAAGTCGGGGGCGGGATCCTTCAAGTCCGCTGAGGACACAAAGAAGGTTGCGGTCGATCCCGGGGATCAGACCAAGATCGTGCGGGTCGGAGCCACGCTCCCCGCTAAATAGGAAAGCGCGCTCGTCGACTTCCTCCGCGCCAACAACGATGTCTTTGCATGGAAGTCCTCCGACATGCCGGAATTCTGGAAGTCGCCGAGCACTCCTTGAGCATCCGACCGTGCTCAAAGCCGGCCGCCTAACGCCGCGCCGCTCGACGAGGAGAAGCGCAGGATCATAGGGGAGGGGATCGCCAAGCTTTTGGCTGCAGGGTTTGTAAAAGAGGTGCGCCACCCCGAGTGGCTCGCCAACCCTGTACTTGTAAAAAAGAAGAATGGGCAATGGAGAATGTGCGTTAACTACACGAGTCTCAACAAGGCGTGTCCAAAGGACCCGTTCTCCTTGCCCCGCATCGACCAAGTCATCGACTCCACCGCGGGGTGTGAGTCCCTTTCCTTTCTGGATGCCTACTCGGGCTACCACCAGATAGCGCTGAAGGAATCCGATCAGCTCGCGACCTCCTTCATCACTCCGTTTGGCTCATTCTGCTACGTAACAATGCATTTCGGTCTAAAAAACGCGGGCGCTACATACCAGCGATGTATGCAAACGTGCTTTAACGACCAGATCGGCCGCAACATTGAGACGTACGTCGACGACATCGTCGTGAAGACCAGGAAGGCCGACGACCTCATCACCGACCTAGGGGAGACCTTCGCGAACCTCCGACGGTTCCGCATAAAGCTCAACCCCGAGAAGTGCGTCTTCGGGGTCCCCAAGGGGAAGCTCCTCGGCTTCATCGTCTCCGAGCGTGGCATCGAGGCCAATCAGGAGAAGATCTCGGCGATCGTAAGGATGGGCCCGGTTGGCAACCTCAAAGGGATCCAGAGGCTAACTGGATGCCTTGCATCCTTAAGCCGTTTCGTGTCTCGCCTTGGCGGCGAATGCCGCCTACAGTCGCTTAAGAAATCCGACCGCTTCACCGACCAGAGGCTCGAAGGCCCTCACCCGCTGAGGGCCTTCTTGTCCTCACCTCCGGTCCCGTTGCCACGGCACCGGTGAACCGCTGCTCCTCTACATCGCCGCCACTGCCCAAGTCGTCAGTGCGGCCCTTGTGGTGGAACGAGCGGAAGAGGGCCGAGAACTCAAGGTACACGGATGGCCGCGTCCTCCCCAATGCATGGAACATAGAAAAGTTAAGGCGTTTCTATCCCTAAGTCCTTTTCTTATTCCTTGCGTCGTCTTTACTTCTCCTTCCGAGCACTGCACGCTGCGGCGACGCTGGGCTACCCATTGGCGCCCCATTCAGCCGCTCGGTCGGCGCTTATCTGCCCAGAATCCGACCGGTCACGAGGTCTTTCCCAAGCGGTAACCCTCTCAACCCGAGTGCTACGGCCTACGCCCCAGCGGCTATGGTTGCTGAGTAGCACTTCGCGGAAGAAGGAAGTACCCGAGCGGAGTGACCTTTGGTCGGTCGGGAACACTCCTCTCCCGTGCAAACACGGCTAACTCACGCGCTTATGCGGGTCGGTGACCCGACTGGTCACGAGGTCCTTCCCAAGCGGTAACCCTCTCGACCCAAGTGCTACTGACCTCGCCCGGCGCTACTGATTCACAGTAGCACTTAGCGGAAGATGGAAGTGCCCGAGCGGAACGATCTTTGGCCGGTTGGGAATATTTCTATCCCTCACAAGTGCGTGTAACTGCTGCGTAGCCAAAAGTTCCTATTCTCTTTGCCCGTCCCGAAGCGACCCGACCTACGCATAAGTGACCCCGGTGGTCCTTAAAGCTATGGCCGGTCGAGTGCCCACCATAACATAAAAAGGGCAAGAGGCGTACTGGAACTTGCTAAGTTTTAAGTTTATTCACATATGATAAGTCTTTTACAGCAAAACAAGGCATGCTCTGACTTCTTCCTATTTCCTGTGGAGGACGTTCTGGGGGGAGATCCGGTCAGCAATCTCCTGGGCGTACGGCTCGACTTGGAGTTCGAACCGGTCGACCTCCTCCTCGGTTCGGTTCCCCGCGATCCCGCTCCCAACAGTGCCAAGGTCGATTCCATCATAATAAGAAATGGCGTTGACAACGGCTGACGATGCTCCAAGCACGGTCCCCTCGCTCACCGAGCCGAGGACGTGCGCGGGCACTCCGGCCAGGACGGCCGCGAGCGAGCTTGGGCCCGACACGACCCCGAGCAATTCGTCGCATACCTCTTGGGCGGCCTTTCGGAGGGCCGCCGACTCGGCAGATAGCTCGGACCGCTCCTCCTCCGCCAACTTCTGCGACGCCAGAGCTACGCCCCGCCGCGATCGCCACGCGTCGAAGCGTCCATCGCCGCCTCGCGCCTCAATAGCGGCGCTCAGATTCTTCTGCAGCTCTGCGGATTACAACATCTCCAGATGAGCATGCCTTATGAGTCGTGCTGGCAGAATCGACTGAGGAGTTAAGACACTTACCGGCTGCAGAGCTCGCCAAGTTGTTGGTTTTTTCCCTGACTACCTCGTATGAGGTCCTCAAGGAAGCCAGCTCCTTCCGAGCGGTCTCCCGCTCAGAACGTACTCGGTCGGTGTCTTTCTGGGCCTGGTCCCGCTCGTCTCGCAGACGGGTCGCCTGCGCTAGCGTGGCCCCCTCTGCAGTGACGGCGGCATCCTTGGCGCTGGAAGCCTCTGCCAGGAGGGACTCGAGTTCCGCCACCCTCGCCCTCAGGGACTTGGCCCCCAGGCGCTCTTTGAAGAGGGCCTTCGTGGCCAGATCCAGCTCTTGGCGGGTCTCTGCCGCTTCCGCCCGCCTGATGGTCAGGGCCTCTTGAGCCATGCATAGCTCAGGGCGCAGCCGATTGCATTCCTCCACAGCAGACCACCACCGGGTTGTCCGAAAGGCCAGAGGAGCTCGGCCTTGCCCTCGAGCGCACTGCAGATCTTTGCAAAATGCGACGCCTCCGTCGATCTCGCCGCGAACCATCGGGTTACGAGAAGTCGGGCTTTTGATCAACTTACCATGCTAACCGGCCGGACTCCCCCGGCCATCGCGTCCAACGCCCTGCCGGAGGATTTGAGAGCGAGAGCCAGACCCTTTCGGATCTGGTCTATCTCAGCTTCGGCGTCCTGAGCGCCTTGCTGGAGAGCGGCCCACTCGCTCTCCTCCGCTTCGTCTATGGTCCCCGACCTATGAGCCACACCCGGCAACAGGTCCTCGGTCACCCGTTCGGATGGGACGCCGCCCGACCAGGCCACCACGGGCAAGGGTGGTGGAATTGGCCCCTCGGGAATCCCCTCGGTGACCTGCGCTTGCGGTGCCTCGACCGATACCTCCCCTTGAGGCATGGGGTCGGACGTCTCAAAGGCCCGGCGCCGCTCTCGCCGGTGAGCTCGCGGGTAGCGTCGTCGATTCCCCCTCCGTAACGACGATCGCGCCACCCGGTGGCGTCCCCGGCGGAGGCGGCAGGAGCCCCTCACCGACCTCGGCCTCTGAGTGTGGCCCCATCCCTCCGATGGCAAGCGCGCCCTCGGCGCGCCCCGGCTCGGCCGCCTGCGCCACGACCATCGCCAACCCAATTGGCGTCTCCGGCACCAATCGCAGCGCCCGCCGCGGCGACTCCTCCGTGGCGGGCAGAACGGCGCCGCTCCTTGCGGAGCAACCACGGCGCGCTGCGGTAGCATGCCACGGTCACACCGTGATAGGCGCTGCACATCGCAAGCACTTAGGAGCTGTTCGGGCGGCTTTGTGGCGACAATGTTCAAACGAGGAAAAGGGGTACTTACTGAGCCGAGCGGGCGCGCGGCAAGCGCGCCCTCTTTGCCGGTCCCCCTCCAAGGGCGATCCGTCGGTCGCTTTCAAACCGCCTCCATGGAGGCACAACGACGACGTCGACCGCATGGTCGCCCTCGCTGGGCCCCGGCCGCGGTGCTCGCAAGATCGCCCCCGAGCGGGCCCCGCTCGCCGCCACCGCCGGCCGACGAGTCGAAAAGAACCCACGGTATGGGTGGACTGGCTGCTCCATTCTTGTCGGTGGAGGTCGCCCCCGCAGTGGTGGTCTCAGACTCGTCCTCACCATGCGCATCCCTCGCCGCAAGCTCCTCCTTCTTCTTCCTCTTCTCCTCCTTCCGCTTCTTGCGGGAGGAGTCGAGCTGTGCGGCCTCCGCACGGGCCGCTGCCCTCGATGCCTTCTCCCCCGGGAGCAACGCCCAGGAGACCATTCCCAAGAGCCCCTAGAAGATACGAAACACCGGTCGACCAAGGCCAAAGGCAAAGGGAGAGAGAGAGGCGAGAAGAAGTCCGCTCAACCTACGGATTTGGGGTGGGCGCCGAGAATGGCTCCGGTGGCCGCCGCAGCCTTCTTGATGGCGCTCGCCAGAACGGCGCCACCGGCCGACCTCGGTCGCGGCAAGCTCGGGCTCCGCCATCCTCATTTTGTCGGACACCCCCTTATACCGGAACAGGGGGCGCGGTCTGTCCAAAAGGGGTTGCACGCGCATCCCCATAAAGGCGCGCACGACGACGTCCCTGGTGAGCCTCTGCTCCTTAAGAGCCCTGACCTGCTCCACGATCAGGGCCACCTTCTTCTTCTCCCTCTTGTCAGCACCCCAGGTCCATTCTTTCCCCACCACAGGAAGCTCGCCGGTGAAAGGCGGGGCGCTGTCTCCGACGTTCTAAATGTAAAACCATTCAGAACGCCATCCCCTGTTGGACGACGGTAGCTTGACATCGAGATACTCCGAGCTCCGGCCGAATCGAAGCTGGAGGGCCAGGCCACCGATGGGCGCCATGGCGTCCGCTGGCTTGTCTTTCCAGAGCCTTGCGTAGAAAAAGTACCTCCACAACGCCCAGTGCGGCTCAATCCCCAATAAGGCCTCACAAAGCGTGATGAAAATGGCGATGTGGAGGACCCCGTTGGGGTTGAGATGATGTACCTCTGCCTTGTAGTGGAAGAGCAGCCCTCGAACGAACGGGTGCAGCGGCAGGCCGAAGTCGCGCTCGAAGAACGAGGCAGGCACTACGACCTCGTCGACCCTTGGTGAAGGGGCGGCGGCCCCCGTCGGCACCCTCCAGTGAGAGAGATCCTGCACAAGGAGAAAGCCTTTCTTCACCAAGCCGAGCGCACGGCTGGCCTGGGCAGAGCACTCCGGCCACGATATCCTCGCGAAAAGACGGCGGAAAGGTGAGGAAGGGAGAAGGCTCTTTGTTGCTTTTTCTTGTCTTACGCAAAGGGCTGGAAGATGAGGAAGGCAAGAGCGCGTGACTGCCCGAAAACGTCCCAGCGACGTATTTATAGAAGACGAGTGGGCGCCAACCGAACAGACACTCCCTCGAGCGAAGCGTCGCGTACACCCTCGTCGCCGCGGCGGTGCCCGTAACTCCCGGGCCCAATTTCTCCTGCGTTTTAATCCCGACAAGGTGCGGAAGCCATAAAGACACCGCCTCGGCAAGGCGTCTGTGACCTCTCGGTCTCCGCCTTTAGGCCAGGACGGTTGCCCCGGGGCACGTGCGAGAGGCCCGCTGGGCTGCTGCGGCCCCAGAACGGCGAGAGCTCGGCAGCTCACGCCAGGGCCCACCCAGAGTCGTGGGTTCTAAAGGCCTATTCCACGGATGGACATAAGGCGCCCAGTAAAATCGAGCAAAGGACGGGTATGAGGCGAGCCCCCAGTGGTCCCCACGTTGGGTCGGCTGACGACCCAATCGACTCTACTCGTGTCCGAGACCATTCTTCACACTCTCCCGGGGGCTCATCGATGGGCGACAGCCAGCTGTATACGGGATCGAGTAAAGAAAGGTTTCTTATGGGTCGCCCCACGGTAGGGCCAGGACACCCTACTCTAGGACCGTCCGCTCGAAAGGGTCTCCCTTGGGCGGGACCTCCCATGACCCACTCGGACTAACTGTTATTAGCTCCACGTGTCGCTCACCCCCTCCAGGTCCCACACCTGCAGACGGGGTACACGTGTGGGATAGACGACGGCCACTCCTCTCGCAGCTACCCTCGCCGGACGAGGACTCGGGATGGATGCCCCACGTCCAGCTACGACGTAAAACGAGCCACATCCAGCTACGACGTAAAACGAGCCACGTCCAGCTACGACGCTAAACGAGCACTCGGACACCCAAACCTCACGAAGAGGCATCCGGTCGTCCCTGTCGACCAAGGCACGGTCTAGCTACGACGCTAAACGAGCACTCGGACACCCGAACGTCACGAAGAGGCATCCGGTCGTCCCTGCCGACCAAGGCACGGTCCAGCTACGACGCTAAACGAGCACTCGGACACCCGAACCTCACGAAGAGGCATCCGGTCGCCCCTGCCGACCAAGGCACGGTCCAGCTACGACGCTAAACGAGCACTCGGACACGAACCTCACGAAGAGGCATCCGGTCGCCCATGCCGACCAAGGCACGGTCCACCACGACGCTAAACGAGCACTCGGACACCGAACCTCACGAAGAGGCATCCGTCGCCCATGCCGACCAAGGCACGGTCCGGCTACGACGCTAAACGAGCACTCTGACACCGAACCTCACGAAGAGGCATCCGTCGCCCCGCCGACCAAGGCACGGTCCAGCTACGACGCTAAACGAGCACTCGGACACCCGAACCTCACGAAGAGGCATCCGGTCGCTCCTGCCGACCAAGGCACGGTCCAGCTACGACGCTAAACGAGCACTCGGACACCCGAACCTCACGAAGAGGCATCCGGTCGCCCCTGCCACCAAGGCACGGTCCGGCTATGACGCTAAACGAGCACTCGGACACCGAACCTCACGAAGAGGCATCCGGTCGTCCCCGCCACCAAGGCACGGTCTAGCTACGACGTTAAACGAGTACTCGGACACCCGAACCTCACGAAGAGGCATCCGGTCGCCCCTGCCGACCAACGCACGGTCTAGCTACGACGTTAAACGAGCACTCGGACACCCGAACCTCACGAAGAGGCATCCGATCGCCCCTGCCGACCATGGCACGGTCCAGCTACGACGCTAAACGAGCACTCGGACACCCGAACCTCACGAAGAGGCATCCGGTCGTCCCTGTCGACCAAGGCACGGTCTAGCTACGACGTTAGAACGAGCACTTGGACACCCGAACCTCACGAAGAGGCATCCGGTCGTCCCTGCCGACCAAGGCACGGTCCAGCTACGACGCTAAACGAGCACTCGGACACCCGAACCTCACGATGAGTTCGCACGTCCGACTGCTCGCATCGAGAAAGAAGCGATCACCTGCCGATTACCGATTCTCGAGGGCCAAGTTGGGAAATAATCGAAACAAGCTCATTGCAAAGACATTCATAAAGAAAAAGGAGATTTCATTATAGGCCAACAGGCTCGAGCTTTACAATGCTACATAAGGTGCCCGACAGGCTCAAAAAACTACGCAAAGCTACAAGACATGGTGGAGCTATTTTTAGCACCAAGTATCATATCTTGAGCATCAATGCGACGTCGGTGCCCTCACTACTGGCGATGCACCTCCTGGAGCCCAGCGGTGCCACCACCATGCGGCAAGCAAGAACGGTAGCGTCGGCCTCGCGCACACAGATCGGCAGCCTGGCGGCGGCGCTCGCGCCATCGCCCCAAGAGGCCCTCTTACCACCTTGAGCCTCGAACGGCCTCGAGCAACAGATCGACGGCAAAGCAGATCGCTGAACTGCGGTTTCTTCCTCCTCCTCGAGTTCACCATCGCCGTCGCTCGGCCGAGCTTGGCGGAGGATCTTCTTCTTCCACCACGACATCATCGCCAAAGTCAAGATTAGCTGGTGCCTCGAAGCCATTTCAAGGATTGAAAAAGAGGACTCTGGCTTAGGGATCAATCAATCAAACGAGCGGAAGCGCCCTTATATACCCAGACGGAGGGAGATCGAACGTCTCCAAAATAAATGCAAGCGTAGGAAAACGAAACGCCCTTCACTAGAACCCGAAGCAGTCAAGAAGACGGGCGGGCAAGGCGCACCAAGCCATGCGCGGCGCGCGCAACGAAGCGATTAAAAGCCCCCGACGGTTCGAATGCCCCCGACCAAGTTCTAGGACAGCCGTCGAATGCGTTGGGGTACACCTGGCGGAAACCAGCCGACCTAGTCGGTCGGACCGACCAATCGGGCCCAGTCGCCATTCACTTTCAAGCTCAACCCCCAATCGAATCTGCCGAACTCGCTCGGGGGTTCGGGGGTTCGGGGGCTACTGACGAATACTCATACCAGGGGTACCCCAACGGCCCAGGGTGACGAGCAGGCTGCCTCAAGCATAGCTCAAGCCTAACAGGCCGCTCCAGGCCCGCTACCGACCAAAGTACCTGCGGGGCCACACAGGACGCCCATTCCCGACCGATCGGGGTAGGCATCCCCGACCAAACGGGGCTCCCGACCTCCGCAGCGGGTCGGGATCCCCCGACTCTGACCAAACCAAGGCAACATCCGTCAAGGGCCGTGTGTCGAAGCCTTCGCCAGCTGGCAGCCACGTGCCCTACGGACGGGGTCAATCGAAGTGATTGTACGGGAGTAGGTGGCTCTTTCCCAAGATGGCATAAATGGCTGTTGAAATCAAGCTTCAAATCCCATCAACCACCACGCATAATACGAAGGCACGCTCCTCCCGAGGCGGCACTAACGTTACGCGACCGCAACGCCAACCATCGTCGAGTTCACGAAGCGGTGCGCCCGCCTTCCCAAGAATAACTAATCGCCTCGCCACGGTGGCTACCGACCCAGCGTGGGCAAACCAGGCGACGACCCATCACCGAAACGATTGCCCTCTCCCAACTTCCCATGTAACCTGCCCCCTCCGGTTGTATAAAGGGAGGCAGGAGCCTCTCGGAGAGGGGCACTTGAGAGATTTCTTCTTCTCGCTAGGCCTTTGCGAACACTCTTGTGCTCAAACTCTTTTCCCTCATTTGTAAAATGTTGTGCAGCCGTCTGCACGTAAGGCAATACAACACCACAACACGAACTGGAGTAGGGACATTCGGCCCGAACCAGTATACACCTTGGGCTCTCGAGTCTAACCATTCAGGGAGTGGGAACGCGCGGCCCCTTAGATTTACAAATTTACTTGCCGGTGCTCGAAACGCCGATAGTATGCTTTGATTGCAGGAAACTACCTACATTTATGGGACTTTCTTTAAGCCATATATATTTGCATTAATATGTTCATTGAATGGTTCTTGTGATTTTGGTTTCCTTTCTAAGCACTTCCACATAATGTGAAAATCTTGGCCTGGTTCATAGTAGCTAATTTTTTTCGCTACTGTAGGACGCTCTTAGGCATGTATTTGAAAGTAGAATCATGAATATCAAGGATTTTCCCACATGGAGTTGGCTTTCATATGTCTCATTTGCTCCTAATGGTCTGATACTCAGAGCTGGAAATACTTGGCGACCTTTCTTTGTTATAGAACCTATGGTTGGAAGGCAACCCATGCTGTTGTGCTGGGTGGTATCGGGCACACGTTTTTAGGTTTTTTCATAATTCAGAAAACGTAAGTGCTTCAAATATCAAATTTCTTCCCTTTTTCCATAGTTTTGTTATCTGCATCATAATAGTCTCTTCCATAGTATGGGAGTAATATGAAAGGCTGTTCCAAGCCTTTTTCTGCTGTAGTTGAAGTTACATGATAGAGGTATGAACACACAGGAATACTGGGCAAAAGAAAGTAATATTTGCAAGCAGACAAAGCAACCTGCTGGTTATGGATTTTATTTTCATGCAAAATATGATCATGAGGATGAAGACAATCGAGACAGTTCAAATTTAAAGATGATAGGTATCTCGTTTACCAATTGTCACCAAGTTCAAGTATTATATGTGAGTATATTTTACTAAGGGGGTGTTTGGCACACATCTCCAGCTCCACCAAAATCCGTGGAGTTAGTGGAGTAGGGTATTCCTAGCTCTAGAAATTTATGGAGCTGGAGCTGTGATTACATTAAGAGTATTTAGGTGGGTCATCTTGTTTACATTTTAGACTAAAACTATAAACTTAATTCACTTTATTTTAGCCTACAAGCTCCAGATCTGAGGTGGAGCTAGGATCTAGAGCTCTACCAAACATATCAAGCTCTCTCAGTTAGGGCTTTTGGTTTTATTATTCTCTGAGGATAATTTTTATGAAAGCAGAGAGGTTGCCTCCACAACTTCATATACTGAACCTGAGAGGATAGATAGATGAGTCACTACAGATGTTGTTTAGTGAATCCTTATCATGCTTTCATTTTATTTCATGAAAACATACATTCTTTTCACGTGCAATGCAGAAACATGGTTTTCTTATATTATGTGCACCGTATCTTGTTAATGCTTTTATCTCTGTGATTACCAACTAAACACAACTTATTGTCTATTAGTTGCTTCATGCTATACGGTGTGGCGTAGCCCTCAGCCCTCCCTAGTATGGATAATGAGACATAAATATTTTCACTAGACTAATGATGACCAGGTATTTACACAATGACTAAGTGTTGCCATCGAGATTTTATTTTTTGTTAGTCTGTTATTCATAATGCCTTCAATGATGGAATTAGGGTTAACGAGTAGCAATTTGCTATCTTTCTATGTTGTGATCATCAGTTATATATATGTATATAGTTTAGAGGATTTCCTATGCACTGGCTTGGCTAATTTCACATTACCATTTATGCTCATCCAGATAATGGAATTAGTTTATCTATCATATACATATAGGTATGAATTTGACATTGAATCATCCCTAATTCATCTGTTTATCAGGACTAGCTCCTGTGCGTTGTGCGTAACACAAGCATGTCTCAATTGTATGATGAACCATACTACATAAATGTGTAGATCTGTGTTGGATTCTTAGGAACCATAAGTACTAGTTGTATGAATTTCTAATGTAATGTGTGTGCCATTGCCAATTAAGTTTGAAAATAGTGAAGCTATGTTTGTACCTACTCCTAAATTACCATATAGTGCCTGCTATTAGATGGCAAAATAGAGCTAAAGATGTAATGGACACCACATCACAATCGGTTCTTATCTTCACAATCAGTTCTAGCTTAGAACCGATTGTAATGTGGGGCACATCACAATCGGTTCTAAGCTAGAACCGATTGTGATGACGCCATATCTCTATCGGGTGAAAACAGACTGTGATAGCATCTCCTCCTCACTATCTAACGACTTTGTATCGTCACCAAAACCTACTCAGATGACGAAAAAGAACCGATTGTGATGTTCAATTCTACAGTAGTGTTGAGGCATAACGACAATCGAAATGAAAGATATTACGTTATTTGACTCCTTTCAGTAGCTACACAAACCAAAATGTTGAAAATAGAATTGTGTGTCTTTTTAAGAGTTATACAATGAATGAATTAGTAGTAATGTATTCTATGCTAATAGTTGTATGGATGCATCATTGTGTATTAGCTGTCCTTTTTATTTATCTCGTTGCTCTATTTGAGACCATTTTGTATGGTTTCTCAGTTATGTATATTAAAAAAACTCCGTGATTTCAGCTGCTATTCATTGTCAGATACTCGGATTGCAGATACATGAGGATTACTGTTAGCTAAATAAGCCTAGAGAAAAGTTCCTAGCATGACATATATTTAGGATTTACAGTAAATGATTTAGGTATAGAAAAAAATCAGAAATGCAGCCCTTTCATGCCTATATTTTCCCTGTAATCCCTTTCATGGGAAGAGAGCCCCTTCTTATTTCTTTGACATGCGGACTTATCACCAATCTTAAAGAACAGGAGGCCATTACCATCTTCTACACATGACCTGACCTGCTGAGCTAGCTCGCACTGTTGAAGAGCACGCGTGCATGTTTCTGAGCTGTACATTGATACCCTTGATCTAAATTATTGATTGAATAAATAAAGTTCAACGTCTCAACGGTTGAGGTGTACCATCTCTCCAGGTAATCGCTAGTAGCTTACGTTGCAATAATTCATTGTCCCTACATATGTGGCACTTTTACTACCATGCATTTGAGTCCTTGCATCGGTCAACTATGATAAGTACTGCATTCATATCATCTCTGCGCTTTCACTAATTACCAGTGTCGTAAAAAATGGTACGAGCTAGACAGACGGACGTGGTAATACGATTGATTAATCTGAATTTAATAGTCAATTATGCGTTCTTATTAATATATTTATTTATATTTAAAATTAATTAGAAATATTTTAGTTACCTAAAGTTATTATAAATTATCACTCTACAAAACATATTTTACACTTCATTGTTACATATCATCCAAAAGATATATACTATGAACACTATGACACAATATTATAAACTAATTTATCATACTTTGTAAAAAAAAACTATTTTCGTTATTAAACGGAAAAAAACAGACGATTAATAAAAATGGCCTATTAATCGGATTATATGGTCAATTTTTCATTCGATAGCGTTAATTACACTTCAATTAAACTATTTGTGACGGTTTAGTCACCGTCGCTGAATAATGGGTCCAGTCGGCCGATTTTTCACAATAGCGGTAATTACATTACTACTGTATCTATGCTGACGGAGTAATTATAGTGAAGACCCACGTGCTCCCAGCTAGGATGAATATATGGTGCTGCACCATATCACACCGTCCCCACGTCGCCATGTACACTACGACCTGATCGTTGATCGGATTAATTAATTTCAAGAGAAATGACTGACTAACAACAGATCGAGTACTTCGATTTGGATTCCAAAAGCCCAGCTAGCTAATCGATCGATCGCGCAGGTGCATGGATTGGATCAATAACGCCCCAGCATGCCGATCCAATGCATGACGTACGCATCGATCGATCAGCGTCAGTTAACTCCAGTCGATCAAAAGCAACGCAGCTAATGAATTGTTTTTGGTCCAAGATTGTGTCTCCGTCTGCTTATGGGTAGTCGCCACGATCAATTATTATAAAATCGTTCGTTGAGCAGCAGGTGCGAGGTACTTTCTGCTGCGTGCTTGCATGCATGGTCAAAAAGCTCAAGGTTGTCTTCTACTTTGAATGGGGACAAGATATATGCCCTAGAAGACCACTCTTACAAAACTCTTCCAATGGCTAGCTGGAAAACGCTAGCTACGTGCACATCCGAAAGTTTCCTTCGGAAGGCGTAGAAAAAAAAAATGCACCCTTGGGGTAGTAGTAGAACTAGCATGTCAGTGTGATAGATTTCAATCAGTGGCGGAGCCACCTCTCGACGATGTTGGGCGGCTGCATGGGCTGACAGACAGGATCCTGTCCAGTCCCCCTCAAGCGTATAATCGACTGCCATTGAAGAATAGGGAGAGAGGTTAGAGGATCTGCGCAGCGTCAGGAGGAAAGATAAAGCTACATATCGACCTGTTTTGTGAATTATGTCATGCATCATTTGATGGTCTAGTTGTAACAGCCTCAAAAATTATAAAATAAAGAAAAATGAATTAAAAATCTTTTGTGTATTATTTTTGAAATTTCTTAATTTTCTGGATTTATTGAATATTCTTTTGGCTTTTCTTTAATACAAGAAAGTGAAATAAAGAATATAATAAATAGAAAAAGGTAAAAAGTAAAAATACCAAAACAACAAAAATTTTCCAAAGTCACCATAAATATCTAAGGGCTCTCCACAGCTTGCCTAAGTCGGTGGGAGAGCTGGATTAATAAAAATAATATTTAATTAAAGTGAATCATGTGCAAATATCTCAGGGTAAAATGGTAAAATAATTTGGTAAAAATATCTGAAAGTTATCCTGACCCAATATTTTTATCTTGCCGATATCAACACAGTATAAACTTCCATTAAAAATATCAAGAATTTAATAATTCATTTTATAATTTTAAAAATTCAAAAACAGTGAACAAATAAATTGGAAAACAGTAATGTCAGAATTATTAAAAATTAGATATTAATAAATAAAATCTGAAATTTTTAAGGAATATGTATAATGACATTTCAGAATCTCAAAAAAAGTTTCATAAAATATGAAATTCATTTCAGTCATAAAGTAAATGAAAAACCGAATAGGCAGAGCAGCAACAGCTGTGTTGTCAGAATTTTCTAAAAATCTACATGCATCATAAAATGGTGAAAATTTTCCAGGAAGCTGATAATATCCTTGCCGACCTATGGTAAAAATGTTATAAAATTTGGTGTCTTTTTTACCGTCAAAACCGCCGTTGAAACCCCGTTCGGTCCTGAGCCTTCGCCAGACTTCTTTTCTCGCTCTCGCTGACGTGTGGGCCCGGCCTGTCAGTGAGCCACTTCAGCCGACAGCCGCTGCCATCTGGACCCCGTGTGTCAGTGTCTCAGCCGCGTTCTTCTCCCCTCTCCCTGCTCTCTCTCGCGCGCAGCGACGACCCTCTCGGTTTTTCTCGCACCCGCGCCCGAACCGCCTTCCTCTCCCTATATAAACACCTCTCCTCGCGTCGCAGCCGACCTAGCTAGCTCCCCGTGAAACCATTCCGCCGCTGCTTTGGTCATCTTCTCCGGCGACGGCAAAAACCCGAAAAAAGGGAAAACCGTCGTTTCGCCGCCTCAACCCATTCCACTTCAATTCCTCCGAGCCGAAGCATCCTTGTGACGCCAGGAACCCATCCTGAGCTGCGGTTGAAGCTCTTCTTCCCCGGCAAGCCGCCGCACCTCGCTTCTTCTTCCGCCGCCACCGCGCACGGTGAGAACCCTCCTCCGTCGTTCATTCTTTGAGCTAAACCCAGAAATGGGATCCTTGAAGTCCACTGATGTTGTTGGTGGTGATCTTCAAGCTCGGAGAGGTCTCGTTTAGCGAAATCACCGGCTAGCCGTGGATGCCGCCGCCAGCGGCGGTGGCGTGCGCCGCAGACCCTCGAGCCACCGCGCCGCCACTAACGTGTCTTGCGCGGGTGCCTCGAACCTCGGTGGAACCCATTCCACCCGGAGGCCTCCTCCGCCGCCGACGAAGCTCGCCAGAGCCACCGCCGCACCCGCGGTGGAGCCCCTTCCGACCACCTCGGGCCGTCGCGCGATCGCCTCCGAGTTGGCGAGTGCGGCTGATGCTCGGAAGCGGAATCCATTCCGCCGCCCAAGACCAGATCGCCCGGCGCGAGCTCAAACTCGCCGTGCCCTCGCTCGGGTCACCGCAAGCGGGCCCAACTAGTCACCGCGCCGCAGCGTCCACCACGACACGCGGACCGTCTGTCGACCTCGCGTAAGCGCGATCCATGGGTTCAGCCCACGCGTCAGAAATAAGGTGGCGACACCACCGCCAATGGGCCCGGCTTGTCAGCGCCTCAACCCGGCGCAGCCCGAAAAGGGAAAGCACATTTTCTCTGCGAAAGCGCACTTTCCATTTTCGGCAGTTTTCTAATTTTCTGTATTTAATCAAAACCTAGATATTCAAATAGCTATAACTTTTGAATCACTTAACCAAATTTGATGAAATAAATTTATAAATTCATCTAAAATCCAGTAGATTCAGAATATGCAAAAAATATTTCAGAATTAAATTTTATTTGAAATTCGAATTTAAATTCAAAAGAAAGGTTAGAAATATGTCATTCATGAAAATTTTGAAAATGACCTCTAAATTTAGTAAAATAAATTTTGTTAGAATCCTTGTAATCCCAAGAACCAGAATCTGTAAAAATACTTAGGGTTTGTTATAATAAAAAATTAAGTTATTAAATGAGTGGTAAATAATGCAATAATGGTTTAAATAGATTAAAATTTTAAATTGCAAATGAGAACAAATAATGCTTGCAACTACTTTTGAATTTGTAAAGTTATTTTATTTGAATATTTCCATCTGATTTCTTTTTGGCTCTATTGAAATTTGGTATTTACTATATGTCGCCATACGACGCGTAGAATCCGACGAACCCGGTATATTCGACGACCAGGAGTTCGAAGTCGAGGATAATCAACAAGGCAAGCACCCCTTTGATCATATTGATCCCAGTTTTATAAATGTTTTCATTAAATGTTTTACTGCATACTTTATTTTATTAAAGTCTGCTATGTGTCGGGTAATGGTAGTTGTACCAGTAGAATTATGGAACTTCCTTGATAAGTAGAAAATTGTGAACCTTGAAAACCCTAGAATAGCTTAGACAATATTTAATGTCAATCTGGGTTACTCACAGTAGTGACATGCTTAGCCAAGCTTAAATGAACGTAAAACTATAACATGATTAAAGACTTTGGTTACGACATTTAAATGAGTATAACCATTTTTGTGGTTGATATTTTGGTTGGAAAATGAAAATAAAACTATGGTTTAGATGCGGGCAATTATTGGCAATAGCCGGTTGTGCATGTCTTGCACGTAGTGTAGGGTGGAGATTATTGCCCGTGTCAAGTTAAGGACCGAACTATGGGTTGTTTTCAGGCCAAGAATAATCATACAACCACAAGTGCTGGTATGGGACATCTCTAACTTATTAAGTTGTTTAAAACTAGCTTTGCGCTTGGAAGGCCGGAGTAGTACGAGCTGTTTCTTAATGAATTGCTCGACGGGACATCCACACCGAGGTGATCATGGGTTAAACGTCTACCAATATAACGGTGTACACCATACTGTGGGTAGTTCCATCATTTCTATGCTCTGAGTTCTTACGCCACAGAATGGGTTATCGTCACCGTGCTGGTGCAAATTAGTATTAAATAATGTAACAGTTATAACATGACTCTCTGCAGCACACCAAAGGAAGTGTGCAAATATCGATTGCTCAAAGAGTCAGTCATGTCTTGTGGAGAAAGCTGTATACCTCTGCAGAGTATAAAACTAATCGATTAGCCGCGTCCGCGGTCATGGACACTTGGTAAAGTCATCACATAGTTAGTAGTTTTGCTTATTTTCATAAAATATGGTTTCTACCATGTGTTAGAATTTCCATTGTGTCGATGGAAATTGGTTTTAAATATGGTCGTTATACTCAAGCTTTTTGTGAATTATTTATGCTTACATTCTATCACTTTCAGTATTAAATTGCTTTTACTAAATTTCTGTTTTGCAATCTATTATTCTGTATTTATCATTCAAACTGGCTTTATGCAAAATTTAACCTTAATAACCTTCCATTGGAATGACCTGCATATATTTTAGGATTTGCATAAGTCTTGCAAGTACGTAAGTACTCAACTTGCCCATGTTGATGTTTTTAGGTGAAGAATCAGATTTTCCCGATGATTCGTACGTTGATGCAGGATATGGGGAATTTAATGATGAATTTATCTAAGGATTTTTCCCTTGTCAGTTGCCTATGGAACAATGGGTTAAAAGGCATACTACAAGAAGTTGTCTCCACTGCAGTTTTACTTTTGGTATTGTAAAAATAATATGTAATCTTACTTCCACTGTGTAATAAAGTTTATGTATGACTGTGATATCAATTTGTATTTGTGCGTACTAGCTACTGATCATGGGACTAGTACTGTATGCACATGGTATCCATTTTTGGTATTATTATCAAAAATGGGGGCCTTACACTAGTTGGTTTGGGAATTAAAGCCTACGCGCCAACAATCTAGCCTATTTACTGTGTATATGTACCTAGCTCATTTACAGTTGACTCGAAAGAAGCATCAAGTGATGCCATCGATCGGCTTCTTACCATCAAGACAGATACTAGCCAGGCGGTAGGGTTTAGGTCTCGGACTGCGAGGCACGCAGCGAGAGTGTTTTGGCTCGTGCTCAGGCGTGTGGTGAGTGCGATCGAGTTTGGGGCGATGGGTGGTCGGGGTGCATGGCCAGGGGTCTTAGGCGGTCCGGGCACAACATAGCCTGTGCACATCAAGTTGATGACCAAGGAAGCCCTAATCTCATATCTCTGCAGGAGATTTATCGATTTTTTACATATTTTTCTTGGTGGCTGAGGATATGGATTAGAAGATCTCTTTGCGAACATTGTGCATATTTAGCCCTCTATACCAGGGACCACAAAACCGTGGTAAACCGCTCGGTTAATGCGGTTTTTGTGCTTACCGGGCCGGCTCGGCAATTGGAACCGAGCAGTTTACCGCTTGAGTTCAAATTTGAATTTGAAAATTTTGAAAAAAAAATATCCACAAAATTCCTAAAATTAGTATTAATTCCTCTGTGACCTATGGTGTAATTTTTTTTTGAAAAAACAAAATTTTAAGATGTTTTTGAGCCATTCGAAATCTAGAAAAACAGAAGAAGAAAAAAGCCGGCCTATGGGCTTTCAAGCCACAGGCCAAGCCACCTGTGGCCGGCCCAACTGGCCCACCCAAGAAGAGTAAAAGGCATTGGCTGGCGAAGATGCTCGAAGCAGAAATCCAATCACGCACACACTTTCCCCATTCAGTGTTCTTGCCGACCGTGTCGCCGCCGGTCAGATCTGCCCGCCGTGCGCCGTGAAACCTCAAGGTAAGCTTCGGTTTTCATATGGCAAGGGCCAAAAACCGCTCGGTTTTTGCTGTTTTTCGAAGACATGTCGAATTTCGAGAGTTTCAACGAATTTCGTGGTTTTTCCTCGATTTTCACTCGATTTTCTCTCAGTTTTGCAGGAAAACCGTTCGGCTGAGGTGAAGACCGGGCAAGAGGTAAATATTCCGCCCAATTTCATCCCATTTACCAATTTTATAATTCCTTTGCTACTATATGCATGTATGGACATGGTCCAATAAAAATGGTCACTCTGCTCATTTCATCATGAACATGCACCGGCAGGAAATTGAAGCAATATTTGTTCAGAGAGAAAGTGGTAGAGACTAGAGAGAGTAAACAGTGAGCATGTTTAGTACAAAATTTTACTTCATGATGAAATACTCACTGTATTCGTGATGATATGCTCACTGTTTATTTGTTCATGAATTTGATTGTACCAGTTTTTGTTCGAGTATGTCCAGTAGCAATATTTACTTGAACAAATTTGTGTATGAACATTTGTTTAATTATATTTAGTACCAATATTTGTTGAGGTACGTGTAGTTGCAAAATTTGTTAAATTATGTCGAGTAGCAATATTTTGTAGCAACATTTTTTGAAGTATATGTAGTAGCAACATTTGATCAATTATATTTAGTAGCGATATTTATACGTATGCTTACTTTTATTGTGTTTCATTAGCAGATGGCAGACAATGTCGACGTGGTGTGAGAGAACGGTGAGAAGTTGGGTGCTGGATTTCGATGCAAGCACTATCTTAAAGAGAAGAAAGGAGACGGTGCGACCCGACTAAAGCAACACTTGGCAGGACGTGGTACGAGTGTCCTCCATTGTAATAAAGTTCCTACGGACGTTCGTGAGTACTTTCAGCATGAGCTAGACAAGACAAGGGATAAGAAGAAGGATAAGAGAGAAGAGAGGCTGAGGAAAGAAGGAGCAGGTAGAGATTCCCCACCGAGGTGAAGTGTATACTCAGGGTACACGGGTGATGCTGATGAGGAAGACCAACTCGAGCATGCCATGGCTCATTCTAGGGTGGTGGCAGAATTAAGAAGCCGGGCAGGTGGCAGGTACGAGCACGGTGGTGGCAGCGGCTCCTCCAGGGGGGCTGGAGGAGATCGCGGCGGTCAGTTGTCGAAGATGTTTTGAAGTTCTTCGTAACGAGAAAGACCACTAGCGGTGGGGGATTACAATGTTGGTACAGCCCGTGGCCCCGTGCAACCAATGATTGACACCCATTAGTGGACACAAAAGGGAAAGAGTGTGAAGCAGGCCATTGGCTCGGCGTGAACCAAATTCTTTCACACTGCTGGTATTGCGGGGCGGTAAGAAGATAATCCATACTTTGTTAATGCCGTGAGGGAAACACAAAAATACGGTAAGTGAGATTTAAAATATTCGTTCAGTTGTACACCGATTCATAGCTAACATTTATGTTTCATTTGCAGGCGAGGGTGTCCCTTCTCCAAGTGGCCGAGATATAGATGAAAAATATCACAGAGGGCGACTACTAAGGGGAAGGGAAAGGCGCACCACAGGATAGCCCTAGCTCCTATAGCGTCGTCGAGACGCAAGGGAGCTATGACTTATATGGTAGCTACAACTACGCTATCCCCGAAGCTCATGCACAACCTCCCACCCGATGGGTCTATGAGTGGCACGACCCTGAGTTTTTATGCTATGTTGTATCAACAATAGCAAACGATAAGTACATGGACAGGGCAAAGCTGACACGATTATAAGACGGAGTTGCTAGCTACACGATGATTGGCTTTGATGTCCACCGAGGAATACAACATGGGCAACCAAGTGTACGCACAACAATATTACCTGTAGCCCCGAAGGTAATGTTTCATTTCATTGCAACTTGATATTATACTAACATAGCGTCCATACAGGTTTCGTGGCATTTGTGTGGAAAAAATGACGAAGCTATACCTATGCCATACTCTGCAACTCCAATTGAAAGGTATTATAATGTAAATGGTGTTGATATGTGAATGGTAGTGAAATTGCGAATGATATTGCTATGTGATTATGTAAATGCCTATTTTTGCACTTATGTGATTGATATGTGAGTAGTATTGCAATAAAAGATTATTTGTTCACATATTATTGCTAAATGCCTAATTTACAACTTCTAATTGTTTAAAATATAGCAAAGGTCATGTCGAAATTTTTCCATATTTAGGAGAGATCATACCAGAATTTTTTTGTGTTTTTACATACCCTTTTTATATATTTATTACATTTTCCTATTTTTTTAGCCTTCACTGGATTTTTACAAATTTTACAACCTTTTTTTTGCAAAATTTCCCCTTTTTTACATTTTTTCCCAACCTGGCTTGGTTTCTAGCGGTTTTCAGCAAAAACGACCTGTTTTCGCTCTTCGGTTTGACCGTATTTCAAAATAGTTTGAATTTTCATACCATTCGGTTTTTTGCTGTTTTTGAAACCGCCAGATTAGGAAAACCGACTCCAAACGAAAATGTGAACCCTGCTCTATACATTTTTTTTTTCAAATCTAGCCCTATGCATTTTTTTTGCAAAAATGACATCCTTCCCCACAGCAGAAGGCGTGACAGGCGACACGTATCCTCTACTGCGCACAGGGAGAGTGGAATCGAGCGAGTTCCACAGGAGCTCGCACGAGCGTGGGCGGGAAGGCAGTGAGTGGCGTGCGCAGGTAGGCATGGCGTGGGTGAGGGTGGGCAGCGGGCAGCACTCGCGGGCACGTGTGGGTGCGCGACTTGCTGCATGTTTCCTAGGCGCGGAAGGTGTCCTATCGTGCTTCCCGGGAGCGAAAGCGTGTCCTCCCACGCTCCTTTGCGTTGCTGTGGCACCGGCTCGTTTCCGTGCTTTCCAGCTACGATATGAGGCACGTGTCGCCTACAACGCCTTCCACGTTAGGGGAGAGGGTTCTTTTTGCAAAAACATACGTGGGGTACTAAATTTGCAAAAAAAAAACGATGTAGAGAAGTTAGATATGCACAATCATCACTCTTAGCAACGTGATTGTGTTTGCTCGATAAACATTCGCCGTAGTTAGACTTACGTATACTTGAAAAAAAAAATCCTGGCTTCTGATTTCCAAACACACGGGCACGTTGCATGCGTAACCGATGACGCCACCGTTTTCCCATCATTTCGACGAGGTAATCGAAAGGAGATCAGCAACAGGGAGGAAGGCACGGCTTGGGGAAGAAGACAGAAAGCAAAGGAGCTAGCGCGACGCGAGAGCGACAGACGCGCGCGAATGGAGCAGTGGTGACCGGAGAGAGTAGACGGCCGTTTGCTGGGAATATTTGTAGTCTATATGAGAGAAAGGGTAATCTGAGGTGACGGCCAGTGCGCCGGGTGAAGTTTCCACCCTGTAGCGATCGGTCGATCGATCTCAACGTTTTCTTTTCCACTCTTAGTCAGGTGCCATATATAAGTCCCAGTCGCTTGTGCGCGCATGTAACCTTTTGCGTAGGATTACTAGTATCTTCCCGTCACTCTTCGTTCGTTTGGAGCCATGGAACACTTGGATATTTTCCTTCGCTTTTCGTCCCTCTCTTCACCCATTTTTTCTCTCCAATGGATTCTCTGTTGAGATCTTTGCCCAGACCGATCGAGAGAGAGAAGGGAAGAGTTTGGTCGAAGAACACTTACGGCTCGCCTAGATTGTACATGAAGAAGAAATAGACGCAGGTCCTAACTAATTGGTTAAGAGTCAAACCCTCGTGCTTAGCAAACTCTACGTAATACTAACTGAACATTAATTAGCTAAGTGTATTTCATTCCTTAGTTCAATCAGCTGCTACGTGGTTAGGACATGACGTGACGACTTAACTTTTGATGTGGAGCAGATCTACGTCTCGCTGCAAGCTAGTCAAGTAGTTTAGTCAGAGAGACGATTTAATTAGTTGCTTAACCACTGTTCTCGAACAAAGTGTACGTCAGTCGACTACGTAGTCCCGTTTAGAACGCGTGATTTTCACAAGATTTCTATGAGCACAACACACCGTTTGTTGCCAAATCCTTGTAGTATTCATGCATTCTAAACAAGCTCGTTCAACCACCGAGATCCTACTAAGTATCACGAGTTTCCACCACTGTGGTAGCCGGGAGTAGCCAGGAGGAAATTGAAAGAGCACCGCCTTTGAACGTTGTTCGTTGAACAGACAGCTTCAAAGATGATGATAATTAACAATTATGGCTTGGTCAGATTAATCAGTATCGATTAACATCACGTATACGGGACAAATAACCTCAGGTAATTAACCAACTACCACTGATCGCGGGGAAGCTGAAAGAGATAGATTTGGTCCAGCCATTCAGGCACCCAGTCCGAAGGCAGGTGAACCGGTCAAGGTTGATTGCTGGCCGTTGTAATCGGCATATATTACATGATCTATCCAAATCTTACTAGGTTTTGAGAGTTAATTTGATCCAGTAGTAGTAACACCAGCAAAAACATGTGTTTCGCGTGCAAGGAGATCCGCAAGAACATGCAAATTTTGTTCTAAATCCTGTGATTTCATACAGTTGTGTTCTTGTATTTTTTGGTACCTTCAAGAGAAAGAAAGGAAGAATCAAAACTTCAAGCAAGCTCAATATGCAGAGTATCTTTCTTCGAAAGTTCGATTAAGAATTAATTTGGTGTCCACGAAGAACCAGGAGCCACAAATCAGTACACGCACAAGCTATGACAAAGAGACAGAGGCTTGCTGGCTGGCTGGCTGGCTTGGTTCTAGTTTCTCTGTCAATCTGGAGAACGAAACTGCGACGGATTTCATCCGCGCATAGGTGTCGACGGTTTTGCTGTTAGCGCTAGCTACATATAGCTTGGCGAGTGGTGCTTCAATGCTTTTCTTTCTGATACAAGTTACATAAATCTTGAAGTAAGTAAAGGGGTAAGTAATCTCTATCTACCTTTCATTCATTCTTTAATATTTATGTAACTGTAAAAAAGAAAAGTTTTGAAGCACCTCTCCTGGCCCATCTCTTGTGTCCAAAGTCCATGGTTGGTCAAGAACTGTTCAGAGTTTTGGACCAACAGAAAAGGTCACCCCTGACCAGATTTAATTTTGTCAACTGCCTATGACTCAATTAGCAAATTAAAGCAGCATTTTTTTTTCTTATGACAGGAACAGGAAATTATGCAGTCATCGTTGGTACGTGGTGTGATTAATTAGCCAGATTTGGACAACAGCATGAATTTGCACCTAATCCATCCCTGTCATGTGCGAAGGAGTCTTGGAGAATGGACGGCTGGTTTTATATGCCTGACCTTCGAGAGGATGAACTCTAAAGGGGTTTGCTTCATATGCTGGTTGTTCATGTCTTGCAGGAAACCTATCTTTTGCACTGAATTCTGGAAAGGGGATTCTTCTTCTTTTTAACTGAGTGGGGACAGTTGAGCCGGCTGGATTTGATTTTGCTGGGCCAATGGATTATGGAGAGAATGAGCATAATACTTAGGTCGGTTGTCACTGTTATCTAGCCAGGTGATGGATATTATGGCTGATCACTGAAAATAAAACTTGAGCTTTTTTTTGAATGCTGAAAAACGGTGAAGAATGGTTTTGACCGTGAAGATGAATTGGATTCAACACCTTGTAAATGGATATAAGATCAAGCTCCAATAGTCTGCAAGAAAAAAAAAATCCAACGCGCCAGAAGTTATTCCGGTTATAGAGAAACAATGAGTATGACCATTCCGAAACAGTAATACAGCCCATTGAAATCACGGCAAGCAGGTTCGGTGAGGCATCAAAATTCAAGTCCATGGAAAGAATCGAGCCCATTATCTGACAGTAGGTATCTAGATCGGCCCACAGTTTATTATTAGACAAAGGCTTTTCTTGTGTGGACAAATTGAGATTGTCTCAGTTTGTAGTTTGTGTTTGTTCTATGCATTATAGCCTTGTATCTGTAAGGGGAGCTTAGCTATCTTCATAGATTGGCTTCTCCAATACATTGGAGAGGGGCTTCATTCTTAGGCTTCCGGTAGTTTCAAGCTGAGTAAATTAAAAGCTCCCCAAACAACTTAACGAGACCAGAAATTATATCAAGTTCCCCAACCTCCTATACTTTCTCAAACAACACAATCGGATATCATGAAGTACAGATACTTATCTCATTTGGCACTTTACTAATGCAAGAGCTCATGCTTCTTGTCCATAGTTCTATTCATGTTTCATAATTAAGAAAAAGAAAACTAAAGACGCATATGAGGCACTATAGACCTTTAAGTAAAGTAGAAAACGGGCTAGAACTCGTGACTTCTACCACTGCACCTAAATAGTACATATTTCAGTGTCGTTATGCCGGAAAGTGCAATGGTGTAGTGCGTATAGATCTGGCATCCTTGAAGCGTTTTGGACACTGAATGTTCCGATCGACGTTTTTTGCAGTTTGAACAGCTGCATTTGTTGCGGAAGAAACTAACGGAAGGCGCTGTTTGGATCGTGGGTCAGGGAAGGGGGGAATGGAAAATGACGGTGGGGAACTGGGGATAGATTTATATCCCACCGTTCCAAACCCGGTGAGGCGGTGGGATTTGGACTGGACATGCGATGGGAGACGAAGAGGAAGTAACTACCCGTCGGCGGTCGGCCCGTCCGTCGGAGTCCGCTGCGGCGCTGCGACAGGCCCCGGCCATTTGCGCCTGTTCGCCAGAGCCGCGCGCTGCCTTCCATCGATTCCCAGCAGCCCGCGCCCGCTTGTCCGCTCGTCGGAGACACGTTGCCGCCTCGCCCGCACACCGGATCGAGAGGAGAATCGGTACCTGCCAGATATTCGCCCGCTCGCCTGCCATGGCCCATGGGTGCTCCGTCTCCATCGCACGGACGGCTCGCCGCTGGCCTGCTGCTGTCTAGGACGGTGAAAAAGCTGTCGCCTGCTCAACTACAACCGCTCCTTCGATCTGGCTTTTCATTTTTTTTTCTTTGAGTAAATTTCACAAATCTGTATATTTCTTCCGCGAACTAACGAAAAATCACACATTTTAACTTTTATTTCATAAACTATAGATTTTGAAACAATATGTATCACAAAATACATGTTTTAGAATTGATCGTTTCTTATAACGGATCTCACAGTATGGGTTTACATTTACATGATAGCCTCACATGCTCTCATTTTCTATTTCACTCATGCGTAAAGCTACCATATGGTTTTATACTGTTAGACCCGTTACAAGAAATAATTAATTTTAAAACTTATAGATTTGTGAAATAGAAACTAAAAACTGAAATTTTCTAATAGTCAGGAAAAAAACTCTTAATTTTGTAAAATTTACTCTTTTGCTTTTGTTCCCACCGATGGCTTCATCTGCCCTGTGTGTGTACCGAAGGCATGCTGTAACTTCCCGTTTGCACTGTGAGAAGACTCATTGCACATAGTCTGCATTGGTGCCTTAGAAAAGGGTATTTTTGGTCGATTTAAATTGTGTTCCCAGTCCTAGACCCCATGCATACCAAACCAAAGGGAATACGAAGCGACTAGACAATAGTACAGTAACAAGTTTTATACGGTTTTAGTAAATTTCAAGAGAATGTTCCAAAAATTTCTTGTTTCGGTGAGTTTCGCATATTTTTTTTTAAGTTTCTACCAAACCAAAGTTTCAACGAGTTTCATGTTTCGAAACTTGAGTTTCACCAAGTTTCAATCGACGAGTTTGCAACAAGTTTTAGCAAGTTTTAACCCAAAAGTTTCAAAAAGTTTTAGCTAGTTTCAACAGGTTTGCAACAAGTTTCAAGTTCAAACTAAAAGTTGCAAGAAGTTTCATCAGAAATACAACACAAAAGAGCAAAAAAATCTCGGCATACCCACATGTGGTCGTCGTCCCGCCCTTGCCACTCGCCAGCACCACTGTCTCATCCCCATTTTCTGCAAGGGTGAATCCAGAGCAAAGTTGACTGTGACGCACACGGAGGCGAAGTGGAGCCAAGAGGTGATGTGAGTGGAATCGGCAAGGACATTAGCGGGTAGTGCACCATTACACCACACACGGTCCCACACCCGTCGAGACGTTGTGGCCACTCATCTTTACTGAGCTAGCCCACGGCCGGCGCTGTTGCTCGCACTCCCCACCGACGTAGCCTAGCCCATCCACGATCATCGTTGTCGCACCCACTCGCCATTGCGCTATCGTGCCTACCAACTGGCTTTGTCGAGGCACCTGCTTGCTGCTACCCCTCTTCCCCTTCCCGCGATGGGCACGTGTGTGCCCTCCGTCCTTAGCCGCTCAGAGGTTGGCTTAGCGGGGATATGCATCGGTATGTGCAGCAAATTGGACGAAGTGGATAGGGATTGAAGTGGGAGAGAGAGAGAGGGAGAGATGGGAAAGTCTTGATTGTGTGGTGACTTGTGATGGTAGCTTTTAGATAAGGATAGAATGATGATCAGATGAGCAGCATAAAAGTTAATTTGATGATAGATGTCTATCCCGTTGTTTGGGCAATCCACTTCATAGTCTTTCTGTAAAAAAATTGATATGCCAATCCAAAACCCACCACTCTAACCCATTATCTAAAAGCCACCTAAGCACTTCAGCGACACATAGCACTATAGCAGTTACGCAGTCATATACATCGACACCTCCGGTGGCTGCAGGTTCAGATAACCAACCAAGCGTTTGGAGAAGTTCTCACTGCCATTGTTGTGAACTTACTAGTTGCCGAAACTTTCTACATGCTTCGGAGAAGTTTTTAGCGGCACCAAAAGGACTCATAGTGTATCAGTGTTTCATCCACAAAGCACTCGCCTATTTCCATCCCCGCGACTCATTGCTCGTTAGACCTTGCTAAGGATGATGAACAAAAAAGAAAAAAAGGGAATGGAGGTGAGGGGAATCGAAGACCGTGCCTCTCACATGCGGAGCGAGCGCTCTATTATGAGGTACGAATAAGGTTAATTTTGATTACAAGAATATATGCATAGTTAGAGATCATTTTCTTCTTTATATTTGTTATTTTTTTAGTTTTTTGAAAACTTGTAAGACATGGTTTTTCATGTTTTTTTATTTATAGATAGTTTCATTGGATATGTCCCTGTGAGCTACATTCCCTTCCCAAACTATCACATCAAAGAAAAGCTTGCAACATAGTAATATCTAGTGTCTACCAATGACCGTGAGAAAAACTTGCAAAGCAAAATGGTTGAGAGAAAATAAATGCGAAAAACAAAAATGGACAATCCAAATCATTTATCAGTTGATTTTACTCCATCTCAAGATAAGATGCAAAAAGTGAACATTGTCCTTTTTTCCCCATCAGCCTGAATTTCTCTCCTTCGGTTCCGGATAGCTTGTTTTCTTATAAACACCAACTTGTAATCTAAATTGCCAAAATTAACCAACTCATGGGCAGTCTAATCCTCAACCAAAATTTAGTACCGATCAATTTTAGCACCTACTGAAACCATTTTGTTTTACTGCCAAGACTTGGCCAATTCGGCTGCTTCAAATCCTCAACAAAAATTTAGTTCCGCTAAATTTTAGAACGTATTGAACCGTGACAAAACCCCAAATATCGCACCCAAAATCTCGTGGGAGGAACTGAGAAAGTACACTTCGGAGTCGTGATGGAACGGCCCAGGTGCTAGGAAAGGCCTAAACGCTAACCTCCCTCTCCTCACCAAACCCCACTGCTGCGTGGGCCCGGACCCCACATGTCAGCCACAATCCCAGTATCCCCCGCCCCCTCCCAGGTTTCAACCCTTTGACTAGAGCGCACTCTTCCCCCTTCTTTCCTCCCCTCTTCCCTCTGACCAACCCGACCGTCTCTCTCTCTCTCTCTCTCCGCGCTGCCGTCCCGACCCCGCCTTCCGCCCTCCCGCTTCATGCGGCGGCGGCCGCCGGCCGGGCTCCTCCCAATCCGCACACGGCGCGAGCTCCCCCTCCGCCTCCTCGTCTGCAGCAGACACCTGCTCTCTTGGTAAGCCCTAATCCTGCCCTTCCCCCTGATTCCTCGGCGGCCTGTCCGATTCCATCCAGTTCTCGCGCGCGTGGTCAGATTACTCGCGAATTTACTGCTGATAGTGCTCGTAGATGCTTGCGCTCGTCTTGGGGATGGCTTTGGGTTCATAATTCTTAGGGGTTGGCCGCTGCTTTCGACGGAAGCTTCGCGGGCTGGGGTGTGAGCTGGGGGGAGGCACGCCCAAGATTAGTTGTTAACGCTAGGAGCTAGGGAAAAATCTGTCCTTGCTGTTTTGCCTTAAATCCTCTCTCGTCCTGCTGGTTTCCTGCTGTACTTGCTACCTCTGAAATTATGTGCTACTATTAAAGTAAGGTACGATATGGCAAGGTGTTTAGCCACCTTGAATTTCCTTAGTGCCATGGCAACTTACTATCCTTTGTGTGATCTTTGCAGATCCGACGGGTACAGCTAAGTTGACCAGTTGGTGCTTTCGGTAAAAGTAAGCATATGTCTGTGCTTTGATAGACTGTTGGTTTTGTCATTGCTAGACGGCCTTTACGGTACTAATATGCTTGGATATCTGTTTTGCCTTTCCTGTGATGGATAGGTGGCGGTTCTGTCCTCTGAGTGATCTTAGGACACCTTCCAGCGGTCTTACTACCCTGTTACAAGAAAAGGGGCAACGAAGCAATTTGTTGTCTCTTTGTTTGGGGCTGGGGAGAACCCGGCATGGCAGATGCTAGTTCGAGGACTGACACCTCAACAGTTATGGACACTGACGATAAGAATCAAAGGGTAACCCCTCTTCCCTCTGTCCATTGCACATTATATACCCGATGATTGATCATTTTTGTAAGCTAGGCAGAGAACTGGAAATAATATAGGTACTGTGTCTAGCTGATTAAGTCCAATAGAATGTGAAGAATTGCACTGTATCCAATAAATATGTGCTGGACATCAGTTCTACGATGTACATGACTTTTACTGGGGATGGTTTTGATGACAATACTTGATGCTTCTTTTGCCATGTTCATGTAACCTTGTGCAGCTGATTGTACATGTTTGCTCCAGTGCCTAAAGAAATAACACACTTCTTAAATTGGATATCAATTTGCAACGTGAACAGGACTATTGCTGCTGTAATCAGTTTCATCAAGTGGGACATATCAAACGTAGAGTCCCTTAAAACATGAAATGCGTGATTTGCTTGGATATTCTATGAAATTTTGACCATATTCACCAGGATTGGGGACGCCCCCACAATCCATGACCCGGATCGTGCATCCCAAATCACGGGTCACCGATGATCTGGGTCGGCTCTGGGATGTTGCTGGATCGCGAGATTAGAAGAGGGGAAGAGGGGGGATGGAGTAGTGAGCTAACCCAAGCCGGCGCCATCGCTTCATGTCATCTCCATCACCGCCTTCGTGTCATCTGCATCGACACCACTGTCGCTGCTCGCCATCTCCGCGAGCGGAGAGGATGGCAGATGACAGTAGCGAGCGAAGAGGATGGTCGATGGCCTACGGTGGCTCCGTCGGCGTCTCGCCTCCATCTCTCCTGCCATCTGCACGTGTTTGTGGCAGTGGCAGCCCTCTGCCCAGCCCTTGTGTGTGTGACTATGTGGCTGTGTTGTGTATGTGAGAAGCCCTAGTGGCACTGTGGCAGTGGGAAAGGGGAAGTGATTGAGTTGGCCTGATTCTGGTGGCTGGGCCGACCCACTCCATTCTCCTTGTCCTTGTCCTTTTTCTTTTTGGAGTTTGCTTTGGTGCTCCCTCTAAAGAAAAGTTAGTGGATCTTAAAGCAAATTTAGTTATTAGTTCTCCCTATTAATTTTCTTTGACAGAGTTATCCATATTAATCGGGTAACACTACACGTACAACGTCGTTACCGATCATTGGAAACTAACTAAATGCCATGATTTGACGATTTTAGATGTGGAAAACATAGTTAAATTCTTGCGCTGCTCGCTCCCTGATCCATCTCTCACCATGGCCGACTTGACCAGCTCAAGTCTATCTATTCTAGCTTGCCCATTGCATATTTATTGGAGTGGTTGAGCATTTCAGCTGTCCTTATTGACATGGCTGATAGGCCAAGGCCTTCTTCATGCTTGTGTGCCCATCTGCGTTTGATTAGGATGTTTAACTACTCCAAACAGAATGCAAGATAAAAATAAGAGGTGTATTGGATAAATGTGAAATCAAACTAACAAACATTAATACAACTTTGCCCCTAATTACCAATAACCACTTTTTCTTAAAGACACACTTTTCTTTAGAGGGTGTACTGAAGCAAATCCCTTTCTTTTTTTTCCTTTTCTTTTCGAAATATACTTATGGTATTATATGACTATAATAATATATCTTTGTTTAATTGGGTCATTGACCCGGATGCGCGCGCGCGCGGTGCCCACCACATTTTTAGCCACCTGTGACCCTCGTTCTGTGATCCCGTTCATCAACCCGAGTTCCTGGTGACTATGATTTTGACAAAGAAAAGGGAAATTCATTGATTAGTTAACACCCCTTTGTAATATCACATACTCTACATCCATACAAAAGAAGGAAAACACATTCAAAGATGGCTATTTCTTATATTTCCTCTTCCTGTTTATTTTTTTATAGATATAGTATAGAGATTTGGTCATGGACTCATGGGGTAGTTGCGTATATCTATCTGGATTTGCAAAGTTTGCTCTAGATTAGTAAAGAGCAGATTTGTTTTGTGAACTTTGGAGCCACTAGGTGCTACTACATGACCTATAATCTCCAAGAGTAATTACTACATTCCATAAGATGGACACACACATTCTAAATTTAACTCTGTAAAACATCTAATTTTTGAGGTCTTCGCCGAAATGCCTGTTACGTTCTGGTGTCACCTGGGCAGTCATTATATATTATTATTAATCCTGTTTCTGTCTAATACTGCATTCCAACTTTTCTTTTACAATATAGTGTGATATGTAAACATTATTTATTCTATTTTTTTTCTCAACCAACCTCTGCAGTTAGAAAACGGACAAAGTGGAGCTATCGTGCCTTCTAACTCATCTGATCCGTCTGACAGGTCCGACAAGCCTATGGACCAAAAGGTGCTACTTTATCTCCTGTTTTTTCTTCAGTGTTACTTGTCCTTTCATAATGACGGTATTTAGACAACGTATTTGCTATTCCATAGGTGTTACGGCGGCTTGCCCAAAATCGCGAGGCAGCAAGAAAAAGTCGGCTGAGAAAAAAGGTACCATAACCATGACTTCTTGGTGCTTTTCTTCCTCTCTCTTTATGTGTGCGCGCGCTTGTATTTCCAGTAGATTAATTTAGATAATTTCGGGTTAGTACGTCAGGGAGCTATCACTGCATGGTGGTGCAGTTATGTGGAAATGTCTTGGATGAGCTGGTGAATGGTGTTGGGTGGATGGCTGATATGTGCAGTGTGCTTGCACTTCTGATGTCACCAAATTTCATTTTTTTTTTCCATTTTATGATATGTATGGGAATTACAAAAAATCGGAAGGTACCTTTCCTTCAAAATAAATAGTTGGCAACCACCAAGGGACTTGTTTCTTAATGTACTTCTAACCTCTATAACCATGCGTAAGCAAATGTAGTTGTAATTTTTGAGTTTCGTGCAACAGTATTTGTATTTATCCGGTATTTTTTTTGTTTACACATTTGAGTTAATATTTATTTGTTAAGGGCCATCCTAATATTTCTTACTATTTTTTTCAAGGCGTATGTACAACAGCTAGAGAGCAGTAAGCTGAAACTTGCAAGCCTAGAGCAAGAGCTCCAGAAAGCTCGACAACAGGTAAATATCTATTGGCCGATGTTGGTTGAGTGCCCAGTCGATGTTCCATTAGTTTTGTTACTTGAATATTGTATTGCAGGGAATCTTCATTTCTAGCTCTGGAGATCAAACTCATTCTATGAGTGGAAACGGTAAGTTCTCTCTCTGTGCACGCGCGCATTTTACATCATTATTTGTCTAGATGCTTTTTAAAATCTGTTCAATTGTATTTCCATGAGTGTTTGTTAAGAGTACAACTGAAACAGTAAGCTTGCTTCTGCAGGAGCTATGACCTTTGATTTAGAATATGCTCGATGGCTAGAGGAGCAAAATAAGCAGATAAATGAGCTGAGGACTGCAGTAAATGCTCATGCAAGTGATAGTGACCTCCGTCTTATTGTAGATGGGATAATGGCACATTATGACGAAATATTCAGGCTGAAGGGCGTTGCTGCAAAGGCTGATGTGTTTCATATGCTTTCAGGCATGTGGAAAACACCTGCTGAAAGGTGTTTTTTGTGGCTTGGGGGTTTCCGTTCGTCTGAGCTTCTAAAGGTGCAGAAACTATATGCTGAATAAAAATGTAGTAGAAAACATACTTCAGGAATACTTTCGGGTAGTTTTGGTTTATGTTTTGATGGGTGCTTCAAGATATAACTATTTCTCATGCTCTTGTAAATTTTCAGCTCCTTGTGAATCAGCTTGAGCCTCTAACAGAGCAGCAGTTGCTGGGGCTGTCCAACCTCCAGCAATCCTCGCAGCAGGCTGAGGATGCACTATCACAAGGAATGGAGGCGTTGCAGCAATCCTTGGCAGAAACGTTGGCTGGGTCTCTTGGTCCATCAGGATCTTCAGGGAACGTGGCAAACTACATGGGTCAAATGGCTATGGCCATGGGCAAACTTGGGACACTCGAGAATTTCCTTCGTCAGGTATGTGTCTTCCAAACTTTCTTTTACTTCTGACTCTGGCAAACATGTTGTTTTGTTGTTTCCTGTATTAGGTAAAATAATTGTTGAAACTAATTTGTGGATCAATTACTTAGAATGTTTTTTTTATTTGTTTTGTGCAACTTCTGAGCAAATTGTGGAACTTTAGATGCCCTAGTTCTGAATAATTTTTATGTTCTATTTGTGCTAGGCTGACAATCTAAGGCATCAAACTTTACATCAAATGCAACGGATTCTGACAATCCGACAAGCTGCTCGTGCGCTCCTTGCAATACATGACTACTTTTCGCGTTTGCGTGCCCTGAGTTCTCTCTGGCTTGCCAGGCCACGGGAGTAAACAGGGTGCAGCACCTTTGATGCTTCTTGAGCTGATCTGGGAATGTGGGACTAATTGCAACGCATCTGCAGAAGGTTGGCAGCTCAGCTCCCACTGGACAAGTTATGTTGACATATTCCGGTATCATATGGTACTTCGATGCTGTACAAGTAGGGTAAAGCTTGTAACTGTAAGTTATCATGAATTTATGATTGACAGATTGTACAATTGTATTAGCAATAAAATAAAAGTAGATAAAAAGCTGGAAGAGTATCCAGCGATTGCACCTGTTGGAAACGAGAAGCAAAAGCAGCATCTTGTGTTGAATGGTCTATCAATGATCTTTTTAGTCGTCGCAAAAAAATGTTCTTTTTAGCATCCTTCACGGATATAAGTAGGGCCTCTTCTTTTGAGGACAGAAATGAGGGCAATTGGAGAATGGACTGGAGACGATCGGTAGAACTTGTCGTGGAAGGACAAATGGGGAACTTGGATAAGTTTTCAAGTGTCCCAACTTGTTACACGGTGCTTACTGTACTCTTGGAAAAACAATGTCATGCGTACAATCTTTTACGTATTTTGGTTCAGCCGAGGTCCATTTTTGCCCCTCAAATTTAAGAGCAGGTCCTTTTCCAGTCTTCAACTTTTCGACGGTCATTTTAAGCTTTTCTGCTACCTTGTGTATCCCCTTTTAGCTGCTCTACTTTAAGATCCGATCCAAATCGAGACTAGGAGGTCCATCTTACGCCAGTTCCAGAAGGGCTTAAAAATGGCCCATGGACAAAGCCTTAGAATAGATAGATGAGATAAGATTATTTTAGGGAAATATGTCTCGGAAATTATCAAATATTTGTAAATAAAATTAATGATAAAAGTGTGAGCAGTGCTTTAGTGTTTTTTCTCTCAATACAAATTGCATAAATCTTAAAATAAATAAAAAGATAATTAATTACCCTATACTTTTTATTTATACTTTAATATTTGTACGATTATTAAAAAAAAAAAAGCACAGTAACACCTCTGTAAAGGAAAGAGAAAGTGACCTGAGAAATCACTTGTCAGTGCAGCAGTTGTTGCTATCCACATCCCCGTGAGGCGGTGACTGACAACCGAGTGAACTGACACGCACGGCTAGGAGCCTTTACTCGGTAGTCCAGTATACTAGTCCGACACGAGACCAAGCAAGAGGCACCAAGAATGGCGGGGCTCGCCGTGGCGGCGTCCGCAGCTCCGGCGCCGTCATTTCTACCGTCGTTGGCGACATCGCGGTTCAGCCCGGTGAGTACCTGAGAGCCTGTGGTTGGCGGCGGCAGTACCGCTGCCGCCAATTTCTTTCCACCGGCGCTGTGCGCCTAGCCTGTTTGATGAAATGCCTTAACCGAGTCGCTGGGCGAAGGTGTGATGGTATATACTGGTATTTCTGCGTTTGCCCCCATTGATGCGGGTTGAGAGGGGTGGAAGGGCGAGCGCTTCTGTCTGTCATCAGGATGCTTGATGAAATGCCTGTGTGAGCGTGTGATTTTTGTGGCCCTTTCTGGGTGCCTGAGGGAATTAGTCGGCAAAGCACTCGCTCTCGTGTTCGTCTTGCCCACCAGTTGATGTTTTTGCTATTTTCTAGGCGGGTGGTGACCTGAGCGCATCGCGTGGTCGCCTGTTTGAAGGAATGCTTACACGGAAATTTTGCTATTGTTAACTGGTGGCGGCGTTATGTTGGGTTCATACGAATCACTAGCTCCATCCGTCTAGGTTTAAAGGGTGCATGTAGAGAATATTAAGTAGGAGTAAATCTGGATATTTATTAAGGGTACAAAGGAAACACCACACTAATTTGCATTGGAACATGAAATACACCTTATATTTGTGGACAAACCATTTAAAAAATAGGTCCTATAAATTTGGACGGAGGGAGTATGTGATTGACAGAACGCTAGCTGGATCACTCAAAACAAGATCGAACGTTAGGTGGCTGGCAAAATTTTTGTTACTGTCAGAAGTAGTAGACATTGTCACATTCATGTGTTGATCGATTGCTGCTTGATGCTTCTGTACACAGGTTGCAGGACCTACTGTCAGTTTTAGAACTCAAGTTTGTGGATTTAAATGTTGGATTGCTGCAAAGCTGAAGCTCCGGAAGGCCTTGAAAAGGCACGGATGACAACTTCAAAAAAAACTGGAAGTTCTAGGGGATGATAAAATAGCTGATTGCTTGCAGGTTGCATCCCTGACTGAAAAGAGAACTCCTCGGAACGTACAACTTGCTTACGGTCGGTATTAGGAAATCAGTTGTGTTTTGCTACTTTGCACATGCCTATCAAAATTCTGTGATTGTTGGCTTACGATTCCCACAGTTTTACTGGCGCCTGGCACTGATTCGCTTCATACCTTTGAAGGTTTCATTCAATTTGCATTGTTAATGAAAAATGCTATACACTACTTCTCTGCTGAATAAATTAGCACTTTCAGGTATAAATCGAACAGTAGATAAATCATGAACACAAACTAATTGAGAAGCCTACCCATTAAGCACAAGTATATTGTAGACATGCATGTAACAAAACTACACGTATATCCCTCCAATATACTAGAGAACATAAGCAATAAGATTGTAAATAGTGCAGACATTGAAACGTACCGGTCTTCTTGAAGAGAACTGGAGATGGGAAGTGAAGTAGAGGACCCCGTCGCGACAATGTAGTAGATGAGACAGATCACGAACGAAGAGGAAGCAGATCGCGGTGATGATGTAGATGAAGCAGATTGCGAGCAGTCACGCCGAGCGTTTCCCAAAAACCTTATTCGCCCTCTCCGGTGCAGGATCTCAAGAGCGACGGGTTTCGGAGACCTGCTCTCCCGATGACCAGAGCACCCCGGCGCAGCGGGACGGAGCAACCTATCTGAGGCGGCGCAGCAAAGAGGAAGTGGAAAAACCCTAGCTTTTTCGTTCTGCTTCCTTAGGCGGAAGCCCGTGTGGTATATATAGGAAAAGACCGCGTGATCAAAGGATGATGCGGTTTCCATATCTTGTAACCAATCACGGATTTTCCAGAGAGCAAAACAATAAATTGCAAAAGGAGGCCGCAACTACGCAAGCTACTGGACCGGATTTTGGCGGATCATTCACGAAGGTGCCGTGCGCCTGCGCCCTTCGCCCCGGCCCCGAGCGAGCGAGCGAGCGAGCGTTTTTCTCTTTCTCTCTCCCACATAAGCTAGTGGGATGGAGCACACTCCACTATTTAAGTTGGTGTTGCTCCACTTCAACTAGCATGGTGGGACTAAAAAGTTTTACACCTCCTCCATGATGATGGGCCTTTGAGATTTATTTGGAATTATTCTCAAATATTTATGAGCCTAGCCCATATATTCTAACATTCTCTTCATAATACCTTACTGCTATCATCACAAACTTGTCAGTAGGCATTTTCTTGCATCCAGATGCTCTCACATGCACATTATTGTTTCCCTATATGCAGAATGTGGAGGTGAAACACCATATACAAGTTCTGATACTTTGGATAGCTCAGTTGACGAGAAAATTTCAATGCATATGAGACTCATCCTCCTGTGTTAAATGAAGATCTTGATCTGTTTGATCACTTTGATGGCCAACCTGAAAGTGCACGATCTCTTTGCATTTGCTGTAATTGGAGTTACTGGTGAGCTGGCAAGAAGTCTTCCCAGCACTATTTGTTCTGTATTACAGTGGTTTTCTTCCTCGGGTATGAACATAACATATCATGGAAAGAGATCCAATGCAGAAAATTTCAATGCATCTGAGCTCATCCTCCTGTGTTAAATGAAGATCTTGATCTGTTTGATCACTTTGGTGGCCAACCTGAAAGTGCACGATCTCTTTGCATTGCTGTAATTGGAGTTACTGGTGAGCTGTCAAGAAGTAAAGTCTTCCCAGCACTATTTGTTCTGTATTACAGTGGTCTTCTTCCTCGGGTATGAACGTAACACATCATGGAAAGAGATCCAATGCAGTCTCAGTTAGGACTACAACTTTAGCAATTACGCGGTGGATCGCTGAATCAAAAAAATGACAGTCAATATCTCACTGGAATACTGCAGCACAAAACTGTGGCTGCTTAATACTGTAGATATCACTGTAGCAGTCACTGTTAGATGATGTTAGACAATCCGGACTGTTGGTATGGACTGCAGAATCCTACCCAACATATCATAGTTTCTGATAGCCTTCTTTTTTTTAGCTTTTTCTTGCTCTTGTTTATTAGCAAATATTCCAAGTCTTAACCTCGCAGGTGTAAAGAGATGTCCTTCAAAAAATGTGTTGTACTTAAGCACATTTCAGAATACGTTTTCACCCCTAAAAAATCATAAAAACTGTACTATTAGAAAAAGGGTGATAAAGAATTTTCTCAAATATGTTTTATGCAGCAGTATTATGCAAGCAATTGAAAAGGGTTAGTTTACGATACACCCATCAGCAACCGACTAAAGGCCTGATGGTTAACGTGTTTGTCAAGGATCAGTGAATCACCAAGCAATTCTTTCATCTTCGAGTTTGAAATTGCCAGTGCTAATGGTAAAGAACTGATTTATTTCAACGCTCACAATGTCCTTATATCTGGTACATATCAAGACACTAAAATTTGTCAACACAGTCAACTGGGTTGATATGTACTTGCTGTAAAATAACTAGAACTCAACCACAGGTCATAACATCTATAACTAATATGGGGTAGCCTCTCATTCAACTTTCCATCCTAAAGATATATCACATATGCCTATTTCAAAGGATCTGTGATTCTCACCCAATATCTACCGGCCATAAAGGATTATATATGACTTTATCACAAGTGACAACATCCACAACTACATGGGACTGACTTCTTGCTTGACAACACATCGCGTACATCTACGCTTGAACTCAACCGACCATAAAGGTCATACACGATTGTATCACAAGCGACAACATCTACAACTACATGAGACTGACTTCTTGCTTGACAACAGATATCACATACAACTACCGATCTACCCTTGAACTATCTGACATCATCACCCAAAATCATCCCTAAGTACATCTCTAATTGTACATGCATCTAGTATCCAGTACTGCCTGCCATATGCCATATTTTTGTTCACTTGGCTTGCCCATGCTAGTAGTGCTTCGATGTTTTTTCTCTCAATACAAGTTGCACAAATCTTGAACCAAACGAAAGGGTAACTAATCATTATTTACCTTTCATTCATAGTTTTAATATTTGTGCAACCGTAAAAAAAACATGATGGAAGCACCTCTCTTCGTATTTTGTCTACATGTAACTCCTAAAACCTAACGCAAGTAAACTCTTGGCTTGTATCCTCGATCTAAAAGTGTTAACTAGGTACCAACGAAAAGAGGGGGGCACTATAACATTTTTTGCTCAATTCACAAGGAACTAGTATAGTGCCCTGTCTTCCGGTTTCCTTTTCCCAGCACGTAATATATGGTCTTTTCCTTTTCTAGAACGTTTGTTTCCTTTTCCTTAATTCTAGGATATTTGTTTCCTTTTCCTTGAGATGATGCTGGAGGTGGGGGATGACGAATACTCATACCAGGGGTACCCCAACGGCCCAGGGTGACGAGCAGGCTGCCTCAAGCATAGCTCAAGCCTATCAGGCCGCTCCAGGCCCGCTACCGACCAAAGTACCTGCGGGGCCACACAGGACGCCCATTCCCGACCGATCGGGGTAGGCATCCCGACCAGCGGGGCTCCCGACCTCCGCAGCAGTCGAATTCCCGACTCCGACCAAGCGGGGCTCCCGACCTCGCGGTGGTCGGGATCCCCGACCGACCAAACCAAGGCAACCTCCGCCAAGGGCCGCGTGTGAAGCCTTCGCTGGCTGGCGACCATGTGCCCCCACGGACGGGTCAATCGAAGTGATTATGCGGGAGTAGCGGCTCTTTCCCAAGATGGCATAAATGGCTGCTGAAGTCAAGCTTCGATCCCATCAACGACCACGTACAATACAAAGGCACGCGCTCCCTCCCGGCAAGTACTAACGTTACGACCGCGCGTCAACCATCGTCGAGTTCACGAGAGGCGGTGCGCCGGTTCGGCGCAGCGACTAAGCGCCTCGCCCGCGGGGCTACCGACCCAGCGTGGGCAAACCAGCGACGACCCATCACCGGCGATTGCCTCTCCCAACATCCCATGTAACTGCCCCTCCGGTTGTATAAAGGAGGCGGGAGCCTCTGGGAGTGGGGCACCTGAGAGATCTCCTCTTCTCGCTAGGCTTTTGCGAACACTCTTGTGCTCAAACTCTTTTCCCTCATTTGTAAAACGTTGTGCAGCCATCTGCACCTAAGGCAATACAACACCGCCAAACGAACTGGAGTAGGGACATTCGCCCGAACAAGATACACCTTGGGCTCTCGAGTCTAACCATTCAGGAGTGGGAACGCGCGGCCCCTTAGACTTACAAATTTACTTGCCGGTGCTCGAAACGCCGACAGTTGGCGCGCCAGGTAGGGGCCTTTGCGCGTCTCCGTCGACGTCTTCGGACTCCCGTTTGCCTCCCTGATGGCATTCTTCACCGCGGCAGACGAGCTGCGTTGGGAAGCGGATCCGCCGGCTCCTCGACCGCCGCCACTTCGATGGGAGGGCTCGTGCTCATCCCACCACTTTGGAGATCGAGCACCGTCGTGAGCCCGAGCGCCATCTCCGCAACCTCGCCAAACTCGGCAGGGCACCCTAACAGCCCCGGCCGAACCCGAGGAGCACCTCGCCGCCGGCAATAGCTCCGTGGGCTCGGGCGGTGACCATGTCACCCCGCAGCTCACACCTTGTGGCAATGGCGGCTACATGCGGCCTCGCCCATGAGTTCTTTGGAAGATTCTTTCACCACGACTCGGCTCGACACGGAGCACCCTACCCGAGCGGCACTCGCGAGTGCAACATGGCGAACGGCCGACTTGACCGCAACCCCGCGACTACGGGGCCCCATCCGCGCACTAAGGCGCAGGAGGAGGAATACCAACGCGAGCACGCTGAACGCGCTCAAGCTCGCCGCGCTGAGCTTCAGCGACAGCGCGAAGAGCTGGAGGAGCGAAGGGTCGAGCTCGACCACTCCAGCCAACTGGAGCGGGAGCCCGAGCCCCGCGGATGCTTGGCATGTGGCGGCGCAAGACATGCAGTACACCACAGGTGGTGGAAGAGTCGGCGACCCTCGGTTCTTCCCCACGCGAGTCGAGCGTGGCTGCGGCCGCAATCTTTGCTCGAGGCTGCCGAGCCGGTGACCGGAGGCCAAAGCCACGTACCAGAACCTCCGGGTGGTGGAGCGTCGCGGCCATGCAAAGACATGCAGCCTCGCTCCTACCACTCGGGTGCCACCTCCGCGGGCCCGTCTGCATTGCTCGAGGCCGTGGGCCGGCAAAGCGGCAAAGCAAGACCACGAACAACCCGAGCCTCGCAGACCGGTGCGCCGCCGCCTCGGCAACGCCTATGACATTCGCGCCACCCTCGAGGCGCGGAGAAAAGCAGCGAATGAGGCCGCCCACTCGCGTGTTGTGGACAACGGACGCCATCACCACTGAAGCCCAAGCCCCGATGGTCCGGGACCACGGGCTTTACGCCGAGGATTCGCGTGCGGATTTCCTGCCGATTCGTGGCAGCGACCAACATTGCCAAATACACCGGGGCCACAAACCCCGGCGTATGGCTTGAGGACTACCGGCTCGTGTGCCGGGCAGGGGGAGCAACGGATGACCTCTTTATCATCCAATACCTCCCTATCTACCTTGCGAACTCGGCTCGAGCTTGGCTCGAGTACTTGTTCGCAAAGACCATCAGGAACTGGGCTGACTTGAAGACCCTCTTCGTCGGCAACTTTCAGGGCACATACAAGCGCCCTGGGAACTCCTGGGACCTGAAGAGCTGCAAGCAGCAGCCGGGAGAAACTCTCCGAGATTACATCCGGCGATTCTCCCGCCAATGCAACGAGTTCCCCGACATCTCCGACGACGATGTCGTAGGGGCATTCATCTACGGCACCTCTTGCAAGGCCTTGGTGCACAAACTGGACTGTGTCAAGCCCAGGACCACCGAGGAGCTTCTGGATATCGCCACCAACCACGCCTCCGGCGAGGAGGCTGTGGGGGCCATCTTCGAAGGAGGAAAGGCCCAGCAAGAGCCCGACGCCCGAGCCGGGTCTCCTTCTGACCGCTCCGACAAACGGAAGCGGCATAGAAAGCAGGTCCGCGAGGCCCAAGTGGTCGCGGTGCCGACCGCCGCCGCCAAGCGAGTCGCGACCGACCGTCGCGCCCGACCACTTCGAAAAGTTGATGGACAGCCCATGCCCAAACCACGGGTTCCCCGTCAAACACAAGTACCGGGATTGCGAGGTCCTGAGGCATTTCCTCTTCGGCGCCCCCACGATGCCGCGGGGCAAAGGAAAGAAGCCAGCCCCAGCCCCAAGGGTCGCGGAGAAGATGGCGGACGACGAGTTCCCAAAACCCGACGGCTACCTCATGATCTTTGGTGGACCGGCATGCTACGCCGACAAGCGTCGGCTCAAGCTCGCCTACCGCGAGGTCCTCACCGTCACGCCAGCCGTCCCCCAATATCTTCGGTGGTCAGAATCCCCGATCACCTTCGATCGGACTGACCACGCCGACCACGTCCCGCAGCCTGGGAGATACCCGCTTGTGGTCGATCCCATTGTGGGGAAGAAGCGCCTCACAAAGGTGCTAATGGACGGTGGCAGTGGCCTCAACATCCTCTATGTTGAGACGCTTGACGCCATGGGGGTCCCCCTCTCGAGTCTCCGACCGAGCAAGGCGCCTTTCCACGACGTCATCCCTGGCCAGCAGGCCTAACCGCTCGGGCAGGTCGACCTGTCGGTCACCTTTGGAGGACCGAAAAATTTCCTTACCGAGACCCTCACTTTTGAGGTCGTGGATTTCCTCGGCTCCTACCACGCTATCCTGGGGAGGCCATGCTACGCCAAGTTCATGGCGGTCCCCAGCTACACCTATCTGGCCGAAGATGCGGGCGCGGAGTCATCACCGTGGCCGTCCTTCGGCTCGCCATAAGCTGCGCCGAAGCGATTGCGAGCTAGCGTCGGCGGTCATCGCGTCGCCGAGCTCGTCAACCTCGGAGGAGGCCTCGAGTCCGCCCCGAGTCTAGCAAGTCGGGGCAGGATCCTTCAAGTCCGGCGAGGACACGAAGAAGGTTGCGGTCGATCCGGGATCAAACCAAGACCGTGCGGGTCGAGCCACGCTCCTCGCTAAATAGGAAGCGCTCGTCGACTTCCTCGCGCCAACAACGATGTCTTTGCATGGAAGTCCTCAGGCATGCCGGAATTCCGGAAGTCGTCGAGCACTCCTTGAGCATCAGACCGGGCTCAAAGCCGGTCGTCAACGCTGCGCCGCTCGACGAGGAGAAGCGCAGGATCATAGGGAGGAGATTGCCAAGCTTTTGGCTGCGGGGTTTGTAAAGAGGTGCGCCACCCGAGTGGCTCGCCAACCTCGTACTTGTAAAGAAGAAGAGTGGGCAATGGAGAATGTGCATTGACTATCGAGTCTCAACAAGGCGTGTCCCAAGGACCCATTCCCTTGCCCGCATCGACCAAGTCATAGATTCCACCGCGGGTGCGAGTCCTTCTCCTTTTCGGATGCCTACTCGGGCTACCACGGATAGCGCCGAAGGAGTCCGATCACTCGCGACCTCCTTCATCACTCCGTTTGGCTCATTACGCTCACGTAACAATACCGTTCGGTCTAAAAATGCGGCGCTACATACCAGCGATATATGCAAACGTGTTTCAACGACCAGATCGGCCGCAACATTGAGGCGTACATCGACGACATCGTCGTGAAGACCAGGAAGGCCGACGACCTCATCACCGACCTAGGGGAGACCTTCGAACCTCCGGCGGTTCGCGATAAAGCTCAACCCCAGAAGTGCGTCTTGGGGTCCCCAAGGAAGCTCCCGGCTTCATCGTCTCGGCGTGGCATCGAGGCCAACCGGGAGAAGATCTCGGCAATCGTAAGGATGGGCGGTTGGCAACCTCAAAGGGATCGAGGCTAGCGGATGCCTTGCGCCTTAAGCCGTTCGTGTCTCGCCTTGGCGGCGCGAATCCGCCTACAGTCGCTTAAGAAATCCGACCGCAATTTGGACCCAGGAGGCTCAGGAGGCCCTCACCCGCTTGAAGGCCTTCTTGTCCTCACCTCCGGTCCTGGTTGCCCCGGCACCAGGTGAACCGCTGCTCCTCTACATCGCCGCCACTGCCCAAGTCGTTAGTGCGGCCCTTGTGGTGGAACGAGCGGAAGAGGGCCGAGAACCCAAGGTACAACGGCCAGTCTACTTCATCGAGAGTGCTTTACGAGTCAAGGCTCGGTACCGCAGTGCGAAGTCGCTCACGCGATGCTCATCGCCAAAAGAAAGCTCGTCCATTACTTCGACCAGCACGCCATCACCGTGGTGACCACGTCGCCGCTCGGCGAGATCGTCCACAACCGCGACGCCTCAGGAAGGATAGCCAAGTGGGCGCTCGAGCTTAGTGGTCATGGCATAGCATACGTTCCTCGAACGGCGATCAAATCACAGGCCCTGGCCGACTTCGTCGCCGAGTGGACCGAAGCCCAGGCGCCACCGACGCTCGAAGACCCCGAGTACTGGACAATGTACTTCGATGGGTCCTACACCAAGAGCGGTGCGGGCGCGGGAGTTGTCATCGTTTCCCCGCTCGGGAACAGACTTCAATACGCCATCAGGTTGCTCTTGATCGACCAACAATGTCGCCAGTACGAGGCTCGTCAGCGGTCTCGGATCGCTGCCGACCTTGGCGCTCGTCGACTCGTCGTCCGGGGACTCAAGCTTGTCGTCGACCAGGTCATGAAAGCAGCGGAGCCCCGAGACGCCCGCATGGCCGCGTACTGTCGAGAAGTGCGCAAGCTCGAGGAGCGGTTCATGGGTTTCGAGCTCACCATAGCTACAGACGCTACAACGGTGAGGCCGATTACCTAGCCAATCTTGCCTCCAGTAGAGAGCCAGTCCCACCTGGAATCTTCGTCTGCGACCTTCTGCTTCCTTCCATCCAGTTGAACCCAGTGGCCGAGCGGCCACCCGACCTGCCGAGTACGGTTGCTTCGACCGCCGCGCGGTCGAGCGTAAATCGGCCGGGTCGGACGCGATGTACTAACGATCGAGTCCGACCGAGGAAGCCCTTCATCGATCGTTTGTGACGGATCGCTTCCCATCGACCGACCGAGGCTCGGCGCCTCGCTCGGCGGCGAAATCTTTAAATCTGGTCGGGCGGACCTTTACAAAGGAGTCCTCCGAGTCCTCGAGTGTATCCTAGCCGACCAAGGAAAACAAGCTGCCGCTCGATATCCATGGCGAGTCTGCGGTCACCATGCGCGCCCGGTCCTGGTAGGAAAAACCTTTCGACAAGGTTTCTCTTGGCCGACCGCCGTGTCGACGCCGAAAGCGGATTATGCGCTTTGTGAAGGATGCCAATTCTTCGCCCGACAGACACATTTGCCAGCTCAGGCCTTGCAGACGATCCCCATCACATGGCCGTTTGCAGTGTGGGGACTCGATCTGGTCGGGCCCTTCAAGAAAGCGCTCGGGGGCTTTACTCATCTCCTCATCGCGGTGGACAAGTTCACCAAGTGGATAGAGGCCAAGCCGGTCGTGAGTGTCACGTCGGTGCAAGCGGCCACCTTCTTTCGCGACATCGTCTTTCGGTTTGGAGTCTCGAACTCTATCATTACCGACAACGGGACGCAGTTCACGGGGAAGGAGTTCCTCGAGTTCTGCGACGACTTGAACATCCGCGTCGATTGGGCAGCCGTGGCCCATCCGCGGACTAACGGTCTGGTCGAACGCGCAAACGGCATGATCCTCCAAGGACTCAAGCCACATATCTTCAGTCGACTGAAGCATTTCGTGGGGCGATGGGTGGCCGAGCTACCCTCCGTCCTCTGGAGCCTGCGGACCACACCGACTCAGGCAACCGGGTTTACACCGTTCTTCATGGTATTCTGCTTGGCCGTCTTGCCAACCGACACGGAATATGACGCCCAAGATTACAAGCCTTGATGAGGCTCGGGGCTCGCCCGCAACAAGACGCCATCGACCCGCTTGGCGAGGCGCGCGATGTGGCCATTCTACGATCGGCTAAGTATCAACAAGCTCTGCGGCGTTACCACAGTCGCCAGGTTCGAGGGCGATCCTTCAGCGCTGGCGACCTGGTCCTGCGTCGGGTCCAGACCAGCAAAGACAAGCACAAGCTCTCGCCGCCCTGGGAAGGCCCCTTTACCGTCATAGAGGTTCTTCGGCCTGGCACCTTTCGACTCAGGGACACGGATGGCCACGTCCTCCCCAACGCATGGAACATAGAAAAGTTAAGACGTTTCTATCCCTAAGTCCTTTTCTTATTCCTTGCGTCGTCTTTACTTCTCCTTCCGAGCACACGGTCGCGGCGTGACGCCTCAAGGGCTGCCGTTAGCGCCCCATTTAGGCCGCTACGGTGGCGCTTATCGGCCCATAACGGCGGTCACGAGGTCTTTCCCAGCGGTAACCCCTCGACCGAGTGCTATGACCTCGCCCGGCGCTATGGTTCTTGAGTAGCACAGCGGAAGAAGGAAGTACCCGGGCGGAGTGACCTTTGGTCGATCGGGAACACTCCTCTCCCGTGCAAACACGGCTAACTCACGCGCTTATGCGGGTCGGTGACCCGACTGGTCATGAGGTCCTTCCCAAGCGGTAACCCTCTCGACCCAAGTGCTACGGCCTACGCCCCAGCGGCTACAGTTGCGAAATAGCACTTAGCGGAAGAAGGAAGTGCCCGAGCGGAACGATCTTTGGCCGGTTGGGAATATTTCTATCCCTCACAAGTGCGTGTAACTGCTGCGTAGCCAAAAGTTCCTATTCTCTTTGCCCCTCCCGAAGCGACCCGACCTACGCATAAGTGACCCCGGTGGTCCTTAAAGCTATGGCCGGTCGAGCGCCCACCATAACATAAAAGAGGGCCAGAGGCGTATTGGAACTTGCTAAGTTTTAAGTTTATTCATATATGATAAGTCTTTTACAGCAAAGTAAGACATATTCTGACTTCTTCCTATTTCCTGTGGAGGACGTTCTGGGGGAAGATACGGCCAGCAATCTCCCGGACGTACGGCTCGACTTGGAGTTCGAACCGGTCGACCTCCTCCTCGGTTCGGTTCCCCGCGATCCCGCTCCCAACAGTGCCAAGGTCGATTCCATCATAATAAGAAATGGCGTTGACAAGGGCCGACGATGCTCCAAGCACGGTCCCCTCGCTCACCGAGCCGAGGATGTGCGCGGGCACTCCGGCCAGGACGGCGGCGAGCGAGCTTGGGCCCGGCGAGACCCCGAGCACTTCGTGGCATACCTCTTGGGCGGCCTTTCAGAGGGCCGCCGACTCGGTAGATAGCTCGGACCGCTCCTCCTCCGCCAACTTCTGCGACGCCAGAGCTACATCCCGGGCCGGGGTCGCCACGTCGCGAGCGTCCACCGCCGCCTTCTGCGCCTCAATAGCGGCGCTTAGATTCTTCTGCAGCTCTGCGGATTACAACATCTCCAGATGAGCACGCCTTATGAGTCGCGCTGGTAGAATCGACTGAGGAGTTGAGGCACTTACCGGCTGCAGAGCTCGCCAAGTTGCCGGTTTTTTCCCTGACTACCTCGTATGAGGTCCTCAAGGAGGCCAGCTCCTTCCGAGCGGTCTCCCGCTCAGAACGTACTCGGTCGGCGTCTTTACAGGCTGGTCGCTCGTCTCGCAGACGGTCGCTGCGCTTAGCGCGCCCCTCTGCGATGTGGCGGCATCCTGGTATTGGCGACCTCGCCGGGAGGGACTCGAGTTCCGCCACCCTCGCCCTCAGGGACTTGGCCCCCAGGCGCTCTTCGAAGAGGGCCTTCGTGGCCTGATCCAGCTCTTGGCGGGTCTCCGCCGTTTTCGCCCGCTTGATGATCAGAGCCTCTTGAGCCATGCGTAGCTCAGTATGACCGATTGCATTCCTCCACAGACCACTACCGGCTGTCCGAAAGGCCAGAGGAGCTCGGCCTTGCCCTCGAGCGGACCGCAGATCTTTGCAAAATCTGACACTCGTCGATCTCGCCGCGAATTCATCAGAAGGTACGAGAAGTCGGGCTTTCGATCAACTTACCATGCTAACCGGCCAGTCTCCCCCGGCCATCGCGTCCAACGCCCTGCCGGAGGATTCGAGAGCGAGAGCCAGACCCTTTCGAATCTGGTCTATCTCAGCTTCGGCGTCCTGAGCGCCTTGCTGGAGAGCGGCCCACTCGCTCTCCTCCGCTTCGTCTATGGTCCCCGACCTATGGGCCACACCCGGGCTTCGACCTCGGTCGCGGCAAGCTCGGGCTCCACCATCCTCATTTTGTCGGACGCCCCCTCATACCGGAACAGGGGGCGTGGCCTGTCCATAAGGGGTTGCACACGCATCCCCATGGAGACGCGCATGACAATGTCCCCGGTGAGCCTCTGCTCCTTAAGAGCCCTGACCTGCTCCACGATCAGGGCCACCTTCTTCTTCTCCTTCTTGTCAGCACCCCAGGTCCATTCTTTCCCCACCACAGGAAGCTCGTCGGTGAAAGCGGTATTTGTCTCCGACGTTCCGAATGTAAAACCATTCAGAACGCCATCCCCTGTTGGACGACGGTAGCTTGACGTCGAGATACTCTGAGCTCCGGCCGGATCGAAGCTGGAGGGCCAGGCCACCGATGGGCGCCATGGCGTCCGCTGGCTTGTCTTTCCAGAGCCTTGCGTGGAAAAAGTACCTCCACAGCGCCCAGTGCGGCTCAATCCCCAATAAGGCCTCACAAAGCGTGATGAAAATGGCGATGTGGAGGACCCCGTTGGGGTTGAGATGATGTACCTCTGCCTTGTAGTGGAAGAGCAGCCCTTAGGCGAGCGGGTGCGGCGGCGAGGCAAGCGCTTCAAGAACGAGGCGGGCACTACGACCTCGTCGTCCCTCTGTGAAGGAGCGGCGGCCCCCGTCGGCACCCTTCAGTGAGAGAGATCCTGCGCAAGGAGAAAGCCTTTCTTCACCAAGCCGAGCGCACGGCTGGCCTGGGCAGAGCACTCCGGCCACGACATCCTCGCGAAAAGATGGCGGAAAGGTGAGGAAGGGAGAAGGCCCTTTGTTGTTTTTTCTTGTGTTAGGCAAAGGGCTAGAAGATGAGGAAGGCAAGAGCGCGTGACTGCCCGAAAACGTCCCAGCGACGTATTTATAGAAGACGAGCGGGCGCCAACCGAACAGATACCCCCTCGAGCGAAGCGTCGCGTACACCCTCGTCTGCCGCGCCGAGCGCCTGGTAACTCCCGGTTTCCAATTTCTCCCTGCGTTTTAATCCCGACAAGGCTGCGGAAGCCATAAAGACACCGCCTCGAGCAGTGCATCCTGTGACCTCTCGGTCTCCGCCTTTAGGTCAGGACGGTTTTCCCGGGGCGCGTGCGAGAGGCCCGTTGGGCCGCTGCGGCCCCAGAACGGCAAGAGCTCGGCAGCTCGCGCCAGGGGCCCAGCCGAGAGCTGTGGGTTCTAAAGGCCTATTCCACCAGATGGACATAAGGCCGCCCCAGCGAAAACAGAGCAAAGGACGGGTATGAGGCGAGCCCCCAGTGGTCCCCACGTTGGGTCGGCTGACGACCCAATCGCCTCTACTCGTGTCCGAGACCATACTTCACACTCTCCCGGGAGCTCATCGATGGGCGACAGCCAGCTGTGCCCTAGGTCGGCGGACGACCCAGGGTCCGATACGGGATCGAGTAAAGAAAGGTTTCTTATGGGTCGCCCCACGGCAGGGCCAGGACACCCTACTCTGGGACCGTCCGCTCGGAAGGGTCCCCCTTGGGCGGGACCTCCCAGGACCCACTCGGACTACCTGTTATTAGCTCCACGAGCACGGCGTTCGAACCAATGCGGGTAAACGCGCGTCGCTCACCCCCTCCAGGTCCCACACCTGCGGACGGGGTACACGTGTGGGATAGACGGCGGCCACTCCTCTCGCAGCTACCCTCGTCGGACGAGGACTTGGGATGGATGCCCCACATCCAGCTACGAAGTAAAACGAGCCACGTCCAGCTACGACGTAAAACGAGCCACGTCTAGCTACGACGTTAAACAAGCACTCGGACACCCGAACCTCACGAAGAGGCATCCGGTCGTCCCTACCGACCAAGGCACGATCTAGCTACGACGTTAAACGAGCACTCGGACACCCGAACCTCATGAAGAGGCATCCGGTCGTCCCTGCCGACCAAGGCACGGTCTAGTTACGACGCTAAACGAGCACTTGGACACCCGAACCTCACGAAGAGGCATCCGGTCGTCCCTGCCGACCAAGGCACGGTCTAGCTACGACGCTAAACGAGCACTCGGACACCCGAACCTCACGAAGAGGCATCCGGTCGTCCCTACCGACCAAGGCATGGTCCAACTACGACGCTAAACGAGCACTCGGGCACCCGAACCTCACGAAGAGGCATCCGGTCATCCCTGCCGACCAAGGCACGGTTCAGCTACGATGTTAAACGAGCACTCGGACACCCGAACCTCACGAAGAGGCATCCGGTCGTCTCTACCGACCAAGGCACGGTCCAGCTACGACGCTAAACGAGCACTCGGACACCCGAACCTCACGAAGAGGCATCCGGTCGTCCCTGCCGACCAAGGCACGGTCCGGCTCACGACGCTAAGCGAGCACTCGGACACCGAACCTCACGAAGAGGCATCCGGTCGTCCACATCGACCAAGGCACGGTCCGGCTACGACGTTAAGCGAGCACTCGGACACCGAACCTCACGAAGAGGCATCCGGTCGTCCCTCGCCACCAAGGCACGGTCGGCCACGACGCTAAGCGAGCACTCGAACACCGAACCTCACGAAGAGGCATCCGGTCGTCCTTGCCGACCAAGGCACGGTCCGCTCACGACGCTAAGCGAGCACTCGGACACCGAACCTCACGAAGAGGCATCCGGTCGTCCTCGCCACCAAGGCACCGCCCAGCCTACGACGCTAAACGAGCACTCGGACACCGAACCTCACGAAGAGGCATCCGGTCGTCCCGCCGACCAAGGCACGGTCCATTCTGACGCTAAGCGAGCACTCGGACACCGAACCTCACGAAGAGTTTGCACGTCCATCGCTCGCACCGTAAAGAAGCGATCACTGCGATTACGATTCTCGAGGCCAAGTTGGGAAATAATCGAAACAAGCTTATTGCAAACACATTCATAAAGAAAAGGAGATTTCATTACAGCCAATGAGCTCGAGCTTTACAATGCTACATAAGGTGCGGCGAGCTCAAAAACTACGCAAAGCTACAAGATATGGCGGAGCTATTTTTAGCACCAAGTATCATATCTTAAGCATCAAAGCGACGTCGGTGCCCTCGCTCTGCGCGACGCACCTCCTGGAGCCCAGCGGTACCGCCACCATCGCTGCTGACAAAGAACAACGGTAGCGTCGACCTTGCCGCCACAGATGGCGTACTGCATCGGCGCTCGCGCCATCGCCCCCAAGAGGGCCCCTCTTACCACCTTGAGCCTCGGAACGGCCTCGAGCAGCGCATCGACGGCAGCAGTATAGCGAGCTGCGGTTTCTTCCTCCTCGCGAAGTTGACCATCGCTGGTCGCGCTCAGCCCAGAGCTCGGCCAGAGGATCTTCTTCTTCCACCACAACATCATCGCCAAAGCTGAAGATTAGCGGGTGCCTCGAAGCCATTTCAAGGATTGAAAAAGTGGACTCTGGCTTAGGAATCAATCAATCAAGCGGCGAAGCGCCCTTATATACCTGACGGAGGAGATCGAACGCTCTCAAAATAAATGCAAGCGTAGGAAACGAAACGCCTCACCGTAACCCGGCGGTCAAGAAGGCGGCGGGCAAGGCGCACTAAGCCATGCGCGGACGCCGCAACGGCGATTAAAGCCCCGCGGTTGAATGCCCCGACCAAGTTCGAGGCGCCGTCGAATGCGTCGGGGTACACCTGGCGGAAACCAGCCGACCTAGTCGGTTGGACCGATCAATCGGGCCCAGTCGCCATTCACTTTCAAGCTCAACCCCCAACCGAATCTGCCGAATTGGCTCGGGGGTTCGGGGGCTACTGACGAATACTCATACCAGGGGTACCCTAACGGCCCGGGGTGACGGCGGTCGCCTCAAGCATAGCTCAAGCCTAACAGCCGCTCAGGCCGTATCAGACCAAAGTACTGTGTGGCCACAAGGGCGCCCATTCCCGACCGTCGGGGTAGGCATCCCCGACCAAGCGGGGCTCCGACCTCCGCAGCTGGTGGAATCCCGACCACCAGCGGGGCTCCCGACCTCCGCGGTGGTGGAATCCCGACCGACCAAACCAAGGCAACCTCCGCCAAGGGCCGCGTGTCGAAGCCTTCGCCGGTGGCGACCACGTGCCCACGGACGGGTCAATCAAGTGATTATGCGGAGTAGGCGGCTCTTTCCCAAGATAGCATAAATGACTGCGAAGTCAAGCTTCGATCCCATCAACGACCACGTATAATACGAAGGCACGCCCTCCCGGCGGTACCAGCGTTACGCCGCAACGTCAACCATCGTCGAGTTCACGAGAGCGGTGCGCCGGTTCTGGCGCGAAGACTGACCGCCTCGCCGCCGCGGGCTACAGGCCAGCGTGGGCAAACGGTGACGACCCATCACCGGCGATTGCCTCTCCCAACTTCCCATGTAACTTGCCCTCCAGGTTGTATAAAGGAGGCGAGGAGCCTCTGGGAGTGGGGCACCTGAGAGATCTCCTCTTCTCGCTAGGCTTTTGCGAACACTCTTGTGCTCAAACTCTTTTCCCTCATTTGTAAAACGTTGTGCAGCCGTCTGCACCTAAGGCAATACAACACCGCCAAACGAACTAGATTAGGGACATTCGGTCTGAACCAGTATACACCTTGGGCTCTCGAGTCTAACCATTCAGGGAGTGGGAACACGTGGCCCCTTAGACTTACAAATTTACTTGCCGGTGCTCGAAACGCCGAAAAGGGAGATCTGTTGTGGGCCACAGGGATGAGTTGGACACATTAAACAATGGCCATCGGATGTGGGTGAGTAAAGCTGAGGAAAGATCTGAGAGGTTAATTTTGATGAAGGCAAGTTTCTGTGGACGTTTCGCTGGGTGCATGAAGGTTGGACCATCTCTAGTGGAGTGCATTATTTGTGGTGGACGTAGAAAAGAATGCTTAGGTGCATTATAAATTCACAAGGAATACATCTCTTTCGATCAATTTTGGCACGAATTATACCTTTCGTAAAGCCTGAAGATTTCCCGGGAGGAGAGCGCTTCCACGTCGCGCCCCCTCAAAAAAAAGTCCTTGAGTTTTCCATATTTGCGTACAGCTCCGGGTTGCCGGCGGCCGTCCATCTCCCGTGTCGACGTAGATCCGGCCGTCCGTCTCCCGCGCTGCTCTCGCCTGCTCGAGCGAGAAGCTTCGCTCGCTCCTTCCACCGCGCGCCGCGTGGCCCTCGCGAGAAACTTCCTCCCCCGTCGCGATTTCGAGTACACGGATACGCTCCAAGCGACGCGGCGTCTTCCCCCGTTCCTATCCGCGCTAGCCACCTTGGTCTCCTCCTCGCCTCCTCCGCTCGCCCTCTCGGATCCGACGGTGAGGTGGTCGCCTTTACCTCCCCGGGGAAGGAACCGGTAGCAGCAAGCACCGCTTCCTCCGGTCATCCTCTTGCGCGTGCGCTCCTCGCGTCCTCGACCTCGACACAGTAGCCCTCGGCCAGATTCCGCTACGCTCTGCCGCCCCTCCACCTCCTCGTTGCGCTCGGCCTCCAAGATGGAAGACCAACGGCGTACGATCAGGATGGCGTTATCCGGCAAGATGTGTGTTCTAGCCATGGTTCGCCCAACCTTGCTGAGTTCTCCGGTGAGTTCTTTCCCCTTTAGCTCTGTCCGTCTTCTCATTCTGTCGATTTTGGGTTTTATTTATTCAAAACGGAGAGTAGAACAATTGATTTGGGGAGGTATTTCCTCTTTCCCTCGCATCGTGCCACCGCCGTCGATCTGCTCGCTGGTAGGCAGGAGAGTGTCCAACGGGTCGGTGGTGCAGCTGGAAGTTCGGCATGGGGACATAATAGGACCTTCGGGTTCAGCAGGGTGTCAGTCAGAGTGCCGGTGCAGTGTCTTCCCACAGCAGCCTGGAGTTGTGGTCTTGTGCCCCTCTCCTCACCGTAGCCGTCATAGGCTACTGCCAGTTTTCCCACCAGTGAGTTCTTTGCTTCTTTCCTCTGTCTATTTTGGAGTTTGATCTATTCGTCCACTTCTAGGGTTTGGAGGATGTCAATGGTAGGTTGCCGTGGCCCTTTGCGCTGCCCGTACGGTCGCATCTGCCACCACCATTGTTGCAGTGCGCTACCTTGCTTTACCAAACCAGAGGTAGGTGCCTTTTTTATTGTCTTCTTTTACCGCTCCTGTTCATTAGAAATTTTGCAAGTGATGCCGATGCCATTGCTACTGCTATATGTGATGTTTGCACATGCCTCCAGAGTGTTTTCTTTAGTTGTATGCACGAGTCATGAGTGACTAATGGCAAATTGAATTAGTCCAGGGCGAAGCTGTCCATCTAAGTGCCTATACAGTATCCTCCTTCAGTTATTGAATAGTAGATAGTGATTATTTTCTTTTGCACGCCAATTATCTTGCTATGATATAACAGATGATGTACTGAGAATTTCATGTGGGTTAAGACCACCTACAGCTAGAGTTACCATGTGCTTCTTGTTTTCTTAGTGATAAATTTCTATTGCAGCTTAGATAACTATACATTGTTCTTGTATGTCATATGCATATTTCGGTTAGGTGTTACTACTCCAACTTCACTTATGTAGAGCAGTTGTTGGTCAGCTATTATTGTTTGCAGCTTGGCTCTATAGTTTGTTGATCATAATCTTAGTAGTTAGTTGTTTAGGAATTTTGTAGGAAGATCTAGATTAATGTATCCAGCAAGAGAGATATAGCTTTGCGTCGGAATTACCTCAAATATTTTGATTGGTCTCTGTGTCCCATTAAACATGCCTTAAATTTCTCCAAAACCTCATCCAAGTTTATCGAAAGCTCTCAGTGTCTCATATCCAAATCAACAAAAAAAATGCCTCTCTAAGATCAGCAAGACGAAAGAAAAAACAGAAGAAAAGGAACTAGCAGATTCCCAATGGGTGATTGGGCTCGAAATTCGTACAAGTTGGGTTTGTTGAGCGAAGGTCCCAGGAGCTAATTAATGTGGTATGGTGCTGTGGGGATCGATGCCCAGCCCACACGCCCAACATCGAGCGAGTCTTCATACTCCGAGTGTTACTTCACTTGATCTGAACCTTGTTTGTTTCTTTTATGTATTTATCAACCCAGCTTTTCTTTTTCCACGTTGCACAGAGAGAGAGATTGTTGCATCGATCATACAGTAACAATACCAAAAACACTGTATTGCTTACTACTAGAAGTAGCGGCTGGCACAGAAAACTGTTGAAGAGATGAATCATGTTGTCGTCCATGTAAAATTTAATCATGCTGCACTGAGTCACCGTTCTTTGTGCTGTCATCTTCCATTATTGATCCAGAAATTCAAACAGACTTTCGATTTCCTTTTCTTCAAAGATGGAGCCAACCCGCTAGAAACTATGAAACATTTGTTAAAACAGCCAACACCATTACGAGCTAATTGAAGTACACCATTTGTTAAAAGAGATTTTTTACAGAATATTCCATCAATTTATAGATTTTTCGCTTCGTATCTACATTTTTTTGAAGGGCATTTTTGACTTTTCCCTAAACCTAATCACAGACTCCATTCATCCCTTGCTCCACCTCATCTTGTATGCGGCGCATCCTACGCGCCACACCGCCGCTGAGGAAGGAGGTGGTTCCGACCAATTCTTAGACTCCATTGCATTGCCGCGTCGTCTTGTACACGGCCTGTCCGGCGTGCCACGCCGCCACTCAGGAAGGAGGAAACGAGGGTCTATCACCAACGCAGTAGACGCCGCTGCTGGTTCCCTTTTGGAACACGACCACTGGAGTGGCTGCAACGCCCTCTGCTCTGACTGCAACAACCTCGCTGAGTTCGTCAAGGACCAAGGTAGTTGGGCCTAGCGTCCTCTGTCATTTAACTGCACGTATTGCGCTATTAATAAGATTTGTGAAACGTGTCGAACGTTATATTTTTTCTTCAGTTTGACTGAATTGGAGTATGAAACCTCCAAGGAGTGATCTAGATCGAATTGTTCACTATGTTGCAGTTGTAGCTAAGAACTTGGCTCTCATTAATCTAAGGAAGCCTAATTAGAGTGGAAAATTTTAGACCATAGACCATTTGGCAGCCTTATTAAGAAATCACAAAGTATAATTGGAAGATGGGATTAGCCAAGCAATCTTGGGAAAAAATATCGGCATTTTCTCGTTGAAGCATGGAACAAGCTCCAACTGTGATTTATGAGTAACATAAAGTATCTGAAAGACTCGACATAAGCTCAATTTGGGAGTTGGGGTTGGTGGGAAATTTTACGAGTCGAAGAGCATGTTCTGTTTGTTTATGTTGGTTTGACTTTTGATTTGTCCATCGAGGGCCATTCTATATCTAGCTGGGTTGAAAAGTTAATTTTCTTTGCCAATTCAACTCGCAGTTTTGAGGATTATACTTTATCAAGTTCGGTTGGCTTGTCTTGAATGATTTTTTTTTCTCTCAGTTGCTCTGTTAGGATTCAATCACTGTGTGTTTAGAAGCTGCTGCTACTTGAAATGGGAATTGAGAACATTTCTTGAATGTTATCATGCTTGTATAATGCAAATGGCTAGTGCTAACTACAATGTCTTTATTTAAATGGCAATGCTAAATGTCTGAATTTCTTCTGACCTAGACCTTAATATTGAGCGTATCATTTTTTGATACTCTACCGTATACTGTTTGGAATATCAATGCAAATGTACTACTCTACTTTCATGATGGATGGTGGTGAAAGATGATGCCAAATGTACTGGTGCCCTTAAATTTTAGCAAAGCTCTTTCTATCTGGAGAGTACTAAGTAACTACATGCATGGCTTGGCATTTGTTTTTTGAAGACGGAGAAGGACTTTGCTAGCATGAGTACCTCAGTGTTGAGTGTTGAACACAGCAGCAGTATTCGTTATGCAAAAGACTATTGTGAAATTGTTTGTTTCTGCAGTTCATGTGATTTCCCTAGATACCTGGCAAGTCAATTATTAACAAAGCATTATAGATTTATGGCCTTTCTAAATATCTTCTGCTATGAATCCATTTTACCATTTATCTATGATGTAATGCCACATACGTCTGGATAGTGTTAGCATGCATTTCGCTTCCATATATGCTGGACGTGATGCAAGTGAAAGTGCAAATGAGTACAAACTAGTTCCTTTCTTTCTGAAGGTTCAGGCCAAAACTAATACAATTGAGCTGTATCCTTGTGCTTGTGAGGTAGCATAAACCAATCATTGAAATTTGTATTTGCAATAAAATAATTTGACACTGGAATTTGCAATGAACAATCACTGAAATTTGCACTTTTCAAATTGTGTACACACATACATCTATCTGCAGATTCCAGTTGCTAAAAAAACCAAGCTTCATGATCAGTGGCGGAACTAGAAATTTTTTGATGGGGGTGCACACTTCACACGTACAATTGTATTGTCGTGTGCAATAATTTGGTATCATCATAAATTCAATATATATATTTGAAATTTGCTAAAAGTATAATACAAGTAATTCTAATGTCTTAAAAATCCCAAATCACCAAAATCAATTCAATCAGCAAATTTAACCTATTAAAGAGGTAAAATTTTGAAGTTTCTCAAATTTTTGGGGGTGTCGAGGCATACCCGGCACCCCTCTCTCCCGGCACCCCTCTGGTTCCGCCCATGTTCATGATTCCAATTAAGAACATCCATCGTCTGTAAGACTACAAAGACATAATAGATAAATTTCTCCTAGCTTTGCGCCATCTACTATGTCGTTTGAAGAAGTTGAGCGCCTGCTCCTGCATATCCTCCTTGTAGAGTCCTGCTCAGAAATGAAAGATCAAAATAGTGTATAGAACAATAATGTACAAAAATCTATTTGTCAATACAGAATTCATAAAGACATGAGATTTAGGTAAAACATCAGTACCATTATGATATCATCGTGCTTGTACAAGGGAAAGTCAGGGCTATTCCGAGAAGCTTCTGGTCCTAATGACAATGATTACACTGAAACGAAAAAACACAAGCTAGAATCCATTGTTAACAAATGAAGGCATCAAGTTTCCAATGCATACATCGGAGTACTAAGTAGAAAATACACACCACTATGATGTATTCTGGTTGCCAGTTTCCATGGATGTCTAGGTTGTGTTATGTGTATGTCAAGAATGTGGAAAGATTTCTGCCATGGAGTTGTTATCTTCAGGACTCCTTATGCTGAAGAGTAAAAAATATATGGGCGTATAAGATGCAGTTGGAAAAAAAAGAGGGGATCTCTGTAAGTTAGTGGCAAGTGTATTTCGACTATGTAACTTTGTCATGTTTGAGAAATCAACTTAATTTCAGGTGGGGATCTCCCCCTCTGTTTATTCTAAAAAAAAATAACGTGTGACTGTCCCATTGTTCCTCAACATTACCAAGAAAGGATTGAAATTATGGTTTCCAAATAGCGTAAATATTTCCTCAGTCATCTAGTCTTCTCAGCACCCAATAGCTAGTGCTAGCCATTTAGATGATAAAATCACAACAACAAGATAATCATTTACCAAGACTACAAAACTTTTGCTTGGCTGAGCGAGAGATCCAAACAATCCTTAAATGTCACGGTGAATATCCTTACCAAACTAATGAGAATGATCCAAACAGACCCTAACATCATGTCCCTAGCGATCCAAACAACGAAAGCTGTTCTAGCTGAACTGATGAACTAGAAAATGCCATTTTACTCTTGACTTGTTAAATTGCAACACCATTCCATGTTTCCAACAATCACAATCTTAATCTTGACTTGTTCGACCCATAAAATTCACTTAACACTATATTCGCTTTCCTCAAATGAGACAATTGTATACGGCCAATTTAACAAAGAAATGCAAGAATGGTAAAAACATGCATACACTAGGATTTAGGGGGAGAACGAAAGAAAAAAGCTTACCGGGGAGTCTAGGAAGACAATGCGATGGCGGAGGAGCATGTTGGTGGTGTCCATCTCCTTGAGGTGCGTCTTCCTGGCCGTCGGTTGCTGGACAATTCCCACCCAGAGGAGAGCGTCCGCCGATGCGCGGATAGCCGCTATTGGCGTCGCCCTCCCGCAACAGGAGTTGGGATTAGGGACGATGGCGAGGACAAGGATCAGCAGGGAGCCGCCGAGAGGGTCGCCGTGGCTGCTCACACGTGGTGGTCATGTGACTCATGTCGCTGTCCTAGTGCCACGAGCTGCCCATGAGGTGCTGTAGAGGAGGCGGACACCAGCACCACCGACCGGTGGTGCTGCGGCCACCGGGAGTCCGGGACAAGCCGCCACCATGCTCCTCGCACCGTCACCCGTCCCCTCATAACACAGCCCCGTCACATCGCCCCCTCGTCAGACCGCCACCACGCTCCTCACTCTGCTACGGAAAAGGACTCATGTTAAAGGGTCTCTGGAGGTCTAAATTGGCAGCTCTTGATTTTGGAATAGATGGGCTGTAATAAGGAAATGGCACAAGGTGTCATTGGATTTTTTTTTTCCTTTAGAATTTTTTTTTCAAATATAGCCTGCCATCTGAAATCATTTGTAAATTTGGCCTCTTACAAATCACCTCCTATGCTCGGCACGAATCCTATCGCACCAAGATTCCTACCATGCTCCCCTTCCACGGTAGAAATCAATCCACTAATTAATCACTAATTTAATCATACTTCTTAATTAAGTACTTAATTAAATCGCTGATTAATCAAATCACTAATTAATCTCCCATCCTTTTGCGGAGGCCAAGCGCGAAAGAAGCCTCTCCATTTGCTTCCGCGGCAGCCAAGCGTGGAAGGAGCCTCAATCGTTTCGGTGGTAGCCAAGCACGGAAGGTGACTGCCGATTTCTTCTACACCAACCAAGCGCGGAACTTGCTTGCCAAGCTCCCCCGTAGGTGACACGAAAGGGCTAGTTTCGTAAGTTCGAACGAAATAAGGTTAAATTTGTCAAAAACGAATTTTAGAGGTTAGAAAAACAATGGCTTCAGTGACATTACCATGTAATGTTAAGAGGATGCGAATCCCGGTCCGGAGCTATGTCAACTGTACCAAACAGGCCCATACTAACCGGCTAACTGCTCTCTATTTTATTTTTATTTTATTTTATATATACATGCTTCTATTGTAAGAGGTGATTCTTACCAACATGCCGAATGAGACCTGTGTACAATTTCGTTATCAAAACCAACGCGACGTATAAAGTGGTGTAACAGAACCATGATGGAAATCAAAGTTCAAAACATGCTTATCGTGAATGAATCATAGTAGAAGTCAGAAATTAGACATAGGACAGGCATAGCCTGCAGGTGATGCAGGCATTGCCCAAGTAATCAATAATCATATAACCCGCCGTACTGTCATAACTCATTTCTGGCATATATTGGTACCCACATAGGGCAGGATTTAGCAACAAAAACCATTCCGACCCAACGTTACATAAGTTTCGACTTATGCAATTCGGTCGGATGGACCATCACAGTGAAGAGAACACAGTAGTCATCAGCGAATCAGCAATTGATATTTTCTTAATTGGTATAATGGAAAACATGATTACATTTCAGTATTTCATCCAACACTGCCAAATGCAAAATTCAACCGCTGCTAAGAAAGAGTTGCTCCAGTCTTTCTATATCATTCACTCAAACCAAACATGAAAGACGGAACTGAGACCACCACCACAACAAAAAGGAAACACTTTTCCCACCACGAATACCTCTATACCTGTTGGAGATTATGTAACATAAAAAGAAGAGAGATGCCTATACCCAACCAACCTCGATGTCAAGCTATCAGTTGTCAAGCTGAAAAACTAACTGCGGCAGCCGCAAGCAAAACCAACAAATCCCGACCAACAAAACGAAGAGATGTTAAACTAAAAACTCACAAAACCCAGAAATAAAAATAAATTAGTTGCAAACCCTTACACCTGACTCCACTTAACTCCCCTCGTTGAGATAGGCTGCTCAATATGTTCTGCTCCCTTCGTCTCAAAGGGAACCCATTCCATCACCTATAATCTCTGACGACGACTCACCGGCAACATTCACCTTGATGTGCACTGAACCAACCTTTACGACACCAGTTGGAGTAATCCCTGACATTTCATTAGCATTGCCTTTTGCTTCCCCGTCCGCTTGACCAGTTGAGAAGCCCTGTGGTTTCATGAGAAATTCTGTAGACTTATTATCCTCGACTATCCCAGCTGCACCATCTTTCATACAATCAGATGGGTCATGATCACCAAACTCTTGAGAAAGACCTTTCGTGCCAGAAGAACAATTGAATTCTGGTGAGTTCATTTCGGGTTGTGCTTTATGGTCATTATAACCCTTTCCATTAACTTTTACTAGTTCGCTCAAGCCAGCAGGTTTCCTTCCACCATTTTCTGGCGGCTCAGAACCAGAACAGTTTTCAATCTGCTGATCAACTCCGGCATCAAAATTATCTAGGTCTGTTTTTATGTGCTCAGGTTGCTCAATAAGTGTTACTCCATCCCTTTTGGGTACTTGAGTGGCCACTCCATCTTTCATTTGGTTCACCTTGTCAGGTTGCTCACATGCACCGCAATCCTGTCCAGTTTTCCCTGAATGTTGATCTTTGATGCCAAATTGGCCTTTACCTACTTCGGAAGGTTCGCCCACCACACCAACATTGCTATTAGCAACAAATGCTGGAACATACATAAGTCCATCGAAACTTCTACCCAAACGCCTGCGTTTCTCTTCTACCATTGCTTTCTGCCGCCCTTCATAAAATGGGAAGTCATCAAGAATTGATGTCGTCATTGGACTGTTCTTAAATAGCTTTAGCATATTTATTCCCCACTTATAAGGTATCTACAGAGAAGAAGTCATTGTCAACAATACATGATGATGCTAGTGAGGAAGCAAATCTGTAAAGCACATTAAGAAATGTATATATAGCAATCGGCGCATAAATAGGTCCAAATAATCATGTTAGAACAATAAGCTACAAGATTTTTACAGTTTCCAACAAGTACAGAGGCAAAACCTGAGAAGCAATAATCAAATAACAATTAAAAGAAATGCACACTACCTGGAGAGAACCCAACCTGCTAAATAGACTGCAGGCGTTTTGTGGATTGCTCAAGTCCACTCACACATGAATGGCAGTCCACTATTTTTCAAAAAAATTAATGGCAGTCATCAGATGAGCCTTTTCTTTGGGAAGGCAGTATACTATAACTACTAAGGCCCTGTTTGGATGAGAGGTAATTCCTTAGGAGGTTTTAGGATTTAGTTCAAATTTGAACTAGATCCTAAAACATTCCAATGAAATACGCCTAATCCAAACACTCCTTAAACAGTTCCATGAGGCTCCATCTATATTTTAGGCATTTTGGTCCCCAGAATTTTTTCTGTTATCTATAGGCATCTTGATACAGAACACAGTATATAATTTGGTACATTCAATACTAGCAATTTAACAGAAATTACCTCTTGTGTATCTCGGCTGTTGGTAACAGGCTTGTTCTCGTTGTTCTCTAATATGATATGCCGAAAGGTGGAATTCGGCACATCCTTTATTAGGTGCCACTTCACTGGGAAGCTCCCAGACCACTTATCTAGCTGCCAGAAATCCATATCTTTGTGAAAATCTACAGGGCAAACCATTTCAGCAACACCACAGAACTGCCCACTTGTATTAACCTAAAGAATCAAGTGTTAGTAAGTCAAAGTCAAACATGTAGATAAACATTTTATTAAAAAGAGAACTTGTCAACACTCACAGAAAAAAAGAGAAATATGGGACATTTTCCCGGAGTTCTTCCTTGTGCATCTGAGTGGGCAGCATCCAGTCTCCTGTTGCCATTGGGTGTGCTTGACCACACATTATATTTGATGCTCTTATGCACGTCATCCTCACTGTAAGACTTGATGACAAAAAACTTGGCATCTGGATGATCAACAGGAAAGTCATCCTTATTATATTGGTCAGGATGTATCACAATGTTTTCCGATGCACTGCTTGACACTGCTTTGGTTTGGCCACTTTCACCAGTGGTGGTAGCCACTGACACAACTACTGGACTCTCTGTTCTTTGTCCCCTGTCACCAGAGGTCCATGCACCTGAAGTGACCTGAAGATCCTGAGAAGAAGGAATCCAACCAGGTGGCACATGGTCTTTTAATCGATTACCTTCATCAGATTTTCCATCCTGCAAGTGACATGATGAAAACTCCATATTTAATAGAAGTTTTGGACGCATAATACTTGTGAGCACTGGTGAAATTGATGCAAGGATGGTATCATAAGACAGCAAATAATTTTCACAAAGTAAACAAATGGAATGACAAATATGATTGGGTATAAGAAAATATTTTCTTTCTGTACTGCAGTACTTTTAATTAATAAAAAGTACATTGCAAGATAATTGATTTGTGTAAATTATAATTCCTATGTGCACTGTGCAGTATGAACATCAGCACATAAGCATACAATCTCAGCACCAACTCACTCAACTCCAGAAGTACACATGAAATGTAGCTGATTAAAGGCAGAAGTGTACAAAAATTCTAGAAAATGATCTGTGTATTTTTTTCCCCTTTGATGCCATAAGGTGCAACTCTTGAACTGCAAATGTTCAAGTTTAGTCACAATACCTTTTCAGTTAATGAAGCATCAGCTGGAATTGTGAAATGCGAGGTTGAAGGCTTGTCACGCCTTGTCACATTAGCACCCAACAGATCAGATGGCTTATATGTGCTTTGATTCTGGTAGGCACGTTGGGAAGGACCAACAGCTGCACTTCCAGAAGGGGCAGTCTGAGAAGCTGGAGTTGTATTTCCAGACATTTGGTGTTTGTTCTTTATGCTAGTGTTAGCAGGACTACTAGCAACAGATGTGCCAGTGCTGAATGGAGGAGGATCCAAAGAAACAGTTGAGCTAAAATCTGTGGTGGGCTGAATAAACATTGGAAAGTAACCAGATGGCGAGCCAGGAGCCTGATATGGGCTAGTAAAATACTGTTGGCTTCCTACAAACGAGCCATTGACTCCCATGAACATGCCAGACATATAGGTATACTGATCTGGGGAAGAATAAGAAAATCCATAGCCAGGTGTGCAATATACATATGGAAGGTTGTCATTCTGCACAACCAAAAATATAGAATCATCAAGAAAAATACACAATAATATTATAATCTAAACATGTTGTAATCACAAATCAACCAAGGTTTCACACATGCACTTACTGACAGCTGGAGATTTTGACCATCTACTCCAAAAAAATGAGTGTGTTCACTCCATTTAACAGGTGCCTCAAATCCTGTCCAAAGTGAAATAGAAAAGTTATGCATCAAGCTCACCCAAAAAGAAAGAAAGAAAGGAATCAATAGGGCTAGAGGAACAAACACCTGTATAGTAAGCATAGCCATTTGTAGCTGGATAAGAAAGACCCTGCTCATATATGTATTCTGACGACAAATCATTACATGTGTTATACTCAACTCTAGGAGGGACAGAAGTAGAATCCATGGTTGAATTTGTACCAAAGCCAGACATCTGAAACCACAGAAACATGGCTATTAAATGTGGGACTACCAACATTTCCAAATTACTCACAAGACCCGAGAATGTCTGCAGTTATTTATAGAATCCATGAAGCACCATTACATGTGCAGTTAAAATAATACATTTTTTTGTGAAAACAACTTCAGTGCTGCTTTCTTTTACTGGACGAAAATATGAGCATATTTGTAAAGTGTAATAGTGTATCTAAACTGAAGTGGATCAAAAGCAGCATGTGCAACCTTACTGCAGATGGTAACATAACATAGTCTAAAATCATTCACGGGCTCCAAAATGCACAACCCAAACTAATGCAGTTGTTGTTTTAAATTGTCAAAATCATCGATAAACAAAATAGGGAAACAATTCAACAAATACATCAATTTGAGGAATAATTATATTGGGGGATACGATTACCATGTATCTCTCTCTAACTCACTTTTTCCCTTTTTGGATCAGAACCACAAGGTTTTTTACAATGAGATAAATGCCTCTGGCAACTCTGCAAAAAAATCAAAAAGGAATCAGGTATTAGTACTGATTAGGGGAAAAATAAAGTGAAATGAAAAACACAAGTACAAAAAGACAAACAAAGAGAACCATGATAAGGAAAGACACATGTGTTTCATTTCAATGCAACGGAATCTACCCAACTGATTTGAGGTCAAAACTCAGGATGCACGGCTAACTAGAAAAGATAATCCCGTAGAATATCCCCATGTTCCAAACACATGTAAAGTAGGAGGTTTGCACGTGTGTCTCACAAACAATGACATTAGTGCATTCAAACAGTAATTAATGACGAAACCAACTAGACACTCATTCTTCGAACAAGCTTTCTTTCTTTTCTTGGTGTAGGTTCACAAAATATACTAGATTTTGCTAACCATGTTGTCCTCTTTTTGCACATTCAGAAACTTAGCATGGAAACAAACAATTAGCATTTCACTCGATGTAAAAGCATGCTTACATATGCTGCAAGTCCACTTAATCTTCTTCTAAAGCTGAGTACAAACTCTAAACTAAGAAAGCTCCACGTCACCCCATATTTTGTTTACCGTTTGATATTCTAACAACGGACTTTATCATCCCCAATATTTAAGCTAAGGCCAGAGTTTGGGGTCTGAACGCTGAAGTCCACCAGAGGCTTCTAATAGCAGTAGTACGAACTAGGAAAGTAAAGAAGTAAGTACAATCTATGAGGCATTTCCTTTCCCCTCTCACCATCTCATGCACGCGAAGTACAGAATTCCGTGGACCAGCATTCATGATACCATGGCCCATGGCCCACCCATTTCTATGCAGAAAAGAATACATCCAAATCCCTAATTGCTATTGCTAAGTAATAAACTCATCGTTCCTACCTCACCCTTCAAATGTCCCTTTGATTTTTTTTCTTACTCTTGTGACCTTTCAACTTCATGAACCAATTCATCTTAGCATTTAGATTTAAGAAAATCCATCTCCACCTCGTGTTCTAACGTGTTCTTCATTTCTTTCACGTCTCCACCTTACTATAATTCCATAATATTATCCTACTCAAACAATTGATAATGATAAATTACAAAGAAGAGTAGAAAAGAAGTTCTTCATTTCTTTCACGTCTTCAACTTAATACAACTCTACAATATTAGTCTATTTAAACAATTGATAATGATAAATTACAAAAGAAGAGTAATTCTGCAGCAACGGGCGTGGTCTAGTCTTTAGTATAAAATATAACAATATATGTACCATGATAATAACCAAATTGTGTTATCCTGCCGTGAAGTTAAGCCACCCAAAAGAAGAAGGCAAATCCCCATTTACAACAAATCAATACAAAATATGTACCACAATAATAACCAAATTGTAGAAAGCAACAAATGTGTGCAAAGACTAACCAGAAACTGATACATTTCACCTAATTCAAGAAAGATGCGCCATCTTTTAAGAACATATATAGACCACTGTATTAAACTTGAAAGATATTATTTTAAGAACATATGTAGGCTTAGAAGTAACAAGTAACTTGAAAGGACCAGAGAACTAAGTTATTACCAGTCATGGCTGCCCCTTTTCCTTTCTTTTGCAGAAAGAACTGTTATCCCTTATATTGTTGAAGTGAGGTAGAGAAATAAAGCAATTAAAATCAACAAGTATTGATTCTTGCACAAGCTACTACCTTTAGCATCAAAGCACCAACAAAGACCTAAACCAACAATACAATTTAAGCATAAATTCTCCACAGAATAACCTACATGCGATGCAACCAACTCCACAACTTACAAGCTAATCCTAACAAACAACTACTAAAAAACTGGAGACATCTATTCCTAGAAAAGCAGCAACTTTCAGCATAATAGCTCCAAGGACCAATAGACCTCATGAAAATTTAAGCACAGATTCTTAATAACACAAATTCCATACAATAAGGACCACCATACTAACCACAGAGCCAATGCTAACAAATCTATAGGCAACTAAAAGCTACAAGTCTAGCATCTGTGTCGATGCTTGAAGAAGCATAGAATATTGATCAACAATTTCTGCACCACTTATCCTTCCCTATGCTAGCAGCAAGCTTGGGATGATCCTGCAGAACAATTTAAGTTGCAATTTTTGTTTTCCGTACAAATGGCTGCACAGCCAACCAGAAAACTTCGGCAAATATTGCAGACAAGTGTGCAAACAGGTGTCGTTAATTATTGAGCAAATCACACCCTTTTACTGCCAAAACTACAGGAAGACCTCAGCACTAGCAGACAACTCTAATCCTCGAGCAAAGATTTTACCTCACAGCAACTTGGCACCATTCAGGTCACCATATATCCACCCAAAATCTAACCAAGCCAGGTAACACTAGCTCTTGCAGAATTGGCCGCCGCTAACATCAAAGCAGGAAGTAAAACGACACCCAGCATGGCAATTCGATCCCAGATGTTTGTGAAGACAAACTGTACGCAGTATATGCACCCACTAACTCCATAGTTCGAACCTAATAGCTACTCCCACCGGTCACAAAAAGTTATCATTTTGAACATATGTGCGGTCAAATTTTTTAAACTTTGATTGTCAATATCTTTTTAAATATTTAAATTGGATACATGAAAATCATATGCCTAGATTTGTCTTGAAAAGCACTTTCATAATATTATAATTTTATTGGATTTTATAAATATATTATAATAGAAATTAGTGGTCAAAGCTATATTTTGAAGACCGTGTCGATATCTAAAACGATAACTATTTGTGATAGGAGGGAGTACATTTTTGGGAAGAAACCTTTTAGCTAGGTTAGCTACAATTTATAAGGAGGAATACCAAAAAAGATCTAATTCCGGAAATTCACCTCGAGACAACAAAGGCAACGCATGCCAACCAACAACCCTAACACAAACTACCACTACCGCCATATCCAATTATCCATACATACAAAACAAAAACCACCACGACGACCACCATCATATCCATAAATACCCAAGCACAATTCACCTAAAGAGCCCAAAAGGGCACGAACTTCGCCGAACAGTGCAAAACCACATCGACAGGGGCAAAGGAAGTACCGAAAAAAAAACGGCGGAGAAACAGTGGAACCAATCAATCAGGCCACGACGAGCTGGCTCCAGGCGACGGAGACCCCAACCATGGCGAGCAGGAGGAACCCAAACCCCTGACGCCGCGGTACCGCTAGTAGGCGCGAGGAGCAAGCATGGTGGCGCGACGGGTGGGTGAGTGGGAGGCGAGCGGACGAGAGAAGGAAGGCGAGGAAGAGGAAAAGGTGGAGGAGTTGAGGACGAGGAAGGGAGGAGAGCAGAACGGGAAAAAGTTTTTTTTGTTTGTTTTTTTGTTTTGAGATGGTAACGAGATGAGGTGGCCGCCTTTTGTTGTGACATGGCCAGATGGGTGGCACTGTGCACTTTTTTCTCCTTTTTTTTTTTCGGGTGGCGCTGTGCCAATTTTGATGGCACACAGCAATTTCAGTTGTGAACCAAATATGGATAACCTGCGCTTGTTAGCGGCAGCCAAAGCGCACTTACACCTTCTTTTAAGTTTGAGAAAAATAGTTTAGTGCTTTCGCAAAAATATATAAATTGAAAAATATTATCTATCACATGTGAAACTCACAAGTAAACTCCAAAACCACGTGTTAGGTACACATCAATGGTATTTTTTAATTTAAATGATATTTATGACAGCGAGTAATTCGTCCCTCTAAATTTTAACTCCACGGAGTAGAGGCGTCGGTGCTCTAGACCAGCGCTAGGTTGTAATTGGACGAATACGCTACTGGAGTAACACCAAATAAAAAAGTTTCATCCAACAGCATGTATTTGTACCAGGGGCAGATCTACAGGGTATGCCGGGTGGGCCGCGGCATACCCTGTAGATTTGGCCCAACTCATATATAATTCTCGTCATAATCTGTCACAGTAACCTTGTAGGATTTATAACTTTTGATCCATAGGTCCGATCGTACTAATTCTTTTTTAGTTAGATGTGTATTGGAATCTAGTTTATTCTGTTCAAATTTCAGGTAAATCCAACGGTTCGATCTCTGAGAATTCATGATTTACCGAACACATCTACTCTGTTTTGTTGAATACGAAGCAATTACTTGAGTCTGAATTGGGGTGAATTTTTTGTAGATCAAAAATTTGATTTTAGCTTCCGTGCAATCATTCACCCCCATCTGATTGCTAGTTTAGTATATTTCGATCCTACACATATACTTTATTCGACTTCTACTATAGCTGATATGGTTATATATTTATTTATTGCTTATCTTAGTTAGTATTTTAACCACCCAATGGACGTATTTTATTTGCAAGGTTTTTAAATTATGAAGAGGAACGGAGACATTGCATCTCTTTTTCGGAAATATGCAGCAAAGAAGGCGGCTGCTGCTGCTTCACCTCCTCTCCCGTCACAAACTGCAACATTGAGTGAGATATTTTCTTCAAAGTGGAAGAAGATGATATAATCAAGAGTTTTATGGCTATTAGAAGGCGTAAACCGAATAAGAAGAAGTAATATTATAGGTAAAAAAGCTTTTTTTTAAATATATCATCTTATTTTTAATTATTTTTTATTTGTATACCGAATTGCTCAATAAATTTTAAATCGTTTACCGAATTATTATTTAATCGGCATACCCTAGGTTTAAATCCTAGATTCGTCACTGATTTGTACGGTTGTTCCTGATTGATCTGTAGAAAGTCCTAAAAACATCAAGTGGCAGCTGAACAAGTCGTGCGTCCATTGTGTTAAGAAAGGCGGCAGCATGTCGAAGTTCTGTTCAGCTGTCATTGCTGCTGCCTACATCGATCTGCCAGCCAGCAACAACTTGCTGCTTGCATGCTCTTCTGTGTATACCTATCACCATCATCCTAGGCTAAAGGAGGGAATCATGAGAGGGGATAGAGGGGGAGGGAAATAAATAGTGGCGGAGCTAAATTTTTTTTTGACAGGAGTGCATACATTACACGTACAATTCTACAGTATTATATAATAATTTTATATCATCATAAATCAATACATATATATTTGAAATTTGTTAAAAGTACAATATAAATAATTTAAAAATCTTAAAAATCCAAAACCACTAAAGTCGAAACCAATTCAATCAAAAAATTCAAGTGAAGTTTTTGCATTTATCAAATTTCTGGGGTGCCCCTAGTTCCGCCTATGGAAACTATAGGATATGATGGCCTTATTCCATTCTCTTTCAAAGCAGTAGCCAAAACAATATGAGTAGGTGCATTCAGGGTTTCAAAAATCGATCGTACCGCTACGGTTTGAGATTTAAAACCAGTCAGTAAACCGGTTTAGTTAAAAAAATTAAAAAAAATTATGCGACGTAAACCAGTCGAAAATCGGTGAAAACCGCTCGATTTTTTAAGAAATCGAGCGAAAATTTCTCAAAAACCGCTCTAAGGAACATTCAATTAGTTAGATCGATTTTCGTGAAAACCGAGTGGGTTTCGATTTTTTTGAATTTTTTTTAAAATTTTTGATTTCCTATCCCTACGGTTTCTGGCGATTTTCAACTCGGTATTTCCGAATTTCAAATTTCGAGCGGTTTTTTCAAAAATGGTTTTGTGAACCCTACCTGCATTATTGTTCTTACAGACATAGAAAGCAGAATTTAGAATTTCAGTAAAATGTAAACAACCTTCAGACGTTACCAGTAGATAGCGACTGAACACTCGCAGTAAATTTTAGTGCCGCTGCCTGTTTTGTTTCAAGACAACAACACTTCCAGCATTTCGCCAACTCAACACATTACAGAAGCTGTCCTAGTCTGAGCCCATATGTTTCGTTAATTGAGTTGGAACCTGCATACCTTATTTCTAGATACAATCTTCTGATCGCCTATCTACCCGAGTGCTTTCCTATTTAGAGCATCAGTGGCGCTGTGGTCTGGTGTCAGCTTCACAAAAGCCTTCTTCTTCCCATCTGATCTGAAGCCACATCAAGTAACAGTTCAGAATCGATCCAGGATTATACTATACATATATAAAACCTAAAATCTAAAGTTTATATTGCGATGAAAACAATACTTAAAACCTAGAACTTTTTAAGATCTGGCATGATCGACTAGGTCATCCTAGGTTGAATATAATGAGAAAAATCATCAATAATTCTATTGGTCATAATATAAAAACTACAGACTTCTCTAGACCTGAAGGCTTCTTATGCCCTGTTTGTGCTAAAGGGAAGCTCATATTTAGACCCTCATTTCTAAAAGCTAGTGAAGAATCATCAAGTTTCCTCAAGAGATTCAAGGTGGTATTTGTGGATCTGTCCAGACCCTGTATGGCTTCTACTAGATGGTCCAATGTATGGCTCTTATATACTTGGAACCATACTTTTACTAAATTAATTGCTAAATTATTAAATTAAGAGCCACCTTTCTAGATGAAAGGATTAAGTCTATTCAAATGGACAATGCTGGGAAGTTTAACTCAAAGGCATTTAATGATTATTGTATAGCTCTGGACATATTAATGGAGCATTCAATACCTCATATTCACACACAAAATAGCATTGTAGAGTCTAAACTTATTGCTTTGTCATTCTTGCAGAATTGTAGGTTACACAACAGTTGTTGGGGACATGCAATGTTGTATGCTGTTGTGTATTAATTCAACTTAGACCAACTACATGCCATGAAATTTCCTCTTTGCAGACAGTGTGTAGGAAAGAACCAAGTACTTCTCATTTGTAAAAATTTGGTTGTATTGTATACGTGCTAATCTCACCACCACAACATACATCCATGGGCCCTCATCGGAAGTTCGGGATCTATATAGGTTATTAATCTTCGTCAATTATTAAATATCTTGAGCCTATGACTTGAGATCTATATACGGCTTAGCACATTGAGTGTATCTTTGATGAGGACAAAATCTCGGTATTAGGGAGAGAGAAGTACCACACTAAAGAATGCCGAGAAATATATTAGAATGTCACAGGCATTCAGTCCTTAGACCCACGCACTAAAGAATCAGAACTTGAAGTTCGAAGGATAATAAATATACAAAAAATAGCTAATAACCTGCCAGATATCTTCACTGATCATAAGGAAGTGATAAAATCTCAAATACCTACAGTAACACACACTGAAAAGAGTGGAAATACCACAAAAGATTATTGAATTCACTCTTACCCCTCATAATAAGAAGAGGGGGAGACCTCCAAGCGCACATGACTCAATTTCGTAGAGACATCCGTATAAATAGAGAACCAAACAAGTTAGAACACTCCTCAAGACAGTGGAAAAAACTCAACCTAATGTTGAGGAAATCTCTAAAGCAAACCATCCTGAAGATGGTAACCCTAGCGAATATTTGTGAGTACAATTTAACACTGGAAAGTCGGAACACACAGACTCCATCGTTGTGGGAAATCATAAGGAGCTGGAATAAATTAATGAAGAAAAATATCCACTAGTTATGTGAATTCATAAGAGTTTTATGAAAGAAAGACTATAATTGTCGATATATATTTTTTCTCAAAAATTGCTAAAACTCTTGATCTGGATCCAAAATAAAAGTTCATGGTAGAGTGCCAGAAACGCTCATATTGGGTCAAATGAAAAGAAGCAATTGAGATAGAATTTCACTTGCTTAACAAAAGGAAAGTATTTGGCTCCGTTGACCTAACACCTAAACTACCTAACACCTAAACTATTCCCTGTAGGATCCAAATGGATTTTCATCTGGAAGATAAATAAGAATAACTAGGTGGTGATATATAAGTGAGGCTTGTAGCACAATGGCTCATGTGGAGACCCGACTGCTATTACGATGAAACTTACTCTCCTATGATAAGTGGAATAACGTTCCGATATTTGATATCAATGACAGCTAACTTGAACTTATCAGTGCTGCTGATGGATGTAGTGACCGCATATTCATATGGGTCACTAGATATAGATATTTATAAGAGAGTCCCTAAAGGAGTTAAAATTTTGGGTCCTAACAAAACCAATCACAACATGTATAGCATCAAACTATAGAGGTTGCTATATGATTAAAACAGTTAGGGATAATATGGTACAACAGATTTAGTGAGTTTTTCCTAAAGAAGGGATACTCCAATAATGATGATTGTTCCTATGTGTTCATAAATAAGTCTCAGAATGGATTCTGTATCATCTCAGTCTGTGTTCATGATATGAATATCATCAAAACTATAGAGGACCTTTGCAAGCAAGTTCTTACCTTATGACGGAGTTTGAGATGAACTATTTGGGTAAAATCAAATATTACTTAGGCCTGCAACTAGATCATTTATGTGAAGGAATTTTTTTGCACTAGTTTACCTATACCAAGAAGGTATTGAAAAATTTTAATATGGATAAATCTCATCATTTGAAGACCCCTGTTAGTAAGATCCTTTGAAGTGGATAAAAACCCATTCATATCAAGGATGAAAAATGAGGAAGTTTTAGGACACGAAGTTCCATACTTAAGCGCCACAAGAGCACTTATATATCTTGCGAATTACACTACGCTTTATATTGCATTTGTAGTAAATTTGCTAGCTAGACACAGTGCAGCTCCAACTAGAAGATATTGGATTGGTGTTAAGACTTTACTCAGATACCTCAAATGTACACAAGATATTGGCTTATTTTACCGGAAGGACTAAGACTCAACCATGGTGAGATATACAGATGCTGGCTATCTGTCTGATCTCCGCAGTGCTAAATCTTAAATTGGATTTGAATTTCTTTGGTGTGGTACAGTCATTTCTTGGCCATCTTTTAAGCAAATCTTAGTAGTTACTTCTACTAGCCACTTAGAGATTATAGCATTATATGAAGCCTCACGTGAATGTGTTTCACTAAGATATGTGATTAACCATATCTAAAAGTCATGTGACATTAATACCATTGATACCCCCACAATTATCTATGAAGATAATGCTGCTTGTGTTGCACAAATGTGATTAGGTTATGTCAAGAGCAATATCATGAAACATATTGCCTCTAAACTTTTATATCCTGATGGACTCCAGAAGAATGGTGAGGTAAAGGTCCTGCAAACTAAGTCATGTGAAAATCTAGCTGATTTATTCACTAAGTCTTTGCGACATCGAGTTTCCAAAGATATGTTCATGGCATTGGAATGAGATGACTTAGAGATTGCAGTGTTTAGAGAGAGTAAATCCCTGAACTATAACCCGTAGTATGATCCTAAAGATACTACCCTAATTTAGAAGATTATAAGTTGCACTCCTTTTTCCTTAGTGCGTTTTCCTATTGTTTTCTTACATGAAGATTTTTAATGAGGCAATAAGTGTAACACAATAGATGAATGCAATGCACTCTTTTCTCCATCCCTTTTTTCCACTTGTTTTTGGGAGGATTTTTTGATAAGGCATATGCACTACACGGTATTTGCCCATGGGGAAGTGTTGAGATATAACCGGACTCTTGGTTTTGGTGAGTGAATTTTGAAACTACCACTAAGGGGTTTTGGGTATAAATATAACACCTCATTTTACAAAAGAATCAATCTACAATCAATAAAGAGAAAAAAGTTGGTATCCCCTTTATTTTGTGTTCATCTATTGTTCTTGTTCTTCGGGTATTCTTGATTAGCATTGGTATTGATATACGGTGATAATTTTATTATTCAACACATTTTACCTGTCCATGGCAATACTACGCTAAGTCGGTGCCACCATGGCAAAACCATCCAGAGAGAAAACTAGACACAAGGATAAAATTGATCTAGTTTTCAAAGTTGAGGGTGTAATATAACTAGTTTTAAAGTAGAGGGTCTAAAGTGGATCAAATACAAGGTAGATGCATCAAATGTGGATTTTTTTTGCATTTTTTTATTGTGTTGCTAATTGGAACATGCATAAACATGAGCGTGAACTGCAGTTGATGAAGCAAACTTACCTAAACAAAAGATCTCCAGGAGAAGCTATCTTACATTACCAACAGCCACAACACATAGAAGTATAGTTGGAGTAAACAATATATATTTGTCACTAAAAATTGATCGGATTTCTAAAATATCATCGCGAAACTGCTCTTCCTATCATTGCCATTAGATGTCAACTTTCATTTCGTTTTTACCACTCCCGTCACTTTGTCATCAGTCAACTGTCATTTGCCGCTTGACTTTGTGTTGATGTGTTCTTGGGCCATCGTAGAATGATAGATAGGGTCAACTACCTAACGAACAACGAAACTTTACGATAGCTTAGAAAATGACAGTCGTACCTCTTGGTCAAAGCCTTTCTTCCTCCTCTCTTCCTCTTTGCTCGTATGACTTTGTCCGCCACTGCCGCTTATCTCTGTCAAATCAAGTCCACTTGTCTATTTAAGTTAGAATGAAATGAGGATAAAGATCGTCATAATCAACTTTTCACGTACAAGTTAACGGCTAAGTAACGGGCCACTAACGAGAGTGGAAAAACGAAATAAGAGTTAAGATCCGATAGCAATGAAGGGAAGAACAGTTTTGCAATAGTATTTTAAGAATTCAGTCAATTTTTAGTGACAAATAAGGAATTTTATCATGTACTGGTCGAATCGCGGTCTTGAACAGCTACGCGCTTAAGTACCTACTCCGATCACGTTCTTGGCGTTTCGAGAAACTTTGGAAAGCAGCATCTGAACGGATCACATGCTAACGCGATTAATAACACAAGAAAACCGCACACGGAGAGAAGCAGCGACTGATCAAAGCTAAAAACAACATCACGCATCAAAAGAAGACGACGATAGAAACATTCCAACGAACTATAAAGGAGAACACCGCAATCGATCGAATGGAAAAGGGAGGCGGAAATAACCTTTTTTGCTCGCGATCTTCGACTTGCACGGAAAAAAATGACGGCCGGTCTTTCGAACAGGGAGCCCTAGTCCATGTAGGAGGCGGTGTAGGAATAAACTTGATTCGATGAAAACGTAGAAGTTTCATGGGCCCTCTCGACCGGGCCTTCTTGATTGTGAGACCACATTTATCTGTTTTTTCGTCTGTAGCTAAGAGGCGTGCGTGTGTGTATCCAGCCCACCAAAGTTAAGTCCTAGACTTGTGCAGGTGTTTATCTATTTTAGAAGTATGCATATGCGTCCAGTGAAAAAGTATATCCCCCACTCCATGAGGCCTTGTTTGTCTTCAATAAATTCCAAACATGTAATGTGTATAAGGAACGCGCATAAGCACTGGTGGTACAAGTATAGTATGTTCTCATGAATGGCAAAGCTCCTAACCTTTAGTTCAAAAAAAAAAAATGTAGTATGTGTTGCGTGTATGCGTCCACCTTGTAAAAAAAGAAAAGAAAAGTCAAATGTCCAAAATGAACATATATTATATGAAAAAAAGATATACAAGAATAGTAGTATTCGGCACCCAGTATCATGAGAAAAGAAAAGTCAAATGTCCAAAATGAACATATATTATATGAAAAAAAGATATACAAGAATAATAGTATTCGGCACCCAGTATCATGGAACCCAATTACACGGTCACATAGTGACATATAAGAGGCATGAATGATGTGTACATCTTTGAGCATTTCTCCTTTTAACTGCAAGAACTTCGCTGTTACTGTCAAAACTCCTGCGGTGTGGTGTTGTGTTGTGACCTATTAGATCTGTAGGATCGTTATTCATCATTCAAGAGCGAAACTACAGGATAGATTATTGCCTAAGAACGCTGTTAGAGATGAAAATGAAGTTCTCTTCGCCTGCGATCGTTGAGGTGAGCCTTCCTGCTGCCCACCCGTTGTTCACTATTATGGCAGCGCTCTTTGCCGGATCACCTATAACCCGGCTGCCCTAAATAACCTTGTCGAATTCTGGGAGGCCTTTGGCTCCTTTTTTCTCCTCCTGTCTTCGTCTCTCTCTTTCCTCAGCCAGCTCTCCACTGTTCTCTGAAATCCATATGCACCGAAATCAGATGAACATACATGCTGTGCTAAAAACATAGCTTATCACATAAATGCTACTTACCATGAGAGAACTGGCTCATCTCTTTCACCTTTTCTAATTGCAACTTCCTATGAGCAATGTAGAACTGAAATCCAATGACGTCAACAATTGTTGCTAGTCTGCATGAATTTCGTGAGCCTATCAACTACAATGAGAAAGCTCAAAATGTGTGTTGGCCAATCATCAAGCCATCAAAAATGTGTGGCGTAGATGATTGCTACACCTCGTTCCTCATATTCTTTCTTCTTTAGATATGTCAGTAGATTTCCTCTTGCCAACACATAAAGGTCAACTGTGATCTCATCAAAAAGAAGAACCTGAATTGTATTTTAACTTTCTCATTAAAATCTTGTTGTGTGCATGCATAATTGCAAACATGATCCATCCTTTTGATGATACAGAAAGGCAAAACAAACCTTGAATGGCTTGAGAAGTCCCACGCAAATCTGAACTCTTCTCCTCTGACCATCTGATGATTTGTCCATGCGCCAGGCAAGGACAATATCTAAAATCTGCAACATGGCAAAATAGGAATGAATGAAGTAGGTCCATGCATGAGTACAGAGTTAGGGTTACGGTTGACTTAGCTTAAGTTTAGGCTTATCCCAAGCCAATGTCAAATGATCAGCTAATAATCCTCCAAAGAATACAAAGACGTGAAAACTAAGCTTACCATGAGTATCTTTTAGGGATTATGTTAGTGGCTTGTATACAGTAACCTCAATGTGTGTTAGATATAATCTTGACTAATTAGTTTTGTTGAGTCATTAGCTACATGATTAGTTTATTTGTACTGGAATGTTGCGTGCAGGAAAGCTTTTGACTAGTAGCTGCACGTTGTGAACTTGCATGTAGGTGAATACTTGGTCATCCTGACTTGTAGAAAGCACGTTGTGACTAGTAGCTGCACGTTGTGAGTGCATGCAGCTGTACTCGGTCAAATCAGTAGAGAGAGCAGTTCGGCGCATAGTGTGAGTGCGTTGCGTGGTTCCGGGCAGGAGCCTTTGCTCGTCCGTTATTTGTACTGCATTCGTTGGGTGAATAATCTAAGTCATTTGGAGTAAATCCATTTGCTTCCTCTTGGGTACGTGTGTTTCTACGTGAGAGAGACCCAACAAGAGAAAGAGAAAAAATCAGTGAGTGATTTCCAAAGTGAGAAGAAAGATTTGAGTGATTCATTCCCAACATTTGGTATCAGAGCAAGGAGATACCGAAGATGCTGCTGCATGGAGATGGTTCGCCGAACAGTGCTGCTACGAGCGGTGACACTGGCGACTAGGTGATGTCGAGGCTGCCAATGAGAGAAGGCACAATGTCCCTTCAGTACCCGATGCTGTCCAGGACGAAGTACGTGGCATGGGCAATGAGGATGAAGATCCTCATGCGAGCACAAGAAGTATGGGATGTAATTGATCCCAAGAGCACGACTGTGGTCGTTGATGAGAAGAAGGATCAGATGGTCTTGGCGATCATCTCTCAAGCACTCAATGATGAGACGTTGATGCAAGTTGCAGCGAAGGACACCGCTCTTGAAGTTTGGACAGCGCTGCGCTCCATGCACTTGGGCGTCGAGCGTGTTAGGGAGGTGAAGATCCAGACCATGCGCTGAGAGTTTGATAGTCTTAGCATGAGTGATGTGGAATCAGTAGATGATTTCACAGCGAAGATGGCGTTGCTTGTTGGTTAAATCCGAGAACTTGGAGATAAGATGGACGAGATGTATGTCGTCAAGAAGCTGCTGCGAGCCGTGTCAGAGAAGTTCATCAACATTGCTTCAACAATGGAGCAATTTGGTGACCTTAACAAGATGACCTTGGAGAAGGCCATTGGGTCCCTAAAGGCGCACGAGGAGTGTCTCAAGGCATGAGAGACTCGTACCGAGGAGCAGCTTCTCATGGCAAGGTGATATGACTTGTCGTGAGGATGAGGCCGTGGCCGTGGTCGAGGAGAAGAATGGCGCAAGGATACAACCAAGGTGCGTTGTTACAGTTGTGAGGAGTTTGGTCATTATTCGAATGAGTGTCCTAAGAAAGGGAAGGACGAGAAAGCGCTTCTTGGTGAAGCTCATAGTGACGATCAACTAGCCCTTCTGTGATAATGTGTGAAGAATGTTGAGTCAAGATTAAGGGGGAAATTGTTAGATATAATCTTGACTAATTAGTTTGGTTGAGTCATTAGCTACATGATTAGTTTATAAGTACTAGAATGTTGCGTGCAAGAAAGCTTTTGACTAGTAGCTGCACGTTGTGAACTTGCATGTAGGTGAATACTTGGTCATCCTGGCTTGTAGAAAGCACGTTGTGACTAGTAGCTACACGTTGTGAGTGCATGAAGCCGTACTCGGTCAAATCAGTAGAGCGAGTAGTTCAGTGCATCGTGTGAGTGCGTTGCGTGATTCTGGGCAGGAGCTTTTGCTTGTCCGATATTTGTACCGCATCCGTTGGGTGTAATCTAAGTCATTTGGAGTGAGTCCATTTGCTTCCTCTTGTGTACGTGTGTTTCTATGTGATAGAGACCTAACAAGAGAAAGGGAAGAAAAAAGTGAGTGATTTCCAAAGTGAGAACAAGGGTCTGAGTGATTCATTCCCAACAATGAGGTAGGTTATAATGTAAGAGCAATCAAGGAGAAAGAAGTCTTTTAGTAATTTCACCTGAAGTACATACTTACCAAATGTTATGTCCTAGTTGCTTACATGGGTGAAGTTCTTATTTTCTAGATCAGAGGAAATGACGGACCTTTTCTCAGGGAGTCACGGGTTTACATGGGTAAAGCAACACAAATACTTTGGTCTTCTCCTATTTTTCTCTCCGCACAATCGAAGATTTCATATTTCCAGCCCTGCAATTTCACATCCCCAAGCCCCTTCCAACCAATTCCCATTTGCCCATTCATCATCAAAGGTACTCTTATACCCATCATGCCATCAGATAGATTCTAGCTTATTGAACATTGTGATGATTACATTTATTAGTTTATTACATCATACACTTTTTGTAGGATAACAGTAGTACAGTGCCCTGAGGTGAATGCTTTAACTGAATGGTGAACTAATTGGCAAGCACTCGGGATATTGATTAGTACACAACTTGTTAAAATGGTTTGTTTTCCAGTTGGCTGTGACTGAGACTGATGAGAACAGGCAAGTGTATGACCGTGACAAATGGAGGATTTCTGGTTACAGTTTGAAGTTGTGGAAGCACTAGGTCTGGTACAACAGAATTTAAATACCGATATATGAGACACAACGTTTCTACATATTGCACATTGGTAAAGGGGATGACAAATAAGTAATCAGTATAGAATATTGATGCATGAAATCAATCAGGCTCAAAGTGCCAAACTTCAGTTTTCTCGAACATTGTACAAAAAAATTGACAAGTGAACTTTCTGATGAAAAATGTGATATACCCATGAATTTTTTAGTGGTGAATTGGGGGTAAACTTGCCTTAATAAGCTCCTCTCCTCTGAGGATCAGCACCAGCAACACCAAATGTCAACTTCTCCACTGAAATGTCCATCTATGTTCACCTGGTAGCCCGCAAAGGCAACATCGCGCCTCCACTGCATCCATTACACATAGATCACTAAATTAGATTCATCGGATCATCTAATAGCGAAAATTCGCGCACGCCATTACCAATATCAAGCCTCACAATTGCACAACAAAAGAGAAGGGAAATTCTTAAATCGCCAGCCCACCTCGCCGCCGAGGTAGCAGAGGTCGCCGGAGGAGGTGAGCGCCGTGTCGTGGAAGGCCGACTGTCCAAGACCCGCACCATGCTCGGGTCAACCATGTGCTTCCCGCCCAGAATCTTCAGTATTGTCGTCTTACCTGCCCCCGGCATCCATCCAAATAAAAGCCCGCAACCAGAAAGACCGAATCGAGACTGACCGAAGAGAGGGCGGGAAGATTCCCATGGGGGGCCAGAGTTACCTGCGCCGTTGGAGCCGAGGAGGAGGCCGCGTTCGCCGGCGTCGAGGGAGAGGCAGACGTAGCGGCGGCCTGCCGTCGATGCCCGGGTAGGTGAAGGAGAGACGGCTGATCTCCACCGTTGGCGCCATTGCGTGTGGCCGCCCGCCGTGGACGGCGGCGGAGCGGTGGTGCGTTTTGGTTGGTGGAGAGGAGGGCAGAAGCGTAATGGGCCGGCCTGTGGTGGGTTGAAAGGATCCGGGGGTGCGGTTGTTGGGCCGCCATTGGTGGCTGACCCGGTGGGAACGGTCGTGCCGAGCTTGTTAGTGCGCAACCCGAGGACAGAACACTTCCACGTCTCGGAGTCGGACCGCGAGAATTGGCTAATCGACTGATGTGAGATCGATATCCACCGTTCAGCCACTGCAGGTCGCTTCGAGTTTTCCTCTTACAAGTTAGAGCCGATCTGCCACTTGGTTTCTGATCCACCGTCGTTCCAATCATGCCCGTGTGACCTTCTACTTTTTCTTCTTTTCCAGTTTAGTTTCTTTAGCTGTCTTCATTTCAAGCAAATCCAAACTCTGTTCTCTGACGAAAATCGGTTGATAGTATTCCTTCCATTTTGGGCCTACGATGGTTCCAAGACTCGGCTCAGTTACATGTTCCTCGTCCTCTCGTGCCTCCTCGTTATCTGTAGGCCTGAACCAGGCCGTAAGCTTCCTTGCTGTATTATGATAGTCCACGCTGACACCGGCCTGTGAAAAAAAGAACTGGGCTGTCAGGCTTTACGTGCTTGGCAGTTGGCACGCCGTTTTCCCCCGCGCGTAACGTTTCCTTGCTTTCCGCTGTCAACGGCACGCATACCGGTCGATGGATGCAACAGAACCGCGGAAAACGACCGGTCGATCGATACGCCGTGGTGCGCCTGTGGAACACGAGGAGGGTTCACAAAATGATGATTTTCGATCGAAAATCACGCGCGTGTGGAACACGAGTAGGGTTTACAAAATCGAAGATTTTTGTTGGTATCGAGGCGGCTTGGTAACAAAGACCGCTCACTAAACCGTGGACTTCAAATATAAATTTAAAAATTTTGAAAATATTTAGCAAAATATGTTACATTTTTTTGAAATTTTTTGTGTAAGGTCCTGAGGCAATGGTAATGATGCTATAAAATCTTTAGATGATTATTAGACTTGTATATTTTTTTAAAAAAATTTACAGTGATACCGTCAGAATATATGCTCTTCAGTTTTGATTTTCTAAGGGCACAAAATGAAGTCTAATATTTCTTAAACTTTTTGTGTGATGTTATAAAGTAATTATAATGATGTTGTAAAATTTTTAGATGATGATCAGATATGTGTATTTTAAAAAAAAATCTAAAAATGCTATTATCATTGTATATGCTCTTCTGTTTTTGATTTTATATGGGTACTAAATGAAGTCTAATATTTTAAAAATTTTAGTACATGATCCATTGGCACCATTTATGGTTAAATTAAAATTTTAGAATATAATAAATCTTGTAAATTTTTATAAAAATATGAAAGTGCCTTTGTTCCTTTTCATTAATTGCTATTTTGATTTTTTTAGAAGCAATAAATGATTTAAAAAATTATTTAAATTTATCTAAAGTGTTTTATGGATTAATTGGGATTTTTTCAATTTTTTTGGAATTTGTATATTTTTTTAATTTTTCTTCGGTGTGCTGAAAATAAAAAAATGGTGAAAAATGGCTCAAAAATCGAAAATAAAAAAATCGCTCAAAAATAAATAAAATCAATCGAAAATCTGTGAAAATCGCTCGATTTTCGTTTTTTTTCCGCCGTTGTTTGACGCGGAGTTAAAAAAATTTGAATGCAAACTTCTTCAATTTCTACCGATTTTCGCTCGATTTTTACCGATTTTCAAAAATAAAAAATCATTCAAAAATCGAATCTTCAATTTTGTTAACCCTAGACACGAGAAGGCGTATGCAGGGTTGATGAAACTGTCAATTTTTGACCGAAAACCATGAAAATTGGCTTTACCGAGCCGGTTCAGCTAGTGAAACTGAACGCCAAACCGGTCCAATTCAAATTGAAATTCAAAAAATTTGTCCTAAATTTCCCTAAAATTAGTATTATTATCGATGTGACCTCTCACTCAAAATTATTTGATAAACCAAAATTTCCAGACGTTTGTGAGGCATAGCTTGTTCTTGTTGTGTTGTTAAATTATAGAGTTCAAGTTTGGAACAAGTTAAACAGTAGCTAAGCATATTTGTTGTTGGTCTAATGTTAGCTAAGCATATTTGTTGTGTTCTCATGTAGGTCCAACATCCCCATCTGTGCGACAATGGAAGGATGATGAAGCAATGCCAAGCGCGAATATTCATTTTCGGTGAGGAATATTGATTTTAAATTTCATATGCTATGGTATTGAAATGAGGGGTTTGAATTACAAGTAGAAATGCCCTTCTTTCTGTGAATGTTTATAAATATTTGGCGAAAGGAAATAGGCAAAACAAGGTAGTAGTACATAAAGACAGAGTGGCAACGAAGCAATATAAGTCCATAACTAATAAGAACATAAGAAAATATATGTTACACAGGAACAAAGTATTTAATTTGATCAGTTAATGGTCCTAAGCACTAAGCAGAGTGCAGCAAGAGATAAACATGAACTGTATTGGAAGTTCGAACAAACATGAACTGTATTGGAAGTTGGAACTTGTCCTTAATTATTTTTTATTAGCCATGCCATTTAACTGATATTGGCTGCCCATAATTGGTATTGGAACTTGTAAGATATATCGGAAAAAAAAACTAAGAAAATGTTATGCATGTTTGCTTTGCTGTCCCAGAGTTGCAGCACGCTTCGATTTTTGACAATTTCGAACGATTTTCGAGCAAAATAGATCGTTTTTTGATATTTTGAAGATTTTCGAGATTTTTCGCTACATTTGACCTACTTGTTTGACTTTGCAAACCGTTCAATTTTTGACAATTTTCAATCAAATTTTACGGTAAACTAGTACTGTCGGAACTTCGATTTTCAACCCTAAATCTGTTTGGTTAATCCTAGGCGTACGACACAAGAGGCCATTCGCTTACGAGCGAATCCTGAATTTATTTCTAAGATATTTTTGCTATAAATATACATCCTTCAATCATAAGTAGTTGTCGTTTGGATATAGGCACAGTCAAACTTTGACGATCAATATATTTTTAAATATTTAAATTGAATATATGAAAATCATGTGTGTAGATTTGTCTCAAAAAATACTTTTACAATATTATAATTTATTAGATTTTACAAATATATTATAATAGAAAGTAGTGATGAAAGTTGAGTTTTAAATACCGTATTAATATCTAAAACAATAACTATTTATAATCAGAGGAAGTAGTTATTATTATATAAGATAGATCAATAATAATAATAATAATAATAATAATAATAATAAGATAAGAACTCAGATTTTCTATATCTGCATTCATCTGTTACGATTGCTCTCGAATATTCTTTATTGTTCTTAAAATCAATCTTGCGTGGCATTCAACCCTACACGTACGTGCCGGCCGGGGCCAATGGCCGTCCTATGCTTCACTAGTTTTTGGGTGGCGGTCGGTGCGTGTACGTGCATACCCCTTATTCAGCAGTCACCACACGCGCCGACCACCGGAAGTGTCATGCTCTGCACGCGCCCGGCCCCATCCACGCTCCGCCACGTCGCCGTTCTGGATCGCGGTGATGGCGACCAAATATACACCACGTGGTGCGGTCAAATCACAGATGTCAATTTTCCTCGAAAAGAAATCGCAATTGTCAATTGTAATCCCGTAACACGGAACTTTGAATCGTACACGAAATAACTATAGGGTCAACTAGACAATTATACGCGGCATGTCACATCACGGACGCCGCTCTTTACGCGAGTAAATTGAGAAAACGTGCGACTGCCGCTCCCTACACGAGCAAATCGAGGAAACACATGAAAAGGACCTAAACATAATTTTGTATTTTTCGCAAAAGGGCTTAAACGTAATGCTAGAAAAATGCAAAAAGAACCTAAATGCAATGTATAATTTTTTCCAAAAAAAAAAAGACCTGAACGTTTTTCCCCGAAAAAGATCTAATCGTAATTTTGATTTTCAGTAAAAGGATCCGAGCGCAATGCTTAAAAACGCATAAAGGACCTAAACGTAATATATATTCTTTTTCAGAAAAATAACTTAATCGTATTTTTTTCCCAAAAAAGACCTAACCGTAATTTTTTTCTTAAAAAAAGACCCAAATGTAAATTGTTTTTGGCGACTCGGCCGAGCCGGAGCCAAGTCGGCTCAAAACAATCACAAGGCGCCATTTCCACCGCATATAGTAGAGGTAGGATACAGATTCGCAGTAGCTAACAAGATCGATCGCTCTTAATTAATGCTGCACGCAAGCAAGATACAGATTTCTCCTATATCTACGCTGATAATGGTTGACGTCAAATAATTAATGTAGATTGATAGTGGTATAAATATTAAAGTATAAATAAATGGTAGATGATGATTTCTTACCCTTTCGTTTATTTCAAAATTTATACAATCTATATTGAGAGAGAAAACATTGAAGCACCGCTCGTAGATTTATCCACGAGATTATGAATTTAAAATCGTTCTAACATATTCTCTCGACGACCCTGCAAGTGCCTCGCTAGGCCACGACTCCACGGACGATTCCAATGCATACAAGCCACAAACTTACAACTAATACTATCTTTTCTAAAGTTGGAAGGAATCTCAGCACCAGGCCGGTTTGAGGTGGCTCCGCTCACGGCTTGAGCCGAGTCAAAAAAAATTAAGTTTATGTCCTTTTTTAGAAAAAAAATTACGTTTAGATCCTTTTGTCCATTTTTACGAAAAATAGGACCCTGAGCCAAAACAAATTACGTTTAGGTCCTTTTTTAGAAATAGGACCCCAACTAAATACCAAAAAAATAGTTCTATTTATACCGTTTTTTTCGAAAAGGATATTTCGTTTCAGCGAAATCGCAGATCCTTCGTGAGAGGACACTGAATAAATGAAAAAAAACGCAGATACATTTATACCCTTTCAACCGTTGCGTCGAATAAATACGAAAAAAACGCAGATACGTTTTGTATCCTTTCAACCGTTTCGCGTCTTTTCTCGATTTGCTCGTGTATATCGTTTTTACCGTTTTTTGCGGAAAGGATCATTCGTTTCAGCGAAAATCACAGATCCTTCGTGAGAGGACCCCGAATAAATGCAAAAAAAATAACGTAGATACATTTATATCATTTCAACTGTTCCGCCGAATAAATGCGAAAAAACGCAATTACGTTTGTATCGTTAACCGTTTCGCGTGTTTCCTCGATTTGCTCGCGCAGGGAGCGGCAGTGACGCGTTTTCTTGATTTACTCGCGTGGAGAGCCCGATTGCGACGTGACACTCTGCGGTCATAGTATATACATTACTCACCTAGATTTCTTAGATCTTCCGAAGCAAAACCATACACAGCCGGCCGCTTACCCAATGCTCGGGCTAATCCAACAATGTGTGTCGCCTACATGCCATAGTCCCCAGGGAGATCGAACGTGTGTTCACAAATTAATTTCTTCTTTTTCCTCAAATATACCACCGCCCTTGTAAGTTGTAATACGTTGATCGGTCCAAATTTATTCATTTCCCTTGGCTAGCTGCCGAAACTAGCTGCCTAGTAACGTTGTAACAAGGATTCCTTGTAATAATAAAACACTAGAGGAGAGGGACCAGAGATACGTACGTCTGACCTGTTTCGATCATCAGCTTTGTCACCGAGGCAGGGGCGGAGCCATCTCCCAGCAGGCCGAATGACTGTTTGGAGTCACCGGCAACGAGCATTGAAATTTTCTAGCTCCGCCAATGCACGAAAGAAAGGGAGGACGCCATATATTATATGGAAAAACCTGCATAGATGTCTCTTTTCGACTGGATAACTGGAGTGTTCGAAGTTATACGTACGCATGGTTGTTCCTCGTTCTTATTAAATACTCTGTATATTATATCCTGAAGATTTTTGAGCCGCACACGGTATCCACGTCGATTTCCGCCCATACATTAGCTCTGCGGTGTGTCACATCGCTTGGTTTTAGCGTCCTTTAATACGGCTTAAGTAATTTTCCCACTTTGCTAGGACACAACAGCCGCATGGCGCAGCGGGAATGCTCCTCGTTGCGACACCCACGGCAAGGTTTCGACTCCGCTCGCCCTCATGTGAGTCGCCCCGTCTGGTTTTTTTTGCCGCGCGCCGCGTGGCACCAGCTTTTCGTGAAAAGGGTCCTAGGAATTTTTGAAATTACATACATGTCCTTTTTTAGCGGAAAGGCCTCTAATTTTTTTTGAAATTTGTTTTTTTGCGCAGGCCCTCTGAAATTCTAAAATTACGTTTGAGTCTGCTTTTTTTAGAAGACCCCTGTAAATTTTTAAAATTACATCTAGATCCATTTTAGAGCACGATTTTTTCAAAAAGGCCCCCCCCAAATCCCGAAATTTGTTTTCTTTCTCACATGCCATCCGAAAATTCCGAAATCCATATCTTTTTTGCGGAAAGGTCCCCGAATAAACCAAATTCGTTTGTCTTTTGTGTAGGCCCTTAAAAAAATTCCGAAATTACATCTGTGTCTGCTTTCTTCCGAGAAGACCCTGTTGGAAATTTCTGAAATTACATCTAGCTCCGCTTTTGGTGCCCAATTTTTTGCGTACTAGCCCTCGAATATTCCCGAAATTATATCCAGATCCTTTTTTTGCGGAAAGACCCCAAAAAGACTCGAAATTCATTTTTCATGCACAGGCCTTCTAAAAATTCCGAGATCACGTCCTGATCCACTTTCCTGATCAGACCCTCTCGGAAATTCCCAAAATTATATCTCGATCCATTTTTGTGCCAAAAAGGCCTCCTGAAAATTTTGAAATTCCATCTAGGTTCACTTTTTTTCAAGAAGCCCACCCCGAAAAATTCCGGGATTACATCCAGACTATTTTTCCCGAGAAGACCCAAAAAAATAAATAAATCTAAAACTAGTTTTTTTTTACGAGCTGCGCAAATTTTACCTGTTAGACACCTACCGACTAGCGCGACGTAGACAGCGCCCACACATCTAGTTACTAAGATTGTTGGTAGTAAGATTTGAGGTTTCGAATAGGGTTAACCAAGGTTACAAAATTCACAGGATTTCGGTGAAATTTCGCCGAAATCACGGATTTCGGACCCCAGCGAGTTTGCACAGACCGGCCGGATGGAAAAATTTGAATTTTTTTTGAAAATGCTACAGTAAATTCGGTTTTTTCGAAGAGATTTCGGCCAAAACCGCCGAGATTTCAGAATTTGAAACCGAAATTTGATTTTTTTTGGCCGGATCTGACCGGAATTATATCAATAAGTTGTCAGGAAGTGATCTTCAATGATAATATTTCGAAAAAGTTGATTTTTGAGACTTTTTGGCATTTTGGCAGAAATACTCTCTGAATTTTAGAAAATTGAGAAGCATTTTCATTCTATGAAAAATTTATGGGAGTATCATAAGATATTTAGGATAATACATAAAATTTATAAAAATATTTTAACATCATTTATTATGTTTTAAAAATAAAAATCAGAAATAGGATAAACGAGGCAGTGACAGTGCTAGAGTTTTATAAATTTATTAGTGTCTGATAATCACCTAAAATTTTTATGGGAGCTTAAAAATTCTCTCATAACCCTGTTGTAAAAGTTTAAAAAAATTTCAACCAGTTTTGATGAGTTAATAAAAATTTTTATATGGTACAAGGACGTGATGTACATTTCGAAAACAGTGATGTACTACATTCACATATTTTTGGGAATTTTTTGTGATTGATCATGATCTCAAAACTTTATCACAAGATCATTGATGCTTTCCAAATATGTACCTATTTTTTGTTGTAATTTTTACATTGTTGAAACTATTGGAAAAAAGGCTACTATGAAGTAACACTTTCATGTTTTCTGTGATTCTTTTATGTTTGATCATCTTCTCAAAATTTTATGACGGCATCATTGATGCTTTGCAACTATGTAAAAAATTTTTGGTAATTTTTACATGCTCCAAACTATGGAAAAAAAGTTGCAAAGAAATGTCGTTGTGAAGATTCAAACTCGAGATCTCTTGTTTGATAGAGTTTAGCCTCACCACTGAGATATGTGTGCTCATGTGTTTTAGAGATGAGAAATAACTCATTTTATACATTGACAACTCACTGGTTTTAATACATCGTCAATCATTGAAGTTCATTCACAGTCCATTCCACCGAGAGCTCTGCCATTTCACTTTCCTTTGCGCAAGACTCTTCTCCACCTTGCTCTCTCTCTGGTCTGGCCAAATCCGGCCAGCCCCTAGCCGCAGGAGGTAAATCTCGGTCTCCAAGGGTGAGATTTCGGGCTTCAAGGGCGAAATCTCGGGCTTCATAGGCGAAATTTCGGGCATCCAAAAAAAATCGGTATGCACAAATTGATTTATTGGATTTTAAGTGCAGCTTTATTTTTTTTTGCTTATTTAGACATGTAGTCATGTGGGATATAGTCTAGTAAGAACTAACAATGCATGTACTCATGTAGGATATAATTCATATGTCAGTATGTCTTCAAAACTCAAAAGACTATGTCACTTACTCACTTGTATGGTAGTATGGTACAGCTAGCAAGCCTGACAACGAAAGGCATATATCATGCATTTTAGCAAACATCAGTGAGTTAAGAATGTTGACTCCCTGCAAACAAGCATATGGTCATACAAGCTTATATATCATGCATTTTTTTCGTAATGATGCAGACTCTAGTGAGTTGTGATGGCAGAGCCTCAGGGTACCGTATGGAACCACGGGGAGCGCATCGGCTCAGGATCGAGGTGCAACTACTGCACGCATGTTATGAAGGGTGGAGGGGCGACCCGTCTTAAGGAACATCTAGCTGGCCACGCCGTTGATGTGAAGGCCTGCCCCAACGTGCCTAAAGTGATTAGGCAGGCCATGATCGCGGACCTCCGTGGTGGCCGTGACAAGAAGAAGGAGAAGCAGGCGATTCGCCTGCGTCAGGAGGAGGCTTGCACCGAATGGGCCACCATGGGCATGGAGGATGAGTAGCTTAAGATGGCCATAAAGGCCTCTAAAGAAGAGGCCTACCTTAGGAGCCAAGGTTTGACGCAAGGTTCGGGTTCCAGGAGTGGTGCACGGAAGTCCTCGATTCAATCGACTATCAGCAAAATGTTCGGTCGATCCAAATCGACACGGGAAAGCCATGCCTCCATGGATGTCGACCTTGCACGGGCTAGTGCCCCGCAGCAACCTCGTATTGACACTGCATTCCAGCAGGGGAAGCGGGAGAAGCTAGGGAGGGGATGGTCAAAGTGGTTACATGCTAATGCAATTCCCGGAAGGAAGGTGGACTGCCCGTATTTCACAGGTATGAAACAATTGTATGTTTGTAAGTTACACGTCGTGTGATGATTGTACTAATCTCTTGTGCATGCGGTCATAGCTGCAATCAAGCTGACGCAGGAGCTAGGCCCAGGGGTTCGTGCACCACGAGGATGCGAGATAGACGGTAAGTACTTGGACGCGAATGAGCAGGAGATTATGAAGTACCTTCGGAGGTTCAGGGAGGACTGGGCCACCTTTGGTGTTACAGTGATGTGCGACGCCTGGACGGGACCTACGAGAAGCTGACACATACCGTCTTAGACGGGGACGTTTTGCCACCCAGCTTGCACAGACCAGCGCCGTCGATAACCAAATGACGACAGGTAAGTACATAAACTGAGGTTGGTTGGTATGTTGTTGTGTAGCACTCATTGACTTTTCTTTCTTCGTATTGTTCACAGCTCAATGGTGGATGGCCTTCGGGAATGAGACGCCAGCGCTGCAAAAGTTCGCCTTGAGGTTGGTGTCCCAGTGCGTATCGTCGAGTGGGTGTGAACGCAATTGGAGCACATTTGCTTTGGTTCACACGCAGCTACGAAACCGTTTAAGTTATGCGAAGCTTCAACAGCTCGTGTCCGTGCACTACAACCTACAACTTCGCCTCCGAGACTATGAATCCACTCGCCAGACCCAAGACGAAGACCCTATGGATCGCCTGATCGAGGATGCGATGCATCCTGGCCATGACCCAATTGCAGAGTGGTTCGACTCGTCCGAGTCTCTTGGGAGCCTCTACTCGACGAGGACGGTCAAGACGACCCACCCTCCCAATGAGATTCGTGGTTGACTCCATCCCAATGGAAGAGATGTATAAGGCAACAGTAAACAATGCAATTGTTTTCCATTCCACTTTTAACCATGTATGTCCAAACACGAGAACAATGTTAACCTTACTTCTAATTGGCCACGGGGAAGAGCCTCCCAGATTAGGCGGAGTGGAACATCGGAGACACGCACGAGGGAAGAGAAAGCGTGCTACGACGGCGAGGATGACGACACTCTAGCAGGAGCTTTAGGCGGAATGTAAAAGTTATCGGGCAGCCAGAGTGCTAAGGAAAAAGGAAAATGCCGAATTGATGATGAGCCTATTGTCGGCAGTGAGGACGACACGGCAACACCTTTTGATAATGTGCGATTACCTCGAGTAGCTAGCTCGGCTGCGCAGACTCTCCCGGCGATGACGGGACGGAAGCTGACCGGTACTCCCTCCGGCCCCATCCACAGTCACAATCACCGGCAGGAGGATCGCATCAGAGGGGTACTGCCCCGAGAAGTGACTCCCAGCAGCAGACCCGCAGTAGCGGGAAGGGCACATCGCGTGGTGGGGGTGGACGCCAGGCAGCACAACCACAGGATGGCGCTCAATCATGGTGTAGCAGCGAGTCCTCCAGCCATTTGGGCATTCCAGTTGAGCATATCGGGTATGGTCAAATGCCGTACGGATGGGATCAGGGTGGGTACGGTTACAGACAGAGTTATGATGGATCGAGCATCTCTTAGCCATTTGACTACAATGATCTATACGTCGATCCATACGCACGACACTCATCTGTCAATGTCATGTACCTTCACCAGTCCGAGAAACCTGATACCTGGGAGTCTCATTACGAACATTGGAAGTCTGCCTAGCTACCACGAGATAAGACCTGGGAGGAATACAAGCAACAACACGAGAGAAGGTACCACGAGATCATTGTCGACAACGCGGAGGTGGAGTTTGCACCACAGGCGTTCTACTACTCGTAGGTACGTGATGCAAACATACATTCATTTAATTGTCATATGCAAATATGTGAAGACTTGTTGTATGTATCGATTTTATTTCATGCTTATTAATTGTCATGCCAATATACATTAATTGTTTCGAATTGTGACTCTCAATCTTCGAATTTCAGTCAAAATACTGTCGAAATTTCTAACTTCACGCATTTCTAATCATCTAAATAATCTGTCGACAACGCGGAGGTGGAGTTTGCACCACAGGCGTACTTTTTTAACTTCACACATTGATAATCATGTAAATAATTTAGAGGGGGTTAATGATGCATCCCGACCATCCAATAAAAATTTCTAAATTTTTTAACGTACTTTCAACAATTCTCCATCCGGACATCACCGATACCCGAATTTTTAAAAATTCCTCGAGCTTCAGTAACAACTGAAAATTTTATGGCAATATTATTCACATGTCAGAATCATGCTATTAAAGTTTCAAATATTTATAACATGCTTTGTCCCATTTTTCATTCAGTTCAAAATTGCCGGTGAGCGTTTCATTACGACAGTACCAATGTTTGAATTTTTTAAAATTTTACATGATTTATAAAAATCTGAAATTTTTATGACAACATTAATAATACGTCAGAACTCTCCACAAAAAATTTCGAAATTTTTCTCCATCTTTTCGACCAATTTTCGGACTTGTCAAAATGGGCGAGATTTCGCCCCTTTTCGGCGAGATAGAGCGAGATCTCGCCGAATTTCGGTATTTACCGGTAGAAAACAATCCGGATTCAAATTTTGAATTTGAATTTCCGGACGAGATTAGTCCGAAATTACCGCCGAAATTTCGTTTTCCGACCATAAACGATATTTTATCCGAAAGCGAAATCCGAAACCCTGCGTTATGCTAGCTTTCTGACTTTTAGCCACAACCAAGCAAAATGGTACTAGCTATACTTGTTGAACCATTGAATAGATAGGACAGCACGACCTAGCATACCTAGTGTATTGAAACATGTGTGCAACAGAGGTTAATTTAATAAGATAGCCTTTAACAATTAAAAACTCCGATCATGTCCTTTAATTTGATTAGGACTGGCTTCTCAACTGCACAAGATAATGTTGCTAAACACCAAGATAATATTTCTGTCTTCTCAAGCAACAATTTCGGGCAAAACAATAACATAATGTCGCTAGCTTGTCAATTTATTGCAGTTTGCGAGAAGATGTCTCACGCCAGGAGAAGATCCGGTGTTCTTCTCTGAGCACTACTAACGATTTCATACAGGCTACCTAAAAGATAGGAGCAGCTACTAGCTAGTGATAAAATATCTTGCAGTTCGAGTAAACTGATGACTCTGCAAGCTCAACAATATTGTCTTAACGACGTATCTATGTATGCGGCGTAATCTATATATAACGCGAGGGTAGTCGTTAGTACCCATAAGGATCTTAGATACCACGAATACGGTTTCATGAAATACAAGATGAGCTATATGCACAGTGGTGTAGTGGACGACGTCCGATTACAAAGGGAAACCTCGCGCTAACGAGGCAGAGATATTGGCAGATGTGACTGATAAAAGGCTTTGTGCTTTAGCTCTACCATACACCGAAGGCAATGTAAATGTTTGTAACATCATAAAATTTGCAAATTAATATTCAAGGATTTATTCTGAATTTCTGAGATTTTTCCTAAATTTTAAGCATTTTATAAATGATTTTTGCTATTTTCAGATTTAAAGAGATAATTTATGTTAGAAAAAAAATTCTAAATTATGTTGGAGATAATTTTATTAAGTTTAAAATGCCTTGGAGAATTTGTATGAATTTTCCAACTTTTTTAGCCCTATTTGCTATTTTCTAAAAGCCTTTTTTATTTTCCTATAATTAATTAATATGAATTTCAAAATCCCTTCTCACTTATGGGTGGGGCCGGACCCCACCTGTCATGTTCATCTTCAACCTCCAAATCTTTCCTTCTCTCTCTTCCACTGTTGCCGCGATTTTTGCACACATTTTCTTCCTCACTCGCGCGCAACCGAACCCACTCCTTATCCCATTAACCGGCTTATCCCGTGATCCCCGCGCCATTTTCGCGAAGGTTTGTCCATGCGGCCACCGCCTCCTTGTGCCGATTTCTCCCTTATCCGAGCCCTCCTCGAGGCTATAAAAAACACCCTCGAGACTGTGGTTCCTCATTCGTTTCATTTTGGTTATCGCCAAGTTCTCCCTCTAATTCGTTTGCCTGGAACACCGCCAAAGCTAGAGCTTCTTTCCCAATGCCGATACTGTGCCCCCGCAAGTTCCCGATGCCTTGAAATCCCTCTTTCATCACCGACCATGTCACGAGGTGCAACCTGTCCTCCTCTTCCTTTTTCCTCTCCATTCACCAATTTTCCCCCTCCCTTCACCGGATTTCACAATCTTTTTCAGCCGACCGCTCGCCTTCTTCATCACCACCGCCATCATCGGCTCCTCCTCACTGCAGTCGAGCCGGCGCTCCCATTTGTGCCGCCTCACACCCACGGCAGCGCCGCCGCCAGTCGAGCCTCACGCTAGCCCGCTTGACTGGTTCTCGAGCCAATGCCATGCACCGGGCGCATGGTGCACCTAGTTCCAAGCCATGGACCGAGTCCATGAGCCCAGGGGCCCACTCGTTAGTGAAAATCTCCTTTTGAAAAATAATATATTCAGCAAAAAACATTTATGACGTAAGCATTGCATCATAATTCGGTTTTTCCTTAGAAAATAATTCAAAATATGAAATCAGGGCTGAAATCAGCATTGCACAATAAATCTGATTTTCCTTTAGAAAATAATTTCAAAAATTCAGAAAATCCTTTCTCTCCAATTTTCCTTGATTTAAATATTTCGAAAGCCCCATTCTTGCCCGTTCTAATTCCATTTGACTCCATTTTCCCTCCTAAATTTATCTAAAATCCTAAATTCCTTATTTATGCTAGTTTTGTATTTTATTTGAATTTGATTGATTTTTATCGTATAGAATTCGGAGAGTTGAAAGAGTTTGAGACCATCGATCCAGATCACCAGGACTTCGATATAGGCAAGTTACACTTTTTATCATATTGATCTTATATTTTAAATTATATTTTGTATTTAAATTATTGTATTCATAATTTTGGCAAGTATAATTCCAATCCTAGTCTTGAAATAAATAGTTGTGCCCAGATTGTTTAAAACCACATTTAATATTTGAATACCTTATGCCATTGTAACCCTAAGTATGTATTCTTGGATATATAATAAATATCAAAATACTTAGAAAATTGCTTAGACATGCTTATAACTTAAATTAGGTCTTTTGGGAATTTATGCCAAATAAAGTTCTATTCAAAATTAAAACTATTCTTTGATATTCCATGTATGGTTAAGTTAAGTTAAACATGTGGTTTAGACTGGGCGAGAATGGTTGACTAGTGGTTGTTGGGATGTTAAAAAAGCTAGTTTGGTCAATTAAGGACCGGTCTGTGAGCTGCTGAATGTAAAGTTTTACTGTACTACCACAAGTCTGGTATGGGATGGACTTGGCTATCTATCTTGAAACATTTCATTGTTAGGTGTGCCATTAGGTTAAATGTGGGGTTGGATAGACCATCGCAAGGCGCAAGAGAAAGCTTCTGACTAGGACAGATTTAACCCTATCAAGGTGGAACCTTAGCGGGCATGATTACATATGATAGAGCATTTTAGGGGCCTTGTTGTGATTTTCTGTGCTGCACACCAAAGGAAGTTTGTATTTGGCAAGAGGAGACAATCATGTCTTATGGGTAAAGATATACAACCTCTGTAAAGTGTAAAACAAATCGATTAGCTAAGCCCTCGGTCATGGGCATGTTGAGAAAGCCATTCACTGATTAGAATTGGATATTTCAAAAATAATTTCAAAAAAATTGAATTTCAGATGGAGTGATTCCATTGAATTTTAGATGGAGTGATTTCATTGTGGGAAAATCTGTTTAGCTCCAGGATGGATCCTGTGATGAAAAATATTTAAAAATAAAATGTTCAAAAAATGTTTAAAAATAAAATGTTCTTTAAGTAAAACTATGCATTTAGAAATTACTTAGAATATCTAAAAATTTACTGCTTTGTGCAAAATTTAACAATAATGCCTTCCTTTGTAATCTTAGCATTAATAATGCATTCCCGTGTAGCTTGTGGAGTACTTTTAGTACTTACCCTTGCTTATTTTGTTGTTTTAGAGGAGTTATATTTCGATGGTGAGGACTAAGAGGACTAGGCCTCTTCCCCTGTCGATTGCCTGTGGCAATTCTATTGGACTTTACTATTATTTTATTTTACTTCCGCTGTGTTATTTTATTTGGTCTATGTGTCATTCATATTGTAAACTCTGATTATTAATAAAGTACGTTTAATATATTGTGATGTCATCTTTACTGTGTGTACTAGCTTTTCCTAGACTTGTATAGGATACACAGATGATTTTGGGGTTTTATTCCCGGGTACGACAATATTGGCCTGGCATGACAAGCTAAGACGTCTGTGGGTAAAATAGCGCCTCTGCAGAGTGTATGAATTTTGACTGTCACTCCATGTTTTGGGTAGAAACTATGACCATAGTGGTAAAGGGAACCTATAGGAGATTATATATTGTGGTGTTTTATGAACAATAGCTTTCTAATAATTCTACTTGACCCTTTTAGTAAAAATGTTATTTTTCAAATATGCATGATATCCTGGTGGACTTTCCATGGTGGTTCATTGAAAATATATGTGAAGGTTGGATTGTAGGCATGTACATGTTGGTTTGCTAAATTGGACTTGTTGAGTATATATTGCATTCTCCCTGATAGATTGCTAACACGATAGAAGTAGAAGCTTCTCGGTACATCAAGACAAAGGAGATGATAACTTCAAGCAATGGAAGGATAGGACTAGAAGCCTCACTATGACAAACCAATTCTTAAAGATGCTGAAGATGGTTACAACATATCTAGACGGTAGCATTTTCGTCGCTGATTTTGCCCATTAGGCATGATCTCTATTGTAAGTCAAAGTTAAATTTAAGTTGTGTCCTAAATTAATTTGTAAATCTGTCTTTCAGTTGTTCTATTTTTTGGATCTACCGTAATTTTTTCTCTTTTGCTACTCTGTTGTGCACATTCCTTGGTAAAACGAGTCTTTAATAATGAACCAAAGACTTACATGCTACCAAAGGCAGCGGCATGCTGGGTTGTCACAGAGGTCACCACTAATGTGGTCAGTACCACCAATGTCTCTAAATGAATGGCATGCATGAGGGCATGTCATGGTGATTGCAGCAACATGGTTGTCTTTAGCTTGATAGGAGTGGCTAAAGCACTTCAATGCAGTGTGACTGATTTTGTCATAGACATGGCATACAGGTCAGCTATGAAAAGGAACCACCAGAAAACACTTCCAATTTGTTTCAGAACATAAGCCAACCTATGTGCCAAGTTTGTGGTAAATATGGTCACATTGACTGTTTCACCACTCCTATCAAGCTGAAAACATCCATGTTGCTGGTGTTGTGAGTGATGTGTGATCATGGAGGCAGAAAAAGATGTTGTATCTGAAGTGGACCGGATGCCTAAGATGAGGTGTGAATTGGAATTTTTTTTCACAGAAGCTAAATCAAAATTTTAATCTTTACTAGCCTAACCTAAGTACCTAGGGTTTTTAGTGAAGTTTTGCACCTAGTTCCAACCCTATACAACTCAAGTGAGCTAAGAAATTAAACACAATGATGTAAGTGCAAAAACTTAAAAGAGACAAAAAATACAACCGAATTATTACTGAGGTCTTGGTGATTCAGAGATCTCTCCTACTCCTTGTTAGAGCACTATCGCAAGAGTCCAGATCTGACTTAAGATCAAGCTAGGAATTAAGCCATCCACTCATGGTAGTGTTTCTCCGCTCCGGATAGGTGGACTCCAAACCTTCACATATCTCCTGGTGCTTTCCACAAGCTCCTCCCAAGAAGGTCACCACGCTAACGCCTCTAAGCCATCTAGGAAACATCGCTTTCTAAGAGTAATAAGTCCAAGACACTCACTTGATCATAGCAAGGTCAATCAACTGGAGTGATGAACAATCTAGGCCTAATGTACTCTCTCAAGTAATCAAGATCTTAAATCAAAGCTTTAAAGTGCCATTGAAATCCTCAATAGGATAACACCGAAATCGAGTCGCAAAAGAGGTAGCTTGAACCCACATAGGGTCAGGGTCTATTTATAGTTCCTCTCCTCTAAAACTAGATGATAGATACATATATTTCAAAATATCTCTTTGAGTCGGATCATCTGACCCACTCAGATTATCTGGTTTAAACGTTTTCAATGGTAAAAAATATTACCGTTGCACACACTTGGATCATCCAACTCAACTCAGTTTATCTGCCTAGCTTGGATTATCTAGGTTAGTGTAGTTTCTCGAGAACACATTCTCTATGAAATTAGTTTGGGTCATGCTCCGACCTAGTCGGATCATTCGACTCAGATGAAGGTGATCTCAAACCAAGTCTATGTCAAATTGATCTGACCAATAGTCCAACACACTCGGATTATCTTGATCCTTTCGATCAATTCTCAGAAATGATCGGACCTATAGTGTGGGTCACTCAGATCACTCGACTCCCAATGTACTTAAAAAATGTGTCCTCTATAAAATTGATTTGACCGATGCTCTATGTCAGATCATCTGACTCCTACTGAAATTTACTGGACATGCTCTCTATTGAATTGATACGACTGACAATCTGAACTAGTCAGATTATCCAACTTAACTCTTAATTTTCTGAACTAGTCTGAAATTTCATACACATTCCAAAATTAGCTTCCTCATTTGGTTTATTGGCTTCCTTTAACTAGAATAAGCTAGAGTAACCTAGTGTGAATCACAACTAGCTACCTAACCTTACCAAGCTTAAACTACTAGCCTTAAACCCCTCTTAATAGTATGTTCAAAGCAAAAACAAAATATATCACTAAAATGATCCAAATTCGACCCACATTTCTAGTTACAAGGTCATTAATCTTCATTCTTTGACATCGTTTATACCTTTTGAGGATCCATGAATACTAGGAACACCCAATATCCCAAAGTTAATCAGTAAGTTTTCCTCATTTTTCATCCTTGGTCTGCAAGGGTCTTTATCCACTTCAAGAGATCTTACTCTATGGGGATCTTCAAAGGATGATATATATCCATATTAAAAAATTTCAATATCTTCTTGGTATAGGTAGACTGGTGTACAAAATTCCTTCTAGGAAATACTCTAGCTGCAAGTGGGGACGAAAACAGATCGGATAATTTTTGAACGATCAGGACAATTTTTTGATACGGATTCTGTCAGATCAAATATTTGTCAGATAGTATCTGATCAGAAACGAATACGGATTTCTTTTCTGTGTGATATGGATTCGGTAACTCACCATTCGTCGGATACTGATATGGATATGGATAATCCAGATATTTATGGGCTGTATTATCTAGATATGCATGTGGGATGGGCCAAGGCTACTCTTTTGGCCCGAAAAGGTTTCTGAATTTCAAAATTGTTTTCTAATTTAATTAATCTACAAATAAAATTGCAATTATTAAAATTGGCAAACTAACTCAAAAAATTACTAAATGTTTTGAGGAAGTTCTTGATGCAATCTAACATTTATTTTTTCTCAATATTTTATCAATTTTAAAAATTTCTCAAAAATTCAAATATTGTTATCCTTAATAGGTATATATTTTAAATAAGTAGCTAAAAATGCATAAAAACTCATAAATACATAATTTATTATTTTAAACATAATTTAGCAAAGAATACAAATCTTGGGTCATTACATATTTTTCATGAATGTTTGGAGTGATTAAACTAGTTACATTTTTTTAAGATTTTATGTGTACAATTTAAATGGTTTTAATGTTATGATAAATATTGATGACCGCATTCGTTTCGATTCGTATTCGCTTCATATCTATATTTGATATTATTTGTATTTGTATCCGTATCTGGGTTAACCATATTCGTATCTGCATGCGAGAAAAAAATAAAATCAAATATGGCAGTGCCATTATCCGTCTGTATTCAATCCGTTTTCATTCTTAGCTGCAGGCTTAAGCAATATTTAGTTTTACCCAAATCTTTCATGTCAAACTCCGTCATAAGGTAAGAACTTCTTCCCTTATCTCCTCTGTGGTTCTGATGATATTTAGATCATCGACATAGACTGAGATGATACAATTTTCATTCTGAGATTTTTCTATGAATACATAAGGATAATCATCATTATTGGAGTATCTCTTCTTTAGGAGGAACTTATTAAGTCAGTTGTACCACATTCTCCCTGACTGTTTTAATCTGTATAACGACCTCTGTAGTTTGATGCTATATATGTTGCGATTAACTTTACCAGGATCCAAAATTTTGATTCCTACAGAGACTCTCATCTAAATATTGGTCCAGTGATCCATATAAATATTCGGTCACTACATCCATCAACTGCAATGACAAATTTAAGCTAGCTGCCATTGATATCAAGTATCAAAACGTTATTCTAATTTTCATCGTAATCGATACTAGGTCTTTGTGAACCCTTGTGCTACAAGTCTCGCTTTATATCTTGCCACCTTGTTATTTTCATTTCTCTTTCAGATGAAAACCCATTTTGATCATATAGGGAGCACTTTAGGGGGTGTTGGTCAACAGGGCCGAATACTTTCCTTCTATTAAGCGATCACAATTCTGCCTCAATTGCATCTTTCCATTTGACCCAATCTGAGTGCTTCTAGCACTCTGCCATGGACTTGTTTCTGGATCTAGCTCAAGTGTTTTAGCAATTTTTTATTCGAAATATATGTCGATAATTGTAGTATTTCTTTTATACAACTCTTTTGAATCCACATAATTAGTGGAAATCTCTCAATTAATTTCTTCCAGCTCCTCATAATTTTCCACAATGATAGAGTCTGGGTATTTTGACTTCCTAGCATGAAATTGTGCATGCAAATATTTGCTGGAGTTGTCATCTTTAGGATGGCTCACTGCAGCGATGCGGTTACCATTCTCAAGATGGCTCACTTTAGGGATTTTCTCAACATCAGGGGTGAGTTTCTTCTACTGTCTTGAGTAGTGTTCTTACTTGCTCGGTTTTCTATTTCTACAAACGTCTCCGCGGAATTGAGTCCCGTGCACCTGGAGGCTTCTCTCTCTTTATATCACGAGGAGTAAGAGCGGATTCAATATCCTTCTGGGTATTTTCACTCTTTCCTGTGCGTTTACTATAGGTATTTGAGATTTTGTCACTCCCTTATGATAAGTGAAGGCATATGGCAGGTTAATAGCTTTTTCATGTAGATTTATTATCCTTCGAACTTAAAGTTCGGATTCTTTAGTGCATGGAGGACTGGATGCCAGTGACATTTTAATCTATTTCCTGACATTGTTTAGTGTGGTACTTTTCTCCCTCTAATGTCGAGAAATTATCCTTATAGAAAATTCAATCAGTGTACCAAGCCATATACAGATCCCGTATCATATGCTCTAGGTATTTGATAATTGGCGGAGATTCATAACCTACATAGATTGCCAACTTTCGGTGAGGGCCCATTGTTATATGCTGTGGTGGTGAGATTGGCATGTATACAACACAGTCAAATTTTTGAATATGGGAAATACTTGGTTCTTTTTCACATAGTATCCGCAAGGGAAAAATTTCATGGTATACAGTTGGTCTGAGTTGAATTAATACAGCATTGTACAGCACCACATGATCCCAAGAACTAGTGGGTAACCTATTGTCGTATGTTTGTAAACGTGACACAAGAGGGAGGGGACGCGGGCCGTATTACAGGCCTACGTCCGAGAGAGAAAGAGTAGACATGAGGGTTTATACAGGTTCGGGCGCTTAAGCAGGCGCCCTACTCCTGTCGGTGTGTTCCCCGGGGGGAGTAGGGAGGAGGCTCCTGGTCCAGGCTCCCGAGGGACACACCAGTAGTGGATCCCACGTCATCGCCGTCCGTCGGCAGCCTCGGCTCGGGACCCCACCGAGTGCCTCCGTGGCGCCATGAGGCAAGAGAGTGCCTCCCGTAGATACCCGCGAGGCAGGAGAGAGCCCTCCCGACACCCACGGAGTAGGAGGGTACCTCCCGTAGACTCCCGCGGGGTGGGAGGGTGCCTCCCGTGGACGCCCGTGAGGCGGAGGATGCCTCCCGTGGACGCCCGCGAGGCAGGAGGGTGCCTCCCGACACCCGTGGAGTAGGAGGGTACCTCCCGTAGATTCCCGCGGGGTGGGAGGGTGCCTCCTGTGGATGCCCGTGAGGTAGGAGAGTGCCTCTCGACACTCGCGGAGTAGGAGGGTACCTCTCGTAAACTCCCGCGAAGTGGGGAGGTGCCTCCCGTGGACGCCCGCGAGGCGGGAGGGTGCCTCCCGTAGACACCCGCGAGGTAGGAGAGCACCCTCCCGACACCCACGGAGTGGGAGTGTACCTCCCGCCGAAGCATGCCCGTGGGCATGCCCTAGGGACATGACCCCCCTACACAAGCGTAGTGCAGGAAGATCATTCGAAAATGAGGTCGTGAAAGGTCCTACAACACCAGCCCCCTGTCCCTTGGGCGCTTTAGAGAGTGCCCTAGGGTCAAGGGACTTATTTATTTTTGATTTTGAAGCCGAGTCGAGTACCCTCTTGGACTTTAATGATATCAGTCTCGAACCGGCAGTGGATGGTTGCCCACGAAACCATCGCCCATCATAGGTACCTGGCTTAGAGCTAGATGCAGGTACGGGCTCGCGCTGGAGGAGATGGGCACAGGGGCCTACGTCCGGCTTACGACCGACCCCTTTAGGAACGGGCATCCGGGTCAGTGTTCAGGCATTGCCCTCGGGCACGTCGCACCATCTTTCCCCTTCCTCTTTCCTACTCATCGCTGGCAGCGCAAGACTCGAAAACAGGGGGTCAGGGCAAAACGCCCGTTGGTCTTAGAGGCATGGGCATCGCCTTTGGCTTTATGGGCGCTTGGACCAGCGCCCGAGCTGACTTTTGTGGAGCTGCCCTGGAACAGGCGTTGCCCACAGCGCCCGAGACGGCCTTGCAGGTGCTCATTCGCATTTGTGAAGCTAGTTCACGGGCGTTATGGCCCTCGCCCGTGCCCAGGTCTCGTCAGGCTCTCGTGATGGCTCCCGATAGGCCACAACGCTACACTCGGGCGCTTGTGCCAACGCCCGGATCGTTCCTTTTACTTGAAGCATGGCCCCTTAAAGCACTGGTGACTGAAACTGTAGACAGGGGCTCAGGTCAATCTCCTTTCTCTCATGCCTACTCTCCACTTCCTGAGCTCTTCACGACCGGAACACCACCATTCTCGGAACTGACGCGAGCAGCTGCCGCCGCACGGGGGGAAATGCCAGGCCCAGCCCGGGCTGGTGCCGCCGCTAACCGGCTAGAGGGCCGCGGCTGCGGAGGTCGCGGAGCAGCGTGGCGAGCGAGACTGAGCGGTTGTCGCCACGCCGAAGAGGAGGCCCACCGAGGCCGGTGCGGGCGGGCCATGTCGCCGGCAGGTGGAGGGCGGCGACCACGAGAGCGCGGCCGAGGGCAATTGCCTGTCGGCCGAGAAAAGTGCGAGCCCGGCCGGTGGCGCCGCCGCCGACCACCGAGGGCGCGGCCGTGGAGGTTGCGGGACGGCGTGGCTGAGCGAGACCCGAGCGGTCGTCACCGCGCGGAGGGGAGGTCCACCGAGGCCGGAGTGGGATCCACCTTCGCATCGCCGGCAGGGCGGAGGGCCATGACCACCGAGCGCTGCCGAGGGCAACTGCTGCTGTGCCAGGGGGAGGTGCAGCTGCGAGGAGAGAGGCATCGTCTGAGCTAGCCCAGGAGGATCTATGGCTCTGCCGTCTCAGCTTGCCACCGAGCAGGGGAAAAACATTGCCGCCAGTGGTAGGAGGGGCCGTCGTCGCCAATTGAGGGGCAACCGCGGGAGGCAAGCGTCGCCACCTGCCGAGTTGAGCTGGGTGCCCCACCGTCGAGCAAGGCAAGGGCTTGGCCGTGCGGGGCCGGGGCCGTCAGCAACGCATCGAGCCAGCCTTGCCGCGGGTGGCGAGATTCGCCGCCGCCGCCAAATTGGAAGGTGACCACGAGACCGTCGGGTCGAGCTCGTGGCGGCGCCGTCGAGCGGGAAGGAGGGCCTAGCCGTGCGGGGCAAGGGTCTCCCGCGGCGCGCCACGCCAGCCGCGCCTTGACCGGGCGGGGAGAAGACCCGACCGCAGGTGGTGAGGGCCGCCATCGCCACCAAATCGGGAGGTAGCCGCGAGTCCGCCGAGTCGAGCTCGTGGTGGTGCCACCAAGCGGGAAGAAGGGCCTAGCCGCGCGGGGAAGGGGCTTCCAGCAGCGCGTCACGTCGGCCTCGCCTTGACCAGGCGGGAAGAAGGCTCTGCCGCAGGCAGCCATGAGACTGTCGTTGGTGAAGAAAAAGCAGCAGTGACCAGCTTCTTTCAATCGTTCTTTGTTGGTAACAGTAGAGCCACCCAAGCACTTTTGTATTTATTTGACTAATTCGTCGCCTCCGTTAGCTTGACTACTTGTTGTGTACTGGGAGGTTGCAAGGTGTATAAAAAGGGGTGACCTGCTATTTTGAGATAGAAAAGAAGAAACTCAAGAGGCAGGTTTAACACATCCATCGGAAAGGCCCTTCCTCCTTTTCAGGTCCTTGCAGCCTTGAGGGCTCGGGGCGCTTCCATGGGTAAGGCTGCAGACCCCATGACATCTCACGGCTCCTTGCAGTTTGGTCATGCTAAAAACGTGTTCCCATTGTGACTTGCAGGTGACCGCCCCCGCGATGCTCTTGTTAAGGGCAAGGGCAAGGCGGGTGAGATCGCCCCCCGCCAAAGGGAAAGGCAAGGGCAAGCTCCATCGCGGAGAGGACCGCCGTGTGGGAGACGTGGACATGATGGGCCCTGCTAGTTCCGTCGCCGGCGTGGACCCGATGGGCGATGAAGGGCTTGTCCCGGAGGAAGCGAAGGTGGATCCCGGACCATCGGAACTCATCGACGGGGAGAAGCTTTGCCTCATCCGAAGGGGGAGTCGCCTCACTCCCGGGGACGTGGACTTTCCCGCGCCGGGGGAGAGGCCTAACCCTCCACCGGGGTACGTTGTGGCTCTTAAGACTTGGGTGGACGTTGTCTTTGGGCTCCCGATGCACCCTTTCATCAAGAGGTATACTTAGACACTCGGGGTGGAGCTCTCACACCTTAGCCCGAATCTGTTTGTTCGGCTGAGGATCTTCTTATGGCTATGTGAGACAGGCATCCCAGGGACGCCCATGGAGCCGTCTGTCGCCTTGTTTGACTACTTCTTTCGCTCTCAGCGAGGGCACTCCCGGAGGGGGCCCCTGGGGTCCGTCTTCACTTCCCCACGGCATGACGACGAGTTCCCTTTGGATGTCTTGAAGGAGTGTTGGCCCTCCGCCACGAAGAAGTGGTTTTACCTGAAGGTTGAGGACTTTGTCTACACCGGGTCTCACCCGGCCCTGACGACACGGACGTACCCCGAGATGGGTCGTCTCACCGATGATGACTGGAAGCTACGCAACACCATCCGGGAGGTACGTGCGAGGAAAGGTGCCCGTGACCTGATGGAGATGACCCTCCTCAACCTTAGCACCCTTGTTCAGCGTGCTAGGTTGGGGTTCCACGGTGGCCTTCACCCCGGCATTGGGAAGGGTAAGGGCCTACGAGCCTTCTTTTCTTTGCTTTGGCACTTTATCCCTTCACATCTCATGGCTTGCTTTCTATATGCAGTTCGTGAAGAGGAACACGGTATGCTACGCTAGCACAAAAAAAAACCTACCGCGAAACCAGAAAGCTACTCGCAAGAAGGGGATCATAGATAAGATTAACACTAGACGCGCAGTTGCGGAATCCTTCGCGCGTCGATGTAGTGGATCGTCCTCGCCGCAGTCGTTGCGTCGATGTAGTGGATCGTCCTCGCCTTGCCGTGGATCGTCCTTCCACGCCGCAGATCACAGCAGCGTTACGCGATGAGTCCACACGTCCGAGAGATGGAGCGCCGTGCGTCGTGTGCAAGCACACAGTCGTTCGGCGGGGCGCGAGAGGAGTAGGCTAGGGTTTCGAGTGAATCACTCCTAAACCGTGGGAAAGCACACCTGCGCCTCCCTCCTCCTCCTTATATAGCCACAAGATGAAACCCTAAACTAGGGCCCATCGTGCTAAGCCCACGAGGTTCATTAATTACGGATCCAATCCAAATTAATGCGTCCCAGCCCATTAAGTGTGTGACCCTGTAGGTTCACGTACGTTTGGACATGGATTCGGAAAACTCCTTTTCAATCCAATAGTTGGTAGCGGCTTCTTGCAAAGTATGCCAACTCCCAAACATACTATGATCAAATCGGATGAGAACCTATCAAAAGTACTCATGCAATAATCCCTTTGCCAAGTATATGAAGATTGATCTCAAGGCGAGAAGCATGTCATCCTTTGATGATTCAATCCATCTCTCGTATCCGTGATATATTAATAAGTTGTGATTGACTCCTCAATCACGGCATGGCCATGCACTTCCTTAATCATATCACACGAGTGGCCTTGTCATATATCTCCGTTTCATTGGAGTGGCAAATTCCATCTTGACTGCTCACTTCCCTCGCACGTTTCATAGTAAACATGAAAGCTACCTTTATAACTATCCGGTTAGGAAGTAGTGTTTGATAGCCCCAAGGAAAACTATTACACATGTAGGGAATATGACAATCTCAAGTCTAAGGATCATACATCTACTAGGTATGAGATACACTGATGACACATAAGAATGAAACATTCTCGCAGTGTCCCATTGCGGGTCTATCTAACCCATGTTCTTCAACATGCGTCCACAATGTATAGATGATATCTCCATATCCCATGATCTATGAAGCATGATCATCGATCACTACATGTCTTGATCTATTCATCGTTGTCCTATCGATGAAATCCGATCAGAGATATTTATCGAATTACATCATTAAGTAAAGAGCTTCATAAGCAAGTCACATACTTGTTGATCAATACAATGATATACATTCATTGGACCAATAATCATAATATTATTCATAAACATAGTCATGTTACAATCATCTAAATGATTGCCTCAAGGGCATAACACTAACAGTTCGTTCCCTGGAAGCAGCAAGAGAGGAGGCTGAGTCGATTATGGGAAGGTGGTGCATGTCTGAGGCACAAGGTTACGAGGACGAGGGCATCCCCATGGAGGGAAGGAACTCCGTGGCCGAGGCGTTTGGCCTACGCCTCTCCCCACGGGGTGACCCTGCTGCAAACCAGGCTAAACGGAAAAGGGCCAGGGCCACAGCTACGGGGGAAGGGGCCCGGACTTCGCCCGCTAAAGCGCGCGTCAAGAGAGCAGCCGGGGCGCGCGTTGGTGTCACCTTTCAGCAGGGCACTGCCCCCCGTCTCGCGCCACGGGTGAGAGGTGCCTTCTCTGGGCGGAGCCCCGGAGGCCCCCGCCCTCTCCCGCCCCCGGGGGAAAAGGCGCTAGGGGTCATGAGAAGAAGAGGGCGTCCATCGGGGAGGGCACCGGCCCCTCCAACAGGCAGGTGAGCAGGTGTTCGCCTTCACCTTCCTCGTCCACGACATCCAGCTCTTCCAGTGAGCCTGCGTCGGATGCCGAGCCAAGGAGCTCTGCCGGGCGCTCCCAGCAGCTTGCCCAGGAGATTGAAGGGCTCCTGGGCATTGAGACCGAGGGCCCAGTCACCTCCCCGGCCCAGGCCGTGGCAGGGGAGGAAATTGGGTATGCCTACCTTGATGACATTGAGTCTTTTTTTCGCTTTCCAGGAGGTATGTGTCCATGATCTTTGTAAGTTGTCACGGAGCTTAGATGTTCTCTTAACACACCTAACTTGCTCTTCTTCTCTTTTGCAGAACCAGTGGAGCACGAGATGCCACCTACGGTGGAGCCCCCCATACCTGCTGTGCCTTCGGGGGCTCCAGTGGATAATGCAGCTACCCCATGCTCACCCATGCAAGCAGCGCCATCGCAGGGTGGTCTGGGCGGTCCCTCCAGTGCCCTTCCCGAGTACGCCATACCTCATACGCTGGATGCGGAGGCGATCGAGACGACTCGCCTCTTGGTGACGGAGCGGGCGCAAAGGTATATGGCAGACTTGGTGCCTGATGATCCCGGGAGGTTCTTGGAGGTGTTGACGGAGAAGCTAGCGACCACAGTGACCCTCCAATACCAGGTACCATGAACCTTTATTTTTTAATGTGTTTCCCTAAGCTCAGGATTCTCACGCATGGCTTGCTTTGATACTTCTTTCTTACACCCTCTTGCGAGCTGGCGATGGCGGTGTTCTCTTGACGAGTCCCGGGAATAGTCGGGGAGATGCTAGCAGCCACCCACGCGTCGCCCCGAGGGCGACCTGCAGCCCTCAGCGGGCCTTGCTACAGCCCAAGAGGGCGGAGGCGCGGATCTTGGTGGAGAAGTCCCGACAATGAATCAAGGACTTGGAGGTCGACTGGAGAGGTCTCACGTGGTGATACGGGCCGTGGGGCGGACCGCGGCGCCCATGAACATAGGTATGAAGCGGACGTAAGACTATGGCTATATCTCTCATGAATCTTGCCGTCTTTGGTCCAGTCACTTTGAAGGAGCTTGGGGCCAGAGTGGAGGATCTCCCACCTCCCTCTGAGGATTGGGAGGAGTGGGCTGGCATCCTACGGGGCCGCGTCAGTCTCCTTGCCAGAGCGAGCGATGATAAGGGCAAGGCCTTTGCCAAAGTCGCCTTGGCCGCGAGAGTTGCAGCCATCTCCCGCCTCTCCAATACTGCGAGCAAGGAGGCCATCCTCAGTGCGCTTCGGGGGCTGTACACCCAGGAGGTGCGCCGAAGCGCCCGTGAGGGCAGCTCTACCTGGGGGGGCTCTTGTGGGAGGCTTCGTGGATAGCCTCACAAGGGTTCCCCGCGGGACCGGACCCCGGGCGACAAGAGAGGGCCCGAGCTCAGAGCATGTATGACTTCCTTTAGAGTGTGCTTGATGTATTTTGCTAAGTGGCTAGGTGACTCATGCTTACTATACTGGAATCCTTAACTTGTAAGGTGTAGAACTCCTTTAAGTGATAGACGTATCTTCACTTGTGGTATCCGTGACGGTCGGCTGGGACATGCTCCCTCCATTTTGTATGAACTTATTTTGAGGTTATGACATGAATGACTTATGACTTTTGCCATGCTTTGTTTTAGGATGTGACCTGGAGGGCGGTTGGTATTCGCTATAAACGAAGTGCACAAAGGGCTCGGGCGCCACGCCGATTATGCCTGCCAAAGAAGGCTTGTCGCAAGACCGGGCGACTTCATGAGGGCATGATCGTGCCTTGGGTCCCTGGAGGGATCCAAAGCGCGGGCGCCCCGCCGGAGGGTCATTTAGTTACTTCTTCCCAAAGGGGGGGAAGCACACCCTGTTGCGCTATGTGTGAAGAGGGCGAGCCCCCCGCGCCTTTAGACAGTGCGGGAGTGTTTCCCTCCTCGCCCAACAGTGAGGGGGACTCAGTCCCCACGTCGTCCTTTGGCGAATTTAGCCTTGTCTTAGCTCTCGGGCCACTTATGGGCACCGGTATACAAGGCCTTACCTAGGAGGCCAGGCGTCTAGCTTACAGCATAGCTCCCTTAGGAGCATCGCGAGTTGCCAACTCAGCCCTCCTAAGGGGCTTGTGCATGTGCCCACCGGGAAGGGGATGTCTCCCGGGCAACGCTCTTTGCAATAAGAAAGGTTCCTATCTTTTCCCGTGGAGAGTACAGAACGGTGACCCGGGGGTCGTTTTGGCTTAGCGCCAGGGGTTCATGGAGGACTGAGCCATGGAGCACCCTATGACTTAGGAAGACGCCTCAAGTCGTCGCCCGCTCCCTGGTTCCAGCAGGGAGAGGGCTGCCCGAGGGGGATACGGAGTGTCCAGGCCGCTCGGGGCTTTTTCAGGGGTAGGCCTCGGAGGCCATGCGCCCTGGAACTCGTCCCAAAAGGGGCACGAGGTTCTAGCCTATCCCCCACAGCTACGTGAGGGGGATGGGTTCTTAAAGACCACCACACAAGCGATAGAAGGCATGCAAAGCTTAACTTGATACTTCATTGACGACCTTAGGAGGGTTTACATCAATATGAGGTAAGTGCCGATACGGCTTACAAAAAAGCTTAAACGTAAAACTTCTTGAGCTTGTCAGCATTCCACGCATGCTTGAGTGTCTTGTCTTCCATAGTAGAGAGGTGGTAAGCCCTTGAGCCCAAGACCGCTGAGACGCGGTAGGGTCCCTCCCACTTGGGGTGGAGCTTGCCTTGGGCTCCCGGGTCGGTGACCCTTTTTAGCACCAAGTCCCCCAAGAGGAAGGTCCTCTCTCGCACCCGTTTGTTGTAGAAACGAGCGATTTCTCGTTCGTACGCGGCATGCTTGACGAGTGCGCGATCACGAATCTCCTCCGCGAAATCCACTTCCACCTTGTGATTATCTTCGTTCACCATGAAGTTGATGGGTAGGGCTTCTGAGAGCATCTCTACTCGAAGGGAGCGATGGCGGACTTCTGCGGGGAGGACGGCTTCCACTCCGTACACCAATGAGAAGGGTGTTCGCCCCGTGGAGCGGCTAGGAGTAGTGCGCATCCCCCACAGGACACTGAGGAGTTCCTCCGCCCATAGCCCGCGCTTAAGAGTGCTCTTTTCGAGTCGACGGCGGATGCCTTGGAGGATTAGGCCATTAGCCCTTTCGACCGCCCCATTGGATTTAGGGTGAGCCACTGAAGCGAAGTAGAGAACTGTCCCGATTGAACCACAAAATTCCCTGAAGGTGGAGGCATCGAACTGGGTTCCGTTGTCCACAGTGAGCTCCTTCGGGACTCCGAAACGGCACACAATGTTCTTCCAGAACAACTTTTGCACCACCCGGGATGTGATTGTTAGCAACGGCTCCGCTTCTACCCACTTGGTGAAGTAGTCCACCGCCACCACCGCATGCTTGTAGCCCCCCTTGGTCGGCGGGAATGGCCCGAGCAGGTCCATGCCCTACCGGGCAAAAGGCCAAGTTATCGGAATCTGGTGCAGAGGTGCAGCGGGGGAGTGGTGAGCCGATGCCATCCTTTGGCAACCTTCGCAAGTTTTGAGGGTTTCCATGGCGTCTTGCACCATTGTAGGCCAATAGAAACCCTGCCTTAGTGCCTTCACCGCAGTTGCTCTAGGTGCAAGGTGTGAGCCACAGAGACCTTCATGCACCTCCCGCAGAAGTGATCCCCTCTTCTTTTGGGAGGCACCTGAGCAGTGCAGAAGCCCCTTTTTTGTATAGTATCCCATCGAGGAGTACATAGGATTTAGCTTTCGCGAAGAGTCTTCGGTCTTCAGTTCTATCCTCCATTTCTGTTTTTCCTTGGATGCATTCTCGGATTGGGGTCATCCACGTTGTGGGTGGTGTTGAGATCTCACTGACCGTCAGGAGTTGTTCAGGACCTTCTTTCCCATTAGGGTCTTCCTTGATGGATGGTGTGTCAAGCACCTCGAGGAAGACCTCCGGTGGGAGTGGCTCTTGGGAGCTTGCTGCTCGGGCCAAATGGTCCGCCCGGTGATTGTCTCCACGGGGAATGCGGCGAGCTTCCATCCCCAAGAAGTATCGTTCCATTCTGCGTACTTCGTCGAGGTAGCTGGCCATCTTAGAGTCAAGGCATTGATAGGACTTGTCCATCTGATTGACAACTAGTTGGGAATCTCCCAGGATTAGGAGGCGTCGGACCCCCATAGCCTTTGCGAGCCGAAGCCCCAAAAGGAGAGCCTCATACTCCGCCATGTTGTTGGTGGGATTGAAAGAGAGGCGCGCGGCGTATTCCAGTGCCTTCCCCTCAGGGCTCATGAGAACAACCCCGGCCCCTCCACTGTTTAGGCGTTTGAGCCATCAAAGTAGAGGGTCCAGTGGGGGTCAGGCGGAGTGGTACGCTCTGCTACCTCATCTGGGACTTGGGGGTTTGTCCATTCCGCCACAGTCTGCGAGGACCTGGGACTTGACGGCGGTTCTTCCAACAAGCTTGAGGGAGAAAGGCGCTAGCTCGGTTGCCCACTTGGCTATTCTTCTGGTTGCCTCTTTGTTGCCCATTACCTCGGCTAGTGGATAGCCGTGAGGGACCATGATGGAGTGCAGGAAGTAGTGTCGAAGCTTCCGCGACGCCATGAGGAGGCGAGCATATCTTCTCCACTTCCGTGTACCTTGTCTTTGCGCCTGTGAAGGCCTCGCTGACGTAGTACACGGTCATTGGACCCGTCCCTCTCTCGATCAGATCGACTCGCGCACCGGGTCGCGGCAAGGTCTGATGAGGAGGGTTCCCAGTGGGGCTTGTCAGGAGTGGGGGCGTAGCCAAGTATGACTTGAGATCCTCAAAGGCTTTTTGGGCCTCTGGGGTCCAACGGAAGCCTTCTAGCCCGCGTAGAATTTTGAAGAAAGGTAGCCCTTTCTCGGCCGACCGTGACATAAAACGCCCAAGAGCCGCTATGCGACCCATAAGACGCTGGACCTCCTTAATGGATCGTGGCGGCTCCATTTCCAGGATAGCCCGGATCTTCTCTGGGTTGGCCTCGATTCCCCGATGAGAGACGAGGAAGCCCAGGAGCTTGCCTCCTTTGACCCTGAAAACGCATTTTTCAGGGTTTAACTTGAGGTCGAACTTGCGGAGGTTCTCGAAGGTTTCACGGAGATCTTCCAGATGCGTTGAGGCCACAGAGCTCTTCACGACGGCGTCGTCGACATACACCTCCACGTTTCGACCCAGCTGGTCTTTCAGAATGAGGCATACAAGGCGTTGGAAAGTGGCCCCTGCATTCTTCAACCCGAAAGGCATGCGCAGGTAGCAATAAGTGCCCACCGGGGTGATGAAGCTCGTCTTCTCCTCATCTTCCACGGCCATGTGGACTTGGTGATAGCCCGAGTATGCATCCAGGAAGCTCATTAACTCGCACCCGGAGGTGGAATCAACTAACTGGTCGATGCGAGGGAGCGGGTAGTCGTCCTTCGGGCATGCTTTGTTAAGGTCAGTAAAGTCGACACACATGCGCCACTTACCGTTGGACTTCTTGACCAAGACAGGATTGGCAAGCCACTCCGGGTGCCAAACCTCCCGGATGAGGCCAGCACTTAAGAGCTTTTCAATTTCCTCCTTGATAGCTTGACATCGCTCGAGAGAGAGCTTGCGGAGCTTTTGCCTCACCGAAAGACGCTCGGGCCTCACGGCGAGGTGGTGCTGAATCACCTCGCGGGGGACGCCTTTCATGTCCGACGGGACCCAAGCGAAGACATCCGTGCTAGTCCTTAGGAACTCGAGGAGCTCCTCTTCCACCCTTTCTGGGAGCCTAGCTCCGACCCGGACGAAGCGTTCGTTGCCCGGGCCAAAGAGCCTTATCACCTTTGGCTCCCCTTCAGGGCGAGGCTTCAGGGGGTAGTTTTCCAGCAGAGACTTGTGTTTGGCGATCTCCATCAGGGGTGATAGGGACGCGACCCCTTTCGAGTCCCCCACTTCGAGCATGTGGACTTCATCGGAGTCGGTGGCCGCCTTATGATAGAGACGACGGGCCAAGTCTTGGTCGCCCCTTACGGAGATTGCTCCGTGAGGCCCCGGTATCTTGAGGCATAGGTAGTTTTGGTGGATTGCTGCACTGAAACGGTTGAGTGTTACCCTTCCCATGATGGCATTGAAAGGCGACTCGACGTCAACGACGTCAAATCTAACTGCTTCCGTGCAATGGTTCTCCCGTGAACCAAATGTCATGAGGAGCTCAATCCTTCCTAGAGGTTGGATAGATTTGCCTGGGACAAAGCCCGTGAGAGGGCGGTCAGACGGGAGCAAGATGCCCTGGTGGTAGCCCCCCCGCGATTCCCATAGCTCCTTGAGTGTGCGAAGATAAAGTATGTCTGCGGAGCTGCCCCCATCAACAAGTATGCGGGAAACTTCACAGTTGGATATGGTGGCAATTACCAAAAGGGCGTCGTCATGAGGGAACCTTAGGCCTCTAGAGTCCTCCTCGGTGAAGCTTAGTGGGATGTTTGCCCATTTGGGAGGAGCACTTCGAAGGTTCATCCCCACCACATTGACTTCCCGCACGTACTCCTTCCTTTGGCGCTTGGACTCATGCCCATAGGCTGAGCCCCCCAGTATGACATTCACCTGTTTATGTGGCACTTGGAAGGGGAGCTCTTGTTCAGTATTCTGCAGAGGTTCCACTGGGGGAGGCCCACTAGGAGGCAGTGCAGGCACTGGGTGGATTGCTTGGAGAGGCATGGCCTCCACGGCCACAGGGCGAGGTGGAGACCCCCGGCGTGGCTCGGGACCACGCTTGAGGATCCTGGCCACTTCAGCGGCGTATTGGCGGCACTCACTTGTGTCGTGCCCATTCATTTTGTGATACGCACACCAGCGGCCATCTCCTTGATCTTGGATACCCCTTTTTTCCCGGGGGCCTTCATCACGAGCTCGAGGAGCCTTAGGCTTTGGACCCTTCTTTGGTCCTTTGGAAGCACCGTTCCCCTGGGGTGGCACGTCAGAAACAGCGAGAACTTTGGAGTCGCGACCTCCTCTGGTGCGGTCCCTCCGATCCTTGTTGTTTTTCCCGGAGGAGCCCTTTAGCCTTCTCCCGGGGGAGTCTCCCCCAGCTTGCGGGAGGAGCCCCCGTTTTACCAAGTCGTCCTCCTCCCCGCGGGCATACTTCTCAACGACCTCGAAGAGCTGTTGGGTGGTTTTTGGGGGATCTCTCCCCAGCGCCCGGTTTAGCTCGCCGGGGAGAAGTCCTTCTTTACACGCGTTAATGACCGTGGAGTCTGGGGCGTCCGCCACTTGGCTCCGCACCCGGGAGAAACGCTTGAGGAAGTCTCGCGTGGATTCATCCTTTTGTTGCTTGACCGTGAAGAGCTGATTGGGAAGCATGGGGCGCTTGTAGCTCCCCTGAAAGTTCGCACTGAACTTTTCACGTAGCTGGCCCCAAGAGCGGATGGAGCCCCTCTTCTAGTTGAAGAACCAAGACCGAGCAGTTCCTGAGAGGAAGAGCGGGAGGTAGTTGCACATCTCCGTCTCCCCGCCTGCTCCCGCTCGGATAGCCTGGCATAGACCTCCATGAACTGATTGGGATCGGAATCCCCATCGTATGGTGCGATGTTCGGTTGGCGAAACTTGGGCTGGAACGGTGTCTCTGAGATACCTCGAGCGAGAGGGTTCCCGGTCCTGGGGCCATCTCCATCTTCACGCCGGTGGGGGAAGGCGACCTCGAACGACGGCGGTAGCGACGACGAGAGACCTCGGAACTGGAGGAGCTAGAAGCTCGGGGACGATGACGACGCCCGCGCTCGGGAGAGTCGGGGCGCTCCCGCCGACGCGCCGATCTGGGGGCCCGCGAGACCCCGGACTCAGCCTCCTCTCCCCGGCGGTGGTTACGACGGCCGGAGAGGCAAAGGCTCGCCAGGTTGGCGAGCGATGACTTCTCCTTCGAATTGACTTATTTGGGCTAGATGATGATCACCGAGCCTCATGAGTGTCAGGGTGGCGCGAATCGATTCCCTGTTCCCCGGTGGCGTCCTTGGAGGCAGGTGCCTTGATCTCGGAGGTTCTCCCTCCGCCCCGGGCCACGTCGCTCCTCGAGGGTGAGAGTCAGCTCCAGCCGGAGGGAGTTGATCCACCATCTCCGGGGGCACGCGCATCTGCCCGGGAGGAGCTTGTGGGGGAGGTCCCGGGGCCCTCGCCAGACACGGCGCAAACCCGGGCCTCGTGGGTTGCGGTGGAGGTACGAATTGCCACGGCACGGTAGGCGCTCCTCCAAAACCTGAGCTCGGTGCGCACAGTGGCCAGAGCGGAGCCCCGCTAGTGACCACCGCATGAGTAAGGGGAGGGGGATTGTAGAGATTACCTCCCTTCTCACTCCCGGGGGCGAAGGCTGGGCCCTACGCGCCCTTGGATCGGTGGCGATTTGGACCGAGGGTGGCGGTAGGAGCGGCGAGAGGTGCGGGAGGATCCCTTGGGGATGATAGGAGGCCATCATGTAATCCACTGTCTGCCTCGTAGCAGCCTCCACCAGAGCACGCCATCGGGACAAGTCCAACGTCTCAGGGGTGAGGGCTGGCTCCAGGGGTCCCAACCCTGCGGCGACGGCGATGTCTCGAGATTGTTGCCCTTGGCCCGAGGTAGCCAGAGCGAGGGGGGAGGAAGTGTTCTCAGGGCCCGGGGCTTGAAGGACATTGTCTACCCCGGGGTGGACGGCTCCGATTTCAGAGGGAGGCGCTCGCCTAGAGGTTCGGCAAGGAGGAGGATCGTCGACTTGCTCCTTGTGCTTCAGGGCTTGAGGAGGCTTAGTGTGCTTCTTGGTAGGAGCCATAGCCTTTGAAGTTAGCTACGAAGTCCCCACGGATGGCGCCAAATGTCGTATGTTTGTAAACGTGACACAAGAGGGAGGGGACGCGGGCCGTCTTACGGGCCTACGTCCGAGAGAGAAAGAGTAGACACGAGGGTTTATACAGGTTCGGGCGCTTAAGCAGGCGCCCTACTCCTGTCGGTGTGTTCCCCAGGGGGAGTAGGGAGGAGGCTCCTGGTCCAGGCTCCCGAGGGACACACCAGTAGTTTAGTTTTTGTATTCCATCAGCGTCCCCCCACAAACGTGGGTTACAGTGGGGTTTTATAGGCGCCCAGCCTGTTACACAAAAGACCATCCTATCCCTACTACAAAAAATTCTACCGGGGACATCCTGGTCATTCCCGGGTGGAGGTAGTGGATCCCACGTCATCGCTTCGTACGGCAGGCCTCTGGCTCCGGGACCCCACCAGGTGCCTCTCGTGGGCGCCCGCGAGGCAAGAGAGTGCCTCCCGTAGATACCTGCGAGGCAGGAGAGAGCCCTCCCGACACCCACGGAGTAGGAGGGTACCTCCCGTAGACTCCCGCGGGGTGGGAGGGTGCCTCCCGTGGACGCCCGTGAGGCGGGAGGATGCCTCCCGTGGACGCCCGCGAGGCAGGAGGGTGCCTCCCGACACCCGCGGAGTAGGAGGGTACCTCCCGTAGATTCCCGCGGGGTGGGAGGGTGCCTCCTGTGGACGCCCGTGAGGTAGGAGAGTGCCTCCCGACACTCGCGGAGTAGGAGGGTACCTCTCGTAAACTCCCGCGAAGTGGGGAGGTGCCTTCCGTGGACGCCCGCGAGGCGGGAGAGTGCCTCCCGTAGACACCCGCGAGGCAGGAGAGCACCCTCCCGACACCCACGGAGTGGGAGGGTACCTCCTGCCGAAGCATGCCCGTGGGCATGCCCTAGGGACATGACCCCCCTACACAAGCGTAGTGCAGGAAGATCATTCGAAAATGAGGTCGTGAAAGGTCCTGCAACACCTATAATTCTGCAAGGCCATTTTGTGTGTAGATAAGAGATACCAAATATTCTACATTAATGCCTACAGCCATACAATAATCATTAAATGCCTTTGAGGTGAACTCGTTAGCATTGTCCATTCGAATAGACTTGATCATCTCTTCTAGAAAAGGGGCTCTTAATATAATAATTTGGCAATTAATTTAGCAAAAACGTGGTTCGGAGTAGATAAGAGACATACGTGGTACCATCTAATAGAAGCATCCATCAGTACTATAAAGTATCTGAAGGGACCAAATATGAGCTAGATAGGTCCACAAATATCACATTGAATTCTCTCTATAAAATTTGGTTATTCTTCCCTAACTTTTAGATAGGAGGGTCTAATTATGAGTTTCCCTTTAGCACAAATAGGGCATAAGAAGTCTTCAGGTCTAGGGAAGTCAATAGTTTTTATGCTATAGCCAGCAAAATTATCCATGATTCTTCTCATCATATTCAACCCAGGATGACCTAGTTGACAATGACAGATCTTAAACATTTCTAGGTTTTTAAGTATAGTTTTCATCGTAACATAAACTTCAGTTTAACCCGGAGAAGGAATGAAGTTTCTCAATCACACGTTTGTTGCACCTGTTAAACTTAGTCATGAGTAGATATTCTATACCATCCTTATTTTCTGTCTCCATATGGAAACCATTTAGACGGATGTCTTTAAAACTTAATAGAGTGTGACTAGACGAAGGGTCTAATAGAGCTTTCTCTATTATTATACGAGTATCCATAGCAAGAATTATGATGGCTCTTCTAGTGCCAACTATGAGGGCATCGCTTTCGGCGATGATTATGATATTTTTTGTTTTCTTAGCCAAAGTTTGAAAATATTTAGTTTTCCTAAGAATTGAATTTGTGGTGCAACCGTCTACAAGACATATTTCTTCTTCTGACATTGGATTATACGTTATTTTATATTAAAGGAATGATTTAACAATCAATCAATTGTTGCATCAGGAACGTATTAGAAAAATATAGAACCATAACACAATGAATCAAATATCTGGGAAATAACTATTTATTTAAATGTTAATTGCTCAACAGGAGTGTAAACTAATGTTCATTCTGGAACCAAGACTAAACTGATATGGATACTCTTTAGGAGATTCAAAAGGAAAATGTGACATTGACTATCAAAAGAAGGAGTAACTAGGAGACTTTTGCGAGTCTGCATATAAATCATTTATGTCCTCCTAAGAACTATGGAACTATGGGTATTCATTTGGAACTCATTAAGTTCATTCTCAAGAAGTTCAAATTCATCCCTGGGAGAGTTTCCATATCCGAGAAGGCCCTCTTTAACTATGTTGTAGGATCAGAGACTTTATCATCATCCTTCTTGATTTCCTTCTCAACCACAAGTTGAGCAATGAAGTGTGCCTTAGCTTTATTTTCCTGGTTCTTCTGGAATTTTCCAGTGGATTGCATGTAAAGGTCTACCAAATGCTTTGGGGTATTGCGGGTGTGCAACCAATGGCTAGTACATCCACACCTAAAGTAGGTTTGTTCAGGGTTTGCAACCTTGATGCCTGCCTTGCTTCTAGAAGCTCCTTAGTTCCTTACCTTTACTTTTTCTACTAGGGTTTACCTCTTCCCTTTTGTGTTATGCCTTTCTTCCACTTTTCCCTTTATGCATTTGGCCTTTTCTATGGCTATGGCTATTGTTAGTCTGTTGAGCATTTGCATGTGCTTTAGGCATTGCATGCGTCCCATTAAGGAGGATGTGACGATTCTTCATCGGGAGTTCACTATGCTTTTCTCCTTCTAGCAAAATGCAGATAAGCTCAGAGTACTTCTGGTAGTTAGCATGATGGTACCGTTGCTGTAGTATCCTTATATTGGAGTGAAAGGTGCATAATATCTTGTGTATCATTTAGAATCAGTAACTTTTCTGGTTACATAATGTCAGTTTAGCGACAATCTTGAGCATGGCGGAGTTGTATGCTACCACAGTTTTAAAATCTTGAAAGCGTAGAAGGGTCCATTCACACTATGCTTTTAGAAGTAGGACGAACCTTTGCTGGTTTATCATTCCTTCAAGGAATTCCATAGTGCCAGCGGGTCATCCTTCATCAAATATTCGGCCTTCAAGTTTGGATGGAGATGGTGCCTTATGAAGTGCAGGGCTGCACACTTGGCAGCTTCAGGAAGAGCAGGGGTGTCAGCTTCAAGCTGAATGATAGTAGCTCCAACAGATCGAGCTATCAAGTTGATCTTGGCATTTATTGCACAAGTGAGGTAATTGCTATCATTTAGGGCGCACGAGCTCAGTAAATTCCCTCTTTGTGATATCTGACATATCCTGTGTGCAAGCAAGATTGAATTTTACTGCTGGTAAAATATTATATTGAATGCCTATTATTGAATCAGTAAAGTTTGGTCTATATCTATTCAGTAGATAATTATCTAAAATTTTCCAGAAATTTCCTAGCATTTTCAAAAAAAATTTAAAATTATCAAGAAATTTTCATAATTACCAAAAATAACAGAAAATAAAAATAACATATATAAACATGGAATTATGCTAGGAAAAATAAACCCAAAAATATGAAGCTTCTAACATGTGCTAAGTCTAGGGTTCAATAAATTTATGGAAGCTCATATACCTAAAAATTCAATTTCTAGGATTTAATAAAAAATTTTAGAATTTCTTAACCATGAATTTGGGCGTTGTCGGGACCCGAATATGCAAATCCGGACCCTCTATATATATCGCACTAGTCCAGGATCACACTAGTTCACACAGACCCAACATAGATGAATATCACAACCATATAGAACGAAAATATAATAAAAGACTACATATATTAATTATAACCTGTTGACTGATCTTATGGTCAACTTACATGAATATGCCATGCAGGGCTAAACTAAGATTAACAAACTAAATAGCAGCGGAATGGAAAATGTAGATGACCCCTTAGTATACCACAAGCAACTGACAAGGCTCGCACCTAAACTTTCGTCTTCTCTTGGTACTCCTCCAAAGCTGGCGTAGACTCCTCAACAGGTGATTTGTTGTTGGTAAGGGTGAGTACTTAAAGTACACAACATGTTGTGCACAAAATGCAATTCTAACATAACAATATGCAAGGCTTATTCCAATGGAATGGCTAACTTGGTTATTTTGCAGCAAAGTAGCATTTACGAATGAGTACGTTAAGTAGATTGAAAAGACAATAAAACAAATAACAGTAATAAGTAATTTGCATGTATTTCTCAAGTAAACATGGCATCCAGCCCTAAATCATGTTCCAAACTTTTCAATGGCACCAGCTTTCCCATCAAAGTTTTCAGTTTATAAAATCTAACCCTTGACTGTAATTTCCGAGCATTGCTCAATACCGTGAGTACTACTATTTGAATAGATTTTACACTCTACAGAGGTTATGCGCTTTATCCACATGACATGATCATCTCTTTATGCAACGTCATTAGCACACTTCCTTTGGTGTGTTGCAGAGAGATCATGACAAAGCATTTACAAAGCTTTGTCTTAACCTAGTACTACCCGCTAAGGTTTCAACACTGAAGGGTTACACCACTATAATAGGGGCCCCCTCTAGCGCTATGTGAGTTTCTCCGTATACCCAGGACTCACATTACTACTAGTAGTACTAAAATTAAAATATTGCAAATTAATCAGTTAGGTTCGTCCCATTCCAGACATGTGGTTGCATGTTTGATTCAGCTCAAATGCTTGCAAGGTTAAGTCCTTAAGATGATCGAGGCAAGACTTCCATAAACCCTTTACTATTTTGGCCCACCTTGGCACACTGCACCTTGCCACTTGCCCCAATCTAAATGATTGCCACCCTAGTTGATTACTAAGCTCCACGTGCCATCAATAAGTCAACATCGTTGCGTGACAACCTCGTCACACAATTCAACATCATTGTGTGACAACCCCTAACACACCAATTCCATAAACATGTTTCACATTCTATTAATCAAGATTAAGTTGATATCCCAAAGTCTTGAGTTATACGTAGCATGGCTAAGCATTCTAATCAAGGTCTAACCAACCTATGTTGATTTCTAATATTAACGAACTAGTAATGAACCATCCTATGGTGAAAATTAATCATGGCATAATAATCACAAGGTAGGGTATACATCAATTGGGTAGATTAACTAGATCCCAAACTATTTGAAAGCAATTGTACATATAGAATAACATGCAATAGTTTAAATCAATATAGCAATTTTATAAAACTGAGTTCAACATGATCAAAGCACAACTTACCTTAGAAAAGTTCTTGTTCTTGCAGTGGACCTTGCTATTGGTTCAACAATTCCCTCTCGGATGCTTCGAGCACTTCGACGTCTACGCATAACGAGAGAAAATACCAAATAAACACCAAAATAGAGAGAAAAAAATTTAAAAAATCCAATAAAATTAACTATTAAATATATCTCAATTTTACAAATTTTTAAAAATTTGAATCGTCTCAATTGGAGCTCGTATGAGGAAGAATGGGCTCAAAAAAAGATTTGATAAATAGAAAAATGCAGAAAATAGAAAACAATATTTTCCCGAATTATTTTTATACTGAAAAATCAATTTATGACATCAGCATGACGTCAGTGCCGAATAAAGGTTTTCGGCTCAATTATTTTTCCACAGAAAATCCCTCACAAAGACTGACGTGTGGGCCCCAAATGTCAGGGCTGTCGATGTCACGGATGACGTCAGCACGCCACGGGATGAGACACGGGCCTGGCCACATCGGCCGGTGGTGGCTCACGGCCCTAGGGTCATCAGCGGTGACTACGGGTGGTACCTACGGGTAGATCTCGGTGAGATTCAAGTGATGCGCTCTGCTTCTCGTCCGGTGGCTTGGAACAACAGTAGTGATGACGGAAACGACGGTGGCTTCGGGTCCAACGGCGCGACGGTGTTTCGGCAAGGTCCCAGAAAAACAATGGTGCACACCGACTGTCCCACAACACGGCGAAGCTGATGAGACCGGTCTTGGCGGCCGAGATCCACGAATGGCAGCAAATCGATGAGTTGAAGCTCTTGACGGCGCTCGGAACAAAACTCAAATCCTGACAAGACGAGGGCATTGAAAGGATCAAGTTGGCCTAGATGAGGTGAATAGGCAACTTTAAAAACTTTTAAGTATTATGAAAAACTTTTCTCAATAAAAACTTAGCAACAAAAAATAATTAGAATAGGAAATTAGCACAACTCAGTTGCAGTAAGAACTTGAATGAAAACTGAAAATAAGATGGACATGGAAATATAAACCAATATCAGGACGACTCAAGGATTTTTCATCGAGGTTCAGAGACCAATCTCCTACGTCCCCATTAGAGCACTTCTTCAGAAGTATTGCTCCACCAAATAGTCAATCTCAATTGCTTTTGGTCTTTCACTAGTTTGACTCTTTCACCACTCCTGTGAGGTGAGTCTCAACCTTTCACAGCAATAGTGGCCTTCCACAATCCCTTTTGGATAGGTCGCACCAACAACTTCTCCAACCGTCTAGGAACAGTTAGTTCCAAGAGTAATATACTATCCATAAGCCATGTCTCTTGGTTCAGTAGCTAGATGCAAACTAGACTCAGCTTCGAACAAGAACTCTAAATGTTCAGAATGAGTGATTGTTGTTTCTGAGTTGAAGCTCAAACTCTTTGATGGAATGAAAGCTCAGAAATGCTAAAGATCAAAGAGTTGTAAATGATTTGAAAGATATCAACGGTGTTCAGAATGTCAAAGATGTGTATGTGCAAAGTTCTCCACCGTTTTGTGAACTCAAGCACTGTATATATAGAGCTTGAACAGAAATAACCGTTGTATCCGCCATTTGCCCGTTGGGGTTCGCAGGTTGGATGAGATAGGTCAACTACTGCTTCTTTTATAAGTATTTTAAGGTGTATGAGACATACCGGACTGATATGATGAAACATATTCACGCGCCGGTCTGAAATTGTTTGTCCGGGTTACACAAGATTGGAGAAGTATTATTGTACCCAGAGTAACCCATTTGCGCCGGACTGACAAAACCGGTCTGTCGTATACATGTACTGGTAAAAGTAAGTTTGTGCTGGACCGACAAAATCGGTTCGGTGTACACATGCTTTGTTCCATTTGGATACCAGCAAAATAATGTTTGCGCCAGACCGAAAAAATTGGTCCGACGTAGAAGGGAAAATCAACTGGTTTTATCAGAGTGAATCACGTTTGCGCCGGACCGAAAAAGTTGGTCTGACATACACTTAGAATTTGGTCCGCAACAAACGGCATGTTCTCGGTTAAGATTTGAGTAATGGAATTCTTAACGCCGGACTAGAAATGATGGTCCGGAGTGAAAAACAACATACGCCGGACTTGAAAACAAGGATGTATTCAGATTGGTCCGGCGTGAACGGTGTACGCTCAGTTGAAATAAATCAGGAGAGAGCTCTTAGCGCCGGACTGAAAAAGTCGGTCCGGCGTACATAAAGTGCGCTCGGTTAGAACTTGAAACTTAATTTTTCAGCGCCGGACTAAATGTAGTTGGTCCGAAAAAGAACTCTTTTTGGCTGAGAAAGGGAAGATCTGGATTTTTGAATGAGAGATATGAAATGACCTATGCTCTAAGTAATCTTAGTGATTTTTGCATATGAACCAAGATTATTACTTGTGTATAATCCCTCTTAATAGTACGATTATTCTAGCTATATGGCTCGAATAAACTCCCAAGCCAAAACTAAAAATAAACACCTTAGCCTTGTTCTTCAAATATAGCTGTTGTCAGCTTATACTAAGTATGCTTCTTGATCATCAACACCAAAACCTGCATAATAAGCATAACTAACAAAAATAGGGGGCCTAGATGCTCTCAGTCATGAATGTCGAAATAGACCTAGGGTTTCTGATGGCGACGCTTTTGCGGTCCTGAGGTGCTCCCTCTTATAGCAGCAATGTTCGAGCTTCTCATGGCAAGGGTTCCGTGTCCATGGCGATGTTGGAGCAGAGTTCGGGACGGACCCACGAAGATGAAGACCCACATGCCGACACATGACACGATGTAAGGCCCGATGCGCACGAACGCAGATCAATCCTAATCGTTCACAGAACAAGCAGTCAAGATTAGCTAGAGGTCGAATCCGACACGATTAATCACGTCCGTCTGCTTAGATCGGATGGCCATGACGTACAAGAGTTACATGACCCCCATCCACCGTTTGATCATGATCCAATGGTGGATCCTTGGGCGTGGCTGGCGGGCGAAACGGGCTGGCTGAGTAAGATGGGCTGGGCCCGCATGGTTTCGGCCCAACACTATTAAAATATTTTAAAATACCTTTTCCTATTTTAAATAATTTCTGAAAATAAAATTTTAAAAATATCAGAAAAATTCCAATTTTTTTTGGAAAATACTTTCAGATATTTGAAACTCAAATAAAATATTTTTGATAAAATTTCATATAAAATTTCTCATTAATTAAATAATTTCTGAAATAAGCCATATTCAACAATAATTAATACATCCAAATAAATTTCATAAAAATTCAATAAATTTAGAAAATCCATAAAAATCATATTAAATCCAAATAATCCAAAATTTGGGATGTTACCGACGCTAAGACGCAAAATCACCATTTTATTATTTTCATTGTCCTTCTCTTTTTACGGAAAAAAAACCAATCGAGTCGCACGGCCTGTGGGCCATGCGGGTGGGCTGCATGTCCCACCATCTATGTGGCCCTTGGTGGTGGCCTAGGACATCGGCTAGTATTTTTTATTAACCGTAGCCATCATGCGCTGACTTCGCCAAGGATGTAGTGGTCGGCAGGTGTGCGCAGACGCCGCAGAGGGCGTCGGCGTAGATGCGGGCGATCTAGGGTGGCGGTAGGCCGATGCGATAGGCACGAACGCAACGCGACTATGGGCACAACGCGACGGTGAGAAGGAAGCACAGGCAAGGCAGTGACCAGTGGCAACGCATGGGCGTGGCTTAAGACCGGCACGGGAGCGTGGCACGTAGATGTGGCAACAGGACTATGGGCATTGGTGTCGGTGCGGAGCGACGTTGGGCCGATGGGCGTCGGCGCGGAGCGGCAACATGCCGGTGGGCGAGGGCGCGGAGTGATATCGAGGCAACGGGCATAGGTGTGGATTGGGCCGGTAGCCGGCATCAGGCCGGTGAGGCCGGATGGCGGTGCAGTAGGGCGGCTGCGCTATAGGGCAGCAGGCTAGCTACATTTTTTTGTTTTTGATGAACAGTACCTACTCAATCCAATTAGATTAAGTGAGTAATTTAGGCAATTAGAGAAATTAATCTGCATAATTAGTACTGTTCAAATGCGATTAACTTACGTGCTTCGAAATTCGATGCAGGCAAACGATCTTGATCGGCCTCGGGGAGCTTTATGCTGATAACATGTTGTAAAACAACGACGACGGCAATCACAGGAAGCACACACGATATATAGAGGCAAAAACTTTTCTTTTTTTATTAGATTGATTTTTTGTAAAAATAAATGTCATATTTATAATAAAATACTATTATAGATAGAATCGAATAAACCCATAACGAGTTAGAATATAAACATATTTGAACAACTAACGTGAGAAGTCTCGCTACATCTCCAACAGTACAGACGTACTGGCTACCGTGTAGAGTGGATAAGGAAGCTATCTGGTCAGCCGCATGAACGGGGGCGCTCGGCGCCAGCTGCGACCGAGCGTGCATGCTGCGCGCGTACGTGGCTGTTGCGCTCGCAGGACGCGAATTGTTTACCTTTCTAGCCTCATTGTTCGTATTTTCTTCGAAATTAGCCTCGTCTATGAATTAATTTCAAAAATAGCCTCCTTACAGTACATTCCAGCAGTGGCTGAGCGCGGGATTTTTTTTTAAAAAAATTCACCACTTTTCCAGCGGTCACCGACCGCATGAAAAAAATTTAAATTTTTTTCCGCCAATTCTAGCGGTCGGCAACCGCTTGAATTTTTTTTTTCTTTTTTTGTATTTTTCTTTTTTTTTTTGCGCGCGGCGGAGGAAAAAGTACTTTTTTAAAATCCGGTCTTCGCATTTGGCTGGAATCGACGGAATCCAGTGATCAACGACATTGGATTCGAGGCTGCACGCGCGCAGAGCGAGCCGAAGCGCGGCGGCGGATCTTTGGAGGCGGCGCGTGGAAGGAGGAGGGGTGGGCGCGACGGGCGGATGTCGAGGCGGTCGACGGAGACGCGTGGAGGAAAAAACAAAGATCCGGTCGACGACGCGCGGGCGGACAGGGAAAAAAAAGTACACTACGCAGTACAAATTTGCCAATCTATTAAAGAAAAGCTGCGAAATTGGAATCGATATGTCTTATCATACGCCGAAAGCACTGATCAATTGATGTTTCTTCGGTGTATGTGCGTAGGGAGGTGCTATAAATTGTAGCTCTATTGGCCTGATCTGCCTTGCGCATTCGAGGAAGAAAGCAGAGGAAGAGCGAGTCAGTGTGAGCGCTGCTAAGCAGAGGAGAAGAGCGGAGAGAAGGGGAAAATAGAGAGGAAAGCGGGGTGGAAAAAGAATTTCAGATGCGTCTTTCTGGAGGAATTTTTATGATATTCATACTTTGTATTAGTTTTGTTGGAGTTTTTTTTTTCCATCATTTGACGAGGGATCTTTTTGTTACAGGTAGTCTGCAACGTTGGTTCATCATACATCCTTTTGGACACTTAATCTCCAGGAGAACTTGAAGGTTAGTTGAAAATTATCATAAAGATTAGTATTTGGTTATTATAGTAGTAGTATAATTAGTACAACATTAGAGCCATTTGCAGTGTACGTAATGATGTTATTAGTGTAATCAGATGGACAGGTTTAATTGAATAAATTAGAGTATAATAGCACATTGGCCCGTAAAATAACTCTATAGCCATATATAGAACAATAATATGATCATTTTATTAGTTAAAAATTTGTGTAATATTACGGCGATATATGGAAAACTTCAATAATGTTAGTGTAATATGACGACAATATGTGTGGGATTAATACAATTATTGCAATTTGTGTATAACCTGGGCAATGTTAGTGTAATGTTATGACAACATTTGTGGCAGTAGTACAATATTAGAATAACTGGTAGTACACAAAATGACGACATTAGTAGTTGGAGTAGCTAAAGAAATGGTAAATTCGGTGCAATGAGCCGCGCTTGAAATCAAAGTAGTGAGTAGTACAATGACACCAGCATCAGCGTAAAATTTGTTGGACAATTAATAAAATTGCGGTATGAGCAGTTTAATATTTAGTGTAGCATTTATGTGATATTAATGGAATATTAGTGCGTTGTAACGAAATTTCGTAGTATCGAACAAATAGCCCGATGACAAACCTTGTTAATAGTCGAAACTTAGTACCATTGATGGAATAAATAACGACGCATGATTACCTTAACGATTACCACATAGAAATGATGGATGATTTAGTTGAAGGAATTGGAGTAGAATAGCATATTGGCGTAAAAATAGCCATATCGCTGCCATACAATTACGAATTTTTTAGAATGACAATAATGTGGTCATTTTATCGATTAAAAATTGGTGTAATATTACGGCTATATATGGAACACTTCAATAAATTCGATTGCAATGAGCCGCGCTTGAAATGGCAAAGATAGTGAGTAGTACAATGACACCATCATCAAAGCGTAAAATTTGTTGGACAATTAATAAAATTGCGGTATGAGCAGTTTAATATTTAGTGTAGCATTTGTGTGATATTAATGAAATATTAGTATGTTGTAACGAAATTTACGAGTATCGAACAAATAGCCCGATGACGTCACTGTTAATAGTCGGAAACTTAGTACCATTGATGGAATAAATAATGACGCATGATTACCTTAACAGTACCACATGGAAATGATGGACAGATTTAGTTGAAGGAATTGGAGTAGAATAGCATATTGGCCCGTAAAAATAGCCATATCGCTGCCATACAATTACGAATTTCTTAGAATGACAATAATGTGGTCATTTTATTAGTAAAAAATTGGTGTAATATTACGGCTATATATGGACCACTTCAATAAATTCAGTGCAATGAGCCGCGCTTGAAATGACAGCAGTAGTGAGTAGTACAATGACACCACTGTCAGGCGTAAAATTTGTTGGACAATTAATAAAATTACGGTATGAACAGTTTAATATTTAGTGTGGCATTTGTGTGATATTAATGAAATATTAGTCTGTTGTAACGAAATTTCTGAAGTATCCGAACAAATAGCCCGATGACGTCACTGTTAATAGTCGGAAACTTAGTACCATTGATGGAATAAATAACGACGCATGATTACCTTAACAGTACCACATGAAAATGATGGACAGATTTAGTTGAAGGAATTGGAGTAGAATAGCTTATTGGCCCGTAAAAATAGCCATATCGCTGCCATACAATTACGAATTTTTTAGAATAACAATAATGTGGTCATTTTATTAGTTAAAAATTGGTGTAATATTACGGCTATATATGGACCACTTCAATAAATTCAGTGCAATGAGCGCGCTTGAAATGACAATGAGAGTGAGTTGTACAATGACACCACTTGTTGTGTGAAATTTCTATAGTATTACGTTGGTAACTAATGCGGCGTGCTTGTGCCTTCGCTATGGTAGGTACTAAATGGCGAAATACTAGATTTATGCTGTGTTTTATGGTGATGGTGTTGTTCGAGAGGGTCCATATGGGGCGGACCTTCGAGCTGCGAAAGGAAGGTGATCAGGGCTCCAGGTCTAATGGAGATGAGTCTGACAGACCTCCGTACGTGCGTGAGAAGCGCATTCGATCGAGAGACTGCCCGAAAGAAGCTCGTCATCGAGGCGGTGCATGCCAGAGTCGTGGAAGGTTCCACCAACTACGTGTGGGTCCTATGCAAGATCGTGGGAAGCACAATGTGGGAGGAATACATGCAAATTGTGATGAACCCTGAAGCGCTGATACACCGTCGGCCGATGGTGTATGTGCGCTTCTTGGACAGAGGCCAAACCTCTAATCCCCTCGGTGGCGGTGATGTCATCGTTGAAGCATCCTCTGGGGACATCGGTGAGGACGTTGGTGCTGATGACTTCCAGGCGAATGAAGACATCGGGCGGTGGTGGTCCTTCGCATTGGCGCCACGAGGACCTAGAAGGCATGACGGACGAAGCAATATCCGATGAAGATGAGGAAGTGGGCACGGATAGCAGCGGAGACGAAGATGCAGCTCCAGTCGGTGGCATTGTGTCGACCGATGTGGAGTATGTCTCTTCTCGGTTGGACGATCTGGCGATGACGTCTCGTCTTTGCCAAGCGAAGCGACCGAGTGGGCCTTCAATCAGGACACTCTGTTGGTAGGGCAACGCTTCCCTACGAAGAGTGCCGCCCAGCAAGCAATTGCTAGATATGCGGTAAACATCAGCCGCACGTACCGGGTGTACAGGTCGAACCAAGAGACCTACATTGTGAAGTGTACGGATGCGGAGTGTCCAGGCAAGATCCGTGCCCAGAAGTTCAAGGGCGGGAGTTCGGGTTTCAGGGTAACTGTCCTGACGGACCATACTTGTTTGCTTGCCGAGCCTCTGCGAAAGCACAGTAATGTCACGTCCGCATATGTGGCCAGTATGATTTCTCACTTGGTCACAGCGGACGTGACCGTTTCACCGAAGATACTATTACCGGCGTGGTTAACATGGTGGGATATCACGGTAGCTACGGTAAGGTGTGGCGAACAAAGCGAAAGTTATAGAGATGATGTACGGCACGCACGAAGAACTACAACCTTGTTCCTCGCATGCTTCACCGATTGCTGAAGCCAATCACGGGACCTATATCAACAAGGTGGATAGGCCACACCCCACGAAGGGTCCCAACGATTTCATCCTCGGCCGTGTGTTTTGGGCATTTGGACCAACCATTCGGGGCTTCAAAATGCTGCCGGCTGTGCTAACCATGGATGGCACTTTCCTATCCGGCAAGTACTGGGGCACCATACTTATGGCGGTCGCGCGGGGCGCCAATGACCGCTACTCGGTGGCCTACGCACTCGTGGAAGCGAGAACACGGAGAGTTGGTTATGGTTCCTAGCAAATGTGAAGCAAGTGTTATGCGAGATCACCCAACGTATGCCTCATAACAGACGGGCATCTTTGGGTTATTGTCCGCCATCGGCACCATGCAAGGAGGGACACAACCACCCTATCAATGGAATGATGTCATCAATCGTTGGTGCATGAGGCATCTTGCCGCGAACTGCCGCAGGAGGTTCATGACAAGGAAGTTATGAAGACATTCAGAGGCTCTGCATGCAAAACGAGCGGAAGTTGAAGCCATATGGAGAGTGCTCGATGAGGAGGCGCAAAACATATGGCGCGAGCCACAGAGGGCGGTGAACAACTTCTCTCAATGGAGTGCGGTTGCGCTCGAGCTAGAGAAGTGGTCCTTGTTGCATGACTGACGGCGGCGCAAGGTGCGACATAATGACAACTAACATGTCGAGGTTTACAGCGGTGTTACGAAGGGTGTTCGGTCCTCCCAATCGGTGCCATCGTGGAGGAGACACAGAGCAGGACCGTTGGATACTTTGTGAGCAGGGGATGAATGCAAGGAGGCATCTAGGCGAGGAAAGCGGTTCTCGAGCGTATGCGCATACATAGAAGAAAATAGAAGGCTCGTTCACACGACGCCCGCACCATGGATGGAGTCGGCGTAAGTTTGAAGTGCGTCTACGACGGAGAAGTTCGTCGATGGCCATTGCGGAGGATACCAGTAAGCAAGTGTGCCAAGACGTGATGTGGCCACATGCACATGCAACAAGCCACAACTGTTGCACAAGCCATGCTCGCATGTATATGCGGCGTGCGCGGTTCTCCGTCAGTCTTCCGTGGCGTACATATCTGAGTACTTCAGCGCCGACCATCTGTTCGGAACATGGAGTTCGGAATTCAACTCGTCACGGCTTGGACATGCATTATAGGGAGGCGTGGCGGGGCAAGTGACTTGGTGTCGAATGAGCGCTTTGAAGCGGAGCGATCGTGGGCGAGTGGCGATCCACGGCGAATCCGTAACGATATGGATGCAAGTCGGCGAGAGGCGGACGTCTTTGCGGAAGTGCCGTATATGCGGGGCGGTGGGGCATACAATGAAGAATCGCCCTAATAGGGCGGCTCGTCGACCCATCCGTAGAAAGCATGTCAATGTTCTTTCGTATAGTTGTTTTCTGTGCGTGTAGTACCTTCGTGTAATTTTCTTTTTTCGTGTAGTATCATGTACCGTACTACCTATGTCATGTTACTTATTGTTATATTATTTAACGTCCCGTGCATAATTTTATTTTTGCTGATTTGTCACATCACATAATATTTGTTGATATGTCACGTCATGTTAACTTACCCGTATTAACTTGTGTTTTTTTTGTACTTGTAGGATATGGCTGCACACCCGCAGACTTTGCTTGACCCATACTACGATGCCAAGCATCGTAGCAGGCTGTGGCTTTCAGGTGTTGTGCCACCGTGTTTCGTTTTTAGGGCCCCAAGGGAGCACTGGCCCTTGGACGAGCGGTACATGCCCATTCTACGGGATTCGGGGCTACTGCCGCTAGCCCGGATGATGGACACCGGGCAGGCCTTCAGTTTCGACGTGCCTCTCTTATCCGCGCTAGTGGATCGTTGGAGGCCGGAGACCCACACTTTCCACTTCCGCTGGGGGGAGATGACCGTCACCCTACAGGACGTTGCCTACATCACCGGCTTGCCTATCAGGGGTAGGCCGATAGTTCCGCCTCCGAGGAGGAATGAGTGGAAAATAAGGTTGCAAGACAGATTTGGCCATGCGATCCTGGCGGAGTCGGAGTTCCACATTCATGGCTTCGTCGCTATATCCGATGCCCTAATAATGCGACTTAGGCCATGGTGAGAACTCACCTTGTTGCCTACCTGCTCTTCCTGTTTGGCTGGGTGCTGTTCCCTACAGCGCAGGGAGATGTTGTCTACCCGGGCTACATCCACATCGCGGAGGCTTTAGCTGATGCCTACGACGATGAGGTCCCTCAGTTTAGTTTTGGATCGACGGTGCTTTGCTCCACCTACAGGGGATTGTGCGAGGCTTGCGTGAAGACAACGGGAGAGGAGCCCGTTCTTGCAGTGTGCTACACATTGCTGCAGATATGGTCTTGGAAGCATTTTCCTGTTGGGCGCCCGTACTTTCGGGAGGCCGTTCACCCATACCGGTCGGACGCTGAGTACTATGGTGGACACCCAGTCGATGCTCCCACCATGGGGTTTCGGTGGACGGCTTCCTACTTGGGATGGGCAAGGGATAGACCTCGCAGAGTCTACACCGAGTTTCATAATAATTTTGAGACCACTGCGAGGATGATATAACATGGAACCCTTGGACTCTGCTTTGTTAGTCGCTACGGCGCCGCACGCATTATCGCGTTTGTGTTCGCAGGATGGTGCTTATTGGTTGACGAGTGTCACCTCGTGTTTTCTCATATGGTGGAGGCGTACCATCGGCTCGAGTAATCGCCAATTTGGACTTTACCACAGATCCGCCTCAAGCTGGTTGGCCATTACCACGAAAAGTGCATATATGCGTTCGATTCATAAATATGAATTGTAATTTTATTTACATATTATAACTTACAAACTTCATTCCCGCGAGCAAACTCGGAGGGACAGAGGAGCGACGAATGGCGCGACACGCGATTACCATGGACGACCGCATGGGAAGCGATCCGCCACGGCGGTAGTAGCGAAGGGTCGACCATACGACCTCGAGTCGTGCGTCGGCGTGCCAGAGTGATGCGTGCCTCGTACCACTTCACGCCTACTTCCACACCTCCCGAAAGGCCCGAGGAGGTCACGGATGTCGAGCGGTTGACCCTCCGCCACTCTGTACACAGCGCAGCACGCCTAGATGACGCGGTACGGACATACATTATATTTCAATTCATATTTCTTTTACTAATCATGTTTTCTTGCAGTATGCCCGTAATACCCGTATGTTCGAAGATAGTTTCGATGCAGTACAACATGAGGCCGAACGCCCTAAGTCTAGCCTAGTAGGGGTTCTACGTGGAGTCATGCGGGAGTCTACGGGCACCATAAGGGCATTGACATCAGGCCGTCACAGTGACGTTGGCGTGCGGGTTGGTGGCGGCGCTCGTCCTTCATCTCCCGGCCGTCACGCCGAGCATGGGCGGAAGGCGATCGATCTTTCACGATCATCTTCCTCTCGGCATGGCCATCGAGTTGGAGGTACGACACATACATTCAACTCTCGTACTATGAACTACTCATCCAAATTACCTTAATTGGTAATACCACGTCCTTTTGCAGCGCGAGCGTAGAGATCAAACTCTCATGCCTTCGTCGTCTAGGCCCGATCGAGACTTGCCTTAGTCCTTGCATGCACATTTACCGCAGGATTTCGGTTTCGGTCAGGCTTATACCCCCCACGCCTTTCACAGTTTCGGTGCTGGCACGTCATCTACATAGGCGCCACATGAGGTATGTTTCCTTTATTTGAAGTTAATACCTGCTATTGAACATTACTTTCTCGGAGGTACCTAACATTCCTGTTCGTATCACGTTCTTTTGCAGGACGTGCGTAGGGATCAAACTCTCCGCCACCGCCGAGTGCTGAGGTAGATACACCCACTCACGTGGACACCCCCGAGCAGTACTTACCACCAGCAAGCTATGGCTGGGGTATGTTTGCGACCCCACGCTTACCGCAGCACCCACCTCAGCAGACTTGGTGGGCACCAGGGCCGGTATGTTTGTGCAACTCAAGTTATTTCCAACACGGCCGTCTTGCGGTGACTTGTGCGCAGGTTACGCGGGACGAGTTCTCCCAATGGGCAGCGCAATCTATGGCCCCGCAACACTCATCGGTAAGTGTCTCGTGTAATTTAAATGCACTCATTTTGGGCATGACATTAACACTGCATTCCAATGCAGCCTCCCGGGTGGGTGGGAGACATGTTGACTACGCAAAACGTGCTTCCCAGCCAGCAGTACGACGCACCTCGCGAGACAGAGGACACACGTTACGAGCTGCGTAGCACGACACACGAGCCCGACCGGTTCACATTCCCGGAGGACCAAATTCGCGGTCAGCGAAAGCGGCGATAAGATCAGAGTTGACGCTACGACCAAATCCCGCCCTTGGACTTCTACTCTTTTTTCTACCCGTTCTCATAAAGGCTTTGTCATACATGCTGGCACAGCTCGAAGTGACCACTCACTGCCTACTTTTGTCAGTGCTGACAATTTGCATGCATGACTCCCTTTTCAGCCCGACTAGACTACACACTGCGGCGTTGTTTTGCAATATGTCTGTATGCTTACTTTCTAACACTTAGACCATACACCACTCCTTCGAGTCTATAAAAGGCAAAACCGCAGGCACACATCCACAACTCCCACTCACACTTATTCACCATGGCTGGATCCTCTAGCAGAGTATTATCGTGGACACCTGATATGAGCAACGTAGCTCTTTATCACACGTTGAAGGTTACGCGTGGTGGGAAGGATGGTCCATTCAAGGAGGAGAACCTAAGTAAAGTGGTGTCCAAATTGCAAGAGTGGCGCCCGACATTGTGGAGGCAAGCCTTAACAACATCTGGCCTGAACCTTGTGACCGTCGACGACCTGAAGGCACACTTGCAATGGTGGTGTCAAAGGTATTTCAGGGTGTGCGAACTAGCCGATCACCCTTCTTCTACTGAGTTTCTCTATAAGATATTACAAGGTCTTGATGCTACCCGATCGGTAGATGAGACCATATTAAGGTTAGCTATTTCATATTTGTTCACCTTACTAATCTTTTGTGCATTATACATAAGTTCACTATTTCGTATGTTAAACCTGTGTTAGTCATTTCCGGAGGATGAAGAGTTTCTTGAACAAACCAATCCGGAATTCTTAGCGATGCATATGCTCTTGGCGGTATGATGCGGATGGCGCGAGAAGGCATAGCGAATCTAACAGAGGGTAGAGATCGACACAATACTGCTGCATCAGCAAGTTCAAGAGGACGTGCAACCACCATCGGAGGGGGGCATGCTCCTAACTATGCAAATGGCGACGATGATGATGATGACGATTTCGTTTCACCTCCACCTTGGCGTTCAAGCAATATCGGAAAAGGCCGTTCAAGCACCACCGAGGAGGAGCATGCTCCTAACTATGGAAATGGCGGCGATGATAACGCTTTCGTTTCACCTCCGCCTTGGCGTTCAAGCACCACCGGAGGGGGGCTTGCTCCTAACTATGCAAATAACGATGATGACGATGATGATGATTTCGTTTCACCTCCACCTTGGCGTTCAAACACTATCGGAAGAGGGCATTGAAATATGAATGTATCTAACTTTGTATCTCAGTTTGTGACTTTCAAATATGAATATCAGGTTTTATTTGTTGTCAAATTTGTCGCACATCAAAAGAGCATGTCGGACAACAAAATTTTATTTTTTTTGAAGATAATTGACTGACAAATAATTTTGCGAAACACTACAATAGTTATCATCGACAAATATGATTTCTCCTGAATTTATTGACCATACTTTTAACTATAGTATTCTAGCAACCGACAAAATAACACTGACTTTTAATAATTAGAGCTCATTGGTTCTGATGATTTTTGAATAAAATCGATGCGCGAAATACTTCCACAAAAATTAATTTTCCTCCAAAAAAAATGTGCATCAAGTCTGGTTAATTTTCGAAATTTCATGAAGACCATATTTCCGATTACATTGAAAAATTTGAATTTTTTACTGTTCTAACTCGGCGCGTATAATTTTCCTCGCGATTAGACATTCATCGAATAAACAAAACGCCTCCAAATAGTACAATCTAGCGGATCGCGGAATTTTAGTTTTGCAATTTCCAGCGGTCCAGATCCTCGAAAATTATACGAGCCGTGCTAGAACAGCGAAAAATTCTAAAAAATTAAAGATCATCGTAAAATAATTTTTATTTTATCTTCATATATATATAGAAAGATATTATTCGAATCTGTGAAAAAATAAAAACTGTCGCCGCCATCGTCGCGCTCGCCGGAATCCAGCGGTCGCTGACCTCTGGATTCCCACCAGCTCAGCGCCGATTTAAAAAACTATTTTTTCCTCTGCCGCACGCAAAAAAAAAAAGAGAAATACAAAAAAAAAATCAAGCGGTCGCCGACCGCTGGAATTGGCGGAAAAAATTTAAAAAATTTTCATGCGGTCGGTGACCGCTGGAAAAGTGGTGAAATTTTTTTTAAAAAAATCCCGCGCTCAGCCACCGCTGGAATGTACTGTAAGGAGGCCATTTTTGAAATTAATTGATGGACGAGGCTAATTTCGAAAAAAATAGGAACAATGAGGCTAGAAAGGTAAAAATTTCGCAGGACGCAACCAACCGGAGGGCGGACAAACGAATGGTGAGCACGCACACTACTGCTCCCAGGTGGCAACTGGCGAGCACGGGGTCTCACGCTTCAATTCGACGTGTATGGTCACCACTGTTAAGAAACCCTAAAACCCCATTGAAGGCCCATGTGGACCCTTGGCCGAAACCCTAGAGGAAAGCTATAAAAGGAGGGGTCCCCCCTATGTACATGCAATCAGAAAGCAATAAAGAATTCCCGCTGTTGCTCTCCCTAAACACGTGTCTCTCTCTCTTTCTGTTCTCCACTTCAGATCTGTTCGGGAACCCCGGACTATTCGATAGCGAGGTTCCTTAACACGTTATCAGCACGAAGCTCTACCGGAGATCAGAATTGAAAAGGTGAGAAGAGGTGGGTTTCGGCGATTGAATCTAATCGCTGTTGTTTTCAATGCATGCATCTAACCTACGCATCTGGTACTGTCCGTCACGTGGCAAGAAGCTACATGACATGAATCAACAGTACAAGAATTACTGTTCATACGAAAAAAAAACAGCATGGCGCTCGAGCGCGGCCGCTCGCGCAGACGACCTCGCGCTCGCGGCCGCCGTTGTCGCCGCCTTGGTTCGTGTGCACACCGCTTGAAGCGGTCGACTCATTGCCGCGACGGCGCCCGGCTTGACCGCCCGGTCGCGTCGTCGCCTCGGCCAGCGGCTCGCGGCCGCCGGCCGGCCGGCCGGCACCGCCACCCACCGGCTCCGCGCGAGCGCTCGGCACCGCGATGCACCACCGGCCTTGGCACTGCAGGCGCCGTCGGCGGCCTACCGCCTCGTCGACTCCGCCGCGCGCCGTCGGTCGCTGCCTCGATTCCGTCGCGCCCGGCGCGGCTTCCGGTCCTCGGCCGGCGGCTCGAACCCGACGCCATTGCCGACCTCGGCTCGCAGCCATAATACCCGAGACGCGCCGTCTCGGCTTCCGGCGCGCGCGCGCGCAGCGTCGCACCGCCGCGCCGGCTCGTCGGCGCAGGCGCCGTCGCGCCACCGCGGCTGGTCGCACCGCCGGCGCCTCCCCGGCCTGCGGCGCGCGCCACGGCCGGCACGGCTGGCCGTCTCCACGCCGTCGGCCTCGCGTGCGCCACGGTAAACGCGGCTCGGCCGTCTCCGCCACCGTCGGCCTCGCGTGCGCCACCGCCGATCCGGCTCGAAGCCGCCTGCCGCCGCTGGTCTCGGCCTTCGCCCATTGCGCGCCGTCGCTGATTCCGGCTCGCGATCGCACCATCCGACCTCGGCCTCTGCGCGATCGCCTCGGCTCGATCGCCGCCGCAGCCTCGCCGCCTCGACGCAGCCCCGCATCGCCCGAATCCATTGCGCGGCGCACGCGCTCGCGTGCGGCGTCGTCGCCTGCCGCCATCGTCGGTCCGACTGGCCGACTCTGCCGCACGCTGAACCGCCGAACGAGCCTGTCGCGCCCTCGGCGGCGCGCTGAAGCTCGCCGCCGTGCATCGTTGCATCGGCTTGCAACCGCCAGCGCCGGCACCGACCGACCGCCGTGTCCGCTGGGCATGGCCCGAATCGATGGTGGCGCGGCACCTCGCCCGGCGAGCTCGTCGGCTCGAAGCTGCCTCGACCATCACCCCGCGCCCGCCGAGCCTCGGCCTTCGCCCGCGTGAGGTCGCCCGCCGGCTCGAAGCCGCCTCCGACCATCGCCGCCGCGCCGCCGCTTGGCCCCGTGCGCGTGAAGAAGAACTGGCGGCTAGGGTTGGAAACCCTAGGTGCCTTGCTTTATGGGCTGCGTGGGGAGGCCCAAGTGGCCGGTTCAGCCGAGAAAAGAAAGAGAAAAAGAAAAGAAAGGAGAAGAAAAAGAAAGAAAAAGAAAAGAAAAAAGAGAAAAATTGCAAAAAAAAATTGCAGAAATTTTTTTTTAAAAAAAAACATTGCCAGAAAATCAAGAAGATTTATTTGGCTCTGTTTTTAATTTTTTCTAGCTTTATTTCTCTGTTTTATGAATAATCTTTATGATTTTTGAATTCATTGCTTTATTTTGTATATTGCAATGCATAGCAATTTATTTTCTGTACCTTATGCTTATTGCAACCATTTTCTATTAGATTACACGCAGTAATCTAATGTCAGAATTTTGAAATCATGAATCGTGACTTTGAAGAACTAGCCTCGCTCGGTCAGAACTACCTCACATGGGCATCGGACATGAAGATAGTTCTTGGGGGCAAGAAGCTCCGTGCTGCGATTGGTCTAGGGTCCTCGCAGGACGCGAAACCTACCATCGCGCAGAACGATCAAACCTTGCACTGCTGTTTAAATGCATGAATCGCATTTTCTTTTAGATTATGGTTGTTAGCATTTTCTTTTTGAATTATGAATTATAAGCTCTAGAAGAGCATACTTCTCTGATGAATATATATGCAATTTATTCTTTATTCCAGTATTCTTTCATTTACAAGCAATATTTGAATTATTTTGCCTCTGTTTGATTGGGATTATATTTCTTGCATCTAGAAATCGTGTAGAACCCAAATGGAAGAGATATGCATTGTTGATAGTGGCACAACAAATACCATCTTAAGAGAGTCTAAGTATTTCCAGTCGATCACGAAGAACATTTGGAAAGATTACTACGATCGCGAGGCGACTCATATGTAATCGGCTCAGGAAGAGCCACTATTATATTGCCTATGGGTACAACTCTGGTAATTGAAGAAGCCCTTTTGTACCCTGAATCAACGCGCACTCTCTTAAGCTTTAAAGACATCCGCGCCAATGGTTTTCACGTAGAAACAAATGAAGAAAATGGCAAAGAATACTTGTGCATTGTGAAGCACGCGGTATGTGGAAAAATGGTATTAGAAAAATGTCCCTCATATGAATCTGGGTTGTACTACACGAATATTCATGCACCCGAAGTGTATACTTCCTTGAAGACTGTTTTTAGAAGCTTTGAGTTATTTTCTTTATGGCATGGTAGATTAGGTCATCCTGGTCTTAGAATGATGAGAAATATAGTGAACAACTCACAAGGTCATGGCATTAATGTTAAATATTTCCCGAATCATGAAGATTTTGTGTGCCCTGCATGTGCCACCGGGAAATTAATAACTAGACCCTCTGTCATGAAAGTGCAAAGTGAAAACCCTGCATTCCTGGAACGCATCCAGGGGGATATTTGTGGTCCGATTCAGCCCTGTCGGGCCGTTTGATACTTTATGGTGCTCATCGATGCTTCCTCGAAATGGTCGCATGTATGCTTGTTGTCAACAAGAAACCATGCTTTTGCAAAGCGATCTCGAGATCATAAGAATTAAGAATGCTTTCCACGATCATCGCGTGAAGTCCATTAGAATGGACAATGCCGAGAATTTACTTCAAAGGCATTTGATGATTATTACAAAGAACAGGGATAGCGATTGAGCACTCCGTACCGCGCGTCCATACGCAGAATGGACTAGCGAAGCACTAATAAAGAGGATTAAATTCATTGCGGACCGCTTTGCGAGTTGTAACTTGCCCAACACTTGTTGGGGACACGCGATCTGCACGCGCAAAGACTTATCAATTTGGACCATCGGCCTACAACATCCATTCTCCTATGCACTTGTGCGGGATCATCGAAGATCTCCCATCTTAGAAAATTTGGGTGTATGGTATATGTACCTATACCACCCCCTCGTGATCGCAATGGGCCCTCTCCGCAAGTCTGGGATATCGTTGGTTATGTGAGTGCATCCATAATCGGTATTTGGAACCCATGACTAGAGACTTGCATACTGACCGATTCGATTGCATCTTTGACGAGGATCGTTTCCGTCATTAGGGAGAAATCAACCTTTGGATGAAAAATGCCGGAAATCATATGGCATTCCACTGGGATCCCCGCACATGACCCCGCACTAATGAAGCAAATCAAGAAGTCCGAAGATAATTGATTTGCGAATTTAGCAAATGGCGCTGATCATTTTGTGATCGAAGGCGTGGTTAAGTCGCATGTACCAGCAAGAAATGCACCGAGAGGGTGGAAATACCAAAGAAAATAGAAGGTATCCTCGGCTGTTGAGGCCTCAAAGAAAAAGAACAGAAACTGGCTCCTCAAACCCAAAGTACCGGAGGCGTGCGGAGAAAAGCGGGCGAGAGGACTTACCACAACCAATCACGAAAATGCCCCAAGGAAAGAAGGGGAGCAGTTGAGACTGCACTTTGAAAGAAGCCAACGGAAAAGGCAATTCGGACTTGAATCTTCCATGAAGGAAGCGCGGAAATAATGTGTGCGCACACATAGGCGATGAAAAGCTAAAGGAACTTGCTCCTGCGATAGGGAAAAGCAGCGAAGAGCAAGTAGAAGTGCATGAACCACCCCATGAAGAAATGGCCATAAACTTTGTAATAACAGGAGAATCCCTGAATAGAGCAACAGCCAACATTGATGCATACTTTGCAAAGAAGATTGCCTCGATCATTGATCATGATCCGAGCTCGCATCTCTCGCAGAGTGCAAGAAAAGGCTAGATTGGGAAGAATGGAAAAAGGCAATCACTGCAGAGTTAGTCTCTCTGAACAAGAGAGAGGTGTTTGGGCCCGTATGCCGCACACCTCCCCATATAAACCCCGTAGGTCACAAATGGGTCTTTGTTCGGAAGAGAAATGAAAACAACGAAGTTGTAAGGTACAAAGCAAGGCTTGTAGCTCAAGGTTTCACTCAACGTCCTGGAGTTGATTATGAAGAAACCTATTCTCTAGTCATGGGAGGAATTACCTTTAGATATTTGATCTCAATGGCAGTCAACTTGAAGTTGAGAATGAAGCTAATGGATGTTGTCACAGCATATTTGTATGGAAACTTAGATTCGGAGATATACATGAAAGTACTGGAAGGAATTCCTATCCCGAACCAAGATGGAGCAAATAGAAACCTGTACAGTGTGAAATTGGAGAAATCACTGTATGGGCTGAAGCAGTCAGGAAGAATGTGGTACAATCGCTTGAGTGACTTTCTCTGCAAGAAAGGCTACAGAAACAGCGAAGATTGTCCATGTGTGTTTATCTGATGATCCCGAATGGATTACGTATAATCTCCGTCTATGTAGATGACTTGAACATCATTGGGACGGATGAAGAAATTGAAGAGGCATGCTCATACTTGAAGTCTGAGTTTGAAATGAAAGATTTGGGTAAAACCAAGTTTTGTTTAGGCTTGCAGCTTGAACATGTCCAAGGAGGAATCTTGGTACATCAATCAACCTACACACGTAAAGTGTTGGAAAGGTTTGGTTTGAAAAGTCATATCTGCAAAGACTCCAATGGTGGAAGGTCATTCCAAGCAGACCTAGACCCATCTGAGACCTAGAGAAGAGAGGAGGAAGTCACGGGAGCGAGAATTCCATATCGAGTGCAATTGGAGCGCTCATGTACCTTGCGAATAGAACTAGGCTGGACATTGCATTCGCCGTGAATTTGCTAGCTCGGTACAGTGCAGAACCCACCAAAAAGCATTGGAAAGGGATCAAGGACATCTTCCGCTACCTCCAAGGAAGCAAAGACCTCGGTCTGTTCTTTAGAAGAAATAATGAATTGAATTTGGTTGGCTACGCCGATCTTTGGTATTTATCGGACCAGATATCTTGGCAAGTCCCAAACTGGCTATGTTTTCCTATGTGGAGGAACGGCAATTTCCTGGAAGTCGTCTAAGCAGACTCTTATCTCAACGTCGACAAACCACTCGAAAATCATCGCTTTGTATGAAGCATCTCGTGAATGTGCATGGCTCAGAAGAATGGTTCACCACATCCAGAAGTCATGTGGTTTGAACATTGAGCAAACTCCCACGATAATCTATGAAGATAATGCAGCTTGTGTTGCCCAAGCACAAATGGGTTATGTGAAGAGCAATCTCACGAAGCATATCAACCCCAAGTTCTTCTATGCTCATGAATTGCATAAGATGAACGAGATCAAGATATTGCATACTAAGTCATGTGAAAATCTTGCAGATTTGTTCACTAAATCACTCCCAGCATCTACCTTTGAAAGGTGCGTGAAAGGAATTGGGATGATGAGACTTAGAGAAGTGCAGATTTCAGGGGGAGATATTTCACATACTCCCACATAAATCTCGAAGATGAATTATGAATACCCAACATGAATCTCGAAGATTAGTAATGGAAGTTGGGAGAATTGTACTCTTTTTCCTTAGCAAGTTTTTCATGAAGTTTTCTTGCATAAGGTTTTGAGGCAATTAGTGCAACATAGTAAGCGTATGCTATGTACTCTTTCTCCAAGTATTTTTCCCACTGGGTTTTTCTGGAGTTTTTGAGGCATATGCATCTCGCGGCAAAGGGCCCAAGGGGGAGTGTTAAGAAACCCTAAAAGCCTATTGAAGGCCCATGTGGACCCTTGACCGAAACCCTAGAGGAAAGCTATAAAAGGAGGAGGGGTCCCCCCTATGTATATGCAATCAGAAAGCAATAAAGAATTTCCGCTGTTGCTCTCCCTAAACACGTGTCTCTCTCTCTTTCTGTTCTCCACTTCAGATCTGTTCGAGAACTTCGGACTATTCGATAGCGAGGTTCCTTAACAACCACGAGTCCACGACCACCAAGTTGGAGACTAGTTACAGATCGACCACGTATTCACGTGACACCGATCGAACAGACCCACAACCACGCACTCGTACGTAAGTACGTGCAGCACTGCTTTTAGTGTACTCTCCGTTTAAATTTACATTACGTATTTTTTTCCTTTGTGCATAGACTAAAAAATATTAAAAATAACTATTAAGTAAGTTTGAATATTTTTAGAAATATAAAGAAAATATCATACTAAATTTTATATTAAAACATAAAATACGCAATATATTTATAAACAAAACTACTAAAAAAATACGCCCTAAATTTTTATGGAGGTGCTTCGTATGTACGTTCGATCAGGGGTTCGCTTCTTTTGGAAACCTGTCCGATTATATCGTGGTACGCTGAAATGCGCACAGCCATTAGAAGTTGCGGGCTTGCGGCCGGCGCCGCTGTTAATGTTTCTGTATCGCCACACGCGTATTGGATAACACGAAGAGAGGCTAGCATGACTGCATGAACGATGACAAATTGACGATCGACGAACTACTCGACGACCTGAGGGCACTGGACATATATACTCAGGGCGGTGCACTACTGCATGCACCAACCTGATTTTGATAGGCCAAACCACATTACACGGCCTGCCGATCGAGTGACGAGGAATCAGGTATACGTCCAGTGTACCTGCAGTGCAACGACACATATGCATGCATGACGCATGGGTCTGCCGTCGATCGAGAAGACATTGTTGAGATATTGATAGATTCGAAGTTCTAATAGGGTTAGACTTTATCACTGTGTAGATGCATTGGAATCTATCTTTATTATCTTCTACTATATATTTAGCATCCCCTTGTACAAGAGAATCAATCTAATAAAGAGAGAATAAAATTTCTTTTCCCTGCATTGTGTATGCTCCATGTACTTGCTGTTCTTTGGTGCATTATGATTAATCGAGGGTGGACGACGTCGTTTTACAACACATTATCAGCACGAAGCTCTGTCGAGACCGATCGTGATCATCTGGCTACATCAATCGACACTGCATCGAATTCGATCAGCAACACACGATTAAACCTACTATAAGCCCTACCTAAGTTTGAACGACACAAGGTAATCGCATCTATGCAATTTGTAATCCTGTAGATTATTTCATCCATATCGCAGATTACTCGTTTAATATAAATCACCTATTAGGGTCATATAAGTTTTCTGTGTATCATCCATTAAAGCAATCTACGGCTACATCGGCCAGCGCATGCCGGCTCGTGCCCTCACGGCCTGCGCTTCGCGGCCGCCGGGCGAGCCCGCGCTCTGCGCCCGAAGCGCCCTGCGCACACCGCATCGACGCGCGTAGCGCTACCACTACTACAGGAATATACATCACAATTAATTCTTTTTTGTCATCACAATCGGTTCTGGTGGCGATACAAAGTAATTAGACAGAGATGAGGCGACGCTATCACAGTCGGTTCTTGCCCGATTGTGATAAGGGGGTCATCTCTATCGGTTCCTACAAAGAACCGATAGAGATACATCTCTATCGGTTCTTTGTAGGAACCGATAGAGATGAAGGTTCATCTCTATCGGCTCTTATCACTTCTTTCTTAGAACCGATAGAGATGAAGTCATCATCTCTATCGGTTCTTTATAAGAACCGATAAAAATGAGGTGGTCATCTCTATCGTTTCTTACAAAGAACCGATAGAGATAACCCCCTCATCTCTATCGCTTCCTTCTGAGAACCGATTGTGATAATTTATTATCACAATCGGTTCTAGCTAAGAATCGATTGTGATGTGAGGGTCATCGGTTCTAGCTAAAATGATCATCAAAGGCCACAATCATGATTAAATACTCTTTCGAAACATTAAATTAAAATTGTACAACATCAGATCATAAAGGTTGGAAAAGATTCAATATGATACTTCCCTAAACGTATCAAAATCTTAGTCAGTAAACAAATTTGACTACGAATTTAGGACATATATTTTCAGAGGAATCTAGTCTCATTACATACAAGGTAGAGTAAATTAGTAATAACATGAGAAGTTTATGTATTACCAAAAGCAAGCTCATTAGAATTAAAACCTTAGTATAAATATTGAAAGACCATGTGGAGGTCTATCCTTGTGTGTGATGAGTAATTGATGAGTTTTGAGCTTGTGTTGTTTTAAATTGATTTGGATTTGAAGCAATTTGAGTGTTGGTCTACCGGTTTCGAGGCTTTGACTGGTCGGAGACTAGTGGTCAGACCTCGAGTGGTCGAGATGGAGACCAGTGATCCGACCTCGAGTGGTCGGGTCGTCTGACCTGAATGGTCGGGGCTTTGGCTGGTTGGAGACCAGTAGTCCGACCCCGAGTGGTCGAGGCTTTGGCTGGTCAGAGACCAGTCGTCCGATCCCGAGTGGTCGGGTCATCCGACCTGAGTGGTCGGGGCTTTGACTGGTTGGAGACCAGTCGTCCGACCCCGAGTGGTTGGGTCGTCCGACTCCGAGTGGTTGAGATTCCGAGTGATTGAGTCGGAGACCAGTGAACAGAGCTCGAGTGGTCGGGATGGAGACCAGTGGTCAGATCACGTGTGGTCGGGGTTTTGCTGGTCAGCGTAGTGTATATCTGTCTGTTGAGATGGATATGTGTTGTTGGACATTGCTATGTGATGTGGTTTCCTTGTCTATGATGGTTGCAGGACTTTGGAGCTAGGTCATGGTGAGGTGAAGGAGATCAGGACTAGGCTGGGAGAGCTGAGGTCCAGATGATCAAGGTGTCGCCAAAGATGGCGAGGCAGGGAGTAGCCGCAAGCCAATAAGACAAAGGAATGGATGAGATGCTAACTTGAAGCCTGCTCGATCAAGGAGGACCGTTGGGTCGTGGTCGGGAAGATAGAGTAGCGGGTCAAGTTAGTGTGAGTTAGCGTGCAAAACCGGTTGTGTTGTTGGGTTTGGTGAGCCCATGCATAGCTGTGTGAGTGGGTAAAATCTCAGCCCTTGATGGAGTGCTCTAGGGTTTAGAGGCTCATCCAAGGGTGGTAGGTGGTCCAAGCTGCTATACATAGGTAGGGAGAGGGGTATCTCCTGTAGGGGTTGAGCGGTGAGGAAAGTGTCGTGAGTAGTTGAGAGTTGTTGATAGTGGCGATGTAAGGATCAAATCCTGGCTCTTGGATGTTGGCTTAGGTTTGAGCGGGACATCCAAAGGTGGGAATTGATCCCAAGTCACTATAAATAGAGGGTAGGGCAGCCTCCTCGGTGAAGGTTCCGAGGTTTCTTTGCTCATTTGAGTTTTGCCCACTTTGTTGTGAGGCTTTGTAAACCTCCTTCGAAATGAAATGTTCTTCATTTATATTCTTGTTTCATTTCCCTTACGTATTTACATTACGCACTTAAATTACATTATCTAAATTCCGCATTTACTTACTTGCAATTTACTTTACGTAATTTGGATTTGCCTCATCTCTTTCTACATGCTATTGAGTCTTTGTTGAAATTCATGATTGATGAACTCTTCTCTGGACTTGGTGCTTTCAATCATCTAGGCAATCCTTGCATTCTTGTTGCAAGTTAGTAAATCTGTGTGTTCTTAAAGTGCGTAAACGTGTGACTTGCAGTTCTTTAGTCTTGATTGGTTTCTGGTTCTTGTTGCCAAGGATGAAAGATTGCTGGATGAATCTTCTATAGATCATATCCCAGTCATCTAGGCAATCTACAACCTCTTCTATTCGGTTTTGCAAGAAACCAATTTACGTGTCTAGTTTTGAGATAGTGTTTCTATTTGTTTGAAGGGTTGTTTCTTCGTGTACTTACTTGCTATGATTTGTGGAGAGTCATCCAAGGATTTCGACCATCAACTCCCACCGGCAAGTTAGGGGTGAAGTCTGTGTTCGTGACTCTGTTTTGGTGTTGCATTTGTTAAAGCGAAAAGGACGGAACTTTGGTATTAATTCCTTGATTGTTGATTGAAATAGGTTCACGACATCCTTTGGAAGGTGCACACCAATTTTCACTGCTTTTGGATCGGTAGATCAAAAGCTACATCGAGTTCTCTTTTGAGATCGTGATGATTTTCTTGTTCACCGAACACTATTCATCAAGTCTTGTTCATCCGCCCTCTACGCAGTCGGGTTCTTGTTCATCCAGTGGGGTACTATTCACCGAGTCTTATTCATCAGAACATTTGGTCGAGTATCTTGTTCATCGACCAGTCTTTGGTCGAAATCTTATTCACCGGATACTATTCATTCGACCATTGTTTATCCGACCTCTGAGGTCGGAGTGCTATTCATCCGACCAGAGATACCCACCGGTGCGGTTTCTTTCGGTCTTTTGGTGGTTTGAATTCTAGGGGAGTTTATTGAAAATTTTATTTGGCTCCTATTCACCCCTCTAGTCGCCTTTTCGATTTTTCAATTGGTATCGAGCGGTTCGCTCTTTCTAGATCTTGACCGGTCTCAAGAGCCATGGCGATGGACAAGTATTCCACCAAACCTCCCATTTTCTTTGGAGTTGATTTTCCGTTTTGGAAATCGCGGATGGAGTCATACATCACGCCGGGGCTTCTGATATGGCGAAGGTGAAACTCCCGTATGAGGTTCTGGCGATGAAAGCGTCACGGCGAAAATATGGGCGGCGTTGAGGCGACGCTAAAGCAAGGAACATCCTCATACAGGTCTTAGCCATGATGAGTATGATAGGATTTCTCACCTTCGTTACGCTCATGAGATTTGGGTGACCCTCGATGCTTATCATGAGGCACTACCCAAATCAAGGCAGTTCAACAGGACCAATTCAAGCGTGAGTTCAACAAGTTTGAGCGACCGCATTTGGTGAGACTTGCGAGTGCTTTGGTCGGTTCACGAAGATTTTGGCGACCTCGGCGATCGGTTGCATATACCGACTCGGATAATGCTCGACATTTCTTGACCGCACTTGATCTTCGTGTTTGGGAAATGAAAGTGACTACCATCAAGGACACCACCGACACATCGACCTTGACTCTTGGCGGGCTTTATTCCGCCTCAAGACTCATGAGATCTATGTCGTCTCGCGGAAGGCGAAGTCTCGGTCGATAGCTTTGGTCACCGATCCCATTGGATCCTCTCTTTCGATTCTTACATTGGTTTCTCTCTCTCGCCTTTGCGAGCTAGCGATGACCAAGCTGGAAAAATTTCAGAAAATGAGCTTGCTCTTCTTGCTCGCAAATTTTCATATGCATACAAGAGAGTGAGAGAGAGGAAGAGAGGTGGGATGATCACTGTTTGAGTGTGGTGGCCCCAACCACATTCGAGCAAACTATCCCAAGCGGAGAAAGGCAAAAGCGAATAAGGCGGTTCGGGCAAGAACGACTACACCGACAAGAACCGCAATAAGAAAGCCCGGCTCGTGGCCGCGAAGAAGAAGTACCACAACTTTGTCAAGAACAAGAAGCTCTTTTATCGGGTCCTCGCGCTAGATGATATCGAGCTCTCCGACTCGGAGGCGTGGAGCGGCGAAGGCGAGGATGAACCGCAAGTGAAGAAGAGCGGCGACGACTTCTCGGCATGTGCTTCATGGCGGCGCCATTGAAACAAGCGACTCAGTGTCTGACTCGGACGAGGTACCCACCTCGACGAATTAAATCGCCTTACGTAAATTAGGAAAGTTTCATGCTAAGGCTAGGTCGAGGTGTTACGAGTTAGAAAAGGAAGTAGGTACCTTGACTCGGGAGTTAGCTTCACTTAGATCTTCTCCTCCCGAGTCACCGATGATGTACTTTGTGTGATGCTTTGCTTGTGGAGTTAGAGAACCTAAGGACTATGCATGATAGTGTGTTGTGCGAACTAGATAGTCTTAGGTTGAAGAATGCTAGCAATGAATCTGTTGATACTCATTTCGTAGATGCTAGTTTTCTTCATGCTCACTCTACTCCTTGTGCTAATTGCCTAAATTGCTTGCGAAATTGATGCTATGAGCGATCACCTTAGGAAGCTTTCTTCTAGAAACGATGAACTTGAAATGCATGCTTCTAAGGAACCGATCGGCTCATGTGAGGGTGTGAGGCAACTAAAACTTGACAATGAATCCTTAAATGTCAAGTGTGCTAAACTTGCTAAGGACTTACTAGATAAGTCACAAGAAAGTTGCTTGCGATGTTACGTGATTGAGGGGACTTGGATAAAATCCATGTCGAGCTTAGGAAGAAATTAGAAGACCAAGCCCATAGAATTAGAATTGCGTCTTGTGTTTCTTGTGAGGCCCTCAAGATTGAGGCAGCCGTGCTGAGGGGGAAAAATGCACGTGTTGAGAGAGCTCATCTTTCTGGTTCTTCTTCTTCCCCTGTTCTTCTTGTGCTTCTTTCTTTCGAGATTGCCAGTATCTTATGAGCACTCTCGAGAAGTTTGTTGGAGGCAAGAAGAAGCTCAATCTTATTCTAGACCAATCCAAGATTAGTAGATTCAATCAAGGTCTAGGATTTGATCCTTGGAGCACGCTCGGCGCATCCTCCCACCATTGTCGCGGCTCCAAGAGTGGTGAGATTGTGGTAGCTCGGTGTGAGCACCACCAAGTTTAGGTCTCTTTGGGTTGTCCATAGGACTTGACGACTGAAGGGTGTTACTCTGTTGCTTGTCTCTAGCAAGGCGAAGTACACATGCACCTTCCGTAAGAAGGATGGTCACCTAGTAGATTTACGCTTGAGCGCTAAGATCACTCGGCGTGAGAGTGTTGTTGCTCTTAGGGGTATTGAGGTCATCCCGGACTTTGAGTGCTCCTAAGGCACACTGCTTCTAAACGAGTTAGAGAGTCGCTGTTTTTGGCGGCGTCGGGACTCGGTTTTCATCTTTGGTTCTTCGAGTTTTAGTCTTGGAGCTGTTCGTAGTCAGTCTTTCCGCCGTCCTTTTAATATTCCTCGTTTTTCCCTTCGAGGTAGATATCAGCGGCGTGAGGTGTTTTCGGTAGGAGATTTAGGAAGCCTCACCGGGTGGCTCGGCTTTTGCACCACTGACATGCCAACCCGATTTGACTCCTAGATCATCTACTAGAGTTGCTACTGATCTTGTTAGAGTTAAACGTCAGAGAGACACTCGAGTCCAGTCTTCTTCTTTGGCTGGTACTCTAAGGCGTCGTGTGGTTCAGTATTGGGTTCCCAAGTCTTCACTCTATCCCAGTACTGAGTCATCTCTCTCTCTTGTGTTTTGATCGAGTTAAATCGGATGGGGAAGGAGATGTTTGGATTATCGACTCGGTTGTTCTCGTCATATGACCGGAGATTCTCGATGGTTCTCTTCCTAGTCCGAGCCCCGGTGATGAGTTGATCACTTTCGGGATGCTTCTTGAGTAGAGTCATTGCTAAAGGTACCATCTGTATTAACCAAAATTTCATTCTTAAAGATGTTGCCTTAGTAAGTAAGTCGCAATACAATCGCTCTCTGTTTCTCGACTTATTGATGACTCTTTCGAGGTAAGCTTCAAGAGTAATGCTGTAGAATCCTTGATTCATCGGGAGGGTTAGTTCTGGGATTTCTAGATTTGGGACAATCTTTCGTGCTGATTTTTTCGCTTCTTCGGAGACTCTCTTCGATGTTTGATTGCTACGAGTCCGTGATCTCTCCTTACGGCATAGGAGACTTGGTCACATTGGTTTTGATCATTTGACTCGAACTAGCGACCACGATCTCATTCGGGTTTGCCCAAACTCAAGATGGTCAAAGACTTAGTTTGCTCTCCTTGCCGACATGGCAAGATGGTTCTGCTTCTCATCCTCCGGTGGCCGTAGTGATGGTGATGCACGGGACGGCTTTTACATATGGACACTTTGTTGGTCGGCTAGAGTGCGATCGGCGGGAGGAAGTGGTATGTTCTTGTCATCGTTGATGATTTTCTAGATTCTCTTGGGTATTCTTCATGGCCTCGAAGGATGAGACTTTTTCTCACTTGAGGGTTTGGTCGAGAGGTTGTCTATTGAGCTCCCGGTGCATTACGAGCTATCTGCAGTGATAATGGCACGGAGTTCAAGAATTCCTACTTTGAGAGTTTTTGTGTGGAGTCCGGTTTAGAGCATCAGTTCTCTTCTCCCTCGCCCCTCGTGAGAATGGCATAGTGGAAAGGAAGAACAGGACCACGGTTGAGATGGCTAGGGCGATGCTAGATGAGTCTGATACTCTAGGAAGTTTTGGTGAGGCTATAGCTCTTGCTTGCCATGTTTCTAATCGCGTGTTTTTGAGAGTACATTTGCATCGCACTTCTTATGAGTTGAGGTATGGCGAAAGCCCGGTGTCTCATTTTCGCGTTTTTGGTTGCAAGTGTTTTATCTTGAAGTCAGTAACCTAGATAAGTTTGAGTCTCGCTCTTACGATGGTATCTTTCTAGGTTACTCGTCTTCTTCTCGTAGCTATAAGTGCAGGTGTTGATGCGCATAGGATCATAGAGACTGTGATGTGACCTTTGATGAGGCTAGCCCAGAGCTAGACACGATGTTTGAGCTCTTCTTATCCCTCTGAGACCATCTTTGAAGAAGATAAGGATGATGGAGATGATGGTGTTTCACGGATCCAGTCCCTCTACACTTGAGGTGCCTCTGTTTCCTTTTCGCACCTCGGGAGACCACCCTTGCCTTCCGACTCTCCTTGACTAGTGGCTCTGTTCCTACTTCTTACATTCAAGAGGTAGAGGCCATACATTCTTGGACCTCCCGTCATATTCGAGGCGTCATCCTCGATCGGATGATTGGCGATTTGTTCGAGCGTGTCACCCGCTCAAGAGCGGGTCTGTCCTCTTTACGCCTTCGTTGCCTCCTTTAAGCGAAGGATGTTTCTCATGCATTATCCGATGAGTCGTGGATTAATGCTATGCATGAGAACTTGAGAACTTTGAGAGGAACAAGGTATGGCAGCTTGTCAAGCCCCATCGGTCATAATGTCATTGGGACCAAGTGGGTGTTCAAAAACAAGCAGAGTGAGGATGGGGTTGTAATTAGAAACAAGGCTAGACTAGTTGCACAGGGCTTTTCTCGGGTTGAGGTCTTGACTTTGAGGAGACCTTTTGCTCCTGTAGCTAGGCTAGAGGCTATCAGAATCTGCTTGCATTTACGCATCCAAAGGCTTCAAGCTTTATCAAATGGATGTCAAGAGTGCATTCCTCAATGGCTATATTGAGGAAGAGGTTTATGTCGAGCAACCTCGAGTTCGAGAACCCCAAGTTTCCGAGTCATGTATACAAGCTTTCCAGAGCTCTGTATGGACTCAAGCAGGCCCCCAGAGCATGGTATGAGAGGCTCAAGTCTTATCTTCTCAGCCATGACTTTAAATTGGGCATAGTAAACAAAACTCTATTCATCAGACACCATGAGTCTCATTTTCTTCTTGTCCAGATTTATGTGGACGATATCATTTTTGGTGACTCGTCTCATTCTCTTGTCTCTCAGTTTTCTGATGTGATGAGTACAGAATTTGAGATGAGTATGATGGGCGAGTTGAGCTACTTTCTTGGCTTCCAAATCAAGCAGACTCGGAAGGGTACTTTCTTGCATCAAGGCAAATATATTCGTGACCTCCTGAGGCGCTTCGACATGTCAGATGGGAAGCCGGTGATGACTCCTATGGCCACCACTGCTGTCCTCGAGCCCGATGAGGATGGTGAGCCTGCTGATCAAAAGGAGTTTCGGAGCATGATCGGCTCCCTCTTGTACCTCACTACCTCGAGGTCGGACATACATTTCGCTGTGTGTCTGTGCGCTCGATTTCAAGCTTCTCCTCGCGCCTCTCACCGCCAGGCGGTCAAGCGCATCTTCAGGTACCTTCGTGCTACCACTGATTATGGTATTTGGTACTCTTCTTCTTCTTGTCTATCTCTTAGAGCCTTTTCCGATGCCGACTTTCTTTGGTTGTAGGATAGATAGGAAAAGCACTTCGGCACTTGCCAATTCATTGGCACTTCTCTTGTTTCTTGGTCATCTAGGAAGCGATCAGGAGTTGCACACGATCTGCCGAGGCCGAGTATGTTCTTTGCGACCGATTCTTTGTAGCAGTGCTCTGGATGAGATCGACCTTGCAGGACTATGGGTTAGAGATAGAGAGTGTGCCACTTTTTTGTGACAACACTTCAGCTATTTGCATTGCTAAAAACCCAGTGCAACATTCCCGGACCAAGCACATTGATATTAGATATCACTTCCTTAGAGACCATGTGGAGAAGGGAGATATCACGCTTCAGTTTGTAGAGAGTGACCTCCAGTTAGCCGATATCTTCACCAAGCCTTTGGATAGTTCCAGATTTGTTGCCTTGAGGAGTGAGCTTGGAGTCGTGAGCCCTTACGGCCTTTCGTGAGGGGGAGCTGGTTTGTATATTATGTACTATATATTTTCTTCCAGCTTTTCTTTTCTGTGTGTTTCTTCTGTGTGTCTTTGGGCTTGTTTTCTTAAGTTGAGTTCACTCACTTAGACTTCTGGCATGCCTTGCATGGTCCTCTTATCTTGTGCTTTAGGTTGCTATCATGCGTGATTAGTTGTTCTCTCTTCTCTCTAGGTTGAGTTCCCTCACAGTCTTATAAGTCTAGCGGGTTTTGGGGCCTCCTGGGTAGACAAGGTCTGTGTGCACTCCTTAGTTGGGATCTAGAGTCAGCTTCCCTATGTCAGTCTCTGGAGAAGATAAGAGCGAGTCTGAGCCATAGTGAATCTCTTCTATCTTATCTATGCTCAATAGCCATCCAGTGTTGCAGTTTCTCGACTTCTTCCCCTCATTCTGTTTTTCTGGTTATTATTGAGTTCATTCGGTTTTTCTTTATGCCTAATCTTGATAATAACCCAACTTTAACCAAATTTGAGCTTAAAATTGATTCAATTGTTGAGGGCGAGTTTGGGAATCTGTTCATGCATTGCATTTAGACTGCATTTTCCGTTCTATGAGCTTTGTCTATTATGCATTTGACTCAATCTTCGTGAAATACATCATGCTATATCTTTCGAAGAAAATCACTAGCTTAGATATGTCCAAGTTCTTTTATCAAGCTAATGTTCATTAAAGTTTGAAAAACTTAAAAGCTTTAAATGAAAACTTGATTAAACATGTTGCTTTTACTTACTAAGTTTCTTCTCTAAGAGCTTTTACCATGAATTATGAAATTTTGGAATTCTCTAGAGTCCCTATAGCAACTTGGGTGAAATTTGCTTAATCCATATTTGAGTCCTTCAGAATTGCTTATATGTGCTAAATTGAAAATTAAAAAAAAATTGACACTTTTGTGCAAAATTGATTTCACACTTTATATTCTCTAGGCGCCTCCCATTGCATTTGGGATGAACTTGGAATATATTGTGTATGACCAAGATCATTCTCTTAAGAGTTACTCTTGAGATGATCGAAAATGGCTTGAGTCAATAAAAAAAAATTGCAAATATCAAACACATAAGTGGGTAAAGAATGCAAATTATGTCAAACATTTGCACCCCGCTATGTTTTTCGAAGTCTTAAAGAAAATTTGCATAAATTGAAAAATGGGCTCGAAGGACCTAATATGCACTTCAAAATTCCCCAACGTGTTGAGAAGGACCTAATATGCACTTCAAAATTCCCCAACGTGTTGAGTAGGTTGAACTCTAGGTTTTCCATTTGATCCCTGAGTGGTTTTGCTTCTAGTTTTGAAACTTTGCTAAGTTTCGCACTTGTCAAATCTTGCTAAAATGATACATTTTCAAAACTTCGCTTATGAGCAAAATTTGTTATTTGCACTTGGACATGTCTTAGTTTGGTCATAATCTGAGATTAATAAGCTTGGTGTCATATCTTGTCATTATGATCATTTGGATAATCTTCAAAGCTCTCTTAGGTTGCATTTCATGCATACACAAAAGAGGGAGAAAATTCTATTTTGATGCCTATATTGCCAAAAGGGGGAGAAAATGTAGAAAAGGCATCATTTAAAATGTAGAAAAGGGGAGATAAAAATGTGTAAATCTTTGCTATCTCTTATGGATCGTAATCACATTTGGCACTTATGATTGGTTTTTAGAGCTTTTGTGGAAAACTTGCTCTTTTCATGGTCTTGCTCTAAATTCTTTCTGCCAACTTGGTCATAATTTTATATCTTTCTCTCTGGACCAAGTTCGGCTTTGCAATCAAATTGCTTTCTTCTTCTCTCTTTCAAACTCAAAACCTTTTCATGTGTTTGCCAATATACTCATCAAGGGGGAGATTGAAAGACCATGTGGAGGTCTATCCTTGTGTGTGATGAGTAATTGATGAGTTTTGAGCTTGTGTTGTTTTAAATTGATTTGGATTTGAAGCAATTTGAGTGTTGGTCTACCGGTTTCGAGGCTTTGGCTGGTCGGAGACCAGTGGTCAGACCTCGAGTGGTCGAGATGGAGACCAGTGATCCGACCCCGAGTGGTCAGGTCGTCTGACCTGAGTGGTCAGGGCTTTGGCTGGTTGGAGACCAGTCGTCCGACCCCGAGTGGTCGGGTCGTCCGACCTGAGTGGTCGGGGCTTTGGCTGGTTGGAGACCAGTCGTCCGACCCCGAGTGGTTGGGTCGTCCGACTCGAGTGGTTGAGACTCGAGTGATTGAGTCGGAGACGGTGAGCAGACCTCGAGTGGTGGGATGGAGACCGATGGTCAGACCACGTGTGGTCGGGGTTTTGCTGGTCAGCGTAGTGTATATCTGTCTGTTGAGATGGATATGTGTTGTTGGACATTGTTATGTGATGTGGTTTCCTTGTCTATGATGGTTGCAGGACTTTGGAGCTAGATCATGGTGAGGTGAAGGAGATCAGGACTAGGCTGGGAGAGCTGAGGTCCAGATGATCAAGGTGTCGCCAAAGATGACTGAGGCCAGGGAGTAGCTGCAAGCCAATAAGACAAAGGAATGGATGAGATGCTAACTTGGAGCTGCTCTGATCAAGGAGGACCGTTGGATCGCGGTCAGGAAGATAGAGTAGCAGGTCAAGTTAGTGTGAGTTGAAAAACGTGCAAAACCCGTTGTGTTGTTGGGTTTCGAGTGAGCCCATGCATAGCTGTGTGAGTGGGTAAAATCTCAGCCCTTGATGGAGTGCTCTAGGGTTTAGAGGCTCATCCAAGGGTGGTAGGTGGTCCAAGCCTGCTATACATAGGTAGGGAGAGGGGTATCTCCCTGTAGGGGTTGGCAGTGAGGAAAGTGTACGTGAGTAGTTGAGAGTTGTTGATAGTGACGAGTGTAAGGATCAAATCTGGCTCTTGGATGTTGGCTTAGGTTTGAAGCGGGACATCCAAAGGTGGGAATTGATCCCAAGTCACTATAAATAGAGGGTAGGGCAGCCTCCTCGGTGAAGGTTCGAGGTTTCTTTGCTCATTTGAGTTTTGCCCACTTTGTTGTGAGGCTTTGTAAACCTCCTTCGAAATGAAATGTTCTTCATTTATATTCTTGTTTCATTTCCTTACGTATTTACATTCGCACTTAAATTACATTATCTAAATTCGCATTTACTTACTTGCAATTTACTTTACGTAATTTGGATTTGCCTCATCTCCTTCTACATGCTATTGAGTCTTTGTTGAAATTCATGATTGATGAACTCTTCTCGGACTTGGTGCTTTCAATCATCTAGGCAATCCTTGTATTCTTGTTGCAAGTTAGTAAATCTGTGTTCTTAAAGTGCGTAAGCGTGTGACTTGCGTTCTTTAGTCTTGATTGGTTTACGGTTCTTGTTGCCAAGGATGAAAGATTCTTGGATGAATCTTCTATAGATCATATCCCAATCATCTAGGCAATCTACAACCTCTTCTATTCGATTTTGCAAGAAACCAATTTACGTGCCTAGTTTTGAGATAGTGTTTCTATTTGTTTGAAGGGTTGTTTCTTCGTGTACTTACTTGCTATGATTTGTGGAGAGTCATCCAAGGATTTCGACCATCAACTCCCACCGCAAGTTAGGGGTGAAATCTGTGTTCGTGACTCTGTTTTTGGTGTTGCATTTGTTAAACTGAAAAGGACAGAACCTTGGTATTAATTCCTTCGATTGTTGATTGAAATAGGTTCCTGACATCCTTTGAGAGGTGCACACCAATTTTCACTGTTTTTGGATCAGCCGATCAAAAGCTACAACGATTTCTCTTTTTGAGATCGTGATGATTTTACTGTTCACCTGAACACTATTCATCCGAGTACTGTTCATCCGGCCTACGCAGGTCGGGGGTATTGTTCATCTGGCCGGGGGTACTATTCACCCGAGTACTGTTCATCCAACCACTTCAGGTCGGGAGTACTGTTCATCCGACCATTGCTGGTCGGGGGTACTGTTCGCTCGAACACTATTCATTCCGAGTACTGTTCATCCGACCTCTGTAGGTCGGGAGTACTGTTCATCCGACCAGAGATACCCGACCAGTGCAGTTTCTTTCTGATCTTTTAGTGGTTTGAATTCTACGGGGAGTTTATTCGAAAATTTTATTTGGCTCCTATTCACCCCCTCTAGTCGTCTTTTTCGATCTTTCACATATTAAGAGGATTAGTTCAAATATAGCAAATATATAGGTCTAAATCCCAAACTTTACAAGTTTGTCTAATGCATGTTAAATAAGGATTAGGAGCTTGGGACAAGAACTCATCTCCCATCCCAATGGCCATCTTCATATTTATTCTATTTAGAACACACTAGAAGGCTGAATTCACTGTTGAGCATTAGATTTAGCAAAAGAGAAAGGGATTGGAGCAAATTACCATATTTTAGAAAATAAACTTTCATAAGTGGTAGCCGTGGCAGCCTTTTCAAGCCATCAATGAAAGACCTAATGGAAAAAGAAATTGCATAAGCGCGTCATGTTTCTTGTATTGACTGCCAACATACCATGACCTAATGAAACAAAATTAAGTGCTTACTTTTCATTGGAGAATCATTGAGAAGAGCGCCTTTTTAACGAATAGCCATGAAGAGCTAATAGACAAATAACACAGAATTAGGAATCTTGGCCATCATATGCTCCAGTAAACCAGCCTGAATGATCAAAAGCATCATATCAGTTAGAATAGACCAGTTACAGTTCAAACATGGAAAACAACTAAGTTCAAGCAAGCAACTCTGCACTGACCAAGTCAACAAAATATCCATGCGAGGGAAGGTAGTTGAGTGTTTGGTAAAAGATTAACTAACTATGTGAATTGTCTCTCTTTAGCTTTTATTGGTTCTTCAGTTACCAAGACACAAGAAAAAAAAGGAAAATAAAGCAAGTATTTGATATAAATAGAGAAGATTCAGACAATAGATTTACATCAACATCGTGACAATCAATTATGCAACAAGAGAAGCTACTGGCTATTGTTTTTCGCCTATATAGTCTAAGCTCTAAACCAAAACACATAGGATGAGCAAACTAACTCATCTTAGTATCTAGTGTGCAATTTTGAAAAGGAAAAGATCAATACCTTCTCTTTTTTAAAATTAATGGAGAAGTCATATATACATGTCAAGTTGTCGTGCAGGTTCAGGTCAATATAGAGCTTAGCTAATTAGGAAAAAAAGCTCAGGCAAGGCAGCCTTCTCCTTCAAGCAGGAGACGAAATCCTTCACCTGTCCCTGCCAAATATGTCACCATTTTATTTCAGCACGTAGTTGGAACATTGGTCAAATGTTAAAAAATGTTCTTTCAACTTCTATACCTAAAAAAGATACTTTGTACCTACTTAAAATATGTTTAAGATACCATAGTCTTCTTATGTACCTAGCAATGAGTTCAAGAAATATATGCAAGTACTAGCAGCGAATAAGTCAAACACTAAGAACACAACTCTCATATAGAAAGTTTAGCTCTTCAGATCAAATCTTGTTGTACGAGTCAAATACTTAAATCTAAACAAAACTTCTTTTTCACTAAAGAACCAACTTTTGATGGTAAGAATTGCCTTGCATGATCTATATTTCTGTGTGTTTTCAAGTCCAATGATGAAGCTAGTGAGTTGTCTTGCATTATCTGCACCATCATGTGTTGGATCCATTTACTGTAGCTAAAATGAAAAGAATCATAGATCGCCAAGTGACCAGCAATCTACCAATGTTAGGCTATTAGCCTTGCAAGATTTTGTTTTTTTATTTTCATAACCAAATTTCTTATGTGCATATAGGTGTTCAAAAGTCATTTCAATTTGACATGCTGAGTAAACTCCTGCAACTGAATGTTTTGCCACTACTCTAGTGATATGCACTGATAAAATGCCTCTCCTTGCACTAACATCTACAAGCATATGCTAACCAAGCAAGGCCAATGTTAAGATTCCAGATGTAGCACTATGTAACATGATCCCGTACCTGAGTCCTGAGAATAATATCCTTGTCCACCTTGCCCCTGGATTTCATAACCGAGCCTGCCGCCACCACTGCAAGAGCCATTGATGAATCATCCCAGCTCTTCCTCCCCGGCTTCATGGCCGAGCCGTTCGCCAAGTCTATCATCTTCGAGATACCAGCCACCAACACTCCGACCTTCTTCTTGCTGCTCCCTTCAACCGACAGCTGCCGTGAACTAGACGACAGGGATGCCCGCCTCCCAGCGACTACCGAAGACGCCAGTCCCCTTCTCCCTCCTGCCGGTGAAGGCTGCTGGTACCTTGATGGCACGACAATCGCTGGCTCCTTCGCCGCCCTACGGTTCTCCTCTTTGGCCGCAACAAGGCTCGGCACCACACACTTGGACGGCGTAAGCGATGATGACCTGGACGTACCCCTGACAGAAGGTGACGATGCTCTGGAGGCGCCCTTGACTGAGGGCGACGACGGTCGAGACCCACCCTTCATCGAAGGCGACGGATCTCGCTGCTTGGATGGCACTGGAGACGAGAACCGCCGCTTAACAACGGAAGCACCCACCGGCGCCGCGGGGTTGGAGACGTTCTTGGGAGCAAGAACCATCCTTTTGATGGTATCCGTTGTATCGGACGGTGGAACATTACTGGCAATGGATGGCATGAGCAGCGGCGTGGCGTCAGACGGGGAGGCGGCTGGATGACGTAGCCTCTGGAGCAGGCGCCGGGGCGGGCGACGAGGGGCTCGTGGTTGCCGACGCAGGGGATGGAGCGGGAGGAGGGCACGGGCCGGAGGCCGACGGCGCGGGGGACCGGGCGGGCGAAGCGAAGGCGGTCGAGGTGGACGATGTGCCCGATGAGGCTGGGGCGGCGTGTGAGGGCCTGAGGGGTGAGTGAGGAGTGAGCTCAGATGAAGTAATATATGGAAGAGGAATTACTATCGGTTTGACAAAAAAAAAACTGATACAGATGCTCCATACATTTCTATCGGTATTGAAAAAAACCAACACAGATAATCAGGTATGACTATCGGTTTTACAATAAAACTGAGACAGATAGACATTCACATTGCTATCGGTTTTAAAGGAAAACCGACACAGATAGTAGACTCAAAATGACCATTCACACTAATACACATTTGTGTCAGTTCTAATAGGAAACCAATTGAAATGACGCACAAGCTATTGTGTCGGTTCTAAAAGGAAACCGATTGAAATGATGCACACGCTATTTGTGTCAGTTCTAATAGGAAACCGATTGCAATGAGTAATTAGCTATTTGTGTCAGTTTCGATCAAGAACCGATTGTAATAATCTTTCATTAGGAACAAATTGCATCATGAACAAACTGCATTTACACCTGTTGTGTTGCTTTTCATTAAGAACTGATTGGATTGACCAATTAGATACTACATCACAATTGTGCACCTGTTATTAAAATGATCATAGCTTTTGCATACGTTGTCCGTTTTCGACGTACGAGTACTCGAATCGAAGAGGACGAACAGATAGTCAAAATCGCAAATTCTTCGCAAGGCTTTGGAAAAAGTGTCGACCCCAAAAAATGGCGTTTAAGGCCTCAAAACAACCTCTAAAGTTTCGGTACTCGTTTTCGTCGATTGTTCATTGCTAGTTTGAATTTGTTTTCATTATAGCTTGTGTAATCCTTATTTCCAGTCTATATTTTAGAGTATGCTCATTTGTGAGAGTTTGATTCTGAAAAAATTATATAAAATAGATATTACATAATATCAACAATCATAATCTGTTCTTTTCAGCACAGATATTACATAATATCAACTGTCAATTCGTTAAGCACAGATAGTCCACATTAGCAATATCTAACACAATATCACATAACATTACCAAATATATGTACATTCACAACAAAAGCATATCACATTCACAAGTACACAATAAAACCTAGCGAGACTCATCACAATCGGTTCTCGCTCAAAACCGATTGTGATAATACGATATCATCACAATCGGTTTTGATATAGAACCGATTGTGATGAGGTGGTATTATCACTATCAGTTCTTACTCAGAACCAACAAAGATGAGGGAGCCCCTTATCACAATCGATTCATAGCTAGAACCGATTGTGATAACACCCCCTCATCACAATCGGTTCTTACTCAGAACTGACACAGATGAGGGTGCCCCTCATCACAATCGGTTCTTAGTTAGAACCGATTGTGATAACACCCCCTCATCACAATCGGTTCTTTCTCATAACCGACATAGATGAGGGGTTCTCATTTGTGTCGGTTCTGAGAAAGAACCGACACAGATGAGGGGGTGTCATCACAATCGGTTCTAGCTAAGAACCGATTATGATGATGGGCACCTCATCTGTGTTGGTTCTGAGATAGAACCGATTGTGATGACACCCCTCATCACAATCGGTTCTAGCTCAGAATCGACCCTGTTTTCAAAAATTACAAATTACATACACATATCACAATCGGTTTTTTCCTCAAAAGTTAGGAACCGACTCAAATGAAGCAATAGTGTTGAGTCATTCTGTAGTAGTGTACCGGCCTCAGCGACTACCATGCTGCCTCGGGCCGCGCCATGCTAGCTCTGTTCGACTGTCGTACGCTACATGCACATCCGCGCCACCGAGACTTGTTGGCCGGTGTGCCGCGCCTTGCGCCTGTAGTTGCCATCGGCGATGCCACCCACGCACCCGACACCGCGCACGTGACCTCCTACACCGGCGCTCGAAGGCCGAAGCAATGCGCTCGGCTGCACGCAATCAGCCGCATCTCCCAACACTCGTGCTCGGCCTGAAGTTGTGCGCGGTCGCCGTGTGCCGCTAACCAAAGCCGTTGTGTGACCGCCGTGTCCTCGACCACATCGTCGGTGCCCCCGGTCGTGAGCGACGCGATACTGACGATGGTCTCGCTCCGTGGCTCCCCGCCCCGACGTCGGCACCTTTGTTGGCAATCGAGATAGTGACGACGGCGTCAGCCCCAGCAATCGCGCCCTCCCGACGGCGATACCACCCGCCCGGCTACCCTGCTATGTGGCAACCGAGCGGGTGCTAGGGTTTATTCTAACCCTAGCTACCCTCATAAAGTGGGCCGGTTTTGGGCCATGCGTCATTTTGTTTTTCAGAAAAAGAAATGAAAGATGTATAATTTACCCTCTGGGTTTTCTGTAATTCCAAAAATTATTAAATAAATTTTGAAAATTTATACTAAATACTAGAAATTTATTTTTCTAGGTATATGGACTTCCGTAATTTGTTGAACCTTAGACTAAGCACACATTGGAAGCTCCATATCTCTTGGTTTATTTTTCCTTTGAATTGTTCCAAGTTTATATTTGGTGGAATTTATTTTTCTGTTAATTGGTAATATTAAAAATTGCTTGATAATTTGCAAAAAATAAAAAAAATGCTAGGAAATTTATAAATAGCATGTCGGATGTTCCATGCCTCCGAATTTATTTTTCTTAGCATTGTTCCATGTTTATAAGTGCTGGAATTTATTTTTATGTTAATTGGTAATTTTGAAAATTGCTTCATGATTAGTAGAAAATTCTGGAAAATTCTAGGAAAATTCTAAAAGAATTTAGATAATTATCTACTGAATAGATATAGACCAAACTTTACTGATTCAAGTGTGAGCATGCAATATATTTATTTTACCAATAATAAAATTCAATCTTGCTTGCATATAGGATATGTCCGACATCGCAAATAGAAAATTTACTGAGCTTGCCCTGAATGACAGTAATTATCTTACCTGGGCAATGGATGCTGAGATTGACTTGATAGCTTGATCTTATGGATTTGTTATTACTTAGCCTGAGGCAGGTACCTCAGCTCTTCTCGAAGTCGCTAAGTGTGCGGCTTTACACTTCCTGAGGCACCATCTCCAAACGAATCTGAAGGCTGAATATTTGATGGAGGATGATCCGTTGGCACTATTGATTTCCCTGAAGGAATGATATAACTAGCAAAGATTTTTCTTGTTGCCAGAAACACAATGTGAATGGACCCTCCTACGCTTTTAGGATTTTAATAACGTAGTAGCATATAGCTCAGCCATGCACAAGCTTGTTGCTAAATTAATATATATAATGTAACTTCCCAATTTTTGCATTTTATGAATTTTTGAATTTTTGGAATTTTCTAGAATTTATTTGGAATTATTTATTATTTTTGAAATATGTTCAATATGAAAAGTATTTAAAAGTTTGAAGAGTTTAAATAAACTTTTATCACCAATATTTTATTTGGGTTGCAAATGTCTCAAAGTATTGTTTTGGGATTTTTCTAGAATTTATCTGATATCTTTCTATTTTTATGTAGCTATTTCATTTTCTGTAAATATTTTAAATAGGAAAATGTTTTAAAATAGAGCTATAGTGTTGGGCTGGGTACTATTAGGCACAGCCCATTTCTCTGTGTGGCCCAGTCCGGTTTGGCCTATGATCATGGCCATCAGATCGAATTATGGATGGTGTAGATGTTTGGGTTTTGCCTGAAACTCTAATGTGTTTTAGCCGTCGGATCTAGATGGCATGGACACCCAAGATTTTGTCGTGTCTCATGGGCCGGCAGTAGCTGGATGCATGCCACGTGGAGGGCCAATATTCTGCCACTTCGCATCACCGTCGTCTCTGTCTCGAACATGAGCTCCGCCGCCGTGTGTGCCTAGGTCTCCGAGTTGCACGTGTTTGTCAAGGCTATAAAGGCGATCGTGCGTCTCCCGAGAATCCCCGTCTTCTATCGCCTCGTTTGCCCGAGTTTCACTGCCCGATTTGTTGCCATCACGGAGAACGACCTCACCATAGATTCAAGCTATGTCGTCGGGGTTTTGTCGTAGAACGCCACCGTCGGGTCATCTTCGCCAAAGTTCAAGCCCAAATTCGGAACCGTCGCAAGGAAACCTACTAGATCCATGCCAGGTTGAAGCCGTTTCGGCAAGGAAATGCCATCGTCGTGGTCTTCGTTCCCACTGTCAGTGAGAACCTCGCCATCGCGTCCGTCACCACCGCTCACCGCATTCCAAATCGTTGGATCCAGATCAAACACTCCAAGTCGTGCCATATGGGAATCATCTCCATCTTTCGTGTGTCCCGCCACTGTGAGTCATTGCCACCGTTCTCAACCGTCAGATCCATGAGTGCATGGCCGTGATCACGCCACGTGGCTTTGGTCTCCATTTGTCACGTGTCGTCACCGCGCCGTGTTGTGCGTGAGCGCTGACGTCATCGGCATAACGTCGGTGCTAGCGTCAGCTTTGACCGTCGATCAAACTTTCGTGGATCGAGTCCACCATAAATCGACATACTGTCAATGGACCGAGTCCATAGACCGATCCACATGTCAATGTAATAGATCTATTTTAGATTTATTTTTATTTTAGTTAATTAGATTAATGACGTGAGCATGACATCATAAATCGAATTTCCCTTAGGAAAATAATTCGACTAAAAACAAAATAGCTGATGACGACAATAGTGATGTCATTAATAGATTTTTCAGAAGAAAAATAATTCAATTAATTCAGATTTTCTATTTTATGTATTTTTTATTTATTCAAATCTTCTGTGAGCCCCTTCTCCTTGATATGAGCTCCGATTGAGGCGATTCAAATTTCTAAAAATTTGGAAAATGGAGATATATTTAATGGTGAATTTTATTGGTTTTTTAGAATTTATTTTCTCTATGTTTTGATGTCGAAGTGCTCGGAGTATCCGAGAGGGAATCGTTGAACCAAGAGCTAGGTCGAGAGTAGGAATAAGAACTTTTCAAGGCAAGTTGTGTTTTGATCAGTTGAACCAGTTTTACAAATTTGCTATGTTGATTTAAATTATGCATATTATTTCATGTGTAGAATTGCTTTTAAAATAATTTGGGATCTAGTTAATCTACCCAATTGGATTATACCTACTTTGCCATTTGTATGCCATGATTATTGTCACCATTGGATGGTTCGTTACTAGTTAGTTGCTATTAGATGCTAATATGGGTTGGTTAAACCGTGCTTAGTATGCTTAGCCATGACACATATAACACATGTCTTTTGGAATATCAAAGTTAATCTTGAGTTATGAAATATGGAATATTTTTATGGAATTAGTGTGTCATGTGTTGTTGTACGATGATGCTGTGTTGTGGTAACATGTGGTGTTCTGCAATGAGGTGAATTGTTGATGGTATGTGTTGCATGATAATCAACTGGGATGGTAATGATTTAGATTGGGGCAAGGGGCAAGGGGCATTATGCCAAAGTAGGTCTATGTGGCGGAATAGGTTGTGGAAGTCTGCCTCGGTCAACCTAAGGACTTAACCTTGCAAACATTTGATCTGAGTCAAACATGCAACCACATGTCTGGAATGGGATGGACCTAACTGATTAATTTGTAATATCTTAACTTTGATACTACTAGTGGTGATATGAGTTTCGACCGAACGATGAAGCTCATATGGCGCAAAAGGAGGGCCCTAATTGTTATAACCAGTCCCTTCAGTGTTGAAACATTAGTGGGTAGTACCGGGTTAAGACAAAGCTTTGTAAAAGCTTTGTCATGATCTTTCTGTGGCACACCAAAAGAAATGTGCTAATACGATTGCATAAAGAGACGATCATGTCGTGTGGGTAAAGTGCATAACCTCTGCAGAGTGTATAATCTATTCGAATAGTCATGCTCGCGGTACTGAGAAATGCTCAGGCAAGGAATATAATTTATAAAATAAAAACTTGGAAGGGAAGCTGGGTGATAGTGCAAATTGGAATATGTTAGGGCTGGGTGCCATGTTTACTTAAGAAATGCTAAAAGCTACTATTTATTGTTATTTGTTCTGCTGTCATTTCAATCTATTTACGGTATTCATTTGTAAATGTTCCTTTACTACAAAACAATCATATTAGCCATTCCATTGGGATAAGCTTTGCATATAGTTATGTTAGACTTGCATTCTGTGCACAACTTGCTGAGTACTTTAAGTACTCACCATTGCCAACAATAAAATCACCTGCTGAGGAGTCTATGCCAGCTTTAGAGGAGGAGTGCCAGGAAGAGATGAATGTTTAGGGTGCTAGCCTTGTCAATTACCTATGGTGTACTGAGGGGCTTATCAACGTCTTTATTCCGCTATAGTTTAATTTGTTGTTCACAGTTTAACCCTGCGTGGTATAGTCATGTAAGGTCGACCATAAGGTTAGTTAACAAGTTAATATTTAATATATGAAATCTTTTATTATGTTTTCACTGTGTATGATTGTGATATTCATCTATGTTGAGCCTGTGTGCACTAGCGTGATTCTGAACTAATGTGATATACATAGAGAATCTAGATTTCCATATTCGGGTCCCGACATTTAACCAGAAAGTTACAGATGTTGAAACAATCGACAAGATATTGTGCACCTTCTACCCCCATAAGAGGATACTGCAACAACAGTACCATCATGCTAAGTAGCAGAAGTACTCTGAGCTTATCCTTATTTTGCTAGAGGCAGAAATACATGATGAACTCCTGATGAAGAATCATCATGTTTTACCTAATGAGACACATGCAATGCCCAAAGCATATGCAAATGCTCAGCAGACTAGTGATAGCCATGGCCGCAGGAAAGGCCAAAGACATAAAGGGAATGGATGGAAGAACGATAGATCAGATAAGGGAAGATGAAAGCCGTAGTGGAAATGTAAAGGTAAAGGGCTAGGGGTTTCAGAAGCAAGACTCAGCTAACAAGGCTACAAACCCTACATAACCTAGCTTTAGGTATGGATATGCTGGCCATTGGTCGTGCAACTGTCGCACTCTGAAGCATGTGGCATACCTTTACATGCAATCTATTGAAAAAGTCGAAGAGACCCAGGTGAACAATGTTGAGGCATACTTCACTATTCAACCTATTGTTGACAGGAATGCTGAGAAGTATGATGATATCGTTCTTGATCGTATTAAGCTCAAGGAGTCCCAGAAGGATACCCATGACTCATATAGAGACCTGAATTAGTCTCTAAAATATTCCTTCACTTTGCTAGTCGATGTCGCAAATTCATTATGAGTCTCCTTATTATGTTAGTCTTAGTTCCAGAATGAACATTGGTCTATGCTCCTATTGAGATTATCATTTAAATAAATTATTATTTCCCAGGATATTTGATTCATTGTACTATATTTGTTCTATATTTTGTAATATGTTCTTGCTACAACAATTGCTTGATTCTTAAATCATACTTCTAATATAGAATAAAGTATAATCTAATGGCGGAGGAGGAAATATGTCTTTTAGACAATTGCACCACAAATTCAATTCTTAGAGAGACTAAATATTTTTAGACTTTGACTAAGAAAACTGAAAATATCATGACCATCGTCGGAAGCGATGCCCACATTTTTGGCACTGGAAGAGCCACCATAGTCCTCTCTATGGGTACTCGTATGATAATAGAGAATACCCTATTATACCCTGAGTCCAGTCGTACTATACTAAGTTTTAAAGACATTCGTTTGAATGGTCTGAATGTGGTTGAAAAAATTTCTTCCTTCTCCTCCGGGTTTATTATACATATATAAAACATAAAGTTTGTGTTGTGATGAAAATAATGCTTAAAAAACCCAAAAAAAATTAAGATTCAGCATGATAGTCGGGTCATCCTGAGCTGAATATGATGAGTAAAATTATCAATAATTCTACTGGCCATAGCATAAAACAATTATAGATTTCCCTCGACCTAAAGACTTTTTATGCCCTGTTTGTATTAAAGGGAAGCTCATAATTAGACCATCTTATTTAAAAGTTAGAGAAGAATCACTGAATTTTCTATAGAGAATTCAATGCGATATTTGTGGACTTATTCAGCCCCTGTCAGGCCCCTTCAGATACTTTATGGTACTGATAGATGCTTCAACTAGATGATCCCATATATGTCTCTTATCTACTATGAACCATGCTTTTGCTAAATTAATTGCCCTAATCATTCAATTGAGAGCCTCCTTTCTAGAAGAAAGGATCAAATCTATTCGAACGAATAATGCTGGTGAGTTTATCTCAAAGGCATTTAATGACTATTGTATATAACTCTGGGCATTAATGAAAAGCATTCAGTGCCTCATGTCCACACTCAAAATAGCCTTGTAGAGTCATTAATTAAGAGGATAAAATTTGTTGCTCAACCATTCTTGCAGAATTATAGGTTACCCACTAGCTGTTGGGGCCACACAGTGATGCACACTACGGTATTAATTGAACTCAGACCAACTACATACTATGAAATTTCCCATTTTTCAGATAGTAAGTGGGAAAGAAGCAAGTATTTCCCATCTACGAAATTTGGTTGTGTTGTATACGTGCCAAGTTCACCACCACATCATACAACATGGGCCCTTACCCGAAGTTGCGGGATCTACGTAGGTTATGAATCTCCGTCAATTATTAAATACCTAGAGCCTATTACAGAGGATCTGCACACGGCTCAGTATGCTGATTGTATGAGAATAATTTCCCGATATTAATGGGAGAAAATAACCACATTAGAGAATGCTGGGAAATAAATTGAAATGTCACTGGCATTCAGTCCTTAGACCCACGCACTAAAGAATCCGACTTGAAGTTCAAAGGAAAATAATTCTGCAATAAATAGCTAATAATTTGCCAACACGTTCACTGATCATAAAGGAGTGATAAGATCTAATTTACCTACAGTAAACACACCTGAAAAGAGTGGAAATACCCAGAAGGATATTAATGCCACTCTTACCCCTCACGATAAGAGAGGGGGAGGCCTCTAGGTGCATGGGACTCAGATACGCGGAGACGTTCGCAGAAACAAAGAATCGAACAAGTGAGAACACTACCTGAGGCAATTGAAGAAGCTCAACATAATGTTGAGAAAATCCCTGAAGTGAGCCATCCTGAAGATTGTAACCTCCCTGAAGTGAGACATCTTGAAGATGATAACCCTAGCGAATACTTGTGTGCACAATCTAACGATGGGAAGTCGGAATGCCCAGACTCCATCATTGTGGGAAATCATGAGGAGTTGGAAGAAATTAATGAAGAGATATCTCTAAAGTGATTCAGGATAGTTGTGTAACGAGAAAGACTGCAGCTGTTGACATATATATTTTGCTTCAAAATTGCTTGATCTGGATCTAGAACTAAAGTCTATGGCAGAGTGGCAGAAGCGCTCAGATAGGGTCAAATAGAAAGAAGCAATTGAGGCATAATTGCGCTCTCTTAACAAGAGGTAAGTATTTGGTCCTATCGACCGGACACCTCATAAAGTGGTCCCTGTAGGATCAAACTGGGTTTTCATCCAGAAGAGAAATGAAAATAATTAGGTGGTGAGATATAAAGTGATGCTTTTAGTACAAGGGTTCATGCAGAGACGCGATACCCATTACGATGGAATTTACTCTCCTGTAATGAATAGAATAAAGTTTCGATATTTGATATCAATGGCAGCTAGCTTAAATTTAACAATGTAGTTGATGGTTGAAGTGACTGCATATTTATATAGGTCATTGGATACAGATATTTATATGAGAGTCCCTAAATGAGTCAAAATTCCGGATCCTAATAAAGGAAATCGCAATATGTATAGCGTCAAACTGCAGAGATCACTTTACGGATTAAAATAGTCGGGGAGAATGTGGTACAACCGACTTGATGAGTTCCTCCTCAAGAAGGGTACTCCAATTGTCCTTGTATGTTCGTAAAAAATCCCAGAATGGAATTTATATCATCTAAATTTATGTTAATGGTCTGAATATCATCAGAACCACAAATAGGGATGGCAATGGGGCCCCGATCCCCGTTTCCCCACGGGGAACTCCCCTATTGGGGGACGGGTGTAACATCCCAAAATTTGGCCTAATTATGTTTTTATCGCTTAAATATGCATTTGTGGTTTTCTGGAATTTATTTGGATTTTTCTGGATTTATTTGAATTAATTTTAAATTAATAATACTAACCTTTTATTCAAATCTATTCAAATTTATACAAAGTTAAAATAAAGTTTTGCCAAGAATATTTTATTTGAGACTAGGATGTCTCAAAGTATTTTTGAGATTTTTCTGGAATTTTTCCTGATAATCTATTTGCCCAAAAGTGATTAAAAGAATTCCTGGAATTATTTTAATTAATAAAAACCAGAAATCTCTTTTGAACAGTAATGGGCCGAGCCCATGAACTGTGCGCGCGTCGGCCCATGTGTTGAGGTGCGCATCGCCAGCCTTTGATCTTGCATCAGGCGGTCAGAAGCAATCGCTCGTAAAACCAAACCCTAGCTCCAGTTGACCGTGGGATGGGAATCAGACGATTAAGATTGAGCCGTACCGATTTAGGAAAGGAAAGATCGGGTTCGTTAGTTAGTTCGGGCGGATCTGATCCAGCCACGTCACCGCGAATCGCAGCCGTTCGTTCGTCATCGGAGGGTCCTCGTCTGTCGTCTCCGTTTCGGACTCTTCCGCCGCGCCGCCGTGTCTCCGGTGGACTCGGAGTCCGTGTCCTCCGCTCGCACGCCCCTCCGTGTGCCTATTAAAGGAGCCGCCGGGTGCGTTGAGTTCCTCGTTCCACGCCGCATCAGAACCGCAAGGTTTCGTCGTCCAAAGCTCGCCAGAACGCCTCGTGGAGTGTCGTCGTCTTCATCACCGGTGAGATTCGATTCGGTGACGCCATTAGCAGCGGGAGAAGCTTCGGACCATCGGATCATCGCTCGACGTCCCAGATTTAGCCGCGTAGTCTCGGTGAGCAGTAAACCTCTGTTAAACGCTGTCCGTTAGATCTAAAACCCTCGCTTGAGATCTTGCCGCGTGTGCTTCGGTCGGCAACCGTCCGATGGGATCTGGGTGCACCAGATTGCGCCGTCGCCGCAACCAATCGGGAGCCGACGTGTGTCAGGCGCAGAGGCCGAGGCGCCATGGACCGCGTCTGCGGTGAACTGACCTGACGCCGTGGATCGGGTCCATACGCCGAGACACGTGGCAGAGCTTGATTGGTTCGGGTCAGAGCTGACGTCAGCATGATGTCACGCTTGCGTAATAAATCTGTTTTCGATTTAAAAATAAATCTGTTAATTCTGATTTTCTGATTTTGCAATTTCAGTATTTATTTCAAACTTCAAAAGGCTATATCTTTTGCATCATAACTCGGATTTGAGTGATTCAAATTTATAAAAATTTGTAAAATCGAGATCTATTTAATGGGGAATTTTATTTGATTTTTGGAATTCATTTTCCCTCTGTTTTGGTATTTATTTGCTTTTCTCCTTCAGTACGCGTAGACATTGAATTGTGCGACGCTTCGGAGGAAGATTCAACAACTCAAGAGCAAGTTTCAGAACCAGATCAGGACCTATTCCAAGGCAAGTTGTGCTTTGATCATATTGAACCCATGTTTATAAAATTGCTATATTTGTTTTACCCTATTGCATATTATTTCAATTATACAATTGTTTCAAATTAAATTGGGACTTAGCTATTATACCAATTTGATCTATACCCTACCTTGTCATTGTATGCCATGATCCATTGTCACACTAGATTGGTTCAATATAGTTGGTTAGTAATTATAATCAACATTGGAGGGTTAGTTCGTATTAGTTGCTTAGCCATGCCACGTCATCACATGTGTCAGAATCATTGATAATTAATCTGGATTAATGGAATATGGAACAATGTTATGAACTTGTGTGTCATGTGGATCACACGATGAGATTGAGTTGTTGTGGCAAGTCATGTCACGCAACGATGTTGAATTGTTGATAGCACGTGGTGCTTGGTAATCAACTGGGTGATAATCATTTATATTGGGGCAAGTGACAAGGGGCGAGGAGGCCAAGGTGGGCCCGATGGGCAGAAGGTATGTGGATGTCTTGCCCTGATCATTCTAAGGACTTAACCTTGCAAGCCTTTGACCTGAGTTAATCATGCAACCACATGTCTGGTATGGGCCAGCCTAGCTGAGTAATTTGCAATGCCTTAATTTTTGTACTATCGTGGTCGGTGTGAGTTCGAGTTATGGAGTAATTCACTGGCGCAAGAGGGGGCCCTGGATGTGGTAACCAGTCCCACGGTGTTGAAACCTTAGCGGGTAGTATCGGGTTAAGCCGGCGCATTGTAAAGGCTTTGTTATAATCACTCGCCTTGGTGGTGTTTGGTTGTATCACGTGGGTAAAGTGCATAACCTCTGCAGAGTGTGAAACTATTCGAATAGCCGTGCTCATGTATTGAGCAATGCTCGGAATTACTGATTAAGGGTTAGCTTAATTAAATGGACAACTTGGTTGGAATGGCGGAATGCCATGTGGAAGATGGAATTTGACTTAGGATTGGAAACTTGGTTTACTTGAAATCTGAATTTATTTATTATTGCTATTTGTTTCTGATCTTTACAATCTATTTATTATACTTGTTCATAAATGTCGCTTCGCAAAATAGCCATGATAGCCTATCCATTGGAATGAGCCTTACATATAGATACATAGAATTGCATTACATGCACAACTTGTTGAGTGCTTTAAGTACTCACCCTTGCCAAACAACAATAATCAGCAGTTAAAGAATCTACACTGTGTTGGAAGAGGAAGTCCAGAAGACACGAGTCATTAGGGTCCGAGCCTTGTCGGTTGCTGTGGTGGTGATGAGCTATCTCGTTTTCTCTTGTCCATTGCTTAATTATTAGCTTATATTTCCAGTCTTGCCCTGCGTGGCTTAATAATGTAAGTCGGTCATAAGATCATACACTAAGCTATATCAATAAATGAGCTACTATTTCTATTATCGTTGAGTATGATGTGATATGTACCGATGTTGAGCTGTGTGCGCTAGCGTTGATCCTGGGACTAGTGCGGTAAACACAGTGGGTTCGAATCAGTGGATTCGGGTCCTTACAACGGGGATGGGGGGAAATCTCGCCCCGCGGGGGGTTTATCGGGGAAAATGTTGTCCCCGTCGGGGATCGCGGGGACGAGGACGTTCCACCATTCCCCGTCCCCGATCCCCGTCCTTGTCCCCGCGTTATTACTTCTAGGTGGGAGCAAATGATTATTCTCAAAAGAAAAAAGAATATATGTGAGGTCATTATTAATAAACATGCTAAATATGAATTACTCTCGTGATTCACTCACACTTAATCACACATGCACCATTAATCTAGTTATTTATTAATGTAGCATGTGATCTTTTATATAGTATTTTTGAGGATTAGTCCCAGTCGGGGCCCCGCAAACCCGTCGGGGATCGGGGACGGGGGAGAATTAAGCCCCGTGTACGGGGTCGGGGACGGGGACGGGGAAATTTTGCTTATCGGGGATCGGGGACGGGAGAGTGCTCCCCGCGGGGATTTTCCCCGTTGCCATCCCTAACCACAAAGGAGATAAAGGAAGCAAATTCTTACCTTATGACAGAGTTTGAGATGAAAGATTTGGGTAAAACCGAATAATTGCTTAGGCCTACGTCTAGAGCATTTTCTGAAAGGAATTTTTATACACCAGTCTACCTATATCAAGGAGGTATTGAAAAGATTTAATATAAATAAATTTCATCATTTAAAAACCCATATGGTAGTAAGATCCTTTGAAGTGGATAAAGACCCTTTTTAGACCAGTGATGAAAAATGAGGAAGTCTTAGGACCTTAAGTTCCATACTTAAGCGCATTGAAGCACTTATGTATCTTGCGAATTGTACAAGGCCTGATATTGTATTCGTAGTGAATTTGCTAGCTAGACATAGTGCAGTTCCAACCAGAAGACATTGAGCTAGTGTCAAGACTTTACTCAGATATCTCCAAGGTACTCACAATCTTAGATTGTTTTTCCAAAAGAACCAAGACTTAACCATGGAGGGATATACGAATGCTGATTATCTATCTGATCCCTACAGTGTCAAATCTCAAACTGGTTTTGTGTTTCTCTGTGGTGGTACAACTGTTTCTTGGCAGTCTTTTAAGCATACTTTGATAGCTAATTTTACCAATCACTCAGAGATTATAGTTTTATATAAGCCTCACATGAGTGTATTTCGCTGAGACGTGTGATTAACCATATCTTGAAATCATGTGGCATTAACACCGTCAATACCCTACCAATTATCATGAAGATAATGCTACTTGTGTTGCACAAATACAAATGGGTTATGTAAAGAGCAATATCATGAAGCATATTGCCCCTAAACTTTTCTATCCTCACGAACTCCAGAAGAATGGTGAGGAAAAGAATATACAAACTAAGTCATGTGAAAATTTAGTAGATTTATTCACTAAGCTTTTGCTAAAGTCTAATTTCCAAATATGTGTTTGTGGCATTGGAATGAGACGACTTATTGATATGCAGAGTTCAGGGGGAGTAAATTCCTGAACCGACCCTAAGCATGATCCTAAAGATCATACTTCAAATCCAGAAGATGATAAGTTGTACTCTTTTTTCCTTAGTAAATTTCCCTGAAGTTTTCTCATATTAAGTTTTTTAATGATGCAACTAGTGTAACACAGTGTGTGTGTGTGTGCAATGTACACTTTTTCTATCTTTTTCTTTCAATGGGTTTTTGAGAGCAGTTTTTAATGAGACATATGCATTACGCAGTATTCGTCAAGAGGGAGTGTTGAGATTTGGATAGTTCTAATATGGTTGGACCCTATCTCAATGTGGGCGAATCCGAATCCATCTATTGCTGTCTTCTACTATATATTTAGCATCCAGTTGTACAAAAGAATCAATCTAATAAACAGATAATAGAATTTCATCTTCCTATATTATGTGTGTTCTCTATTTATGCTTATTATTTTTTGTTATATTGTGATTGATCGAGAGTGAATGACGTCCTTTTACAGCAGGGATGACAAGATGGAGCAGTTGGGTATCGGCGGGCAGAGTTCACAATTTTGTTTCAGGGTCGAAAACTGCTACCCCGGCGGTACCGGTTTTCGTGAGAAACCGCTTGAAAACCGCGAAAAACCGAACGGTTTGCAAATTCAAAAAATTTGAATTTTGGTCAAACCTAGGTGCGAAAACCGCGGTTTTTGACGAAAACCCGCTCGGTTTTTGCGAAAAACCGAGCGGTTTTTGGCGAAAACCGAGCCGAGTTGGAAAACTCCAAAAAATTGGGAAAAAATTGCTAAACAACATTGTAAAATTTGTAAAAATAAAGGGAAGGCTAAAATTGAGTAAAAATATAATAAATATATAAAGGAGGTATGTGAAAACATGAAAAAAAATCCAGTATAATCTCTCCTAAATATGGAAAATTTTTGACATGACCTTTGCTATATTTTAGACAATTAGAAGTTGTAAATTAAGCGTTTAGTAATAATACATCAATAAATAATATTTCATTGGAATACTACAATCACACAAGTGTAAAAATAGGTATTTACACAATAAATAATCTGCCATCTGTTGAAAGAATACAATAAAAATAAGTATACATACAAATATCGCTACTAGAACAAATGTTTTGCCATCTGCTAAAAGAAAATATGTTGAAGTAAATATTGTTACTTAACATACTCAATCAAATATTTCATCATATTGCTACTTGCCACAATGAGTATTTCATCATAAACACACAGTGCATTTCATTATGATGTGAAAAGTATGGGTACTACAAATTTTAATGAAAGAAAAATATGATTCACCCAACACTCTTTGATCCAGGGTTTGTTCATATTTCTCTACCCTAATACTTTCTTTTGAGAATATACAAGATTACATGTACATAAATCTAGCTACTGTCTGCTTTGTGAGTTGTGAATTTGTGATACTCCATATGAGAATACTACACTACAACAGACTACAATAACATGGGATGATGGGAGTAGCAAATTAGCAATATTCAACAGCATACATGCAAGCTAATTTTTTTTTGGTTTTTTCAATTTTGATCAATTCGAATGGCTCAATAAGTATCTGAATTTTGTTTTTTTAAAAAAATTCATACCAGATGTCATAAAGCAATTAATACTAATTTTAGAAATTTTTTGGTTAATTTTTTCTAATTTTTTTGAAATTTTCAAATTTAAATTTAAACTTCAACGAGAAACCGTTTGGTTTCAGAAGCCGACTTGGAGTGAGACGCTCAAAAACCGCGGTAAACTGATTTACCGCGGTTTTGCGTCCCCGTCGGCAGGGCTGCATGCAACCTAGCCATCGAAAGCTGCCGAAATCAAAACGACGTGTCTTCGATTTGGATAAGTCGTATATGTGGCTCAATCCTGTTAAGTTTGAATATTTGTTCAGGTTCCAGAAGATTGGCCTAATTAATTAATTCGGATTTCGTGGCGTTTGATCTAAGGATTAACCTATTCAGCAGGGAAACGGGCCGGTACACGTGTATGCTGCCGATTTGGTCGCTAGCTCGTAGTCCACTGCCCGTGGTCTAATGTGCTGGTTGATCGATCAGTTCTTTCTTTTTCCTAGGAAAAACCCCATGTGCTAGCTCTTTCCGTTTTCAGTTATGAATTTATGATCAGGAACAGAAAGGTGTGCAAATTGGCACTGCTATTACTACCAGTACCACATCTACTCGCCCTAGTGCTCTGACATATATATATAGAACAATTTAATTAGACGGCTCACGAGGGTACCATGATGCTACGTGTGCGTCCTCTCAGCGGGCAGGTCTTGACCGTGTATCAATTGACTATGGTGACTTCGCAGCTTTGTAACAAGCGGCAATAGTCTGTTGGCTACGCTCGGTCCTCCCGTTCGTAGTATTTCAGCACCGGCCATACGCAAGTACTAGCACAGTACTACACCTAGCCCGATCAGTATGATCACAACCAGATTCCACGAGAAATTGTTCCCAGCGATGCTTGCTGGGATACAATCGTACAAGTACCGTCATATATATTTCTGCCAACATGACCACGTTTTTTCCTAAGCTTGCTGGCATATAGAATCGTAAAATCTCCCAAAGCTAGCATCCGAACACCCCCACTGCGTGTGATCAGCTGCTAAAACAACACTCCAATCAAATCCATATCGTGCACCTACCCCGAGCGAGGTGCCTGAACGTGGACAGCAGCAGTGCACCATGCCAGCCCGTTACAACCGCAGGTGCAGCACGCGGATCACACTCAGGTAGGTCACTCACAGCGACAGAGCGTGTAAACAGCACCAGCGCTGCATACGTCCAAGACCGTGGAGGACAAGATCTTTTCGACGTTGGCCAACACACTAAAGGCTGTGGCAGGAATCAGGGCCCATCCGACGGAAGCATCTCGACCCCTGGAGTCGAACTCCAGTTGCGTAGACAGAGAAGATCCATCGCCGCTGGGCTGACTGCAGCCACAGTGCAGACTTTTCTATTTAATATTAATCGCTCATCTTTTTTTAATCTAATAGATCATATTTTTTCAATAGCTAAAAATATTCTAACAAATCCATAGCTAAATTCATTAGTGTTAATACTCCAAAGTCCAAACTAAGCATTAGATAACAACGTGCGACCCATCCGGAAACTTGAACAGAGCCCTCACCATTTGATCCCTCAAAACGGTGAAAAATTTGCCCGTGTATGACGCATCAGTGAACTTTTTCAAAAATCAAGGAAAAGGAACAGCAGAGGCAGGACATACGAGGCTACAAAACAGAACTGACAAGAGAAGCTGACATAAAAAACACGGCCATAATTTTTGCTACTTCCTATTAATTCACACATAATTCCTTCATGAAGGACAATAGTACTCTAGTACCCAAAGGTATTCACAAAGCTGGACTCTTGTGATCAAGCCAACCCTTCTTACACTTTAAACGGAGCGTAGAACTGAACAGCTCCGATCCCAAATTAGACACCCTAATCTCAAAATATACCAAAATGCAAACGCTTATAAGCTTGGCTCCCTGTCCTGATGACCACACCGGCGCGGCCACTCGACAAGCGGTCTCGGGCACGCACGGCCAACGGAGGGAAGCGACAGGACCGACCGATCACGCGGCCGAGGGAGCCGTGACATACTTGACGGTGCCGGCCTCCGCCAGCGCCTCGCGAATTGGCTTCTTGGCCACCGCCTCGACCTCGTCGGTGTCGGCGGGCAGGACAGGCAGGCCCTTGAAGTCGAGGCTCTCGTCGTTGTAGATGTCCCACCACTTCTTCACCAGCATCTTAATGTCCTCCCTGTCCATGTTCTGCTCCTTGCCAGTGAACCTCCATGGCTTCGAACCCTGCAACCATGGATAAACCCCGATCAATAGTGAGCATACGAGCAAGAACGGCAAATCAGACGGAACTACCACCGTTGATATGTCAATCTACGTACCGCTGCGCAGTAGTGCGCCACCTTGACCTTCTCGAGCTGGACGTTCTCGGGATGCCTCCAGAGCATTGCCAGAACAAGGTTGTACACCAGCGGGATTGGGTTGTACTGCTCCTTGAAGAACATGTTCAAGAAATCCTGCAATTTCAAGAAACCGATAACTTTAATTAGCTCACATGCCATTTCCGAATCCCGGTTCAACAATACCAAATATTCGCGCGCGTATAGCGCGCATAAGAAGTCGTCAATCGCCTCACCTGCTCTGCGAAGGGAGTGGGAGTGGTGACGCGGAGGGTGTCGAGAAGTGCCTTGGCTGTGGCCATGCTGGGCTCGTGCACAAACATGCCGGCGTTGAAGTAGAGCGCCGGCGGAGGGCCGAGCTCGGCGGCGGGCCACGCCACTTTGTCGGGGCACTGCTGGCAGTAGCCGATCTTGTACTGCGGGGTGTGGCTCCACGTCTTCTCACAGAAACAATCCATCACAGCGTAGAAGTTCCCCTTGGGCAGCTCGAACAGGTCGTCGATGTTGTCGAACACCTGGATGTCCGCGTCCAGGTACACCATCCTCTCGTACTCCACAAACTACAAGAAGCGGATCAAGAACATGTGAGCACAACAATTAACACGAGTTATGCACGTGCGCAAGAATGGTCTGCTTGGATTGGTCAGTTATACCTCCCAGATGCGGAGCTTGGAGTAGTTGATAACGTAGTAGGCCATGGCGAACTGGGTCTGGTTCTCGGGCGGGTACACGGGCACGATCTCGCGGACGACGCAGCCCTGGGAGATGAGGATGCGGCGGTGGGCCTCCGGCACGTCAGGCAGCAAGGCCACCACCAGCGGGTAGGCCGAGCCCACCTTGCGCAGGCCCTTGGCCAGCCCGACCACGCCCTTCCAGTAGTCGCCGTCGCCGGCCAGGAACGTCACGTACGCCCTCGTCGCGGGCTTCGCCGCCGCGGCAGCCTTGGTGGTCGTCTTGCCAGCCAGCACCGGAGCCATCTCGTCGGGAATGCTTCGGGGTTTGGGGCTTAAGAGCGAGTTTTGCTCGGGATTCGTATGCTCCGTGAGAATGGTTTAAGCGCTTGTTTTCTTGGGATTTCATGGCAGGGGTGGCGAGGCTATAAATAACCGGAGGGCGGGATTGTCCACGGGAATCGTCAAGGCTCAGCCCAGCGGCGTCGGCTACCGGGCAAGGACGGTGCGATCTGAGGCCTACGCGTGACGAAAATAGTGGATCGGACGGTGCGCGAGCCGTGAACGGAAGCTTCTCGCTGGGCAGTTTCGGGAATTCGCCGCGGAAGGCGCGAGAAGCGGGGATATTTGTTGACGATGTTCTTTCCTCCTCTGGTGGGACCGGCGAGTTTTTCCTATTGTTTCTTTGTTACACCTCGTTAATTCGGACCCTCATTACTCCACTAATTTTGATCTAAAAAAAATTACTCCACTGATTGCGCTTATTAGCGTACATGCCAATCCTTTGCAAGATCTCTCGGATGATCGTTGCTGAATTAATCAAGAATTGTGTGGGAGGAAATGGCTATGGATATCTTAAAAAAGAAGGCAATGAACCATACATTTCAACCAAAGTTTCCTTTCTAGGTGGACTGAATTTTTTTTTGTCGTTGGATCAAGGGACACTTTAATTTACGGGGACGTCCCACCTTATAGATCCCATTGACATCTGAACTTGAAAATGTGAAACAAATATATACCTGGGATCATGATAATTAACTAAATTTCTTTGATAACACGAAAAATAAATGGGGATCATCATATGATCCAGTATGTTCTCCGTCAAAAGGGGAAAAAATCATTGTGTGATCTATTCCTTCAAGTTTCATATTTCCTGTCGTCCCTTCCTTCTAGTCTTAGTGAGAAACAATGGAAACCTGCATAAACATTTTTCTTTAGCAAGTTTTTGCTCAGGTCCAAGCTATTACAAATTAAGGTCTGGAGATCCCTGGTGCCCAGCGTTCACAAAATCAACAAAAATTGCTCGAAAATGTGAATATCGAGCGTATCAAGCCAGTTCGATCTCCGAAACCGCTCGGTAAACAGGTGGAATTCAAACTCAAATTTAAAAAATTCGGGAAATTTTGAAAAAATTACCAAAAGTGTTAAACATTTTTGTAAATTTTTGTGTGAGGTCCTGAGGCAATTCTAATAATTCTATAAAATTTTTAGATGATTATGAGACATGTGTATTTTTTAAAAATTCTGACAGTGCTACTGTCTTTGTATATGCTCTTCAGTTTTTATTTTCTAGGGGCAATAAATAAAGTCTAATATTTCTAAAAAAAAAATTATGAGGTCCTAAGACAATTATAATGATTATGTCAAATTTTCAAATGATGATTAGACCTGTGTATTTTCTTAAAATTCTGACAGTGTTACTGTCTTTGTATATGCTCTTCTGTATTTTTTATTTTATAGGGGTAGTAACTAAAGTCGAATGTTTCTGAAAAGTTTACTACAAGATCCTTGGGAACTATTTATGATTCCATTAAAATTTCATATCATGATCAAGCTTGTAAATTCTTATAAAAATCTAACAGTGTCTCCGTTCCTTTTCATTAATTGTTGTTATTTTCCAAAAGCACTAAATTAATTAAAAATTGTTAAAATTATTTGAGGTGTTTTATAGATTAATTGAGATTTATTCATGTTCTTTGAATTTTTCTCAATTTTTCTTGATTTTTTATTTACTTGAGTGTGCCAGAAATCGAATAAAATTGACCGGTTTTCGATTTTTTTTCGACGTTGTTTGACCACTAAGTTCAAAATATTTTACTTCAAACTTCTTCAATTTCTACCGATTTTAGCCGATAATCGAAAATAAAAAATCATTCAAAAATCGAAAATTCGATACCATGGAACCTGCTGCCTGCTGGTGCCCCAGAAACGTTTGCTGAGGGTGGATGCTTTGCTGGAGCGTCTTCGTTCAAGTGAGCTCTCAGAAGGCAGAGGTAACACCATAGCCTAAGCTGGTTAAGTTGCTTGCCCAGCCTGTAGTTTGTCTTGTTAAGGATTGTGTTTGTTAATATCTTTTTGGTGGTAGAGTTGTTTTGAACTGTGACCTTGCTATATGGTTGTTAGGGCCAGAATTTGGAAGACATCAGGCTCAGGATAAAAAATGGTATTTCTAATCGATATTGGTTAAAAAGTGAAAAGATAAGTTGAAAGTAGAAATTGTGACTGATGTTGATTTAAAGATGAAAATTTTATTCGTACAAAGGCTGATACAGCCATGATTGGCAACGCATTGGAGAAGAATGCAATCGGCCAATGCACTATCAAAGAGGGTCAAGGGCGAGTAAAAGAAATGAACTCAACCAATCAAATAACATGCATCTATTTTTTATTTACTTTCCTGTCAATTAGAAGTAGCTTTGTAATTTAGAATCTCCCATGTAATCCGATTTTGATCAATAAAGTTGTGCATCGCCGATTGTCGATCATCCTCGATTATGCCAATCAGGTTTGATTTTCTTCGATCTTGTTGTGCATTGCCTTTTTTTTGGGAAAACCTACCTTTATCAATCATCTAATCAGTTGTAACAAGTTGTTTAGATTTATCGTTACCTTCGATTTAATCGGTTTTGTATAGCTGTTTATATCTTTGCCGATTATTAAATTAGATCGGCTTTGAGCGTATTTTTTCTATCTATCTTGTCGATTGCAGAATCAAATCGGCTAGCACGCCCTGAACCAAATTGAATCTTGCGTTCTCGTGTATTTGAACCGATTAATCCATTATCATATTTTTTGGCGCCAACAATAATGTTGGGAGTACTTCTGTGCTTTGTGGACCACGATGATGGTGTCTCCAATAAAAACTTCTAACATTTCTAGCTTTCAATAAAGCTAGGCTTCTACCTATTTTCTAAAAATATACTACAAATTAAGCTTTCCTTTCGTTCAAAATTTGTTAGGAAGTATACATTCTAACTTTGCTCTATTTAGAACGACCGTAATTTTCCATCTAAGCGGGGCCTCCGCCTACAAACAGTCCAGAGAGATATATTGTCTAATAGCACATTACCGCTAGACAACTAATCGTGCACCTATCATTGTGAACTATCATGAAGGGAAAAAAAAGAAAAAAAATGCAACTTAACACCACTCTTGCTAAACAGACCTAAAATGAAGAGCAGTACCACGTGTAGACTGGGAGTTGGGTCAGGCTATTTTGGGCCTGCCCGAGGCCTAGATAGAAAGGCACGACGCAATGCATGGCTTGGGCCCGACCAGAAAGGCACGGCCTAATTATGGCATGGCGCGGAGCAGGCGGGTCGGACGGGCATGACACGAACGGGCAAGCCGTGTCATGCCTAGCGATTTGGCCTATCGAGTGACACGGCTTGGCTATTTGGGCCATGCGTGGGCTGGCATGCCTGAAAGTTGCACAAGCCGTTGGATCGGGAGGTGGTTGGATGAATAGCAGCAATCACTCCTAGCCCTGTCCGTGAACGCTCCCAAATCCTACCCTTCTTATCTGTTCCCCGCCCCCACTCTCATTCCCTCTCGCACCCACATCCCTCTTTCTCCTGATACGCCGCCGCCTCATGCATCGCATCCTTGTAGCCACCACCACCACCTGCTACACCCCTCCTCTTACACTCCTCTAGCTGATGTGGCTCCCTATCCACCCGTATTGTCTCCTCATGGAGCCTCGCAATCAGCGGGCAGAGGGATGATGGCTAGAAGGATGAAGATGTCAATGTTGTCATCATTATCATGGCTGTTGAGGAGAGCAGACCGTGACCGCCATCCCCCTCGTCACCGCTGCCACCAGTCATGATGGAAACATGTGGCCCAATCTTTCGATGAGGGATAATTAGGATTGATCGATGTGACATTGTCGACGAGGCTACTTGACCGAGATAATCAAATTCGTCCTACAATCGCTACACCACACCCTTTGTCGTTATCAATTGTGCCCAATACAGTTGATATTTCCTGCAAGCAATCAAGAATCAAGCAAGAAAGAAATAAGCGCAAGCTGAATTTGGAAGATGGAAGATGAAATCTTATTGAATAATAGAGAGGCATAAAGTTGCCGTAGTTAGTTTAGCCGATATAAGTACACAACTGATGTTTTCTGAACGAAAGTCAACCTAAACAAGCCTAAGGACTAAAACTGGCGGCCACAAGTGTTATAAGGAGGTGGTAACCATGGGGAGCCGTCCTAGGGTTGTGTGCCAACAGGCTTGGGCGCACACAACCTGGATTGGATTCGAACACCATTACAAGACCCAAGTTGGCCAAACAGGTGATGCAGCACCTCTCTTTGATGATTGTGATGTATAGACAATGAATCTAAAGGTAGGGTTAGATCCATTGCAAAGGTCTCCTCCTAAGTTTTCAATCAAGTACTTGAACACCTCCAACGGACTTCGTATGTGAAAGTTATGATCATTTTAAATCAGGATTGTCAAGCTAATTCCGAATTGGACTGGAATTGAAGCAGGGTTAGCCTAGATTTGTTCTAGTAGTAGTGCTGCTCCCCTCACCATGGTTCCTAATTAGAATAGCATCACATGACTTAGGTAGCAATCCATCCTCAATAGGAAAATTATGAACTCCTAGAAACGAGCTAACCTGGTAGTTCAATTGTCGTGCACGTGCCCTCGTCATTGTCCTTGCCAAGCATTTTGTAGAGGAGTGTTATGTGTATCCAAGGAACTGATGTCCTCATCAACTCAAATCTAGAAGAGTGTGAAAGGAGAAGGTCACTCGAGACAACCGTGGAGTTCGTCGACGAGGAGGAAGGAGGATGGTGTGTTGTGCACATGCTGGCACAGCCTAACGACAGCCTAGCGTGCCATCTTGCCATGTTGTATGGCCCAGGAAGCTCGCCATGCCCCGAGCACAACATGGCCCAACTCCCAGGTCTAACCACATGCTTGCGAGCAAAAGATATTGAGTAGTTTTCTAGTCGGTTTTATTAAATAATAAAAGACGCCGTAAATCAACCCTAAGAACAATCAAGAATACCCGATAAACAATCACAAGTAGATGAACACAAAGTATGGGGAATTGGACTTTCTTCTTTATTCAATCTGGTTGGATTTATCTCTTGTACAAATGAGTGGCTCTATTTATAGCCTAAACCCCTCAGCAGTAAATGCTAGATTCACCAACAAACCCTAGAAAGTTTGATATATCTTAACACTCCTCCTCAGCGAAAATCGTGTAATGCATATGCCTCATCAAATATTCCTCTAAAAAACAAAGTGAAAAAGAGTATATTGCATCCGTATATTGTGTCACACTTTTTGCCTCGTTAAAAACATTTATGTAAAAAACTTCGGAAAACTCGTTAAGGGGGAAAAGTGCAACTTGTAATCTACAAGATCGTACTAAGGGTTATAGTTCTGGCATTTACTCCTCCTAAACTCTGCATCTCTTTAAGTCGTCTCATTTCAATGTCACGAACACATATTTGGAAACAAGATGTTGACAAAGATTTAGTGAATAAATCAGCTATATTTTCATATGACTTAGTTTGCAGGTTCTTTCTCTCACCATTTTTTTAGAGTTCATAAGGATAGAAAAGTTTAGGGGTAATATGCTTCATGATATTGCTCTTAACATAACTCATTTGTATTTGTGCAACACATGTAGCATTAACTTCATAGATAATTATAGGGGTATCAACAGTGTTATTGCTAGATGACTTCTAGATATGGCCAATCACACGTCTTAGTTAAACACATTCATGTGAGGCTTCATATAGCACTGTAATATCTTAGTGGTTGGTAAAGGTAGCTAACAGGGTCTGTTTAAAAAACCACCAATAAATGGTTGTACTATCACAAAAAAAATATAAACCTAGTCCGAGATTTGGTATTGTGGAGATAAGACAAATAGCCAGCATTCGTATGTGCTACCATGGTTGAGTCTTTGTCTTTAGGTACAATAAGCTAAGATTTTGTGTACCTTAGAGTTATATGTCTTAGACACTAGCCACATGCCTTTTAGTTGGAGTTGCACTGTGTCTAGCTAATAAATTTACTACGAATAGCTAAACATAATGCAGCTCCAACCAGAAAGTATTGGGCTGGTGTCAATACTTTACTCAGATACCTCTAAAATACACAAGATCTTAGCTTATTTTACCGAAAGGACCAAGATTCGACAATTGTGCCATTTACTGATGTTGGCTATCTGTTTGATCTTCACAGTTCCAAATCTCAGACTTGGTTTGTGTTTCTTTGCAGTGGTACAACCATTTCTTGATGGTACTTTAAGTGGACATTGATAGCTATCTCTACTAACCATTGAGAGATTATAGCACTTCATGAATCATCACGTGAATGTGTTTGGCTAAGACGTGTGATTAGCCATATTCAAGAAGTCATGTGGCATCAACACTGTTGATACCCTACAATTATCTAAAAAGATAATGCTGCTTGTGTTACATAAATGCAAATGGGTTATGTTAAGAACAATATCACGAAGCATATTGCTCCAAACTTTTCTATCCTCATGGACTCTAGAAGAATTTTGAGGTAAAAAACCTACAAACTAAGTCATGTGAAAATCTAGCTGATTTATTCACTAAGTCTTTGCCAACATCCATATTGTAAAGATGTCTTTGTGGCATTGAATAAGACGACTTAGAAAGATGCAGAGTTTAGTGGAGTAAATTCTTGAATCACAACCCTTAGTATAATCCTGAAGATGCTACAATAATCTAGAAGATTAGAAGTGTCGATGTTCAAGACCTTGAGTCTTTAGATCGAATTTACAAAAATTTGATGATAGGTTTCGAGTGTAACAAGATCGTAAATGAAAATGGGGATTACTTTTTTATTAGTCAAACGGTCTAACAAACTACAATAATTACAGAGTCTAAAGACTAAAAGCTAGATTACAATTGCCGCCTATCGTCTCGTATCATCTCGTCTCCTCTTTAATAATGCGAATGGGCTCCCTATTTATGTTGGATGAAGAGACGGCAATTGTTCTTCAGAGGGGTGTCGTGTAACCGAGGGATGTCATCCCTCTAAATGATGTCTTCTCATCAAAGGGTATCTTTTCTAGAGATAACTTCTAGGTACTTGTGTATCTGTCAAACAACTATCCGCACGGAGACATGTGCAGGTATAACTGCTTGTCCTCGAGCAATTTACTGATCGAAGTGACTATTTCACTGGTCGAGGATGACTAGTGTGAAGCAAAGTTATTGACCACTTTGACTAAACTGATCGAAAACTTAACCGTTCAGATAAGGATGGGCTTCGTTCTATATTATAGGCTTTATGTATTGTAGGCCTATTAATAGAGTATGGTCACGAACAATTGAGGGCCCAAATAAATACAGACTTTTAATCCTCGTAACAAGTTGCACTCTTTTTTCCTTACTAAGTTTTCTTCAATTTTTCTCACATGAAGGTTTTTAACGAGGCAACAAGCATGACACAATATGCAGATGCAGGGCACACTTTTCTCTATCTATTTTTTCCCAGTAGGATTTTTAGGGGAGTTTTTTATGAGGCATGACACGGTATTCGTCCAACATGGGGTATTAAGACATAAACAAACTGTAGAGTATAGTATGTGAATTCCAAAACTATTCTTGAGAGGTTTTGACTATAAATATAGTATTTATTGTATAAGAGATATGAATCAATGAAAAGAAATAGCTGTTCTATATACTGTTTTTAGAATTTTTATTTTAAATAATACAATTTTTTATTAAAATTGCAAAAATATACCTCGATCTCAAAAAGTTACAAAAATATACCTCTGTCACCCGTTCAGAGGGCGACAGAGGCATGTCGCCCGTTCAAAGGGCGAGAGAGGCCTCTTGTCACCCTTTGAACGGGCGATATTTCCTCTGTCCTGCAGCCAGTTCCTAAAGAAAATCATAACTTTTTCATATGATGTCGGATGGAGATGAACTTTATATGACAATTGTAGCTCTCGACGGGATCTACAACTCTGGTATACAAACTTTTTCCATTTGAATCCATTTAGATTGCCAAAAATGGGATAGAAGGTTCAGATCTAAAAACAGATCTGATTTTCAGATCTGAACATTCTATCCCATTTTTTGTTATCTAAATAGATTCAAATTTAAAAAGTTTTATATAAAAGTTGTAGATCCCGTCGAGAGCTACAATTTGCATATAAAGTTCATCTCTTTCCGAGATCATATGAAAAAGTTATGATTTTCTTTAGGAATTGGCTGCAGGACAAGGGAAATGTCGCCCGTTCAGTGAACGGGCGACATGCCTCCGTCACCCTCTCAACGGGCGACAGTGGTATATTTTTGTAATTTTTTGAGATCAAGGTATATTTTTACAATTTGAATAAAAAATATATTATTTAAAAAAAATTCCTGTTTTTATCGTTATGATTGTTTTTCAAATATTCTCGATAACAAGCGATTGGTGCTAGGGTTATCTACGGGATCAGTTTGTTCTTCGACACTAGATACTCCCATATCATTTTTTTTCCACGTAGCTCCCATGACCAGGGTTCACAAAATCGCGGTAAACCGCTCTAATAAAAAAAATGAAAAAATTTATGTGTTGAAAACCGCGGTCGAAAACAGTTGAAAAACCGTGGTTTTCGCAAAAAAACCGCTCGAAAACTGTTTTTAAGAACATTTTTCTCGCGAAAAACAGAGTGCTTTCTCGTGAAAAATCGTGGTTTTGGATTTTTTTTCAATTTTTTTTATTTGTTAACCCTTTAGTTTCTAATGTTTTTAGCAATTTTTCGATTGATTTTTGCGAATTTCGTAGTTATAAGTTTTATGATTTTTTTTCACGATTTCGATTATGTAAACCTGCCCATGGCTTCACGCACGTCTCTGGTGCAACGCTAGCAATCCCAAAGAAACTAGTATAGTGCCTGTGCTAACGCTACGACGGCAGTATACCCGCTTATCAATTAAATAAGAAGATAAGTATGAATACAACACTTAATAATAAAAGAGAAATTTAGAATTTTAAATGAATTTAGAAAGAAAAACGGAACTAAATGGAGGTCGAATGGGCTAAAGCAGGCTTCAAAAGATTTTAAATCAAGAAAGAGAAAGAAAAAGAATTTTCGATTTTAGATTATTTTTGTAGCTTCCACGAGAGAGCACAGCGTGCTCTGTGGGCTTGGCCGGCGTAAGGGGAGGGTGGCTGGGGTGACCGGCGGTCATAGATGGAGTCGGCATCGGTGCGGCGAGATCGCCGACCGATGCTCTGTGAGGAGTCGCGGTTGTGGTGAATTTGTGGGAAAGATGAGCGGTGATGGTGGGTTACCTCCAAAATCCGTGATCTTTACAAGAGAAGCACTTGGGGATTTACGCAATGTGATGGGGTGGAGGAGAGCTTGCCGGCTTTATAGCCCCAAACAAGCATATTTATGGAAACCATAATTTGGGATCAAATCAGTTAGCGGAAATTTTGGCAATAGAGCACGAAATTTGGAGAATTAACACCATAGATGGAAAGAGGAGATTTGGTGCGGGATTGATGGAGCTTCTTTCTTGCTTTAATGGAGGAGGAAGAGAAGAAGCTTCTGCAGTGCGGGCTGCGACTAGAAGAAGCTACAATTGAGTTGCCTTTATTTTTTAAATATAGAAGGATTTTTGAAAAGATAGCACATTAGGTTAAAAATTCTAGAAAAATTCTCAAAAAACTTTCGATTATTTTGTACTTAATAAAATTATTTTCAAAAATTTAAATTATAAATTTGCCGAGTGCTGTGCCATGAGGTCGTGACCAAAGAACCTCGCGCGTCGGCAAAGCCACCAATGGCGACCAGTGGAGCCATTGCGACTGCTTCTCCGTGCCATTGCCCATCTCTCGGTTTCCTTTTCCCAAAGACGTAATGTATGGTCCTTTCCTTTCGGGACGTTTGTTTCCTTTTTCTTGATTCCAGGACGTTTGTTTCCTTTTCCTTGTTGATGCTGGAGGTGAGGGGAGGTTTGTTGTGGGTCACAGGGATGTTTTCGGAAAAATATGGAAAAATAAACTGCGCTCGTCGACCGCTGGATCCGTAAAGAAAAAAAGATAAAAATTAAATAATGCTTTCACGCATTTGGTTCCATGAGAAAAATTGAAAAAAATTAAGCAGCACTTATAGACCGTTAGTTTCTTAGATAAAAAATGAAAACAAAAATTCAGCGCTCTCTGTGCGCTGAAATTAGGCTCTATGGGGCTAGATCTATAAAAAAATCTCGAGAAGGGTCATATTCGGAAAAAAATACAATCACAATGCCAGGACAATAAAAAATTCAATTCTTGTTTCCTTGCATGCGGATCCTCCCTGTTTATTTCCTTGTTTGATTCATACTCCTTCCAAATATGTAGTACGTACAATTTTGGCCAGTAAAAAATTCAAGTCTGGTTTCCTTGTATGCGGATCCTCCTTATTTATTTCCTTGTTTGATTCGCTCTCTTTTCAAATATGTAGGTGGGGGAGGTCTGTTGTGGACCACACGGATGATTAGACACACTAAATAATGGACATCGGATGTGGTGAGTAAAACTGAGGAAAGATCTAAGATGTTCATTTGATGAATCTGAAGTTTCGAGGGCGTTTCTTTGGGTGTGCGAACATTGGGCTATCTCTAATGAGGTGCATTATTTAGGGTGGACATAGAAAAAATTGCTTAGGTGCATTATAAAGGGGTATAGATGGGCATTTAGGGCTCGGACGAGGGGCCAGGAATATTCCAGAAGCCTGTACCGTATTTCTGGATCCGACGACCTTCGAGTCAAACGTGTTACTGGCCGTCCGATCTCTCCGAGCGGCGCACGGACGTAGCTTCAGGAAGGCGCTAAAGCTACGGCCGTGAAACAGACGGCAACGGTGAACAGTTTCAAAAGAGCTAACGTAGGCCCGAGTGGTCCCTATCATATTTTTCTCCAGGCTCCTACGGTGACACGTGGCCACGCGATGTCCATCTTCATGGATTCTTCTCGGGAGAGAGCTTTGCTTGGCAAAATATGGCCGAATCATATAAATCTCTAAATAAGTACGTGCGTCTGTCGTCTACCTGCTGTGTGTTTGTTTTTTACTGCAGAAACTACAGTATCATATTATATAGCTCATATATTTATTTCCCCTCTTATTTCACAGACGTTGCTCAGCTCGGCTAGTAGAGACTCAGCCATTCGTCCCTCAGGTCCCGCGATCCAATCCGGCCTAGCGCAATTTTTGCGCTACTTTTCCTACGAACTTCGTTGATTTGATTGGGCTATGAAACCATGTTTTAAATTTTTAAAACTTTTTTGAAAGGGTCCTTAGAGAATACCCAACCTATCATAAAAAATCGGATCGTGACCAGATTCGTGTGATTTTTAAAAAATCTGACAATACTGCTACTACATTCTAGGCAACCGATTTGATTAGGCTATTAAACCATGTTGTAAATTTTTGAAACTTTTTTGAAAAGGTCTTTGGAGCATACTTAACCTACCAAAAAAAAATTCAGATCATGATCAGACTCGTGTTATTTAAATTTTTTTTGACAATGCTACTACTACATTTAAAGTAACTTCGCTGATTTAATTGAGCTACAGAGTTTGCATATTCTTCAAGATTTTTGAGGAGTGTCCTGGGAGCATGCCGACGCTCCCATAAAAATTTCAGATCATAATCAGACTTTGGCGGGTTTTAAAAGTTCTAACGGTGCTACTAATGTACTTAAAGCAGCTTCACTGATTTAGTTAAGCTTCTAAATTTGTAAATTCTTTAAAACATTTTGAGAAGGTTCTGGGAACATGCTGAAGCTATCATAAAAAATCACGTTATCATCGAACTTGCGTGATTTTTTGAAAAAACTAGCAATGATGCTAATACATGATTTTTTAAAAAAAAACTAACGATGCTACTAATTCATTTCAACCAACTTCGCTGATCTAATTGAGCTACTAATTTTGTAAGCTTCTAAAAATTTATGAGAAGGGTCTTGATGCCGTGCCTGAGCTACGTTAAAAAAAAGTTCCTGAATTTTCAAAACATTTTAAAAGAATAGTTTTTTTTAAAAAAAAAGAGAGATCTTTTCTTAAAAAAAGAGCATTTTTTGTTTTTGTTTTTTACGCATTCAAAAAAATTTCCTCTCCTTGTTAGAACCTCTAACTGCCCCAACAATTATTTTCGTCAGCGGCAACACGAGGATCCGCAGCACATCTACTGCAATATGTATTGTGCATCCGCGCATCGCCGCCAGGTGGAGACCGTCTTTTGGGTAGAATCCGCAAGAAATCACAAATACGGAGTATATATATCCTCTACTTTTCTCTTCTTTTTAATGATATTTTATCAGGTTTAAATAAACTTCTTAAAGCTCTCCTAGTTTAATAGACTAAAATGCTGAAAATCAGATTATACTGCAAAATTATCAATATGCAAGTTTCAATGAGCGCAGCAGTAACATCGGAACACCAGATTCGTCCTGTTTTGCCTCGCAAAATGTATATTTCAAATTAGACATGAGTAGACAACCTGCATAATAAAGCTCACAAGCATTATCCAACTGTTGAAGATGATCGACGATCCTCATGTACACTAATTTATGTCGAATTGAAACTACGTTGAGCCAATGCTGGTACGGATCTATCGTGCTTCGTGTCTGAACTGTGCTGGACCGCGACGGCTCATCGTGCCCTCTGTGTCATGTCATGCCAGCCTGACTCGTCTTCGGCGAGCTTAGGCACGACCATTTGCACTATTGTGACGAGAGAAAAAGAGCTCGAAATGCATGAAGCTGAAGCAAGATTTGTACCTTGCAAAAAGCTGCTCTCTCTCTCTCATCCGTCTCTCGCAATCTCTCTCAGTTCTCTCTCTATCCCGTTGCTCTCTCTCTTAGCGCTCTCTCTCTCCTATATCTCTCAATATCTCTTGCTCTCTCTTTTAATCTCTCTTAGCTCTCTCACTCTCTCTCGTCCGTCTCTCTATGCTCTCTCTCGCCTGTTGCTCTTCGTTCTCTCGCTCGTTGCTCCCTCTCAGCTCTCTCTCTCTCTCTCTCTCAATCTCTCTCAGATCTCTCCCTTTCTCGCCTGTATCTCTCAATCTCTCTCTGCTCACTCACTCTTTCTCGCCTGTTGCTCCCTCTCTCACACACTTGTCTCTCAATCTTTCTCGCTCGCTCTCTCAACCTTGACCATATATGAACATAAATCTCTCTCTATCTCAATCTCTCTCGCCCATCTCTCTTAATTTTTCTCGCTTTCTCAACTTTGACCGTATAAAAATAGAAATCAGGTTCATCGCTGGAAATTCGGCTCCACCCATTCTTCTCTTTTCCTTCTCCTTTTTCTCTTTTCATTTCTTTCTTTTCTTCCTTTTCTTTTCTTTCCCTTTTTTCCATTTTCTTTCCCTTACCCTTTTCTTCTTTCCTTCCTTCCCTTTCTTTTCCCTTATTCTTCGGTTCTTCTTGGCCGCCTGAGCCTCACCCTTACGTCTTCTCACCCAGCTCCCCCATGGCCTCCCCCTCCAACCCCTTGCCCCACCCCCTTCGACCCCCACCGAGCCCCCTCCAGCCCCCCTCCGCCACCCTCACCCCGCCGCATCCCTTGACCCCTTCGCCTCGCTCCCGTTCCCCTTCCCCCCTTGGCCCCTCCACCACCCCCTCCGGCCCCTATCCTCCACCATCGCCCTCAGGAAATCTCTCGTCCCCTCGCCTCCCTCCTCTTCCCCTTCCCCTTCCCCTTCACCCTCCGACGCGGCGACGCCTCCCTCCACCCCCTCGCCTCCCTCGGCGCTGGCGATGTCTCCCCTTCCCCTCTCTCGGCCCTCCCGTTCCCCTCCCTCGGCCCCTCCGCCTCCCCTCCCATAACCCCTCTGGTGCAGGAAGGGCACGACGCAGGACGGCATGACAGGGTGCTGGCGGGGCACGACAGCGCAGCATGACAGGGCTCGGGCGCGGGCAAGGGCGAGGAGGGGCTCAGGTGTAGCACGGCCTTGAGCATGGCGCGGCAAGGGCCTCCTCCCAACGGCCTCCCCGCATCACCCCCACATGGCCGGCCTCCCCCCGACATCCCCACTGCCACCTCCCCACAACACCCACCACTCGACCGCTCTCCTTTCGGCTGTCTGACCCCGTAGCGACGTGCTGTGCTCGTGTTGGCGTGCCAGAGTGCTACTGGGGGCTGTGTTGGCCATATCGGCCTGAGCACAGCCCAGTTTAGCATGCCATGCCTGGCCGCCCATCGTGATTGGTTGGCGGGCCCGGCACGACCCGAGCTTCCATGCAATGTCGGCCTGGCCCATTCACAACCAGGCTGTGCTGGGCTGACCGTGCCACGTGCTAGTCTGAAGAGGGCCGGCCCAGTGCCCACCTCTAGGAGGGCCAGGCTTTTAATCATCAACTTCGGCTTACACTTCCTTAGCATTGGTCGGGCCCATGGTTCAAAATCTCGTCGGTCGAAATTTTGGATTTTCGCCAGGACCGAGATTCCAAATCTCAGCGGGATACAATTTTAAAAGTTGCTATTGTGATTTCGAAAAATTTCAGCGAAATCTCGCTTAATTTCACTAAAATTTCGGCCTTTTGGACCGAGATGATCACAAATTTGACCAGTTTTCATGTTTTTAGGACTGGATTCCACACCAAAATTTTTGTGAAGAATGTCAATGCCTTTTCTGAGGAATAGATGTGAAAATTTTGCAAAAAAATACATATAAAAATTAATGGATGAAAAACCTTAATAGATGAAGACCTAATTACCACTTTGATGACATCATTACTAATGCACAGAGCATTGTCTACTGAGATATCCACACATTTGTAAATTACGACTAGTAGCTAATGCTTTCCATATTGCTAATAGCATATTCAATTACTACTGGTAGCTAATGCTTTCGACGAAGACAGAACTACTACGACATCTCAGTCGTCGACGGCTTCACCGTGTTGATGGACTTCTCGTGCAGCACTGATGACGCCCTCCGGTTAGGGACCCTGGCTACACCGACGCGAGCCACCATCCCAACAAAGGGAAGATCCATACATGCATGGGCTCCAACGACTACCATGTCATCTTCTGCTCATGAGTGATATATTCATAGATACATGCATGCATGGCACCACTGACTCTGAGGCATGGACTGAGTTGATTTTTTTAAAATAATATTTTTTTAATGAAAATTTATAAAAATAATACGTGAAAAATAAAAATAGCAGTTTTACCCCTTGCCGCGCAATGAAATGGTGAGAATCTCTTGGTCGCGCTTTGAAACGGCGATGAACTTCTTGTCGCTATTTGAAACGGCGATTGAGTCTTTGTCGCCGTTTGGAATGGCGACAGAGACCTTTCGTCAATGAGTACTATGTCGCTATTCCACATGGCGACAAAGAAAAAAGGATTTTTTTTAAATAATACATTTTTTTATTTAAGTTGCAAAAATGTACCTTGACCTAAAAAAATTGCAAAATTATACCTCTATCGCTATATGGTTGGGCGACAATAGCGCAAAACACAAAAAAAGCTGAGTGAAATAAAAGGGTGACAGGTCTCTGTAGCCAAACCAAATAAATTGTATAAATGCCCGGTAGGTGGCAGCAAGTACAGTCGGTCCCCATGCCAGTTGCGGGATCTCTAGGTCAGCATTTGCGATCGACCTCGTGTACTAGATCATGTGCTTGTCGACGGTGTCTCCGTGGGAGGAGCAAAACAAGACCCACCCAAACAGCCATAGCAGGTATGCCTCGAAGTGGCGACTGACGACGTACTCCCCCACTCCATCTGCCATTCTCTCAGGCTGCAGAAAGTAACGGTAAGTTTGACAACTACAAGGGAAGAAGAAATAAAATTTAGACAAAATAAATCACACTTACTAGAATTGTACGAGCCACTTCTGCATCGGACCGTGCGCAGAAGTGAAAGGTGTGTACCCATGCTCAGCGGGTAGCACATCAGCGAACCAGGCTAGGAGTTTCGTATGCCAGTCTGGGTGGATGTCGTCAGGCACCATCGCGTCCCCGGTGCAAGGTAGGCCCAGAAGGTAGCTGACGTCCTCCAGTGTTGGCGCCATCTCACTGCACGGGAGGTGAAACGTGTGTGTCTCTAATCGCCAGCGATCGACCAAGCGGTAAGCAAGCTCTTGTTGAACGGGAACCTCCTCAACACGCCACGTCTGTCCTGCGTGTCAGTGATAGTCGTTTGTACCATTCGTGCTACAGGCAGTAACCCTGCCGCTCTCAGTCTGCAGGAAAATACTTTAAGAATGATTGTTCCACACGTACAAGACATCGTAAGGCAACTATTGGAACAATGCACTAACCTGGGAATCCATCGCGAGTCGAGCCACCAGGCTCTCATGGGGTCCGCAAGCTTAGGGCGGAAAGCTCTAATGGCGGCTCCCCGTTAGGAGGTGGCAAGGTGGCTAAGCGGCTCCAGTGACTCACGTCTATCACTAGGTCAAGCAACTTGTACTCATGGACATCGCCATACCTGCAATTCAATAAAACAATGTTAGTACGAATTCAAATACACAAAGAAACTGAATACAGTAATTACAAATGAAACTTGAGTACAACATCATGACGTATAAATTCGAATACATGAACTAACCATACTAGTACACCTTTGTCCATACATGCATTACAAATACGAATTAGACACTTATTGAACGCAATAATTACACATGTAATGTCCATACATGCATTACACATACTATGTCCGTACATATATTACACATGCTATGTCCAAACATGCATTACACATACAATAATTTCACGACCTCTAAACCGTCGGGCAATACTTGAAAGTGTGCACCGACTCGTTACAAACTGAACATGTCATTCCTTATATACCTCGTCTGTCGCCTCCCTAAGCCTTTCAGCCTCTTGACATCAGGAACCCACCGTGTATCCTCCCATCTCTGATGCTCCGTAAATAAACCCAACACTCGAGAACCTTAAATTTCTCCACTCAAAGTTACCGTCACCGCTTCTTTATTGAAGAATTGTGACAAGAATATATCCGGATCTATACAGATTGTTGAGCAGGCAGCCATAACGTGTGAGCATAGCCTGTGTAACAGACGAGGCTTGTTGCAGCTGCAGGCACGTGTTTGCCTATGTAGGATGCATTCGTGAGCAATTTTTCGTCAGTTCGTCTCACGATCGGCTTTCTCTTTACACAATACCTTGAATTAGGGCCGGCTCTATAGTTTGGGAGGCCTGTGGCGAATTTTAGACAACGGGCCTACACTCTATAGGCTATAATGAAGTAATTTCAGACAACAGCCCTATGAAAAATATCTAGAACTATTATCAGTAGGAAACACAAGATTTAATTCCCTTGTAGGCCCCTTTTCAACTAAAATGTCTCTTGATTTATTATCAAGATTATCCCATGTTCTAGGGTCATAAGTATCTAATGGTGAAGCTTCCTGTTCATCAACATTTGGATCTTTAGTATTAGAAGAATTTGGTAAATTTTCATGCACAATCAAAGTTCCAGCATACTGATTGGCATCATTTTCTGCAATAAGATTTTCATCATGTTGTTGTTCGACAACATTATCAACACCCAAGTCCTCAGTATTCTCATCAACAACATTCCTCAATATGAATTTATGTATAGCACCCTTTTGAGATTCAATTAACTGATCTACTTGTTTCCTTTTTTTGTTTTTCACAGCCAGATAAATGCTTTTTAGGCAACATCGTTATAACATAACAAGATTGGCAAAGAAAGGAGCAAGAACACCTGAACTATGCGAATAAATTGACAGAAATCTACTCATTATTGGATCATCCTTGTCTTGTTAGGCTTGGTCCCCAACTCTGTGAAACAACATCTTGTATGAGTATTGTAAACAAAAAGAAACAACTAGTGAAGAATTAGAAAGGAATAAAATAGATTGACAATGGAAAATGAAGCATACATTTCTCACATAGAAAAAAAACTTTGCTTACCTGCAAGGCTACATATCTGTAATTGTTTACTGTGTGCGGCTATGCGCTTGTGCTATCACTAAGCCACTAAGGAAGTATTTATAAGTGCAAATCAGAAAATACAAAGGGCAAGACAAATTTAACCCTAACCAACGATTCTTTGAGGCTTGATGATTTCTGATGGGTAATTCCATTGGGAAGTGGAAAAATTGAAGGCCAAATCGAAGAAATCGTCTCGACGGTGATGTCCATTGATGGCAACATCGATCGTATTTGGGGGAAGGAAAGAAGTGGAACAGCGACGGCGTTTCAGAGAAAAGCATCGAAAGGGATTAAGTCTCTCACGCCTCATTGGTCTGAGAAAAGCATCGAAGGGATCAGGTCTCTCAAGACTCATTGGCATGGGCCTGGGCCTTGTATTTCTTACGATGAGTAATGAGTTCATTCCTCACCTTTTATTCTGTTAGCTGTTGCTTATCTGTTTAGTAGGTATGGGCCAATGGGATTCACAGATTGGACTGACCTACCAATGTATACTAGTGAAGGAAAGGATGCACAAGGTTTGGGCCCCTGTTTGTGTTGGGCCCTAGGCCGTCGCACTTCTCGCACTGGCTCAGGGTCGGCCCTGCCTCGAAACGAAGCTCTCTCGTGCCCATCTTCAATGCTCTATGCATCTCCCCCTTGCCTTTCTCCTCCATGTATTTACAAATCACCTCGGAGTATTTCACATCAAGATTACTCATGCGGACTAACGCCCTAGCATAGCGATCCACGAAGTATTTCGCAATACCATGAAGAACACCTTCCACTATAGCAACCAGAGGAAGGGGTTTTAGTCCTCGTATGACCCAATTGTAAACCTCAGCCAGGTATGTCGTCATAGCCCTATAGCTGGCACCATCGGTATCATAAAGCAATGCCCATTTCTGCTTAGGCTCATGCTCTATCCATTCAGAGAATCATTTCGTGGCCCTTCCGTTCCTCCGGACCAAGTGCGGAGGGTCTGTGGGTAACACTTCTAGCGCTACTGGGGCCTCCTCTGTGCCAGGCATTGCCCTCTTCGTTGCCTCTGTTGTATGCCTTGATGTTAGCTTATCCAACTTCTTCCACTGTGCATCAAACTTTCTTTGTTAGTTCTGGTCGCACAACCTCTTAAAAAGCTTCATAAGCTCCTTGTAGAAGTTGGCACCCATGTGCCGCTTGCACCACTTACTTTGTAGATCAGACCACGGATGTGTTTCTTCTTCACCTTCCTGCAACTGCACGACCGCCTTCAACAGCCCGGGATGCCGATCGTGTATAACACACACTCCAAGCCGCTGACCCACGACGCCGGCTTTCACGTTCCTTAGAAACCAGAGCCAGCTTTCTGTGTTCTCACCCTCAACGAATGCAAGCACTACAGGAAGAACCTGGTTGTTGCCATCTACTCCTATGACTGTCAATATATGGTCTTTATACTTCGCAATCAAGAATGTCTTGTCCACTCATAACAATGGTCGACAATGTCTGAACGCGTTGACGCAAGCACCGAAAGCAAAGAATGCCCGCTTGAGTACCATCCTCCCAGGGAAGCACTGCGAGGGCTTCTCACAAATATCAATATAAGTTCCAGCATTCCTTTCCTTGATCACCTCAAGCATACCTGGTAGGTTCTGATATGAGTCTTCGTACGTACCAAACCTTGTCTCCAATGCCTTCTGCTTCGCTCTTCATGCCTCCGCATAGCTTATCGTGTACTGGAACCTCTGCTCTATTGCAAGTATGATGGCACGTGGCTCCAAATCCAGGTTGTCCACAATCTCCCCATATATTACATTCGCAACAAAGCTTGAAGATAGATTTCTATGCGATTAGGTAGACTCCGTCAGCACACATGTGTGTGGGACGACTATAGAACACTTCCAATGGTATCCCAGTTAGGCTGGTATGCATGCATACGCCATGGGCAACCCTCTATCTGGCATCTGACATCATACACTCGCTGATCTGACTTCATAACCTTAAAGGTTCTACGAAGCGACACTGCCTATGTTGTCACTGCTTCCTGAACCTCAAACTTATTCTCGTAAATTGTATCTTGCCTTACCTCATTTCGATCGGACTTCCATGCGAAGTATTCACCCTCGTTGACCACTAACTTATCGAATTGACTTTCACCCCACTCTGCAGGGAAATGCTCTTTATCGTCTTCGTCGTTACTCAAAGTCTCGTATTCGTGGTTCTCTGCCTTCATCGCTTGAACCAACGATTCAATATGTTCTCCCTTGTCTACCACATCTATTAGTACCTGCATATCTGGTATTGGAACATCAACTTCCTCGCTTTGCACACCCTCATGACTCGAACTAACATCCTGTCTCACTAAGCATTATCCGGTTCGACTGCTCTCCCCAACTTCCTCTAGTTCATCACCAACAACCTCCTGCATCGTATGTCCGACATTTGATTTTTGAAATGCTTGCGCCAATAACACTAATGGCCAACCTCTCTTAGTTGCCAATCTTACATATGAGCTCCAGGACTTCGGCCACTTCAATTCCACTAACACCCAATACGTGCAATCTTGTCTTCGACACCCTACTCCATGCAGCTTGAGGTCATGCAATTCACAATCCAGCGAGAACATGTGGTACAACCATCTCATAACCGTGCCCCATGAACGCTCCCTGGCACATGACAGTCCAGCCACGACACTTGAAAAATGACTAAGTTCCACCCCTTGTGCACCCTTGTGCGGAACCCCTTCTCCGTAGTGTATTTTAAATTGTACTTGTTCATCTATACCTATCAACCATTTTAGGAATTTGTTAACATGTGCACAACAACATAACACTAACATCTTTCAAATTCTCAACCTTTCCATACTTCTAGACCTACATACCACGACGACGTACTCTACACTACTTCAAACAACTACCGCACCATACCAACATTAATTTTTTCATGTAAATAGTATCTCACATAATTCTTGCGGTTTTTTATGTTCATAACTATTGTTACTCTATACAGCTAATAACATACATACCTTAATAATTCTACGCCAACTTATCAATGTAACAAAACTATTACCTGTCTACACACCTAATTACTAACAGAACTAAATAATATGATATTTAAGTCATATGCGTAATTAACTATTGTTACTCTACAACACTAATTACTTACAACCCTAATTAATCTAGTCTCTATATCGTATATCTAAATCCTACAAACCTAATTACATACTAATCTATTTAATCTGATCACTAAATTGTATTACTAAATTTAAATTTAAATTATTCGTACAAATTTTACCTGCACAGATGACGAATCTTCTTCTTCCTTCTCCCCCTTCTTCCTCTCCTCCTCTCCCTCTCCTCCTCTCCCCCCTCTTCCTCCTCCTCCTCCTCCTCTCCTCTCCTCTCCTCTCCCCTCTTTTTTCTTCGACGGTTCTCTTCTCTTTTTTCTCCGACTCCGTGATTTTTTCACCTCAGTTGAATGAGAGGTGGAAGGCCAGGGGGTACTTTTTACCGTTGGCGACAGCTCTCTGTCGCTAGTCCAACTGGCGACAGCTCTCTGTCGCTAGTCCAACTGGCGACAGAGACTTAATCGTTGTTTCTTCTGGTGACTGAGCTCAGTTGCTAGTTTAAATAGTGACAGCTCAGTATTTTTGCAAAAAAAAATTTGGTATATTATCTACGTAAATTTTCATTAAAAAAATATTATTTAAGAAAAAGTTCCTAAGCCATTCATGGCATATATACGATCGACTAAATTTACGATGTTTTATGTGAAAATATTTAGTATTTTGTATTCAAACAGATAGAAATTGTAGATAAATATTTGCATAATTTTTCATATTTTTTTAGCCTTGGGCGACCATTTCACAAGGGGTTGAAAATGGCCGAAATTTCAGTGATTTTGGCCGAGATTTTAGCTTTTTGGAATGAGATGATCATAAATTCAATCGGATTTCATGTTTTTTGGATCAAAATTTACACTAATTTTTTGTGGTGAATTGTAATACCTTTTATAAAGAATACATGTGAAAAATTTGCAAATTGTTATTTTTCAAAATTTCATATTTTCCCTCGAAAGGATATGATGTTTCTCTCTACATTTCGAACTGCATGCCAATAGTGATAATAAAAGAATCAAGACATTCAACCAGAAGACGTCATTTTTATTTAATTGATCACTTCATGCTCGAGACAAAGCAAATACCTTGGCAAGCTTGCAACTTAATGTGATTAAAGGTCATGTGCATCAAGGAAAGAAACTCAGATATATAAGACTGTTAGATTATTTTATATGTAAATACTTAGTATTTTGCTTTCAAACAGATAGAAAATGTAGATAAATGTTTACATGATTTTTTTATATCTTTTCCTAATTTTTCTACCCTCGGAAGTTCATTTCATAGGAGGTTGAAAAGAGCCAAAATTTTGGTCAGTTTTGTTGAAATTTTGGTGATTTTGACCGAAATTTCGGTTTTGTAGGCCTAAAAAATACTGGATTTGAAATTTAGTTTTTAAATTTCTGCTGGATTTTGACCGAAATTTTGAAATCTCACCGTAATTTCTGATTTCAACCTCTCTCGAGATGGTAAAAACGAAATTTAAAACCTTGGTTAGGCCGAAGCAAAATCCAACTAGCACAAGTCTAACATGAACAGAACCTGATCGCTGTAATTTATCCGTACTGTTTTGGATAGTGCTTAAAATAACACAGTTTTGTGAGAAAAGTGAGAGAAAGGAACAAACGAATTACAACGATGTGTAGTCTCTCATATGCATGAACCGGATAATATATTGTAAATGAATGTACAAATTCTATGGTCAAGTCACACATATCGATCCCATAGGTTATGTTAACCAATAATTTTCAGAGCTTTATACCATCATTATTTGCTGTCGCCTATCAGCTTTCGTAGGGTTGGACTTTTGAGTGGATAATGGCTATTACTCCTTTCATCATAAATAGTTATCATTTTAGATATAGTTTTAGTCAAACTTTTAAAACTTTAACAGTTAATATCTTCTAAATATTTGAATTAGATATATAAAAAATTATATATGTATATTTGTCACAAAAAAATACTTAAATAATATTATAATTTTATTTAATTTTATAAATATATTATAATAAAAAATAGTAGTAAAAATGTATTTTAGAGACTATAATTAACGATGTCTAAATGGATAAGTGAGTACGTAACTAGCGACCAACTGCGAAACAAGAACTAGACACGTCTGTCGGGCGCACGTAAGTACTCAAACCAATTCCTCCACACTTCCGTCGGTGCATGCCGCGCATCACCGGCTGCAGCGGCGACTCTTGCGCACGTCCACGCGCACGCCGCTGCTCATTCGGACAACACTAATCTGCCCCGGTTTATCCGTGCGCGCGGCACCGCTCCCCGCCGCGGTCGGTGACCCTGACGGCCAGACGCGCGCGGTCGCTACGTACGGTACCCATCTCGGCCATAACGTACGTCCCTGTTAAGAAACTCTAATAGCCCATTGGAAGGCTCATATGGTCCCTTAGCCAAAACCCTGGATGAGCGCTATAAAAGGAGGAGGGGTCCCCCCTATGTACAAGAAATCATTAGCAATAAAGAATTCCAGCAGTTGCTCTCCCTAAACACGTGTCTCTCTCTCTTTCTGTTCTCCACTTCAGATCTGCTCGGGAACCCCGGACTATTCGATAGCGAGGTTCCTTAACACGTTATCAGCACTAATTGCTCTACGGAGATCAAAATTGAAAAGGTGAGAAGAGATGGGTTTCGGCGATTGAATCTAATCGCTGTTGTTTTCTATGCATGCATCTAACCTACGCATCCGTACTGTTTTATTTTCATCTCGTGGCACGAAGCTAGAGATGGCTCGAAGCTACAGTACAAGTTTTTTTACTGTTCATGCAAGAAAAAAAAAGGGGGCCGTTGCTTCGGTTTGCACTCCCGCAGGTGTCGCCGCCGCTTATCGGGCGCACTGGTTTGTCGCCGCCGACGCGTGTGCCGGCATCGCCATCGCCGCGCGCCGCCTCGCCGGCTCGCAGCCGCCTCGGCGCGTTCGCCCGAGGCCACATCCCGCCGACTCGACGCCCCGGCCTCACGACGCAAAGACGTCGCTCGCCAATAGTTGTTTTCGCCCCGTGCCGCCGCCGACGCGGCCCGTCTTTGCCGCGCCAAGACGGCCGCCATGGCCGCTGGGCCTCCGTGCCGCCGCGCGCCTCGGCCTCCGCTCGCGGTCGTCACCGCGACGTAGCCGCACTCCATCGCGCCGCAAGACGCCCTCGCCCGCAGCCGCCCGCCCGACGCGCTGCCGCAGCGCCCGAGGCGCCTCGCCTCTCGCCTCGCGCCGCTCGCGGCCGCCCGAGGCGCCCACGGCCTCATCGCCTCGCGCCGCTCGCGGCCTGCCCGAGGCGCCTCGCCTCCTCGCCTCGCGCCGCTCGCAGCCGCCCCGAGGCCGCTCCTCGCCGTCTGTCTGTGCGCTCGCAGCCGGCCGAGACCACTTCGCGCCCGACCGCCCGGTCGCCTCGCCACGCGCCAGCTCTCGATCCGGCGTCCGCTGCCGCCGCCGCCCGGCCCGAGCTTTGCTCGCGCCGATGGTCGCTGCCCGAGCCTCGCTCCGCGGCGCCGTCGACAGTTCGAGCCTCGCTCCCGCCGCCGGCCACAAGAAGATGCGCCTCCGCCGCCTCGGGCCGGTCCCTCACACCCGCAGGAGAAGGAAGAAGAGAAAAGGGAGAGGAGGGCGCAAGGAAGCGCTGGCGGCGCAAGCAAGAAAAAAGAAAAAGGGAGAGGGCGCTGGCGGCTAGGGCTTGGGAACCCTAGCCGCCGGTCCTTTATGGGCCAGGCAGGCACGGCTGAGGGGCCCAAAGGCCAATTCGGCCGAAGAAAGAAAAAAAAAGAAGAAGAAGAAAAAGGGAAAAAACAAAATGCAGAAAAATTGCAGAAAATTTTGAAAGATTGCCAGAAAATCAAGAAGATTTATTTGGCTCTGTTTTTAATTTTTCTTGCTCTATTTCTCTGTTTTATGAATTTTCTTTATGAATTTGAATCCGTTGTTTTATTTAATATATTGCAATGCATATGAATTTATTTTCTGTACTTTATGCTTATTGCAACCATTTTCTATTAGATTACACGCAGTAATCTAATGTCGGAATTTTGAAATCATGAAGATGTCCGGCATCGTGAATCGTGAGTTTGAAGAACTGGCCCCGCACGGTCAGAACCACCTCACTTGGGCATCGGACGTGAAGATCGTTCTTGGGGCAAGAAGCTCGCGTCGCGATTGGTCAGAGTCCTTGCAGGACGCGAAACCTACCGTCGAGCGTAACGATCAAAGTCTTGCATGTAATTTGTACTAATCTCTCCTATGTGGCAAGAAGATCACCGATGAGGAGAAGATTGGGAAAACTCTCTCTACCTTCCACCTAAATGCTATCCAGAGTGCACGCAGCTATCGTCAGACGCATACAAGGAGTATAGCGAATCGATTGATGTAATGCAAGTTGCGGAATCGTGAGACGATGTTCTACGAAGAACTATGTCTCACTGACCACCGGAAGGGCACCGACACGTGGTTAATGCCAATAGCTATAAGGTGAGAAAGCCCATTCATAGAAAGAAGGGCGCAGCAGGTGAAAAGAGAAGTTTCGTGCCAAGGAAAAGTCCAAAGCCCGCTAATGCATGAATCGCATTATTTTTTTAGATTATGGTTGTTAGCATTTTCTTTGAATAATGAATAGTAAGCTCTAGAAGAGCATACTTCTCTCATGAATATATATGCAATTTATTCTTTATCCCAAAGATTCTTTCATTTACAAGCAATATTTGAATTATAATGCCTCTGCTTGATTAGAATTATATTTCTTTTATCTAAAAATCGTAGCGCCTAAATGGAAGAGATATGCATTGTTGATAGTGGCACAACAAATACCATCTTAAGAGAGTCTAAGTATTTCCAATGATCACGAAGAACGCTGAAAGATTACTACGATCGCAGAAGCGACTCATATGTAATCGGCTCAGAAGAGCCACAATTATATTGCCTATGGGTACAACTTTGGTAATTGAAGAAGCCCTTTGTACCTCGAATCAACGCGCACTCTCTTAAGCTTTAAAGACATTCGCGCCAATGGTTTTCACGAGAAACCAATGAAGAAAATGGCAAAGAATACTTGTGCATTATGAAGCACGCAGTATGTGGAAAATGGTATTAGAAAAATGTCCTCATATGAATCTGGGTTGCACTACACGAATATCCATGCACCCGAAGTGTATACTTCCTTGAAGACTGTTTTTAGAAGCTCTGTATTATTTTCTTTATGGCATGGTAGATTAGGTCATCCTGGTCTTAGAATGATGAGAAATATAGTGAACAACTCACGTGGTCATGGCATTAATGTTAAAAATTTCCGAATCATGAAGATTTTGTGTGTCCCGCATGTGCCACCGGAAATTAATAACTAGACCCTCTGTCATGAAAGTGCAAAGTGAAATCCTGAATTCTCGAACGCATCCAGGGGATATTTGCGGTCCGATTCAGCCCGTCGGGCCGCTTCGATACTTTATGGTGCTCATCGATGCTTCCTCGAAATGGTCGCATGTATGCTTGTTGTCAACAAGAAACCATGCTTTTGCAAAGTCGATCTCGCAGATCATAAGAATTAAGAATGCTTTCCCGATCATCGCGTGAAGTCCATTAGAATGGACAATGCCGAGAATTTACTTCAAAGGCATTTGATGATTATTGCATCGCAACAGGATAGCATTGAGCACTGCATCGCACGCCCATACGCATAATGGACTAGCGTAAGCACTAATAAAGAGAATTAAGTTCATTGCCGCACCGCTTTTGCAGAGTTGTAACTTGCCCAACACTTGTTGGGGACACGCACTCTCGCACGCAGCAAAGACTTATCAATTTCGCACCATCGCCTACAACATCCATTCTCCTATGTAGCTTGTGCACGGATCATCCCAAGGTCTCCCATCTTAGAAAATTTGGGTGTATGGTATATGTACCTATACCACCCCTCGTGGATCGCAATGGGCCCTCTCCGCAAGTCCGGGATATACGCTGGTTATGTGAGTGCATCCATAATCGTATTTGGAACCCATGATCGAGACTTGCATACACCCGATTCATTGATTGCATCTTTGACGAGGATCGTTTCCGTCATTAGGGGAGGAAATCAACCTTTGGATCAAAAATGCCGGAAATCATATGGCATTCCACCGATCCCCGCACATGACCCCGCACTAATGAAGCAAATCAGAAGTCCGGAAGATAATTGATTTGCGAATTTAGCAAATGAACCGCTGATCATTTTGTGATCCAAGGGCGTGGTTAAGTCGCATGTACCAGCAAGAAATGCACCGAGAGGGTGGAAATACCAAAGAAAATAGAAGGTATCCTCACTGCTCAGAGGCCTCAAAGAAAAGAACAGAAACCTGCTCCTCAAACCCAAAGTACCCGGAGACGCTTGGAGAAAATCTGGCAGAGGACTTACCACAACCAATCACGAAAATGCCCCAAGGAAAGAAGGGGAGCGCTTGAGACTGCACCGGAAAGAAGCCAACGGAAAAGGCAATTCTAGACTTGAATCTTCCATCAAGGAAGCCGCGGAAATAATGTGTGCGCACACATAGGCGATGAAAGCTAAAGGAACTTGCTCTGCGATAGGAAAAGCAACAAGAGCAAGTAGAAGTGCATGAAGCACCCCATGAAGAAATGGCCATAAACTTTGTAATAACAGGAGAATCCTCAATAGAGCAGCAATACCAACATTGATGCATACTTTGCAAAGAAGATTGCCTCGATCATTGATCATGATCCCGAGCTCGCATCTCGCAGAGTGCAAGAAAAGGCTAGATTGGGAAGAATGAAAAAGGCAATCATCTGCAGAGTTAGTCTCTCGAACAAGAGAGAGGTGTTTGGGCTCAGATGCCGCACACCTCCCCATATAAACCCCGTAGGTCACAAATGGGTCTTTGTTCGTAAGAGAAATGAAAACAACGGTTGTAAGGTACAAAGCAAGGCTTGTAGCTCAAGGTTTCACTCAACGCCCCGGAGTTGATTATGAAGAAACCTATTCTCCGGTCATGGGAGGAATTACCTTTAGATATTTGATCTCAATGGCGTCAACTTGAAGTTGAGAATGAAGCTAATGGATGTTGTCATAGCATATTTAGTATGGAAACTTGGATTCGAGATATACATGAAAGTACCTAAGGAATTCCTATCCCAACCAAGATGGAGCAAATAGAAACTCAGACAAGTGTGAAATTGGAGAAATCACCGTATAATCAAGCGATCAGAAGAATGTGGTACAATCGCTGAGTGACTTTCTCGCAAGAAAGGCTACACAAACAAATAAGATTGTCCATGTGTGTTTATACAATGATCCCGAATGGATTCTCAGATAATCTCCGTCTATGTAGATGACTTGAATATCATTGGGACGGATGAAGAAATTGAAGAGGCATGCTCATACTTGAAGTCCGAGTTTGAAATGAAAGATTTGGGTAAAACCAAGTTTTGTTTAGGCTTGCGGCTTGAACATGTCCAAGGAGGAATCTTGGTACATCAATCAACCTACACACGTAAAGTGTTGGAAAGGTTTGGTTTTGAAAAGTCATATCTCGCAAAGACTCCAATGGCTCAAGGTCATTCCAAGCGCATCTAGACCCATACTGCACCTAGAGAAGAGGGAGGAAGTCCCGGGAGCAGAATTCCCAGATCCGAGTGCAATTGAGCGCCATGTACCTTGCGAATAGCACTAGGTCGACATTGCATTCGCAGTGAATTTGCTAGCTCGATGATAAAGGCGTAACCCACCAAAAGGCATTGGAAAGGGATCAAGGACATCTTCCGCTACCTCCAAGGAAGCAAAGACCTCGATGCATTCTTTAGAAGAAATAATGAATTGAATTTGGTTGGCTATGCCGATGTCGGGTATTTATCGCACCAGATACCGGCAAGTCCCAAACCGCTATGTTTTCCTATGTGGAGGAACGGTAATTTCTGGAAGTCGTCTAGCGCACTCTTGTCTCAACGCCGACAAACCACTCGGAAATCATCGCTTTGTATGAAGCATCTCGTGAATGTGCATGGCTCGGAAGAATGGTTCACCACATCCGTAAGTCATGTGGTTTGAACATTGAGCAAACTCCACGATAATCTATGAAGATAATGCACTTGTGTTGCCCAAGCACGATGGGTTATGTGAAGAGCAATCTCACGAAGCATATCAACCCCAAGTTCTTCTATGCTCACGAATTGCATAAGATGAACGAGATCAAGATATTGCATACTAAGTCATGTGAAAATCTTGCAGATTTGTTCACTAAATCACTCGCAGCGTCTACCTGTGAAAGGTGCGTGGAAGGAATTGGGATGATGAGACTTAGAGAAGTGCAGATTTCAGGAGGAGATATGTCACATACTCCCACATGAATCCTGAGTATGAATTATGAATACCCAATATGAATCTTAAAGAATAGCAATTGAAGTTGGGAGAATTGTACTCTTTTTCCTTAGCAAGTTTTTCATGAAGTTTTCTTGCATAAGGTTTTTAACGAGGCAATTCGTGCAACATTGTAAAGCGTATGCTATGTACTCTTTCTCCAAGTATTTTTTCCACTGGGTTTTTCTGGAGTTTTAATGAGGTATATGCATCTCGCGGCAAAGGGCCCAAGGGGGAGTGTTAAGAAACTCTAATAGCCCATTGGAAGACCCATGTAGTCCCTTAGCCAAAACCCTGGATGAGCGCTATAAAAGGACGAGAGGTCCCCCCTATGTATAAGAAATCATTAGCAATAAAGAATTCCAGCAGTTGCTCTCCTTAAATACGTGTCTCTCTCTCTTTCTGTTCTCCACTTCAGATCTGCTTAGGAACCCCGGACTATTCGATAGCGAGGTTCCCTGACAGTCCCATCCGATGAACGTACGTGGCCTCGTCGTATGCCGCGTTGGAAGCTCGGGCGAGGCGACGCGTGGGGGCCCGCGCGCGCGGCGTGGAACGGAGGGACAGCTCGGCGAATCGCGAGCCCGTGTCGGCCGCGAACCACGCGGGTCGATCTGCCACGAAAAAGCTGACCCCGTACGGACGTGGCGAGTTGGGGTAATTGCGGTGGCTAGCTGGTCGGTCGGTTTATATAGGATGTACCGGTACGTGCGTTCGGTTGGGAGTTGTGACGCGTTAGAAACGGGGAACCGAACGATGCGCGGCCGCGCGGCACACACGCACAGGATGTATGTTGGCGCGCGCGGCAGAGGAGGGGTTTCATCCACAATTTGTGCTTGGATAAGACGAGCGGCCGGCGGTTTGCGTCGGCCGTACCGCCGATACTGCGCATAGACCGATCGACGTGACATATTTGGGGATGTGTACGTGTCGACGGACTAATATCGAGATTCATGGTAAGAAAAAATTCGTGCCTATCCACGTATTATATATTCGTCCATTCACGAATAGTTTTTATCTTACAAATAGGTGGTCAAAATTTTAAAACTTTGATTGATAATATTTTTTAAAATACTTAATTTGGATATATAAAAATCATATGTGTGAATTTGTCTCAAAAAGTACTATCATAATATTATAATTTTGTTGAGTTTTATAAATATAATAGAATAGAAATTAGTGGTCAAAGCTGTGTTTTGGAGACCGTATCGATGTCCAAAATGACAATTATTTATGTCCGAAGGGAGTAATTATGTATTTTCTGTCTATTATTACATTATTAAAATGATAGAAAAAAAATTCATTATGTTTGCTCTTAAGAGCAGTAAATTCCCACGTTAATTGGTACAAAAGAAAGATCTACACCGTCAATTTGTGGTGGGTTCAGATTACAACGATCTAGATTAAAAGAAAGGGTTGATGTCAAATATCATCTAGAAATAACTGAAATTTGAAGTAGGAAATGAAATAAAATTAGGAACTTGATTTCCGTAGTATTCATCAGCAAAATCACTAAGTAAATATCATCATAATAATTAAATAAAAATTAGCAATTGGATTTGTATAAGAATTCAAACAAAAAACGAAAATTCAAAAAAAATAGCATTTTGATTATACTAAAAATTCCAAAGTAAAATCCCTAAATAACAGTAACTAGAATAAATTTAAAAAAAGAGCAATCGGATTTGCATACAAATTCCAACAAAAAATAATTGAAATTGGTAATACAAATATAAATTTGCAATTTGATTTCTGTATAACCAAGATAAAAATACCTAAATAACTAAAATTCAGAATAAACTAAATAAAATCGACAATTTAATTTGTAGATGAGCTCCAATAAAAACAACTGAAATTTTGAATAAAAATAAAAGTTATAATGAGGATACCACAAATGGTATCAGATCAGACCATGAAAGAGTGCACTAATAGCAATCTACCCTTCTAACACCCTAAAATTTATAAATTATTATTTAAGCATTTATTTTTGATTATCTGAGATTTTTCCTGGATTTGTAGCATTTTATAAATGATTTATGTTATTTTCAAATTTAAATAAATAATTTAATTGAAAAAATTAAATCCAAATCATGTTGTAAATAATTATATTAAGTTCAAAATACCTCAGGAAATTTATGTGAAATTTTCCTAAAATTTTGAACTCTATTTGTTATTTTCTAAAAGCTTCTTTTTTTTATCTATACTTATTTAAATTCAAAAATTAATTTAAAATACTCAAATTTCTCTCGAGTTGAAGCCCTTTTCTCCCTGGCCCATTTTCTTTTTTTTGGCCCGGCCCTCTCTCTTTTTCCTCTCGGCCCGCTTGGCCTACCCGAGCCAACCCCAGGCCACCAGCCTAGCCAGCCGCCCTCGTTTTCCCCTCTCTTCCCCTCACCAGCAGGTGGGCTGGCCCACCTGTCACCTTTTTCTTCAACCTTACGCCCTCTCTTTCTTCCTCCATTAACAATCGGCCAAGCTTCAAAATTTCGTATCTCTGCGCTCCAATTTCCTTACATTCCTTCGCAAACCAAATCCCCAAACCTTCCTTTCCCATTCCAGACCAAATTTTTCCCAAACCTCACACCAAATTGTCATTACCTTCCGTCCGGCTACTACCACCACCGTGCTGGTTTCCTTCCCCTCCGAACCTCTCCTTCCCTATAAAAGACACATGTTGGCGCTGAAAAAGAGTCAACCGGCTTCAACACACACGAAAGCCAGGTTCAATTAGGTTCATGGCGTGCCATTCGATTTGATCCTACAATAGGCAAGATTGGTCCAAAATAAGTGTTCTCAACCGATCTGATGAACAATCGGTCAGATAGATCTAAACAGCTTTACAGCCAATTAGATGATAGGTAAAGATCTATTTTTTTTTTAAAAAAAGGCGATGCGCAACAACATCAGTATAAAACAAACTTGGGATAACTTGGTGTACATCGAAGATGATCATAATCGACGATGCGTAACTTTATTGATCAAAAATGAATTACAAAGAGAGATTCTAAATTACAAAAGCTACTCCTAGTCGAAAGAAAGTAAATAAAAGTATATGCGAGTTGTTTGATTCTTGTGTTGTTTTTCTTCGGCTCGCCTCGAGTCCCTTTATATAGCGTGCAGACTGATAGTATCCCTCTCAGATCTGTCACAAATCATGAATTGTATCGCCTTATATATGACTGATTTGTAAGGCTAAGTTAAAATTGGATATCTATCCAATATCAGTTCAAGTAAGGAATTCTAGTGCTAACACCACCCCTGGACTGTCTCTCCCTACTCAACCCATTCCTCTACTTGTCTCGCTCTCGTGCCTTCGTTTGCCCGAAACGCGAAGTCCCAAATTCATCTTCCTCGACGCCAGAATCGTGCCCTCGTGATCTCCCAAACGCCCTGAAACACCATCTTCCGCGTTGTACATGTCACGAGGTGCAAAAGGCCCTCCTCTTCCATTCCCTGGTTCCCCTCCTCCCCTCGCCAGATTTCACTGTTTTCCCGAGCCGGTCGCCACGCCTTTTCCTCATGCATGCAAGACCGCCTAGCCCACGCAATGCCGCCATGGCACGATGGCTCGCCGCAGGGTCTTCTGTTCCCTTCATCCCGCCTCCCGCCTAAGCACTACGCTCTGGCCATGCGCACCCTGCCTTGGCTGTGCACCAAGTTCATGGTGCACCGGCCCGGGCCATGGATTCAGTCACAAGGACTGGGCCCACGTGTCATAGACCAGTACCTTTTTTTGTTTAAAAATAATTCGGCCAAAAGGAAAAAATTCAGTCGCTGACATCAAGCTTGCACAATAATCCATATTTTCTTTAAAAAATAATTCTAATATTCTAAAAAATCCTTTCTCTCTCATTTTCTTGATTTAAATCTTCCAGGAGTTCATTATCTTTCATTCAAACTCTGATCAACTCTATTTTCTTTCTAAATTCATCTAAAATCCTAAATTACTTATCTATAACAGTTTAGAATTTTATCTGAATTTATTTCTTTTGACGAATAGATCTTGGGGAGTCGAAAGAGTTCCCCATCGATGATTTTGAACATCAACCATTCGATCAAGGCAGGTTACACTTTTGTTCATATTGAGCCCAGCTTTTAAATTATATTTTGAATTTAAATTATTGCATACAAAATTTTAGCAAGTATAATTTCAATCCTAGTTTAAAATGAATAGTCATGCCCAGATTGTTTATAACGACATTTGAAATTTGAATACCTTCGCTATTATAACACTAAGTTATGTGATGAATGCAAAATATTAATAAAGCTGCTTAGACATGCTTAGAATGAAAATTAGAACCTTTTTGGAGATTTGTGCCAAACAAAGTTTTATTAAAATGTAAAATGATGCTTTGAAGTTCTATGAAAAGTTATGATAAACTAAAAATATGGTTAGACTTGGTGAGAATGGTTCACTGGTGTAACATCCAAGAATTTTATCTTTAAAGAAACAATAATAATGAATAAATTTAAAATTTTATTTTATTTCCTTTTGATAATTTCTAGTAATAAATCAATTTTCTAGATTTTAATAAATATTTCTGAATTTGTGGTATTTTCTATGAATTTCCTAGTTTTCAAAAAGGCTTTTAAAATTTTTAGAAATTAAAAAGAAATTTTTGTGTAAAAATAAGAACTAAATTAAATTTAAAGTAATTTTATTAAGTTCAAAATGAGTCAAGGAATTTTTGTGAATTTCTTCAGACTTTTTGAACTCAATTTGCTATTTTGTAAAAAGCCTTTTCGGATTTTATCAATTAATGAAAATAAAAAATATATATTAACATATTCAAAATGATTTTGGTAAGTTAAAAATGTCCTATTTAAATTCTCTGAATTTTTCTATGATTGTTGGGGTTATTCTAGTATTTTTCTATATTAAAAAGAATTTTTTGCATTTTAAAACTATTTACTGCATTAAAATAACAATATTATATTTCATATTTATATTTTATTTGTGCTTTAAATGCTGTAGTCAGTTTCTACTAATTTTCCTGGATTTATGGGGATTTATTTGCTATTAATGCAGCTTTAATTTGGTGTTTCTCGGAATTTTCGTTGGAACATAAACATTTTCAGAATTATTTTATCCAGAAAACAAAAAATAAAACCTGTTCAAACTCTCCAAGCCTAACCTGCTTCCTCCAACCCACCCGTTAGCTATATTAAACCTGAAACCAAACTGACCCGCATTAAGTTCTGGCAAACTCTTAACTTTCAATTTTACTATTTCCACCATAACTCGACGAGTATATCCCACGATTCGTAACTCTGACTGTCCTATAAGTTGGACCACAGCTTCCTCTCCTCATTCCCCTCATCCTCCTCTTTGAGTTTTTGCAATCCGCCCTATGGAACTCTAGCGAACTTTCAGCGAGCTCTCTCGATCAGTCCTGACGTTATTGATTTTGTTTGAATTTGGCTATTTTCGAACGATTAGATTTTGGAATGTCGGAAAAAGTATCGGATCATTGGATCTCAGCACCAGCTTGATCATGTTGATGCCAAATTGTTAAACTATATTTTGATTTAAATTACTGCTTGCATAATTTTATTAGTGTAATTTAAATCTCAGATTTAAATAAATAGTTATGTCCAATTTGTTTAAACCACATTTGAACTTGGATATGTATGCCATTGAAAGCTTAAGGAATACTTGTATATGATGATTATCAAATGCTTAGAAAAATGCTTAGACATGCTTAGATTTGAAAGTAAGTCTTTATTGGAATTTGAGCCAAACAAAGAATTGTTTTAAAATGAAACTTTTCCTTGGTATTGGTGCGCCACTAAATGATGGAAAAAGTTATATTGCTCAAAATAAAACGCGAATGTGATTTAGACCGGGAGAGAAATGGTTGCGAGGTGGCTCCGTTATGGTTCTGGGTTTGTGAAAAGCTCGTCTAGTTAGTTAAAGACCGATCTGTGAGTTGTTGAATGTAAAGTGTTACCGTAATACCACATGTCTGGTATGGGATAAACCTGGCCAACTAATTTACAAATTTCTAATGTCAGTTGTGCCATTTGGATGAGTGAGTGGCGCAAGAGGGGGCTTCTGAATTGCCCTTCAAACCCATCAGCTGTGAAACCTTAGCGAGGCCTGGCTGCTTGGGATGGTGCATTGTAAAGGCCTTGTGATAATCACTTATCCACACGCTTAAGTGAAGGATCGAGATGGCAATCAGAGGGGGGTGAATGATCCCAAAATAAAATTTTCCCCCACTCAAAACAATCCAACCAATATCCTCACATCAAAAAGGCAAAGCGGAGAAATAAAACATCCCAAAATCCACTGCAGAGACCTGCACTACCACGTTTTGGCCCAGTACTGCTGGATTAACAGTACCCTGGCACTATCGGTCACTATAGCACGGGGATACTGTAGCTACAGTGCATGATAAATAGTAAAAAATAGCCCGACTCAAAAGTAAAATTGATGAATCTTTTGATCGGTTGATCCGAACCTCGTGAAACTTTGTGGACAACTTCCTATGGATGTCAGGAGCCTATTCCAACCTTAATCGCAAGGATTGATGTCAAAGTTCTGAATTTTTTCCAATTTGAGGAAGAGTGCATAAGAATAGGTGCAAAAACAAAAACTTGGCCCTCAGCTAGCTCGTGTGTTCTTGGTGATCAAGATGATCCTAAATGGCTTCCCACATATCATAGCAAGCTAGAACACAAGTCAAGAATACCAAAAACCCGACCTTTCAAGAATAATTCTCTAGAGAGAAAAAGATCGGTTTCTTACAAGGAAGAACACAAGAGTTGCCTAAATGATTAGTATATGATCTGAAGAAGACTCATCCATCAATCATTCATTCTCGGCACAAGAAGCACAAGCAAGTAGAGGGAGGGGAGGCAAATTCAACTTGCATGAAAGTAAATTGCAAGAATGTAAATTGGGAAATTTAAAGACAATGTAAATGTGCAAAATAGATTCAGAGATGAGTAAATAAAGTTTTTATTTCTGAAAGGAAGGTTTACAAAGCCTCACAACAAAGTGGGCAAAGCTCAAAGGAGCACAGAAACCTTAAAACCTTCAAGAGGAGGAAGGATACCCCTACCCATCTATTTATACTATTCTTGAGTCATCCTCTACCCTTGGATGAGTTCCTTCTACCCAAAGGATCACTATCAAAGGCTAGGATTGACTCAATCACTCATACATGGGCTAACCCGAAACCCACAACCATAACGGGTTTTGCACGCTTCTCAAAGTATACTAACTAGACTCACTACTCTATCTTCTAGATCGTGATCCAACGGCCCTACTTGATCTGAGCAGCTCCTAGCTAGCTTCTCATCCATTCATTACCTTCTAAGTTCACAGCGACTCCGTCTCCGATCATCTTCTGGCGATCTTCGACCGTCTAGACCTCCGACGCACATCGCCTAGTCCCGGTCATCCTTTGCCCCACCATGATCTAGTATCGTTGTCCTGCAACCATAAAAAATAAGGAAAACCCATCACATAGCAATGTTCAACAAATATTTGCAATAATCATCCAAAATCGAAATTCAAATATCCAATTCGCTCAAGAGGTCGACACTACCATCTATACCAGGCCGGTAGTGCCGCTCGGCACAACTAAGAGAAAACTCACTCTCTGGAAAATAACTATCGCTCCCCCAGGCCGATACTGCCGCTCGACCGGCAGTACCATTCCTACTAGGGCGGTAGTGCCGCTCAAGGCCGACATAACTCAAATTGCTTCAATTTAAAAATCTAATTCAAATCAAACTCAAACTATAGTATACCCAGCTCAAATTTAGTCAAATACTCATCACAAACATGGGTAGACCTTCACATGGTTTTTCACTAAGAAAGCATGTCATGGCCGACATATTAAGCTGATTATCTCTTGTGGGTAAAGTTGTACAACATCTGTAGAGTGTAAAACTAATTGATTAGACGCGCCCGCGGTCATGGGCATGTTGAGCTAGCCTTTCAGGGATTAGACTTTGGTTTTCCAAAAGTGATTTGAGAAAGATGATTTGTGGATGGAAGGAGTTCCGTCTGGAAAGATTGTGATGAGCTCCCAGATGGATCCTGTATGGAAAATTGATTTAAAATTCAATTTTACTATATCAATTACGCCTTGAAAATTACTTACTTATTTGAAATGTTGCTTTATGCTCAAACTAATCCTATTATGCCTTCTTTTGTTATCCTTGAATTAATACTACATTTTATGTGTGACTTGCGTGTACTTTATGTACTCACCTTGCTATATATGTTGTTTTTAGAGAAGGAGCCCTTCTACACCAGCGAGGATCTCGTTGACTAGGCTGTTGCACCAGTCGATTGCCTGTGGCAGATTTGCTGGGTCCTACTACTTCTTTTGCTTTTCACTACTATATTTTTTAGCTGGCCTGTGAGCCATTAAATTTGTAAAACTCTGATACTTGAATGAATAAAATTATATTTGATATGTTGTGGTATCAACTTTGTGTATTGTGTACTAGCTTTTCCTGGACTAGTATAGTATACACAGAGGATTTCAGAAGTGTTTTTCCAGGGTTCGACAACTGGTGGTTGTTGGGTTGCTGAAAAGCTTCTTGGTCGGTTAAGGAATGGTCTGTGTTTCGCTGAATGTAAAACCTTACCGTACTTCCACAAGTTTGATATGGAACAGATCTGGCTATCCGTTTTGAGACATACCATGGACAGTTATACCATTAGGTTAAATGTGAGGTTGGTTTATACTGTCAAATGGTGCAAGAGTGGGCTTCTGACTTGGTGTTAGGTCGAGGATGCCGACTAAAGGGGGGTGAATAGGCGGCTTTTAAAAATCTCTCGCTTAATTTCTACAAAGCAATTCACCCCTAATAATCCTAATACCAAAACCTTAACAAATAATAATGCGGAAGCGATAAACTAAGGTTTTGACAATTAAAACCTAAATCAACTAGGCTCACTATGTGCACTAACTAATTATATCTCTAACAATAATTGCAATTCTAAAGACAAGCAATCAATCAATTTAATTCTATGAATATAAATTGCTTGAATATAAATAATGAAAACAATGCAAGCACAAGAGACACGATACTTTTTATCGTGGTGTTCGGAGACTTGCCGCCTCCCTAGTCCACGCTGAGGTTAGCCCAAACGAATTGGACCGGCCCACGAATTGAGTACCCACCTCGAATCCACTAGTGGTAGCTCCTTTTCCTCCCGGCAGGCGAGCCCAACCTTCACAAACTTTGCCGGGCTTCTCACAACCTTCGCTGAGAAGCTCACCGCGCATGACGCCCACGCCGCCCAGGAGGTGGCAACCTCCAAGAGTAACTAATCAAGCCCTTCCGCTTGAACTTCACCTAGTGCAACACATGCACTCGGTGACCTCCCACGTGCAACACATGCACTAGATCCTCCTCAAGTGCAACACATGCACAAGAGGCTCAATCCTCTCCTAATTGCAACACATGCAATTAGAGGCTCACACTAGCTCAAGAAGCAAATGGAAGAGGCAACACATGCACACAACTCCTACAAAAACCCAAATGCTCTAGCACACACCACACTCCGCCCTTGTCCCCAAGACCTCCTTTTATAGCCTCCAAGCCAAAACTAGCTGTTGGGGGAAATTCGACAAAGTCGAATTCTCGTGCTACGCTTAACCGGGACGGTAACACCGCCTCGCCAACGGCTACAAAACTAGTCACAGCAGAAAACCGTAGCACCGGCCAACTAGGAGCGTGCTACCGCCGACAAGAGCACCGCCTTCACTCCGATAGCACCGACCCGAGCCGAACTCAAAACACCTCTCTCGAAATATCACACCGCCGAGGGGCGGTAGCACCGATCGCCTACCATGGGCGGTAGCACCGACCGCCAACCCGCCAAAAACATCCTCTTGGATTTTTCACACCGCCGAGAGACGGTAGCACCGCCTCCCTGCTACTGCCTTACAAGGGTGACGACCGCCTCGTGGAGAAAACACTGTTTTTCACCAAAACTTTTCTCCAAACCATTAAAGATTTATTCTTTGAGCTATGTGAGGATCAACACATGATCACAACATTATGCAAAACACATTTGCACATGTTAATCACATACTCCAAAGAATCTCATTAAGCACAACTTATTTGCAAAATACATTTGCTAATAAACCAAGAACTTATGAGATCAATCCTCTTAGCCATGTGATGATCAACACATGATCAAGTCAATTTGCAAAACACATTTGCAAACCCTATTCACATGCTCTAAGATTGAAACCCATAATCTCAAGTTCATTTGCAAAACACATTTACAAATAACAACTCCAACTTATTTGCAAAACACATTCGCAAATAAACCACGAACCTATAAGATCAATCCTCTTAGCCATGTAAGGATCAACACATGATCCCGACACTTTGCAAAACACATTTGCAAATGCCAACACATGCTCTAGGATCGAACCTCATAACTTCCAGCTTATTTGTAAAACACATTTGCAAATAACAAGTCAACACTTTGCAAAAACACATTTTGCAACTAAACCAAGTTTAGCCTTGTGATGATCAACACGTGACCCAATCACAAGCTAAAACATCAAAGCATGAGTTCTCTATTTGCAACACATGCAAATCTCTAGCACCATGCAAACAACCACAACAAATTCAAGTGCATGAGCTCTCTATTTGCAACACATGAAAATCTCTAGCTCTATGCAACCACTTTAAACCAAATTGCTTGAGCTCTCTCCTTTTGCAATACATGCAAAACTTAGCTCCAAGCAATGACCACATAAACAATATTGCATAAGCTATTTCCCATTTTGCAACACATGCAAATCCATAGTTTCATGCAAAAACCAAACCAAATAAGATTCAATCAAGAAGCAAGCATGAGCTCCCTTATTTGCAACACATGCAAATACTTAGCTCATGCAAAATCCAACGCACGAGCTTCACCCATTTGCAACACATGTCAAATGGTTAGCTCAATGCAAAAACCAAACCAAGAGAGTGAGCTAGAGTGAACCGGATCGAGTTCATCAACACATGATGAAGTTCAAGCTAAAAGACTCAACCCCTCTTAATAGTACGGCAACCTAACTAGCAACCCGGTCTCCCATCCTAACACCGAGACCGGTAAAAGACTAGGAACACATCCTTAGCCCTAACTAGTTATACCTTTGCCATTTGCAATCCACTTGGAGCTTTTATGATTTCCAATCATCTTCTCTCCAGGATCACATCTTCTTCTTCTTGGTCATCAACACATGATGAACCTTCTAGCTCTTCTCTTTACTTTGGGATCACCACTTGAAGCTCATCAACACATGATGACTTCTTCTTCTTCCCGATTCTTCATTTTCTTGGACTCAACCTACTTCACAACTTATGGAAGATGTTAGTCCAACAAACACGGTTGTCTCATCATCACCGCACTCCATTAACACATAATGGATGCCTCTAAGATCGATTGAGCACAACCCACATGAATTTGAATGATTAATTTGTGTCTTGAGTACTTTGATGCAACTAATGCTTCATTATACTCAAGAACTTTTCGCTTGTCTTTAATCAACAAAGAGACACCATCAACACATGATGAAATGTTCTTTGATTTGATTAAAAGATAACCAAACTCAATTTAAATTTTATTTAAATTGACATGAGTATATATAACTACACAAGTTTCATATACTCAAAAGATTGTTTCAAGGTCTTGATCCTTTATATTATATGACAAGAGGACATGGATCAATGCAGTTGAAACATCAAGTTAAATTATCAACTCCCCCTAGATGTGTGCATTCATGTATATATGAATTAGGAACATAATGCACATATTTGGACTAAAGCAACGGAAGAGTTCATACTCACTACTACAGAATGGTACATCACTATCGCTTCATCTGTGTCGGTTCTTAAGTTTTTAGGAAAAAACGATTGTGATAGATGACTTAGAGGAGGCATTAGTAATAATCACTATCGGTTCTCGTGTTAGAAGTGATTGTGATGTGCACCGAACATCACAATCGGTTCTTATGCGAGAAATGATAGTGACGCATTATCATCACTATCGGTTCCCACATAAGAAGCGATAGAGATGAGCACATTGACATCACTATCGGTTCTTATGTGAGAAGCGATAGTGATGAGCATTCACATCACTATCGCTTCTCACAAAAAAAGCGATAGTGATGAGAACGTCTCATCACTATCGGTTCTTATGTGAGAAGCGATAGGATGTTCATCACTATCGCTTCTCACAAAAGAAGCGATAGTGATGAGAACGTGCTCATCACTATCGCTTCTTATGTGGGAACCGATAGTGATGACAAAGATCATCACTATCGCTTCTCTTATAAGAACCGACTGTGATGTGTCTCGTTAGGTTATTTATACCACTGAATCGAACTCTTCTCTGTTATTGTTCCAGAGGAGATTTCCCGTCGCCACACCTAAAAATAGCTCATATTCGTGGTTGGAAGCAATACTTGGGTGAAAAAATTGAAATCCTCAAAGGTGGGTGTTAAGAGGGTAAATTTGAAGCCCTAACTTGAGGAGATTTCCCTCATTTTGCATAATTTGTGGTTTTCTTCAAAATGTGAGCATTCCTTCAAACCCTTTAATTTTGCACTATGTAATTTTGATTTGTCGCGAAGAAAGTTTAGATTGCACTGGTATTGTCTATGTCCTATCAGATTGCACACCCTTTATTTGACAAGCACACATGTATTTAATTATCTTAATTTGTAGTGCTTTGATGTTAATATGGAATTATTATTGCTGTCACCTGATGAATGTTAGAGTTTAGGCTGCGGAACCTACGTCTCCCGTTCGAGGATGCTTGTTTATAAATATGTTGAACGAAATGGCATATTTATAAGTGAGCAATCTCGAATTGTCCACGTTCTTCGGACAGTTCGAGGATATGTCGTTTGGGTAAGGTCCTGAGTTGTGTTGTACAACTGCAGAGTAGATTTCGGTAGCGTCTCCCTGGTATTCTCCAGATACACACCCCTCTTGACTTGTTGTCGAGACGTGTATATGGAGAATAGCGGGGAGATGCTGCCGAAATTTTCTCTGGAGTTGTACAACGGCTTAGGAACTTGTTTGAACCACATATTCTCGAATGGGATTAGGACCAAACCTATTTAGAGATTAGGAGTCATCGTTGGTACCCTTGTTTATTTTATTTCGTTGTAGTCAAAAGATTTGTAAGCTACTGCACTATATAATTAGATTGTTTGATATCATTGTTGATGTTAAAAATGTATGTCTCCTATCTAGGGAATTGGAAGCTCTAAACCAGGGAAGAATCTAGGTATCGATCGGGAGAACACATTTCATATATCTTGCATGAAATTGTTCTCTATTTTGCGAAGGTAATATTAACTGAAATGATGTCTCAATATTCAAATAGCTAGCTTGCTGTCGCTCCGGTTTTTCCTTAATTTATTGTGTGAATTTTAATTGCAGATGAACCGTAAGGAATAGATGTATGACAAAAGTCGTGTGAGTGCTGAATTTTAGAGGGGTGTTAAGGAGTTCAAAAAAATTGCCGAACAGGACATGGTGAGGAGGGGTGTAAACTTCATATATTGTCCTTGCATTGATTGCACCAATCTGAGAAGATTTAACAACTCACCAAATTGAGGACCACCGATTCGATGTGGCTTCGTGAGGAATTACACGTGTTGGATCCATCACGGGAGACAGTAGTACTCGCCAGATGCAATGAAAACACGTGGAACCGGATGATGAGTTGCACTGATATGTTTGAGGAGGAGAATTTGGAGCAAATGTTGCGGGATGTGGAGGGTAATTACACGGAAAGAGAGTTTGAAAAGTTTAAAAGCTTGATGGAAGACGATGCCAAACAACTGCTCACAAAGTTGCAAAGCGTAATACACCAAGTTGGGTTCGGTCCTTGCATTGTTCGAATCAAGGCAAAACACCGCTGGATGATATAAGTTTCAATGCACTTCTAGTTCTTCTATCGGATCCGCTTCCCGAGGGAAACGAGTTGCCAACAAGCATTTATGAAGCGAAGAAGCTACTATGTCCCATGGGAATGGAAATAGAAAGGATACATGCATGTCCGAATGATTGCATCTTGTACCGTAATGCACATCAAGAGCTACACGTTTGTCCAGCTTTATGTGTGCCCTGTACAAACAAAAGGAGAAGCGTAACGACAAGAAGCGTAAGAGCCGGGACAACGACGGTGAAGAGGTCACTAAAAGTGCACCGGCCAAGGTATGTGGTACTTGCCCATCATTCCCCGTTTGGAGAGGTTGTTTGCAAATCCCAGAGAGGCAAAATTGTTGTGTTGGCATTATGAGTCTCGAAAGGAAGATGGCAAGTCGAGACACCTCACGATTCGCTCAATGGAGAAACATCGATTGGAAACATGAGGAGTTTGGTGCCGAAATGAGGAACATAAGATTTGGGTTGAGTACCGATGGAATTAATCGTTTGGTAACATGAGCATCACACAAAGACATGGCCGCTTCATGTGCATCTACAACCTCCTCCTTGGTTGTGCATGAAGCGGAAGTATATCATGATGTCGCTATAATCTCGTGACCCAAACAACCGAAATGATATTGATGTGTACCTCGCCCATTGATCGAGGATTTGGTAAAATTGTGGAATGACGGGTCATTGTGTGGGATGCGATGTAAGAGAGCATTTCACCCTACGGCTATGGTATTTTGCACCATAAATGATTTCCGCCTTAGTAATTTGGCGGGCTACAGATTTAAAGGAGCAAAAGTGTGTCCTATTTGTGAAGAGGAGACCGAGAGCCTATGGTCGCCAAATTCCAAGAAAACTGTATATGGGTCACCGTGAGGTTTCTACCTCGAACTCATCGATACCGTAAGATGGATGACAAATTTGATGGGAAGAGGGAAGTTCGTTCGCACCGCACTTATGAGTGGTAGGCAAGTATATTCACGTAGAGGATATCGATGTTCAAGACGGAAAGAGCCGAACTGCATTCGTTATAGGACCATTTGGAAGAAGAGGTCAATATTTTAGGACTTACCGCATCGAAGGAGTTAGATGTCCGACATTGTATTGATGTCATGCACGTTGAGAAGAATGTCTGCGACAATTTGGTTGGCATCCGCTGAATATACCGAAAGACAAAGGATGGTGTGAATGCTCGTCGCGACATGGCCTACATGGGAATCAGTCCAGCTTATGTGATAGAGGAGGATGAAAAGGTCCGTACATCCTCGCCGCATGCTACACCTGCCCAAGAAGGAGAAAGAGGACCTTTGCAAATGTCTCCAAGGTATTAAAGTTCCATCCGATACTCCGCGAACATTAAGAAGCTTGTGTCCTTGGATGATTTGAAGTTGCTAGGCATGAAGTCCCACGATCGCCATGTCTTGATGACCCAAATACTCCTGGCTTGCAATAAGAAATATTCTCGCCAGAGGATGTCAGTTTGCAATCACGGTTGTGTTACTTCTTCAATGCGATCTCCTGCAAAGTTATTGACCCCGACGTGCTAGACAACTTGCAGAGTGAGGTGGTGCAGACTCTATGTCAGCTTGAGATGCATTTCCCACCGTCGTTCTTCGACGTCATGGTCTACCTTGTTGTTCACCTTGTTAGAGAGATTAAGATATGTGGACCCGCTTTCTTACGTTACATATATCCGTTTGAGAGGTACATGGGTATATTAAAGTCCTACGTGAGGAATCGGTCGAAGCCTGAGGGTAGTATTGTGGAAGGTTATGGGACTAAAGAGGTTATTAAGTTTTGTGTGGACTATCTCGGGAAAAGACAAGCAATCGGTGTTCCTCTATCTCGCCACGAGGGCGCACTTGCCGCAAAGGAACCGTGGGGTCGAAACTAACGAGGCCACGGTTTGATATGTATTGCAAAGCGATCCGATACCTTGCAAAATAGCGCAGGTTGTAGGGTACATCGAAAGACAAGTCGATATTACGGGAGAGAATCCACATATGGATGAGCTTTCCATAATGCGAGAACACAACGATAGATTTCTCACATGGTTCAAACAAAAGACGGAGGTCTCTGTTAGTGAGACTATCAAATGGTTGGCTAACGGACCTAGATTTAATGTACAGACATGGCAGGGGTATGATATTAATGGGTACACCTTTTACACTGAAAGTCAGGATGGGAAGAGTACTGTTCAAAACAGTGGTGTAAGCATAGATGCTTTGTCCGATGAACATCACTCAAAGGAGGATCCTCAATGGCAATGAACTCTTACTACGGGTGATCAAGAAATTTGGGAGCTCGACACTAATATACCAAATTCCATTGTTCCGATGTAAGTGGGTGGGACTTCCAAATGGAGTGAAGGCCGACAAGAGAGGTTTTACTCTTGTAGATCTCAACAGACTCGCCTACAAAGATGACCCATTCGTCCTTGCGAAGCAGGCAAATCAAGTTTTCTACGTACGTGATCCGCTAATCCGAGGGTGCATGTCGCCCTTACAAAGAAGCTGCAAATCGTTGGTGTTGAAAATGTCATAGATGAAGAAGAATACGACCAATTTGATGAAATACCTCCGTTTGCGGATGGGGCCTGTCTTAGTGGGGACGAAGACACACATGGAAGAAATTACATGCGTGTAGATCATCAAGAAGGGTTGTATTGTAAATAAAGGGAGTACGTCATTGTATCACTTGCTATGTGCTTGAAATGTTTATATTTTTCATGCGCTGTTGTCCTGCAATTACATGGTGCAGTCTCCATGTGTATTATTTGTGTCGAATTTATTGGTAAAAACTGATAGAGATTTTGAGAAAGGTAGCTTATAAATAGTCCAACGTTCATTTCTGAAAATTTTCAAAAAACTTGGACTTCATTTGTAGAAGTTTTTACTTTTCAACTCTTAGCACCAAAAATCATGCCTACAAAGTAAATGTTGGCACATTTTTTCAGTCCTAACTCTTTTTTCAAAAAATGTGTTTGGAAAATGTTTTAGTACCTCAAAGTATATTTCTGCAAAATTTCAAATAATTCCAACTATATTTGCAAAAGTTATGTCATTTTGAACTGTTTGATCTAATTCTGAAAATTCAGGATCAATGGTTTGCCCTGGAAAACCAATAGTGCAGTGAACCACATTTGTGTCGGTTTTTCTTAAAAACTGATTGTGGTAATAATTTATGTCGGTTTCACTCAAAAACCGATAGTGACATTTCCATTATTTGTGTCGATTTTCTCATAGAACCGATAGTGATAGTTCCAGGTCATATGGGTTGGCAATTGCGTGAAAAAGTATTAGTGTCGGTTCTATTGAAAACCGATTGGCATAGTCTGAAGTTATTTGTATCGGTTCCAATAGAAAAGCGACACAGATAATAAAATTATTTATATCGGTTTTGATAAAAAACCCGACCCAGATGATTTAAGTATGGTACCCACATTTGTCCAGTATTTGTGTCGGTTTTTTTATTGAAAACTGATTGTAATAGTTACATAATTTGTGTCGGTTGCAATCAAAAAGCGACAAAGATAATTTAGTTATTTGTATCGGTGTTTATAAATAAACCGACCCAGATGATTAAGTCTTTGTGTCGGTTTTTTTTTTGAAAACCGATTGTAATATTCACATAATTTGTGTCGGTTTAAATAAAAAGCGATACGTATAATTGTTATTTGTATCGGTTTTTATCAATAAATCGACCCAGATGATTAAGTATTTGTGTCGGTTTTTTTGAAAACCGATTGTAATATTGACATAATTTGTGTCGGTTAAAATAAAAAATGACACAGGTAATTTTATTATTTGTATCGGTTTTGATAAAAAATCGACACAAATGACGAATTAGTTGTATCGGTTTTTGTTGAAAACCGATTGTAATAGTGTCATTATTTGTATCGGTTTATATTGAAAACCGATAGAAATTAGGGAAAATGAACAGTGTGCGGTTATTTGTGTCGGATTGTGATACGGAACCGACACAATTAATACTACCAATTAATACGCGCCCCTTCCATTTATTTTGCCCTAGCTCCCGCCTCCAACCGCCCACCCGCACGCGCCGCACCACCACGCTTCGCCTCCGCCAACGCCGCCGCAAGCCTCCGCGACTCGTCGCCGACCGCTTCGTCGCCGACTCGCCCGGTCGCCCCCACGCTGTGGACCCCACCTCTCCACACCGTCGAGCCGCCCCACACCGTCGACTCCTCCCTTCGCCGACTCGCCTCATCGCCAGGACTCTCTCCCGCCGCCGAGCCGCCCCACGCCGAGGATCCCACGTCGCCGAGCCGCCCCCACGCCGTCGACTCCTCCCCTCGTTGCCGACTCGCCCCCACGCTGTGGACTCCTCCCCACACCACCGAGCCGCCCCCACGCCGTCGACACTTCCCCCCGTCGCTGACTCGCCCCCATGCTGTGGACTCCTCCCCACGCCGTCCACTCCTCCCTCATCGCCGACTCGCCTCCACGCCGTATATAGGTAGGTATATGTGCAATGAATTGTTGTGTCTGTTATCTTGATTTCTTGAAATGGTGACCTATGCTTTTTATGCATATTGTTTACTTAGATCCTCAGCTTGATAAGAATACCTGTGCAATCTTGTCGATTTGAAATTTTCAAATTAAAACCTTATGATATGAGATGAAGATAGAAAATATCATGGAACATGCATATCAAGGGGAAAAAATGGCACACTGAAAAAAACTAAATTAAGTAAACAAAAAAAATTCAGGCACAATTCTAAAATTAAACCATAGGTTAGTACAGGCACACTGCAAACTTGCAGCATTTCTTTTACCATTGTCAGTATGACAATACATACCCATAATTATTGAAAGAAAATGAACATACATAAGACCTTCATTCATCATATCATTGTTTCCTTAAATTCGAGCTTCATCAACCGAAAGGAGGCTCTCTACTACTGATTCCATTGTTGCCTTTTTCTTCCTATCTTCCTCCAAGCATGAAACAGCTAACTTGATCAATTAACAAAGAAAATATTCTTCGGCTTCAAAGTTGCAAGTGAATGACCCACTCTAGGCATCGACTTTTGTCAATTAACAAAGAAATTCTTGAGCTATGCATGCCATTCTCGTCTCAAATCTATTCTTGGTTTTGTATTAAAACCTTTGGTTCTCAGAGCAAAGTAGTAAAATATACATTTTACTTTAAACAAACATGTCTTTTTATTTCCATGTCTTTTTTTTGCATTAATATGATCAACGCTATAGATTCACCATGCGTAACCTACATCTCCCGCTCGAGGGTGCTTGTTTATGAATATGCCATTTCAAAGATATTCGAAGCAAGCAATCTGATTGTCCACGTTTTTGATTCGAGGATATGGTTGGGCAAGTTTCGAGCTGTTGTACAACTCAAAGAGTAGATTTCAAGAGCGTCTTCCCGGTGTTCTCCTGATACACACCCTCTTGACCCGTTGTCGAGACGTGTATCCGGAGAACAATGAGATGTCTGCCAAATTTTCTCCGAGTTGTACAACGGCTTAGGAACTTGCCCGAACCAAATATCCTCGAATGGGATTAGGACCAAACCTATTTAGAGATTAGGAGTTATCGTCCATACGTATTTAGTTGGTCTACATACAGACTTGTCTTGAAGATCATTCGTTCATCTGTTACTCTAGTGGAATATGCTAGAACAATGACATGCTATGAATTATCCATTGATCTGTTGCTTTAGATGATTTATTGTTAAGTTCACATAATAACTACGAATTGCTTTCTCTCATGTGAAATATATGTCCATGTTAGATAAGAAAACTCAAAATATCGCAATTAGAGAGCATCGGCTCATTGCCAGAAAGAGTAGAAGGTGCTCCTGAGGGGCCAAGCCAACTTCCAAGTGTCGAGCGGAGCCAGGTTCCAAATGTCGAGGGGCCGAGTAAGGTGAGGAAGGCCCGAGGACCGAGCAAAGGGGCCACAGGGAGAACGCCGCAAATTCTCCACTTCAATGCGACGGGTGTTTGCACGGGTCCTCCCAAGTGTAAGGGGCGATACCGCTCATTCCTCGGGCAACTGGTGAGGAAGAGAGTTCCCATAACGGTTAAGGATTGGAGAAAGGAGGTCACGAGCGTAAGAACCGATCGTGGGACGAGGTTAAGGGAAAATGGATTATAGAAGAGGAGGATGAAAACAATGCCAAAGCAGACGCCTTGAAGAGGATGGGTGTGGCTCGAGGCACTTTAGGGTCTACATGCACAAGTGAGTACGTGTTGAAAGGCCGACACCATTCGAGAGGTATCCGCTCGTGACTTCGGCGTTTGGGAGGACTTCATGAGGATCAAGAGTACGCCCGAGGCGCAGGAGCCGAGATGTAAGAACGTTGCAACACGTAGGTCGAACACGCATGCGCACCACCTCGGCTCAAAGGCTACGAAGGGAAGAAAGCGTAACGGGCACAACTAGCCGAGGAGTGCGCCAACTCCGGACAATGATGCCTTACTCGCACATATGTGAGGAGCGGACACGGATCGGGTATTAGCGAGACAAAGAAAACCGCGACGGGCGGTGGTAGTACCAAACCCCACTATCGCGCAAGTCGCTCCACCATCGTAAGATATCAAACTTACTACATTGCAAGAGACCATTCCGCTGTATTTCGATCTAATTGCATCGCTTCTTGCAGGAGGAGGTAAGCCGGAGGAAAGAGCAGGGACCTTTCTTAGCCAAGGGTCAAATGACATCCTATCCTCTGCGATCGGGAAGCCCGACCATAAGGATCGGGTGCTTGCCGCAGGGTCGGGGCATACGAAGAAGTCCTACTTCCAAGATGTTGCTGCGAGTACCAGATCAAGAACATGGGAGACACGTGCGGAGCGCTTGAAGTTCACGCTTAGGGAGCAGCTGAGGGAGGAGATCTCGGAGGAGATGAGGGGGGAGATGAGGGTGCAGATGATGGCACGTGAGGAGGAGATGAGGGTGGAGATGATGGCACGTGAGGAGCGCCTAAGGACCGAGATGATGGCGATGATTTCCCGCAGTCGAGCCGATGCCCCGCCATCAGAGAGAAAACTCGTGCCCCACCAAGTAGCTGCGGTTCCAAAAATGATAAGTCTGGTCCCCAGCTGAAGGTAATAATTAATTTTGCCTAACTTAATGGTGCGAGGGTAATTCTTCATATGTTTTCTCTCAAGTTGCGCACTTTTTGCAGGCGCCTACCAAGTGCCAACTCACCCTGACGGAAGACGGATTTCGCTGAGGTCGCACGCAGGTTGCATTTCCATGCAAGGAGACCGACACGGTGCATGGTCACCTTTGGGAAGGGCTACATGAGGGTCTAGGTGGACTACGCCCATGAAGCCTTCTTATCACATGTGCTCGAGTTCCCCCAACGAAGACATCACCACTCTCGGGCCAGCGATGTCGCTCATCAAGTGGCCCACGACAGTGTCGATCTTGGTCAAGGTAAACATCCTCACGCCTTTCGTACTCATTCCAAAGAGTATTGCAACAAGTTACTTAATTATGCGCTGCTTTGTAGGTTCCTACCGCATCTACACCGCTCCCACGATCGTGACGAGCCCCGCACAAAGTACATGAGTGGTGCATAAAAGGACTAGCACGACAACCACGTAACCACTAGAGGCCTCTCGCTAAAAGGCTAGGCTCACAAAGGCCACAGCGCCCTCTGTACATGAAAAGCCAATCGCCCGCCACAGAGAAGCCTTATGAATTTAAGGCCTACGACATGGAAAGCCCTTTCGCCTCCCGCAAATTGAATGCTCTAGGCATATGGACTCGATACCCATGGATGGTACGCTGACAAAGTGAAAGACAATGAGCGACGACTTCAATGTTAGATACGAAAGGGACATTTCCACCGCGAGGAGGATGAGACATTCCCGCTAGTTTTGAGGATCTGTCCGTCTGCACTAACCGATAGCCATCAATATTTCTACTGTACGATCCTGGACGCTGTGAGTATCGCACCACGTTGCACGACCTTATGACTTCTATAGGATTTTGCATTACGCTTTTTAACATTCAATGCGAGTTGCAGGGCGATGAGGCAGTGAGTCGTGACGAATCGACAACTAGTTGGGTTCGTCGACCCTGAGCTTGTGTCCGCGATGATGACTAGGCTTCAACCAGAATGGGTTGCCTCCTACGTGAAGAGGGCATTGCAAGCTGAGTCGAAGAAGGACTTCATTCTACTCCCGTACCACGAGGAGTAAGTGCTACTTCACCGTTCAATTACTTCTACGCACTGAAATCGTATGTGAACTTATTTTCTTCGCTACATACCATTTAATAAGTTTACCACTGGTTCTACTCGTGTTCTTCCGAGTCACAACAAAGTGTACACTTTTAATTCGATTGATAAGAGACCGATGGCCTACGCGATCAAGCCTCCTTTGGAGCAAGAAGTGCACCACTCTTATCTAACATTTTCGTGATTTAACTATATTCATTATTTTTTTACTCAACGGCATCTCTCCAATGTATATAGGGGTTTCAAGGAATACGTCAAGGTGAGGGACACACGACGACAAAAAGGGCTCCAAGTCGAGTATGTCCGCTTCATGGTACAAGTGGCTATCATATATAAGATTTAGATTTTCCGACATATTTTCTTCGCCTCTTAATTTATTTTTCTTTGTTCACAAGTGTCATCAATAGGGCGTTGACGATCACGTGGTTTGTATGTCATGCAACACATGGTGATCTTGATTGCCTACTGCACTGCTTCCTAAGGTAGTACATGCATTATTATACAATTAGTTTTTCACATAGAAATTTGAAAACTTAAATTAGAGCACTTGTTTCTATTTTTTAGCATACCAATATCCCCCGAAAGAGTATAGACAGCACTGCACTCAACAAGATACGAGATCACTTATGCCAGTGGTACTAGATAGAATGCTTGTCGGAGGACGGACGGTTTAGAGATCCCGAAAGCTCCTACTAGACCAGATGTGAACAATATTACATATCTGAATGCGATTGCATGTGTACGGTTAATCATGTTTACGTTCTATTTTGTTAATGAATGTGATATATGTTTGTTGTAACATAGTGTTCATGTTCTTTGAATGTGATATGTTGTCTGTAATTTCTGTGTGAATGTGATATGTGTATATTGTGTGGAATATGTGCTGATTGGAAGGTGAATTAGAAAATAGCACAGTACATCCCTTCATCTCTGTTGGTTCTTACAAGAAAATGATAGAGATGTGACAGTCATCTGTATCGGTTCTTTGTAAGAAGCGATAGGGATGATGAACTCATCTCTATCGGTTCTATATAAGAAGCGATAGAGATGAGAGTATTCATCTCTATCCGTTCTTTCTAAGAAGCGATAGAGATGATGCGATCATCTCTATCGGTTCTTTATAAGAAGCGATAGAGATGATGGTATTATCTCTATCGGTTCTTTGTAAGAAGCGATAGAGATGATCTACTCATCTCTATCGGTTCTTTATAGGAAGCGATAGAGATGATGGTATTATCTCTATCGGTTCTTACAAAAAACCGATAGAGATGAGTTTATCATCTTTATCGCTTCTTACAAAGAACCGATAGAGATGACCGTCATATCTCTATCGGGCGAGAACCGACTGTAATAATGTCGCCTCATCTCTGTCTCATGACTTTGTGTCGCCACCAGAACCGACTGTGATAATAAAAAAGAACCGATTGTGATGTATATTTGTGTAGTAGTGACTTTAACTTGAATTCTAAGTATGCATATAGATAATTGAATTGAATACAAGTGCATACCTTAGGTTTTCTATTTTCCATCCAAGTATGAGACTAATAAGAATAAGACTTAATAGTACATGTTAGTCTCATAAGGATTAGATTTGTCATTAAACAATGATTAAAAATTAAGGGTTAATTGGATACATGCCACTATAGGAACTGGTTATTCGAGATTTGCCATCGTTCCTTTGCTTATTCGAACGATGCCATTACGAAACCCCGCTTATTCGAAATATGCCACCACTCGCGACACGTGTCCCGTCCGGTCAAACCGAGGGCAGGACTCTTTCCATTCGGACGCTTTTGCCCCTCCACACCTGGCCTGGCTGGGACCAAACGCAAGCAAGGTCAGTGCCCTCCCCATTCTCTCCCGCGCCACCAAGAGCCAAGAACCCTAGAACATCCGATTCCCCACCCAGGCGACCGCGACGAGCCCTAGCAATCCAGCGCCGTCAGCGATTGCTTCCATGGCGGTGGCCTAAAGGCGCGTCATTCCCACTCCGCTTCGGCTAATCGGATGTACGTGACGGCAATGGACGTGACGGCAATCGAACCTGGTATGGCCATCGCGCCGTGTGCTTCAGAGAAGTAAGTGCTGAGATTGTTGGCATGGTAGTCTTGATTGTTTGTTTGCATAGTAATTTAGCTTCGTAAATTAGATGTAGTTTTGACTCTTTCGGGATTTCTATAGGACCGATGACTCGCTGGAAAAGTTTAGGGTAGTTATTCAGGTGGAGGCCTACTTCACAATAGAAGAAGTAGAAGAAAGCGGTAGGAAGGTGTACACTAGGTCAAGGAAGCTGACATGGTTAACCGATGAGAAGGATATTAGCTTGCGGTCAGTGAAACAAGGTTTACATAGGCATCTGACATGGGGACCAAACCAAATGTGTCATTTGTACTACTATGACAGTAAAAGCGGTGAGGATGTGAATTCACTAAGGATACCGATGTCGAGCTTGATTGAGATGTACAACATTGAGAAGGAAATCACTTTATATGTTTTGTTCTTGATGATGGAGGACCGATCCATTTGATAATGCAGAGGAGTATGTTGGTGTAGATGATGAAGAGTTGTACAGGATGCTACTGTGCACTCGACAACTTTATGAGGAACCTCTTACATGGGTGAACCTAGTAGCTTTGAGCCCGGTGAAGGAGAGATGGCGCATTTACGATCCTCAAGAGTCGACATTACACATGATCTTAGCAACCCAACTATTGTCAAAAGGGCTATGTTCCCGATATAGTTGCTTTTTAAAGGCTATTAGGCATTATGCAATCTGAATGACTTTGAAATAAATACAATCAAGTCTGACCAAAGTAGGTTTATTGGTGAATGCAAACATGTGGGTTGTTCTTGGAGAGTTCATGCTTCTAAAATGCAGGATGGATGTGCCATTATGGTAATTCACCTTCCTATGTGTGTGTCAGATTATATGTGTTGCAATGTGTTAACATCTGTGTTTCTTGTATTTGTAGATTAAAACTCTTAATTCAAAGCACATTTGCCCTAGTACAAAGATGATGGAGGGGAGATGGCTACACAAGATTGGGTGGCGCATGATTAGGGACTGTTGAGAAAGAACCCAAATAAGGGGGCAAGAGAGGCTCAGATGAAGCTGCAGGATGAATACAAGATCAAGTTGGGCTATGGTAAGACATGGGCAGGTATGCAAATAGCACTTAGACAAATACATGGTGCATATGAGGATAGCTTCCAAATGCTTTTCAACTGGAAGGCCGAGATAGAACATAGGAGTCCAGGATCAATTGTAGAAATAGAACTGAAGAAGTATGGCAATAAGATGTGTTTCCACAGAATATTTGTAGCATTTGAACCTTGCATAGATGGATTCTTGAGAGGTTGCAGCCATACATGGGTGTGGATTCCACTAGCCTAAATGGTACATATAAGGGACAACTAGCATCAAGCAACATCTCGTAGATGGTCATAATCGGCTTTTTATGTTGCTTATGGTGTTTTTTATTCTCAAATCGAGGACAATCGGACATGGTTCATGAACCAGCTTGAATAAAGTCAGAGGGAAGTCCTGATGGTTTAGTGATATCTAGTGATGCATGTAAAGGGTTAGAGTCACCAGAAAATGTGTTCCCTAATGCCGAGCACAGAGAGTGTATGAGACATTTGTATAGTAATTTCATGAAAAATTCCATGGCAAGGTGTACATAGATCACCTATATCCCGCCGCTAGGTGCTACACATATTCTAGATTTCATGGCACATGTCCAAAATATTTGAGCACCGCCTGATGTCAGAGATTATTTGCGTACATCACCATGGTTTGTGGTATAGATGTGGTTTCTCGAGCTTAGAAAAGTAGACTACCTCACAAATAACATATCCGAGAGCTTCAATAACCAAATAAAGGACTTCAAGGGCCTGCACCTCATGAACTTGTGGATAGAATAAGAGAACTGATAATGAGCAAGTTTGCTATTAGGAGGAGTATTGCTGTGTCAATGGAAGGAGTGATCCTTCCTAATGTGATGAAGGAGTTGTTTGTGGTTAGCAAGCAAGTGGACTTGCTCATCCAAAGATCACAGTCCGATGATACCGAGGCAGAGGTCACATTTGAGAATGAATTGTTGGATGTAAGGCACTCTGTGAAGTTACATGAGAGGTCCTGTACATGTAGGCAATGGCAAGTGTCGGGGAAGCCTTGTAAACATGCAATGGCATTCATCTGTTCCATTCGTGGAGCAAGCATAGACGATCATGTGGACAGCTACTACTCAGTTGAGAGGTTCAAAGAAGCTTATCAAGGTATTATCCCCAGCATGACAGACATGACTTAGTGGAAGCATGTTGATGTTGGACATAAGGTGCATCCACCAAAGCAGAAGAGGGTGGCAGGCAGGCCAAGGAAGCAGAGGCCGAGGAGTTTCTGGATCCAACCAAAAGAAGGGTTAGGTGCAAAGGTGTGGTGCCACCGACACTGGGAAAAACATGCAAATTAGAAGCCCCGCTTGATGATGGCACTTCAACAACCCGAAAGCTCAATGAAGAGGTAATGCTATGCATGTCCTTTGGTGCATTACAGATGTCTTTGCTGTCTACACATGTCATGCATATGGTTGTTTTTTGCAGGAAAAGGGCTCCCACAAAAAAGAAGGCTGCACCAATTAAGAAGGCTAAGGGAGCAGAGGATGCATCAAGCAACACACCAAAGAAGAGGGCATCTTCAAGGAAGAAAGCAACACAGGAGCCAGCAAGCAGCACACCAAGGAAAATGGCAAGTGTAAGGAAGAGAGCATCTGAAGATGCTGCAAGGAGCACACCAAGCAAAAGAACATCACAAAGCAAGACATCATCAAAAAGACCCTACCAAGAACAAGTGGGCGTAATGGCTAGATAAAAATTCTGTAGTCTTGATGCATGCTCACTTTTGTAGTCTGTGTTCTCGATGCAAAGCCAACTTTGTAATCTATGGTCACATATTCATACTAGGGCACTTGTTGTCGGTCATTACAGAGATATGATCCTAACACGCTGCAGTTTCGTGATGAAAAAGACACGAGTTTCCCATTCCATCACCTTGTTCAATTGGTTATATTTGTTTCCATTTTATCAGAAGCTTACAAGGTCGCAACAAACTAGGCCTACTTCAAAGAAATCGCATGACTATTGACATTACGAAAAAGAGAAAAAATCAACATTCTGTTGATGGTTTTGAGAAAGAAAAAGCGCATGTGTGATCACAAATGGAAGTTATGATAAGAGTCTCAAAAGTCATAGGATGTGGTCAAGACATTTCGGTTCCCAGTTACTACACGAGGTTAAGGTTCGCATAAAGCCCATGTTCCTTCGATTTATAATGAATTGTGTTCAATGCAAACTGATCTCTTTTCACACCATTCTCTCAAGAGCACACCAAGCAAAAGAACATCACAAAGCAAGCATCAGAGACAGAAGACCCCTATGAAGAACAAGTGGGCAGAATGGCTAGATAAAGACACGAGTTTCCCATTCCATCACCTTCCATCAATGGGTTATAATTGTTTCCATTTTATCAGGAAGCTTACAGTGCTGCAACAAACTTGAAAGCTTACATTGCTGCAACAAACTAGGCCTACTTCAAAGAAACTGCTACAACTATTGACATTACGAAAAAAGAGAAAAAAATCCACATTCCTACGACATTCTTCATCCAGTTTATAGCTGCAATCAATTCTTCACTTTGCTTCTTTAATGCACTGACATCGACACAGAGTTGCTTCAAATGCACACAACCTTCAATCGAGCCACATTGCTCTGCCTGATTTCGCATTGTACTCATTCCATGGCCACATGCAACAGATTCATCCTCCCACATGAAAAAGTTGCACACATCATTGCTCTACAATCCTCAATAGCAACAGAATGCAATCAAAACACTGGGAATCAAATCAACAACTCAGCAAACAATCAAGTTGAAGACTAACCGGGCAATTGTTCTTGCACTTCAAGAAGTACCTACCAGGATTTCTTTCACTCCTCGCTCCTTAGCCTAAGCACCGAATCTTGCAACGCGAGCAACAAATGTTGCATTTTGAGGAACGTACCTCTCAACCCCGACGACCCAAGAGCAAGACCTTGCGGAGTCCATGAGGCAAGCTACTCCGACCACAAAAGGGCCGAACGGCGCTGGATTGCTAGGGCTCGTCGCGGTCGCCTGGGTGGAGAATCGGATGTTCTAGGGTTCTTGGCTCTTGGTGGCGCGGGAGAGAATGGGGAGGGCACTGACCTTGCTTGCGTTTGGTCCCAGCCCAGCCAAAGTGCGGGGGCAAAAGCGTCCGAATGGAAAGAGTCCCGCCCTCGGTTTGACCGGACGGGACACGTGTCGCGAGCGGTGGTATATTTCGAATAAGCGGGGTTTCGTAATGGCATCGTTCGAATAAGCAAAGGAACGATGGCAAAGCTCGAATAACCAGTTCCTATAGTGGCATGTATCCAATTAACCCAAAAAAAATTAATATTAAACCAATCACCAAAGTCAATGGAGCTTGAACTTACACTTGGTGGTTTAGCCTTTTCAGTGGTGGAACCTTAGCAGGCATGGCTACATGGGTGGAGCTTTATAGGGGCCTTATTATGATTTTCTCTACACGCACTAAAGGAAGTGTGTATTTTGGCAAAAAGAAACGATCATGTCTTGTGGGTAATGTTGTGTAACCTCCGCAGAGTGTAAAACTCTTTTCAGATGCCTCTTGTTCGACCACTTCCTTGACGGACAGTCCTGATAATCATAAAAAGTACCAGGATTTCTTCCCTGAATGCAACTGAGCAGTGCGGGCAGATTATGGTACGAGTCTTCAAATGTCCCAAATCTCATTTCCAAGACCTTCTGCTTCGCCCGCCATGCCTTCCCGTAGCTAATTGTGTACTGAAATCTGTTCTCAATTGCTCGGATAATAGCACGGGGCTCAAAATTCAGGTTCTCAACTATCTTCGGGTACATGACACTCGCGATATACCCGTAAGACAGTTTCCGTGAGCCACTGTGGTTTCTCACCATACAACTATGTTGTTCAACCTTGAACATAGCTGGGTGCCCCATTTGGGCTTGTACGCTGCACTCTCCAGGCACCCTCGCATCTCGCACACCACGTCAGAAAGCAGTGGGGTGGACTTCTTAACCTCGAAAGTTCTTCTTAGTGATAAGGCCCAATCTTTGATAGCATCCCTTGACCGCCTCTTTGTGGGGTACATGCTGTTAGGTCTCACCTCATTGTCACTATACTGCCAAGGTGTATCATTGCCTTCATTCACAACCAGGTTATTAAATTGATGTGTACTCCAATCTGCTAGCACAAGTAGCTCAACATCTTCATCTTCATCTTCCTCATCCGAGTTATCGTCGTCTTCCACTTCCGCTTGTTCATATTCAAGGTCTTCCTCTTCCATATGTGCTATTACTTCCTCAATTTCGTCACCTTCGTCTACTTGCCCCCGCGTATCTTGCCCAATGTTTCCATCATCATCCCCAATCTCAACTTGCTAACCAGTCTAGTAGCCAATATCCTCATTGCAACCCTGAACTTGCGGCTCCCGGCTAGACTCTCCAATTTCAGTGTCGCCATAAGTGAACTCATTTTGAGGCTCACTACACTCACCGGCGTCCAAATGGTGCCATGGGCAACAACCCTTTCATACGCTTGCACTAAAAGCACCGACACCATCCACGTTGCTCGCCTCACATATGACCTCCAAGCTGCGGTTCCTTCACTCAACTAACTCCCAATAAACAGGATCATCTCGCATGGTGCAAAAGCAAGATAACTTTAGCTGGCACTTCTCTTGTTCCATCCGAAACGTATAACACAACCAATTCAACACAGCAGCAAATGTACGCACTTCGACCCTACTTAAACTTCTATCCACATACTGAAAGTTACTCAGATCCGCACCCTCCGAACCATACATGACAACCCCTTCTCCATAAAAGATTCTAAAAGGAACTCGTTCTGACATATCTGCGAACCTATTCATTAACACACAAATTAATTACTCTTCGTGAAAGGTACTATAAACTATACGTATGTATATCTACACTTGCGAAAAATATCTACATTACTAAAAATATTTATCTCTGCACTTGTATTTCTAAAAAACATCTACAGTCCTAGCAATATATATACTTGCACTTCTACATGTAAAAAAACATATCTATCGACATTTATCTCTAAACACCGTAACATCATATTATTATTCGTAAAAACAACTATGTACATGCATTTCCACAAACCGACTAAATTACTAAAAATATAACTAGATTCAACTACATTTTGTTGCTAAACACTACCATGATTTCTTGCTACACACTAAACAAATCGAATGCTGCTAAAGCCGCCACCCTAAACACTAAACAAAATAAACACTATATTTAACTAGATCTAACCTTAAACACTAAACAAAATAAATACTACATTTAACTAGATCTAACCCTAAACACTACACAAAATAAACCGCGAAAATAACTAGATCAACTGACTGTATGTACAACGCAAAAAATCGTATATTTTACGTAGATAATTACTCATATTTTGGACCGGTGTTTGTTCATGGGCCATCCTTACCCTAAACACTAAATTACTAAAAATATGAACACTACATTTAACCCTAAAGACTAAACAAAATAAATCGCGAAAATATTTACATCTAACCCTAAACAAAATAAACCGTGAAACTAATTACATCTAACCCTAACCCTAAATACTACACAAATTAAACCGCGAAAATATTTACATCTAACCCTAACCTTCCTAAACACTAAAAAAAACCGCGAAACTAATTAGTTCTAACCTTAACCCTAACCCTAAACTACATAAAATAGAGTGTCAAAAAATTACTTGCGCAGTCGCCGCTCTTCTTCCCCTTCTTTTCTTCTCTTCCTCCCTTCTTTTTTCTCTCTTCACCCTCTTCTCTTCTCTCTGCCGTTTTTCTTCTCTCCGAGCACGGTCTTTATCTTGGCTCAAGTCGCCCTTGGTTGGGCAACAGAGGCCGCCCGCTACGCCGCCCAACCGCAAGGCCGATTCGATGTTGTCACCCGTTGGGAGGGCGACTTTCCTTTGTCGCTTTGTTGGGAGTGCGACGTGCACGTGAGCTGCCACTTGTCGCAAATTGGTAGGGCGAGTAGCCCTTGTCGCCCAACCAACGGGCGACAAGGGTATATTTCTGCAAAAAAAAAAAAAATTCGTGGTATACTTTTGCAATTTGAATTAAAAAATGTATTATTTTAAAAAAAAAATCCCCGTTTCCGCACTCGTCGAAGCACACCCCCAAAGGCGATGGCATCCCTGGCGCAGCACGTCGCGGGGCTCGCGTGCCGGCCACTCTCCGGAGCGTCGCGCCACCCCGCAGCGCCGAGGCGGCCGTCGGCCATGGTGTGCGGGACATACGCGCTGACCAAGGAGGAGCGGGAGCGGGAGCGGATGCGCCAGCTGTTCGACGACGCCTCCGAGCGCTGCCGCCTTCTCCTCCGAGGACCTCGACTCCGCCGTCGAGTCCACCGACATCGGCTCCCTCGAAATCGCCGCCCTCCTACCCGTTCTCTTGTTCTTGCTCGCTCGTTTGATGATAGCAATTGGTGCGGAAAACAAGCTAACCCTTGTTAGAAATAAATGTTAATGAGAGTAATCCTCAAAATTTAGGTTCTTCGTTTGCTTGCAAGTCACCAGCCTTACCTTCTGCCCAATTGGGTACACTATTCACTAGTGGGAGAGTACGGCCACAATGGCTGTCACATTGTGGTCTATAAATTGTTTTAGATCGAAGGTGATCTGTTACTGAAAAGGAGCCAATTTTAGACTATTAGGGGGTGTTTGGATGAGGGGGATTTATTTGGGCATTTTTTTAGTCCCATCTTATACTTACTTCGGCTGTTATGTTTATCATGGTTCTCGTGTAAACAAATGCTACTCCCCTAGGGTCCAAAAGCAGTTCAATTGGATGTCCTCACCGGTTTCCCGTCTTTGCCCTGTTCGTAGTGGTAACTGGCATGGAGTAATCTAGGAATAACAATCATTACTGATCTTTCATTACTTTTTAAAGTAAATTAGTGAAGTATTTCATTCTTACATCAAATGGAAAAACTGTAAAAAAATCACCTGGAGTTCAGCCACACCATGGAGTAACTATCCAATTCTGCTAACTCTAATTTTGATGGAATTTCAGTTACTGATTAATTGCTGCTTGTTTTATTTCAAAAAAAAAAATTTTGCTGCTTGTTTTTCTGTACCAGGTTCCCTTCAATTAGATGTGCGGAGTGAATTAAGTGATAGAAAGATTATGCCGCAATTGATGGATTGTATTCCAGGGAAGGGGAATTACATATAGAGGGTGAGTCCGGTTGGTTTAGGAAACAAACCGGACTCCTTCCTAGAATACAAAGATATATTCTATCTATAGCCTCCTTCCTAGAATATAAGGATATATGCTATCTATAGCCAAACCTGCCTAACAGACTAGGAGGTGGCAGCAATATTCGAACACCCCCCCGCAGTCACAACGTCTAGGCATGGCACATGTTGAGACTGGACCGGAAATCCGAGAAGAAAGAGGAGGGCAATCCCTTTGTGAAGATGTCAGTAAGCTGTGATATTGTCGGGACATGAAGAACACGGACATCACCGATAGCAACCCGTTCACGAACGAAGTGAAGATCAATCTCGACATGCTTCGTGCGTTGATGCTGGACCGGGTTGGTGGAGAGATAAACCGCGCTGACGTTGTCGCAATAGACAAGAGTGCTGCGTGTCAGCGGATTGTGGAGCTCCTGAAGGAGTTGGCGCAACCAGCAAGCCTCAGCTACTCCATTGGCGACACAGCACTCGCTTCAAAGATCGAACGAAATCGTGGCCGACGCTTCGACGACCAAGAGACGAGGTTGTCGCCATGAACACCGCATATCCGAGGTGGATCTGCGTGTATCCGGGCAACCCGCCCAATCAAGATCGATGTAGACCACGAGCTCTAAGCGGAAGATCGATGAAGGAGAAGGCCGTAATCCGAGTGCTTTGAAGGTAGCGAGGATGCGCTTGACCGCAGTCAGATGGGGCTCCCGAGGATCATGCATGTGAAGGCACACCTGCTGAACTGCATAAGAGATGTCCGGCCTGGTGAAGGTGAGGTACTGGAGAGCACCGGCGAGGCTCCGAAACTGTGTTGCATTGCTGACTCGGGCACCGGAGTCTGAGGGAACCTTGGCTTGAGTATCCACAGGTGTGGTGCATGGTTTGCAGTCAGCCATGCCAGCCCGCTCGATAATGTCAAGTGTATACTGACGCTGAGACATGAATAAACCATTGAAGCGGCGCTGTATAGAAATGCCCAGAAAATGATGAAGCTGACCAAGATCCTTCATAGCGAACTCCCGCCGTAAAGCAGAGATGATGCGCTGCAACAACTCTGCGCTGGAGGCTGTAAGAACAATATCATCAACATATAGCAGCAGATGTACCGTCTCTGACCCGCGGTGGTAGATGAACAGCGAAGTATCGGAAGTGGCGAAGCGGCTGTACCAGGCCCGAGGTGCCTGCTTAAGTCCATAGAGGGACTTGTTGAGGCGCGCACGGATCCTACCGAAAGCAGGTCAATAAATCCATGGTGACTACAAAAACTGTCTCGACCAACGCATCGTGGAGGAAAGCATTCTTGACATCCAGCTGATGCACTGGCCAGTCTCGAGAAAGAGCCAGAGAGAGAACTGTGCGGACGGTGGCAGGCTTCACCACAGGGCTGAAAGTCTCATCATAATCAACACCGGGGCGCTGTGTGAATCCACGAAGAACCCAACGCGCCTTGTAGCGATCCAGAGAGCCATCAGCATGTAATTTGTGTTTGAAAATCCACTTGCCAGTGACGACATTGGAGTCCGACGGCCGTGGTACCAACTCCCAAGTGTTGTTGGACAACAGCGCGTCGTATTCTTCCTCCATCGCGCGGCGCCTGTGGGGATCAGCGAGAGCGGCACGACAGGATTTTGGAATCGGCGATAGCTGGTCCGTGACGTAGATGGCGGGCATCCGTATCCTCGCCGCTGGTGGTCATAGGGTGGGAATTGACCACCGAGCGAACAGGATCGCGCTTTGGGAAGACGCGGTGGCGGGGATCGCGCGGGAACGCCAGAGGAGCCTGGCGGGGCCGGCGCGAGTACACCCTGAGCGGTGGATCCTGAGAGGCCGCGCGTGGCGTGGGCGAAGCCGGGGCCACGCGTGGCGCGGGAGAAGATGCCGGGGCCGCACGTGGCGCGAGCGAGGCCGACGGTGCGTGTGGCGCAGGAAGAACCAGTGGTGTGGTCAGAGAACCTGCATGGGAGAGTCAGGAACCAATGGGAAAAACCACCGGATCCGACTCAAGTAAAAAATCCAAGTCATTAGTGGGACTGGGCGAGGCAGCGAAGGGAAAGTCGGCCTCATCAAACACAACGTGACGAGAGATCACGATGCGGTTAGTGGAGAGATTAAGGCACCGGTATCCCTTATGGTCAGAAGAGTAACCAAGGAAGACACACCGGGCGGAGAGAGGGGCAAGTTTATTGGAGGCGGTTGCTGAAAGGTTGGGATAGCAAGCGCAGCCAAAAACTCGAAGATGCTCATATGAAGGAGGGGTACCGAAGAGGGCGATGTATGGGCAGGGGGCGCTGATGGTGGTGGAGGGGAGACGGTTCAACAGGTAGGTGGCGGTGTGGAGGCTCTCAACCCAAAGAGCGTCTTTGGGAGGATGCTTGGAAAAGCAAAGAACGCACAATATTGTTAGTGGAACGAATTATGCGCCACTTTACCGCTCGAGGGATGTGTAGGGCACGACATCCGCAATAGCACGCCGTGAGTGAGAAAGAAGGACGCGAGGAGGAGTTGTCAAACTCACGCCCATTGTCGATGAGCAGTCTTGATGGTGCATCCGAACCGAGTGGACACATAAGAGAAGAAATGTGACATGGTAAAAGTGTCGACTTCAAACGTAAGGAAAGGTCCACAAATAGTGAGAGCAATCATCAAGAATTACTAAATAATATTTATAGCCCGAGATGTCGACAATCTGGAGATGTCCACAGTCACAATGACTTAGATCAAAAGTTTTAATGCAGGGAAGAAGAGCTGGGAACGAAGTCTAATGTGACGACCGAGTTGGCAAGCATGACAGAGCGAATCATGTGTGCTTTTATTACAAATGATAGTCAAGAACTAGATAATCTAGATAAAGCGGCGGGACCGGGATGGCTAAGACGGCGGTGCTGTGGATGGAGACGCGGCAGCAGTAGCTAGGGCGCAGGGGTAGCAGCACACGAAGGAGAAGCAGCGTGTGACGGGGTGGGCAGGCTCAGGGTGTAGAGGGGTCCGGAGCTATTGGACCTGACGATCACATTCCTGGTAGCAAGATCCTTCACAGAGAGGCCGAGAGGGTCAAACTCAAGAGCAGATGATTGTCGGTAGGAATTGACGAACGTAAAGAAGATTCGAATAATGTCGAGTGCAAAGGATATTGTTAAGGTAAAGGGGCCGGAAGAACCGTGTCTCCTCATCGAGGTGACCGTAGAAATGCACTGCATCGACAATGAGAGAAGAAGGATGCGCAGAATTAGGAGGACGAAACAATGATATGTTACCGATGTCAGGCGTGGTGTGGTTGGAGGCGCCAGAGTCTGCAATCCAGTTGGTGACAATGGGGGTTGACGTCATGGTGCTAAAGGAATTAGCGAGTGATCATTGATCCCACTCGTCGTCCAGGCGCCCAGTGGGGAGGTAGCGTGTCGCACCGGAAGTTTATTCGCTGTCCTGGGAATGCCGGCAGGGGGGCCAGGGGCGGTGTGAACGGTGGCCCGACCTGTTGGACAGGGGTGCCGAAGGTGGGTGCAATGCGATGCCAGGCTTCTTGCGATGATCGGGCGCTGCTGCTGCTGTAGAGGAGGGCGTTGCTGCTGTCCTCCCGCAGACGGGCCAGGCCACATGGAGATGGTGCCCGTCCATGGGTTGTAGAAAGTCGGCCAGGGAACGCCACCCTTGCCGTTCCCGTTCTGGCGGTTTTTGCGGTTGTTTTTGGAGCCGGAGCCGCCGTTCGAGGTGTTGGGGGGGCGGGGCGGCCCGCTGGTCGCAGAGGATGGAGCAGGTGGGGCGGGCGGCGGCTGTTGTTCGCTGCCACCGGCGCAAAGAAGAATGAGAGAGCCGTGGCAACCTCCGTGGAGGCCTCGGTTCCCATGGTGATCTCCTCGAGAAGAAGATCGTTTCAGATGGAGTGGAACGTCGGGAACGGGACGCCGCACTTGAGGAAGGACTTGAGGTGGTCGAAACGTTTGTTCAGACCCCGCAGGACGTTGAGGACGAGGGTGCGATCGGGCAAGACCTCGCCGAGGTCGCGGAGTGCGTCGGCCATGCCCTTCATTGTCCGACAGTAGTCGTTCACGTTCAGATCACCTTGAACGAACGTGCGGAAGGTGGCGTCGAGGTGGAGGGCGCGGGTCTCGCGATTCCCAAGGAACTGGTCCTCGATGGCAAGCCATGCATGGCGCGTCGTGCCCCCGTGCTCGCGCACGGTGTCCTGTAGATCAACGGTGATCGTGTCGAAGATCCAAGAGAGGACGACGCTATCCATCCGCTCCCAGGACAGGGTGTCGAAGGCGACGTCGGAGAGCACATGGTCGACGAGGGCGTAGCGCTTGAGGGTGAGAAGAACGAGGTCGCGCCAGCGTGAGTAGTGGGTGGAGAGGGGGCTCAGAAAAACTGAAACGAGTGAACGTATGTTCTGGACGCCGGAGGCTTGGGCGTGAAGGTTGGTGATGACGGCGTTCTCGTAGGCGGCGCTGTCGTCGTTGGGGACGATCTGCTCGTCGTCATCCTTGGAGGGTGCCACCAGCTTTTCAGCGGCGGCGACTTGGCGCTCCAGGGCTTCGGCGACGGCTTTCTCCGTTTCCAACGAGGCAGCGGCATCACGGACGCGCGCGCAGCGTCGGCGGAATGCCGTCTTGGCCGCAGCGATCGCGGAAAGGAGGGCGTCGAGCTCCTTCTTTTTGGCGGTGGTTTCTTCCTCTGCACGCGCAGCGGCGGCGCGCTCCTCCTCCGTCATGGATTCTCCGGAAGCCATGGTAGGCGCCGGCAAAGCAGCAGGGGCGGCGGCGCTGATCTGCTTGCGGTGGCGGCGGCAGGAGGTGAGCGGCGGTGGCAGGTCAGGGCGGCGGCGGCAATTGTTGAGCGGAAGCGATATCTCGTGATACCATGATAAAAAGATTATGCCGCAATTGATGGATTGTATTTCAGGGAAGGGGAATTACATATAGAGGGAGAGTCCGGTTGGTTTAGGAAACAAACCGGACTCCTTCCTAGAATACAAAGATATATTCTATCTATAGCCTCCTTCCTAGAATACAAGGATATATGCTATCTATAGCCAAACCTGCCTAACAGACTAGGATATATGCTATCTATAGCCAAACCTGCCTAACAGACTAGGAGGTGGCAGCAATATTCGAACATTAAGCACATCCAACTTACAATTAAATTATCACAATTACAGTCAACAATCAGCTATGCGTCTATTATGTGTTACAACTATTATGTTTTACAAATGCACATGGACACAAAAACTCAATTTGCTTAGCTGCTGGATTTGCGTTACTCCTTTATTTCTTTCCTCTGGTACCAATGATTCTGCTGTTATCTCCTTTTGTCATATATTACTGTCGTTGTTATTTGTGTTATGCACTACAATTTTTTTGTGGTATGCAGGCTGTGCTCATCTCAAAAATGTTTTATGTGCTTGTGATCTCTAGTTCTCTACAGTTTAAAGGAAAAGTATTCATGACCACTTCAAATGGTGCATATGTTGACATCCAATCAAAGTCTACTGCTTTCTTGCCTCTAGATGAGGCATGTTTTCTTGATATTGACAATGTAGAGGAGGCAGGCATCCGTCCGGGTTTAGTCGAAGAGTTCATGATAATTGATGAGAACCCTGGTGATGAAACTTTGATTTTGAGTTTGCAAACAAATCAGCAAGACCTTGCCTGGGAAAGGTGCAGGCAACTTCAGGCAGAAGATGTTGTTGTCACGGGCAAAGTGGGTGAAAAACTTGCAGTAGGAACTATTTCCATGTTCTTCCTATTGCTCTCCACTACTTTAATAAATTGCTGTTGTTCAACTCGTAAACAAAATATTTGTTAAGCATTGCCTCCTGTTGCCCTTATTTGTCTTGGACCGATCAGACTTTGCCTTCTTGAATGTCTACCTGACAGCAGCAGCCATTGTTGTTTAGAAAAAGAAAATCAGTGCAGTGGCAATTTGTTGTGTATATCCACTTTGATTATTACCTCCATTCATATACTATGTCAACGCTGTTGTTAACTTGGTACGGCTTACTGATCAGGTAGTGAGATCAAATGCAGGTCCCATAATAGCCAGATAATTCATGTTCTTATTGGGCTGTTCTGATTTTGCTAGTTTGTTCCTGTGCTCCTAATGAGCTCATGAAGTTTAGACCAGTCACTTTCTAAAAACATGACAACGAATAAGCTTTTCTCAAGAGCTTACCTGGTTGATTTATTGTGGTTCCTGCATTTTCCTTTCTCCTTGTGCTGTCTAGTATTTACTTTACTGTTGATACATTGTATGTTGATCTGATGTCTCTTGAGATACTCTGGTACCATTTTGTTTTGTTGGGAATAAGAATTTGCTGTACTGTTTTTGTCTCTGCATCTTTATTCATCTGTTCATTTTGCAATGTTGCCCTGCAGGTAATTGGTGGAAACAAAGGAGGTGTGGTAGCTCTTGTGGAGGGCCTGAAGGGATTTGTTCCATTTTCGCAAGTGTCATCAGTCGGTTCTCGATCTTACTACCAACTTTTTTTCGTCCTATAGTTTTGGTGCATGACATGAGCTGCCTTTCATCTGCATAACATAGTTTAAAAGCTGATATAGGGCTATTGAACAACTGGTCCTAGTTTGCTATGATTGATTTTTCAATTGCTTCACCCTCAGACTAGATTTTCACTATTTTACAAGCCATTGCTTGACCTTGATCATAAATCTACTGCTGAAGAGCTGCTTGACAAAGAGCTACCTCTGAAGTTTGTGGAAGTTGATGAGGGACAAGGCAGGCTCGTTCTCAGTAATCGCAAGGCAATGGCAGATAGTCAAGATCAACTTGGTATCGGTTCAGTTGTCTTGGGAACCGTTGAGAGCCTAAAACCTTATGGTGCCTTTATCGACATCGGTGGAATCAATGGGCTTCTCCATGTCAGCCAAATTAGTCATGATTGTGTTGCGGATATCTCCACCGTTCTGCAACCCGGAGATACCCTCAAGGTATTGCTATCTTGATACTTGCGAATTATGCTTTTGTAGAGCTAAGGCCAGAGCATCCATATGTTATTTGGTTGTGATACTAAGCCATGACCATGAAAGAGGCCGGGTTAGCCTTTCTACAAAAAAGCTTGAGCCAACACCTGGTGACATGATTTGCAATCTGAAGCTTGTTTTTGAGAAGGTAAGTATCGAGAACAGTTTTTGTCCGTCTGAATATGCTGTAGCAAACAAACTGACACACTGGTTTATGTTCAAATTAGGCTGATGAGATGGCTCAGATATTCTGGCAGAGAATTGCTTAAGCAGAGGCAATGGCTCGCGCTGATATATTAAGATGAGATTCCAGAGAATTGCTTAAGCAGAGGCAATGGCTCGCGCTGATATATTAAGACTCCAGCCAGAGGTACTGCTATCATCCTTTTGTGAATACTGCAGTGTCAAAATACAATTTATCGAACTTTATTTTTAAGCCACTAGAGTAACATACAGCTGGATTAATTTAGTTGTCTTCCTTTGTCACCTCTTCACCTCTTCCATTGTCGTCAGACACACCATCAGCGGACTTAACTTTGGGAGAAGGGCAATCAACGGATGAATAGATTCAGTAGGAAAGATCTGATGGCAGTTCATCTTCCCATTTTTCCCGAAGCGAAGGCATGACAAAGATATGTTGTATTAAGATCATTTTCTGTCTTCAATTTGTACTTATCTCAACGTGTATGAAATGTAAGGCACTGAACACGCCGAAACTTAATGGAAGTTACTTCACTTTTGTAAACCTATCCAATTCTTGCAGATAAGGGTGTGCTCTACCCTTAGGCCCAAGTACAGTTTGACATTCAAGTTATTTTTTCTATTTCGTACATTATTCAAGATGAAACAAAGCGTTCTGAATTAGGTGTTCTTTTACTCAAAATGAAGAGCAAACAAAGGAGAGATTTGATAAGGCCAGTTTTGAGGGTGAAGGTAACATGCGCGTCAACAGCAAAATGGCCTACGCAAGCGAGCGTTACAAGCCAAATTTGTTGTTACATTTTTATTTAGCTGATGGTCACATAAAACTTTACTGGTAAAAAAGGTCTAAAACTTTTTTCAATTGGCTACAACCGCACTAACACATTGTCATCCCAGGTGTCCATAAAAGAGCAATGCTGTTTCACCAAGAGAGCGCGAAAAGGTAAGAGAGAACCAAAGTCTACCACTTCTGTAACTTCGCAGGTTGACAATGGATAAACCTTTTTGTTATCAAGGAGTTGTGCATGGAGCAGCTGCTCTCCCTCATGGCCACAGGAAAAAAAAACGACGAAAATGTTTTTTTTAATCGCTTGCTTGTGTGCTCCCCTTGCCCTTTTGTTCAAACATATCAAGCTGCCAAACCTCACAAGTTTCACTGATAGCGCCCTCCACTATTTTTACGTACCAAACATCAAATGGTTTTTTCTTCTCCCTGCAGCTAGCCAGAGAGCATGCATGCATGTCAACTCTGCTTAATTAGTTTTCTTCAAAAAAAGCCTCACAATCTGCTACTACATTCATTGATTTATCGGGTTTGATCAACTTGGATTACGCTCAATCACGCGTACTGAACCATCTAAGCATCTGCAGGAAGAATGACCTGAGGATGGAACTACCAAACTACGATAGCATTTGTGCAGAGTAGCTAGTGTCAGTCCCTTTCCAATAGGCATTTTTCTGAACCCTTGTACCCACTACAAACCCAGTTTCAATACTTGAGGTGCTTTCCCCCCGGTATGGTATCTTCAGGTGGACCTACTGTTCATGCACATCGGTCGATCGCCCGCCGATGCGTCGTCGATCAGTCTACGCGCATACTCGCCGTGAGTGGGAATTGGAATTTTGGGAGATAAGCCTTCCCCTCCGCGTGCAACTTGCACCGCAAGAAGAAGTTGACGACGCGCGCAGAACATGCAGAAAGCAATGGAGCTCTCTGCGTCGCAATGTAGCTGTCAGCTCAAGCTACGCACATAGATCAGCTTAAAACGTACTGGCCTGTGTGTGTGAAATTGTTCTTCCTTGGCCATGTCGACCCTAGGCCCCTTCAGTTGGTCGTCACTAGCTATAGCTATGTAGTGTTTGGCCACACGTAGGCGTAGCCTGGCCCTGGCTATTGCTCACTGATGCTGCTTGCTTAATAATTAGCATTTGACAAATGGTGACCTGCAGCATGCAGCTGAAGAGGATTTGGTCTCATGGCATAACATGACACACCATCGATCAATCACCATGGACAGGCATATGCATATACATACAGGTAGCAATACAGTCTATGCAAGTAATTGATCACACTCAAAACACTTTTGTTCTTTCCTCCATTCCAGCTTGCATATATGCTTAGATTACTAGTTCAAAAAGTCAGGCGGGAGGACGCAGGAGTCGGTCTAGCTGCCGAATTCTACTGCTGAAACCGGCGCCGCACCTAGACAAGTACGTGCTGAGCCTGAATTAAAGAAGACGTATACCGATCGGTCGCCGTCGATGGCTTTCTGCCCCCACTAACCGATACAGATCGCGATACTGGTAGACATACACATACGCGCACGGCACACCCTGCCACATATCGGCCGGAGATGAGCACCACGATCGAGGCCGACCGGCCGGTCAATTCCTCGGTATATCTAACTGTATTAATTGGTGGTGGTAGATGCAAGAACTTACGTACGTACACAAGCCACGCACGTAGATAGATGGATAGCAATGGTAGATAGACAACGAGCTAGATGATCACGGCGGCGTACGTACTTCGAGAGCAGTTGCACACACATGGAGAGCAGCAGCTAACAATTTGCTTAATTGCTGCGTGCCGCCTTTCTAACTCTCGTTGACTTCACGGACCGGACGCCGCACCACCGAGCCGACTGGGTTTCTCGATCACGACATGGTTCGCGAGCGATCTATCGTACGTTCGTGCGATCTGCAGCTAGCCTACGACGCCGCGCAACACGGCCAGGCCGGCCACGCGCCTAGGCTGGCCATGTGAGTGCTCGCACGCACGTCGCGCTTCCAAGTTGCAGCAGCGCGCCGCGCAGGAAAGTTCGGTCCGGTCCTGGGCAATCTGCTCGCAAGATTCGACGAGTAGAACCAGCAGCAGCGCAGCGCGCTAGCTAGTGCTCGCAGTAGTGCATGGCGCACGAGAGTGACACGAGCAAATGCAGAACACGGTGTCCGTGCGTGCGTTCGTGCATGCACTTGACTACCATTACATCCAAGCTAACGGCTTATAGCCATCGGCCTATCCAACGGGTGGGCTCAAGTCCATCCTCCGATCGTCAGATTCTATGTACTCTCTCTAACAGTGACGTTCTTTTTTAGCATAACAGTAGCGAATGTACACGCACTCAGGTACGTCTAGAGGAAGAAGAAATATTGCTAGGTGGTGAGCTACTTTTTAGACCATGTAGCTTCATGAGTCATTGCTTATTGAATACCTAATTTTGCAATTGATAACTCTTCACTAGCTTTTTGTAAAACTGGACTTAGAACCCTCAAGCACGTAGAGACTATAGAGAGAGAAAGAGGGAGATGACTTGACATCTCTTCTTTGCGAGGATATGATAGCTCATCAAGTAGGGGGCACTTGATGCACATCGTCGGGACTCGGCGATTGTAAGAGCACGGCAAGGATGTCGAATGAATGTTGGGGAGCTGGCGAGGGCACGAGTGTGTGACAACGAACAACTCACTGTGACGATGATAAGCAGATTGTGAAGGTGACGTAGCGTGAGTTGGCGAGTGTCTAACCGACTAAGTGGACTGACCATGACAACAAATAGACAAAGTGAGCCCCTCTTCTAATATATGATTTTTGAGAGGTGCTTCAATGTTTTCCTTTTTGACAGATGCTGAAATATTAAAGTATGAATAAAAGGTAGATAATAATTACTTACCCTTTCGTTTACTTCAAGATTTGTGCAACTTGTATTGGAAAGGAAAGTATCGAAGCACTCTCATAATTTTTTTTTATCAATTGTAAATATGTCAGTGGGTTGAAAGAGACAATAGCTGATTTGTTTGATTGATTGGTGATAACTTGTTTATAGATTTTCAAAAGTTTAACAAGCGAATGTTGCACAAGTATTTATCAAATAATGAACTACAAGTAGTAAAACTCGAACCAATGAGAATATAACATAAGTTGTTTAACACGTTTGTCTTAATTTAACTTAAAGTTTTAAACACATCCTCTATTTTTATCATGAATTCGTCTTTACTTACCATAGTCGATAGTGCTAGCAGCTAGCCCCCATCTACCGCCATAGCAGTAGCAGTAGCTTGTGCAACAGTAGCTAGTAATCGTGATAGCTTCTGCAATGCCTAGGGGACAGTGATAGTGGTGGTGCAGCAATATATGGGCAGGAGGAGGTACCCGGCCACTTTTTGCCCCGGAAAGCGGTGTGAATGATGCGTACGTGCACTGGAGCAGCAGCCGGGGCATGCAGAGGCCCAAACGGCCAAGCCTGCCAGCGCCTTCTTGTAGGTAGAAGCAACGACAGCGGCAAGCACGACGACACACGTACGTCTTATCCGAGTGGATGGCTAAGTCCGGCTTGATCCATTGCCTGACAAGGCCGGGCCGGCAGAGCATGCAATGCCAATGTGCTATGTATCATTTGCCCTTTTCCATCCTCTTCTTTTCTCTGATGTTTGTTCCTTCCCATGTCCTTGATCTTTATGTGGATCGATCAATCAGTGGCTGGCTCGCTTTTTAGTAGGTAGATAGATAGGTCCCCTCTTTCATCTGCTCGAAATTGGGCCGGCGTCTTTTCGCTTTTGGCGTGTGCGTGCTCGTGTGCCCTCGATGAACTGTAATCATCGATCGATCGTTGTGTGACGACTGACGAGTGCCGGCAACCCGAACGTCGCGTATGCGGATAAGCGGTTGGCTGGGCGAGGTACTAGCTAGTGTTCAGTTGCCCGTCTTCGATCCTACTGTATGGCCACTCGAGATTTTTTTTGTTACATGTTGCGACGACGCGACGATAGAGGGGCGTGTATCGCCGTATCGGGTAGGAACTATTCGTAAAGTGCGAATCGAAATATCTAAATTAGTGATCGTAACTGTTTGATACGCACAATAAAAATATCGCATTTGTTGGATCAAGTAACACTAGCAATGCTAGTGGTGTGTGATTATTTGAAATGGTGATCGATCATCCTCTTCCATGCATGGAATTAGACAGTTCAAGATCATTTAGGTTTGCATCATCTCACTTTACAGCTAATTGCCATGTAATTATTCGCGCTGCATATAACTGATGGGGTGCTTTCTTAAGACAGTATCCTAGTGGATTTTGGTTTACATTTGTTTTCAGTCTACACAGTGGGCACTACTAGCATTACAGATGATAATCCTCCTGCTCGCCATATTAGTAGTTTAATTGATCCCGGCGCACAATTATTCGATCTCAGCCATAATGTTGGGACCCATAGTACAAGAATCTAATGCACAACTTTACCATTTATTAAGGGTCGGTTTGGATTACAAGATTGACGAAGAAATTTCGGAAGATTCGTACAAGATTCCTATGAAAATTCTGAATTCAAATTGAGACCTAGAGGGGAATGGTGTTTTTGATTCGATCGGGTTGGCGAAATATCTCATCTCTTGTACCCAAGGATTTCCTAGCCACCTCACTGGTATTTGCAAAAACGCCCTCCCTCAGAATTCTAAAATCGAGAACAGATCCTTCCATCGGTTTTTTTTGTTGTTGCAAAAAGGGCTTGTGTTAAGCAAATTTACCAACGACCCATAACCAGCCTGTTTTATGAAAATCCCCCCACCTCACCAATATTCGTGAAAACGCCTTCGGGAATTTTGAAATCGCGCATAGGTACTCTCACTGGTTTTTTTTTGTAAAAAAGGCCGGTGGTTCCATGAATTCACCTATGATTCTTAACCAACCTGTTTTATAAAAATCCTCTAAGAAAACCGTAATTAGGTTGACGTAGCTCTGACCAAAATTCACATCGCGCTGACTCTACCTTGTTAAATAACCGCTGCTATTGCCTATCAGTGATTGTTAATCATCAGTCAGTTCTTGTGTCCTGTTATATGCATTGTCGAGTTTGACCACCATGATGCTCGAAATAAGGCCATCAGTCAAAGCATCACCTCACTATAGCCGATCTAGACCTCCAACCCACTAATGAACAAAGTTGCGACTATCGTCGTACTATATTTTTCTAGTCTCTGCAATTAGACACATTCTAGACTTTTTTTTACCTTCTTCCATATACTTTAAAGCATATGGACGTCAGAAGTATGTGTAGTCAAACCCTGATATATCAACTCATTTTTGTGTCGAGTCAAAAAAAGAAATTTGATTCGAGTCGAATAAATTCTAATGACCCCCTTCTACATATCTTCAACATTTGACCCTTCCAGTATGTTCATGACACACTTGGTTTATTCTAAGTTAAAAAGGAGAGATATTATGTTCGCGCAGGCTACTATAGAGGATTAAGACACACTCCGAGATCCAAGCCGTCTGTCAAGCTGTTGAACTGCTCGGATCAATACGTAACATATGAGTTTACACCAACACCACCAGATACATCTCAGGATCAAGTGCCGCAATGTCTTGTAGTGCTCAGGGTTCGAAAAATGGTAATTTTCACCAGATGCGGTTCGATAAATAAAACCGCTTGGTTAGTCAGCAGAATTTAAAATAAAAATTCAAAAAAATTGAGAAATTTTATGCGATGTAAACCGGTGAAAAATCGGTGGAAATCGTCGATTTTCGATGAAAATCGCTCAAAAATCGGCCGTTGGAATATTTCAACTGTTCGGTGAAAATCAGTGAAATCGATTGATTTTTGATTTTTTTCGACAAAGTTTGACCATCGATTTCAAAAAATTTGACTTTGTACTTGTTCGGTTTCTACCGGTTTTTGAGCTGATTTTTTTGAAAATCAAAAATCGATTTTCCACCGAAAATCACCAAAACGATTTTTAAAACCTGGTAGTGCTACATCATCGTGATCTGAAACACAGTTCTGTGAGGGAGTACTGTCAAGATATCACTTTATTGGAGTCGGAGACTCCTTACTGCACTATCGCAGGACATCGTAGCACATACAGTAGCTTTTGCGACATACAGTAGCCTTTTGCGATTGTAGTGACTAGTGAGTCTGTAATAAATCCCCATAGAGAGAATGAGAGATGCAGAAACAAGTGTTGGTACATGCTACGTAGCCGAGCCGATTTAGTCTAAGCTAGGGATGCTAATGGGTTTGAATTGGTCTAGATTTTTAGATTAGGTCGGTTCAAAACTATAGATGGATTGAACTTATTTTGGATATATAGCTATTTGGATCAGATCTAGACTAGATTGGATCAGGCTTGAATCTTATATTTTTCTACTAAATCTCTCACCACTAGCCAAGTAAACCAATTGATGTTAACTTTAATACTAATGCTTTCTTTTTTTACATACTTCAATAGTATATTTTAAATTCTAACTTTTAACTTATATTTTAAGTGAGATATGTAATTATAGACCTAGTTTTATCACTAGCTATTGCACCGTAAACGATCAACTCATCAAACAAACAACAATTTATCTAGGTAAATGCCCAAATCAAGGTCCAGACTTTCATTTGGGTTTAGATCAGACTTGGATCTCATTCTTTTTAGATCAGATTGGATACAGATCTAACAAAAAAAATATTAGGTTTGGATCAGATAGCATCCTTAGTCTAAGCTGATGCTGTTTCAACTGTACCAAGCACGTCCGGCATGTGTACCAATCACTAGCAATTGCACGACATGAATAAGGATTTTTCAGGCTAGCTGTTCCTTTTGGTCTAGAAAGACATGATGTTTAATTCTCTCAGCTTGACTTTTGTATGCAAGAGAATTAGAGAACCTATGGTTGTCACACAGGTGTCCTCACGTTTACTAGCTCAGATCACAAAAAATATCGTTTTGGATATTAAATATCATTTTGCACATTAATATAATCCTGAAAACGCAATCTTGACCATCTATGTATATTGTAATAAATTTATAAAACAAAACAAAATTATACTTTTACGAAATATTTTTTGGAGACAAATCTATGCATATTAAATTCATGTCTTCAATCTAAAATATTATAAGTTAATTAAAAACTAAAATTAAAAAGTTTAACTGCACGTAATCTAAAACGACGTTCTTTTGTGAAGAAGAGAGCAGCAGATTGTGCAGGGAATGAAACAGTAGAACGTACAGAAGAAAACAAAGGTTTTTTGGGCAACTATTCCCAGCTATATAGCCCCCTTTTTTTTCATGCCGCAATTTTGTTTGTACCTGAGGTTTCATTGTTCAACTGCATACGGTTGAGAGGACCGAATGCGCGTCCAAAACTGTTTGTTATTGTTACACACAAGTTTATTCATTTTTTCATGCAGAGTAATGGATGCGCAATATTTCTTTTCTTATTCTACGGAGGTTATTACATGATACTATTATTATATATATATACACACACGTACCCACTTTCTATTCAGATGGCTCAGTCGTGAGTAGTATTTTCAAACTAATTAAAGGCGGATGGTCGATCCTATTAACTTTTTTTTTCTGCATTACTAATAATTCATAAACAACTAATCTCACAAAAATCTTCTAGAAGCCCATATATGCACGCTCCCAAGTCCCAACATGTCCTCCTTCAAACACCTTAATTTGCCCATAAAACAAACGCATCATGATCAAGCGAACTACAGTGTCAATTTTTTTTTTTTGGGTAGTAGCACGCATCATCAGCTGGCACCTAACTCCCCACCCAAAAGGTCAACACATCGTCCGGTACCAATGCTCACTAGAGTCCCACATGCAGTCCTAACCATTTGTCTCCATGAATAAAAGCTTCCAACATGGATCAATTAATTTTGACCCTCTCGCACATTTGGATGATCGCTCGCGTTTGACTGGAGGTCGCTTGGAGTTTAGAAATTCTGACGCCACGCATCGACCCGGATCAGGTCCAAGGTGTCGGGCCCACATCCAGTCCAAAACTGCGTCAGGTCAGTACGTGCCAAGGACGTTATTAAACTACGGTTAAGTTGTGCATGGCTCTACCCATTTGAAGGGTCTAAAGATTGATACCACTACTAGTAGTATAAAGCAATTTGAGTCAAAGACGCTTCGGCTCAGCTAAGCTAGCGAGCAATTAGCAAAACAGACCACACTGCATTAGACATCATTAATTTTGCATTACACGCATATTTAGTGGAACAGTCATGGATCACAAACATTTGCAACATCAAGACCAGAAATGTTGCTGCTCGAGCTGCCCAGATGGCCTAGTGCAGCACACAGTATTGTGGTGATTGAGGTTGTGGATTTGAAGCTTGATTCTTCTTAAAATCAAGAAAAAGTGGCACCTCCTATGCATTATAAAACAAGTGGGAGATCTATATGAGGTTGACGGATGAGCCCTGTTTGGTATTATACTTATTCAAGGGTATGTGGGCTTCCCTGTCAGTGGCTCGTCTGAAGGATATTTGACATGTTCAATAGACACTCTCTAAGGGTTTTGATAAACATCATCTGGATGTTTTCTTAGCAAAAAAACATTCAAATTTTGGAGCATTGGATCTGCGGTGAGATCCGTAAGACGTAAAGAGAGGTGTGATTGTGTTTTGATGGATGATTTGATACTTTGATCTAAAGGTTTAAAATTTGAATGTTTGTAAGAAACAAAACATCCGGATAAAAACTAGGCACTCCCGTTCAATAAAGAGACGTTCATATGCCTCCGTCCGGCGAGCTGCGAGTGCTCACGCGTTCGACAAGGGCGTGATCGTCGTTGTCCGTCTGATGCACGCGCGCGCACCATGAGAATAGCGCGCTTCTAGAATGCATAGACTAGTTCTTCGCGCGCTTATTTAGTTGTTGCTTAATCACTCATCAAAACATAATCAAGGGAAGAGGGACAGACAACCATTACTTCGAAAATTTAAGGCAGTAAGAATTAATAAAGGAGAAAAGGCGTACTAAGCAGCAGATGAACTACCGGTTAATGGCTCTGCATGGCGTGGCAAGCATTAGCTAGCATAGAAATTAATATATATAGTATCTATTAATAATAATCTAAAAGTAGCTAGATGAGGTGCTCGATCGTGACAGGGGATCGAGTAGGTTGGTAAAAACTACTGTATGCGAGTCTTGCTGTGTTACATCGACGTTGACTCCTAAATATCCGTATGCATCATTGGTAGGAGGAGGAGGGGGAGGCAAATATCTTTGGCTACTGTCTTGCATGCATGAACGGCCTAATTGTCAGCTATGCAGCCAGCTGAGTGATCATGAAGCTTGACCTACGTCGTGTGGATAAGTGACCTTTAACTTGGTGATATCCTTTTCCTATGGTATGACTACGAGGCTCTCTGATCCATTTTAATTCACCAGGTTAGGGGAAACCCACATTTGCACACCTATAGCCCTATAGGCATAATAAGAAATTTAACTCTTGCAGTAATATAATGATGTTTACAAGAATTCCATTGCAGTGTAATGATGAATTCATGGTGCATCGTCCAAATTGTTCCTCACTAACTATTACCCTGTTTTTGTGTGCAAATATCTGTCATATTCAGCTAGAAATTAACTGATGAATACATATATACATCTTTGTTCGGTTGTGCACGTATTCTTCTTGATAATGTCAACTAAACTAAAGAGTTCATAAAAAAAATTCTTTAGGGAAGACCTTTGTAATCCTTTTTTGTCACTATGTTAATGGCCACACTCCTCTGATTCAAGTATTCTATTGTGCAGAGATGTCATCACGTCTCTATATATTCTCACGTACATATCGATCGTTGTTCATGCAATATTGTAATGTACGGTCATGATGGACCCTCCTGGCACAGAAATATGTCCCAAATGGGTTTCTTTAATCATACACTTGCAGCATAAGAGCTGTCCAGTACTTTCTAAGTTTGCAGAAATTAGTAGACCTTTCCATACAAATTTTATTTTTAAATCGGCCAACATTGGTGCCTGCTAATTAAATAAAGGCTAATACTCTTGTGTACCTACACAAGCTTTCTTTTCGAAGTTAATGTTGATAAGATTAACACAGAACCCCCAATCATTATACTACATTTAGTAGTTTAGCTCTGCAAGAAGAGTCACTCAGATCAGATGCTTCATCCAAATTATGTACCCTATCCAATCACATGTTGTAAAACTTTTCTTGTTTATCTAAACTTCGTCATCATGGGAAGCCCTTAGGTTCTTTGCTTGCTTTATCATTGGAACCAGCAGTGGTAGGATTGGTGCAGAAAAGGAGGAACAGCGAGTACCATGCAATGCAAAGTTCCCTTCATCAGCTTTGTGATTGTTAATGTTGGCTTGATGGAGCAATTAAGTAGGCAAGCATGCGTAAAAGTCATTGCACCATGTTCTTATTCTTCATTTTTAGTAATTATTTTAGCCGATGCTGTGATGGTTCTGACACATTGCATTAACAACAAAAGTTCTAAACAACTGGTTAAATATGCTCAAGTAGTGTCCAAACCAAAGCTCAAGTTCAGTTTTCACATCACTAACGCAGTACTGAAGCTTAGAATATGTTCGCTGGCTTTGAAACGCAACATCGAGATTTCAACAAAGTTGTTGCAATATACTATTAATAGACGCGGAGGACGCGGTTGGTTAGTTTCAACGCAATGATATAAAATGCTCAAATCAAGGAGCAAGCAAACAAAACAAGAAAGGAAAAAAGGGAAAGGACATGAGCAACTTTATTTGTTGGTGTTTAGGTAAATCGGTAGGAAAAACGGAGGGTATAGCCAGGATGATGCCTATATATATATATAGAACCTTTTTCTTAAAAAAATATATTGTCCTACTTGTTATCAAGCATATCAATTCAAACAAGTGGTGCTTGCTTTAAGGGACATATTCTTGAGCCTGTCTTTAAGCTTGGAGATGTTCCTTTCATCCAGATTTTTTTTTCTTTTTTTATCACCTTATTCCAGCATCTATAAAACGGAACCTATATATCTAGTGCCCGATTGGAACTCTGCCTATCATATTTTGCACCACCTACTCATGATCTAGTGTACACGCTTAATTTCGATTCTACATGAAATTTTTTTAGCACATATACATAGTATTGCTCCATTGAAAATTTCATACACGTGCACGCGAGCCGGTAACTATCGATGATCGGGACATAAGGTTCCCTATCAAACTTACAATAAACTAAAATATGAGAACACGGTAAAGTAAAGACTTTATTGTTACGACTATGGTTAGAAATCCCAGCGAAATTTTGGATTTCGTCTCGGGACAAAATTGAAACTCCGGACTGAATAATTTATTTTTTTAAAAATTCAAATTACTACAGTATTTTTAGAAATTTCTGCAAATTTCCCCAAATTTTCAGTTTTTTTTGACCGAAATTGATGTTCTTTGTACCGGTTTGCATGTTGTTTCGACTAGATTCTGCACCAATTTTTTTGTGGCTATTTGTAATGCCTTTTAGAGGTATACTGAGAAGGATTAAAAGTCTGTCACTTATTTAGGTCTTCAATTATTTGTGACTATGCTCTATTAATGGGCCTACAATACATACACTACTATAGAGAAGGCTATTACAGACGATTCGACAACATCATCACAGACGGTTTTCTGAACCATCTGTAAGCATGTGTCAGTGATAATACGACACATATCACATACGATTTTCGAACCGACTGTGAAAACACATATCACAGACGGTTTTGAACTAGAACCGTCTGTGATATTGTTAATCACAGACGGTTTTTAAATAGAATCGTCTGTGATATGTGTTTATCATAGACGATTTTTAATTAGAACCATCTGTGATATGTTTTTCCCCCTAATTCTCTTGTCAGAACTTCTATAATTAGTATCTGTTGTTCGAAATTTTATTCTCCTTAGATATTTCTACAACAACATTTACAAGGCACAACCAGCTACAGATTTTACAATTGAATGTCAAAACATCCTATATGCATGGAGAAAACAGCTTGTTTGATGAGGATGTCTTAAAGTATAAACATTTGTAGCACTTTCATCCCCTTTCTTATTCTAATGTTGATGGATTCCAAGGCAAAATCCAATTCCACCCACAGTTCATCTTGAAAGTTGTCATGCTCTGATTTATCTTCCACTTCATCGTCATCCCCAAATGAGAATACCACAGGCAGCCTATTTTCACTCTGGTCTTGTGTAGGAACAGGGCCAGAGTGTGAGATTATTACTGCCTTTAGTCATTCCAAGGCCTGGATTATACCCCGTCATCAAATGGAGATGGAGGACTAACACCCTCCGTCTACTCTGGTTCTCGTGCTTGTGCGGTTACCAGTGATGCAGAGGAACAACAAGTGGAACACGAAGAGCGCAAAACTCAGGAAAGAGCCGAAAAAGCCGCTCAAAATGATTATGAGCGACTTATGATAGAAAAGCAAAAATCTGTTGATGAGGCCAAACATCTGTACTATAGAGGTCAACCTAGCACCTCACGGAGATTTGACATCTCTGGAGGACAACCTCGTCAGGCTCTTCCAATTACACCATCACCTCTGAAGGCTGTAAAAGACTTAAATCTTGCTCCAAGTGGTTCGCAGGAGACTACTCTCGTCGAAAAGATTCAAATTTTATCAAGTATAATTTTTAATCATTTGACGGAAGGAGAAAATGTATTTAATGCAACAATTATAAGATCACTTGCTGCTGATTTACAAGAAGCTACAAACAAAGTGCAAGTTAGGTATTTATCCACAAGTCTCAGACCGATTTTCACATGGAGGGATCTTCTTCTCATCGGCACCAGTAGAGCACTAGCCACCAGCGGAGAAATGAGCCAAGTCAGAGAAGCGTTTTTGAACGCCTCACCTCAGGTGAAGTTCCTAATTGTGGTCGACGACGACCTTGTTCTCCTGAATATGTGGATCAAGTTTCTAACGTACGATCACATTCTGGTCTTTATACAGGATGCAAGGCTTTCTCCCCTAGGCTTAGAAATGTTACCTAGCCCGAAAAATTCAAGCCAAGGTCTTTACAGAGTTTTGACGAAACTCAAAATCCATCAGAATTCTTACAAGTTTATACCACCGCCATCTAGGCTACTGGAGGTGACGAAAAGGTAATGGCCAACTACCTCCCCACTGTTTTGAAAAGATCAGCACGAACTTGGCTATTCAATCAACCGAAGGGTTTCTATCTTAAGTTGGAAAAACTTGTGCCATGCAATCTTAAATAATTTTAAAAATTGCTATGCCAAGCCTGGTAAAGAGGATGATTTACATCATCTTCGCCAAACTTCTGGTAAAAATTTATGTCAGTTCATCAAAAGGTTTATAGAAGTACTCAATACCATTCCAAATATATCTGACGATTATGTAATTCATGCATTTAAATAGGTTGTTCATTATAAGCGATTTATTGAAGACCTTAATATTAGTCCACCCTTCACCATACCAGAATTGTTCGATATGGAAAATCAGTATTCGGATGCGCATGAAATCATTGAATGGAACCGTATGGTCGACAAGGGACATACTTTGCTACAACCTGGCCTACCAGGGTCAGAAGACAAGAAGTCTAAAAAAACCACCAAATCCGAAGACCATAAGGGGAAGAATAATAAAAAGAATAAAAAGAACGCTCA